>OZ007594.1:176324409-177710149 GCA_963931845.1 Maratus michaelseni
AGTTATAAACACTTTTCAATTATGTTGAAAAGTAGTAAAAACACATTTTTAACAACGTCATTTGTAAAAATAAAAAGAAAACTGCCCAGTTAAACTGAGGGCATTGAGCTCACAGGCTATTCACACTCATTGTATATTGTACTCTTATTTCAAATAATTTGAAATATGCACCTCCAAAAATAAAGAAATCAACACTATATTAAGGGGGGGTCATCCCCCCGTTACCCCCCTCATAGTTAACTAATGAACCTCTTAAACTAATCAGGGAAGTCTCTAATTACAATGAATATACATACAAAATTTGAAGAAAATCGGATAATTCTGCATGAAAAACTCATTTTTCTAAATTAAGGGGGGATTAGCCCCCCTTTCCCCCTTTATACTTAACCAATGAACCCCCAAAACTTTTCAGAGAAGCGCATTATCACAATGAACCTATATACAAAATTTGAAGAAAATCGGATAATCTGCATGAAAAACTCATTTATCTAAATTAGGGGGGGGGGGGGGTTACCCCCCCTTTCCCCCTTTATACTTAACCAATGAACCCCCAAAACTATTGACAGAAGCACATTATCAAAATGATCCTTTATACAAAATTTGAAGAAAATCGGATAATTCTGCATGAAAAACTCATTTATCTAAATTATGGGGGGTTAGCCCCCCGTTTCCCCCCTTTATGCTTAACCAATGAACCTCCAAAACTAATCAGGGAAGCGCCTTATCACAAGGAACCTATAAACAAAGTTTAAAGTAAAACGGTTAGTTCTATCAAGAGTTATCGCGTTACGTACATACAGAACCGGCGGGCACATAAGCTCTCAGGCTTTGATAGCCTGTGAGCTAAAAATAAATTTGATCCCTGATTTATTGCAGTCATATCTGTCAACGCATATCCAAATAAATCCCACAAATATTATTTACGCACTTATAATCAAATTCAATTCGTAGCAAATTTCCAATATGATTTTCAAATTAATTACAATTGTATTAAAATTGCCACATACCGCACAACTTATTCGATGCTATTTTCTTTTTATCAGTAAAATAAAAACGGATTTTTTTTTTCCAGTTCTCAATTTCTTAAAATGCAGTAATGACAAAGTAAAATAAAAATAACTAGAAACGCATATCTCTCATCCCAATCCCTCTAAAAAAGCGTCAGAATAAGTTCTCATACTCTATGAGCATATAGTAACATCCCTTATAAACATTCAAATTTCAAAGAAACCGCCATCCAGCAACCCCGGCCAAAGGTGTCTGCTCTCTAATACGACAGAAAATACGAGATCGAAATTAACACATTCCCAATCCCTCCTTACTAAAGAACATCTTACACTTTTCAATCCCCCCCCCCCCACAAAAAAATAGATACAAATGATTTCATGAAACTATAAGCTATTTTTACGTTGCATCACTCTAAGCATGTAAAATGATTTTTTTTTTTATCCGTACTGAACGGAAACAGTTATATTATTAAAATCAAATAACTATTTGCAATAAAATAACGAGTTATTTATGGATGCTTGTAACTCTAAGAGCTGTATAGGTTTCATTCTGAAGAATGGCGGGAATCAAAAAGCGAAGCGGATTCTGATTGGTTGCTCGTAAGCCAAGTTTCTCAACCGGTGAAGTCTAAAGCTATTTCTCTTTCCCTTAAAGATTTGAAAGTAAAGATTTTGTACTGCGGTTCCATTTTTTGGTTGAGATTTCAGCTGGCTTTGCTTTTGTTTTTTGTTTCCGTTTTGACTAATTTAAAATAGGATTTTTTTATACGAAAAAAACTAAGCTTTTTTTTTTCTTTTCCTTTTTTTTTTTTTTTTTTTTTTTTTTTAATTGAAAAAGAAAACAGTTTCGTAAATTTTACTTGAAGTAAAATTTGAAAATGTATAATACTGTTTTTTCAGCGTACTTTGCAGAAAACGCATTCCAAATTTAACAGGACCTTTCCGTTAATCTGTTACCAAATAGCAAACTGTAAAGCAATAATATTTTTATTTACTAATACGTTAAATACCGCCCATCTCTACTTCAGACCAGCGATAACTGCGAAGTCAAATCTTTAAACTATATACTAGAGTATTTCAAACAGGTTTTTTTCAGCAGTTTTGACACGATAATTTTTGAACAAATGTAACTGATTTAAATGTTGTCTTATTTAAAGAATCAAAATTAAATTCTCTACAAACTATACCTGGAAAAACATTTTTTTGTTTTCAAGTTGTAAAAAAAAAAAAGGGGGGATCAATTTTGAATATTTTTTTATGTAAAATAGAATAGGAGATGGAGAGAGACGATATATTATATTCGGACCGTGCGAAAGAAAGACAGTAGTGGAAATACACTACTGGCCATCCAAAATGCTACACCATGAAAGAATACAAATAGCAGAATTGTATTTATTGGGCCAATAAATTATAATGGGAAGGACAGGTGATTACATTTTCAGAAAATTAGGAGATATAGATCCGGAGAAAACACTACCCAAAGCACCCACCTCTGGCCGCAATAACAGCATTTATCTGCGTAGCCATGGAGTGGAATAGAGATTGGATGTCATTTACGGATACATCAGTTCAGGCAGCTTCCACACTATGCCACAGTTCATCAACCGTAGTGACAGGCGAGTGGTGGCGGGCCAGTCGCTCAGAAGCCATTGACAGGACATTTTCAATTGGTGAGAAATCAGGCGAACGTGCCGGTCAGGGCAACAGTCGAACATGTTCTGTATCAAGGAAGGTCAGGATATTACGAGAAACATGCGGTCGTGCATTGTCCTGATAAACATTACAGTTGCGTAGGCATCAAAGATAAGGCAGCACCATGCGCCGTAACACATCAGAAATGTAACTACTGCTGTTGAAATTGCCGGCAATGCGAACAAGAGGTTACCAAGACGTGTATCCAATGACACTTCATACCTTCACTCCAGGTGATATGACAGTATGACGTTTCGAATGCAAGCTGGCAATGTGCGTTTTCCACGATGCCGCCAAACATGAATGCTGGCATCATGATGCTGTATATGACGCAGGAATGGCGTCTCAAGTCGTCTTTGATGAATTCAGGCTCTGTATGCAACATCATGATGCCAGCATCCATGTTTGGCGGCATCGTGGAAAACGCACATTGGCAGCTTGTATTCGAATAGTCATACTGTCATATCACCTGGATTGACGGTATGAAGTGTCATTGGATACACGTCTCGGTAACCTCTTGTTCGCATTGCCGGCAATTTTAACAGCAGCCGTTACATTTCTGATTTGTTACGGCCAATGTTTCTGCCTTACCTTCGATGCCTCCGCAACTCTACGGTTTAGCAGAACAATGCCCGACCGCATGTTGGTTGTACTATCCTGACCTTCCTTGATACAGAACATGTTCGAATGTTGCCCTGGCCGACACGTTCTCCTGATTTCTCACCAATTGAAAATGTCCTGTCAATGGCTTCTGAGCGACTGGCCCGCCACCACTCGCCCGTCACTACGGTTGATGAACTGTGGCATGGACTGATGACATCCAATCATGACATCCAATCTCTGTTCGACTGCATGTTTAGGCAGATAAATGCTGTTATTGCTGCCAGAGGTGGGTGCTTTGGTTAGTTTTCTCCGGATCTATATCACCTAATTTTCTGAAAATGTAATCACCTGTCCTTCCCATTATAATGTATTTGTCCAATAAATATCATTCTGTTATTTGCATTCTTTCATGGTGTAGCATTTTGGATGGCCAGTAGGGTAGTCTTATATACTGAGTGTATTTCAAGAGAAAGAAATGCAGTTTGAGTCACTTATTAACATACACATTGCACAAAATCGCGCACACTGAAATTAATCAGTACGGCATTTAATAAAATACATCTTTACGAAAAAAAAGAATAGGAGACATTCTTCTGATGCCACGGTTATTTATTAACAGACAATACCGATGAAAACATTCTCGTCTGAAGTCCTGCAGTTTGTTTTAAACTCTTCCGCGAAAGAGTCCCACCAGTGGCTGAGAGGTTCTGCTCTCAAAGCTGGTAGACGGGAGGTGCCTTTGTTCAAACCCCTGCCGCGCAGGTCGACCTAACCGTTTGGAGTTTTCAGTGGTTTTCTTGTAACCTTGCCGTAAATACGGATTAGGTTCTTTTAGAAAGACTCCCCACGGAGGTCACTCCCCCTAGGGCCTATATCCCTCGTGTAGATAATCGTCCCTCATAAAATCCACCAACCAACCATTTTCCGCGAAAGACTACAAAATGTGTACTAAAAGCAGATTTTATCCAATCAAATTCTCGAAATTTCGGAATGACTGCGGATTAAACAAAATTGAGTAAAACTGTTTTCAAAATCCGCGAAGATAGAAAATTCTATAATGTTAGGGGCCAAATAGAAAGCTTAAAATAAAAACACATTGCAATAGAAAACATTTACGGGCGCCCAAATTAAAATTTACTGACGCAGTCTGAAAATAAAATACTGATGCGTAGAAAATATTGATTTATTGAAAAGAAAAAAAAAATCCTATTTAAAGACCAAATATAGTAAAATTAAGTGAGCAAAATTTGAATAAATTTGTGTGTAAATATACACAAATAATGCGTGTTCAAGATTGTTTCAAAACCATTTTCGCAAGTTTAATTTTATTGTGCGATAACATTTGTAGTTCTTTTTTTAGAACATTACAAAATATACATGTATTAAACATATGAAAAATTGGAAAAAAAAGAAGTCTAGATTGCAAGTGTCCTAATTTACGATTGAACTCCTGTCAATTTTCGTCATTTCAAATCTTTTCGATCTCTATTACGGCGAATTGCATTATACACAGATTTCATTGTTACAAGTTTACTGGCTTAATTTTCTTACAAAATAATCTGTTCTTGTATAATATTCTGTGGTAAAGGATCTTAATAAATATGTAAAGGAAGTTTTATGTACGGAAGAATATATGGTTATTTTAAAGAGATTTTGTATCGAAAAATCTTTGTTTTTATATAACTGATTACTGAATTTTTTGCATTTTAGGTTTAAACTGGGACAAGTTGTAAGTTTAAGATTTACAAAAGCGTGCTTTGTTGGAAACAGTGAAAATTTTGAATGAACAGCGAGAATCTTTGAGGAATTGATGGAATGTTTCGCTGAACCAATTGAGGAATACGATAAAACAAATGGGTATAAAGCAAAACAGTCAAAGAGGCAGTCATGTGGAATTGATAAATATGAACAGCAACGCACAACGGACCAGACAAAAGAAATCAAATTAAGCAAGGATGAAAACGTTTCATTGCTAGATACATTTGTTCTTATTCCTTCTACCTCTGCGGTGAATACTGCTTCTTTACCAAAACTGTGTAATGCACAATCCATTGAGAAAGAAAAAGAACCTTTGACAAAGTCTCATTGGAGTTTTGGCACTTTCTTTGGATATCGTGCAGGTAACCAAGAGTGCGAGGGAGCACCTCTGTGTACTACACAAGCGTCTGTTTCAGGAAATTTAAAAAGAGAAAATTCCAATGCAATTTATACATCAATGGAGAAAGGTAACGAGCCAGATATTAAACTTGTCTGCGGCAAGAGCCAATTTAACTTCAGTGAAAGTGTTGCAAATCAACTTGAGAGTATGCAGTACTTGAGAGTTGCAAAATCCAATCAAATGTTTTCCGAAACAACTATTGATTCTGGTTCTGATGATCATGAGATGCGTGAAAGCGGAGAAATTAAAACATTGGAAGACGCTTTGAGGCATTTTGGCTTGTATTTTTATTTGGAAAGGCTTGATATAAGTCTTGAAAATGTACGACGTCATGAAATAACAGAAAATGATCACGAAGAAAACTTTAAGAAAATTGATAAAGAAATTCAGAAGTTATCATTTAAATATCATCCGGACAGAGTTGTAAATAGAGGAGGTACAGAAACCGAAATGGCAACAGCTCAAAAACTACAAACAGCACTTAATGCTGTACGAACTGTGTTAAGATATTTGAATGCTGCGTTCTTAGCAGATGTCACTACAGATCACAAATTCCAATTTTATTCGCAACTGAATATTGTCTCGCTGTGTAACGAAAAGGAGGTAAAATGCCGCATTTACGAAATGAAGTTCAAATTAAGCATGATATCCAGAATAAAGCAGCAAAACATAATTTTGGAAATTCGTAATTTTTTAATCGAAAGTAAAAAATGCGTGTCCACATACGTTCAAGGTAACATAAATGAGTTTAAAGAATTGTCCTGTTCAGTTTTGTTTCATTTGAATCAATGTATTGAAGGTTTTAAAAAATTGTGCGTAGAACTTGAACAAATGGAAAAACGGTACAAATTGAAGAAAGATGATCGCATGCTTTCTTTCGTACAAAACATGGCAAGAGACATTAAAAGAGATCGGAGTATATTAGATCTGTTGGAAAAAACTGCAAAATCATCAATGAAGGGATATTATAAATTTTTTGACACAGAAGAATTTATAGATCCTTATTTCGTACGTCCTTTTGTATGGTATACGAACGTTATCCTAATGTGTAATGTTATGGCAAGAAGTGTCTCAGTTTTGGATAAGTTTAAATTTCGAAAATTTCATTATCCAAAGTTTAATGAGTTTTTAGAGTTAGAGCCTTTATATCACTTAGCGATGTACTACAGTGGTAATGAATATTATAAAGGTAAAGCAATGAAGATTCTGAATGAAGAACGTTCTAGTCAGGAATTTCTAAAAATTGAAAAATGTAAAAGTGAAATCGAATTAAAATTTCGTGAAATCCTAAACGGCATAAATAAGAACATGGAAATTAAGTTTAATGTTGACCATTATACAGAAGTTATGACGGATCATATTCTTACGTTAGAACTTGAAAAATGTGTGTCGATGATGAACGAATTCGAGGAAAAGAAACAAGATCTGTCAGAAAGCATAAAAGAAGTACTGCTGAAAACTGTGAAAACAGATGAAAAATATGATGAAATTATGCAAGCTTCTAAAAACTTGAACAGCGAAATTGAAGAAAGATTAGAAGCTAACAAAAAATTAGACGAGCAAATTTCCAGTATACTTTCGAGTTTAATATAAAATTTTATTTTACGTGCTTACAGTAAAATATCGAATTTTGTTCAATTCCCAGTTTCGTATAATATTTGAGGATGCTTGCATCATTTTTTTTCAAACAGTTTATAATAATAAAGATTTAATGCTATGAAAAAAAACTTGCCAGTGAGCGCAGGGTATGTCCAAAGAAAACTCTAAACATGCAAGTAATGGATAAATAATATTGGGCAAACATCTGAATAAGTGAACAATGATGTCTCTTGTACATTATGCGAAAAATAATTTAAACTTTTTTTATTCCTTTACGTCAGCTATAAAATTACTCTTGGAATATTTTAACGAAAACGTTTTATTCTTAGATTATTTGTATTTTTCAGAGTATTCTAAAAGTTTGTTCAACGTTTTGTTTCACTGTATTGTTGTAAAAATGGGAATTTTGAAAGTACAAGTGTACAATGACATTAATTTACAATTTGAAGGTTCTATTAAATGAAATGTGAAGCATTCAATCCTATTGTTTTGTTCGGAAATAAATCCTATAAAAGAAACTCTTTGTATTTTTAATTTTTTTATATACTTTAAATTAGCTAACTGCCTTTTTAATAGATAATTTTAATAGAAATTATTAAAATATTTCAGACGTCTTTAAACGAGTAGAAAAGAAAGGAATTAATCGTGACGTTTTACTTTAAGTAAAAATATTTCTTCGAAATGTTAAACAAGAAAAACAAACTTTTAAAATCTGGATTAAATTTATTTTTAATTCTTTCATGTGGATTAAGAAATAGATCTTAGTTGTAGAGAAATTAGGAATTACTACAGGCAACTGATAGTTTATATTCGTTAATCATTTATATTTCTAGTGATTTTTGATTGAATATGAAGGAGGGATAATTAATGAATGATTCATTTATTGGGTTAATAGCTTATTGGATGCTCTTTATAAATTTCTTAAGCATTTTAAACACCAAGGCTAGGAAATATTTGGTTTGACTTATTGAGAATTGGGTCAAATCGATATTTTTCAGAAAAGAACTGACCAACTTTTTCAGTAAGCAGGATTAAGGAAGTGTCCCATTAATGGGAGGTTCTACTTTGTCTTAAAATTTACGTGATTTAATTTTTTTTTTTCGTTACAAAGAAAATTATTACATTAGAATTTTTGCATAATTATTGACGTTTTACTTGTATATTTAAACTGTTTTGTCTGAGAAGAAAGAAAACAAAAACAAATCGCCTTGTGCAACAAGGAGTACTTGCAGGTGCGCGCCTTGAACTTTCAATCGGTAGACAGTTTTTCTCCGGTCACAAGCAATTTAAATAAATTTGGTCGGCAAATTATTAAAGGACATTGGATTCTCTTATTTTAAGAAGTTGTTTTTTGACAAAATGGCGGTCATTTTAAAACGAAAGGTCATTAAAATTACACTTTCTGCTTGTGTAAGTTCCAGCAAAAGCAATTACTTAAAAAATGAAGAAAATTGGTCGAATGGTTCTCAAAAAATGTCTCTCAGTTTGAAAAGTATGGTTTAAAAAAATAAAGTTTACAGTTTTACCATAAAGTTACGATCACTCAGCAAATAACATTGTAAGAAATTGGAATATTGCAAAACCGCTTTTGGTAACGATATACGGACTTGAGGAATACCAAAAATATTAAAACTAAAAAATTGATTATTTTTACATAAAATTAAACCTTTCCTGAATCGCAGGGCTTAAAGAATTCAATATTTCTCTATATTAGTGGTAGCAATATACAAAAGTAAGCGTGTACACATACCTCTCACTGTGACAGATACACTATATTGCCAAAGGTGACCGGTCACTTGCGATTTTAGACGTTTTGTTAACTATTTAGAAAAATACATGAGGAATTAACCTGAAACTGCAGATGTGCAAACAGTATAGTATAGGTTATTTATTTCCGAGAAAATGTTTTCACGAAACCCCATAGGGGACTGTCAACAAATAAAAAAATGACTAATATCTTTTGGATAAACCTGTAAAAACTAATGTAGCAAAGGCGTTCAAACTCTAAATTAATAAGTGGCTTATTGTAATATACTGTGTTCATGTTTATGAGGATAGCATGTATACTCGTAGAGAAATTAAGGTTTTTATAAAAAAAAGTCTCAAATTTCGCCTAATTTTTTGCTTATAATTTGCAGAGTTCTTAATATAAAAAAAGTTCTTTTCAGAAAATATGACAAACAACATTGTACATAATACTCTTCAATCAGAATTAAGAAATAATTAAAATTGAGTGAAAAATGAGCAGGTTTACTAAAAAATGTTTCACTGTGCATGCGTGAATGCAATCAAAATATAATATGTAGAATGTATTAGCTAAGTATGTAGAGCAACTTTTGTTAGTCACAAAATCATAGCTTGAAAATTCTGAAAATTATCGTCGATAGAATAAGCTCTAAATCCGTTGTTCCCCAAAAGAAGCAAAAAGATGAGGGGTTGTATCCAAATATAGTAGTACTTGCAATATTGTGTACGCTATCTTGGCACTAATCAACAGATATATGATACAACCCCTCATCTTTTTGTTTATTTTTGGGAACAACGGATTTCGAGCTTATTCTATCGACGATAATTTTCAGAAATTTCAAGCTATGATTTTGAGACTTTCACAAAAGTTGCTCTATATACTTAGCTAATACATTATGCATGTATTTTTATTGCATTCGCGCATGCGCAGTAAAACATTTTTTAGTAAACCTGCTCATTTTTCATCAAATTTTTATTTTTTCATTCTGATTGCAGAGTATTATGTACAATGTTGTTTGCCACATATTCTGAAAAGAACTTTATATTAAGAACTCTGCAAATTATAAGCAAAAAACTAGGCGAAATTTGGGACTGTTTTTATAAAAATCTTAATTTATCTTCCAGTATACATGCTATCCTCATAAAAATGAACACAGTATATTACAATAAGCCACTTATTAATAATCTCGAGTTTGAACGACTTTGCTACATTAGTTTTTACAGGGTTATCCAAAAGATATTCGTTCTTTTTCAATTAGTCGACAGTTCCCAATGGGATTTCGTGAAAAAATCTTCGCGGAAATATATAACCTATACTATACTGTTTACACACCTGCAGTTTCAGGTTAATTCCTCATGTATTTTTCTAGATAGTTAACAAAACGTCTAAAATCGCAAGTGACCGGTCACCTTTTGGCAATATAGTGTATAAAGTCCTACTTATGATTTGTAATTTTCCAATTGGGAAAAGAATATCCAGGACATTATTCAAACCAGGGACCTCTTGTCACAAGCTGCCAATCTTCTGTCAAATGAGTTATCCTGAACTAATCTGGAGGACCGAATTAAATCAGCTATCCTTATTGATCATAGCATCTGCTTAGATATCTGAATAAGCTCAACAGAGTAAAATCGCAGGTAATGGAACTAAAGTAAACGCCGGATACGTAATTACACTAGATCAATTTTAGCACATTTACTCTAATTGGTAAAAAAATCATGTAATTTTCTTACGGAGCGAATCATGGTCTGGACATTTTTTATACAGTTGAAAAATTGCAACTGATTTATTTACCAATTAGAATTGCAACTCATTTACAGTGTTAAAATTAATCCAATGTTCTTAAACTGAGTCTCAATAACTTTGTATTTTCTAACAGTTTCGTGTTTTACATTGAGCTTGAATGATATTTTTCGTACCTTTGCAATCAAATGATAGTGTTATACTCATACATCTGTGAATTAAATTAAAGAAATAAAAAACGTCTAATTACATCTTAGAAAGTAAGACGTTGCAGATATTTTTAAAATAAAATTTCTTGTTCTCGTACACATAATGTGCATAATTGCACATGTATATTGAACAATTGAAAAAGTGGTATTCAAATTCTTGAGTTTAATAAAGGAATTTCTTTCTATTATAAATAATTCTAAAGCTCAACTGTAGCAAAACATTTTTTGTAACATTTGTCATTCAAAAGTAAATCCAAAAGTTACATTATGCAGTTTAGTTTTAATAGAAGAAACTCTTTTATCTAAACTTATAGTATGAAGTTTTTTTTTAATATTTGATTCTCGTTTAGAAAAAATAGTTTTCATACGTTGCGAGTGTGATATAAAAATCATACATTTTACAATTAATGCTTCCAAATATTGGCAAATTGTGGACCATTGTGATATTCTATACATTTGTCAGTTATCATTCGGAAAAGGCAATTATTTTTGCATGCTTTTATATAGTTATATGATTATTAAACTTTGCTGTGCGGGTGTGTGACCAGTATGATGCATATATGTAAATAAAAGATTGACAAAGCGGTTTGTCATGTGATTAATAGTAATAATAAAAGATATATATTCATTACATTTCGTTTCCTGCCTTCCATTTATGAAGCTGGGAGATGTCGTTTTCATAAAAAATATGCTTTTAATTCGTATGAATTATATCTTTACGCTGGCCAAACATTCATTCTCAGAGAGTTTTAAGGTAGTTTAGGTTCAGGGTATCGGGGAGTCAAATATGAAAGTCCTCTTCCTATTGTTAAACCAATGTTAATGCACGTTATTGAGGCGGCCACGATTATTAGAAATCTGTAGAGACCAAAAAAGAATGTTAAACCTATGGCGTTTTATGTATTCATATTTATAAAATATCTTATCAGAAAAATTAATTTTTTTAAACTTTGTTTTTTGTGTTCTCTTCTTAAAGGAGGTCTCATTTTTGTTTTTGTCCTTTTAATTGACAAGATAATTCTAAAATATACTCTATTTTTTTTTTTAAATTGTTAAAATCCTACTTACAGCTCGTTAACTTGGCTAAGAGTTTAACACATGAAATAGTAAACCGATACTTCAGAAATACTTTTTCACCTAAAAAATGATACCTCATTTAAGAGAAGTACATAAAAAAAATATTAATTTTGTGAAGAGTTATTTGAAATGCATCCTATGCCTATAAGTTTTAGAAGAATAGGTAATTTAAAGATCTTCATGTCTAGATCATCACGATTTTGTTACTTCAGCATTAAACAACATTTATTGTCTTAAGATGCAGATAATCAATCTACCACAAAGTCGTCGATTACTGGAAAAGTTTATCGTGTCTCGCTTTCCTCTTCTAAATTCACAAGTTTCATCCTCTATTTTTCACTTAAAGATATAATTGATACATCAAATACTGCTACTTAAATTGGCAATTTATAGTGCATGCTTTGACTATTTTTGAAATTGGATTCACTTTCAAATGTTCTTATACTGTCGTCCCCACTTCATCTACAGCCTCTTTTGTATGTGTTGTGAAAAAAAGTCATTTAGCAAAATCTCCATATTCTTTTTGGGGATGTGTTTAAGTTAAATATTTTATCTATATATATATATTTCTCTTACGTGGCGCGGAAATATGGCTGAATTTCTAACTTATCGATGGCAACAACAGTAGTTTCCAGCTCCAATATGGCGGCCATTGTGACAGCAGTGAAACGTAAACTAGCAATTATTAAAAATAAAATAACATGTACGTAATCCAAAGCGTTTGAGATGATTCTTCATTTTACTTATGAGTAATATCGTTAATTCCAAAGGAATTCTCAACTTTTATTTAAAATTTATTTACGAATTTTTCTTGCACAAAAACCGGAGAGAATGAAAATATCAACTGTTTCGATTGCACGTGCTGCCATCTGTTACTGTCTTGAAGAAGTAAAAAATAATTTCTTTTTCATATTATAGAAGCAATGAGTTTTAAACTAATTGTTTTTCCGAGATCTTTTTTCATAGTATTTAAATGATTTATGTCCATTGGTAGCACCAATATAAATGCATTTTTAATTGTATTTTCAACGAAGTTTTCAATTAATTTTTTTAAATAAAAAAAAAATGCCAATTTCATATGTTAAAATAATTTATGGTAGTACTCATTCCGGCTAGAATTGTTTGGGACCGCGTAGCGGTCTTAATATGAATTGCTTTGAAATTCACGGGGGTTGGCGAACGTTAGCGAGTAGGGGGCTGAGCCCCCTAGTATATTTTTAAATAGAGCAGCATAAACATCGGGAAATACATTTTGTTTACAATCGTATATTTCTTTGATGCGAATTTTTATGTAACAGGCAGACCACATGTATTCAATGGTTCAACGCATTATAAACAACTATGTATGGTTGATAGGAAATTTCAGAAATTTAAGGGGTCTCAGGAGTCTTACAATTGCTTCGAAGATGCAAGTTTGCATCATGTCACATTTCATTTTATTTCTGATTTCATATAACACACAATAAAATGAAATTTTTACCACTAATAGGTCAATATGTGCTTGATTTAACATAATTATTTCAATGTTGAACGACTCATATTTAATTATTTATAAAAAATTTTAATTTTTAAAAAAAGTAAAAAAAAAAAAAAAATTGCCTGTTATCCACTGCGCGCAAGGTTATAGAAAAAATATTGCTTCAAAAATAACAAACAAAACTGATAATGATGCAAAATTGATATATCTTGAACTTATACTTCAATTTCAAGCAATTAAAAATTTCTTTATTTTTGTAATTTAAAATTAAACTGTAAAATGTTGAATTTTTTTTTTTTTGTTGAAAAAAATGCCAATTAAAAAAATAAATTTTAATTGCTTGAAATTGAAGTGTAAGGTCGAGACATATCAATTGTACCTCATTATCAGTTTTGTTTATTTTTGAAGCGATATATTTTCTACAACTTTGCGCGCAGTGGATACCAAGTGAATTTTTTTTTTTATTTAAACTTTTTTTTAATAATTAAATATGAATTATACAACATTGAAATAATTACGTTAAATCAAGCAGATATTGACCTATTAGTGGTAAAAATTTCATTTTATTGTGTGTTATATGAAATCAGAAATAAAATAAAATGTGACATGATGCAAACTTGAATCTTCGGACCACAAGTAAGACTCCTGAGACCCCTTAAGCTGGTGCTGTAAATAGTCACCTTTTTGAATTTGATCAGCTGGTCACTTGGATTTCATCCTGGTAACACGTTAATGCTCTGCAAAGTCAAATTGCAAGATTATTCGCACATCAACAAGTTCACCTTCCATCCTATAGAAGTACTAACCATGATCTTCATATGTTGGCAGCTGCACTATGTTCAACTATCTAGAAATTCATTTTTGTACTTTGTTGTTGGACTGGTATTTTATATACACACATTGCTCAATGTTGATGGGGTGACTTTCTATCAGTATCACGTTCGCAACAATTCAAATTCTTAATATGTCACACCCGCAGTATGCTCTCAAAATAAAGGACTTCACCTGCTTGGATCCGCACGTAGTCAACAGAATTTCAATGATTTCAGAAGATTATCCTCCCAACTTCTGCCAACGGTCCATGCTATTTAACATGATTGTTTGGGAAAGATGCGGTACCCTGTAATATGACTCAAAGTTAGGCCAAACACATTGATAATGGTAGAAAATGTCTTACGTGAACTGAACGTAAATTTCTCAAACTGATACTAACTTCTTGATCCTAAAAATTAGAATTAGAAGAATGATTAGGCATAAATCAGTATATTTCTTTTAACACTAAGGTTGACATTTCGATATAATTTCATGTTTCGTCTCAAGCTTTCAAAATCAATTTATTTTTAGATTCACTTTTTTAAAAGTCATCATTAAATTCCCAGTACATTCGAAATTTTTCATTCTAAAAAATGAGTAATCCATGTATCTGAGTACCATATGAAAGCATTTGTTAAAAATGGAATGAACAAAAGGTCATTGTGTTTAACGCATTGGCAGGGGCGATCATATTAGTCTTTTTTTAAAAACTTCAATATTTTATGGGGGAAGGGGGTTCTTGTTACTATATATTTTGAAAAATAAACTTGGCTTATTTAATTTTAGCTATTTGGGTTTAAATAAGTTGAAGATTATATTTTAAATTTAGTAGTTAAAAAAATCAACGTAATTTCCTACCGAATTCCTTGTCTAAAATGTGATAAAACGGATTCGTTTTCCAATCTAATGTTACTAAGCCGATCTCATTATTGAAGTCGCTGAGGTAAAAAAAAAATAATGTATAAACACATCTATTTAAAAAAATAATTCGTGCGATTCAGAGACAGACCTGTATCCCCCTGGAAGGATTTCTTTTTGTGTTATTAGCCTATAAGAGAATATTCACGAAACATTTCACGAATTACTCACATCCATTAGTGTCCTTTTCGTGAAAATATTGTGGCTTATTACTAACATTATTAACCATGCTATGTGCTTTCGAATTCATATTTTTTTTAGTTGCAAAAAGTACAAGTCTAAAACAAAAAAAAAAATATATAAGGGTGAAACCCTTAGTTATTTACACCTGACCAGTAACTGACAGTTGAGCAAAAATCTAACTCAAATAAGCATTTGCTTGAAAAATTCTACAAAGTAATGTGATCTAGTAATAAATTACTTATTTTTATTTTGGAGTCAATGTAATCAGAGGTCTAAGAACATATTCAATGAGGAAGGAACTTTAGAAAAAGTGCCATTTTGAAACAACCATCTTATTTCTAAAATAAAGGATGTGTTTTTTAAATCTGTAATTCAACGATCCTAAACTTTTTTCTTAAAGTTATACTTGTAGAAATTAGTTTAAGGATACACATGATACATTACAGCTACGATTAGGTTTTATAGATATTTAATTTAGCTTAATGGGGTGTGGAGGTGTCAGTTATTGGTTCCTGTAAATTCGTTTCACCAGTCTGTCAAAGGTGTCATTTGTTGGTTATATTAAAGTTGAAATCTATTATTTGATCTGTTTAACAATGCTAATAATAAATTTAAATATATCTTGTAAACACCATTAAAATTTAAGTTGTTTTACCAGTGTCTGACACCATGTCAGTTACTGGTTCATAAATGATAGCTATTGGATAATCTGCATTAATAATTTAAAACCTGATAAAACATCCAACTGTAGCATATCATACATAAAATAGTATAAACAGAAAAAAAGAGGGGTGAAAAAGAACAAGGAAGAACAGAATAACAGTATTTTGCTTTTATAGAAAGGAATAACGTTTTTAAAAAATCATTTTAATCTTTTGAAAGTGTCAGTCACTGGTTTACTCTGTGTCAGTTATTTCTGTTTCAAAATAGGAATGGTGTCAGTTACTGAAGTTTAGGACAATATTTATGAAAAAAGTAAATTTTTAATATAATAAAATGTATAATTTTTCAAAATTTTGCGAACAATAAATTTTTAATATATCTCTACTATAGTTTCAAAAACAAAGGTAAGTATAAAAGAGATTTTAAAGTTTCGTAACAGAGATATGAAGAAGAAAGAATCCTTAAAGTGGCACTTACTGGCGGTTTCACCCTATACTTCAATACCTAGGACTGCTTATTAAGCAGCATTATATAGAACAACCACATTATATTTCATTTGAGTAGTTAAATTTATATTTGTAATACAAATATTGACGCAGCATATTTTTGGGAAATCAAATAAATTACCTGCATCCTGAACTTAATTTTATTGTAAATGATACATAGATTTGCTGGCGCAGTTCTTGTTTGCACACGTAATCTGTAAATATTTTGTCCTATTTAAAAATGTATACTTTGTTTAATTTCCCTTTTCTGTAAAGTGTGTAATTTTTAAAATTCATATTTCCATCTTATCTTTTATTCATTTATCATAAATTATGCGCTATAGATAATTTTAAATCCTTAACAGAAGAAAACTTGTTCCTATAATTGTGCTTATCTTGTAAAATATAACTATTACCACTAATAATCTTACTTATAATAAAAATCCAAAGCGAGAAAGTGTCTGTAACGGTACCGGGCTGTACCACTCTGGTCTGCGAGTCGACCGTAGTTAAACGACATGTTAGGCTTACTGAAAAAGATATGCTAACACATGACCACTAAACGATAATTTCTTCTACGTGAAATCATGTCTGTTCTGCATATTTTCACATAAAACATGTATATCTTATCCAATTATAATGTATTAAGTTACAAATTAAAAATAAGGTATTATAAACATCAAATTACTATATATAAACAAACAAACACTGTTGCCATTCAGAATTTCTAAATCTTGAAACAAATGAATGACTCTTTGAACGCTTCATTAAAAAAAAAGGTTAATTATCTGATTCTGTTCTTAAAATATTTGTAAAAGCATATTAAAGTCTTTAAATATTTTAATTTTGTTTAAAACCTTCAAAAACTATTTTTGCAGCCATCTTTCGTCAATTAATATAAACAATCGAACTTTGATAAAAATACAAGTTAATATTTGCATATAATTAGCATATTAAAATTTAATGTGAAAATTTCAGAAATTACATTTCACTTTGCTAATCATTATTATTATTGTTGCCAAAAAAAAAAAAAAAAGTGAGTCATTCACTTTTGAGAATCATTCATCAAAATTATTTGTGCTGTACTGATTGCTATTTGGCAACGTGAGTTTTACTGCTTTAACATCTTTGTTGATCTTTCTAAATGCTGTTTTGAACGCGCGGTGGATTTGAATATGTTCAATCAAATCAGTTTTTATTGTTGTTTTATATTATTTAAGGATTGTTTTAGCGATGCCTGATTAAAATGATGAAACGCCGATTGAACGTAGACGGCGATTAATTAGAGAAAAACAGTCGAGGTGGCTTGCTTGGAAATCACAAGCAACATTGGACCGTATAAGGGAAGATGGTGCCATCTACCGGTAGATAATACAAACAAATTTTTAAATTTTGTTTCCATCGTAAATAAAAATTTTTTTTCTTATGAAACGTAATTAAAATATAAGGAATAAATAGTACCGAGTAATTTCCATTTAATTTTGCTTATATAATCAAAAAATGAGCTATGTGATGAGTCAAGCTCTTTAGAAACACATTGATAGCACTTTTTTTCAGAAAATTTCACACATGGATTATTTTTTTAAATATTTAATTTGAATGTTTTGTCCATTCGTTGAACTATTTCAAAAATTGAATATTGAGTCAATATCCTGTCATTTTTGACAGGGGGTATATACTAGTAATAATAATAAAATTCTGGTAAACAAAATCGTCAAGTCTTGTGTCATTGTAATTATTATTAATTTATCATTATCATGGTTTGGAATATAAAAATTCGAATATAACGTAGTTTTAAAATATGTTAACAATGAATTTTCTAAAATAAAATTTTGTACATCGTATAAGAATTCACTTCATGATACTCAACGAAATAAGTATACTGGTTATGTGCATGCCTATACATAATAAAAAACCAAATAATAATACAAATTTTTTTTTTTTTATCTTTCTATTTTAATTTTGTAAATTTTTCAAAACTCATTCGCTCACTTTACATTTTGATAAAATATTTGTACACTTCTTTATTAATTCATATTCAAATTTTTTCCTTCAGAAAGTTTCGCAACAATTCACAAATAACAAATCGTAGTTTTGGAGCTTTAATGCGACAACATTGAAATGTATCAATATTTAAAGATGTGGGACACAATATCTGTGTACAAAACTGTGCAAAAATATTTCATTCACTCTTGATTAGCAAGTAAATATATCTGCAAAAGAAACACATCTGGAATTTCATAGAGTGGGAAAGATATAGTAAAGAAAGAATTACCAAATCTCATTCAAAAATTCACTAACGTCCTTAATTGAAAAATGCATTAGTTTTCAATTCTCCGAGGACAAAAGACAATCAGGAAAGAAAGAAATTCATTCATTAAGTGAGTCTTTGATCTTCTGTATTGCGAAATGTTCTTGTTGAAATTTTACTTTCTTCAGTTAAAATATATATTTTTAATAATAAAGAATTGATAAGGGAAATTTGAATAAACAAGAATAATTTTCATTTCAAATAGAAATACGCGTATTTCATTAATTAGCAAGAATGTAAATAGATAAATGCATAAATATATATTTTCAATGAAAATTATTTATAATATCAAAATACGCGATAGAGCTAAAAAAAAGCAAGTGATGCTAATTCTAGCTACACGTTTCACATCTTACATTTAAAATTATTGATTAATTAATTAATTTATTCGATTTTTTCAATTTAACCTTATAATTTAATACCAATATTTACTTAAATAATCTTTGTGTATTTTAAATTCCACGAGCAGGGGCAGGGAAGACCGAGCTATGCTCGGTCAAAATTAAATTTGAGTTCAAATATCATGACCCATGACCAAAATGACCCCCACTAATTGAATTTTCTCGAACACGTGACTTAGCCCAACAGTCTTCTCGTGCCCGAAAACCATAGGATGCAAAATTTAGTGTAAATTGAGCCGCTATTTAGATCTTGACGCACAATGACCCAGAAATGACCCACTAATCGAATTTTCTCGAACATGTGACCTAGCCCAATGATTTTCGCATGCCCGAAAGTCGTAGGATACAAAATTTAATCAAAATCGTTAGAGCCGTTTTTTAGATAAAATTACTTTGACCCGCTTTGACCCTAAAAATGACCCACTAATCGAAAGTTCTCGAACATGTAACCCGGCCTAATAGTCTTCTCGTGCCCGAAAATAGTCGGATACAAAATTTCGTCAAAATCGTTCGAACCGTTTTTTAGATACAATTAGCTTGACCATGACCCAAAATGACCCAAAATGACCCACTAATTGAATTTTCTCGAACATGTGACCTAGCCCAACAGTCTTCGCATGCCCGAAAACCATTGGGTGCAAAATTTAGTGTAAATTGAGCGGCTTTTTAGATCTTGACCCACAATGACCCAGAAATGACCCACTAATCGTATTTTCTCGGATATGTGACATAGCCCAATAATTGTATCGTGCTCGAAACTCGTAGGACACAAAATTTAATTAAAATCGTTAGAGCCGTTTTTTAGATAAAATTAATTTGACCGGCGCGGCGTTGACCCCAAAAATGACCCACTAATCGAAAGTTCTCGAACTTGTGACCCAGCCCAATAGTCTTCTCGTGCCCGAAAATGGTCGGATACAAAATTTCGTCAAAATCGTTTTAACCGTTTTTTAGATACAATTAGCTAGACCATGACCCAAAATGACCCACTAATCGAATTTTCTCGAACATGTGACCTAGCCCAATGGATTTTTGGTGCCCCAAAACGGTAGGATACGAAATTTCGTCAAAATCGTTACAGCCGTTTTTAAGATAAAATTTGCATATATATATATATATATAAAATAATTTTTTTCTTATCCCTTAATGGTAAGGGGGTTCATAAATTTAGACACCTTTCCACTACCAATGAAATGGGACGTGGTTTTCATTTCTCATAAATTTTTAAATACTTATTGAAAATTCAGTAATATATTTAAGCCGTATTTCAGGCTTTATAAAATGTAAAAGTAAACACCTGTAATTGAATATGATAAATACAGTTCAGTAAATATTTCAAAAATTTCAGATTATTTAAGCTATTCGTGAGATTTACAAAAATATTATTCTAGGAATCAACCTTAAAAATTGACACATGGCTATATGAATGTATTATTTATAGAATGAATTAATATTATTCAGGTAATTAAATATCTTCTTTATATTTTTAATGAGTAAATAATTTTTTAATACGTTTTGTATTAATCAAAATTTATTAACTATTTTATGTAGTAGGGAATTTATACATCATTAATATATGCTTAAAATAGATTTTAGCGGTCATTTTAGCATAAGATTTATGTTCAACCATGTTTTTAAATTGTCTTGCGAATCTTGGCATACCATTTAGAAAAATATTCGAAAAATTGGCAATATTAACTAAATTGTATTTTTTATCATATCATATTACATTACAAGTGTTTAATTATATATTTTATAAAGCCTGAAGTATGGTTTAAATGTGTTAAAAAATTATGAGAATGTGAAACCATATCACATTTCATTGGAAGTAGAAAGGATTCAAAAGATATGAGCGTGCGAAAATATCCTCCCTCGATTTATGATAGGTCACAAAGAAATATCACATTCGTACGGTCGCCTTTAAATGAGAATACGTGACAGAATACTGGTTTTTCGTTGACCTTCTTTCTAGAAGCATATGGGATGTTCCCCATCACTCGTTGTAACATTTTGTTTTACTGATAACTTTTCATGATTTATAATAAATTGAATTTTGTTTAACTTATAACCACACTACTCTTGAGGCAGACCTAACTTGATAATTGACATTATGCTAGACAGACGACTAGCATACGTCCGAGGGAAGAAACATTTCTGTACTGGATCTAAAAACAGCATTTTAATTATTACCCCTTTTTATTAATTTTCGAATGAAAAATGATTGACAGATTAATCAAAATTAATAAAGTTTAATGTATAGTCATTGTTATGCTAAGTACCTGTCATATTCAAGGAATGTGCATATCTTCGTCAAAGAAATTCTAAAAAATTTCTGGCGAAATTATGGCGGTAGAAACAATGAGTAGGTAGCCCTAGGACCCACTAAGGTTCTGTTGGAGTGATATGCTATAGATAAGTCATCCTGTTACTTCCCTAGATTGAAGGTTTTTGCTGTCCAATCAAACGTTTCATTTTTTAAGCCATTAAGTATAGAGTAAAAATTTCGATAGATTCTGATTTCTCGAAAACTTTTACCGCAAATATATGGAATGTCCCAAGTATATGGATTAAATATGTAAAATAAAGGGATTATTTATTTGAGATCTTTCTTAAAGTATATTCACGGTACAATTTCCATCCATCTACGTATATAAGTTAAAAGTATTCTCATATTGATTGAACATTACTGATCAGAGGATAATTTGATTTCTCTGTCATGAATTGCGGTATTTTCAACAATATTTTCAACTCAAAAACAAGAAAATTATATTATCACTCATATATATATATATATATATATATATGTGTGTGTGTGTGTGTGTGTGTGTATAAACCATATTTTAGTTTTATAAATAAATGTAAGGCAATTTGGTAGGTTAAAATAATTTTTTCAGAGTGGCGCAAATTGTGAATATTATTGTACTTATTTTAGAATAAAATAAGGAAAAAATATGTTCCATTAGCCTTTTTTTAAGTGATATTATAATTTCTGTAATAAAATTTGTATTGAAATTGGGATGAAATTTGGAAGGATTTAGATTATTTAAATAAATTTTTTTTCTTTAAACATGTGCATATTAGAGTTCTGTTAAGTTGAGATACCTTTGAGTTGCATTAAAATCTAAACAAACACTGAACACTTTTTTAATTTAAAAATTAAGGAAAAAAGAAAACGTTTCATGCATGTTCTATGTATTGTATAATCAATGTAAAAAAATTTTAATGTATTCCAAAATGAAAATAACCTAAACAAATGCGATTGTTTCGCGTTGAAAATAATACAGAGAAAAACAGATAAAAGTTACCATAATTGTGAACAGTTTCAAAAGATTTATAAGATTTTGACTGTTAGCTGTTGATGATATTGTTTTTTGTTAATATTTTTCAATGAGTGTAAAGCATACATTAACCCTTTTCCACTTCCCTTCCCCCTCCCTTTAAACTAATACCAAACTATTTTCCTTATTTACCTTCCAGTTATTTTAACCCTCTCTGCACCGATTTTTTTTTTCAATTTTGGGAAAAATTACTTTTACGCTAACAAAATTAAAAGTAGCTATCGAAATCACAGAAGTTACAGTTTACTGCAATTTAACCAATATGTTCTTTACAGAAATCTAACGAATGTAGTTATGTTGCGTGTTTTTCCTATGAAAATAGTCTAAGGAAGAATTTTTTAAGACGTTTGGAAAATGTCGTATTACAACTAGATTAAACAAACAGGAAAAATTTAGTAGTATTTTTATCTTTTATCACAAATAACTAATTCGGAAAAAGAGTCCCTAATTTAAATTTAAAGAGTGAAACATATGTTTAAATTAAAAGAAACGCCAACGGTTTATTAATAATTAATAAAACTTTTATTAATATTATTAAATGATGAAACATAAGTAACGTCATAATAGTAAATGTATCGACATATGCTATCACTATTAGGTGCTGAAATTAACAAAAAAAATTTTTTTTTTCAAATATTGCAATTCGAAGTAGGAGCTTCATATGAGGCCCAGGGTGACGAGAGGATTAAAATATTTTTCTACATTAAATCTTCAATAATTTTATTAATTAAAGCACACAGGGTGTTTTCCAAAATAAAAGCATACAATTTGCCCTAAAAAACAGAAGGACAAACGGCGAACAGTGCTCAACGCATCGGCTTGCATTTGTTTAGCTTTAAACTCATCTTAGGAGTATTTGTAGTTTATCCGATACAAACATCACGGATTGTTTAGTGTAAGAAATATATATTCTACTACCTTCGAAATGAAGAATTGAAAATATTGCTTTTGTAATTTATTTTTTTTTAAATTGCGACTAATAATTTTAAGATTTTTAGAACAATATATTTATGATATTTTTATAATTCAAAACATGAAATTTGATTAGGTGAATAATGGAATAATGCACAATAATGATTCCGAATGCCTTAAAAAAAGATACTGCGGTCTAAAATACATAAACGTTATTAAATACAGCTATTTTCTGTCACAAGAAATTTGTAATTTAGATTAAAAAAACACGGAATTTTAAAAATGTGTTTTTGGACATAAATAAATTCATTTTAAAAAGTTATGGGCACTATTAAATTACAACATTATAAATAGAAAATGCTCCTTCAAAATATTTAAATATTTTTCTTCCCCCCCCCCCCCCCACTCAAAAATACTGCATATTATTCTAGCTGAAATCCCATGCATACAAATTAGGCTGTTTATAACCGATTAAGTTGTTATTTAAAGTTTTAAAAGGATGCAAAAAAAAATTCTGCAGTATTTTAAAGTCCAAAAGTTACTTCCTACACGACAAATCAACGCTGCATACCCCCATATGGGGGATAAAACGCCAAACTGAGCAAAAAATAATCATTCGGCATTATAGTGTAAAGTTTCTATTGTGATTCTTAGCAATCTCATTTCATATGAAAATGTGTTCCTAACAAAGTGGAAAAGAATAAGATGTTTTGTGATTATATGACTTTGGTCTGGCATATTTAAAAAAAAAAAATGTATCTTGTTTTAATTTTGGTTTATTTTGCGATAGACTCAATAACCTTCAGACATAATGTGAATATGTACTTATTTGTGAAACTTGCGAAAAAGAACACACTGTAATATTATCTCCGAAACCGTGATGAACAAATTCTAATTCAGCGCGAAAGAGCGGTACCTCATGTTTAATCTGTCGAATGGTGAGCTATGAATTTATGGAGACGAGAAAAGGAGTGCATATCGAAAATATAGGACTTTGTCACAAAAAAAAAAAATAGCAAAGATATTTTATGACAATGGTCAAAGAAGTTAGAAAAATATACAGTTACAAATTAATGAACCTGGACAAATATTCCCAAAACTAAGGGAGACAATTACATATTGTAGACGCTTATGATAAAAGTAATGAAACGAAAAATCCCAAATGGCCGTTTTGACAGAACAGTAGAGCTGCAGATCAGCACAAGGAATAAATATTTAAATGTCAGTTTTTAATTCGCGATACTTTTATAGAACATTTACTGCTTTTATTTATTTTAACAAAATACTATCTGTTGTCGAAACTCTTTGAAATTTTTAATGATTATAAATTTAACAGTTTTAGAGCTCGTGTAAATGTGACGTCAAAAATATTATCTAGTTGTAAAATAAATGTTTCCTTATCGCTTTTTTTGGTTTTCACGTCAGGCCGTGAATTATAACAAAATAAAATAATTTTTGTCGCCCGAATTCTCTGAAAGTTTAGTAATTTATAAATATAATTGTATCCAAGTCCCCTTTAAAATGTTGTGAAAATATATCCATATTAAATAGTGAAAGCATTACCCGAAGCCGAGCGTGGCCGCGCAAAAATATCCCGTTATTATGCGTTTTCCCCGAAATTTTCTGATTTTATTTATTTTTAATATTTCGTCTCATCTGAACGTTTCGAAATTGTTGTAGGTGTTGTAAATTTGGTTTACCAAAATGTTTGTGCCGAAATACAGACGTTTAATTACTTTTAGCGTATAAAAATAAATTGTCTGGAGAAGCGCGAAATAACAGTTACAAAAACGCCGGAAAACGTAGGTCAACATTCATATTATTTAAAACCAATTATACCGTTGATTAGAAGAATGTTTTGACTTCTTCTTTTAGAGTATATTTTTTTGTTTGTCAGTATCTCTAAAGTTGCGTCCTTGAGGGGCGTTGCCGTAATGGGGACAATATCCACTCGAGAAAACTACTGTTTTAAAAAATATTTTTAAATGGTTAAAATAAATTTTTCAAATAGATTGCGGAATTTTGAGACGTAAGAGTTTACTGTTTCAGAATATGGCTTTCGCTTTTAAATAAATCAAAAGGTTTAGTCAACAGAAGTAAAAACAAAATGGTGAAATGAATGCATTCTTCATTCAAATGGTTCTTTATTTGCGTCCGCTGTGTAAATCAGGTTCTGGACATGCTCTAACGCCTCCGCCGACTCAAAAAGAAAGATATGAGCATTTGATGAGTTTTAAATAATACCTCGGCTAATTATCAAAATATTAAAATTCTGAATCTCAGAACCTTCCTTGGCCAATCTAAATTTTAAGTTCTCTATGGGCGATAAATTTGACTGACCCTCGCAAACAGACACACAAAGCGAAACGTTTTTTATTAGTATAGATAACGTTCATTTTATACAGGGTGTCCCAAAAAGAACGGCTGCATTTCAAAACTGAAATAAAGAAAAACCGAAACTGATAGAAATGCGCCGTTTGCTTCATTCTACTTAGAAAACCAGTAAATATGCAGCCACAAAAATGTTAATATTATTTATGCAGTTCTCTCACAGAGGGCGCTACTGGAAATCTGCGATATCTGTATTGAAGCACATTCTATCGGATCTCCATTCTGTATTTCTCCGTCCTTCTGAAAGAGGGTGCTGCTCAGAGATTGCCAGTTTCTGTTCAGAAATGTTTTATTCGTCAGAACAACGAATATTTCTTGTCTTGCAATTTCACTGCCTGGACCACAGTATTGTTGAAGAAAAAACGAAAAAGGATAGAATAAAGGGCTCTGTATGGAAAATGCCAACAGACTGGGAACGTTAATAAAGATTGTGTTGGAAACGTCGGACGCAAGTGGCAGTCACACAAACAAATGTTGAAGTCATTAAAAAAGTGATTCGTTCACCATGTTGCAGCTCAAATTGGACTACCTCAATTATTTCAGCTGCTCAGATATTTCAATTTTTTGTGCGGAAATGTTTTATTCGTTAAAACAACGAATATATCGTCTTGTAATTGCACCGCCTAAACCACAGTATTGTTGAAGAAACAAGGCGCAGTTTGCAGAAGTTTAATTTCATAAAAGGACCGAAAAGGGATACCATAAAGGCTATGCATGAAAAATGTCAACGTACTAGAAATGTTATTGAAGATCGTGTTGGAAACGTCGCACGCCAAGTTGTTGCAGTTACAGAATTGGACAGTCACACATGCCCATGCACCATATGATGCACCACAACCTTCAAATTTTCCATACAGGATTCAATATTTCCCCAGGTTTTAAATTATTAAATCTGCGTAAAACTGTGTGTTTTAGAATCTACATTATAAAGATATACTCGTTTTGTGATAGATTTGATTATTTTCTTGGTAAATGTATTAGTCAAAAATTATTTCAAATTTCTTAAATATGCTACACTTGACTGGCTATAATTATTTACTTCTTTTGTAAATTGACACAATAAACATTCTTACATGTACTTATGTAAAAACGTTTGAATTTTCATTCATAATATAGAACATTATTTTAAAAATTGGTTAGACTAATACCCTTAATCGTAAAATCCTTCAACCTAAATAGGTCGTCTACCGTAAGGTTTTGAACTATATATACCCTTCGTAATAAAAACGGTAAATCAAAATATTTTTCTATAATTTTCAGATTTACTAAATTCTTTAAAATAATTATTTATATTCCATAAGAATAATAAATGTACACAGATTCAGTAATTCCAAAAGTCATTTTGCTTTTTCTCCACCAATATTCATTAGAAAAAGTACCTTTTCTTTCTTTTTAACACAAAGTATACGAAAATATATTAAGGAATTCGAGGAGATTTGGAGATCTGAAGATCATTAAAAAGGATAATCTTTAATGTTTGTTTCTGATTCTTAAAGAAAATATAATCATCGAAACAAATAATGAGATTTGTTTTGTTAAATTAGGTATTGAGTATGTCTTTAGATTAGGATAATTTCGATTACATGTTAAAGCCTGTACATACAAGTAATTACCGAATTGGATTTATTTTTCTGACGTTGATAATTTTCTTTATCTTATTTCTATTTTCTATATAATAGTTAATTTATATATTTACAGAGAAAAAGATAAATGTATGTAGGAGTTATACACATATAATTTATAAAATTTTATTCGCTCTTTAAAGAGAGTCATTAATAAACTTAAAAAAAAAAAGTCTCTTTTTTGGATTTACATTTTGCAAACTTAACATAATTCTTAATCGAACAAAACAGACCGCATACAAGTATTCAAATTAAAATCGGGCTTATTTTAAATTTATAACTTGTATTTTAGCTTTCCAGTTGATTTTTACTTTGAATGTAGTTTCTTTAAACTAAATGTTTGCTACTTGTACGCATTTAAAAAATACTATTTTCAGACAAGATATTTCTTTTTCATATATATGTATACAATAATTTCACCTACAATCTCTGCCTACTTGATTGTAAATTAAACGACGCTAATTTTATTTCTTGCTATTACAATGAGTTTTATAATTTTAATAAATTTTTATTTGAAGGTGAGTCTACTTCCTTTAAGTAAAATCGTTTATTTATTTCTACAAGGACAATTTAAGAACATTTGAGAGTCTATTGGAAAAGTATTTATACCATAGTGGGGAGTGTAATAGGCAATATATTTTTGTTTACTTTTAATTTAGGACTTCGCAATAAGATCATACATTTTCAATTTTACAGTGATTTCTCAATTTATTATAATCGAAATAAATGTATCGGTAATATTATAATAAATTGAAAGTTATACCCTTTGATATTTACCTTTTTGTTTTCTACTAATCATGGTACAGTTCTGTCCTTTATGAAGAATTGTTATCAAATCAGTCAGAGCGTACACTAGTCAAGCGACAGAAATTTGTGGGTTTACAGATTTCTCGCAGCTACTGTAATATTTTTAAATGATTCTTTGACACCTGAGGG
This sequence comes from Maratus michaelseni, assembly GCA_963931845.1. Lineage (NCBI taxonomy): Eukaryota > Metazoa > Arthropoda > Arachnida > Araneae > Salticidae > Maratus > Maratus michaelseni. Next base: position 176,352,695 of record OZ007594.1, read on the forward strand.
CGAAACCTAATGTTGTGCGTTTGCGTTTTTTCGATTTTGTTTAAATGTTTTTTATTATGCGGAAACATTCACTTTTGGAACCGGTTCCGAAAGTTCTTTAAGTCGTTTCAAGTAAGGCATTTTAAGTGTTTTTTTGTGAGACATACTATATTTTCTAACTTTTCACAATTTTAACACTGGTTTAGATAATAACATGTGGAGTGCCTAAAAAAATTTAAATAGGCTTTTTTGAAAGAAAATTTCAAAAGATCTAATTTCGGAATCACTGATAGGATATTGTCAAACAACTTAAAAATAATTATGATATTCTCTTAATCCTAACTTAAGTTTATTTAGGAAGAAAATATACAGTACGTACGCAAGCATTTGTAGCCATTCACTTCCATAAACTTTAGAGGTAAGCTGAAAGGAATGTTTAAATAAGTTTTTTGTACCTATATGCTCAATCAATATTGTAAATGCTTTTCTTGTTGAAATCCATCTCAATTATAGGTACTAATGTAATTTAGTATGGAAGATATCCACTTCCTTATACAAAGATTTGAGAAGTTTGGAGTTTATTGAATACCTTTTATAAAATTAACAACTTTGATAGATTTGTGGAGCACTTCCTTCAATGAATCTGCTTTGAAAATGTTGCTTACTGTGTCACTGTATACAGCAAAGGCTCAAAACTACAAGAAGTGCAACTTATTTGATGATACCATCTAAACTTGTATAATTGTCAAGTTTTGGATTTCCATCTTCAGTGCAAAAACCACAGCAATTGGCCCAGTAAGATAATTTCTCACAAATAGCCTTGAGATATTTAAAATCTATCCTTGTTTGTATATCTTTCAGTGAGATAACACAGTAAAAGATATTCTTTTCATTTCTAGAAGCTATCATTCAAGTACTTAGAAATAACAAGCACAAATGAGATACAGAAAATATGAGTTACTCTCATTATCTGTATTGAAATGGGTGAGGAAGGGATTGTGTTAATACTGTTCAGAATTGACTATTGTTATAGGTGGGACGGCGTTTGAAGAGCAAGTGAAAGATTTATCATCGTTTCTGCACAAGGATAACCTCAAAAAGACTTCCACATCACGTTTGTTTCAGAATCTCTACAAACGGTGCATACTCCTCATTTTGCGGCTAGTATGTTATTTTTTGGGCTAATTGTATTCTTGGACTGAAAAGTAAAACTATTTTTCCTTCCTCCAATTACAATATAATCTAAATACACTGGTCTCAAAAATTTAAGAAACAAACAGTCTTTTGTTTCTAATTTGAAAACAAATGAACAAGAAAACATGAAATATATAATAATTGTGCTTTAAAACAGTTATTTTTAGAATTTTACTGAATTATTACATAAAGCTTGATTTACAAATAAAACATTGCATTTTTGAAAAAGTTGAATGTTTGATAAAAAAAAAAAAATACTGGCAGTTTTTTGTAAAAATAAATAAATAAATAAACGGATTTTAACAGGGCATGTGTTTGCGGTGCCCTCTTTGCGGTGAATTTTTAGCATCGACTTTCCATACCGTCAATCAAGTTGTCAGACACTGGAATGGGAAACCATGTCCATACCAATGATTGTTTCAGCTCATTTAATGACTTCAGGGGAGGATTACCGCAACCACCTGTCTGCCGAGATTGTCCCAAAAATGCTCTTTCGGATTAAGGACCGAAGATTGGGGTGGCCATTCCATTCACGCCAAACCTTGATCCTCAAGATATTCATCAACCACTCTATATCAATGCGGTCGAGCATTATCATCCATTAAGAATAATTCATCACAAATAGCCCCACCAAACGGTGCGACAAACGGAGCAAGGATTTCGTCACGATATTTAACAGAAGTCAGAGTTTTTCCATGGGACACATGGAGGTAACTGTGACCAACAGATTCCAGCCCAAACCATGATTCCACCTTCTATATAACTGTGTTTTTCAATAATGTTAATAATGTAATCCGATGCATTCAATAATGTAATCTGATACATTGTTCTCTCCAGATCAGCACACGAACTGAATTCCTTTCCAAAGCAAACCGAGACTAGTTTGTGAAAATTACGGAAGCCTACTGTTGTCTGTTCCAGGTAACGTGCTCTTTTGGCCAACATAAACATTCACTTTTGTGCTTTCGATTAAAAGGTACACATAAAACGAGTCGTCTTGAATAGAGTTCTTAATTGCGAAAACATCTGTGGACCGTAGTAGTAGATATTGCCATCTCTGTTGCGTTACGATGATCAGAAATGAGGTGAACTACAGTAAGTTCCTCCCCTTTCGGGCCAAAAGAGCTATGAAGCCATCTTGTTCAGGAGTTATCACCCGTGAGTGGTCTGGAACAAGTCTTCTTGATACTAAATGTTCAGATTCAAATTCATCCCAGAGTCTTTGGATCACACTACGAGACTCATTAACGCACCTAGCAGCACCAGCTTGTGATAACCTTATTTTCATCCATCCGATTGCCCGCCATATTAACGAATCGGATAAACGACATCTCCTAGATATGGACAACAGTATTTTAGTAGCCACAATAGAAGATCAATAAGTATAAAAAAAATCCTGAAAAATTATAAGTGGGATATTCGTAGTTTCCTCCTAACTGTCATATAAGTGTCTAATTCTTTTTAAAAATATAAAGATGGACATAATTGTTTCATAAGATTTTCTTTAAGTTACTTATGGTAATTCATATAAACCATATCTTCTACCTTTATTTTCATTCTTTTAATAGTGAGTTTCTAACAACTGGTTGTACCTTAACTTTTGGAGGCGACTCTATAATATTGTCGAAAAAAAAAACATAGATTCTTCAAGAAATGGTATTTAATAAAGACACATTGTTAGTTTTTTAAAAAGTTCGAAGAGGTTTAGAAGACTTTTTGCCGAGGTGCCAGTATTAAGAGTTGGACATTATAAACAAATATATCAAGCGTTCTGCAATTATCATAATTTAAAATAACTTTAAAGAAAGTAGTGCGATGTAACGAAAACTGAATCAGTGACAGTTTTTGCGAAAATGGTGGAAAAATTAAATAATCATATAATAGGGAGGGGTTAGTGACAACAAATTATGAATGAATTACTAGGCCTAGTAGATTTTTCCCCTCATTTTGAGACAAATGCATTGAGTTACAAATGACACTGTCTTTTAATCCGAAACTACACGGTTCTGATTTGAACCAATTTTTGTGGTTGTCGACATTAACAATATTATTTTTGCGTATCACTAACAGATCCACCGCGTACCACAAGGGGTAAGTGTTCGGATTGGAAACATTGATCTAGTGAATAGTATATCTCGTGTGCAAACAATAGTATATCTCGTGTTCAACAGGTGAGTGAAATTGAATTCAGGTAAGACTGATACATGTGTGCCACGTGATCGTGCTTGGAAAACTATATTTTTATAATTTTGTTTATGATATTCTTTGACTAAAGTAAGTAAATTTGAACTTGTTGAATATAATAAAATTTATTTTAAACTTTTCTTGAATTAAATAGTGGCATTATGCGTTTAGCATAATGTATAATCTCCAATACCGAGACATCGGGTGATAACAAGACTGCGGAGGCCAAGATTGCGATTTTGCACTTTTATATTATTTTCTTATTCTTTCACCCAATTTCCTATTATAACTCAGTGTGTATATATATATGTGTGTGTACATATGTGTGTGTTTGTAATTTTTTAATTATAAATAATATTTTTACTTGAACACACTTTCTAACAAAACATTTCTACTCGTACTGCCATGTATCAAAATATATATACTTTTTGCACGAGCGCGAAGTTCCAGTTTTTACAATTCCAGGATTTACAGTTTTTATTACCATAATTGAAAATTAAAATTCCGTTTGAAATTGTAAATTAGGAAAACATTTGAATTTTAATTAAATTTTTAAGTAAATATTTTAGAAATCATAGTCCTGTTTAACTTGTTCACGACGATTTCTCGTTTACTTACCACTTAAGTTGCAAAAAAACTTTAAATTTGAAAACCAGTATTTTAGTACGGAAAATTTCCCGGACGTAATCTTAAATTTTGAGCTATTAAATAAGTGAAAATTACAATATGGAAAAAACTGGTGTCAATTGGTTTGGAAGAATTTCAAGAAATGCAAAAGATACTCGTCGTGAATAAGTTAAAATATTTTGCTCTATCAAAATAATTTCCAATGTTTAAATTAATGAAATAATGTTTAAGTTCGGCACAAAAGCTATAAAAATCTATAATAAAATCTAAACATTTATTGTAACCGGGCATAGATACAAGGAAGGTCTCCTTAAAGCGGATACTCAGAATATTTTGAAAAAAATGATAATGAAGCTACTCATGTACGTAATAAGAGATCAATCAAATTTAGCTGCGAAATCCCAGCAGAAAATCTGTAAAAAATAAAATACTTTCGAGTATTTGACGCAAAAAGACGTGATTTGGCGAGCAAAACTTTTTCGTCGCCAAATGCAAGCGATTTTAAGGTATATGAAAATTTCTGGTTAAAGGAGTGTTTAAATGCGTGGCACTTTATGAATTTAAACTTCAGCGATTAAATAGTTTATTTTTTCTATAAAGTTATGTAATGCCTATACAAATTAACTATTGCTGAAGTTATTTAATTTTATACAGTTTTGAAGGTTTGTAAAGTTTTAAGTGTATTTTAACAGTAAAAATGTCCGATTAAACACTTTTGCATTATAGCTTTCGACTTTGAATAAGTCATTGTTTCCACGGAAACAATACTTTTCTCTAGTTGTCTCCGGCACTAACAATATCGATGACAAATTGACAGTGCTCAGAATCACACAATTAATTTTTAGTTTTAAAGCAATTTTAATTAATTCAAATTTTGTTCTAAACCGTAGAATGCGATCGTTAATTTTCTTTTAGATGTACATATGAATATATATGGCAAAACCGTAGTTATAAAAGTTAAATTATTTAAGTTAAACTTACTTTAACTAGTTCAGTATACAGAGTAGAAAACGTTTTTCCTAAAAAAAAAATATCGTAAATGCATGCTTGTTTTAAATTCATTGTGTCGCCAACCCAGCGATAAATCGCCACAACACGAAATCTTAATATTTTTTTTACGGACGTTATATCGAGGTTCCGCAGCAAATTTTTTTATAAACGTATACATCCTCCTGAGAAGAATATTCTGTAATTTTTTTTTTTTTAATTTTCTGATTATGCCCTTATGGAGACCTTCCTTGTTAGTTCGGGTCCAATTGATCTTTGTTCAACGGATGGTCGAAAACCACCGTGTGCGACGGCAAGGTCAATAAATTTATATTAAATTTATTTCTATTTCTTTGTATAAACACGCTACCAAAACTATTTCATCAAGAAAATTTTTCTCTAAAATAAATTAAAAAATAGAAATTGATATCAGATGCTAGTATTATATTTAAAATGGCTTTCAGTCATCATGTTTACAACTTGTTTTGCCGACAAAGAAAATCATGAAATGAAATCCATAGCTAAATGGTATGTCTTTGTACATAAAAAACACATAACACTTTTTAGAAAATTTGTGTTTTATCTAACTTAAGATAATATACATTTAATTCATTTCTAATTAGAGATATTTCAAGTAAGATAGAAAACAGAAGAATCAACAGAAGAATCAAAATAATTGCTATCTGAAGAATGTTATTGGATGATGGTACGTCGTCGAAAACTGAACAGAGGAATGTGGGTATTTTATTGTAAGCAATTGTGTTTAACATTGTTTAGTATTTAAGCGATAACTATAATGAAATTGCTATTTTGAGAAAATAAAAAATAATTCAGTGACATTCTATTATATTTGAATTGTTTCATAGAATCTAGCTGTTTTTCCTTTTGATAACAACATAGGGAATCGTTTTCATAATCAAGTGTTGTTTTGAAAAACAAATTAGATAAGGTAACAATGATTCATACAATTAACCTATAAAGCGGTAATATTTCTCTTATTGTAGATGATGTAATGGCAGTAAATTTTACGATATACAATTCAGATATAATACATTAGTATCAATGAAGATAAACACGTGCATTCTATTGATTTATATAAATGTAGTGTTACAAAACTTTGCCAAAAAATAAATAAATTATCTGATGTTCAATGTAATACTAAACAACTTTTTTGTGTGAACTCATATTTTTATACTAACCTGCGTATGACTTTTGTCATCTCACATCAATCTAATTTTAGTAAAGTATTGATTTTATACATGTATCACAAGTACTCACTATTAGTGGTGTAACTTGAGACACCCAGTTTTGTTTATGAATCAATTTACTGGCAGTTTGTTTTTGTAATTTCTTATATTTACATATAACTTAGAATGGTGGGCCCAAATTCTAGAGCGCTGAATAAATTTTTAACTTTAATACTTCTGAAGGGATAGTTTGATTTTGAGAGGATCAAGTAACCATTGCTAATGATACCTATCTTAACGATTCTAAACAAATTTTAGGCTTAAAATGTAAATTTAATGGTTCTCAAGCAATAGGTGCTTTACTTTTGGAAGTGTCCCAATTAACTTCTGATTATGGTATCTTTCAAGCTTTCTATCCAAATTTTGGAGAATTTAATTAAACTAATTTTTCTCATGTGATATAAGTGTGAATTTTGAAGGTGACAAAAGTAACTTTTGATTACGGTACCTATCTTAAGTTTTCTTGGTAAATGATTACAAAATAAATCGTTAACAATTGATAACTATCATGAGAGACGGTAGTTTCTCGAGTGACGCAGCAAAAAAACGAAAACCGAATGCTTAATACCGAAGATTTCCGTCACTCCATATATACAGCTAGTTTGAGTTCAAAGGAAAAGCGAAAAGCCGACATTTAATATCTCAGCAAATATGAGGTACATCGTTTTGATTTTTTGACAGCTGTCTTATATCTCCGGTCTAACTCTATCCTGAAATTTATAGATTTCTACATGCAGTAGATTTTAAGATCTGGAAATCCATTTTTAAGTAAAATGGGAAGTTTTTCGCTCTGCATGTAATGGTGTCATGGTGTAAGACAGCGTATCTCGAAAACCGCCCGAAGGATTTTTTTTAAATTAATATATGATACTAATCGGTTTTATATGAAGTGAATCCACCTATCCGCTTAAATAGGAAAACTCTAGTTTTTTATATAATCCGATTTAAAAAAATGGGACTATTTTCTTAAGCCAAGCTGTACAAATGCAATAGAGTATTCACTACCTTCTTCCGCCGGGAATTACAGTTAAAATTTGATGTACGGTTGCCGTTATCAATAAAGCTTGTGACCGGGCTAATTATTTATATTTTTTTTAATGCAAAAACAATGAATTATATACTCTAAACATGTAAAACATATGTATTAAATTCAATTGGGGTTTATATGTTTTCTCTTTTTGTTACAAAGAAATAATTTCAGATTTTAAACATGCATATATTCGAAAAATTATTTAGATTCCTTTTTCAAAATGAGGAAATATTTTTTAATTACATGTATTCAATTTTACTGCTAAATATAATAAATCTTTCATTTTCTAATGATAAAATATTTTTCATTTCTTTGTTTCTTTCGCAACGAAGACAACCAACCAACTATTATCGTATCAATGCGCGAAGCACAAATTAGCGAGAGGCATTTGGGGAAAAGATAGGCACAGAAAATCAAAGATATTATACTTACTATTAGGTATTTTGTTTATTTATTCATTGTTTTTTATTTTATATGACTTGATGGTTCTTTTTAAAAATTTCGTTTTGGTAAGGTGCTTAGTTTGTCTTTGTCAGAGCAACTGCCAATTACATGTTTTTATGGCTTTAAAATATTACTTTTATGTTATTTTGTAAAAGAAAATGCAGAAAGTTAGTTCTGAATTAAGTGTTTTACGTTATACAATGGATAAATAAGTTCTTAATTACTTTAAATCCAGAGTTTGAAAAGTAAACAAATAGTTTTTTTTTTCTTTTTCTTATTGCATTCAGGGGTCGATGCAGGTTTTTTTTCTTGGGGCCCATTTTGTGAAAAGTAAAGGTTGTTTTTGCGAAATTTATTATATTTTTGTGAAAAATAACATTTTGTAACGAAAGTTGAAATCGATTTAATCAAATTCGAACCAAGCATTTATAAACAAAACCTGTTTTAAATCCTTTTGCGGAAGTTTTCCTCTCTGGCAAACTTGTTTGTTTACAAATTACACATTTTAAAACATCACAAAATAATAAATAGTAAGTTTTTATGGAATAGAATTTTGTGAAGTGGCCCATTTTATCAAATTGATTTTTGTGAAGGGACCCATTTTATTAAATAGATTTTTGTGAAGGGCCCCTAAATAGGCCCCAAATTTTTCCTGGATCGACCCCTGGCATTACCTTATTGCATTCATATTGCCAGTATTATTACATTGTTATCATCATTTTTTTTTCTCATTACATTTACAAACAGTTGTGTGACAAACTTCTATCTTCATGAATGTTTTGCATTTACTTTATATTAATTTTTCACATTCATTTTTTAATAAGCTTGTTAAATAGTTTTCAAGCACTATATTGTTTCAATGTCAAATGCTACATTAAAAATTGTTAAAAAATACAGTAAAAAAATTGCTATTTGCTCGCGAAACTTAAGAATATAATCATTTTAACCCACATAGATTTTTTTAGCTCTAAAATATTACTATACAATGAATAAATATGTTCTTATTTACTTTAAATTCAGAGTTTAAAAAGTAAACAAATTGCTATTTTATCTTTCAATTTTTCTATCATTTACCTGTGACTTTAAAAATCATTTAAAATTACTAATTTAGAGGTATGAAATACCTTATATGTGCTTAAATCACAGAAAAAATACAACTTTAGTAAGTATATTGCAGGGCTCTGTTTAAGAAGAATTAAGAACACCTTTAAAGGATCCTTCACAATTTTTTTTAAATCTTAAAACAGTATCCTTCACATTTTTTTTTTCATTTTAAAACAGGTTATTTCACATTTCTTTTCATATTAAAACAGGACACTTCACAAAACTTTTTCCTACCAAAAATTAACTCTTCACAAATTTAATCATCTTAAACATTTCCCAATTTTTGTATAAAATACTGTTTACTGTTGACTGTAATAAGTGTTTGTTCTTCAAAGTAAATTCTGAAAAATTATTAAATTTCAACTGCTGCTAATACATTTAATTTTTTGATTACAACTTACATAAATATCCATATTTTACATAGGGTTTCTTGTACAGAGGTGTATTTTGAAAACATATAGAAGAAAGAAAAATTTTTTTTTAGAGAAAACCGCTGTTAATTTTTTCGCAATGATTTTTAATAGTCAGATCTTATAAATTAAGTGTTGGTGAGTGCAAAGTTTGAAATTGTCTGAATATGTTGAAAACAACATAGGGCTCTAAAACTATTTACTTGCATAAGTTTATTAAAAATGAATTTGAAAAATTAATATACAGTAACAGCAAAACATGCATGAAGCTTCACAAACAGCTATAGACCATCAAAGTATCAAATAAAATGAAAATTTTGAAATGGAGAACCATCAATTCAAAATAAATAAAAAACAATAAATAAATAAACAAAATACCTGGGGGAGGGGGGGGGGGGAGTATTTTATCTATTATAAATTGCAGCTTGTATTTTCAAATAATTTGGAAGGGCGGATAAAATTTTATCATTTAAAATATTAAAAAAAATAATACCTTCTAAACTAGAATTTTATTATCAATTTTATAGATGATTTTCTTTGGACGATTACTCTCTATGAGAGAAAAGTTCTACTTTTTGTATTTGTTCGCCACAGTATATTTTGTTGTTTTTCAGCCAGTCTATAGAATTCTTTGCAGGAGTGCGGTTTTCAACAGGCATGTGATGTTGAGCATTGGCCATATATAGGGCACTATTAGATTGCAAATTTGGAAGAAGTTTTTCCAACACTCATTTTTGGAAGTTTTCGTAGTTCATTTGCATGGGATTGTCACCCCTTTTTGTCGACGCTTTATACAGTATTTGAGCATCTGTAAGGAAACACGTTTCCTCATTTTTACGCTCGAGTTAAGACCTTGTACAGCTAAGTACATGGCTGTTAAAGTTTTTTTCCTGTAAATAGTTAATAACTTTCTCCTTTTAATTCGATGTTATTCGTTTTTGGGTAAAGGTGAAAATAGGCACTCGCCAATCACCACTCGGCAATAAAACTTGAAAAACTGACTTGAAAAATATGGAGAAAACCGACCAAATGCAGGATTTTCTGATTTTCTTTTTTTCCCATGTTCGTTTGACAAAATTCATGATTTTCCTCGCCAGATCGACGAAAATAGTGATTTTTCTGCACCAGATCGATGAAATTAATGATTTTACTGCACTAGATTGGCGAAATTTATGATTTTTATGCGCCGATTAAAGAAATTCGTGATTTTTATGTGCCCGTTCAGCAAAATTTCTGATTTTTACATGCCGTTCAACAAATTTTTTTATCTTTATGTGCCCCGTTGACAAAATTTGTGATTTTTACATGCCTGATCGACTAAATTCATCATTTTTATATGCCCGATGGATGAAATTAATGATTTTTACATGCCGATCAATGAATTTCTTGATCTTTATGTGCCTGTTTGACAAAATTCATGATTTTCATGCACCAATAAACAAAATTCATGATTTTTACATCTGTGTTCGACAAAATTTATGATCTCCCCCTCCCTGATCCACAAAATTCATGTTTTTGCTGTGCCTGATTATTGAAACTCATCATTTTTACACACCCCATCGACAAAATTCATGATTTTTACACACCGATCAACGAAGTTCAAGATTTTTATGCACTTGATCACCGAAATTCATGATTTTTTTCATGTTCAATCGACGAAATTTCATTTTTCTGAACCTGATCGATGAAATTATTGATTTTTATGCAAACGTTTGATGAAATTTGTGAATTTTATGCACCTACTTGATGAACTTGTGATTTTTAACCACCCACTTGATGAATTCGTGATTTCTATGCGACTACTCTACGAATTGGTAATTTTTATGCGTCCGTTCTACAAAATTCATGATTTTTTTCGTACCTAATCGATGAAATTCATAATTTTTACGCACCGATTGATGATTTTTATGTGCCTGATTCATAAATTTCTTGATTTTTATGCATCCGTTTGATGAAATTAATGATTTTCATGTGCCGATCAAGGAATTTCTTCGTTTTTATGTATCTATTTGCTGAAATACGTAATTTTTATGCGATCGATAAACAAAATTCAAGATTTTTACGTGCCCAATTGACAAAATATATGATCCCCCCTCCCCCGATCGACAAAAGTCATGTTTTTTCTGTGCTCGATTGATGAAATTCACAGATTTTTACATACCCGATCAACGAAATCATGATTTTTAAATACACTATCAACGAAATTCATGATTTTTTCATGCCCGATTGACGAAATTAATGATAATGTCCATGCCCCAATTTGACCCCCCCAAGGCGGGTACTTTTTAAAATTTTGCACACACCCTTCATGTGATATATTGTTGGAAATGTCCGAGACTGTTTAATCATATTATGCATCTCCTGTGTCCACACCCCCACTTTGCCCCCCAAGGGGGTACTTTCTGATATTTTGCACAACCCCTCATGTGATATATCGTTGGAAAGGTCTGTGACCGCTTAGTCATATTATGCATCGCTGGTGTCCATCCCCCCACTTTGCCCCCCCAAGGCGGGTACTTTTTAAAATTTTGCACACACCCTTCATGTGATATATTGTTGGAAAGGTCTGAGACTGTTTAATCATATTCTGCATCTCCTGTGTTCACACCCCCACTTTGCCCCCCCAAGAGGGTACTTTTTGAAATTTTGCACAACCCCTCATGTGATATATCGTTGGAAAGGTCTGTGACTGCTTAGTCATATTATGCATCTCTGGTGTCCATCCCCCCACTTTGCCCCCCCCAAGAGGGTACTTTTTAAAATTTTGCACAACCCTTCATGTGATATATTGTTGGAAAGGTCTGTGACTGTTTAATCATATTATGCATCTCCTGTGTTCACACCCCCACTTTGCCCCCCCAAGAGGGTACTTTTTGAAATTTTGCACAACCCCTCATGTGATATATCGTTGGAAAGGTCTGTGACTGTTTAATCATATTATGCATCTCCTGTGTCCACACCCCCACTTTGCCCCCCCAAGGGGGTACTTTCTGATATTTTGCACAACCCCTCATGTGATATATCGTTGGAAAGGTCTGTGACCGCTTAGTCATATTATGCATCTCTGGTGTCCATCCCCCCACTTTGCCCCACCAAGGCGGGTACTTTTTAAAATTTTGCACACACCCTTCATGTGATATATTGTTGGAAAGGTCTGAGACTGTTTAATCATATTCTGCATCTCCTGTGTTCACACCCCCACTTTGCCTCTCCCCCAAGAGGGTACTTTTTGAAATTTTGCACAACCCCTCATGTGATATATCGTTGGAAAGGTCTGTGACCGCTTAGTCATATTATGCATCTCTGGTGTCCATCCCCCCACTTTGCCCCCCCCCTCTCAAGGGGGGTACTTTTTAAAATTTTGCACAACCCTTCATGTGATATACTGTTGGAAATGTCCGAGACTGTTTAATCATATTATGCATCTCCTGTGTCCACACCCCCACTTTGCCCCCCCAAGGGGGTACTTTCTGATATTTTGCACAACCCCTCATGTGATATATCGTTGGAAAGGTCTGTGACCGTTTAGTCATATTATGCATCTCTGGTGTCCATCCCCCCACTTTGCCCCCCCCAAGGCGGGTACTTTTTAAAATTTTGCACACACCCTTCATGTGATATATTGTTGGAAAAGTCTGAGACTGTTTAATCATATTCTGCATGTCCTGTGTTCACACCCCCACTTTGTCCCCCCAAGAGGGTACTTTTTGAAATTTTGCACAACCCTTCATTTGATATATCGTTGGAAAGGTCTGTGACCGCTTAGTCATATTATGCATCTCTGGTGTCCATCCCCCCACTTTGCACCCCCCAAGGCGGGTACTTTTTTAAATTTTGCACACACCCTTCATGTGATATATTGTTGGAAATGTCCGAGACTGTTTAATCATATTATGCATCTTCTGTGTCCACACCCCCACTTTGCCCCCTCAAGGGGGTACTTTCTCAAATTTTGCACAACCCCTCATGTGATATATCGTTGGAAAGGTCTGTGACTGCTTAGTCATATTATGCATCTCTGGTGTCCATCCCCCCACTTTGCCCCCCAAGGCGAGTACTTTTTAAAATTTTGCACACTCCCTTCATGTGATATATTGTTGGAAAGGTCTGTGACCACTTAGTCATATTATGCATCTCCAGTATCCCACTTTGCCCCTCCCACAAGGGGGGTACTTTTTAAAATTTTGCACACACCCCTCATGTGATATATTGTTTAAAAGGTCTGTGACCACTTAATCTTATTATTCAGCACGGCAGCTATACGGTGCCGCAGGCAGCGGGAACCCGAGCCGGAGGTTCGTGCGGTTAGAGCTTTATACTATTCGATCTGCAAATTAAGGTATTATCCGGTGCATGCATAGCACGACCGGTATACGGTGCCGGAGGCAGCAGGGACCTGCGTTGGTGGTTCCTTCGGTTATAGGTTTATACTATTCCATGTGGAAATTAAGGGATTGTCATACAAATGGAGAATTCAGTTAGATTCGAGGCCCTGATGTAAATTGAAGGCCCACTAGCGGGCGAAGCCACTAAGTTTTATTCTTATAAATTTATACCCTAATGCTTAATTGCGACTGAAAGAAATTTTCATCAATAACCGCTTAAAAGTAATGATATCAGTACAAAAACCCTTAACGGGTTAAAAGTTGTGACGCAGCACTTTCTTTTGGCTCTAAGAATTTCAAATATGGGTCTTAAAAGTAATGATATCAAATTTGAGTGACGCTATGTTAATTTATTTTAAATCATCATTTTCTTTTTAGTTTTATTTATATTCACAGGTGCAATTATTATCTTAACATGAAAATAATATAAAATTTATTCGCTAAAGCTTTTTCATTCAGATCTCTCAGGAATTCAAAATATGGGTTTTAAAAGAAATTATATCAAAATTTGAGTGACACCTTGACGTGAATTTAATAGGATTGTTTTAAATTTAAATTTAAATTATTTTTCGTTTGTCTTCTAAAGTATATTTACACATACAAACAATACTTTTAATTTTTCAATACACTGTTAAATATATTACTTTCACTGAGCCTATATTATGTATTGAAATGTATTTATTTCAATAGACTGATTCATGTTTTGTGCCACGGTGTCCAAAATCATAAGTAAAATTTATGTAAATGATTAATTTGCGTCATAGTATCCAAACAAAGGAAAATGTATGCAAGTGGATACTATGACGCAAATTAATCATTTACATAAATTTTACTTATGATTTTGGACACCGTGGCAGAAAACATGAATCAGTCTATTGAAATAAATACATTTCAATACATAATATAGGCTCAGTGAAAGTAATATATTTAACAGTGTATTGAAAAATTAAAAGTATTGTTTGTATGTGTAAATATACTTTAGAACACAATCGAAAAATAATTTAAATTTAAATTTAAAACAATCCTATTAAATTCACGTCAAGGTGTCACTCAAATTTTGATATAATTTCTTTTAAAACCCATATTTTGAATTCCTGAGAGATCTGAATGAAAAATCTTTAGCGAATAAATTTTATATTATTTTCATGTTAAGATAATAATTGCACCTGTGAATATAAATAAAACTAAAAAGAAAATGATGATTTAAAAAAAAAATTAACATAGCGTCACTCAAATTTGATATCATTACTTTTAAGACACATATTTGAAATTCTTAGAGCCAAAAGAAAGTGCTGCGTCACAACTTTTAACCCGTTAAGGGTTTTTGTACTGATATCATTACTTTTAAGCGGTTATTGATGAAAATTTCTTTCAGTCGCAATTAAGCATTAGGGTATAAATTTATAAGAATAAAACTTAGTGGCTTCGCCCGCTAGTGGGCCTTCAATTTACATCAGGGCCTCGAATCTAACTGAATTCTCAATTTGTATGACAATCCCTTAATTTCCACATGGAATAGTATAAACCTATAACCGAAGGAACCACCAACGCAGGTCCCTGCTGCCTCCGGCACCGTATACCGGTCGTGCTATGCATGCACCGGATAATACCTTAATTTGCACATCGAATAGTATAAAGCTCTAATTTGTTATACAGTTTGTTTCCCAAAAATGTTTAGCCATGTTCCGAGTCACATTCTAAATATTTGATTACCTTAACATTACTGACAAAACTGAAAAATCTGATATATATTATTCAAAATCGTGGTTATTATTATGCTACATTTAGCATTTTGATGATTTGTTAAATTTGTGTTCAAATTAAGTTCACAAGATCCCACCAAAATATTAATGTAGACATTGTTTGTTGAGAATTATGATGTAACATTATAATCGTATCTGAAAAGAAGTATGTAAATTTTGACAAAAATTGAATCTACCCAAACTGCCGTGGCTGGAATACATTCAGGAACAAGTTTGTCATTTCTGATAAAATAGAAAAAAAAACTATGTGACATTCTTTAGTGAACTAACGTCCTTTATAACTATTTTCTTTACACATAAGCAGTAATTGAAGTCATTTTAGTTCTCCCGAATTGTTCCTGAATGTATTCCAGCCACGGCAGTTTGGGTAGATTCGATTTTTGTCAAAATTTACATACTTCTTTTCAGATATGATTATGATGTTACATCATAATTCTCACCAAACAATGTCTGCATTAATATTTTGGTGGGATCTTGTGAACTTAATTTGAACACAAATTTAACAAATCATCAAAATGCTTAAAATGACGCTGTTAATTTATTTTGAGGTTTTGTTAATAATGGTGTAAATTTCATTTTCTGTTCAATGTATATTGAAAATACGTTTTTGATGTTTTAATTTAAAAATCTGGAACTGAGTAAAAAACGAAGGAAAGCTGCTACTTTATATTATAGTAATTTGCAATCAGATTGGCATATAACTTTCAAAAGATTATGTAAGGAAGTACTGTTTCTGAATATTTTTGTAACTACTACTTGATATCATAATCTACAAAAAATTATTAGCAAAACCTTTCTAATAGAATAGGAAACTATTTACTTTGGATAGGAATAACACAAATAAAGCATACATACATAGTACTCTAAATAAGTGAATAATTTATAATGCTGATCAAATTATTAGCAAGATTTCAGACACAAGTATTAGCTTATGTGTTTAGTCGCATAATCGGTATTACTTCGTAACTAAATAGGATTATGATAATGAGAACTCCTAGTTAGAATGAGGAAATTATAATCTAAATCATCTATATTTTATGGTAATGAGGTTTTAATTTGATGGGCTTGCCAGTTAATATTAAATGAATAACGTTGCTTACAAACACATCATGTAGGTATAAAATTGAAATTAAATGGCATTTCATTGCATCTTGTTTAAATTCTGTTCTTTTATAGCATCTATGATTGAAAGTAAAGTATTATATAATATACATCTTGCGAAAGAAATAATAATGATCCTCTATTAATAAATATCTATAATAAGCTGCATACATAGTAATAATGAAATGTTACAAACGTGTTGTATGGCTGTTTTTCTATTTGTTATTCCTAATACTTCGGGTGCTGGCAAGCAGTCAGAACGAAATCCACACCCGTATCTAAAATAAACTGCATACATAGTAATACTTAATTGTTAAATACTGCTATGGCTGTTTTTCTGTTTATTATTCCCAATAATTTGGGCCCTGCCAAGCAGTCAAAACGATATCTACATCCGTATCTAAAATTAAATAAATAAACAATTACACACTTCTCTGTATGTCTCGTAGTTGTGCTTGAACTGTTTATTTATGTCTGCAAGTTCATTAATTGACTGTAAATTGCGTTCGTGTTTGATTTTTGTTTTCAAATTATTGATATACTTTGTTATGAACATTTAAAAAATATAAAATTTATGGTAGATTTCTGATGAAGATGTTATCGAAATTTACTATGACGGTTTCTGTTTTGAAATAGTGGTAGCAAATTAAGAACAATTTAGGACCACTGCACATCTTATAATCCAAAATGATTTCAAAAATTTGTTTCTTTGCTTCTACGTTTGATTATTATAATTTCAATGATGAAAATATCATGTAAAAACGATCAGTGATAATAAATTTTTATGATTTTTTTCAGTTTGCTTAAAAAAATTCAAATATTTGATGCTATTTATTCTAATTTATCACGTTTCTCATGAACAGATTTATAAATATTAAAAGTTTATTACTCAGATTCCTGAGATTAGAAATATTTACCTCTAAATAACACGGCATACAAATTAAATTAAAAACAAAACTTATCAAACTTATCAAACATTCCTCATGAAATCGAAAACGATGGCTGTCATTGGGTATTAAAATATATCAGTATATTATCTTAATGAGATGATATTTTTTGATTAATAATCTAATATTTATGCTCATATATTTGTTTTACACTTATTATAATTGACACAAAATAATGTCCGTAATTTAACTTATTAACTGTTACTAACCCTTCTTCTAAAATATTTATATGCTTATATCACAAAGAGGGGGGAAATAAAAGATTGAAAGAGGCTTCAGAAACATGTCTTTGTGAAAATTGTCGGGAAAGATTAATAGTGACATGATGGGTATGATAGAGTACTTACGAAAAGTGGTGTCACTGCTGATAAGTATCTGAAGACTTCTAGATAAACTGTGAAATGATAGCTGCCATTGCTTATTAACGTATACCAGTATATTATATTGTTGAGATATTACTGTTTAATGACTCTCTTATATACTTACTTACTTTCTCGTAATATTTTAATATTAGTTTTTTTTCATTATATGGTGCCTTCAGTACCTGTAAAAAAGATATGCATTAAAATTTTGAAATGAAGAATTCTTAATTTTCATAAAAATGTATAAAGCATAAAGTGATGCTGAAGTGACGCTTAAGAATAATATGCTATTGCCATAAATTAATATTTTATTTCTTCTCTTGAAATACTTAAACACGTGCTCTCATACAAGAAGATTATTACATTTCAAACAGGTTTAAGATAGTCTGTGATTCAAACTACGTAGAAGAGGATTATTTGTGACATGAAGGCTGTGATACTATATTTAGGACAAGAATTGTCACTGCTAAATATAGTTATCGAACATTCCTCATGAAATCGAAAACGATGGCTGTCGTCGGGTATTAAAGTATATCAGTATGTTATCATGAGATAATATTGCGTGATTAATATTTATTAAAGAGTTAACTAGCATGTATGACCACTAACAGTTATTTTTACATAAACATATTATTGAGATTTCATTAGATCGGCATGTACCACCGAAGTATTTGTGAACTTCTCCATATTTACTCGTACAATTTGATTATCAACTCGTCTTTGTTATTATTTGATGTTTGCAACAATTCTTGTTAATGTGTATTCGTTTATTAATTTTATGAGATATTACTGTTTTATTAAACATTATTAGCGAAATAGGTAAATTTAAAAAAAATGTTATATATAACTAAATGCAATCGATTTATCTCGAGTTTCAAATACTAAATCCAGATAACTAGACTTTTTACCTCCTTTTCTCTTACTTACAGATTATATAGATTGTTTGACAATATTTCATATATTCAATAATTGCAAAATTATTATTGGAAGACTGCATAGGCAACAAATTATGACTGGAAGACTGAATGGTCGACAAAATATGACTAAAAACGGCATAGGGGACAAATTATGACTAAAAACGGCATAGGTGACAAATTATGACTAAAAACGGCATAAGCGACAAATTATGATTTAAAAATTTCGTAGACGACAAATTATAATTTAAAAACTTCGTAGACTACACATTATGATTGGAAGACTAGATAGACGACAAAATAAGATTAGAGTAATCTTGATTTAATAAGAGAAACATGTTTATTGCATTTGTATACCTTTCAAACATTCACATAATAATAAAAAATTAGTCCAGTACTCTGTAAAAGAAAACCTTTTTAAAAAATCCTAATTAATGTTTATTTATTCTCTTCTGTATTTTACAGATTAAAGTTTTAATAAAATAAGCGCAGAATAACTTCATATTGATTCAATTTATCATTACAATATCATTTTCCATCCATACCAGACACCTTCCTTTTTCCACCTTCACACATCCATCTGGAGACTCTCAGAAGATAAATCAAAGAACTAACCATAAACTTTGTCTGCAGATTTCGTCTGCAGATTAATTTCTGTAATAAAATAATTCATTTCACAGAATTAAAAATCATCAAGATCTGAATATTTATATAACCTGCTATAGTACGAACGCACCTCATTTGTAACGTTTGACGTACAATTTCCAACTTGTTATTTCTTGTAATGGTAGAGTCCATTGCATAATGCCATCGTATACGAACTATAACGTCTGAATTAGCTTGAACTGGTTTTGTTGACATCCCGGAACGAAGTATTGGAAAACGAGGCGTTAGTATACAGATCATGGCAGTACATGCAACGATTACTTGAAGCTAATGGAAAATGATTATGTTGCAGTTACTAATAGTTGGAAAATAACACAGTAACCACATTGCTATATGTCTCGCGAAAACGATTTAACCCCACACAATGTAAACTGTTCTCAAGGAAGATGTTCAGTGATACAGAGTTGCCGCCTCACCTCGTAAATAGAGGCTGTGCAAGGTGACGTCACGAACAGGTTTTTGCTGCTGCTGTAGGACAGCTATCGCTACCTTTATCAATGCTTTTTCTATTTGTGTGTCCTACAGCTTTCTTCATTGTTCTCCGGTAAAAGTCACGTGATGTGAACTGCTCTATAGTCATTAAGAAATTCTGACCTAATTCACTGTGACTTTTTCAACAGAGTGTGAACGATTTGCGCAAAACTAAACTTTTGATGAAATGGTTGACCTAATTCGCTAGAATCTTACAAAAATGTCGCAAAGTATGTTTCAAAATTTTTCAATATGTACGAAAACTGGTCGATAATGATAGCGCTGATATAAAATGTTGGC
This sequence comes from Maratus michaelseni, assembly GCA_963931845.1. Classification (NCBI taxonomy): domain Eukaryota; kingdom Metazoa; phylum Arthropoda; class Arachnida; order Araneae; family Salticidae; genus Maratus; species Maratus michaelseni. The sequence goes on from OZ007594.1 coordinate 176,372,810, forward strand.
ATTGATAAACAAATTCTGCTATTGTAAATAAATCAATGATTTTTGTTTCATGAAAACTGATCAAAGATTGAAACTTTTAAAAACATTTTTTGAAAGTTAAAGTTATTTTCCCCCTAACTTTCAAAATAAAGAACATACGATTTGAAATACTTGAGGTTGCACATTATCAAAGTACTTACGTTTCATTATTCTTAAAAAAGAAATAAAATAACTTCTAATGAGAAATTAATAATTAAGACCGTTTTTAGGAAATATACTTCTTTAGGTAGTTTTCAGAAATTATATCCAATTATACAAATAAGCCTTATTATAAAATTTAGACTTTCCTAATTAAAAAACTGTGTTTCATTTTGAAATAATGAAAAAAAAACAATTAACACTGACAATTTTTAATAATTTTATTCAAACAGGAATATAACAACATAAAAAAAATCAATAATTTAAAAGTATATATGCCCTAAATAGTCGTCGTTTTTGTCAATGCATCATAAAAAAGTAATTTATAAAATACAACTTAAATTTTGTATAATTTTCAAAAGGATTAAAAGAAAATATAAGAAACTAAATTTCCACATGGGAAATTATTCTCTTACGGAATATTTGTGTCATGTTTCTTCAAGAAAATGAAAATTTTTAATCAATTCAGAAGTTTTTTTAAATAATATTTAATTTCCCAAATTACCATATGGATATTTAATTTTCAGGCTTCAACATTGCAAAGTATAAATAAATAAGTTGTATATTGAAATTTGAAAAACTAATTTTGTAGTTCAACTTTAATCTTTCTTTTTTGATAAACAAGTTTCGATATAAGACATTTTTTGTTAAATAAAATGATTGTAACGACAATAACATCTAATTTTCATCGTTTATAAATTGTAACTATGTCATTTTTTTTAATAAAGCAAAATTAATTTTTTTAATTAGAGATTACATAAGAAAAATAAATTACGAAGATTAAAATTTCGTGAAATATTAATTTTTAGAGAAAATAATTATAAGATATGTTCCTCTGAAGAAATAGTACATTGAACTTAATCTCTTTAGAAATATTAAAATCGAACAACTTTATGAATATTTAAATATTATTATCATAGTAAAATGATATAATAACTAACAGCATAACAAAAATATTTGTATGAAAATCCAGTTCTTTTAAGGCATTTCAGAAAATATTACAATAATCAGTTTCAAAAACACAATATTTGACATGGTAAATATAAATAATGAAATTTATTTTGAAATGTAGGAAAACCAATTACATAGATAAGATATATTTTGTATAGTTTTATTTAAATATAATTTTTATGAAACAAGCAATATCATTAAATGTAATTGATTGTGGATGCAGCGCAATTTTGATCGTTTGAAAAATAGGAAGATTTAATTTTCGCAGAATAATAAGTATTTAACGAGAAGTCCTATAAAGTATGCCTTAAAATAGTATAGTGAATTTATTGTTATTCTAGGCTTTAGATATAAAATTTACACAAAATAAACTGAATATTGCGCATGAATGTCAGAAAATCTTTATTGGTTTTATTTTATTTTGTTCCTAAAAATCTGAACATTAAAATTGTGTTTTTAAACTCATTTATATTTTCGTTTTCGTATAAAATGAGTTATAATCGTTCGTAACAAATTTCAAAATGTCTTACATGTTTATAGTATTAAAGTGTTCACGTAGACAGAAACACTTCTAAGACAAACATACAAGTTAACGGACAAATTTTCTTATTAAACAGGTTGCAGTCACAAGTGCTCGCTTTTTTTGAGCATGAAAATTTAAAATTTATCTTTTTCTTTATTTGCCGTATTTTTCTATTAAAAAGAATTGTTTTTACATTTGAGGGGGTCGGGGTAAGAGAGTGACAAGCCACATTTTAGAACTTGATATTTCAATTTGAAAATTTGATCAAATACTCAATTCAAGATATATAACCTAAAGTGTTTTCACCAATGTCTTAGTAACATTTGAGATATTCTGATTAACAATATAGCATTACTTTAATGATATTACTATTAGGTTTTTTGTAAATTAGCTATCATAATGGGGGGCATAAACATCTGGAGCAAAAAAGAAACCTGTAACATATGCTGTCACCAAGTGACATTAGAAACAAATTATATGTTGGATATTATAATTTACAATATTAAGCAACATATTAGAGTGTTAGATTTATTTAACCAAAAATGTGATTTGGCACTTTCTTGCCCCAATCCCCTCATTTTTGTAACCAGCAACGAAGTTACATTAAATTTTACGCAAACAACATTCAATATTGAAATTATACAAATGTGGAAATATTAATAAACATTGTTGCACATTCTCCTTATTCAGTAAAACTATCCATTTTAAAATCTAACTAAAACTCTTTAAAACTACCTCTTTAAAACTATCCGTTTTTATAGCAAATACCCTAATAAACTCAAACTTTCTTGTTCCAGCATTTTAATTCTAGTTTTCGCTTTATTGTTGATTAAGTTGAAATTATAGCACATTCATGTTTGCTTGGGTCTGTTTTCTAAAGGAACAATTCTTCCTCCCTATTCAACTGTAACTAGCTTGCTTTTATATCACATTTTAGTCATTTGCGATGCTTTTTTCTTTATTTTTTTATATATTTTTATATGCCTAATATGACATTTGTTAATTAATAATGAACCAAGGAGGGTATAAAAATATTGAAAATTACTGAGATGTAAATTTGTAAAAATGTTAAAATATTGAATACTGGTAAAATAGTTAAAATTTAATTATAGATAAAATTAATGTCAAAATTGTTTGAAACGAGGTGATTTAATTTGTGACAAAATTCAAATTAAAAAAGAAGATACTCATGCCATGAAACAAACTCTGTAAATGTAATGATTTTCATTAAACTTTTACTAAAAGCTCTTGCAATTATACAAAGATAGCAATTATAAACGGAAATTTACAATAAAGTAGATCGGGAAAACAATGACGAACTGTTGTCTTTGAATGATAACAGTTCTAAGAATAATGAGATATAGTTCTTCGTAGGCTATAATGCAGTTAGAAACTTCTTACATTCTCTTACTATTAAAATACTCACTAGAATGCCTTGTATGTGTATTCAAATTGAGAAAACGCTAAATATATTCAGTAAATTATGTTGTCACATTATATTTCATTTTGTCAGATAGAGTATTGTCATACCAAAGCAAACGCATAACATAAATTACTTATGGGAAAGAATATCTAAAGATTGTGAAAAAAAAAACCCTCAAATTATGAAAGGAAATTTTATAAATGTTGTTGCTGGTCGCCTCAGACTGATGAAGAGTAAAATGTCTCTATATCTCAAGAAATCATGATAGGAATAAGTTGTAAAAGTACTTACCTACCCGCGAGAACATTAAATTTTTTTATGTAAAAGAAAATATAGATCATTATTCATTTTGTAATATTAATTTATTAATAAATTTCATAATTAAAAATATACTTTTGACTAAAACAATGGCTGCAATGTATTGAGACCTAGGCTTTTTATGTCTATAAAAAAGGAACATTTTAATCCAATTATTATTTTAAAAGATATACTTTAAAGTTTGTTACATACAGTTAAAAATAACATCTTTAAACTTTGACTATTTTTAACTCTATAAAGATTAAATAAAATACATACACTATCTTTTTTCCGAGATGCTTTGATTGGATAATCTGAAATAACTTGTCAACCATGGGTATTAATCTTTAATAAATAAAAGTTACCACAGTTTTGGGATAAAATACTAAGGAGTGGAAAGGTTTATATTATATATATAATATATATATATATATATATTACGTTGAGTAAAAAGTTTTCCGCCAAGGGGAGATACCTTCGCGCAAACAGCTGCAATTCGTGCGGTTAACTTTTCAGGCAACCATTTTTTTCATTCGAAAGCAGAGCACAGGGCCTATATGACTTTGCAATTTGTTTGTTAAAAATTTATTATCTTGTGTTTAAAAAAAGTATTTAAAATGGAGCTATCAAGTCAGTAGATCAGAACGATTATTTACTATGAGTTCCGTAAAAAACTCAATGCGACTGAATGCCACAGAAAGATGTGTGAAAGTTTAGGATTCAATACTTTTTCTTATGATACAGTCAAAGTTTGGTTTCGGAAGTTTTAAGCTGGAAATTTTGGCAGTGAAGATGAACCAGGTTCCGGCCGCCCTATAGAAGTTGATTGTGAGCAGTTAAAGCAAATCATTGATCAAGACAGAAATGTTTCAACACAAACTATTGCGTTTGAGCTTAACGTTTGCCAAAAAAGAATAGCTCAAGCTCTAAAACGCATAAACCTAACGTTTAATTTCAACCGCTGGGTGCCTCACGGATTGACTGCTGAAGACCAAGCGCAGGAGAGAAAAGTGTTGTTTGGCTCTGCTCAGAGATCAAAGGAAAGAGAACATTCTGGACAGAATTGTGACCTGTGATGAAGAATGGGTGTACTACAACAATACAAGCCATAAAGGAAGGTGGTCAGAACCTGGGGAATTAGCTGGCTCGGCTGCAAGACGTGCCTTATTTAACAAGGTGTGCCTCTGCATCTAGTGGGATTGTCGTGGAATTCTGTACCAAGAGTACCTGAAAATTGGACAAACTATCAACAGTGCAATATACCGCAACATGCCAATCAAAGTTTGCGATACCATTTGCGAAAAACGAATAAAAGAGTTCAGAGGGAAGGTGGTTCTCTTTCATCAAGATAACGCCCGGCCACACGTTAGTACGATAACCGGCTGGACGCTCTACAAGCTGGAGTGGGATTTGATGCAACATCCACCATACAGCCCCGACATGGCCGCTTCAGAGTTCTACCTCTTTTCACATCTGCAGCTGCATCTTGATGGAACAATCTTCCATTCAAATGAGGAGGTGATAAATGAGGTCGATCTCTTTCTGGACTCGCGCACGCCACAATGTTTCGCAGAAGGGATTAAAATGTTGCCAAAACCTCGGTAAACGATTGTAGATTTAAACGGAGATTACTATCTACATTAGCTTTGATTATTTCGTATGTATTTATCATTTTACAATAAAACATTTTTTGGCGGAAAACTTTTTACTCAACCTGATATCAAGACTGGCAAGTATGATGCATTACAGATAGTAAACGTGCAGCATAGTTATAGATTCTTTATTTCATTACAACAAATGTATACACGGGTGTCTGATGTATAGTCAAATCTCTCTGTCTCTTATGAACCCCTTGCTTCTACGACACTTTTGATTATACACCAGGTTTTTATTAGGTATTATAGGAAACAATGTATAAATACCCAGATATATGCGAGTTTTTCATAATGATGAATACATTTTGAAGGACAACAGTGCTTCCAGAGACTGCTCATGGCCCAGAGATAGAGATAATTAAAGTAAAATCCATCCAAAGCCTCGGTGACAATTTAATTCATCCATAGAAAACAGACTGGAAACAGTTATAACTGATCGCGAAGAACTGCACATCATGATAAGGAATCTTCAATTCTTTGAACATAAAGATTATGTCCGTGGTTTCCTATTTGCAGCTTGAAATGCCTTTTTATGCACTTAAAATAAAACATTTCCGTTGGTAATAATTTGTGCCATAGTGTTTGTTCAATGATGTATGTATGCAAACTATTTCATGCTCATCCATTGCTATGATATATTTTTTTGTTTGATTTTTTGTCTTGTCAAAACGATATATCAAAAGATAAATTTTGATATTCTCACTGATAGACTGAATTCTCATTTTCAGCTACTTTTGACTGTTCATGATCTTATGTTAAATTTTAATGACGTGTTATTTAAATGCTTTTTAACATGTTAAACCCATCCACTAAACCCATTCTCTTTAACCGAAAAAATCCCGGCTTGCCGTGTGTGTGTTAATTCTGAATTTTGTTGCATTCTGCAAATAAATTCCTGCTCGCCGTGTTTGTGTTATTTCTGATTTTTTTGTTGTATTCTGCAAATATTACAACTTTTATTTTATATTTCAAATTGTTATATTAGCTACATTTTTAGTATGATAAAAATTGAACTTTCGAAAAAAATTCCAAATTCACAATATCTGTTTGTATTTTTCAGTATTTTTTGCAATACTCTAATTCTTCTTTTAGATTTATTAGAAAAAAAAGTTTCCACGTAAATTCACCAACAACAGATTGTGTAGGAATTAAAATACGTCGAAGTAAAGTACATTAATATTTTCCCTTATTTTCATCTTAAATTTTGTTCATGAATATTATTATAATTTTCTAGTCTTTAATGTAGTACCGATTTTATATTAAACTAGCAGGATACACTCTTTATGCCGGTAGGTTTTCCATAAGAACCTTGAATATATCGGATGAATTTGACATATTAAAGCAATATGGACCTTTACATAGAATGTCACTCTACATTGTTGAAAACGTTTGAGTCGCTCGTCGGTGACAGGCTCTTATGCAATTCTTTTCTTCGAAATCCAGTTACATTATGGTTGCTAGGTAGAGGTTGTCCATCCATGTAAACACTTAAACAGTTGTCTTTGTGATGCTGGAAGTAAAAGGAATTCAAATGATATTGTCCATTATACGCACTATTTTCCAAAAGTCCAATAGTAACACTAGTTTACAAAAAAAAATTATTGTTCATGAAATGAAACATATATTATTTATGTAGGCTATGGACGGTAGTTAAAAAAAAATATATTTTTTGTAGCACGTCACAAATTAGAGATATGAAGGTCTTTGTTTTTTATCTACCGTCATTTGTTTAAGTACGTTTATCGTTTTATTTTGTAAACAACTGTGTGATTCAAAAGTCATCTGGGGTGTGTAAACTACATCCAAACCGATTTTGTTATGTTTGTGGCAAAATTGTTCAGTTAAATCGTGGTTTTCCGATAACAAATCCATTGCAAGAAGCCTATTTACATTATTTTGGATTTCCGGTGTCAAATCAAGATAAAAATTGGGTTTCTCATGTGATTTGCACTAATTGTAGATTGGTTTTCAGCTCCTGGTATTCAGGTAAAAAATAGATCACTGAAATTTGGTAAGCCAATGATATTCAGAGAGACAACTAGCCACGTAACCGATTGTTCCTTTTGTTTAACAAAAACATTTGGTTTTAACTCAAAAAATAAAGATAGCATAAAATATGCAGACGTTACATCAGTGACTAAGCCGGTCCTTCATTCAGAGGAAATACCAGTTCCCACACCACCTGGCAGAAGTTACCAAACTTTGGTCACTTCTGCCACTTTTTGGATAAATCCAAGCCTGCCTTTCAATACATTTGCTCTGTATTTATGAATCTCTCTGTGGCTAAACTAAAAAGGAAGGAATATTTGTGGGTCCTCAAACCATGATAATATTGGACGATACAAAATTCGAGAGCCTTGTAACCAAGGTAGAAACAGCAGCCTGGGACTCTTTCGAAAGTGTCGTTAAAAATTTTTTAGGCTATAAAAAATGTGATAATTATAAAGAGATTATGGAAAATTTATTGCAAAATTACGAGCGTATGGATGTAAATATGTCACTAAAAATTCATTTTTTGCATTCCCATTTAGATTTTTCCCAGAAAATCTCGGTGGTATGATTGATGAACTAGGTGAACGATTTCACCAAGATTCAAAATCATTTGAACAAAATTATCAAGGTTTTGGGACCAAAATATGCTAGGTGACTATTGCTGGTCTGCTGTGAGAGATAAAGATGAAAATATTTATAAAAAAAAGAGCAACAATTACCCATTTTTAACTGTCTATTGTTTATTTAGATGTAGTTTTTTGTAAAAATCTTCTTAATAAATATTTCAAAAAACTGACGTGCTGGATTTTTTAAAATATTTCTTCCTAGATGTAGATACCCAAAGTAACGTAACCGTATATATTTCATTTCATGAACAAAAGTCATGTAAACTAGTGTAATACGTTTCAGCATAACTCCTAAAACACATTGTCTTGCATGAAAGATTTACTTCCGATGGATATATTAAAGGTCTTGCACAGACAACGATCAATATTATATTTTACTGAACTTTTTTGCACGGCTTTTGCATGGCTCAGTAGCATATCAAGACTCACTTTTTCTTACGGAAGCACTTTACATTTAAAACAAAAGTATGTTCTAAAACGACTTGATTTGTTGGGTTGTTTAGTAGAATTTTTCTTCGGCATCAGTGAAAGGTCGGGTTTACTCCGTGTCATTTTAATTTTCAAGTCTACCATATCCAATAGCACTCAATTTTGTTGAAAAATATCGCAATACAGAGGGCCGATCTTATCGAGGATTTTACTAAGTTTAGTTAATTTAAAACGTTTCTTCCATCCTGGGTTTTCATTCGACTGCAGGCTCAGGTCTGCCTCCGTCAAATATTTATCTTTATAAAAATATTCACTCCTAATAAACTTTTCTTCACATCTTCTTCATAGTTCAGTGGCGTTTCAATATAGGCACGAAAGGGATATATGTTACTCAACAAGAATATGGTTCTTTCTTGTGATAACAGGTGCTTGTAAAAATAAATTGATGGGTGTCGAGTGATCGTCGACGGTTAAGGCGGTTCCATCCACCTTGGTGATTTCTACTTTCACGTAGAAGTAGGATGCCGAAAAATCAATATAGTACTCGCCATTCCCAGAAATGTTAAATTCTATAGGTCCTCCATGTCGGAGGTTGGCAAATGGGTGATATTTGGCGAAGTATCCTTTTTCAATTGCTGTTTGAGTGGGCGGAATTAAAACAAGAACGAACAAGCATTCGTCAAGATTATGTAACATTTTCCAACGCTTCCAAAATAATTTTACAAATCATTACCGTTTAATAAGCTGAAAGATAACATCTAAGTAAACAATTTGGACAAACGGATAACATATTTCAAAACGGAATTTCAGGAATTTCCAACATATATTTCCAACATATACAATATTCGGAAAAATATCCGAATGCTTTTATTCAGCCCTGTATATGAACTATAGATTTGTATATATACTGCATAGGATGCTAAATTTTAGTTCAGTTAGGAAACGCGTAGCACAGTTTAAAATTCTCCTTCTGGAGTATCTGTCAATAAAAGGAAATGTGTTCGCGAACTTTTGTGCTTCCCTGTATATGATCTATAGAATTTAGACACACCAAGTAATAGAAAAAAAGTGAGTTAAATTTAAAATCGTGTTCAGCAACTTAAAACCCACTTCCAGGAATTATTGTTAACAGACAGTAGAGAATTCTTTTGTGTGTCCCTGTAAATGAACCCTCCTTATGAACTCTCCTGTAAATGAACTCTTAAAATTCTCCTTCTGGAGTTTCTGTCAATAAACGGAAATGTGTTCGCGAACTTTTACGCTTCCCTGTATATGATCTACAGAATTTATACACACCACGTAATAGACAAAAAGCGAGTTAAATTTAAAATCGCGCTCAGTAACTTCCAGGAATTATTGTTAACAGACAATAGAGAATTCTTTTGTGTGTCCCTGTAAATGAACGATGACTGCTATACACACAATATTATGTAGTAAGCCTCTTGTAATGCACCTTAGTGATATATATAAATTTCAATATGTTTAAAATAGTGAAACATTATTTAAATGAAGCGCAGACGATTTTTCTCCATAGACGTAATGTAACGGAATTCTTTTGACTGTCCCTGTAAAGTAACTATATGTGCTATGCACACCCTATTCCATATTAAGTTTCTTGTAATGCATTTTAGTGATAAATATCAATTACAATGTACTTGAAATTGTGTAACATCATTAAAATAAACCGCAATTGCTTTTTCCCCATAGACCGAAATATAACGGAAATCTTTCGAGTGTCCCTGTAAAAAAACTAAGTGCTACACACTTCCGTTGAAATAGGGAACATGCTATAGATAACGACAATAACATACCTAAATTTCAGGACAATCCGAGCATATTTACGGGAGTTAGAGCACGGACAGACGGCCAAACAAACCGAAGTCATAAACAATTTTCAACTAGGTTGGAAAGTGTTAAAAAGTCTGATTCGGATTTGCAGAAGCAGAAGAATCTATATGTATGAATCCAGACATCTTTAGATGGATATATCGTACATTACTTAATTTTTCTTGCCTTTACGACGAATGACGGGTTTGTTAGAACGCTTCCTCTCTTTATACAAACGACCGGAATCAATCATTGTCTTCACTTTAGTACGTCCTTTATCCGTCAAGTGTTGACCAGCTTCTTGGAATCGTCGTTTTGCCGCCGCTTTAATATTTTTAACTCGTGACAGATCGTTGAGTATATACACACTCGAATGACAGAATTGCTTGCTTACGGCTTTGGAACCCGACTTGAAGAGGGGAACTGCAGCAGAAAAATGCGATCGAAACAGGCCACAGAATACATAACCTTTTTGTAATATAGACTCTTGATAATAGTTTAAACCGCTACCCGATTCATGAATATAATAATCTTCAACGATTTTGCGTAGTACTGGTAGGGAATAAACATCGCGAGAGATATTTTTGACGAACGTGAAGCTGTACGTATGACCGCCCATGTTCAAATGGCGTTAAGTGGCCCAGGTGCATCTTGATAACGATTTCTAAAGAATCAAAGGATTTTTGGCTGATAGGTAAGTAATTCGGTCGATCAAATGGCACAAATATCACTTCACAGTCTTTTCCAGTCACATTCAGAATACGTAACCGGGGCGATAAAACATTCCCCAATAATTATCGGTTGTGCAATATGTTGAATAAATCATGAGTACGCGGTAATGAGCACACAGATCTGCCACATACGGACTGTCACGTATTTGTTCAATATTATAATCTAAACATGCAATTTCACAGGTCTCAAATCCTAACATTTAAGTTAGACCATTATGCAATATCAGTTTCGCATTAATTTGCAAGTTCACCCCAATTTTTTTTTGTAATGAAACTGAAAAAGAATGAAATTTTCTTTTCCAGGTTCGGGATGGCAATAGCTTTCAAAATATCCAGTACCCTCTTATAAAATCCAGGTGGAATTCGTCTAGCCAGTAGCTTTCGATCATTCATTTCGAATCCGATCAAATTCGTGGTAGGATTCATATTATACCAGGAATGCGGTTAAATAAATTCTATGATAGTAACTTCCCTTTCTCCTTTGATTTCCATCTGCGCGGTAATCGAGTTATAAAATGAGAAAGTGCATTCTCAGGAAAATAATTCGTGCAACTGTCCGAGGGTAACGTCAAGTAGAAGAATATGATGGCGAATGATCTTTAACCCTTCTTAGGAGGTCTTATAAGGAAGATAAATCAGACGAAGGAATCTATTGATTATATTTGCTGGGATATCCCTTAAACTTCACAAAATATCCCACATGATTTTTTTGTGTGCGCTTCTCGAATATCTTTTCAATCATATATGTCTCTTTCATTTGTACTTTTTGAAGTTCTTGCGGGTAGAAGATTCCTTGTATGGGTTCGTCTAACAAGTCCTTAATTCGATACACGAGAGGATCTCTTGGCACACACTCTGTCACGATAAGCATTTCTTCTGTTCAATTCATTTCATATCCTTTTTAAAACGAGATAGTTTCGAAACACTCACCACATGTCTGAGTTTAAACACCCAACGTTTTCTTCCGATCACTATAGAGAGTCAACCACTTCTTTCGTTTTCCACTGTCACTTCAACTTGGCGTCTTTTAATACTCGAATGATTGGTATGATTATAAGAATTCATCCAGCACATCGATATTGCGATAGGTATGATTATGGGTAAAATATTTCCACATTTTAGTTTTCAAGGTGCGGTGAAATCGTTTCACCACCGAAGCCTTGCTGTTATAAACCGTCGTGAAAAAGCGATCCCCTTCTTATTTTAAAGACCTTTGAAACAATCGGTTCATAAATTGGTTTCCTGCATTCGAATGAAGACATATAGGTTTTATCATGGTAAAAATATATCGAAAGGCTTTGACAATCTCCTCCCCTTGTTTCGTTTTAAGGGGATCACCCCCGCATATTTAGACAGTATATCAATACACGTCGGGAGATATCGGAAACCCCTGATTGTGTTTTTGTAAACTGTTGAGATCCACCAGGTCGGTCTGCCACTGCTGATCTATAGTATACACGATCACAGGTTGGTCGGGAAATTTCTCCGTAACGGTTTGTGAAATGCATACGAATCGACGCTGCTAAGCCATTTATCAAAGGCTTTCTTCAATATATTTCCTTCGGAGACACGATGTAAAGCATTTACACCACCAAACCTTGAGACGTGACATGGAAACGGATATATCCCCTTCATTACAAGATAAAAGTTTATTATTCGTCACGTTAAACATATCATCATCTTCAATTTGAATTAAAAATCCACGCACCACTTTATTGCCTGATGTCATCACATGCAATGAACTTACACTCTACCCACATTTTCTTTAAATACTTTTTTGAAAGAATGAAGTCATGGGACAATGGTTAGAATAACAGACAAATCATTCTAAAAAGGTGGATTGAACTTTGTGCCGTTATATTAAAATAAATGTGCAACGTGAAATAGCACAAATTAAAAAATATATAACTTGGCAAACAGCTGTTTCGGAGCCCCCAAAGCTCCATCATCAATGCCAATTCAAAATATTAAAACCAATTTAAAAGCTTAAGCCATGTAAAATATGCCTGCGTCTTTTGCACGCGCCAAGATTGAATGGCGGCGACCTTTTTCAAAAACAACAGTAAAGTCAGGAAACACATGTAATGCACAAACCAATAGGAGCGCCCTGCCAGACCAGACGAGTTTAAGTACAGAGGGGAAAAAAGAGGGGAAAACGGAGAATAAAATAAGTGGAAGGTAGACAGACATTTGAAAGATTTGGTATGGAGGAGAAACAGGGGGGGGGGGGAGAATGAATTAAATTAAAGGTAGCCAGACATTTGAAAAATTTGGTGTATTGGACATATCATTAACTAAGCTGCCTGAATCCTTCCATATATGATAAGCCTCCCAAAAATCAATTTACGACCTAGATACTTCAATTACCATGTAATTTATATATTTTAATGAGTTTTAGTATAAAATATATGCTATTGAAAATGTAGTGCATAGCATATATAGTTTGTTTAAAGAGACACAAAAAAGAATTCCGCTAGACTGTGGTCTATGGGTATATCTTTTCCGATGCATTTTATCTATTTTTTAATACTTCAAAGATAAGGAAATATATATGCGTCACTGAGGTGGACACAACGTGTTTTCTCATATGTATAGAATAAATAGAATTTACATTTCGTTCACAGGGACTCACAAAGTATCTCATTACATTATGATCTATCTGGAAAAATCGTTTGCGTTCCGTTTTAATGATACTTCAAACATAATGTAATTGAAATGGATTACCGATTTACACTACTACATGTTTCCATAGATCATGGTGTGCGTAGCAATTATCGTCCATTTATATAGACGCAGAAAATCATTTTGGTTACAGCACTGACTTTGATCGATAACTGCGGGAAATGCAATTTCCACTTTCACAAAAATTTTTAAGTTATGTAATTTTCAGTGGATTACATGGTATGTGTAAATTCTATAGATCATATAAAGGGCTCCGGGAAAGAATTCATAGACATTGCCGGGTATGGACAGAAATAGTTGAAATGGGATTTTTATTGTGTTGTGTTTTTTTAAATTCCTTATGTGAATATAGCTTAGTTCATTGTATGAATTAATTATATTGTATAATTTTTCTTGTATGAAATTTCATTAACATATTATGTTACTGCTGGAAAGTGTTTCTTACTGATATGTGATTTTTCATATTTGTTTTAGTATTTTCAAAATATCTTGGAGTATTTATTTCTTTGCTGGGCTAAAGTATTATCTCAAACAGTTAATTGTAATCCCAAACTGTTGTAATTTGTCACAGAACGTTTTAGTAATATTTTATTTTATAAATTACAATTACATCCAAAAAATTGCTTGTTTTCAAATAAACTTTTTAGTAAATTCTAGTGACTTGTGAAAGTAACAACATTATTTACCACTGAAAGGGTTAATACTCAAATTTAAACAAACAAATAAAAACACATTTTAAGTAATTTTTCGATTTTATATAACTTCGTTTTATGAAGGTATTCTTTATAAATTAGTGCGCAATAAAAAATGTAAATAATCAATTTTTCATTATTATTTGATTTGTGTGTAAAATTGCACTTATTGTTCTAGAATTTTATCTTAAAATTATAATTACTTAAACAATTACGAGGAAAAGATGACTTGTTTAAGTGCTTTTTCGTCGCTGTAGGGGATTGTAAGAGTATGAGAGTCGGGGATAGAAATGGATACTAAACAGAGAAACTGAAACAAAAAAATTTTGGGATCTACAGTTTTAAACACAATTATGCACCACTACTTACAACATTTAAATTTATGTATTTTTTAAACAAGATTTTTATAAATTTATTATATATCTGAAAAACAAATTCTAAATATTAATGTTGCAACTAATAAAACGGAGTGTGAATACAAAAGTAGAAAACACCATTGCCTGTAAACTTAAGAAAATATTCGAAACATTGTGCTTCTGTCGCCATATAATAAAATTGCCAACTTTAAATGGAATGAGTAAGAAGTAATGTAATCCCACTTAAAATTTAAAAATAGAGATTTTAAACATACAGGGTGTCCCACAAGGTACGCAGCGTCTAATATGTACAGATTCGGATAGAGCACGTCAATATGAGTATTTTGAATGGTAACAAGTGGGGTCCCCGAATATAGCGTGATAGTCTAATTACAGGATTAACATTATCATAGCTGCGAACTTTTAAGCTTTTTCCTACCACTAAAATTATATAGTAAATTTTACGTTTTTAAATCTCCGAAATCACGAAATTCAATAAGACAAAAATGTCTATAATTTTTTAGTGGTACCACAAATTTGCATGATCATCTGGGGAATATTTCATGTTGTACACATCGTCATTTGGAATAACCACTATCGGATTCGTCAATAACGCCAACTTTAACGCTTTTTTGATACCATTCAAAATTTATAGAAATTTTTTGCTTTATTGAATCTCGTGATTTCGGAAATTTAATAAGGTAAAATTTACTATAAAATTTTAGTGGTAGGAAAAAGCTTAAAAGTTCGCAGCTATGATAATGTTCATCCGGTAATTAGACTATCACGCTATATTCGGGGACCCCACTTGTTACCATTCAAAATACTCATATTGACGTGCTCTATACGAATCTGTACATATTAGACGCTGCGTATCTTGTGGGACACCCTGTATTTGCTGATGGGTACAGTTAATGGTTAATTTAGAAACTGTCATGCAGGAAATGATAATGAAATTCTACATCTCTGTCAAGTTTACCAGCATTCGCCATTTAATCAGAGTAATTTATGTAAGAATGCTTTGTTCCATTTAATCTTTGTTGCAGAGAAACTTTCAGGTATTTATTTTTGTATTTATTATTTACCCATCATACGTAGTATAGGGTAAGTCTTGTAATCGTTTTGAAAATCGAAAAACAAATTTTGACGGATTTACACGTTTCAGACACTGGAGAGTCCGAAAAACATATTTTTAGAAAAACAATTTTGCAGTCCGTCTGTCTGTGTTGGTATGGGTATGGTATGGGTTTGTATGGGTAGACGCTCTATCTTCTGAACAAATGGAGATAGAGAATTTGAAATTTAGTATGTACTTAGTATGTATTAATGGGAAGAAGCTTATTGAATTTCAGTAACCTCGATTATCCGGAACTATTTTTTTCGGACTCTCGAAATATTCTTTCTGATAAAAGTATATAAAAATTTTTGAAATTGTTCATTTTAAGGAGTGAATATAAAAAACAATAAAAAATCATAATTTTTTCATAAAAAATGAAGTCGACCGGATAATTAGTTGCCGAGAGAAATTTGTAATCGTATTTACCACACTCTTCGATTTTTCATGACCCTGTGCTTCATTAAAATTTCAATTCAAAGATATATTTTAATTGGAAATGAGACGCTCAATCCGACGCAGTAAACCGTTAGTTAATATGATTATCAATTTTGTAGTTATAAGGATGTTTCTTTTACGCAATTCAGTAATAGAGCATTTAAAATTTATGACGTCATCAAGTTACGATTTTATTCGAATTGCAATGCATTTTATAAACAATTTACGCATGTTTTATTTTCATATTTTATATTATGCATATCCATAATGGGTAAGTATTACGGTGGCACCAAAGGACTAGATTTAAATGCATTAATTTAGTAAAATACGAAACGCAATTACTCATAAAATTAAATTCAATGTTGAACATTTCAAAAAATTAAAGTCATCTGTCTAGCGAAATTTTGAAATTCCGTATTGAAAACGGCATTATTTGTGAAACATATGTGGCTTTCATTTATGTGTTCGTCATATGTGGCTAATAACTTGAGACACATTTTCAATCATTTGTAAATAAACTTTGAATGGTACAAAGTGTTGACATTCATATATTAAAATGTCACTTTTGATGATAAATTAATTAAATAACTAAATTTTCACAGGAAAATTCATGCACACCGTTGAATTTCCTGGATTTCTAGTAAAAGATGAATTAATGGTGATGTAACGTGTTTGTGAATATTTAATTTATTAGAGAGTTAGAATGTGATATTCATATAATAGTATTTCCACACAATATTTAAACATTAATTAACAAGGGTAAAACAACAAATCATCAAAATTAAACAAATCAAACAAGAACAAGATAATGAAACTAAAAAGGCTGTGGTCTCAGCATCAGTGGGTATAAATAATATAAAAATAACAGTCATGTTATGGAATGAAAATTATGCAGGGTAAAACAGTGCAAAAAGTGGCAGTGGGTTGCGTCCAGAGTGTCGCAATGCATATATTAAATGTCACTTTTGATGAGAAATTAATCAAATAACTAAATTTTCACACGAAAATTCATGCATGCCATTGAATGTCTTGGATTTCTAATAAAAGAAGTAAGTAATGGTGATATAACGTGTTTGTGAATATTTAATTTATTATAGAGTTGTATATATTTATATATTTATATTATAAATAAATAAATATATTTATAAATGTTCATTTTGTGTATACGTATACTATTCTATGACTATCGCATATATATATATATATATATATATATATATATATATATACAGTAGAACCTCCATAAGTTGACCACCCAAGGGACTGTAACTAAGTAGTCAACATACGGAGGTGGTCAACTTAGGGAATTTTTAGAAAATATTTAGTACAATATTAGAAAAAATTTTGTAAACTTTTTTAGTATTTTTTAAGGGAAAATTTAGAAAAAAATTAGCACTTACTCATTTTTATTTCTACTGAAGGTACAGCATATCTTTACAATTTTTGAAAGAATAATTCAATTTTTGTTTGAGTCTTCTTCTTGTTCATTAGGTAACTGCAAAAAGCACTTTCACAGTTTACAAGTACAATAAGCATGCTTTTGCATTTTTCTGCAGTGAAATCTTTAAGTTGCTCCATCATGCGCTTTACATCGTCTTCCTTCAGAGTTGGGTACTTTTCAGTTTCGTCGTCACTTGGATCATCATCCTCTTTGCCATCTATTTCTTGTACCTTAGAGTCACTGTACTTAGACTCACTGTACTTAGTTGCAGAGAGTATCTCATTGAAGATTTCCTGGGTCTGGTTCAACACATGTTACTAACTCATCTCCCATGGTAACATAATCTTCACAATCAACTCTATCAAAAACTGGCAAGGGAGATAGAGGAAGCTCATCCTCTTGCACAGATGTTGTAGCTGTAACAAATCCAGCTTTCATGAAGCAGTTCTTAATCGTGATTTGCGTAACTTTATTCCAAGCAGAATTAATCCAATGAACAGCATTCAAAGCATTTACTGACGCAGATGTTGACGATGCCAATGCAGAAGGACCACAGGTTTGTGCTTTCGTGATCACCCATTCCAGAAGTTGAGCTCTGTAGTGAACTTTGAATGACTGAATAATGCCTTGATCTAAAGGTTGTGTTTTCAAACTTGTGTTTGATGGAAAAAAAATTTAGCTTCACATTTGTGAGATTATTCACTTTTGGGTGGTTGGGGCAGTTGTCCACGGTAAGTAGAATACACCGCTTCTTGTTCCTCATTTCTGCGTCAATTCCTGTAACCCACTCTTCGAACAAAGCACTGGTCATCCAAGCGGATCTATTCGCTCTCCAAAAAACAAGAAGGTCTTCAGGTTTTACATTTTTAAGTGCACGAGGTTTTACGGATTTGCCGATCACCGTAGGATTCAATTTTTCCCCAGCCATACTAGCACATAGAAGAACAGTAAAACGCTGTTTTAAAAATGTTCCTCTTTTGCAAATGTCACCCTTCATTACTAGACTTCTATCAGGCATTGCTTTAAAGAAGAGACCGCACTCATCACCATTAAAGGTGTCCTCATCTTTAAAACCTTTAGCAAACTCTGGGAATTTTTCAGTAACCTTCTCCACCACTTCAGCTGAAACCTCATTCGATTCTCCACACAAAACGTTTTGAGAAATCTCGTATGGTAGTTTGAATTTTTCACGCCAACCTGCTGACGCTTGGAAGTCCTCTATTTCGAATTATTTTGCAAATTTTTTTGCTGCTTCCTGAAGCATAGGTCCCGATATTCTTGCATTGATTGATCTCATCTCTTTAAACCAACGAAATGTGGCTTCGTTCACAGCATCGAGATACTTTTTTATGTGTTTACTTTGAAATCCCCCGTTTTCGGAAGAATATCTTTCCAGATATTCTTCCTTGCGTTTTAAAATGTTGCACACAGTTGTCTTGCTCATATAAAATTTTTCCCCTGTCTTTCTTTGGCTGCTGCTTTCCAGAAAATTAAGATGATCCACTTTCTCCTTTAATTTGAGTTATTTTAGAGATTTTCTTTGCGCCATTTTTAATGAAAATTTGCAAATAAATGACCGGTCCCATCACGACGCGACATCCATAAAAAAAGAATGGAATGTGTTTCACATGTCAGCGATACACATTGTTTTTCCAATTCTGCATATAGCTACACCGCTACGCACATCCACCACTCCCCTCGACAGATTTCAGGAATTCTGGCATTTCCCTCCCTTTGTATTATACTGGAAGTGAACAATGAATGGAACACCACAAGGGAGGCGAGTGTTGCTCAGATAAGCCGAATGACTGATAAAGAAATTCCGGGAAACCAGATGGAGTACAAACGGAGGAAAAAGCAAATTCAAGAAAACATCAGTGGTCAAGTTACAGAGAGCAAAAGCTACTAAAAAGTGGTCAACATACAACTTACGGAGGTGGTCAACATAGAGAGGTAAATCTCCATTGAAAATGAGTTGTGAGCATTCAAACTAATAAATTTCGGTCAACATAGAGAACTGGTCAACGTAGAGAGGTGGTCAACTTTGGAGGTTTTACTGTATATATATATATATATATATATATATATATAATTATAATATCTTTGAATTTCAAAAACATATCAAGTTCTTGTAACATTCTAATTAAATCTCCTAAGAGATAATTAGTAATAAATTGTAGACAGAATACCACATAGTTTAAAATAAATGTAAACATAACATATACAAAAACACAACTCATCAAGATTATGATATTTCATGATGTGCGCCATGTGGTCGTATTGGTATAAATGTAGCCCTTGTGATGTTTAAGGAATTTTTGATAATTATTGTGAGTAAGATATTTTATCTGTTCTTTACAAATTTTTATTTCCAATTTTACTATTTCCAATTGTTTTCTGGTAATAATACAGTATACCTGGATGAATATACTGATCTTAGCATAAATGCCAGTATATTTATGAAATACTGTATTATTTTTAAAATACGTGTGGATACATCCAGGCTGATGAATATATCTACACGTGTTTTTTCATATCCATTTCTAATTTAAATCTCTTGTTTTCCAATTTTCCATTATATTTAGTTCATATTTCATTTCAAAATACATTTGTATTCGCTTGATATCAACTTCAAATTATTAACGTTTTATGGTTTATTATATATATATTTTTTTCTCTCTCTCTTTTTTAAAATATTTTTCATATTTTCAGTATTTTTGGCCAATTACCATTGAAGCAAATGCTATGGTAATATTATGATTGCACTTGTTAATTTATTAACTATGTGGTATTCTGTCTACACTTTATTACTAATTATCTCTTAGGAGATTTAATTAATTAGAATGTTACAAGAACTTGATATGTTTTTTGAAATTCAAAGATATTATAATTATTTAACATTCTATAAAATTCTGCTGCATTGCGCAAATTTGTATGGAATGGTTTATACATATTCTTTTCAATAATTATCTAGTAGAAATTATGGATTTTCATATGATACCATAATTAAGCCTATTTGTTCATAAATCACTTTGATTACCTTCTATATATATATATATATATATATATATATATATATATATATATATATATATGTACTAATAAAAGAAACTTTCGCTCTGTGTTTCTGTGTGTGTGCGTCTGTCTGCGATGGCCAGCGAAATCTAGGTAACCTAGAAATCTTAAAATTTATATTTAGGTAGTTCCAGGCATGATCTGATGTACCGGAGAATCAGAATTTTAATATTTTGATAATTACCCAATATATTAATTAAACATTTCACCGTAAATGTCATCTTTGCTAATAAAAAAGAACACCTGTTATCGATTTGCAAGCAGAAATGAACGAGTTTGAAATTTATTTACTAATTAGCGAATTTAAGAAAACTGATTAAGATATCGATTTGAAATGTTCCGAGTCCTGAAAAACTTTCTGCATCCGACAATGCAATTCTTGTCAAATTCGGCCGGTAAATTTTCTTATTTTTAGCAAAAAACTCCAAAAAACGGGTTTCACTAAAAACTGAACTACAAAGAGATCTGTGCCTCCGGTCGATCTCTCCATTTACCGCGATAATGAATGAAATAGTTGCCAATTTTTAGTAATGCACAAAAATTAAGATAATTAATTATGATATAGATTTGAAGTTGAGGATGGGAAGGGGTGCCATCTGGCGGCTATTTTAGCGTAGCGTCTTCGCTATGTTACATTTATCAGAAAAATATAATTCTTTTTTTAATGATAGTGTTAATGTAGGGGAAGAGGGTTTTCTTGAACACATTATTAGTTATATTTGCGGGTATGGGAAGGAGTGTTTAAAGCCTTGCTCTGATTTATTTAAAGCATATTCAATTTAAGAAATTTAACATTTTAAGCTTCTCCCGTAGCGTCTTTTAAATGTTATACCGGGTGGTTATAATATAAGTATCACTATTTAGAGCTGTGTGTAGCTTGAAGGAATAACCGGATTGAAACCAAAATAGGTACACTTACTAATCCAGAAGGGGGAAGAAGAATGGAAAAGTAAATAAAATTAATTCCAATAATCGCCGACGGATGGCGCTTTTGAATGTGAAATGTAATGTGTAATATTGTGTACGGTGGCGGTGTCGCAAACCTCAATGACTTTACCGCATATCACAACATGTGCGAAACATCACTTCTGATGCGTTACATTCCGCAGTTGAAGAAGTCGTGCACCTTTTGGATTGTGGACCATGTGTCACCTGCACATGATCGGCACCGCCATGCGAAAGCGTAACCACGTTCACTGTGACATTTTCCAATAAATTAAGTGTGCCATGCGGTTTGACGCCTTAATTATTTGTTCTTGTATTACCCATTATATTTCACTCTCAGTAGCACCATCTGTCGGTGATTATTGCAATTATTATTATTTTATTTTTCCATTCTTCTTCCCTCTTTTCGAATAGTAGGAGTACCGATTTTGGTTTCATTCGGGCTATTCCTTTGAGCTACAGACAGCTCATAATAGAGATACTTACAACTAAAGGAAAATCATTGTAAAAGAAAAAAAAATTCCACATCACCTTCATATATTACGGTTGCTAGTGAGTGCGTTGATGAGTGGGGTCTCAATTTTCTAGTGCATGATAAACAAAATGAAAGTATTTTTTTATTGGAAAAAAACCACTTGAAGAATAAACTGAAAACATTTTTTTATAAATAGCGTACATTTGAAACATTGCTATAGTCTCATTGTTACTGATTTGTTTTCATGATTTTCTTGTAGTTACATACATTCACATTAACATTTAAGAAGTCTGTTAGGAAAGTATATGAACATTCCTTAACATGTTAGACAATAAATCATTTTCTAAACCGTAAAGAAATATCAGGAACACATTTCTAGTAAACATAAAACAATCCAAACCACATCGGTGTGATAGATGATGGTATTTTAAATCTTCTTAAGGGGTCTCAGGACTCTTAAAATTGGAAAAAAGAAACATTTTCAACGTTTAATTTCTTAAAATGTATATGACTTTAAAACACAATGTTTGCATGGATGAAAGATATAAATATAAGTTCTTTCATTTCAAAAAATAATAATAATATGCAGAAATAATATTTATAGGGGGCTTCAAACTGTCAGACATTTTTCGAGCAGAAAATCGACATGACAGCTTACGCGCAAAATTACAAAAGAAATTTTGCATCTACAACAAAAAGTTTGGTGCCTAATTATACATCACATTGTAATAATTACCCTGAACCTAAATAAATTTGTATTTAAAACCTTTTTATATATTTTATATAAAGTTGTATTTAGCGTATACAAATTTTTGAAATTTTCAACAGTATAATCACCTCAAAAAAAATTTTTTTTTTAACAATAGAAGTGAAAATTGAAGGAGGAGTTTATTTTAGCGCGATAATGTCTCAAGAAGATTAAAAAAAGATAAGATAAAATTATCTTACCTTTTCTGAAGGTGCATCTCACTTCGACGAGTAATCCAGTTAAAGTTAATCCAGGTAAAGGTAATCGTTCACACTGAGCACATCATGTTTATGCTGAAAAACTAAGTTTATATATTAGTATGAAGCTAAATAAATTCACATTTTCTTGAACTTGATTAAATATATATTCAGTTGTTTAGCGCACATGGACATTACAAGAACTGACATTTAGCAATTAAGTTTAAATTATTTTAGTTGACATTTTAGAGCTTATTCGCTCTAGTTGTTTACGAGTTTACATTTTGGTGGAGGACTGAAGAAATTAAAGTCATAAGAAAGAGTTCAGAGTTTTCCCATTACATCATTCTTAAGTCAGAGGAAATCACACATATTACTAGGTTTGAGCGTAAGAACGTAATTGGAATAATAATGTTTATAATTATTGTTCTAATGTCTTTAATCTATTTCATATAATAACAGTTTATCAATTTAGAAGAGCTTTTGAACATTTATTTGAAGTTGAGTGGTCATAAATATCACTTTGCAATTCATCATGCGTTGAAATAAATGTTGAAGCTATTTTTTTTCTTTATCGAGGTCTTTCCATCTTTCCCTTTTGCAAGAGGGAATGAAAGAGTGGTTTTTCTCTAAATAAATTTCTCGGATGAGGTTAATATTTATAACATTCCCCCTTAAGCTCCTCCGAGGAATTGATCATAAATAGTTTCATTGAATTTCTATGTCTTCCCAGTGCAGGTTTGGGTATGGGCTTGGTTAACGTGTCTGCTATCAACTGATCTGTAGGACAATATTTTAATTCTATAATTCCTTATTCTCTAAGCTGTTTTATGGCGTGGAATTTGACGTCTATGTGTTTGGTACGCTTACCAAACTTTTCGTTGTGTATCATCTTTATGCAACTTTGGTTGTCTTCATGCATTATAATTGGTTTTTCTTGAGTTAATCCTAAATCTTCTAATAATTTAATTAACCATAAAGTTTCTTGACAAGTGTTTGCTGCAGATATATATTCTGCTTCAGCAGATGATAAGGCGATGCATGTCTGCCTTTTTGTGATCCACTGTATTGGATTGTCTCCTAACATGTAAATACTGCCTGAAGTTGATTTTCTCGTTTTTGTATCTCCTGCCCAATTGGAGTCTGTGTAAACTTCTAATTTTGGTTTCTTTTTTGTATTTAAAACTAAATTTAGATTTTTCGTACAGTGTAAATATTTGATTATTCTCTTCACTGCATTCCAGTCTTTGTTTCGCGGTGCTTCATTACGTCTACTAAGGATGTTAACTGGTGCTGATATGTCTGGTCTAGTAACTGTCGCGATGTAAAGAAGTGAGCCTATGGCTTTTCGGTATTCTGTGTTGTTTGGTAACAAATTTCCATCATCTTCTATTTTATTAAAACCGGGTTCCATTGGTGTACCGTATGGTTTTGCATTTTCAAGATTAAATTTCTTAGCTAATTCTTCAATTTTTGATTTTTGGTTTAGTGCGTAACCGTCCGGTATTTTTTCTATTTCGGTTCCTAAGTATTTCTTTATTTGTCCTAAGTTTTTCAATTCATATTCTTCGTTTAGTGTTTTTAAGATTTCTTTAATTATTTTCGGTTTACTTGGTATAAGTATGTCGTCGACATAGATTATTACGTACGTGAAATTTTCTTTTTCTTTTCTTATGAATAAGCATGCATCGGCTGTGCTTTGCGTGAAATTAAGTGCTTTTAATGAAGTTTCTATTTTCATGTGCCAGGCTCTTGCTGCCTGTTTGATACCATATATGGTCTTGTTTAGTTTACAAACTTTATAATTAGAGTTTGTTTTAATGTAACCCTCTGGTTGTTGCATGTAAATTTCCTCTTGTAAATTTCCATGAAGGAATGCCACGTTTATATCAATATGGTGTACATCAAGTTTTTTATAGGTGGCTGAGGATAAAAATGCACGAATGGTGGTGTGTTGCACTACTGGTGAAAATGTTTCATCATAATCTTCACCAAATTTTTGGCTAAATCCTTTAGCAACTAATCTTGCTTTATATATGGGTGATTTTCCTGAGCTATCGACTTTTCTTTTAAAGATCCATTTTGATCCTATTATTTTTCTATTTGGTGGTGGTTCTACCAGTTCCCATGTTTTGTTTTTCATCAGCGCTTCTATTTCCGCATCTGGGGCTTTGAGCCAATTTTCTTTTTCTCTAGGATTTTTTATTTCGTTGATTTCTTTCCAATTTTTCGGTTCGATTATTTCATCGTTTTTTACTATACAGATATAACTGTCGGATGTATATATATTAGGTGGAACTCCCCTGTTTGTCCTTTCTGACCTTCTTAATGTAAGAATGTTTTGATCAGGTTCTGCTTGTGTTTTTTCTGTATTGTTTACTTCCGCTTCAATATATTTTTTGTTATCAAGCAGGCATTCTGGTTCATCATTTTCTTCATTCAGAATATGTGTGTTATTCTCTAGGAATGTTACCGTTCTCTCGATTATGATTTCATTATTTATAGTGTATATTCTATAACCTTTTGTGTGGTTATCATGTCCCATAAATATTCCTTCCCTGGCTGTGTTATCTAATTTTCCTCTATTTATCTTGTTTATGTATATATCAGCTTTACAGCCAAATACTCGAAGGTAATGTAAGTTTGGTTTTCTCTTGAACCAAATTTCGTACGGAGTTTTATTTGTAGCCTTTGTTGGTAGTCTGTTTTGGAGATGTGTTGCTGTATTTATTGCTTCACCCCAGAATGTGTGGGGTAACCCAGCTTCTGAGAGCATAGCTCGGGTCATTTCTATTAATCTCCTATTCATTCTTTCAGCAATCCCGTTCTGGCTCGGGCAGTGTGGAACAGTAAATTGGTGTTTTATACCTCTTTTTCTAATAAAGTCCTCCGTATTTTTGCCTGTATATTCGCCCCCGTTATCCGATCTAAATGCTTTGGGATATCTCCCGAATTGTGTGTGAACCATTTGTGTATAGTCCTTTATTTTGTCTGAGACCTCATCTTTGTGAGATAGTAAATAAATTACAGTAAATCTTGAGTGGTCGTTAATAACTGTGACGAAGTACTTTTTTCACCCTAAAGAGGTTGTTCTTATCGGTCAACAGACGTCTGTATGTATCAGGTCGAGTATCTGTGTCGTTTTATTTTCAGATAATTTCGGATATGGTGCATCAGTGGTTTTTATCTTGATGCATGTTTCACAGTCTGTAGTATGACTGCAGGTGTTTATTTTTATGCTAATGGCCAAGTTGTTTTTCATCCTTTGTTTTATACTTTCATAATTCCTATGACCTAGGCGTTTGTGCCAAAGTTCTAGACATTCTTTATTTTTGCGGTCGTTTGCGATATTTGCTGTGTTTGGGGTATCTTTATCTGAGAGAATTACCTCATATAAATTATTTTTCTTTTTCGCTTCCAGATACGTTTTGCCATTACAGGATAGCATGCATTTTTCGTCTTCAAATATTAATTTGTAATCGTGTTGAGTTGCTTTACTCACAGAAATTAAGTTTGTTTCCAAATCTGGAGCATATAACACGTTTATTTTATTTTATTTTATTTGAGTCCCCGTTTGATGTTTTTGTTGTAATCATAACTTCACCGGATCCGTAGGAATTGAGAGTGTTTCAGTTCGCGATTATTACGGATGTTTTTTCGGTGTTGTTTATTTCAGTAAATATTTCTTTGCTGTTCGCAATATGGGAGGATGCTCCGGAATCAATAATCCAGGATGATTTTCCGGACGTTTCGATTATAAATGCTGCATCTTGATTTTTGTTATGATTTATTTGTACGTTTTTATTTATTTGTTCTTTCGTTTCGTACCTATCATTTTCACTATCACCGATTGTGTTTTCGAAGCAGAGCGACGATGTAAACTTCTTTGGTTTAAATGTTTGTTTTGGTGTAGCTTTTTGTGAATTTCTGTTTTTTAAGTGCCAGCATTCTTTATAGTTATTATTATTTTGCTTACAGTACGTGCAATATTTATTATGATTTTTGTAATCATTATTTACGAACTTTTTCTGTGTTTTAAACGCTTTTGCCGAATTTTCGGTTTGTTCCGAGTTTTCTACTCGTTTATTATATTCGTCCACAAATTTATTTTTTATGTATTCTGGTGTTAACTCATTTTCCGGCCTGAAGAGCCGTTATTAGTGTGTTGTAACTAGGTGGAAGTGGGCACAGTATTAGTGCTGATATGTGCGATTCACTAATATGTTCTCCAATTGCGGAGAGTTTATCGATGGTTTCAAGAATATGTGTTATGTGACGTTGCATGTTACCGTTTTCTTATAATTTGGCTCCATACAATTTATTAAGTAAATCTGGAGGCACGGCAGTGCCTCCGCCAAGTCGAGAGAGGACAGCCGTAAGCATACTTTTCTGGAAGCAACTCAGGGCACTTTTGACACCCCCATATCTCCGCGCTGGAGTATCCCAAAAATTTTAAACTTCAATTATAGAGAGTATTTGGCCCACAGGACCAAAATTTAAAATTACAACTTTCTGTCTTTTCTAGTTCAGGCGATATATGAACTCAAACATTCGATTTTTTGTCACTTCTTACTCACTCCTTCACGCGTCATCAAAAAGATTGGGTAGATCCCGTAGCCCCAGAAACTTGACATTTGGAAAAAAGGTAGTGTTTAGGATACAAAGAAAGGAAAAATTATAAAATCCAGAAAATTCGAAAAAAAAACATTCGAAAATTCAACAAATTCCATCAAAATTGAAAATTGAAAATAATACGATCTTGTAGTCTTGGAAGCTTAAGATTTGGTGTGAAGGTAGTGTTTAACATCCAGAAAAAGAAAACATCAAAAACACCAAAAAAATCGAAAGCAAAATTGAAAAAATCGAAGAAATTGAGAAAAACCGAAAATTTGAAGACAATCCGATTTTGTTGCGCTAGAAAATTCAAATTAGGAATAAAGGTAGTATTTAGGATACAGAAAAAGGAAAATTAAAAAAATCCAGAAAATTCGAAAAAAAAATAAAAAAATTCGAAAAAAATTGAAAAAATGAAAATAATTTGATACGATAACTCTCGTATTTATAAATTAATTTGGATGAAACTAATTGTGTGTATTAAGCTCACCAATGCCTCGACCGAGTTCGTTGGCCAGCTTGGTCCGCCATCTTGTTTCAAGATGGCGGGGACGGAAAATTTTAAAACTAAAATAAATATACAAAAAAGTTAAAAAAAATCAAGTTTATTTTTTAATTAGGTGTTAGGACTTGATACAAGGATTCCAGAGCATTTTTTGTTTTACCTCTATCTTAAAAATTGGCTGAGATAGAGCAGTTTGAAATTCTAGGGTGGCTGACATTTTGAAACAAAACAGCACATTACAAAAAACCAACAATAAATTTATGGTCAATAATGGTCAAGCAGGTGCAATCCCGAATGAATACTCCGTGTTATTATAACTGTAACTTTGACTTCGAAATTTTGATACGTTGCATTTTCTATTTGTTGATATTTTTGAACTATGATTTACGCTAAGTGAAATGTTGTTGTTGAAGAGGGATTTTCCATGTAAATCCGAAACGTCCAATTTTAATATGTTTTTAATGTTTTATGAAAGTGTATTGTAATGTCTGTAATTTTAATGATTTTAATATAAATTTATAAGTTTTAGTGAACGCGATTTCTCGCAAATTATTTTCTTTCATTGTTGTAATCATTTTCCCAATCATACGCATAAAACTATATATTCATATCCATTAGCGCCAAATTCTCGCCAAACTTGGCGACAAA
Organism: Maratus michaelseni; assembly: GCA_963931845.1. Lineage (NCBI taxonomy): Eukaryota > Metazoa > Arthropoda > Arachnida > Araneae > Salticidae > Maratus > Maratus michaelseni. The sequence continues at coordinate 176,401,371 of OZ007594.1, forward strand.
AATAAGTCTTCATAAATAAAGCCAACTTGGCTATAGCTCAATAATTTGGCGAATTTCTTATTCAAATTCAGTGTAAACGAATCTTTTGTAAACGGTTTCTTTGCATTTTAACTTGCTGTTTTCGAGTAACATTAGCTAAAATTTTAAAACGAATATATAGGAAAGCTACCTTTTCCTGCCGGTACAGGCCGGAGGACTTTTTTATGAGTTGTAGGATGCAATCTATGTTTTGCATTAAATAAAGTAAAACATTGAAAAACAAATCCCACAGGATGGGGATAGTTTGTTTTAGATAGATTTTAAGGTAATTGTCCTATTAGCTAGTACACCTTCCGTTATTGTTTTGTGTTATTTTTCCCGGATTATGCTTTTCTTTTCTTTTGTTTACGAATTTTGTAATAGAAAAGTTCCGCTATAGACAGGCTACGTTATAGACCTTTTTTTTTTATAGACAGGTTCATTTTCTTTCACAGGCTTTACTCTATTTAATTTATATAAGATATATTTGTTGTTAAAAGATGTTGGTCGCACAAAAATTTTCACATCTCTCCCTCACTCCCGACATTACTGGTTGGTTATGGCTTGATAGTCCTTTCTAAATAAAATCATGGTGATTCTAAAATATATTGATCTCTAAAATATAAAGATCTCTTGATTTATCTCTAAATTGAACATAAACGATCCTAAGAAAACGGATCAATGAATTACTATATTGGCATGAGGAAATTTAGTTGCAGAAAAATGGAGCATATAGCTAACATTAAGTCTAATAGGAAAACCACAGCCTTGGCAAGATCTGGAGGCACGGCAGTGCCTTCGCCAAGTCGAGAGAGGACAGCCGTAAGCATACTTTTCTGGAAGCAACTCAGGGCACTTTTGATCCCCCCATATCTCCGCGCTGGAGTATCCCAAAAATTTGAAACTTCGTTTTTCTAGAGTATTTGGCACACAGGACCAAAATTTAAAATTACAACTTTCTGTCTTTTCTAGTTCAGCCGATATGTGAACTCAAACATTCGATTTTTTGTCACTCACTCACTCGTTCACGCGTCATCAAAAAGATTAGGTAGATCCCGTAGCCCTAGAAACTTGACATTTGGAAAAAAGGTAGTGTTTAGGATACAAAGAAAGGAAAAATTATAAAATCCGGAAAATTCGAAAAAAAAAAAAAACATTCGAAAATTCAACAAATTCCATCAAAATTGAAAATCGAAAATTATACGATCTTGTAGTCTTAGAAACTTAAGATTCGGTGTGAAGGTAGTGTTTAGTATCCAGAAAAAGAAAACATCAAAAACACCAAAAAAATCGAAAGCAAAATTGAAAAAATCGAAAAAAATCGAAAAATTTCAAATAATCCGATTTTGTTGCGCTAGAAACTGGGAATTCGGAATAAAGGTAGTATTTAGGATTCAAAATAAGGAAAAATTAAAAATTCCGGAAAATTCGGAAATAAAATACAAACATTCGAAAAATTCGAAAATAAAATACAAAAATTCGAAAAATTCGAAAAAAAATTGAAATAATTAAAATAATTTGATTTTTTTAGCCTTAGAAATTTAAAATTCGCAGTAAAGATAGTGTTTAGGATTCAGAATAAGTTAAAATAAAAAAGGCAATAAAATTCGAAAATAAAATAAAAAAATCGAAAAAATCGGAAAAATCGAAAAATAAGGAGAATTTGAAAATAATTCGATTTCATAGCGCTAGAAACTTGAAATTTGGAATAAAGGTAATATTTAAGATACTAAATAAGGAAAAATTAAAAAATATGGATAATTAAAAAAATACCCATAAATTAGTGCAGACGATATATGAACTCAAAGTTTCGATTTTTTGTCACTCACACACTCACTCACTCTCGCGTCATCAAACAGATTGGGTAGATCCCGCAGCCATAGAAACTTAAAATTTGGAATAAAGCTAGTGTTTCAGATACAAAGAAAGAAAAAATTATAAAATCCGGAAAATTAAAAAAAAAAAAAAAAAAAAAACATTCGAAAATTAAAAAAAAATCGAACAAAATTGAAAATTGAAAATAACACGATCTTGTAGTCTTAAAAACTTAAAATTTGGTGTGAAGGTAGTGTTTAGAATTCAGAAAAAAAAAACATCAAAAACACACAAAAAAAATTGAAAATAAAATCAAAAAATCGAAAAATTTCGAATAATCCAATTTTGTTGCGCTAGAAACTTGGAATTCGGAATAAAGGTAGTATTTAGGATGCAAAATAAGAAAAAATTAAAAAATCCAGAAAATTCGGGAAAAAAAATCAAAAATTCGAAAAAATTGAAAAAAATTGAAAAAAATTAAAATAATTTGATCTTTTGGCCTTAGAAACTTAAAATTCGCGGTAAAGATAGTGTTTAGGATTCAGAATAAGTTAAAATAAAAACGCAATAAAATTCGAAAAAAAAATAAAAAAAAAATCGAAAGAAATCGAAAAATAAGGAAATTTTGAAAATGATTCGATTTCATAGCTCTAGAAACTTGAAAATTGGAATAAAGGTAATATTTAAGATACTAAATAAGGAAACATTAAAAAATATGGATAATTCAAAAAAAAAAAAAAATAGAAAGAAAGAAAGATAGAAAGAAAAAGAGAGAAATTGAAAATATCATGATCTCGTAGTCTTAGAAACTGAAAATTTGGTGTAAAGGTAGTGTTTAGGATTCAGAAAAGAAAAAAAGAAAAACACAACAAAAATTGAAAAAAAAAAATCGAAAAAAAAACGAAAATTTGAAAATAATTCGATTTTGCCAGAAACTTAAAATTTGGAATAAAGGTAGTATTTAGGATACAAAAAAGAAATAAATAAAAAATCTGTAAAATTCGAAAAAAATCGAAAAATTGAGAAAAATTCGATTTTGTAGCTTTAGAACTTAAAATTCGGCGTAAACTTATTGTTTAGGATACAGAAAAAGGAAAAATTAAAAGACAATAAATTCGAAAATAGAATAAAAAACTCGAAAAAGATCGGAAATTTCAAAATAATTTGATTTTGTAGCGCTAGAAACTTGAAATTTGTAATAAAGGATACAAAATAAGAAAAAATTAAAAAATCCAGAAAATTACAAAAATAATTCGAAAAAATCAAAAATTGAAAACAATTTTATCTTGTAGTCTTAGAAACTTAAAACTTGGTGTAAAGGTAGTATTTACTATTCAATAAAAGGAACAATTAAAATATTCGTTAAATTCGAAAATAAAATCGAAAAATCCAAATATCTTTAAGAAATCGAAAATTCGAAAACAATTTGATTTTGTACTGCTAGAAACATTAGTTTTAAGATTATTGTCCTATTAGCTAGTACAACGCCCCTAATTGGTTTATGTTATTTCCCCCGGATTATGGTTTTCTTTTCTTTCGTTTACGAATTTCGTTATAGAAAAGTTCCGCTATAGACTGGCTACGATATAGGCGATTTCTTTATAGACAGGTTTATTTTCTTTCACAGGTTGTACTCTATTTACTTCACATGTGAAATATGGATTGTTAAATGATGTTAGCCCCACAAAAATTTTCACAGCTCCCCCTACCCTCCCGACATTACTGGCTTGTTATGGCTTGATAGTCCTTTCTAAATAAAATCATGGTGACTCTAAGATTCACTTGATTTATCTCTAAATTGAACCTAAATGATCCTAAGAAGACGGATCAAATAATTACTATATTGGCATGACAATCAGGTAACTTAGAAAAATCAATAAATTTATAAAAAGTCGAAAATTTGAAAATAATTCGATTTTTTAGTCCTAGATGCTTGACATTTGGCAGAAAGGCAGGGCTTAGTACACAAAGTAAGGAAAAATTAAAAAATCCGTAAATAATAAAAAAAAAGACTAAAAAAACGAAAAAAAAACATCGAAAAAAGGAATATAGTTTGATTTATTGGAAATTTCCGTAAATTTTAATTTTGGCTTTCTTTTTATACTAAAAAGTTCTTTTATGTTAAATGTCAAGTACCTAGGGCTGCCAGTAATATCTCAGATGGATAGCACCTATCCTGGAAGCAATTGAGAGTACTTTTGACACTCCCCCTCCCATAAATTAGTGCTTGCCTAGGAACCTGAAATCTCTTTTTATCTACAGTACTTTTCAAACGAAACTAAAGCTTCAAATTTTTTATACCTGTAAATAATAGGGACAGAGTGTGGGCTTAGCGAAAATCAGTGGATGATCTCCCAAAATCAAGAAAAGGAGGATTACTTACAAAAAGAAGTGAAATCTCATCAAAAAGTCACCTGTAAAAAAAGCAGCCAAGTCTCGTAACTCATTTACCGTAAAAAGTACTGAGATCGTATAAAGCCAAGTTTAACTATCTTATTAACTCTGAAATTTTCATTCACAAATCACTCCTAGTCTCTACATCTTTAGTTAAATATTATTTGGTGACTTGGCAATTACGCAGCAAAGGGAAGTTATTACACATTACTATGTTATGGGATGGGATGGAATAATTTAATAGAGGCAAATTATATACGCACAGGGAAGTTATTACACCTTAATATGTTATAGTATTATTTGATTAAGACTAACTCTATACATCACATTCTCGTGCTACGTAATTGCCAAGTCACAAAATAATATTTAACTAAAGATGTAGAGACTAGGAGTGATTTGTGAATGACAATTTCAGAGTTAATAAGATAGTTAAACTTGGCTTTATACGATCTCAGTACTTTTTACGGTAAATGAGTTACGAGACTTGGCTGCTTTTTTTACAGGTGACTTTTTGATGAGATACAGTTTACTTGAAAGATTTGCTCTTTCATGAATATTCTTTAATGTGTCCCATGTTTGTTTCGACGTGTTTAAATTTCTTATATGGACGATTTGAGAGTCCTCAAGACTTTAATTTATTATGTCCCTTGCCTTCTTGTCCTTCTTTTGCTAATCAGGTGTTATTGGGTTTGGCGGTTCTTCTGTTATTAATGCAGATAAATCTTCTTTTATTAATAACATTTGGACCTTGAATTTCCATATGGAATAGTTATTTGGGTTTAATTTTTCAATTACTTGGGTTTCTTTTGAAAACCCCATTTCTTCGATGGATTTTTCTTTATTGTTTTTTATTAAATTTTATTTAATTAGTTTTATAAAGATGCTTATATTTATTTTCGTTCTTTCGAACTAGTTCTTATTGATTTATATATGCTTTGTAAATGTTTTCAGTTTTTAAGTTTTGAAATCACACCTTCCTTCTGAGACAATTTTTCAGTCTCATAATCTTTGAAGGAGGAGTTCGTTTTACCGCGATAATGTCTCAAGAAGATTAAAAAAGGATAAGATAAAATTATCCTACCTTTTCTGAAGGTGCATCTCACTTCGACGAGTAATCCAGTTAAAGTTAATCTAGGTAAAGGTAATCGTTCGCACTGAACACGTCATGTTTATGCTGAAAAACTAAGTTTATATATTAGTATGAGGCTAAATAAATTCACATTTTCTTGATCTTGATTAAATATATATTCAGTTGTTTAGAGAACATGGATATTACAAGAATTGACATTTAGCAATTAAGTTTAAATTATTTTAGTTGACATTTTAGAGCTTATTCGCTCTAGTTGTTTACGCGTTTACATTTTGGTGGAGCACTGAAGAAATTAAAGTCATAAGAAAGAGTTCAGAGTTTTTCCATTACATCATTCTTACGTCAGAAGAAATCACACATATTACAAAGTGTGAGCGTAAGAACGTAATTGGAATTACAATGTTTATAATTATCGTTCTAATGTCTTTAATCTATTTCATATAATAACAGTTTATCAATTTAGAAGAGCTTTTGAACATTTATTTGAAGTTGAGTGGTTATAAATATCACTTTGCAATTCATCATGCGTTGAAAGAAATGTTGAAGCTATGTATTTTCTTTATCAAGGTCTTTCTATCTTTCCCTTTTGCAAGAGGAAATGAAAGAGTGTTTTTTCTGTAAATAAATTTCTCGGATGAGGTTAATATTTATAACAAAATTTAAGTTCCGTTTATGCAGACTAATATGAAATAGATCTTTTGAAAATTTCATGAACAAATAATGAAAAGTTTTTGAGATATCCTGTGCATTATGTCCAAAAACATCATTTTGAGTAAATTGACTTCAAAGTTTTGTTTTTAACGCTTCAGCTGTGAGTGTGTATAATTCTAAAAGCCATAAACTCTGTTCTAATGGGAATTTCAAGGAAACAATTATATTAAAAGTTTCAGAAAAGATAGAAGTTTAACATTTAAAAAATATAAAATTTTGAAAATGTTGAAGATTTAAGAGTTCTAAGACCCCGTTAGTAGGATAAGTAAAATGAATGTTATTTATTTAATGGAACGAAAGTGCCTTCACAGATAAGCTGAAGATTTCATTCAATGGGCAGAAAACGTTTCAAAATGAAAGTTTATTACTCCTATATTATTTTTTCATGGAAAGATAGTCATATGCAAAATTGAAAATTTCTTAAGAAGGTATATTTTAGCAACAATAATAACTAACTAAATAAATAAATACAACATATAAATATTCTAATAGAGATTATAATTATTTTTAATCAGATTTTCTTACTCTGAGAAACCTTACTCTATGTTTAAAAGAATTTAATAACTGTTGGGAGAATTTTTCAAATACCCTTATAGACCTAAATAAGAGAATCGTTTTTGTAAGTAAATACTCTAGTACATATCAGCATGATATATGAGGCAGTTGTAATTTTTTTTTCAGGATAAGTAAAACAAATGTCTCCTAAATTAAGGATTCAAAACGAATCCAAGTTCAAGCTGAATATCACATTTTTGGGAAGACTCCGTTTGAAAAATAATTGTAATCTTTAACTCGTACATTATTTTTTATTATTATTACCAATGTTTAATCATTTAATTTACAATTAGGAAGCATATTAGAAGAGTATATTTATGACAAAGAAATTCCCAAAGTATAAATATTCTTTTAGGATCTAGAAATAATTTCAAATAGAATTTTGTATGCTGAGAAATGTTTCTCGAATGCTGCATAAGTTTCTAAAAGGTAAAACGGTTTTTTAACCCTTAGTATGACAAAAAAAAGTTTGTAGGGTAATAAAATTTTCCGAAAGATAGTAATGTAATATAGAGGGGTATTTTGTAGTTTCTTGTGCAAGATAAATAAAAATGAAAGCTACAAACGCAAGGAAAATAAAATGATCTCATAAAATGAATAACATATACTTAGCGAAAGTATTTAATATCAGTGGCTTACGTATTAATTTGTTGTCTTTGAAAATTTGGAAAACAGATAAATAAATTGTGCTCATAGAAAAAATCTTATGAAAATCAAAGTATAACAAGCTAATTTAAAAAGGCATTACATTAAGTCATACAAAGAGTTTCTAATTCTCAACATAAATTAGTTTTATATAGATGTCTATTTTATGTGTTACTTATTTTTTGAAAGAAAATTTTACATCTAGAATAGTTTTCAATGAAAAGCACTAGGGATTATAAAATGCTTATTTATAGAGAAATGACTTAAATGTAATGGAACTGATATCGTAGTTATAACAATAAATTTTTATACACTGCGATAAAAATAATGAGGCACAAGAAACGCTTTAAAATATGGAACACCTGCGACAGAATGATGAAAACATTTTAATGTTATTTATTTATTTATTTATTTATTTATTAGACAATATTAAGGTTTTATCAAAGAATGTATTTTTACCTTAAATGTGTTTCGAAAATAGGTCGACGTAAAAATAAAGCTGACAAAATATACTTTATGTAGCTATTTTCGTAGACTTTCAATGCGAATTTATTGTTGAATCCTTATATATAATTGCAACGAGTGACAGTTATTGATTTAAACTATTTTAAAATCTATTCTAAAACTTGTAGTTATTTTTAAAATCAGTTTTAATTTCTAAACTTAAACTTCTCATGAAAAGAAGGAAAAAAGTTTTATAATTTATACTGTTCAATATTAAAACTAAATGTTGTTTTGACAAAAAAAATAAAAAAATAAATAAAGTAAGTTATCTATCTGCTTTATATAAAGGACAACCAGTTAATCGAGGTGGTGATATTTAAATTTACTGCAATATACACTGCTGTCCAAAAATTAAGGGGCAGTGACCGGTCGTTTTCACTTTTTACACGGTTTGTTGAATATCTACTAAATGTTTTGACAAATTCTCCTTGAACTTCGAGGATGTAAAGCACATGTTTGACTTCAGGAACAATAGAAATAGTATACTATATCTAAAAGATTAATATATTGAATATTTGATGATATATGGACATTTATCTAAAATAATTTTTATCTGCGTATGCACGAACTACACCAAAGATTTTCTTTCCTGATTTGGTAGTCAATTCTATAGAGTAATTTATATAAAAAGACCAGTCAAATATCGTGAACACTCAGAAAGATATCTACAAACCAATTGGATGATAAGGGATCTCCCCCCCCCTAATTTGTCAATTAGCTCACTGTACTGTCTATATCTTTCTGATATTTCACGATATATGACTGGTCTTTTTATATAAGTTACTCTATAAAATGACTGCCAAATTATGAAAAAAAAATGTTTGCTATAGTTCGTGCATGCGCCGTTAAAAAGTATTTAAAAAATGCCCATACCTCATCAAATATTCAATATATCAATCTTTTAATTGCAGTATACTGTTTATGCTGTTCTTGAAGTCAAGTATGTGCTTTATATCCTTGACGTTCAAGGACAATTCGTCAAGAATTTCAGTATACATTCGATAAACCGCGTAAAAAGCCAAAGTGTCTGGTCACTGCCCCTTAATTTTTGGAAAACAGTGTAAGTAATTTTTAGAGTTATAATTATATACGCTTATAGAAAAGAGGAATAAAATGTCCTAATTATATACCTTTATATTCTAAAATTCTAATTATATGCGTTTATAAATCTTAATTATATGCCAAATTATATGCTCTCATATAAAAGTAGAAAAGTTTAAAAATTTTTACTGTTCAAGTTTAAAGTTAAATGTCATTTTGAGATAAACACTTTTTAAAAGCAAGATATCTACATGTTTTACATAAAGTCCAACGTCCTATTCGAGATGGATATATTTAAATTTACTGCATTATACGTAATTAGTATTGTCCTATTTATATGCGGAATTCCAATGCAAATATGTGTATGAGGGTTGTTTTCTTTACAGTTAAAAAAAAGAGAAAAATCTATAGCGTTTAAGTTCATTATGTTAGGCCTTTTTTAGAACCACGAACCGAGAAAATCTAAATTTGTGGCTTATAAACAAAATGTGGGATTATTAGCTTTTCTTTATGTTTCGATTACTTTGATGGAAAAAACGTATAATATATTAAATGGATTTAGTAGAGACTTTTTAAGGACTTAGAAATAATTATATTTTGTCGAAAAATCGAAAATAAAATACTATAACAGAAAGTTTACAGAAGTTAGCATAAATTCTAGAGCCGCGTTTTGTGTCAAATTAGGTTTTCCCTTATAAAATAACCTGGTAAAAAATATTAGCAACAGTTGTTATTTTTTAGGTGCGTTTCTAATTATATAAGTACGTAGCACCTATAGTCGTCGTTTGGACCGTCCGTCTGTCCTCATATACAGGGTGTGTCACAAACGACCCCTAACTTTAAAAATCAATAACCCGGAAACGGTTATAGATAGAAACATTAAACCAGTGGTATGTTTAATAAAAAAAATCGTAAGAATCTTATACATATACCTCAAAATTTAGTTAAAAATAGTACCGACAGATGGCGGTGCGAGCGTTAAGAATCCTTCTACAGAGAGTTCAGAAGCTTAGAAAGACTTGCCGTTGAAGATTTCGCCATTGAAATCTGACCGCTATTAGCTTGTATTGAAAATGTTTCCGAAAGTGATGTATACTGTGGGGGAACTGTGTTGGATATTGTGTTGGAGTACCACCGATTAAATCAGAGTCCTACTGCCTCAAGGAGAAGTTTTCAAACGCGATTTCAAGTCGCAAAAATCCCAGATGGGAAAACAATTCGTGAGCTTTTCAAAAAATTTCAACAAACAGGCCGGTGACATACAGCAGAGAGTCAATGACAATTTCATTCTTCGTTTGCGATAAGTCTGTTGTGTAAAAGGTGCACCTTTTGAATCACTTTGATACGCCTATTTATCGCAGCGCCATCTATCGGCGCTATTTTTAACTAAATTTTGAGATTTATGTATAAGATTCTTACGATTTTTTTAATAAACATACTACTGCTTTCATGTTTCTCCCTATCACCGTTTCCGGGTTATTGATTTTTAAAGTTAGGGGTCCTTTGTGAAACACCCTGTAACAGCGCAAAAACTACCCGACCGAATGGTTTGAATTTTAATATATATAATCGTTGCAGAATTTTGTCGAGTTATTTCAAATTTTATGAGAATCGAATCAAAACTTAAAAAGATATTAATAAAACTTTTCTTCATTCTATTAACTCCTATCATACGTAATCCATATAATACGAAAATTGTTTTCACAATGTAGAAAAAACATTCTTATTACTTCAGTGAAATGAATTATATCGTCTGCTATGAGAGAAATGAATAGCCTTTTCGTTCTCTTATTACGTATGCCACGTTTACAAATGAAAATGTTTTTTTTTCTACACCAGACAGCACTGTAAAATTCACCATGGAGATATTGCTTTGCGAATGATTACGGCCATGGTTTAATATTTTTATGACTCATAATGAAAGAATCTCCTGTGGTTATTTACTCTAATGAATTGAGATATTCCGCCGTTAATGTAATTTCCACTTACGTTATCTCAGAATCTATACATTTTTTAATGTAACTCATCTAAAAAAACTGCAGTTGGAAGACTGTGGTGATTTGGCACAAATCACTGCAGTTTTTTTTAAGTTGATACATCTGCAAAATAACTACAGTTTATACACTGCATTAATTTTGGGAATTTGATGGCTTTTCACTCATGAAATTATAATTGCTAACTTTTTACATGAGATTCCCATTTCGATTATGTGAATGTGTGTTCTTGAAAAATATATAATGACTAAAATCATTGAAGTTGCAGTTTTATACCACTGAAATAAGATAAACTAGCTGTCGCAGCAAACTGATGCGTTGCCGTGGCATGAGATTATTGGGAGAAGAATATATAATTTAATTCTAGATTTAGAAAATATTTATAATATTAATTTCACAAAAATTTTTATTGTAAGCAGGAAATCATGCTTATAATGTAAATGAACTAAACAATACGAAAATTATATTTCGCAAGTTAGGTGATTTTGGTACTGTTATAGGAAAGTGCCTTTATAAGAAAATGGCAAAATAATAAAATGCGATAAAATGCGATTGTTCGAGAGGATTTTGGAAAAACAGATTGGTGAGCTTGCCATTATTGTCCAGCTAATGCCTAAAATTCACTCCATCGCCTAAATTCGTCACTCTTGTTAACTTTTATGCATATTGCAGCTACATTTTGCCAAGTTTATAAAACACGTAGGTACTTTCCACAAAATCGTTGACTGCGAGATAAAGTGAAAATGTTGTATTTTACCGCAGTATATTTCTATTACAATTTGAGAAGAAGCTCGTTGTAGTTTTATTCAGAATCAGAAAGTTATTCTAATGCATCAAGATATTTTTAGGTAGTGCATGGGTGATATTTGTAGTTTGATGCATGTTTATCATGTTCGATCACTTCGTGGGCTTTATGATGCATTGGTTTGGCCAGAATCGTCCCAGCAAGTTTTTAATACAGATAGAAGAGACCTAAATTCGTCTTTCTGAAGGTTTTTTAAGTGTACCCGCTTTAAATTCCACAATGAAAAGTGACAATTTCAAAATTTATCAGGGAAATTCTTATAATCCAACCTCCTACATCTGCCACAGTTGACACTACATTTCTTTTGGAAGAGATATCCCCACTAATTAAAATCCTCATAAAAGTTGAAATACCAACTTAAAAAGCTTTAGAAGAAGAGACTTGAAAGAAGTAAAAATTAATTGTTGAAGTTTCCTGTTTCTTTTCCAAATGATCTCTATTTGAAATAATGTATGATTTTTAAATTTCTGAAGGGAGACGTAATTAAGAACCCTTCTTGAAATTTCCGAAAATTACAAAATTACAATAGTTTCGCATTTGCGTCCTCGAACGTAAGGGCAATCAATAATTCCCAGTTACCGTGCCAGTGTTTTGTCAAACATCAAAGCTTCTTATATTATTTTTTGAACACCTTTAGCTGTATCCTGACGACAAACATCATTTTCAAATTCTTAAAGTTTCGTTACTCTTTACACGCTGTAGAGTGCTCGAATTATATAGCTACAACATTGCCCTTTCATTTTCGATATCAATTTTACATTAATAAAATACGATTTTCGTGAGTATAAAAAGTCCGTATTACGACGAAAAATAGTTTCGAAATTTTGAACGAAATTGTCAAAGTGGTGTTAAAAATTATGAATTGTTCTTTGGGGAACGATGGGTGGACATTTTGCACTAATATAATTATTTCTTATGACAATCAATGTTATTTCATTATGAATTAATTTGTTGTGTTTCACTAAATTTTTTTCACATATTCAGTATAAAAAAATCCATTTATATAATTTAATTGTTTTCCAACTCGACTGAAAAAAGTTAAACAAATGAAAATATCCCCTAAAAGCTTCCTGAAACTAAGGGAATAAGATGTAGTAATTAAAAATTGCATGTAGTTTTAATGCCTTTTTTCTGTTCTGTTTATTTAAATAACACATTGGAAATTTTTATACAAGGAAATAACATTATGGTAAAATAAATAATTAATTGTAAAAAAAATGGTGCTGGAAGGTAAAACATTTCTAATCTCTTAATTATGCTTACTATTTCTAACTAAAAAACGTTTCAGATATTGAAAAGAAATGCTTTTTTGAAAAGATATAGTGTTTAATGTTTTTATCATCCTGTTTTTATTGTTAGTAGCACATATTTTACTATAACAATAAAAATTAATTCTTTATTATTTCGTATTTCACTTAATAGAAATGTGTTTTATTTTAAAAGTAACTGAAAATATTCTTTTGATCTACAATAAATAGAAATTAACATATGTTTTTGTATGTATTGGAGTTTTTATTAAAAATATATTATATATTAATAAAATCTGCTATACATGTGCGTATATAATTTTTTTAGGCAAATAATTTTATATAAAATTTTCCAAATATTTTATTAAATTAAAAGGGATTGTTCTCATCATGAATGCCTCCAAATGGTGTCAACGCGCGGTCGTGTAATTTTTAACAGCAGAAAATGTGAGTGTTAGTGAAATCTATTGTCGAATGCAAAATGTGTATGGCACGGGGTATATGTCACGCAGATCGGTATTCCGATGGTGTAGGGATTTTCGTATTGGAAGAAGCAGTATATCCCCCTTACAGCCCAGAGCTCTCGCCGTGTGACTACCACATCTTCGGTCCACTCAAGAAAGCTCTGTAGGGACGGTGATTTGCCGACGATAATGATGTCGAAGCTGCCATTGGTTCCGCAACCAACCCGGAGCTTCTTCACTCAGGGTATCCATGATCTTGTTGACCGCTGGGACACTTGTTTCATCCTACAAGGTGACTTTGTCTAGCCTATCTGTTACGTCTGTATTACTTCTTTCTCTTGTATACTAATTTATATTAAAACCATTAAACTAGTTCTCAAATCTACTGTAGTGCCACTTTCATTTGGGCGACCAATATAATTCACAAAAGCAAACTTTCTAACGGGTCTAAAAATTAACACATTTAAGAAAATCATCTTCAGTATCAGACAAGAGTGAACGCTTTACATGAGAATCTATACGATGGATGGCAGTATAAATCTGTGTTTATAGAGTATAATTTCTGCTCTTTAATAATCAATTCACACCGGAAATATAAAATCTTTTAAAGTTTTATATTAAAGAAAAACATTTCTTTTTATCAATGCACGCTTTTTCCGGTTCGCTCAAGCTGTCTAACCGTACTTTGAAGTTGGTTAGAAATTCCTGAATTCTAAATAAGTTTATTTCGTTTCACGTGTTATAATCTAGAATTTCTTGGAATATCCTACAGAAATATGTTATGAACTTCATTCGTTTCGAGATGGGACTGAAGCTTACAAATCCGTCTGTAGCTTCGGTCCGAATTTCTATTGTTATAGTCATTTGTAATTGTTGCATAGTGATAGATTGCAATACAAGTACTTTTTTTGCATAACTCAAAACAATTTGGTGCAATTAGTTGTATCTTAGCATTAGCATATTTGAAGATCCTAAAAATTGATTAAAAAAATAATAAATTACAATTCATATATTTGTTTTTTGAAAAAATAATTTGACAAAATTTCTCAGTTTTCAGTAATTGAAATATTCATTATTGAGTCTTTGCGTAATTTCTGGCTTGACAACCACATGTTTTCGATTCAGTCGTAATAATTGTTTGCAGAAGTCGTTATTAAATGTTAAATGCTGAGGGTACCAAAAAGTTTTGAAAGGGAACCAGAAAGGTTTGGAATGAATGGTAAATGCATTTATTTTTAATACTATTTTAATGCTATTTATAACATTTGATCCTTTAAGAATATCGTACAGTTGTTCCGATAGTTCTATGTAACCAGATTAGTTGAATTTTGTTTTCGAATACGTTCTATGGACTCTGATTGGTAGAATCATGTTACTCAGCTGCTTTAGAAATTTCTAGAAATTCTTCAGTTTCTGAAAGCCAATTTTTCCCCAGATGTCACCAAAATTTCGAGAAAAGTTGTCAACTTGGCGACATTGTTTCATTTGGCGTGTTTTGGCATTGGTTTAGGAATTTAAATTAAAATTAGAATAAAAATTTTGGTTTTGGCAGGTTTAAAATTTAGAACGTCTAATGATAAATTCATGTGTAATAATTGCAAAACAGATTGAAATACAGGCAGTTTGAGCATAACTCAAGAATTACTCAGCGGAATAAACTGCAATTTTGTATTCGCGTAATTGAACCTTCTATATATAGATTTCTGTTTAAAAAAAATATATAGTACAATTTTTTTTTCTTTTTTGAAAATTTCATTAGAAAAGAAATTTTGTCAAATTATTTTTTCAAAAAACAAATATATGAATTGTAATTTATTATTTTTTTAAACATAAATCAATTTTTAGGATCTTCAAATATGCTAATGCAAAGATACAACTAATTACACCAAGTTGTTTTGAGTTATGCAAAAAAAAAGTACTTGCATTGCAATCCGTCACTATGCAACAATTACAAATGACTATAACAGTAGAAATTCGGACCAAAGCTACAGACGGATTTGTAAGGTTCAGTCCCAACTCGAAAAGAATGAGGTTCAGGCTAGAGTGCTGCACTGGTCGTGTTATATCCTACCCGAATCGGAAGTTCCATTTGAAGTCAACCCGAAACCCAAATCAAACCAGACAAAAACAAATTTCATAGACCTGCCACCCGATCCGAACCCAACCCGACTCTGAAATGAAAGGAAATTAATTCATTATTTTTATAATAGAAAGTGGCCTACCATTATATATCTAATACCAAATTTATCTTTTACATAGAGAAATGGACATATTTATATTCTTTAATATTCAAATATAGTAAAACCTTTGAAAGGCGGATACCTAGCGATTATTGAATAGAGTTCTGCATCGGGTCGCGCTGTTCTTATTTTTTTTCGGTTTAGGTCGACTCTAATTTTTTTTCTGCGTATTAGGTTTACTCCACAAAGTTTCTTGCTAATTAGGTTTATGTTTTAACAAGTCGGATTGCTGGGAATTTCAGAAAAAATATTGAACATAATATGTTGAAGGGGAAATAAAAACGTATATGAATATGAATGAGTATATGCAATTTATTGCACAGATTTTAATAAATTCGGAATGCAAATAGATTCAGGAACGAAAAACTTTCTAAAAATTACTATTTCTTTGACACTGTTGGGGCTAAAAAAATTTTAATTTTGCATGGTGGTAACTTTCAGGATGTAAATGTGGCGTAATAACGGTTTGTAAAAAAATATATAAAATGAGCAGGAAACCTTATAAATTACGGGAATTTTAGAGCTAGAAACTTGAAGCGTATAATAAAACTGGAATCCACCCCCCCCCCCCCTCCAAAAAAAAAACAAACAATAGAAATACATCATGTCATTTAAATGTAACACAACCAGTTGCTACGCAGCTAGTTTATTTATATTTTATAGAAATAAATAATATTTATTAAGTTATAAAAAGAAATAGTAAAAGTTTTAATATTGTTCAACCACATTAAACTTACAAAACTACTTTTGCCACGATTTGGAAGTCCACGTTCTATATATTTATCGTATACGTTTTATATGTATCGTCATTTCTTCTTTAAGCTGCATATTATGCTGTCTCTGGATTATACCAAACAAAAACATTATAAAAAATTTAAAAAGTATGTATATATATAATAAAAAAATTCAAAATACATGAAAATTAATCAATCTTTGCAAAAGTAGTTTTGCAATATTAATTTTCTCGTAGAATATTGGAACTTGTTACTATTTTTTACAATTTAAATGAAAATTATTTTTCACTAAAATATAAACAAATAATTAAAAAAAAAGTAATCCTCTAAATTAATTACCATTTTACTAGAAATTTCACCCACTATTACCACATTTCACAAGAAATTTCAGCTAGACTTCAACTGAAAGATTTCACAGCATCAAACGGTTGGATAGACCAATTTAAAAATAGAAATAACTTATCCGTGGAGAGTCGAATAGCGTAGAGCATGCTACGAACAAAACTTACCGAGTTTTGTTACTTTGAATTTTTGAATTTTCATCGCTTATTTGTATGCATGATAATAATAACTAAAAAAGGTTTATTCAGTGAATGTTATTGAGATGTCTAATTTCTTTAATTTCAATAAAAGTAAATCTTTTATGAAATCATGTTTGTGCATTGAGAAACGTCGTGATTTGAAATGTTTTTCAAGCTTAAAAATGTTTAAGACAGCCAGGTGTGTCAAGAATCCTATAATCTTGAAAAATAGCTGTTTAAATTAGTTTTATCATAGTACATGTTTTGCATTGTGAAAAAAGAATCTGATTTGTTATTTTTAAAAAAAATCATGCAAATGTTCAAGTGTTTCTTAATTAGGTAATTTTTCGAATGCTACAAACGATCAAAAAATGTTAATTGATTGGAAGAAAAAGAGTATTGAATTTTCTTTAAAGTCATTTGGAAATATTTCCTTCCATGTGAAAATGCCAGGTGAGAAGGAATATATATGCTTGCTTTTCTTAACTACCATTAATTGTAAAATGTATTTTTCTTGAATTCTGCTTAACATCGTATGATATATTAAAGCATCATACAGAATGTAGAGCGTGTTGTTGTGATGAAATGTTATAAAATTTAAATTAATTTTTCATTCAATACGCATTTTTTTAAAAATTTTTATGAGCGAAATAATGTTGAAAATTTCAATGTTTCTCTATCTATCTGTTTCTCAAGAAAGAAGAACGCTCTTGTTTTGTTTAACTTAAAATAATATAGTTATGAAAAAATATCATATATTATTAAAGCATGGCTGTATATATGCAAATCACAACTATTTCTACGTGAATTACGAATTTTCTAATGAAGCAAGCATCATTTACTTATGAAAAACGTATAATGTTTTGATAGCATTCGTGAACTTTTAAATTTTTATTGATTTTCGAGAAATTAGTTAATTTGTTTAATAACATTTCTCGAATCCATCCTTGTAGTACCGACTGGATTATGCCACTGTGGTGAATAATAGAAACGAAAGAGGAGATAATATAATATTTTAATTTAAAAAATGTAAAATAGTGCTACATTTTACAGATTTAGAAATAAGTAAAAATATTTATAACTCGAATTGATGGTACTTAAGTTTAATTGCAAGGTTCTTAAAACTGGAATGATTGCGCTAGGACACAAATGTTTTTTTTCAATTTAAAGTAAAGATTTTATTCAAAATTAAAATATATTTCTGTAATTACACAAAATGATGTCAATTAAAGTAAAATCAATGAACGACTTGTTCTCACGTATGAAAATGAAATATTTGTGAACGTTCATTTTCATTCTAGAAACAACACAGTTTTACTATAATTGCATCATAATCACGTAATTATTTAAAAAGGAAATGACGAAAATACTACATTTTTATTTCTGAATTTGAAGCATTTGACTATAATTTACGCAAAATTAAGAGATTTTCACCGATGTTTTATTGCATTTGTACTGTCATTAAGGTCTCGATTTTTTAAAGCTGCAACTGAATCAAACTGATGCCAATTATTTCACGTTTCGATTAAAATAAAGGGAGACATTTGCAGTCACAACTATGCTGCCTATCTGAATAAATGATAACACGTTTAAAATAAAACGTGCTTTTTGATTCATAAAATGGGAGCAACTTTTTACAATTTATACAAAATGTCAGAATTTGTACTATTCTCGCAATATATCTTCGCGTATTTATTCTCGAAAAATCTGAGATTATTATTCATAAAACGAAATACATTTTGTATGGAAAAAATGTGAAGAAAACTTTAGTTATATTGCTGTAATATTTGCAAAGTCTGTACAAATTAGCACAAAAGTCTATGCAGATTTTTTCGTAATGCAAAAACAACGGATAAACATACTTATAATTTTATATAATAGTAGGATTTTAAAATCTGCATAGACATTCGAATTATTTCAAGTAGGAATAACCAAACTAACTTAAAAAAATTACAGATGTATAAAAAAGGTAAAATTATTCTAATAGGTAAAAAACTTAAATTTGTTTTTCATGAAAATTCTAAATTTAAACTGTCCAACTAACTGTTCAAGTAGTTTTCAGAAAAGAAAAGATACAGTCTAAGAGAGTTCCTTTTGTCGTCTACCGGCTTCGAAAGCTGTGTGCACTACATACAGAATATCGCGTACCATATTGGAAGTCTTGTGTACCAGAATTGGTATGCGTACCATATTGTGAGGAGTCCTTTTCTAAGTGGCAAAAATTAGGTAAATGTTTTTTTTATTCACTCATTATTTTTCGGGGAGGAGAGAGCAACGATCCTTAAAGTGCATCTAAATCACGATGTTTACAGTCATAAAATAAATGTTTAAGAAATTTATGCAACAAAAGATATTTCAAAGTGTTCAAAATTGTAGGAAATGTGTGGTTTAAATTTTTTATTAAATTTCTTTTAAGATTTTTAAAATTCTACTACACAAATTGCATTTTCGCCTGAGGAGATCATTTTTTTATACAATTAAAAATCTGGACTTTTTAGTAATCAAATAAGAAGATATTAAAAATAAAAATAAATCACTCAATAAGATATTATAAAATAATCAAATAAAGAAAATTATTGAAAGGTCCCATTAACAATATTTTGCTCAAAATGATATCTTTAAAAAATCATTTCTGTAAAATTTAAGATTATGTACAATGCCATTTAATAATGCATCTTGAAAGAGTTCCAGTTCAATAAAATACCCAGTGACTAATAGAAAATGTATATTTATATAGAATTTAAATGTTTTTCAAATTTTTCCTAAGGACAAATTACTTCATTAGTTCACTGTATTACAATTAGTAATTTTAATACAGTGTATTTTTTCCCTCAGCTTTTCAAAATATGAGAACAAAACACCTGTTTTCTCAGAATTTGTTTACATTTAATTAACATTTCTTTGTATAGTTTTGATATAAAAAAAAGAAAATGAGTCAAATAAGAAACCTGAAAATGCAAATGTGGAATAGTAAAAAGGTATGTGTAATGTATATTTATATAGAATTTAAATGTTTTTCAAATTTTTCCTAAGGACAAATTAGTTCATTAGTTCACTGTATTACAATTAGTAATTTTAATACAGTGTATTTTTTCCCCTCAGCTTTTCAAAATATGAGAACAAAACACCTGTTTTCTCAGAATTTGTTTACATTTAATTAACATTTCTTTGTATAGTTTTGATATAAAAAAAAAGAAAATGAGTCAAATAAGAAACCTGAAAATACAAATGTGGAATAGTAAAAAGATTAATCTGCATCCATTCAGACAAGCATGTTAATTTACTTCCAAAAAAATTTTTAAACTGCTAAGTAAATCACAGCGACTTTGCAACCTGCTTTTTTCGTTTGTTTTAAAAAGTTTAGCATAACTTTTTTAAACAAAATATATTGCATTTTTATTAATCTCAGATATACAACTATAAAGCGACATTTATGATGCTTATAATATTTTCTTTTAAAATATCTAGCCAAATAACATAGCTATAATATTTCGAATAAAAATAATATTTACATAAATATTTAATAAAAATGTAATGTTTTTTTTTTTTTTAATTTAGATTATGATTACTTATAAGCAGGTTTTATTTTTTTACAAATTTTAAATAAAAGTATGCGTTTTGAATATTTCATCTACATAAAATTTACTGTTATCTTCAGAAATAATAAATTATTAAACATACAGTAGGGCTTCCAAATGGTCCGCCAACTGAATACCGATATTTTTAACAGAAAATTTTATGGTAAGTTTCTAGAACATTTCAACACAAATTTACCTCCGAAGTTGATTTCTGCAAAATTTTTAAGAAAAATCTAAAAATAAGTTTTTTCTAAGAAAATACCGACATTCAAAAAGCAGACCATTTGGGATCCCTGATACAGCATCATGTAAACTTTTATAATTATCACTTAAAATTTATTGATCGTTTAATTAAAAAAAATATAATATATATATATATATATATATATATATATATATAATGTCACATTTCCAGTGAATCGCCGTATTTTCTGTATATTAATCTCAAGGCCAGAGGTCTCCACCTAGGAAGTTTTGAAGTCGTACGCCGATCATTATAAGGCGTTCGGTGCCTATTGAAAAAAACAAAAAATAGACATTTGAGTCAATTTATTAGGATCCAGAGAAAACTAGGTTATGCTTTTATTTAGGTCTCATGATAGTTCAATGCATTAGAACCAAGGAGAAGCTTCGTTTACCAAATTAACTATTCAAAGGAGTCAAAGCTGTTAAGGAATAACATCGTAGATTCTATTGGCAGCTACGGAGATTTTATTCCACGGTCGCGAGCAAGCGCCGGGCCTCCGCTTACATCATTATCCCAGGAACAATCTCTGCGCTAAAGGCGGGAAAACCAGCATATAACCCTTCTCCAACGCTCACGAATACAGAGCCGTCGAAACAGTCTTTCGGCCAATTGTACCACGGCACACCATGGAGCTCGATTTCCTGGGCGCTATGATTTGAAGGAGATTAAACTCCCGACTGAAAGAGCGTGGGAGCGACATTCTAGGCTTGATCCGGAAAAAACCTGTTTCTTTCGAACAAATAAGAAAAAAAAATACGTAGAATTTACTGGGTCTTGGCAGAATGCCCAGATAAAAGTTTACATTGAAACTGATATTAGCTTTTATATTTGAGAGAAGAATTTTTTTTGTCAGAAAGCAATATAGGGAAATAAAAAATATTATACGGAATTAAATTATAGGGAAATAAAAAATAAAAAGACATAGGTTGTTTTTCGAGACAATTAAAATATTTAGCTGGGAAAGCGATATTTTAAAAGAATTAAATTTTAGGATGCGTTATTTTAATGGAATAAAAAGTGTGTAATTTTAACAGAACAGCATCTAGCGCTATTTTTTCAAGAGAATGAATTTAGAATAAAGTATTTTTAGCTATGCAGAATTTTGACAATTTAAATACTAGAAGGGGAAAATAATTTAGAATAATGGGAAATAAACAGAATTATAGAATAGATGAGGCCAACGGCGACAAAATTAATTTTTTTTTCATATATATATATATATATATTTAGACATGGTATTTTAAATGGAATTATATTTTAGATGGTAACATCAGATGGAGCATTTGAGCATGGTAAAGGGTGCCGACGCAACGGTAAGGTCAAACAAAGTAGCTACAGTCAACTGGAACAGCTTGGCCACACTGGACAACTTTGTCACCTTTTGAAATATATATTTTTGGAGCTCTAACAACTTCCATTTCTAATTAAAATAGGCGCCAGTGTTTTTATTTCACAAAAAAACATTGTGTGACACTATTCCTGTCCGCTTTCTGTCTTATTAGTTGTTTTATGGCAATTATGAGTGAAAATATTTTGTAACTGGAAAACTGGCCGATTGTGGACTGAAAAAGTGTTCCGTTTCACCTTTTTTTTTATCCAAACGTAAGTAAAAACATGTGGAAGTGCCTATTTTGTCTGATAAAGTATATAATAAGCTTTCGGAATCGCTTTTCGAACTTGATATAATATTATTTTTATGGTAGAAAATATTAGTTGACAAAGTTGCCCCAGGAATCTTGGGAAGAGTGGGACAACTTTGCCAACCTAGAATGTTGTCATTTCCCTAGATTCTTTCATATTTTATGATAAATCGCATTGCGCGTTTTCCTTGCATGACACATCTGAATCAGAATTCGAGCAAGGTATAGTACTAGAGAAAGACGCAGAACCCGAACAAGATGCGGAATACAAGCAACCTGAAGAGTTCGTGCAGAACATTGTTGTGAAGACATCCCTGGATGGTGAAAACTTCATACATTGAATCTTGTAATGTTTGTGATCGTTAAGATCTTGGCGAAAGAAAGTGTGGGACATTATGCTGCAAAAATCACTCATTATGGACATGAAGAGTTTGAGGTGTCATACCTTAGAACGAAAGACAATAGGTGAAGTTTCCATTTTCCTACTGTTCCGAATTAAGTGTCCGTCAACGTAACCGATGTATAAATTGTTGAACCTCCTTACGTAGAAAAAAGGAAATTTTTCGTTATATGAGAGGAATGTTCGAATTTTTTTTCTAAGTACTCTTCTATTTATTTTATATTTTAATGAAATGTATATTTCATGATTTAAATACATTATTTGAATTATAAAATTCAATTCCCCTGTGTTTTTTGTTGATTTTCACTAGTTTTAGACAGTTGGCAAAGTTTCCCCGTTTCGCAGGTAACTTTTCTAACACAGTTTTACGCACAAAAAAATAGAAATGCTTACTTAAGTTAACATGTTACCACAAATTCGTAAACTAGAGTTCAAGACAAAATGTTTAAGACGAGTTTGAAGTATTATTGAACATTATGAGTAAGCAAAAGATGGGTAGAAAATAAATATGTCAAAGTTGTACCAGTGTACGGTACTCATAATGTACATGAAACAAAATTTTTAGTAGGAGAATAAACAAAGCAACATACTATAGAGTAACAGATTGGAGCAATATTTAGGTATATTAGGTTCTAAAAACCTCGTTTTAATTCGTTAGGTATTTCACATTGGCACAATTTCTAACCAGTCTGAAAACTACCATATAAAAAATGTGTTATTGTGAATATCAGCGAAAAGCGACGACTTACATGTAAAAGAACAAAGTGAATGAAAGTATAAAAATATGTTTATGCAGCGTATAATCTGTACTCTTTTATATTCAGAAAATATATTAAATTAATACCGTAAATATAGAATAATGAAATACGTTATATTAAGTTAAGAAATTTAATATAATGCACTAAAGTAGGCGCTGGAATTGTCATGGTAACACAAGAAGAGGTGCCTCACTTCACAACCTCATTCAAAACTTAAACCTTAGCCTACATGCACCAGCCTCCCCAACACACATTTGTACTGCACCCAGATCACACAACTCAATTATTGACTTTGCAATCACAAAAAACCTTCCTTACCCTATCACCACTACTGTTATTAACGACTTAAGCTCCGATCACCTCTCTGTCTCTTTTAAGATTGACCTTATTAATCCTCTTTCCCCAGCTCCTTCTGTGGCCATTGACTGGCATAAATACTCTGACTTTCTCAACAATAACAACTTAAACTTTCCTGATATTAACAATACTGACGACATAGACACTGCTGTTGATAACTTTAACGCACACATATCCAATGCACTTAACCACTCCACCGTCAAATATTTTAAAAATAACAACACTTTCACTCCACCGGCCTACATTTACAACCTCATCAAACAAAGAAATCGTCTTCGTCGTCTCTTCCAAAACACAAGAGACCCCTCATTAAAACTTCTCATTAACAGACTAAACAACAAAATTAAAGACAGCATCTTCAAAGAAAAACAAAAAAACTGGTCCAATTTCATCCAAAACATTGCTAGCGAGGATAATTCTCTCTGGCAAATTAAGCGTAAAATTAACAATAACTACACTCCCATCCCGCCTCTTACTGTCAACAATAACACTGCTTACACTGACGAGGAGAAAGCTAACTTCCTTGCCACTTCTTACTCAAATCAATTTTCACAAAACCCAACCCACGCTAGCCAAGATCACCTTACACATATCAGTGACACAGTCCATAGATTCCTAGCTCAACCCACAGATGAACCACCTACTGTTATTCAGCCTATTGTTATACACAATATTATTACCAAACTCAAAAAACGCAAAGCCCCTGGGTACGACAAAATCACTAATACTGCACTCAAAAACCTGCCTCCTAACTACATAAATTACATCACTAAACTGACTAACTCCATCTTCTACCTCAACTATTTTCCAAAAACTTGGAAAATTTCCATCATTTCCCCTATCCCTAAACCTGGTACTAACTTAACTGACCCAGCTAACTATAGACCTATTTCACTCCTTCCTTCTCTCAGCAAAGTTATTGAACGCGTCATTTGGTCGCAACTCCAACAACATATCCAACAAAACAACACTCTCATGCCTGAACAATTTGGCTTCCGCCCTAAACACTCAACAACACACCAGCTCCTTCGAGTTGTCGAATTTCTCAGCGAAAAGCTTAACTCGAAGATCCCAGCTGCTGCCATATTCCTTGACATCGCTAAGGCATTCGATAAAGTCTGGCACTTGGGCCTTATATACAAACTAATTAAGCTTAACTTTCCCGCCAGACATATACACCTCATATACTGCTACCTTAGCGATCGCATTTTCCGCGTCCGCATAAACAACATTCTCTCCGCTATATTCTATATTTTAGCAGGCATCCTCCAAGGGAGCGTTATCGGTCCCTTGCTTTTTAACATCTACTTTAACGACATTCCCAGATCACCAAACACTCATCTTGCTCTTTATGCGGACTACACCACTATTTACACCCACGCTCACCACCCATATACACTATACAGGTACCTGCAGACCCACATCGATGACTTCCTTAACTGGTGCGACCTTTGGCGCGTTAAACTTAAGGAAAATAAAACTGCCGCTGTCTACTTCTCCAGAAAATTTACCTATCCTAACAGAATCACAATTAACAATACCACCATTC
Source organism: Maratus michaelseni (assembly GCA_963931845.1). NCBI lineage: Eukaryota > Metazoa > Arthropoda > Arachnida > Araneae > Salticidae > Maratus > Maratus michaelseni. Next base: position 176,426,678 of record OZ007594.1, read on the forward strand.
CTTGGACCAACGAGGCAAAGTACCTAGGGGTGATACTTGACCGCAGACTTACATTCAACAAAAATATCATCAACATTAGGAGAAAAGTCGCTGGCGCTTCAATTGCACTCAAACCTCTTCTTAAAACTAAAACCCTTGCTATTCACAATAAACTTCTACTCTATAACTCATGCATCCTTCCCATAATCACATACGCTTGTCCGGTCTGGGCCTTCACTTGTAAAACCTCCATCAAAAATCTTAGTCAACTGCACAACAGACACCTGCGCATTGTCAGGGGTGCCTCGCGCTACCTCCGTAACAACACAGTCTACAGAGACCTTAACACTACTTCTCTTGTTAAACGTATCAACCATCTTTCCAAAAAATTTTATGACAATCTTTACGACCTCCCCAATGAAATAATTGCTGAGCTGCCGGATTACGACACATCCGAGCCACATCACCGTAAACGGCCAAAATATTCTTGCTTAACTGATGGCACTCATTAGTGCTCACCTATCTCAATCCCTGCTATCTTTTCTCTTTTAATTACTCAATTAAAAAAAAAAAAAAAAAAAAAAAAACTTTGTATAGCCTATTTACATACATTTCTCAGCTATACCTTTCTTTTATTTAATAATCTATTTAAAAAAATAAAAAAAAACTGTATGGTCACTGAAAAGTGCCTTTTTTTAAAGTTGCTTTGCCCGCCTTTCCACCTGGCTTTTTGTACTGATCTTGGAACATGTCCTGAACCCTATTTTAAACTATTTTAAACTTTTTCCTTCCCAGTAGTATTTACTACAGCTAAACCATTTACTTCATGTATAATCGACTCTATCTTTAGTCTCTATCGCTTCTTCTCTTATTCCAAATTTCTTCACCCATTCCTAAATTTATCTTTCTAAACGCTTTATGTAATCTTAAATTTTACTTTTAATTACTATAAGCAATCTTAATCTTATCTTTAATTGCTATATGCAATCTTTTACCTTCCCCCAACGGCTCACTTTGAAAAGACATTCAACTCACACTCGACTGGGCGTAAAGTTGCTGGAACTAGGAAGCCCCTGAACCGGCATCAACTGTTCCGAAACTGTTCCGGAATATAATGCACTCTTTTCAAAGGCATTTAGCTCAAGCTATCTTACTGTACTTTTGAGTTGGTTAGAAATTCCTTAATTAAAAAAAATCATTTTTTATGACCTGCTGCAATATAGGCTTCCTTGGTTTATCCAGTAGTAGTATAGCATTAATTATCAGACGTTATTACAAATCGGTTGGTTATACTCACATTTTATATGGTGATTTGTAGCAGAGTTAGTACGCGGGTATCCTTTTTATCGTCTGTACAATTTTATAAAAAATTAAAAACATTGAGGAAATCGCATCATGTGATGCATTTTGTTGTAAAGGTGCAAAAAACTGAGTTGTTTATGCACTAATTTAACATACATTAATTGAAAAACATCGAAAAAGTGGACACACCTCAAGTATTATGACTAAAAGAATAAACTTAAAGTAAACTCAAGTTGTAATTTTCCAACTGGACGAAAAATGTCCGGGCCAGGATTCGAACCTGGGATCTCTTCGCTGAAGCCGCCACGCTCTACCAACTGAGCTATCCTGGTCGAATCTGGAGGGCAGAATTCATCCAGTTAACCTTATTGATTGATTGTTAACTGGATGAATTATGCCCTCCAAATTCGACCGGGATAGCTCAGTTGGTAGAGCGTGGCGGCTTCAGCCAAGAGATCCCAGGTTCGAATCCTGGCCCGGACATTTTTCGTCCAGTTGGAAAATTACAACTTGAATGATTGCTTTACCAATTTGAAATAATTGTGTTAAAAATAATCTAGTGAAAGTAAACTCTCTCAGAACAAAGCTATCATAAAACAGAATAAAGTCATGAGTAATGGTCATTATCAAAATATATATATCAGAAGTCCTCCACAGTAATATTATGTTTTGTAGGCTGTGAAATCCGAATCTTTGCAAAGACACTGGGCTGTTTGCAAAGAGTAAAGCTAATTAGATAATCGTCTACCGTTTTTTAATCAGGCAGGTATTGTAGGCTTATTGCAACGAGACTAAGCAGCTTTAGTGTCATTGAAAAATGACCGTTTCTTTTTCGATCAGCCCGATATTTTTTCAGACTTACTGCAAAGGGACTATGCAATGTTAGGATAATTGTGAAATGATCATTTATTTTTCAATTTGTTCTGATGTGTTTTAATACTCCATGCAAAGCGCAAATGCACAATTAGACTAATTTGAACATGACGAGGTGTTTGTACAAACAATCTAGTTTAATCCAAACTGGATTGTATTAAAAAGTTGAATAGTGAAAGTTTATGCATAATTTTAGAACACAAAATACGAGAAGAAACTTAAAATACTTGCAAAAATTTTTATAAAACTGGCTTTTTTTTTTTTTTTTTTTTTTTGACAAATTTGATAAACGAGCTTGAATATCTCAGGTTAAAGAATATTTAATTTTTATTTTAAAGGTGTATTTTCCACAAACATCACGTGTAGAAGTATCAATACAATCTGCAGGTGAGACAGATTCTTAATGTTTTCTCAGCATTCTTAGACAAGATTGGTTGCTGAATGATAAAAAATAATTATAAAAAATATATAAGAAATGTTTTGTATTAATAAAACCTGCATATAAGGCAGATTTTTAATAATATACCTACTTTTGTTTCAAGAAAATGTATTGCTTAGGGAAAATAATTTTAAAATAATGTATGAAAATTGCTGTATTAATAAAATCTGCGGAAGGATCAGATTTTTAATCTTTTCTCCTCATCATTACGTAAAGCAGATGGTTTCCTCATTAAAAATTATTACAGAGAAAAACAAGATAACTGTTTTATTGACAGTTTTGATGTATGCTCAAAACTGCATGTTGATGTATTAAGTTTATAGTTAAATTTATTTTATTGTTAAATTTCTCTATTTCTCGTAGAGATGTAAAAAAAACCTCCAGTCAAGACAGATTCTGATTATTTAGCACAGTTTTAGGTAAAAATGATATATTGTTGAGTTTTTTTTTAAATATATGTAGGATATCTAAATTCTTATCAGAAGATTTTTTTTACGAACTTGATTAAAAAATAAGTTTAAATATTTTTATTTAAATAATGACTTTCACAATCCCATCCTAGTACATGTCAATAAAACTGCGGTTGTATTCGATTTTTAATGTTTTCCGCATAGAAATATTTTGTAGTGTTTTACAAACCATAGTTACCGTTGGCTGACCGCTTTCCATAATTGGAGCTCCTTTTCATTCTTTGGAGTCATGTGCAATGTATATATACATGGTGATTATAATTAAAGTCCCATTTTCAAAATGCTGTAAAAAAAGAACCACTGATCAGAATGATTTCAAATTTGAACTGAATATACTGGAAGAAGAAGGAAATGGTATGTCATGAGAAAAAAAAGTTCTAAAGTGTATCAATAGATGTTACTGTAAGCGGCATACTGTGCAACTTAAAAGAAACTCATGCGCAATTAAAAACCAAATCATTATGTGTTTTTTATGCGGTTTTTGTCCCAAAGACAATTAAAAATCTATTTTTCCCATCCAATGTGGAGAAACTTTGCCATGGTAGATGAGCTTTCCGCTAACAGTACCACAACCGTTGACTGATTTGTAAGTCATTTTTCCGTCAAACAACCGAAACACTCTCCTGCACATTGAACAGTACGGTTGGTTTACTTTGTAACTCATGCCAAAGCCGTCGTATTTAGATTTAAAAAGGTCACTTGTAGCCGAATCCACTTTCGTAATGCCGCTTACAGCGTCATCTATTCATACACTTTGGAACTTTTCTTTCTTAAGCCATACTGTTTCCCCTTCTTTCAGTATATTTAGTTCAAATTTGAAGTCATTCTGACAAGTGGTTCCTCATTTACAACATTTTGAAAGTAGGACTTTAATTATAATCACCCTGTATATATTAATAAAATATTATCAAAAACTTAATATAAGAAAAGACATATGTAGTAAACCATTTTGATGTCTGGCTTATAGTATAGACCCTTTTCTGCATATTCTAATGAGTCCGACTAATTCAAATAACATCTAAAATTTTTCGATCAGTCTAATATTTATAATATATATATTTATTAATATAGGACAATTGCAAAGAGCTTATATAGCTTTAAGACAAATTAATAATGTGCAATTGTTCAAACTGCCTGGTTTTATCAATGTTCTTTTGCCATAAGCATAATGTAGTAAACATGCATTAAAAAAATATATCAATAAAAAAGGCAAAGTTTTTTCTTTGTTAACTTTAGTGAACCTTTGAATAAATCACCAACTACTTTGTTAAGAAGAAAAGAAAACATAAAAACTGCAAAAAAAAAATACACTCTTTGTTTAAGTAAATATTTGTATTAAACAGTAATTATAATGTTATTTTTCATATAAACAAGCTGTTATTGTGGAGATTATAAGAGTATTTAATAAGAATATTTTTATTCTGGAATCCATCTTCTCTACATACGCATGCATTTTACATATGTATTAGATATGAGATCTTGTTGTATAAAATGTGTCTGAAAGGAAAAACAAGTCAAAAAGTGGATTTAAAACGCTATATTTAATACCTTAGAGCTTCATATGAGATATAGTTAAACGAGAAGCTTAAAAGGGTTCAACAGTTCCTTGATGTAGCGTATCTTAATGCTCCAAAAACACACAAAAACTTAGTTGAAAGATCGTATCTCTTCCATGATATAAGCACTTACACAGTGTCACACAGTATTTTACTCTCCTTCAAAATCTGTCGCTTTGAATGTATAACCAGTTTTATAGATATGAACTTCTGCTATCTAAGACCTTCTTCAAGAGACTGGTATATATAAATTATATGGCTGATTTTTGTTTGATGAAAGGATTCGTGCAATAACATTGGTTGCATTTATGTTTAACTATAAGTGCTTGGCATGTCATACGATTTACTTTGGAATCACTAAAATTGTCATAAATGGGAAATGACTTAATACGAGGGCATTTCGAAAAGTAAAGATATATCGTACGCCGGAGGAAAAGAAAAGTTTTGGCAAGCAAGTTGGCAACACAGGTGTTAACTTTGAACCGTTAGCTTTCTCCTCGCGGTCGTTCGGCATTTCAACGTCTATTCTGGTTGGAGTAGGTCGTGTTTAAAATGGTTTCGCCGATTCAGAATCCCGCCAAATGCGAAGTGCGCTCCGTCATACGTTTTCTTCATGCAAGAAATCAGCGACCAGCGGATATTCACAAAGAAATTGTTTCTGTTTATGGGAACATTATGAACCAACAAAATGTAACGAAATGGTGTCGTCATTTCTCTGAAGGTAGGACCGCTGTTCATGACGAACAAAGAACAGGTCGGTCATCTGTGACCTCTGATGCTCTTCTTCAGAGAACGGAGGAAGCAATTCGTGCGAATAAACGTCTCAAATTGAAAGAATTGCATCAGATCATACCGGGAGTGTCAATGACAATTCCACGACGATGATGAGATCAAAGATGAAGTTGAAATGTGGTTCCGACAACAGGCGGAAACCTTCTATGACTGTGGAATACAAAAGCTTGTGCCCCGACTTAACAAATGTTTGAATAACGGGGGTGATTATGTCCAAAAATAATAAATAATCCAGTTAATAAGATGTAACTTACGTTTTCTAAATAAATGTTTTTTAAAGGAATGCGAGCCATTGTATCTTTACTTTTCGAAATGCCCTCGTATTTTAAGATCTATGACATGAATAAGAAAAGTTGCAATGTTCTGTACTCTACTTCACGTGATGTCCATTTGAACTATTTCATTAAAGTTTGGATGGTAAAAAATATAATAACATTTGAAAAATAATACGGATTATGTTTAAAAAGAACTGAATTCGTGAAACAAAGTCTGTAACTCGTGATTTTTGTGCTATAAGTTATTATTTTAAAATTTGTAATAATCACAAGAATTTGCAATTACTGTTTCACAAAATGGAAAATTACATGTATAGAAATAGCGTTTTAATGTATATGAAATATTTTCAACAGATGTTTATGATACAAACAAGTATTTTTGAGGTATTTTATTTTCAGTTGAAAATACTTACCGAACCCGTTATGACTTACTTTGACATTTCTGAAATTTTTCGGCACTTTATAATCCATCTTTTGAATTATTTTCTGTAAATAAAATATAAATAAATGTTACATAAGTAAATCTTGGACAAGAACAAATGTTTGTACTGTTCACTAATGCTTATCACAGCTCTAACTACTATTACATAAAACATTAACTCGAAAACATACACAAAACCGGACAAGAAGAAGCCATTGGTGTTAATATATTAGTATAATGATGATAGAACTTTGGGGACAATTACTGAAAGAAGGCAATGTGAAGTTTCGATAGTTCGAGTATGTTTGTTTTCCCCAAGCTGTAGAATCACCGCATTATATCTTAATTCCTACCACATATACCTATATCTAAATGCTTATTCACTATTTTTATTCTTTGTAAATGTATAGATAGTTTATTTTTAGAATTAGAGTCAGTTAAATAATTGCGAAAGAAATAAATATAAATGTAAAGCACATAAAAAATTGCACGCTATTTTAGTAAAAATTAGTAATTTAATTTTACTGCTTCTGGTTTGTTTTAACGAATCTAATCGTATTTTCTGTCAATAGTTGATGGTGATTCTGATTTAAAGACATTTTTATAAAGTTATCATGGGAGTACAATGTAACCACAATTTTTATACAGGATTGTTTGCCTTTATTTAATCATTGAAAAATATTACAAACTCTTTGATTAATCTTTATTCATTTAACATAATTATTCTAATAGATAAATAAATCATACCACTTGTAATTTTCCACCTGAGTGAAAAAGCGTCTAGGTCCAGGGACCTTTGTGTAACCAGGGACCTTTTGTTTAATCTACCGATTCTCTGACAATTGAGCTATCCTGCACAAATCTGAGGGACATAATTCACTCAGACAACTTTTTTGAAAATGTTATCTAAAAGAGCTCAACATAGTAAATCGCAGGTAATGCAACTCCAATAAAAAATGGATACGTCATTGCACTTTATTAATTTTATACAATTATTCGAATTGGTAAATAGATCATACGAATTGGACATTTCCCTAGTAACGAGCTGTAATCTATATTTAAATAACGTTTTAGAGTTAAATGCACTTATAAAATCTAATGACGAAAAAAATAGCAAATTAGATAAAAAGCTTATAGTACATACATATATTTCACATAAAAATTATTGTAAATAAATATAATTATCTCTCCTACGCAATACGAGATAGAGACGTAAAACATAATTGTTTATTAGTCAGGTTTGTGCTGATAGGAGTACCTGACAATAGAGAAATATGAAACAAATTTAAATTTCTTAATACGTTTTATTTCTAAATTACATTTTCAACAAACTTTCTTTTTCATCTCCTTTTTTAATCAACGAATAAAAATTTGCAATGAAGTTTTAAGGTTAAATCTACATTAACATAATTCAATATAAGATATAATTAGCTCAGTTAGCTATTAAGTAATAAAGTAATGTAAAAGGTTTACAGTAAATTGTTATATTTCCTGTTAGATAAAATAAAAGCATCACTCTCTATTTCTTTGTTTTCTGTTTCTCAGCATTCATAAACATGGCATTCAAAATAATGCTATTTTCAAATTACTTACACGCATTATTTGTTTTAAAAGGAAAAATACTACATTAAAATTAGATATTTTATGATTAATGATTTTTAATTTAGATTTTCTTTTAAAAAAATATTTAAATTAATTTCAAAAACCTACCATGAAGGAATTTCAATATTACTGATTCACATACAAAACAGAAATGTTCAATAGATAAAATATTTATTATTATAAACGTTGATAGTACATTGATACGCATTCTTTGTGTCTACTAACATGTGAATCTGACATTTGTTTACTACATTTAATTGAAAAAAAGTTTAAAATGCTATGTTAAGAATAGCTTTTTGAGTTTCTAAAACACATAGTTTTATAGAAAATATTGTTTCTATAACATAGGAATAATTTGTTTAATAAAGTGTTTAAGTTGGAAACATTTTAAATTAAATTCATATAAAAGAATATAAAAACATTTTAATAATTTTCTGCATTGTGGTAGGAAACTTATTCAAACTGGGGAAAATATTTCGCATAAAGAGACAAAAGTGTATGGTTTTAACAAGTTAAAACAATATGAACATGTCTCACATTTGTTATGGACTATGCTTCTGCGAAACTTGATTAGTGATGTACAGTTTCTTCAGAAATTATAGGATCACTTTAAATTTTCAAATTTAACTAAACAGAATAATATGATTTTACGTTTTGTAAACCATCTAATCTGAAATTTTTATTAATGTGAAACCAAATTTAAAGAATGGAATTTGACGAATACAACATGAGTACTTACGGTAAATAGAAATATATATTTTTTAAATATTGCTGTTCTTAAATTAGTCTACTTGTATTTAAATGAGAATTTTGTGCAAATGTATATAAAATTAGTCTGTCTATTTTTCTAATAATCTCGAATACTATGTTTTCTCATTGAACAGATTACAGCTTCAAGTTCATTACATAAAACATCACGCAATATGTTAATTCAGCGATTACTGTTCATTGACATAAGAAAACAACTTGTTGCTGGAGTGACTATATCAAGTAAAGCTACTCTAAAAATTTTCTTTTGTGGTCATATCGGGACTTTCGTTGGGGATTAAAAATACATCGTTTTCTTATTTTAAACTAATTCTGAGGTATTTAGATGCTTCAGAAATAATATTATAACGTTGAACTTTTAAACGAAGACAAGTAACAAAATTTTAAACGCTGTATAGTATTAGAAAATCCCATAAATTTTATTGTTAAATCTGTTAGTATTTTTTTCGTACACAATCTTTTTCTTCTTCATTAATCGTTTATCTTAAATAAATTGTAATTCTACCTATTTGGTGACTGAAACCTGTGTCGGATCTTGTATGAAATCCCGTTAACAGTGTTTCAGCAATCAAAATGAACATTTTGCTCATTATATAAAACGATGATTTTTTTTCGTTCTTTACTCCGTTATTTTAATTTTTCATCCAGTTAAAAATTTTGGTTACACTAACTTTTCAAGAATGTTCGTTATTGCATAAAATCGTTATATTTGATATTTCACAGTAAACCGGTCATAATGATCAATTTGAGCCTGCACCAAATATCTATATTTTGATGGACCTGGATAATTCTTCATAAAAAAAAAATATGTACAACAAAGTGCTGAACAGTGTAAGGAAAATTTAAGAGGCTGCCTAGTTGACATAAACTTCATCCAGTCGATAGATAAAATGTCTTGCCCATAATATGATCCATAGAAAAGAGTCGGTGTACTTGAAATAACTACGAAAAAGATTATAGCAGTAATGGAAAAAGAGAGAAGAAGTGAAAATGTGTAGTCGGGAAAAGTACTGATTAGAGTAAAACAATATTTCAGGATGCATAAGGTTATTTAACATTCAATCTGGTGCTAACACACACGCTGGTGCAATGAATGTATCACACAGAAATAAATTAAACAAGAGGGGAAAATTCTGCTATAAGGCCGAATATAGATTGCCACACACGGCTTTTATTTAAAAAATAAATAAACTAGCTGTAACTCAGAATAAAAACGCAATGACAACAAACAATTTTAAAATATCTAAATAACAAATAAAAATTCCCCTGTTAAAGTGTTGAGTTGTTCAATAACCATTCGATTTAGAAAAATATTTTTCTACCACTGAGCAATTTTTTTTAATGAAATTTAATTCCTGTTGCTATGGCAGCAGACGATAAAACGATACCTTTGGAATAAGGGAATAAATAGAACAAAAAAAAATTTTGATGTTTGTGATAAAATGTTTTTCTTTATTTTTTAAAAATGTATATACATAATTCACTTTTATATTTTAACAGAATAATAAGTTTACTATAATTCGTTACTCATGCTATGGCCAGTATACACGATACACATCGAGCCACAATGCCTTTATCATTATCTTTTTACGCGTAAAAGTTTCGCTACGGTACTCGATTGTGAAGTTTTGTAATTTTTGAAATCTAATATTTGAAAAACGACATAATCATTAGATTTGAAATTTATATCAAGAAAAATACAATTTTTTACCATTCTAACGCAGTTTGTAAAACAATTTTGTGACAAATACTTTTCGAGTTATTAATTTTTTAAGTAACTTCAAATGTTTCATTTTCCGAGATTAATCTGTGGCAACGATGGATTGCTGTGACTTTTCATAAACATGAAAAATGATAGAGATTGAAAGAATAAGCCACCCTGTGTGTGGCTAATAAATAACTTACGTAGTTATAAATAAAAACTATGGTATAAAATATTCTGTAAAATTTCCCGTCATTCTATGGCCAATTAGATTTTACGTCTGTTCCAACATTGACATATAACATCCATTTCTCAATTTTGTTTACAAATTTCCCGAATTTAAACAATTGTTTCCATTAACAGAAAGGAAACAAATCCAGTGTCATGTGCTGTAATATTCTTGTCAGGTTGGCTAAAAAATCTGTTGGCTCAATGCCTTGTTGGATATTTTGGCAAAAATATCTCTTTTAATTTCAATATTAGTCCGGCCGATACATGAAAGAAATAAGGCGGCAACTGCAAATCATGGTAAAAATTACCCCATTGGTCAGTATCTACAATATATTAATAGAATGCATATAAGAGAGGAGGCATCGTGCAAAGTCATAGGGATTGGAGATGGAGGCTGTAATACAAAAGGACGCCATTTTCTGTAATTTTTGCAATTTTCTTACTATCCCTCATATGAAAGTATTTTTAATGTAAATGTATATGCTGTTTGGGTCAAAAATGTCATTTTAATACTTTCCAATTGAAAATTGTTTATGAATTCGATTTGTCTGTGCGTCTTTCAGTCCGATTGCTCTTTAATTAGCGTAAAAATGTTCCATATATAGTTCAGTATTTCAGATGAAGTATGTAGCATTTATAGTTCGTTTACAGGAGCACTCAAAAATTTCGAAACATTATGCTCTGTGGGTGAAAATGTTCTCAATATATTTTAATGATGTTCTATGATTTGAAACATATTCAAATTGATATACATCACCGCTGTGCATTACAAGATGCATACTGTAGAATTTAGTGTGCATAGTATTTACCGTTCATTGACACCCAAAATAATACGGTTACAGTACTATCTATGTGTCTTTTTAATTACAGTACGAGATCTTAAGTTTAACTACTTATGGAAAAAGTAAAATTTGTGTTAACAATATCCCGATTGGTCAGTATCTACTTTATATAATGCACATAAGGAGGAGAGGCATCATGCAAAGTCATAGGGATTCACGATGGCAGCTGTAATTCATAAGGACATCATTTTCTGGAATTAATGGCAGTTTTATTACTATCCATCACATAAAAGTGTGTTTGACGTCAATTTCGATGTTTTTAAGTCAAATATTTACTTTTTAATATCAGAAACATGCTTAAAATAAAAATAGGAAAATTATTAACGTATTTATGTCTTTTATAGTGAGTAAAATGATAGCAATAAATAAATAACAAAAAATGTATTTTCATTAATGCTTTACTTATACAATATATAAAAAAAATCGACTATTACCATAAAAGTTTTGGAATAAAAAAAAAAAAACTTCAGTTTGTATGATATTATTTCTCACATTTATTTCTACAGTTGCACAGTAATGTGTAAGTTAATCTAACCTTTCTACAGTCAAACGTTTTTTTACAGATTTTGCACATACATTTTATCAACTCGTCACAAGAATCTGCAATCTCTGACAATTCCGAATATTTTATTTTCCCTAACAACTTATCACACTCCCATCGCCATTCATTTTTAGAGCGCGGACATATTTCCTAGTCGTCTACTTGCCCCCAAGCAGCACTGCGTGAAACATACTGTTGTAATACAAGGTGAGTTTTTGGAAGATGTTCAAGAGGACGATTTTTTGTCATAAATAATTCTTATCTTGATTCATTGACATTTATGATGTTACTTGTTAAACAGTACAACAATACTACGAAATTTTATAAAATATTTAAAATATTGTCAGGAAATATTGTCAGGTTTGCGGTTTTGATATGAATTAAAATGCAGTAGTAATCCATGACTTCCCAGCTGAATTTTTTGTCTTCCATTTCATACGAAGATTGCTGCCACAGCTTGTGAAATCATGAAATCCTATTACAGACATTCCCTTTTCTCTTCCAATTGCTGTAGCTATAGCATGAAACGGGCTATAATATGAATCTCTATTTGTTTTTTATTACATATGCAATCAAAACATTCAGGTATTTATCTGACAGAGTAAAGAAATATGCAATTGCTCAAACTAATGCAACTGTATCTACAGAGCGTATAACATTTTTCAATCCGTTTTCTACCATGGTTTTGAGATGCATAATTATCCTTGAATCAGCGTCACCATAAAGGATAATTCATTCCAATTAATTTTCTTAGATAAGTAATATTTCCTTTAACTTCTTCACTTGAAGTGTTTATAACTTTTGTATGTTTTATGGTATTTATTGCTAGCTTTTCAAGAAAACTACAGATCTTTTCTTTGTTACTTGCATGTCTTACGAAATATTTCCAATTTTGTAGTATTTTGACATGCGGCAGCATTGTCGCCTGGTCTGGACCTCCTGGTTGCACCACTCTTCTGTCTGGTTTAATCTTTAATTGTTGGTGTAATGTATCGATCTCAAATCAAATCAATTCTTTTGCAAATAAAACTCTCAATGTTGTTACTTAAGAGGGAACACTAATGAGGCTAAATTGTTAAAAAGAACTGGTCCACCATAAATTAAAGCATGATATGTTCCTGGAAAGACTTCCCTATTCTTGTCAACAGTTTACTGTAAAATATGTGCTACCTAAATATGATGACTGGTTTGAAATTCCAATTTATTTGAAAATACAGGTGGGAATATGTGATTTTGGAAACATTTTGCACGTCTTACTGTCGATTCTGTGTAACTATAAAAAATATGAAACATAGCTGGACGCATGTTTTTAAAACCTTCAGGCTTGCTTTTTGCTAGTTTATGTTTTTCGCCAGACTACTGAAAAGAGGAATTTTGTTCTTTTTTTAAAGTTGAAATATTGATGCAGAATGGTTTAACAGGCTTTCCTCAATGAAACTATGGAATGGTTAATATCTGTTAACTCAGCCGAATAAACTGTTGCAGTAATTTCCTTATTAATAATAATTCTTCTGTTGCTGACAAGCAAATATTCACCATTTTCTAAATCTGGGTTTCCTATTTTTTTCAGTGAGTTATAGAGTGCTTTAACCTTAACAAAAGCTTAACTTTAAATAGATTATATTACCTCATGGTAGCATCATTTTTTTTCGGTTATATCTGAATATTCCACTCAAACACTTCTATGAAGCTACAGATTTCCAGTCCAGATAACATCTAACGTGTAGGTGGCGATAGATAATGTAATAACTTTACTGCACCATGCACCACCATCTCCTTTGACTATAGCATTGTTTCGTTGGTGCTCTTAACCTGTTCTCATAGCTAAGAAAAGTTTTTTTTTTCTTATCCGACACTGAATCGTTGAAACGGGAATACATCTAGATTTTACCCAATCATTTTTGCCGCATTTTAGAATGAAACGGGATGAAAGGTTAGCAACAATACAAAACTTGTAAACATTTGCATCAACCACAAGTGGCATTTCTGAACAAATCCTAAAAACTTGGTACATTTTCATTCTAGAAAAGAAAGCTTAAATAATTAATAAATTAATAAAATATAGACAGATGTGCAAATTTACATGGATGGCTCCAAAACTGAAATTGGCACGGATTATCCCTACTGCGTATTTAAAGAAGAAGAAATAATATATACATATCAGTAAAGAATACAGAAATAAAACTCAGCGTATCAAGCGGAACAGCTGGCGATCTTGGACTCAAGACAATGGTCAAAACAATCAAAATATCGCACATTAGTTATAAAATCACATAGCCAATGTACAATACCAGCACTAAAATATATATCTACAAAAAATATAATAATCAGCTAAATAATCCCATCTATGCAAGCAGCAATACAAAAAAAATCTACAATGGTTCAAAGGACATTCAGGCATAACAGATAATGAATTAGTGGATCGGTTAGCAAATGAAAAACTGACCCAAGTTCATTAATACCAGAAAACTTTATACCTTATCCATCCTCATATCTTAAGAGAATATGAAAGCAAACTTTACTTAACTCATGGCAACGTGATTAGGGCTTAATTCTCATTGGGCGATATACCTATGCATTGACAGCAAACGTTTCAGAAGACTATCTTCTAAGCCATCGATACTTGTATATATTTGCTATCAATCATGGCCCTTTACCGGCTTATTTAATTAAATTTAATAAAGTTTTCCTAGTAATAAAGTTAGTAAAAAAGTAATAAAGGTTAAAGATGCACTTCAAGATGCACTTGTGCCGCGAGAGGGGACTTGCTACATTACATTTTCACATGCCCATTGACTCTACATTTGAGGAAATCACATACCCTCTCTTTGTCGAAATGGTTCAAATCAATCTCGGCGAATTCCTCATTACTTCAAAAGATCATTAGCTGAATGCACTTAATAGAAAACAACCAATTGTTATTCCAAATGCCACCAGTACACATCATTGGTGGTGATAATGATGATGATGATTTTCCTGATGATGAAAAAGTTTATTGAGAGAATCCACTGTCTCTACGTTTACAATATTTTACACTAACAATCTGTAAATTTCAAATAACTTTTAAACTCTCATTAATGGGGACTTTTCTGCAAATTAAGTTATCACAATAATTGTGACCGTTTTTCAAATGTCCAACACTGTATGTGTCATTAAATTCAGAACTTTTCAACTTCAGTTAGAAATCAGACTTTGCGCTCAAAGCGTTACCTATTATTTTACGTTAATACAGCATGTATTAGAATATATAAAAAAGGTTTGACCTGCACTCAAAGAGATGTATTATTATTATTTTATTTTATTTTATTCAGTTTGTATTAGTAAGTTTATAGCACTATATAAAGTTTATAGCATTATATAAGTTTGCACTAAAACAGTAATATACTATTTTATTATTTTCATTCTTATTCTTTGCATTCAAATATTATGAATGTGGTCATTTTTCAACCAGTAGTTAAAGAGAAATTTATATCATATTCATACTTATTATAGTTATATATATATGTTAGCATTTAAAACTGTAAAGAGTCATTTATTTATTAGCACTCAAAGAGACATTATTATATATACACTTAAATTAATTTTGTTTGCATTTTTGCACTCAAAGAGTTACATACTATTTCATATCTATACTGCCTGTATCTGAATTTATAGATGAGGTTTTGACCTATATACAATAAGTTAAATAATAATTTAACATATACTTAAAATGTCAGTACTTCAAGAATTTATATATAGATAAAGCATATTATTCTTACACAAAAAAATAATGGCATTCTATCTGTTGCCTCTAGAAAAAAAAAATATTTATTCTGTTAAGACTCGTTTAATCTTTTATTTTTCAAATATTTTCATCCAAAATTTTAATTGTTATCTCAATTTTCATTGCTTACTTATACTCAAAAATTATACTTAATTTGTAATTTCATCTAAGACTAATGAAATGTCAAATCTCGGGCATTTACAAAGCCTAGAGTTATAATAATTTCAGCATGCTCACATGAAGGCTGCACTGTCAAATATGTATTATTTTTATAATAAATTTGTCAAGCAGGGCTTGCAGACACTAAATCCATATGGTAGGCCTCCCTGCTTAGTTGAATCTGAATCTGACTTGGTGAAAATGCATTGTAGTAGTTCTAGTTAGTTTTTCTTCTAGTAGTTTTTAACTCTTGGAATCAAAAAGTTCTTTTTGATGGATTGTTAACCAATATGCACAATTATGGTGATCAAAGAGAAAATAAACAAGGAATCGTTTCTTGCAGGCAGTCACGGTACATTGGACAGTTTACTTCTCTGATTGGACGAATAAATAGAAGAAATAGGACTTCCATATTTAAACAAGATAGCCATGATTTGAACATAATGCTAACTTCTATTCCTTTTCCACACCATAAATAAAATTTGATTTCAGTATTTCATTCGTGATGAGCATCAAGCAACAAACGATACAGTTATGCGGCAGTTTCTTGATGAATATACCTTACTTTCTTTATATGGGTTACATTAAGGAACATTGTGAAAATTGTCTAATTAAGACGTTTTGATTTCATCTCGCACAAGTTACTCCCTGAAACTAATTGTAGCCGCTTTGTCATATTTAGCGTTTCAACTTCAAGTTCTCAAATTTCGAACGCAACAAAAACACAGCATATTAGACAAAATGTAACACATAAATAAACATATAAGTACATTTAAAACAAAACATAACCAAAAATAAGATACCAAACACTCTCACGTATGATATACATAAAGAAAGTGAAATATGTGATTGCATTTATGTTTTCAACCGTCATATTGATTTCACCTCACATTGGGTTGTGCTTTTCGATAATCATTGCACTGTATATTTATGAGCAGCATTTTTATCAAAGAAACTATTCACATTGGGTTGTGCTTTTCGATAATCATTGCATTGTATATTTATAAGCAGCATTTTTATCAAAGAAACTATTCTTATCGCGATTTGCAGGTTCTCTTATCTAGCAAAATTTTGAAAATGTGCAGTACACGAAAAAATGCACGCAGACTGCATTGTGCTCATAGACAGTGTACTCTAGTAAGTATATTCTACTGCACCATAGTGATGTATATCAATTTCAATATGTTTCAAAGAGTTTAATACAATTATAATGCATTGAAAAGGATTTACCCGCATAGACCATACTGTAACGTAATTTGAGTGCGCCTGTAAACAAACTACAAACGCGTACACTTCATTTTCAATGTCGAACTTATTACGGCATACCAAAATAACATATAAAAATTACATGGATATCCGAGTACATTTACACGAGTTCGAGCACAATCAGACAGACGGCCACACAAACAAAATTCATAAACACTTATCAGCGATGTTGGAAAGTGTCACAAACGATATTTTTGACATAAAAACAACAAAATTTAGATCAGACATAGTTTTATACGATGGATAGTAAGACAATTGGAAAAATCACAGAAGATGACGTCATTTTGAATTACAGCCGCCATGTTGAATTCCTGTGACTTTACACGATGCCTCCTACTCTTCCTATTAATATAAAGTTGATACTGACCAATTAGGATATTGTTATCACTATTTTCATTTTTTTTCATACCTAGCGTCCCCATTATATTGGGTATATGGGTATAAAATATTTCCTTAATCCAGCAGTTTCTCTGACAGATTTCTAAACAATCAACTTTCCATATTATTATTTGTTATCTTTCTACTCTAATAACTATTTTTCTTGCAGCATTTTAGAAGAAATCGCAAGTGCAAAATCGAAATTTTGACCTAGTATTTTATTGCAGTTATAAACATTGGCGCATGCCCATTTTATTCGAACGTCAGTGATAGGTAATATGTAAAGTGACTTTTTGGTATTATAAATTATTAACATGTCCTTTATATACCACGTTCACTCAGTCCAGTAATTAGCATGCTAGCCGCAAAATAAGAAGCTTTGTCACATGCTCACTGTTACAAAACCACAGCGGTCTGTGAAAGGATGCAATTTAAGATTTTCAGGTTTTTCTTTGTACGAAAACGATAAGTGGGGTGACATTTCTTTCGAAAGTATTCCATGAAGCCAACTTTCATCCAGCAATATCGCCAAAACTGGCTAATGCTTAACCGAAACCCTCTCTATATTTAATTACGTTTTGAAAAAATATTTTTAAGTTTAAAGTTTAGATTTAAATAATAATTTTGACTTATGATTTTAAATATACATGGCGAAATTTACAAATGGCTTCTTCCTTTTTCGAAAATAATATAATGAGCATTTGGTTTTATTAAAAATTAGCATTCTGTAGAACCAATTAAAATGTCACATTACACATGTCAAAACAACAGACATTGAACCTCTCATAAAAATTTACAAATTCATTTTGCACCATAAATGAGTTAAATTTTAGTTTACTAGAAATTTGATAAATAAAGTTTTCCTTAATTGTCCGAATAATTTGTAAACAAATTTCGAAATAACTATAATAACCAATATAAATTAAAATATTCATGCCGATAGGAGTTCTGTATTAAAATATTTAAAGCAAAATATGGTTTTAGGTATATTAAAAAATCAATAAATGTGTTTATGTGTATGTGAGAGAGACAGAGTTCTACTCCGCCTGTGTTTCGATCTCATTCTATAAACGGAGGACCTTTGAAAATGCATCCTTATATATGCAAAATAAATACTTATGCGACTGATCACATTTGTGCTAATGGGTCATTCCATGGTAACTTACGTTACATTTAGAATAATTTTCTTTAGTAATTTTCATAATATAACACAAAAAAATGTTGAAAATGTAATGTTGATATTATTTGTTAATTAAACCTATCCAAAGCGAAATTTGGATGAAAATTACCAACCTTTGGTGCTATTTTTTTAACACTGGCCATTATATGTATTATGGTAACTTACGTTCATTTTTCAGAAACGTAAGTTACCATAGTAAATATAATTTTTAGTGTTCAAGAAATAGTACTAAATTTAAGTAATTTTTATCCAAATTTAGCTTTGTATAGGTTTAACTAAAAATTATGTAAACATTACATTTTGAATATTTTTTAGTGTTATATTACTAAAATTACTGAAGTCAATCTTTCTAAATGTAACGTCAGTTACCATGAAATGACCCTGATAGGGAATGTAAATGCTAATTTTGAAAACTAAATAAAAACAAGTAACTTTTAGAAAAAAAATCTGTATCCGACTTCTAGTGTTTCTTATCTTATTGTTTATGATAACGCTTTATTGCCTTTATTGTTAATCACTTTGGCATATTGCACGGAGCAAGCTATAACCAATCCAAACCCGAAAATTATATTTTATATTAAACTGAAACCCGATACGAATTCGAGAAGAAAATTCGTTGATCCAAAATCCGACCAGAATTTGGCACATTTCAACCGCAAATAAATGGAAATTAAGCCATACTTTAATGCCATTTTGAAAATATATTCTATAATTATGTTTGAAATATAGATTTTATAATTTACGGAAAAACATGAACACATATACACTCACTTATAATTTTATACATTTTATTTTTATCATCTGCTACAGTATTATAGACTATCTTTTGAAAAGGGTCAAAATCCACCCGAAACAATGAAAATCAACCCAACTCTAACCTGACATGCGACGAAACAATGTTTGCGCCGAACCGCAGTACAATTAACTCGGGTTACCTACTCGTTGGAAGATTCTAATTGAAATTTATTTTAATTCCCTTTCCTGTAAATATAGCTCGTTTTGACGCGCAATAGACGATTATATTAAACTCTACGGCGAGCCGTAAAACATTGTACACTATATGAAGAATATTTTTTAAAACGTAACGTAGTGTAGTGTACCTTAAAAATATATTAAAATTGCGTGCTGATTGGTCAAATTTTATGAAAATTAACACTTATTAACTGAAAAATAAGCATTCAAACAGAAAAACAGACATATTATTAGATCCCGATGATAATATAGCGGACCATCTTTAGATTGAGGTATTTGCAAGAACAAAAAAAATTTTTTTAATTGGACAATCCATTAAATAGGGCAGACATAGACACTAAATATACAAACGAATTGTATGAGGCGTGTTCAAATGAAACCCGTTCGACTGCTCTAGTAAACGGAACATGAATAAGTGATATATAAAACTGAATGAAATAGAAAAATTAGTTTTAAACATCATACACATTTGTTTAGAAAAGTCTCCAGTTGTGTTGAGACACGCGTCCTATTGTTTGAGAAAACGTTGAATGCCGTGGTCGAAGAAATATTTCGATTGTTGCTTAAAAGTTTAATTCATTTGCCAAGTCGTGGATGCTTCGTTGACGGATAATCTCGACCACAGTGTCAATATTCGCAATCAGTGTCTCGGTAAAAACTTTGTGCGCCTGACCAGGATGCGGCAAATCCGTCGTTACCTCGCGGGCGTTGCGAAACATTCCGACCAATCCGTAACATTTGTCTTTAATAAGCTCTTTTCTTAATACGCATCAACGATTCTCCGATGAATCGCAATAGGCTTGCACGTTGATCTTTTTTGCACGGGTTCGTAATCACTCCAGCCATCTGTAATGTACTGCCACCTTCAAACAACGAAATCAGAATGACCATTTCGTAACGCAATGAATGCTGCATGCATATGACATAACTTGCTAATGCGCATTTACCACCTTACTCACCAAATCGTCACTTAACATGCTTGGAACGGGTTTATTTGAACATGCCTAATGTAACCCCCTTAGTTTTGGAAATCCGTTTATACGAATGTACGTGAATATTGCTTCGCGTAAAACTAACAAATTCAAATAAAATGGAGAAACGTTGTTGTAAACTTTGAAATATGAATGATATAATTCTGATAATTTATAAAGAGTATCTTTTTATTGATGGATTGTTAATGAAAATTTCTGTTTTGTTTTTTCTCGTCTAAACAATTGTTGCATTTCTACAAATTCCGTAGATAGCTGTAAATACACGTATGAAATGTGGCAGAACGAATACCCTTTTAATATTTTAAAATGCATTATATTAAATTTAAGGGCAGAATAATCTGAAAAAAGAGATATGAACAAGAAATTCTGATGGTTGATGATGTTGATTTCGATTTGCTATTTAAGCGGAGAACAATAAAATTAATTCCATAACATTCGTTTCAGACGTATTTAGCTTCACTTTTCACAAGAGAAATATACAATTTTTTTCAAGCTGTCTGATAAAGAATATATGCTTTTCGGTTGTTTACATTAAAAATAATTTCAACATTGGCAGAGCGCATAATGAAAGACTTTATTATGATATATTTCCTAATTTTCTATTTTTCAAAGAATATATGAAAAGTAACTGTTATTAAACAAAAAAAGTAGGTTCAAAATAATTAAAAAATTGTACCTAATAAGCTAATTTTAGTTATCTACAATAAATAAAGCATATTTGGAAAGTACATTCGAAATAAATAAATAAAAGCACTCAACTTTTGTGTTTCATTCTGTTTCCGGAATCACTCATTCAAAAATATGGCCTCGGGGTAACATAAATATTTATGCACACAGAAATCTCTGTGATGTTAGAAATGTACAAGACTACCTCACAGATCAAAGTAAAATGAGGATGAAATAGGATAGTGCCATTTTCCATATTCTAAAGTGCATGATTTGAAATGAAAATGAAGTATTTTACTGTGAACTTAAATGAGTGAAAAAATTTTATAAGAAAGAATAGTTAAATGAACTGCATATATTTATTTTGAGCAGTACTAAACATTGTAGTTCATAAGTGAGTTTTGTTTTTATTAAACGATTATACTAGTCAGTTGCAAAAATTTTGAGAGTGATTAAAAATACTATAGGTATTATAAAGAAAATAGTTAAATAAATCACATATAATTATTTTGAGTAGTACGTAAACATTGTAGTTCATAAGTGAGTTTTGTTTTTATTAAACGATTATACTAGTCAGTTGCAAAAATTTTGAGAGTGATTAAAAATACTATAGGTATTATAAAGAAAATAGTTAAATAAATCACATATAATTATTTTGAGTAGTACGTAAACATTGTAGTTCATAAGTGAGTTTTACTTTTTATTAAATAATTATAAAGAAAATGTTTTGTTTTATTACTAATCACTTTCAGAAAATTTAAGACTAAGATATAAGCAATTATATTTCATTACACTAATAAATGCCTACATACACACATATAACTATGTGTACATTCCACGAAGGATAAATTATATAATAACACAGGTCTGAAAAAAAAAAAATCAGCTGCATGAGAGATTTTTGGTTAATTTTATGTTTTTCAGGGTGCGGAATACACAAATAACCTTTTTTTCGCTCCATCACATACCTTATTGTTAAAAAAACATGAGAGGGGGGGAGGGTCTGTATTAGAAATGCACAACTGTGATAAAAAAAAATCAATATTTTATTACAAGTAACAATGCATAAGTTTTCCTATATTTTGAAAACAGAAGCAAAAAACTATTCCTTCATGATATATTTAACACTACATATTTATTCTTTTTGACTGTGAAACATTTTCTTCTTCTCTTTGGCGCTCTTCCTCTTCCGATCGCGCTTTCGCTTCCCATCTCTTATTTCTTGCCTAAGCATCCAACAGTAATCAGCTAGCATGTTGACATCCCATCCTCCTCAATATCGTCACTCGATATCACCGACATCCTGGTGAATTTTATATTCACTATAGGTTCCTAGATTTTCGGAAAATAGACAATATGGGAGTGTAGAAAATGAACTTTTAAGTTCATATCGTATCCTTGAGCTTCATACGCTGTCAACATGCGTTGTACAATGGTTTTGTGGAGATTGTCTTTAGTATTCCTTAAAACTCTATGCAATATATCCTTAATTGAGCCCCATGCTTCTCTTTCTGTCCCCCCCTATTGTTTCTGAAAAGAGAGAATCTGATAGCAGTTTTCGTATGTCGCAGCCATTCACACACTCTTTCAACTTGGTTTCTGACAATTTGGGAACTTGGAACAAAAATATCTGAAGCATGCTTATCTTTATGCAGTGATTTAATAAACTGCTTCATAAGCCCTAATTTTATATGAAGAGGTGCTAATAAAACCATTTCAGGTGTAACCAAGATCTTTCTAATTTCTTTCGCCGGGTGTTAAGGTATATCGAAGTTGCTAGTAAGTTTTGCTTCAATGGAGGTCTCTGGCTCAACTGTTTTACAAGATAGGAAGCAGGGATATTTTATTTAACCTGCTTATTGATCCAACAACATGGTTAGCATTTTTAAATCTCCAGAAATCTTCCAATGTTCTTGATAGTTGATTTAAAAAAGAGTCATAGACAAATCATTATAATTTTCCGTCGAATGCACCGAGTGTCATAAAGGAAGGGATGCAAATAGATTGCCATTTTGCAGCAAGACAGCTTTGAGGCTTATTTTTGTTGAATCTATGAATATACGCAACTCATACGGATCAGAGTCTATGCCGAAGTACTTCATTAGCACTTGAACATCATTACAAAAGATGAGATATTCCTCTTTGGAGAAAAACTGAGTGAATTCCTTCTCTAGATGTCAGTACCAGGAAAATGAAGTTCCAGGTGACAGCAGATTTTTATTTTTCAATGTTAACCCTAGCAATTCAGCTCGATCTTTCGAAGGCCTAAATCTCTGACTAGATCATTAAACTCGGTCTGAGAAAATAGTTGTGGTCCCTCATCAACCTAAAATTCTGAGCTAGATTCGTCCTGCTGAGGTAATGTGTCTCCATCCTCAGAATCAATCCGGTATATAGAAAGTGGATGTGGAACTGGTTTTTCTGTTTTATAAGGCACTGGATGAATAGATGAACTAACGTTTGGGTAAAATAGTTTTTTTCATTTTTTATGTATTATAACCTCTTACATCGATCAAACAGATATAGCAATCAGTACGGTGGATTCGCTTTTCACGCCCCATCATTGGAATGCCAAAACAAAATGAATTTTTCTTACGCCTAAACCCTAAACGATGATCTTCCTCGCATTTTCTACTCACCTTGTGCGGAGCCCATGGTTTGTCTTGATCCCCAAGTTTCAACGTGAAAAAAGCAAAATAAGCTTTCTTCACAAAATCAGTTATGTTTTTTTGGGGATTTTTCACAGTATATTCACCACAAATAAAACAAAAGCAATCTGAAGAATTTACAAAACCTCTTGGAGCCAGCCATAATACAGAACTAAAAAACGTGCACGATCACGAATGAATGCAGCACAGAATATTGTATACTCGTCTGTGGAATACAGGATGTGAACTGGGTTTCCGTCGTGAATGGTCTTTCCGCAGTCTGCAACAGTAACCTTGACAACCGGCGTATGAGCGCAACAGTTCCAAATTATACTTCCACCCTTTCTAAAAGTGCACTGTGCGTTTCAGTAGATGTTGGTTAAATAAAGTGGAAGCTTATGTCTGTGTGTAACTAATTTTGTTCGATCCAAAATTTCCTCGCCTTTTCCATTTGTACTCTTGTGTGTCACTCTTAGAAATATGAAATTAATATATTGAATAATTATTAGATATGGGTTTTTACTCAAGAACAGGATACCAAATCCCAGGTTAAAAAGAGCAATTTTAAGCGCAAATAAACTAAAAACATGAATTTTGCAAGATTTTTAAAAATATTTTCCCGGTTTCAGTGAGTAAAAATATATAAGAAACAATCAATAACTCACATGCAGTTTTTTGGTTGCAGGCTTGTGTGATATGATATATGAATCCTGAAATATTTTTCTAAATAACACGCAATATTTTTTATCCAAAATTCATTAATGAGTATTTAAGTTAGGATTATATTATTTCTACATATCAATGCAACAATGTAATATTTTTAAAAAATGATGTACTTCCCTATATTAATTTTCTTGTCAGCCTAATATCCCCAATAATAAAAGAATTTACTCCATAAGTTTGTCATAAAAGCAACCATTTTATTGTAATATCTAATTTAATTTTTCTAACCGGCTCATAGAGCACAATTAAACAGCTCGATTTCAGGTATTTACTCAATTTACTTTTTTTATATTATATTTTTTTTAGTATTTTTCCGGTACGTATTTGGAGTGTGATTTTAATAAAATAAAATGAAGCATATCTCTTTCACTTACGAATATTTTTAGGCTTCTCGTATATGAAACCGGCGCATTGTTCTGGATACTAAAAATTACCTTGCGCTCTCAGCAGATGTGAATGTTGCACACGCCACGCCCCAGAAAATTAAACAACATTTTTAACCGACTTAAAAAAAGGAGGAGGTTATCAATTCGACCCGTATGTATGTATTTTGTTGTTCACGCATAACTCTCGTAAATGTGCATCGATTTTGATAATTTTTATTTTGTTTGAAAGAGTAAGGGTCCAAGGTGGTCCCATTTGAATTTCGTCAAAATCTGATCATTAGAACAAATTATTTTATTCAAATTTCCATTATTTAGATAATTTAATTTATATTTCAAAAAGTCCATTATTTGAATTGTTGCAAATTTGTAAAATAGCGCACATAATAATATTCCCTTTCAATTAAAAAACGTATTTACACGTGACTATCAAAAACAGAAATAAAACTTTAAAACAATAATTAAATATCACGTGTTAAAAGCAGTAAATGTAGAAAAATACGTTATAAAAAATATACTTGTACGTGAATATTAAAAAAGATAATTAAATTATTACACGTTCAAAACATTAAATGGGGAAACTTACGTCATATTTAAAATGCTCAAATAACATTACTTCCAAACAGTTTCAATTTAAAAACATAAATTACACGAGAGATTAATTTATTTGTAGCTGATATATTATGTATACTAAATTACGAAAAGTCCTTCTGGTCTATACCGGCAGGAAAAGACAGCCTACCTATTCCTTGGTTTTAAGATTTTAGCTAATTTTACTGGAAAACACCAAGCTGTAAAAATGGATGGAACCCGATTACAGAAGATTCAGTCGCAGTTCTCGTCAATATTGAATTTGAATCAGAATTCCGTCAGCTATAGCCAAGTTGGCTTCATTTATGGCAACTTGTTTTTGTCGCAAAATTTGTTGATATTTCGCCAAATATTGCCTAGCTTAGAGAGATTTTAACGCTGGAGAACATGAATATATAGTGTTAAGAATGTAAGAGTTAGAATGATGGTACAACAATGAAATAAAACTTGCGAGATAGCATGTTCACTAAAACTCTTAAATTAAAACCGTTTATGGAGGAATCCTGCTGTCTTGTTTAAAAATGTCAGCCACTCTAAAATTTCAAAATGCTATATCTCAGCCACTTTTTAAGGTAGAGCAAAACAAAAATTGTACCGGTATCCTTGGTTCAAGGCTGCACATTCAATTGAAAAAAACCTTTAGGATTTCTAATATTTTTAACGACTTAACTGTACATCTTTTTAAATTTGAAATCTTTAACCTTTTGCTTACGGTGGGATAACGGTAATCCCAAGAAAAAATCTTTGTAAAATACGGGGTAAGGATTGCCGTAATCCCAATCTTTTACACCCCCAAAAGCGGAAGTAAAGAAGTCGTTTAAAGCTACTTACATAGTAGGTGTCCTACCTGCTTTGGAAGCAAAAGAAAGTTTTAAGGACAATATCAGTTCGCATTAGGGCAAAAGTGACTGAAAATCCCGATTTTGATTTGTAAAAAACTTTTGAAGATTGTACGAGAAATAGCTTGTCATAGTTTGAATTTCTACTCAATTTGATTAATAATTTCTCCCGTCATGTTAAATTTCGCATATTATAAAATAAATATTAATCAGTATATATCGAAGCGAAAAATATCAGTTTACTTTAACAGCATTTAAATAAGCATATAATTATTTCGTATTATTTCGTATTATTATAATAAGCATAAAAATTATTTCGTTTAAGTGTATGTTGAAATATGAAAATTACTTTTAATGATTTCATAATTGTTGCACACGAATTTGTAAAGAAATTTTCACATAATTAATCCCGCATAGAATAAATTCTATTTAATGTAATAATAATAATTATTAACGGTTTTACATTCTGTTTGCAGTGAAAGAGACAATATAATATATGAGCGATGCAGTACGGTATCCAAGCCTTTATTCTTCGGAGAGACAGCTTCAGCACTCTAAGCCCCCCTCCCCACCCATTCTGGTACACTCGTGAAAAGTGCGAATATTTTGATATTGTATTGTTAATTTGAAGTATTTTATCATCGTTTAATATTAAATATGACGCTTATTTCAGAGAATAAGTTTCATTTCAATAAACACTAAAAACTTTAAATAACAAAACTTGTACCAATAATTTTTATCTCACTTATCAAAATTTTGAAGTACGGCATAGCAATTTTATGTAGTGTTTCGAAAAAAGAAAATGTTAATTCTTCTGTTAAAGACAGGTTTATCGGTACTGCTAGCTGACGGTACAATTAAGTGCTTGTCAAGTTCAGCGCCTTGTGCCAGGGCACCACTCTTGCTGCGGCTGAATATTATAAAAATACATCAATTTTTAAAAGTATTTGTTTAAACTTTTTGGAAGAGCATGGTAGTAAGTAATAGAATACATTTTAATAAAAGAATTAGTAGTTTTTTTTTCTGTTTTCAGATAAATAACATTCAATATACAAGGGACATTATTTTTTATCTGTATTGTTAATTAATATTGAATCATCTACGTCGAACATGTTTCAACATCATTTAATAACACATTTTATAAAAATCCCCTACACTTTTTAACATAATATAATTATAAAGGTTTCTTTCTAATACTTAGCCGTGAATAGAAATTTGCAATTCCTATTTGCACAATTTAAATTTAAAGAATGTAAAGATTTTTTTTTTCTTAAGCAAGATTTAAAAATACTTCTACACACAATTTCCGTATTCCAAGAATGGCTTTCAATGGAAATGTAGCTCAAATGGATCTTTCTATGCCAAATCTTGCCTTTTACCGTATAAAAATATTTTTTCTTTGTATGATTATGGTTATTTCCATCATTATCTGATCATCCTTATTGCTTGAAATTCTAGATTTTAGTGCACATACCTTAACGAATATTCTGTCTTTTAATCATTATTATCTAATTAATAATGAACATTAACTTCCATCTTCTAGTTAATAATAGAAGTATTTCCATGATTACATTTCAACAAAAAAATATTTATTTTAATTTTTGGTATACCCTTACAAACTAAATACGACCATTTATAAAATGAATAAAAATTCTAAGTTTATAAAGATGTATATACTTTTCATAGCTTATTTTATACTAAACATTATTTATACTAATTTATTTTATTTAAAGTATGAGATATTTCAAAAACTGAATATATAAAACTATAATATTTTTTTTTACTATATTTAATGGAAAATTTTATTTAAAAAATGTACATATTGCAGTTTAAAAATTTAAACGCAAAATATTGTTGTACAGTTATAACCAAACCTTTACCCTACGTGTCCTTGAATTGCTGGAAAAATAAAAATTCAGTGCAATAAACTTAATACCCTTTAATACTTTAAGAATTCACAAAAGTACGAATATTTTATTAAATATTTTAAGAAAAATGTAATTTTATTAAATGGCCGTAGTGCATTGTGTCTGTAAAATAATTCCAACCTCAAATTTAATTAAATTAAATTCCCCATAAAAAAATTAAAAAACAAAGAAGCATTTTTACGTTACACTCAGTTTGTATAGTTGGATTTGCTTGAATATATCTTCTTTTATTTATTATATGGTAAACATTTAAAATTTTCATGAAATCGTTCAATTATGCTGCTCAAAAACTGTATTTGACTACCGCAATTTAGTAACATTTTCATCGTAAAAAAGTATTTTCTAAATATCATTCACATTTAAAGCAGAGCCATAATATGTTTACTTCCGTTTACATTCGGGGAAAAAATCCCCAGGTGAGACCAGATTTGGTTAACGAGAAACAGATGTGCTAATTACTGGCTCCCTGCATTCGTCACCTGTACTCAAAAGGGGGAAGCAGACATCCTTATCTTCCCGTAAGGAAACGACAAGTGTAGATTCCTGTTCCCGAAGTTAAAAGGTTAATTGTCTATTATAGTGCCTCCTTCTTGCCGAATATCCCCAAATTCTACTGGGACCTGCAGGCCATAGTAAAAAACACATACAAAAAATTTGGTTCAGTACTGTGGATAATCTAATACACTTTTCGATGATACAATAATTTAAATGGTACAAAAATCGCTATCACAGCGCCCGCTTTCAGCAAAATATCCGCAAATTCAAGTGGGACCTGCTGGTCACAGCCAAAAACCTATAAATGAAATTTCGTTCAATTCTAGGTTGCTTCATAACTTGACGCACTTTTCATTGATACAAAGAGTGCACACACGGACAGACAGATATTTTGTAAAAACATGTTTTTCGGAATCTTTGACTCCTAAAACATATAAATCCGTCGAAAACCGGAAGTTGAAAAAATTTTGATCACAATACTTTTTTCTATTTAGATCGAAGAAGGTGAGTAAAGGAGGGTGTTACTAATTTGACCCTATGTATGCATATATGTATGTTTTAGTCCTGTTCACGCATAACTTTCATAAATGTGCACCGATTTTGATGTATATATTTTTTTGTTTAAAAGTGCAAGACACCCTGGTGGTCCCATTTAAATTTCGTCAAATTCTGATGACTAGAACAATTTTGTTGTTAAAAATTTTTCAAAATTAAAAAATGCGTGGAACCCGATTACAGAAGATTCATTCCCAATTCTCGTCAATCTGAATGAGAATTTCGGCAAATTAGTCAACTATAACCACGTTGGCTTCACTTATGGCAACATATTTTGATCGCCAAATTTGGCGATATTTCTCCAGTTGTCGTCCAGATTGACAAGAATTTGATTCTGTCAAAGATTTTATTAAAAAGTATTTATTTAATGGATAATTTTGGTAAATCATAATTTCTATTACAAATTACTTATTTATTCAGCAGATGTTGAAATCAAAATAATTGTGTAGTACTGCATTAATAACTAAAAAGTAGGAAATAAAATAAAGTTTTACAAAAAAAAATATTAACCAACTTAAAAAAAGCACTAAAAAGTATTAAATAATTCTTTAAAATTCTCTAATGACAAAATGTTATCCATTAACCACAAATCCGATATCATGTGTCGGAATAAAAATGATAAATTTAATATGTACAGTTCAATACCCACCAAACATGGATTTTCGAGAGAATATATTTTACAAGAGATGAATATACAGACTTATGATTTAGTTTACGAATATATACACATGAAAAGCAATCAATTTAGTCAAGTAGTTTGGCACCGACTTCAAAAAGTAGTTGATTGCTTTTCATATGTATATATTCGTAAACTAAATCATAAGTCTGTATATTCATCTCTTGTAAAATATATTCTCTCGAAAATCCATGTTTGGTGGGTATTGAACTGTACATATTAAATTTATCATTTTTATTCCGACACATGATATCGTATTTGTGGTTAATGGATAACATTTTGTCATTAGAGAATTTTAAAGAATTATTTAATACTTTTTAGTGCTTTTTTTAAGTTGGTTAATATTTTTTTTGTAAAACTTTATTTTATAAACTCTGTTTTGTAATTCGGTAAAGTTGTAATTTTTTCAAAAAAGCATATTTTCATATATTCCATAATGAAGAACATATGTTTTACCAAATGTTTGCCAAATATACCAAATTTTTAATCTTGTTTTGAATTTAGATATAGAAAAAGATTTCATGCTGAACTTAATCTTCGGCGTTATAAATGTATTATACAAAATTCTAATAAAAGGAAACTGTATTTTCTCCATCTTTTTATCTCAGTCCAAGCTTATGTATTTTTCTATATATAAGAATAAAAACAATAGAAATGCGCACTTTTAATTAATATTCTAAATATTTGCGCATTTATTTGCACTTATAGAAAATGTAGCCTATATATGCAAATACACATCCACATATGCAATTGAATATAATCTGGATTCTTCTGATTACAAACTATTTTTTGAATAAAAAAGTAAAATATGAACTAATAATGAATTTTTATTGTTGTATTCTAGTCATTAAATAACAAGTTTCAGATAGGAATAGAGCTTGAAATTTTTAGAATAAATTCGCACTCTCCTGCTCTTTTTTGAAGAAATATATAAAAAATTAAATGTCATTAAAATAAAATTTCAAAACAATAAATTGCTAATATAATTATAATAAACTATTACAATTTTTAAGTAAATAATAAACTAATTCAAAATATCAGCAGTAAATGTGTGGGTTTAGCGAAACTATCGAAATATTACGTCATATTTCCTGAGTCGATGCTTTAAACATATGGCCATACTGTTTATAACATACATATTTTTAACAACATAATATTTTTGCGTTTATAGAAACGCGCAAAAATTCTATGAAGATTAAAGTAAATTGTGGATGAAAAATAATACCATTATTTATTTTTTTTAACGATATCTTCTGAAATGAAAGTAAAGTGTCTTATTGTAAACATAGATGGATGAGATATTTTCATAAGTTGGATTTAATTTTCTGTTTATGAAAATTTCAATATCTTCGTTAACGTAACTAAACATGGTCGTCTTTATTCAAAATTTACACTATTCATTTTTTTGTGTGTATGAACAAATATTTAGACAGAAAATATTCCATAATGGAATTTTCTAAATATACACCAGAATATTAATTTTTATTTTAATAAATTAGAATTATTATGTTTTACACCAATAAATACACGGACATATTTTTAAATAATTATTTTTAACACTTTCCAACATAGTGGGAAAATGTTTATAAATTCGTCTTGTCTGTCTGTTTGTCGTATGTCTGTCTGCCTTTTGTCTATCTGCTGCCAGGTAAATGTAGAGACATTTTATATTATTCTACTAAATTCTACTAAAAATAATTTTTTTTCTCTCAATCTTTTAAACTCATTCCAAAAATTTATATTTATACATTTTTATAGGAAAATAGCAGTTTTAATTAATATTCTAAATATTTGCTTATTTATATACATTTCTGAAAAAATTATCCTAAATATGCAAATACGCCTGAACTAAAGAATAATGTACATACGATATCCAAAACGAATGTCCAAAATGTTTTAATTTCCCTACTCTAACGCGCGTGAATATAAACATATTTCCATGCAATTGATATATGTTGTTGATGTTGAATATAGCATGTCCGATATTGAAAATGAAGTGTGTAATATTTATAGTTCGTTTACAACGGCACTTAAAAGAAATCTGTGGTATTATGGTCTATGGAGGAAAATCGTCTGCGGTGCATTTTAATGATGCTAGTCTATTTTAAACATATTGAAGTTGATAAATGTCACTAAAGAGCACTACATTATGCTTACTGCTGAAAGGTCAGTTTAGGCTCACTGTGGAGACCCAAAAATTTTTTGTTTTCCGTCTGTTTATTTGTCGGTTTGTCTGTCTGTCTGTTCCGCGATAACTGCCGCAAAAATTATCCGATTAGGTTGATTTTTGGTAGGTATGTTGGTGATGTACCCGTCATTAGCTGTATAGCTTTAGTTACATTTGGTTCACTTGTTCGAAAAATATAAAACATTTATTTTTAGGTCATAATGCTTTTCAATGGGAAGTCAGACGATATTTTTACTTTTAACATTCAAGCGAAAAGAAAATGTCGCATTGAGATAATTGAAAATGCTAAATTATGGATGCTAAATTTACCAAATGGAGATCTTAATTTAATCCAATCGCTTTAAAAATACGCCAATCTATTTATTAGAATTTCAAAATTAATTGTACAAATTATTGGGAAATTTTATGCATTAATTTGGAAGATAAAACATTTTAATTTCTCATTTTATACAAAAATTTCCAATGCATTTTTTTTCTCTCTTTCATTAAATGGTTGCTAAGCAACTATATTTCAAAGAATATCAACAAAGGAAAATTCAAGTGAATAGCATTATTTTGACGTGAAATTTTGTTATAAAATTTTCTGGTGATTTAAATTTTTAATAGGCGTTTTTTAATGAAATAGACGAGAATTTATTTTAACTACTAAAGAAAGATTACCAAATTAGTGTTCCAAATGAAAATAATAAAAACGTTGAATGTGTAAATTGAACATAGGTCACATAAGAGAAATTTACATTTGTATAAGTATATTTTATACACGGAATTTTATTCAATTTCAGCAACATATGATGTTTAGTGGTTGAAATGTAAGTATTCTTTTCAGGATAGGATAAAATCTCTTGTACAAAGAGATGGTTACTCTAATGAAATTAAAATAGTAAATACATTCAGATATGTACTCAATAAATTAAATAGCACAATGACTGGAAATTGAGAGAATTAAATTAAAGCGACAACGGGGGAAAAATACAGTAATAAGTAGTTTATCCTATCATTGTATAACATTGTGTTTCATGCGATACTTCTAAAATATATTCAGCATTCGATAAATTTTATATTCTTATAAATGTATAAATAACTTAAAAAACTTGAATTTTAGGATATCAAATTTTATGCAGATAATGTTAAAAATTAATGTGTTAATGAACAATGATTTGTAGAGCTGACGTTGAGGACTCTGATCTGTAGTTATATAATATGGTGTGCATAGCATTCACCGTTCATTTCTGTGGATACACAAATAATTCCGTTACATTACTGTCTAAGAATAATAATTTCTTGAAGTGCGTTTTAAATTGTAAAGCGCGTTTTCAAATTTAATTTTTTTGCATATTACTCTGTATGCATAAATTCTATCGATCATATAAAGGGATTTGCAAAAGATCTCGAGTACATTTCCGTTTATTGACGGAAATTTCTGGAGATACTTTTTCAACATTTCGTTTCCTAATTGAACTGAATTTAAGCCACCTATGTAATATATGTGCAAATCTATAGATCATATACAGTGCTGTATAAAATAATTCCGATAATTGATAATAATTGATGAAATCGTGTTTTCTAACGTGTTACAATATTTCCAAATTGTTTTCTCACAATGGGCAGGGTATAGTTGAGCATAAGGCAAAAGGTGGGCCTCGCCGCCCAATTTGACCTTGTTTTCCCACGCAGACCAATGAAGTAAATAGTTCAAAGACACTACAAGATTTCGAAAATTCAAAAGAATAGAATAATATCATACATTTGTTTCAATAGATGACACAACACCTGAAGAAACACACAAATCGAAACAATAAGGCAGCAGAGAAATGCCAATCTCAATCAACTAAAATCCTAGAAGATAAGCTAAAGGATAACTTAGAAGTTCAACTTGAAAATCTAGTACGTAAACAGTCAGGTGAATAAATGGATAATGAGAATACTCAATTGATTAGTGTATCAAGCCAAATAACTATTGTTCAAACTAATATTGATGAACAATCAATTTTAAAACATAAATTAGGTTTGCAAGAAAATCCTGTTATGAATTCTCCTTCAACATCGGTCACTAATGAAGAAATATTTTTAACACAAAAATGACAATCAGAACTAAACTACAAAAGAATCTAAACTTGGAAAACTTACCATCTCCAAATGAATCAAAAGAATCTAACGGTAATCTAGTCCTAATCGAAAAACTTCCCAAAATAAAAAATCTGAAGATTTAATAAGTCTTGAACATAAAGAGTCATTACAGAATGGAGAAAATGAGAACTCCCCAGAAGAAGTAGAAGAAATTAAAACAGCTTCATTAGACCTCAATGAAGATAACATTGATATGGATGACTTACTGAGTTATTGTACGCAATTACAGGAACATAACAGTGAATTACATAAATCAAATAAACACAATGAGTCATGACAGAGTTAATGGAACATTGTGTTTAATAGAATTAATGGAAAATGACAGAGATAAATGTATTTCCCAATTAGAAGAAGGGAAGACAATGTCTGTATACCTATACAAGTTGAAGAAAGTAATAACTGATACAGATCAGACTATAAAGGAACTAAAACATGATCTAGAAATAGCTCTTGATATATTGGCTCTTAAATAAAAAAGATTTAATATATAATCTCCAACTTCAAATAACACACTTAAAATGTCAAAATGAAAAATTGAAGTTCATATTAAGTGAAAAAATGGAACAACTGAAAGACGGTGACTCCATAGATTTAGGAAAAATCAGTCACGAATAATTATTGAAATATTGTGCGCGTCTAAGGAAGCAAAAAGCGCGATTTTTAGTACATTTTGGAAATATTCACAATTAGGAAAAAAATAATATTAAATGATAAATATGATGAATTCGGTGAATTAAGGGATGTAAAATTAATTATAATACAAGAACTGACAGAAAATGTGAAAGAAAAAGGAAAAGTAATTGATTATACAGAGCAGAAAAAAGAGAGTTGGAAGAGGAAATTTCATTGAAACAAGTAGTAATTAATACAATTTTAACTCAACAGTCAGCAGAAGATGGAATCTGGAATAAATTTGAAAAAATACATCAAGACACAATTAAGACAATATAAATATGCTAAAGCTTGAATTAAAGGAGGTAAAAGAGTCGAAACAGCCAAACAACAATAAATTCAACAAAATATTATGCAAAATATCTCTGCTGGATAATTTTTTAGTCAACCAATAGAAAATTTATTAGAACAAGTCAGTTTACATGAATTAGAAGAATTGGCAAATAAACCCATCAAAAATTGTCAAATGACAATTTACAATTACAGTTAACCAGTACAGAAGAATACAAACACTCTAGAACACAATAAACAACCCTGAAATGAAAAATCAAATAGAATTGAATATTCAAAAAAGAAAATTAATAATGCAGGGTGTTTCATAAAAGATGGGCAAAACATTAAGAGGTGATAGTGCACATCCAAACAAACAACTTTCATTAAAGAATGCATGGTCGGAAATGAAACGCAAAGGTGCTGGCGCATTTAAAAATTCGGTTCATGCGAACTTTAACGCTCCATTGCTGTTGAGAGTTATCGAGAGAAGAACGACACTAATATAATGCAAATGTGATATGATGAAGAAGAAGAACGCGTATGCAAAATTTCGCCTCGATTAATACATAAAAGCCGCTGATCCGAGTATGCAACTGCCATTCGCGGTAGGAACGTATCGGAAGATGTTGCCCTTCACCAATAGGGAAAAGGTTAATATGCATTTTTCTACGTAAAGGCAAATGAAAATGATTCAACGATTGTACGGAGAGTGACTAGCTTTTGTCACTTAATCGTTTTTGTGTGTTTTTGCCTTGTATAACAACATCACCTTCGGCGCCCTCTAGCAGCTTTACGTTTTAATTCCGACCATGCATTCCTTGATAAAAGTTGTTTGTTTGGATGCATACTATCACCTCTTAAAGTTTTGCCCATCATTTATGATACACCCTGTATTTAAATTATCTCTTAGTATAGCAGATGAAATTCTAACCATTATATTACAAAAGAAAGTTCCAAATTTAACAGAACTAAATTTAATTAAAAAACTACATAAAGGTAAGTTCTACAATCAAATCCTAGAAATTGATACATCGTCTGCAAACTCTTTGTTAAAACAAGGAAAAATTCATTACAATGTCATACATAAAATTCAAACATACATAAAATACGCAGAAAAACATAATAGTAACAAATTGACTAGGTACATCTATAGACGTTTATATTCTATGGTTAAATTTTAGTGCATAACATATTTAGTAACACAAAGCCTATGTTTATTTAAAAAGTCCTTCCGGCCTGTACCGGGAGGAAAAGGTAGCTTTCCTATATCTTCGTTTTAAAATTTTAGCTAATGTTACACGAAAACAGCAAGTTAAAATGCAAAGAAACGTTTACAAAAGATTCGTTAATACTGAATTTGAATAAGAATTTCGCCAAATTATTGAGCAATAGCCAAATTGGCTTCATTTATGAAGACTTATTTTGGTCGCCAAATGTCGCCAATTTTGCAATTTTGTCGCCAATATCGCCAATTTTGGCGCTAACGGATATGAATATATAGTTTTATGTGTATGATTGGGAAAATTATTACAACAATGAAAGAAAATAATTTACGAGTAATCGCGTTAATGTGCTGTTTTGTTTCAAAATGTCAGCCACCCTAGAATTTCAAACTGCTCCATCTCAGCCATTTTTTGAGATAGAGGTAAACCAAAAAATGCTCTGGAATCCTTGTATCAAGGCCTAACAGGTAATTAAAAAATAAATTTGAATTTTTAATTTTTTTGTATATTTATTTTAGTTTTAAATTTTTAAATTGCCGCCATCTTCAAACAAAATGTCGGACCAAGCTGGCCAACGAACTCGGTAGAGACATTGGTTAGCTTAAAACACACAATTAGTTTCATCAAAATTGATTTATAAATACGAGCGTTATCGTATGACATCGGTCAGATATATACTAGGGGGCCTACCCCCTGCGAGCTACGCACGCCAACCCCCGCTCAGACTTCGAGGCCTCTAAAAACATGACAGCGTGCTTTATTTTAAAAATATTGGTAAATCTGTAATTGGGTTGCCATGCTTTTAACGTTTTAATTGGGCCTTTTTTGATTATCATGGTCTCATACACAGCTGTTGCGACAACTGACGACTGTTTTTGGGATTGATAAGTAAAATCAATTACAACTTGAAAATCAGCTTGTATAAAATGGTTAGGTTTAAATTGTGGCTACCTCTCGGACTTTTATAACAACGATCTGTATTCTATTCTTCCTTTGCGTTTAAGGATGAGAAAAATTCCATCTGCTTGTGAATAACATTAAGATCCACGGTATTGAAAAGTACTATGTTATAGACATTTTCAGTAAGAGGTTTTAATTTTCTCTCTATTTTAGTGCACCATCTAGCATATTTCCATGTTATTTTAAATGTGTAAATTATTTATTTTAATTAATATGTATATACGAATTTTCTAATAATTATTTATCATACAAAATTAATTAAATTTTTTGTGCATGCATGCCTGCATTTATTCGGCATCAATTGATGAGATATTTAAACAAATTTGCTATCCGCGATAATTTTACACCATGTTATGTCACTTGAATATTGTCCATAAGAAAATCGGGTACTTTTCCAATATAGAATCCTTTGCTTTTAAGTTTGGCATAATTCGAGCTTCAAAAAGGGATAGATTCGTTAATATACATAGATTTGTTGCCAAAAGTTATGAAAACAAACCCAATGAACTTTTGGTGCTTTTCTATTATAGGGGACTTCACGCTTTTTTAAAAGGCTTGGCGGAAAAAACCAAGCAGGATATTTTATTCTCCTTCCGTTCAGTTGGGCAATTATTATTTTATATATTCGTTTGAAATATCCGAATTAGTGATTTTATAAATTCGTTTAATTAAATTTTACAAAAAAATAACAATATGATATCAATAAATAATAATTACTATTGATTCCTTTTTACTCTTTTCTTTTGCGTTTGCATAAATGACGTCATTTGGACAAATTTATTCAAAATATTTTCAGTTTATAAATTAAATTAAATGCTGACAGACGATTGAATCCTGACGATAGAAATGTGATTTTTTTTTTCAAATTTTCCATAAAAAACATAATTTAATCACAATCTTGTCTTCATTATCGATTGAAATAAAAGATAAATTCAATTTTAACTTGAAAATGACGAATAAAAGGAAATCAATAATCCCTATCGGGATCCTTTTCAATTTTTTTCCCTTTTTTGTCACAAAAAACTGAGTAATTAGTTGCCATCATTACAGAAATGTCATTAAAATTAGAAAAAAATTAATCGAGAAAATTAAGAAAATCGAGTACTTTTCCAGTATAGGATCCTTTGCTTTTAGGTTTGGCGTAATTTGAGCTTCAAAAAGGGATAGATTCGTTAATATACAGATATTTGTTGCCAAAAGTTATGAAAACAAACCCAATGAACTTTTGGTGCTTTTCTATTATAGGGGTCTTGACGCTTTTTTAAAAAGCTTGGCGCAATTCGGGCATCAGAAAGTGAGATTTGGTGCCAAATGACATAAACAGCCATGGAAACAAATTCGACGATTTTTTTGTTTATATGCGTATTTTAATTATACGTATATTATTATTGTTTTTTCTATAGAAATTACTTCTGATTATATATAAAATAGGATAAATGACATTTTACGCTAAACAAATTGCATAAATATTTGAAAAAATGCTTCTGTATACGAAATGACAAAGTGAATAGGTTGACAGAAAGTATGTTGCCAAATTTCATTTTCCGCCAAGGCTATTTTCTCTGTTTCATCAAGGCCCCATATACTGGAAAAGTTTTAACTTTTACTGGAATAACTTTAATAGCATTTCTCTAATATATAGGGAGCATTTTTTTCCTTGCTGCCAATAAAAGAGAAAGGAGTAAATGTCATTTTACCATAATTGATGTCATATTCTCATTAAAATCTGAAAAAAAAACCAAGCAGGATATTTTATTCTCCTCCCGTTCAGTAGGACAATTATTATTTTATATATTCGTTTGAAATATCCGAATTAGTGATTTTATAAATTCGTTTAATTAAATTTTACAAAAAAATAACAATATGACATCAATAAATAATAATTACTATTGATTCCTTTTTACTCTTTTCTTTTGCGTTTGCATAAATGACGTCATTTGGACAAATTTATTCAAAATATTTTCAGTTTATAAATTAAATTAAATGCTGACAGACGATTGAATCCTGACGATAGAAATGTGATTTTTTTTTTCAAATTTTCCATAAAAAACATAATTTAATCACAATCTTGTCTTCATTATCGATTGAAATAAAAGATAAATTCAATTTTAACTTGAAAATGACGAATAAAAGGAAATCAATAATCCCTATCGGGATCCTTTTCAATTTTTTTCCCTTTTTTGTCACAAAAAACTGAGTAATTAGTTGCCATCATTACAGAAATGTCATTAAAATTAGAAAAAAATTAATATCTCGAAAACAAATTCCAATTTCAAAATTCTATTACCAGTTTTGACATCCGCGGATTTTTATCGACAATTGGTATTAATTTCACCATCAAGCGTTTAATATTTTATTAAAAATAGCCCTGAAACATAATCAGTCGTTTCATAAAATCGTTTCATAAAATCGTTTCATAAATTTGTTTCATAAAATCGTTTCACAAATTCGTTTCATTAGGATTTTATATATATAGGGTAGATATGGATATATCTGGAACTGCTTTCCTCCGAACGGCTGCAATAGGTAGCTTTATACTTTTTTGTATTGAAAGCTACATAAAATATATAGAAAAAATTAATATCGTTTGTCGTGAGCACATTTATGGTTTGCATCAAATATTCCAGTATTTTTCCATAAAATTGAAAAAGAAATAAAATAAAATATTTGATTTATTAAATGGAACTGTCTTTTAATATGGTAATTTCTCAGAAAAAAAATCTGTCTTCATTTTTGCTTTATTTAAAAATGCGTGTTAATGATAATGGGATACATTTAGTAATTAAACTGAAGCCTTTTGCCTATTGAAAGCAGATTTCTTATCTTAAAACCTTGTAGCTTTTTCAAAATTTACCGATATTTCTAACGGAAATTTAATGCCGGCATTCACAAAAAATATATAGATCAAAAAGCTCTTTACTCAATCCATAATACTATAAGTGTAAGCTATTTGCAAATAGAGAATATAATATTCAATTTCATCATGGGACTCATTCATATACATGAGCAGAGTTGAGTTGGATTGATTTTCATGAACAATCAGTTGAGATAAACCTTTTTTCATTATATATATACAAAAAAAAGAAAGGAATATTGTATATAAGAATGATCGCATAAATTGTATGAGATTGTTGTGGGTGTAGTGAACTATCGGTTTCAGTATCTAATAATTCCCTGAAATTTTAAAGCTATTTTTATTAAATATCATACAGAAAATATACCAAAAATCATCAAAGGGAAAAACTTAATGGGTATATCTATAAACGTTTATATTCTAAGGCTTAAATTTTAGTGTGTAACATTCTTAGTAACACAAAGCGTATTTTTATTTGTTTTTTGAAAAATAGGAAAATATAATATTTTTGGTCGTGAGGACATTCTTGTTTAGTATCAAATATTCCAGTATTTTTCCTTAAAACTGAACCAGTTAAAAAAATTAAATACAGTAATTCATTTATTCAATTAAACAGTTTTTTAATATGCTAATTTCTACATTCATTTATGCTTTTGGAAGAAATTCACAATATCTCACTAGAAACTCGTGTAAGCATCCCAAAAGTCAGAATAGCAAATTCCCATGTAAAACCGATTTTCCTCAGAATTTTAGCAAAGTCCACAGATTTGCCGTCAAACATCAAGGTTTTCGATTCATCATAACCAATCTTCCATCTTGATGGTACGGAGGCAGCTATGATAATGGAGTACGTTTCATCTTGCCAAACGAACTCACATGTAGGGAGCGGACAAATTGGAACTAATATCGAGATGACATCGTGAGAATTATTTTTTCTCCTATGATAACAGACATTATCAGTAATCTAATTTTCCAGAGTTTCTACTGGCTAGAGAAACCCCTATTGTTCTAGATGATAAACAAAAGTGATATTAGAACGAAAAAGTCAGTTAAGAGTTAGTGATTGAAATATGATTCAGGGAAGCTGAATCTGGAATAGCGGAGTTGTAACTCCGGTTGAAAACTGCGGGTGATTGATAAGATCTCCGGTAGAGAAGCCTTTTCTTTGGCTTATGTTTTGTGGTTGTTGCATAACAGCCTTGTTTACTGAGTGCGAACAGTTTAGACAGTTTTTTTTAAGAGAGCCATGTAACAAGGAGTTTACCCCCCCCCCTCCCGCAAACACTTTAGAGTGGAACAGTTAACTGAGTGCGAACAGTTTCTGTTTCCTTAGGACGACGAAAATACTTATTCCCGTCACTTTTTCAAGTGAATATTGACTTTAGATAGTATTTTTGTAGGGAGCCATGTAGCGAGCAGTTTACCTCCCCCCACCCCTTGCAAACATTTTAGAGTGGACTTTGATACTCTTTCATGTCGTGAGCACAAACATTCATAAGAACTGGACTCTACTTAAATTTAGTGAATGATTATAAGCTAAACGAACGATTATTTCATTTAATCAAGGAATATGTTTTTTATGATAAATGAGAGCGGTTTCAATTGAAGGGCAGCGCTACCTACCTCTTCATAATTATAACATCGGACCCCTCACGATTTATTAAAAATACGTATCAAAGGTAATGGGATAGATTTAGTATTTAAACTAAACTATTTACCTATTGAAAGCAGATTTCTTAGTGCAAAATCTTGTCGATTTATCAGAATATAACATTATCTCAAATCGAAATTAAATGCTACATTTCACAAAAAAAAAAAAAAATAAAATAAAATAAAAATAAATTCTAAAAGCTATGCATAATCTTCACCCTATGCATAATACTATAAATGAAACTCTACGGAAACAGAGAATGCAATATTCAATTTCATCATTCATATACACGGGCAGAGGTAAGTAGGAATTTCTATTCAAACCACGTCTTTATATTCGCAAGCATGTTATAGGAATTTCTCAAGCAGACATAAAGCTGTGAAATATCCAGCATCGTGTATTTCACGTTTTGCGTTCGAAGAAAAGATATATTTGGATTTGAATTTAGAAAATTTATCATTTATTATATTTCTATATTTGCCAGAGACGTTATCAACAACTTAATTAAAGCACAATGTAAGACAAAGTAACAAATCGGTTTGTTAAGAATTTTGTTATCAAAATAATGCAAGTTTTGGGTAATGATAGCATCAATTATTCTATATATGTTTAGCATTTTTTTTTTATTATATAAGCCGTTAACAAATTTCATAATTCAGTTTTGCATCTTAACACACACCAATTTGAAAATTGAACATTATTTCTTAAAAGTTCCAGTTACTCCAGTTATCCAAAAAAATAATCAAAAAGCATCGAATTCATGTTTTTATTTTCTCTCACTTTCCGAGCCTTGCATCCACCGGAATACAAAATACAGGGTGAATCTAAACTCTTGGGCAAAACTTTAAGGGGTGATAGTACACATCAAGACAAACAATGTTAAATAGGAAACTAAGTGTCCGAAACGTTTCCCGAAGGAGATAGGCGCCATTAAAGTTTAGGGTCCAAAATTTCAAATAACTATAAAAAACGGAAAAATTGGTCGATTTTTTTGCGGTTTTTGCTAAAACTATTCTTTATGTCAGTATTTTCTTAAAAATAAATTTTAAAGAAAAAGTTAAAAAAATCGATAGAGGGCGCTTTAGACTTTCGAGTAACGAACAACTATTTTTTTACGTTATTTTTTGTATCTGATTAAATGCTTTCAAAAGTTTAGACTTAAACTTAAATTTTGAGCTCAAAATCTCAATCTTTGGGAGTGGTTAAGTAGCTCAAACTGAACTATGTTCATGAGTTGAAATTTGAACCCCCACCCCTGACCACAGTTCAGTTATTCCAGATAGCGGTCAGATTTCAATGGCGAAATCTTCGACGGCGAGTCTTTCTATGCTTCTGAATTCTCTTTAGAAGGATTCTTAACGCTCTCAGCGCTATTTATCGGTGCTATTTTTAACTAAATTTTGAGATTTATATATAATATTATTAAGATTTTTTTAATAAATATAACACTAGTTTGATGTTTCTATCTACCACCGTTTCCGAGTTATTGATTTATAAAGTTAGGGGTCACACCCTGTAGATTAAGAAATAATTTAATAAAAGATACAAAATTGGTAAATTATGTTAATGCTTTCCAATAAACGTTAATTGAAAGTACCTTTATTATTGTTTTCGATGAATTAAAGACAGAAATTATGCTGTATTTACAATCGAAGATTCATGCGATCAAACCGAACTAGATGTCTTCTGTCACGACATCTACTATTTTATTAAAAACCTGTGTTTACTTATATTATTTCACATTAATGTTACAATTAAATGGTTTTGTTTTGCCACATGTTGATAGAGTAAAACAATAAGTCATTTTCGTATTTCGCGACATCTAATATGCTTTTGAGCTTTGCGTTACTAAAGACACGTTTTTGCTTTATAACGTAGGATTTAAAGAACAATATGAAAAATACCCCTTTAAACATACAGAATAAATAGTACATACATTATTTTAATATTTAAAAGCATATAAGATATACTAAAAAGTAATTTTTGACTCATTAAAAAAATCAAAACTATAATTACGTCCATTGGAATGAAATTGTTTTAAAACAGTATATTATATCTATCAGATACATAATTTTTATTTTTATCGATAAAAAGGCTTTAAGTATAACATTTAGCGGACATTAAAAACTGTAATAAAACTGCAATTTCTTTAACAGCAGTATTTTTCTGATGTTTTATAGATTTTTTTCATTGCGCATTTCTTAGTAATTTCAGTTGTAATTGCAATTGCTGAGATAAAACATTTGCTTCGTTTCTATCTGAAACCTCATATATTTCAGATTAGTGGAAAAATAAAGTAAGTAATATCTTGCAGTTGCGAAATTACAGAGGTATTAATTAAAGAGATTTATTTTTCGTAGTTACATTGAATGGGTTTCCACAATAAGTGATACTTTTAAATTCTTTATTGGATATCCTTTGTAACAAGCATATCAATATATTTTTTTCAATGTCGAAGATTATTTATTATAAAAATAAACTGACTGAAAATTAGATTTATTTTTATTTTTTTACTATCTCGATAGAACACGATAGTTGTTTTCGTTGTAATATGAAACATATTCTAAATTAAGATAATCATTTAATAAAACACCGTTCAAACTGCATTTTTCGCAATTAAAAAATTAATGTTTTCGTTCTTCATTAGCATTTTTTGCTGTTGCGTTATTTCAACCTTTAATGCTATTATAATAATGGATGTAGTTTCACACAGTTTGTAAGTTTATTTATGTTTGTATTCAGAGCTTGACAAATGCTGTCGCCACTAGCGAACAAATTTTCTATTTGCCGACTAAGTTATTTAATCTGGCAATTTCATCATTTTCTTTCTTTTATTTCTTTTGTACAAAAAATGA
The DNA here is from genome assembly GCA_963931845.1 of Maratus michaelseni. NCBI lineage: Eukaryota > Metazoa > Arthropoda > Arachnida > Araneae > Salticidae > Maratus > Maratus michaelseni. The sequence goes on from OZ007594.1 coordinate 176,471,488, forward strand.
CCTAAGAAATGAGCATGAATACCCGAGAGTTATTTTCGTTTCAGAAATAAAATGGCCAAAAATTGCCGAAAAACGCTAAAAATCCCGTAGAAAATTCTGGACAATTTTGAAAATTGCAGAGAACAAAATTTACTTTATTGGGCTAAAAGGTAGAAACCTGATTACTTTCACGAATGTTAAAAAATCTACGCAAAATGCAAAAAAAAAAAAAAAAAAAAAAAAAAAAAACCGCAAAAAAATCCCAAAAGACAAAATTTACTATAGTGGGTTAAGAATTTTAAACCAAGTTTCTTATACGAACGTTAAAAAACTGCCATGAAACAGCTACAAATCGCAAAAAATAACGCTAACAAATGAAAAATTGCACAGGACAAAATATAATATATTGAGCTAAGAGACTAATACAGGATTCCTTTTACCACTGTTGAAAAATCGTAGCGAAACGCGAGGGGGAAAAAAACGCTAAAAATCGCTAAACAAGAGGACAAAATTTACTATATTTAGCAGAATTATTTTCAAGAATGTCAAAAAATCGCCGCAATTCACGAAAAAACGATAAAAATCTTTTAAACAATCTAATTTAAAATATATGGTGCAATTCTAAGCTATGTAACTAATAATTCTAAACTATGATCTTTTTTTCAGTTAATCATAAAAAACCTTTGTGATTTTTCAAAATCAATGATGGAGAAGGGTGGGGCTGTAAATGTTTTTTACTGGCAACTAGAATTTTTTACTGGCAACAAGATTTTATCAAATTTGTAAAGCCCTGTTTGTATTATAGTTGCGGTAATTTTCTGCAAGTCATCATATTGACCTAACTATAATACACTATCTGTTCATAAGTATACGGACACTTTTGATTTTAGTCGGTTTTCGAAAACCTACATAAATACTGGAAGAATTTGTTTTGACCTTCTTGCCCTTTTGGAATGTAAATAACATATTTGACTTTATATTTTACAGAGAAGATTTAATCACATGAATAATTAGGGGACCGCCAACAAATTGAATTAAAAAAAAGTGGGACATCATCCTGTGTCAGAAAATTCTCAAACCCATCTGAAACTATAGTGTATGATTATGTGGTTCTTGAGAAGTATATGTGCTTATTAGTGAATAAAAATGGCACGTAAATGCATGGCGATATAAAGGTTTCTGTAATATATATATATATATATATATATATATATAACATTTCTGCAAGTTTTGTGTTTATAACCTGCAAGGTTTGCAACCAAATATGACACTATTTTCAGGAAAATTAACACAGTAGAGAAGAAATAATTTAACTGCATTTATAATATAAATATATTAATTCACAATTTTTAGCTACGCTCCCGCGAACGGTAACGAAATTGCTTTGCATAATTTCACATTCAACTATATAAGTAAAAGCATATAAAAAGCCACTCGAAGATCATAAACAGACAGAAAGACATCGCAAGATACAATTTTTTTTTTCTAAAAGTAACTGGGTGATAAGGGATTTTTCATGAAAATCGAAGCTTTTATTTTAAAGCTACGCTTGGGTATACATTAAATTTATTCCCCTTTGTTGGAAGCCAGTTAATAAAAATGACAATTTATACAAAATCCCTTATAATCCAGCTACTTTAGAAAATAACTGAAATTCAATTCACCATATTATCGATATATTTCTGAAATTTAACGATATTTGACTTGACTGATTAAAATAAATTGGCATTTATATTTAACTAGTAATGCATGCCAAAACATTTTTGCTAACGTTTACGCATGTACAGTTTAAAAATATTTTACATAATTGCTGATATTTCATTAAGTATTTAATTATATATTATATATAATTTATATTCTAACTGCAGTACAGTTTGTCTACACTTTTTGCAGTTTTCTGAAAACGGCATTAAATTTATTGGAAAATCTGCACGCTATAAACAAAAAAATTACAAACTTAATTTTTTAAAGCCTTTACATCTCCATAAGTTAACCTGCTATTGTTACGCTAGAGCAGTGTTTACCAACCTTTTTTTGGCCATGCCCCTCAAATCATCTCTAAAACCTTGATGTCCCCCCCTCCCTCTGCCTGTGACCAATAATTCTTATTAAATAAAACGTGAACTCCTCTATTCCCACCCAAGAAGTGTTAAACGCCTTTAATCGGATCTAAATAAAGAAAAAACAAACAAAATAAAAAACAAACGGAAAGAAAGTATTTATGAAGAAACTGGTAATAATATTGATAGTAATAATATGCAGCGATGTAAAAAAAGCAAATTATTTTTTTAAATATTTAATAGAAAATTGAGATACATAAATAAAAATTTTAATTTTAATTGAAGCTTTTTATATGACGCTTTTATAATTTTAATTGCTGGCAGTAAAAAAGAAAAAAGTACCTAATAAATTTAAAATAGACTCAAGATGAAGAGATAAAAATTAATTAATGAGGTTATGAAAAAAATCTTGTGTGGATAAATTGTGTGGTTTGTCCTATATAGGACAGACTAAACGACAACTCCGTTTCAGACTCAATGAACACAGAAATTACATTAAGAAAAAAGAATTACAAATGTCCTCTATTGCCTGTCACTGTTGGAGTGAGGGACATAATTTTAACTTCGACTCAGCCACTATTATTAAGAAATGTAACACTCCATTAGATTTAGACTTCTTTGAGGCAGTTTATATTCATAAATTTGGTAACTCCCTGGTTAATGATTTTTCAAGTGTACCGTACATCTCACCTTTCTGGGTTGAGTTCCTTTGTCATAGTGAATCCTCTACAACCAACCAACCGACTTAATCAGATTGGAGGAGTTTCTCGGTGTGTTGTTGTTTTTCATTTGGGTTTTTAGATTCATTTTCATGTCTTTGGGGGGATACAATAGGGTTTAAGTTTATTTACACTGAGGAAATGAGTCCAGGATACTCATGAAACGTGCGTCTGTTTATTACACGATGTTATTGTGTGTCAAACGTTGATATTTTTAGTATAATTAATGAGGTCCTTGTTCTTCCTGATGGCTGCGGAGAGTGAGCTTTTATTTCAGGCTATAATTTAGTGAATTTTACTCTCAAGTCCCCTCATTTAGTTATGTCCAGTCGATTTCTTTTCTTCAACAGTAAAACCACAACTGCACTAAAACCACATTCAACTAGATATGATGATGGGAATGGTAACAATATTTTTCGTGCAAATTTTCTTTCATTCGGATATTTAGATTCTGTCTCAGCACAAAGCCATGCCGTCACTTCTTTTTCACTGAATAAGGTTTTAACTGAGTCATCATTTTGAATTTGAGAGACTTCATCTGGGCATTGTATTGAAACATCAGATGATAAGTCCGTTAACATTGACTGCATGACCCACGATGGGAAATTCATTTGCTTTAAATCAGAAAATCTAGCATTCAAATCAGAGACCAATATTTTCAAATCATTTCCAATGACAGTTATAGCGGCATCGGTCATCTCCCATTTTTTAACCAGCAAAATAGGCCAAACTTTCTCTCGTAAATATTTTTCTGCCATACCTCACTCAATGTATTAAAGCCAAATATTTTTCCTTTTGCATTAACAGGTGTTTTACCGTTTCCTTGAAATTGTTTATTCAAGGTATTCAGTTTTTCAAAGATATTTGCTAAATAACTAACAAATGCTTTTACATCAATGGCTTATAGGTGCTTCATGTCACTTAAAAATTCCCCAAAAACATCAAACAACTCCATTAATCTTTTTAAGCATTCCCCCTTTGAGAGCCATCTTACATCAGTGTGAAGTAAAAGACGATCGTGGTCTGCGTTTTTGCCTTCACAAATCTGTTTCAATAGACGCTCATATTTGGCGTTGAATGTCATGGAGTTGATATCTTATAACATCTTTCAATGGACTATTAAGAATATATGAAATGTTTTTTGATACTGAACTCTCTCTATAGCACAAGAAGCAGTTCTGGATTCTCATCTTTCATTAGTTTTAAACATCCAGATCTCTTACCCATCATAACTGGAGCACCATTTGCAGCGCAAGATGTTATATTTGTAATTTTTATACTATTTATATCTAAGTAATTTTTCAATGTACTAAAATATCAGAGGCAGTAGAAGTGCTCTCTAATGATTTACAAAAAAGCAATTCTTCAGCAAATTCATCTCTATCAATATATCTAATAAGTAAGCAATGCGGCTTCTGCTTTACCGTCTCTTACAGTTGATTCGTACATTTGTACGGAGAAATTTCTTGATTTCAGCTTTAAACAAGTTAGGCTTCATTGTCCTCACTCATTTCATCTATTCTTCTACTAACAGTATTCTTACTAAGTGGCATGTATTTCACATCTTTGTACTCTTTGCCCTGGACTGTTTTAACGAATTGATGGTTTAAGCAAATCTTCACTTATAGTGCAGTTTTTTCCAGATTTAGCAATAAGTAAAGAGATATTTCATAATTTGCTTAAGAGTACAATTTTTTGTAGCAATTTGTGCAGTGAATAAAGACTTAAGAGTATATATTTTTTTCAAAATTTCCCTTTAAACATTTAAAATAACTTAATTTGAATTTATATTCTCACTATGCGCTTCATATGCGCTTCAAGACGACCTCGTTTCATAGATTCGTTGCTTAAGCATTGTTTGCATAAAAGGCAGAAAGAGGATCGTTCATCGTTTTTTCTATTTATTTTTTTATACAATACTTTTTTATACTATATGATCAATAATAATTTAAAAGGTATACGATGAATTAAGCTAAAGTAAATTAGAACATATGAAAACATCAGCAAGAATTAAATAAATATATAAAAATAGGATTAAATCACTTGTTATATGATTAAAAATACAAAGATTAGAAAGCAGAAGGCCCTATCGAATAATTTAGTCCGGAGGAAAATCAAAGAAAACCATAGAAACAGTTTTGAAAAACAATAGGCGAATATAAAGTGCAAAATAGTTTGCACACATATTCAGAACAAATTTTTCACGCACATTTTTATGCTTAAAAAAAGGGAAAAGAATGAAATAATGTATTTAATTCCTGGACCTGTTTACGGCCTTTACAAACTTATGCCAATTAAAAAGAAAAAAAAATCTTATTTAATCGTAGAATTTGCGATTCGATAATAGAAACATTTCTTTATAGTGGTGGAAGATGGAAATTAACATATGTGTTAATCGTGTCTTATATATCCCACATAGTACTTCTGTTCAAAACAAACAAGAAAAATAGTTGCATTAACCGTACCTGATTATTTCAAAACATCACAATTTCAATTCATCACTCAGAATAAAATTTATTTTAATAAGTAGTATAAAGAATAAATTATGAATTATAAGACGAGAAGTGGTAAATATTAATGCTTTTTTTTTAAAATTGTAAACTCAAAAATGCATATAGAATAAGAAATTTGAATATCATGCAGTTCAATAAATTTAAGTTTGAAAATTTTTAAAATCAGAAAATGAAAAATTATTAGTTGAAATATCATAGAAAATATTTTTAAGAACTGAAATTCTTATTGAAATATTATTATTTTGATTATAGTCATTGCTACGTTAAACCGCTACCTCCGTAATATAATGGAGCTAGCGGTTAAACACGTTAAATTAAAAATATTTATAGCATCATACAAAATATAAAAGTAAAAAATCATGAAATAATTAACGGATATAAAATGCTATTTTAGAGTTTTAAAAATTTATTTTAAATAACTGCTATATTTATAATACTATTATGCGACGTCCAGAATGAGAAGCAGATCCCGCTGAATTGAGACATTTGTAATTTTTTCCTAGAACTAATAAACATTTTTGTCCATGACTATAAGTCATAAAAAGATATTCACTCTAGGATCCTAAAATAAAGATCTTTAAAAAATTGCGTTTTAATTCGTTGATCGAACTTCTGTTAATATATTTGACAGTAACGCATTGACTTTTGTGTTTTCCAAAGTATCAATTTAAAACATTTAAAATAAAAAAAAAATTCAAACCAGAAATTTATTTTGCAAAATATTTTTAACATTTTTGTTTTATATTTTAAAAAATATTATTTAAACTGATTTAAGATTTAAAGAGCGGACGTTTGAATTTCGCCATATGCTCAAATTGCCCCCCTAAAATGTCTAATTGCGTACCCCGTTGGGAACCACTGCACTAGAGCGAGAGCTGATTACGAGTTTTCTGATACAGGATGATCACACACATTATTTTATTTTATTCAATTTGATGTCGCTCCCGTAATTATTCACCGGACTAATGCTTTTCTGAAAAATATGCAGTCGAACTCTTTTTTTTTTACACCCTAACAGGTCAACAAAAATTCCTCGAGAATTTATCTAGATTTAAAAACATCAAACATGCAATGTGTCCGGGGACTTTTAATCAGATAACATATACACGAGTAAGTAAATATATTAAATTAATGATAAGTTTTACGGTTTTCAATCGCCAGCAGGAATCGATATTATTCCACAAATTTAGTAGTTTTAAACAAACAGTATCATCAACAGTGCATATATGCGAACGAGAAATAAACTAATTTGCATCAAAATTATGCAATTCTGATGTTCTATATCTAATGTATCGCAGAACTCTCTTTTAGGAGTAATTATCTAAATGCTTCGTAATCATTTCACGAATTGATTCATTATAACAGTTGAACCAGCTCAAATGTTTTGTTTTGTGTACGCCCAAACACTGATTCAAAAACCATATTGCCTCTATGGAATGTGGTGTTGATTGTTTTAGGGTACCGACGTGAGTATGAACCCTCAAACAATCAAACTCACAGTGTTCCTAAAATTTTCTCTTTTTGCTACTACTATTTTAAACAGAAATTTTTTGAGGAATTCCATTTCAGTTGTTAAAGGAATCTACCCCAAAGATTTTGGATTTGAAATGGTTGTAGGAAATGTAGAAAAGATTAGGAATCTATGTCTCTGCATTGGAATGATATATCTGCATTCATGATCCTCGGATAATGTGTACTGCAGTTATGCACTTTGGAGAAATGGTTGAAACATGAATGTGGTTACATTCTACAATATTTGTGCATGAAGTATCTACTCTACATTTCTGATTAAAGCAATGTTTTCTGAAATTAATTACAGTTAATGTAACCGCAACATTTTATATGCACCTAGCCAAATGATTACCATTATTTTCAACACACGACGATTTTCTACGGAAGAAACTATTCAATCACGCAACAATAATGTTTTTTCCAAATTTATTGTCTTCAGAACAGCAAATCTTGGCATTTTCATCATAAATAAGTATGTGTCATGTTCACAAATTTGTGTAGATTTAATACAATTTACTTTTCTTAAAACTCATTAGTGACTTATGTTTCCCCTTTTATTACTTTTTTTTTAAATTATAGCAAATATGTATATAATGCAATAGTTTTTACATTATATTTTCGTGATATAGTTTTTGTAAGTTGTGGAAAATAATCTTAAAAAAGGGGGAAAAATCGATCTAAGAGTCTATCTAAAAATATAAATTTATTTCTTATCAAAATCAAAACGTTCCAATTTCGGGTCGCTAAAAATAAATGGATTGAAACTTCTTTATTTTTATAATGTTAATGACTTTTTTCGAGTTCATGAAAAACTTCCTGTAATAATATCCATGTCTCTCGCCTACTGATCAGCACATCTTGAACATTTGTTTAAATATTGCGCGCAATATAATTTCTACATCTAGAACAGCGTTTCCCAACCTTTTTCCTTTCACGTACCCCTTGCTTAGGCTTTTCTTTTCGGAGTACCTTCATATATCATAACCAACTCCCATCCCCAACACACGCACACACCCATCCCCCCCCCCACACATATTATTAACATTTTCATCAGCCTTGAATGCAAAATCCATATTTTAAGAATTATTCATTGTTATATTTTCTATTCATTGAGGAAGCACTGATGTTTTCAGTATTATTTAAAGTATTATAAATTATAAAGTATTATTATTCAGTATTTATCAGTTATGAGAACATGCCTATTAACAGCTGCACTCAGGTTCTCTTTTATTTAAAAATAATCAGATTGTTTCGAAGAACTCGTAGTTCCGGAATCATTATGTTGAAATTCAATCGCAGTTGCAGCAATCTTAAGAGTCGCAGATTTCAACCAGTTATCCATTTTAAATATCAAACCAAATCAATCGAATAATAAATAAACACTTCAAATTAAATACTTATTAAAAGGAATGAAGCTTACCGATTAGTATACGCTAAGGATATTTCGCCTATTCGAAAACGAAAATAAGGGCCTGCTTTTCAACACGTTTTAAAATAAAACATTAAAACCAACAGCTCTGGCGTAATTTAGGCGTTTTGTAATTATTATTAAAAACGGAGATAACAATAAGGCGGGGGAAAAAGAACATTTTATAATAATCAATGGTTTTCGAAATAACTGGGAAAATATGTAAGTACTCATGCAAAATGATTAGCAGTGGGCGGAGCTAAAGACATAAAATAATCAATAGATTATTAAATCTAGTGGGCTTTTACGCTCATTTTAAGTGTAACATATTGGAGTTACACCTGATGACTAACTTTGTAATCCAAAACTATCAACTTTCTATAGGTGTTTTCAGTTAAACCATTTTTTGTGATATCCGCCATTACCGATATTACTTTCACGTACCCCGCATAGTTGCCAACCTCCCGATTTTTTTTATACCAGTATTTTTATGAAAAAATATTTATTTTATTAAATCTTGCAATGTCTGCTATTTAATAAAGCGAAAATTTCTGTATGATTTTACTGGTATTAAAAAAATCGGGAGGTTGGCAACTATGCCCCAGGGATACGTGTACCCGAGGTTGGGAACCGCTGATCTAGAATATAGTTTTATGTTATTTAAAAGTGCTGATTTTCTGGGTTATTGTGATTCTTTGCAGTGGCGTGATTCATAAACGAAGGGAGATTTGCATGAAACCAGCAATTCCCAAACTACAAAGTCACAATTTTTTTTGACTGAATTGTATCCTAAAATCTTATATATTAATTAAAACACCTGAATACAAATTAATATTTAATACAACACATATTGATAATTAAATTTCTTTTAATTTTAATTATGTTATTTAAATGTTTTTTTTCTTGCAAGTCTTGCTCTCCTTTAACTCACACACTCATTTATTACTAACTCATTTGAAAAAAAAAGAAATTTAAAATAGATTTTATTCTGATAAAATCTTACAATTAATACTGAGATTGCACATTATTGACTATGTATTAGGTCATATTTTCGGAAGGTTAAATACCAAATAGCAGTCGAAAGATTTCCTGCTCCCCATTTATTTTGGCTGTCACATTTAAATATCACATAAAGAAATATCAAGATCAACATCCAAGTGTTGTAAAAATGTTAGATAGTTCCCTCTATGTCGATGATCTAATTTCTGGATCAGATTTAGATAGTGAAGCTTATTAAAATTCTTAAAGAGGCTGGGATGAATTTGAGAAAATTTCAAACAAATTCTGTTAAACTCAGGGAATTGTGGGGAACAAGTAAATTTGGTATAAGTGAACAAAACCCAGGTAGTATTTTAAAGGTGTTAGGACTAATTTGGAATACTGAATCTGTTGTTTTGATGTTAGATGTTCAACCCTTTCAGGATAGTTATATGAATGACCCCACCAAGCGAACAGTACTTAAGATATTACTGAAAATTTATGATCCCTTAGGAATTTTAAATCCATTTCTTATTCGCATCAAAGCTTTGCTGAAAAAAACATGGCAAAGAGGTTTAGAATGGGATAGTAAATAACCAGACGATTTAAAATCTGAATGCGACACTTGGTGTTCACAAGTTGTACAACTGGAAACATTTGAAATACCCAGAAAATATTTCCCTAATGGAATAAACATTTCCGAAAAAACACAAGTTGACATTTTCTGTGACGCTAGCCTTATAGGGTTTGAGGCAGTTGCTTATTTGCGTTGCATTTCATTAACTGGTGAAATCCAAACAAGTTTTGTTTGGAGTTAAAGTAGAAAAGCCCCCCTCAAGAGGTTAACCATCCATCGCTTTGAGCTTATCAGTGCTTTAAATGCCGCTAGAATGTGGAAATATTTGAAACATGTATTACATATTCCAAATTTAAAAATAAAGTTATAGTCAGATTCTGAAATAACTCTATGTTGGATTAGAGGTGCGACTACAAATTGGAAACCTTTTATAGCAAATCGGGTCACTGAAATTTAGTCATTGACAAATCCAAAGGACTGGAATTATTGTCCTGGAAAAGAAAACCCAGCAGATCTGCTTACACGTGGGGAAAACTTATCGAAGTTAACGGGTAATAGAATGCGGTGGTACGGCCCACCTTGGTTATCACTGCCGGAACATATGTGACCTTCCAAAAAGGCTATAGAAATGGATCCTGAAGCTTTTATTGAATTGAACTCAGAATCAAATTTAAGTCTATTGTGTAATGAATCAAATACTACTCCTAAACCAGTTTTTGATATGACAATGTTTAGTAGTTTAAATCGAGTGTATAACATTACTGCCTGGATAATGCGTTTTATTCATAATGCCGATTCGAGAAACCCTAAAATTTCAGGACCTTTAACTGCTTCAGAAATAGAAACAGCAGAAAAGTATTGGGTAAAACTAATTCAGGTAACTTCATTTAATGTTGAAATACAGGTACTTAAACAAAAGAAACCACTTAACAAAGATTCTTCTCTATACAATCTTAATCCCCAATTCGATGAAAATAACTTACTTGTATTATCTGGAAGACTTCAATTTTCTGAAGTCACAGAGAAGGAAAAACATCCATGGATTCTTCCTAATAAATCTTACTTTGTAAAATTACTCATTAAGGATGCTCATGAAAGAATGTTCCACTTCGGTGTAGCTGTCACCTTAGCTCACCTTCGTGAAAGGTATTTTATAATAAAAGGAAGAAGATGCGTAAAATCAGTCTTAAGATCTTGAATGATATATCGGAAACTTATTGCTACTCCTGGAAAGGTGGAAATAGCCCCTTTACCAAAAGACAGAATCATCCAAACACCAGTTTTTGAGACCTTTGGCGTCGATTTTGCCGGCCCAATTTATTATAAAAATTCTGAAGGTACTGGAAAGGCTTATATTGTTGTATTTACATGTGCTGTAACTAGAGCGATACATTTAGAACTAGTCACCAATCTAAGTACGCAAACCTTTATTTTAGCACTACGAAGATTTTTCGCTAGAAGAGGATTCTGTAAAATAATATACAGTGACAATGCAAAGACTTTTTCTAAAGCAGATTTGGTGTTAAAAGACGCTTGGGAAAGAATTTCTAAGCAAGAAATTTTTGATTATTTGAGAAAGAATAAGATAACATGGAAGTTTTTAATCAACAGGGTTTCCTGGTAGGGAGGCTTCTGGGAAAGAATGTTACAATCAGTAAAAACACCTTTGAAAAAGGTTATAGGCAAAACTTGTCTCACTTATGAAGAACTAGGAACAATACTTACAGAAATAGAGACTGTGATTAATTCACGTCCCTTATGTTATCTCTACGAAGAAAATACTGAACCATCACCTTTGACACCATCTCACTTTTTAGTTGGTAAACGATTAATGTCCTTACCTTCTTATGGATTACCAATTTGAACCCAAGAAAAATCCAATAAGATCTTGTTGACGAAAAAATATAAATATAAGCAACAGATTACTGATCACTTTTGGAAGAGGTGGAGAAACGAATACCTGTTAGAACTTAGATCTGCTTTTCAAGTGAAAAACATAAATTCATCGCCTCAGTTCAAAGTAAACGATGTAGTGTTAATTCATGATGAAAAGCTCCCAAAACATGTGGAAATGCGGTCGTGTTAAAGAACTTATATGTGGTTGTGACTCTAAAATAAGATCATGTGTATTACAGACTGTAAATGGTGATCTCAAAAGACACGTGCAACTTTTATATAACCTTAAACTGGACTTGGTGGACTGATGGACACTATAAACCAGATGTTCCCAAAGTGTGCTCCGCGGAGCCCTTGGGGCTCCGCCTGTACTTTTCAGGGGCTCCGCGGCGTTCCAGGAAAATAAACAAAACTTGAAAAATATTAGCATATTGCAAGGGAAAATTTTTCGAAAGTATATAAGAATTTGTGTGCATGTGTGTGTCAAAATTATGTACATATGTTATCGGGTTGAAAAATACTATAATATATTTCATAAAATCACATAAAAATTTGCATAATATATATATTAATTTTCTATATAATATTTTTGGTTTGAACTGCTCTATTTTATAATTCTGCATTTAATGTGTTTTAAAAATTACTATCGATTCAAAATAAGCTACAAGAAATAGTATTGTGAATTGAATGCACAACGTGAATCGAAAGGGCAAAAGCGCTGTTATTTGTACTAATTTTTAGTTATTTAAATTTTCTATACTGTTTTTCATAGGAAAACAATGTTTATCGCTTAAAACATCTTTTTTATAACATCTTGCATCATTTAAAGCCACTCATTAGATTCATTTTACATTTGTGTATATTGTGTATATATATTTCTCTTTTTAGGGTTTCGTTCCTCTCACGAAATCCTATTACTTCCGCTCCGTTGTCTGTCCGTCACAGAGCCATTCTCAAAAACTGTATAACTTACAGAGTTGAAACTTCGGTTATATAGATGAATACCAGCTGTGAAGAGCTCAAAATATTAAAATTTGAAAAATTCGTATTATTTTAATAAATACAGATAAAAAACCAAAATTCTAACAGCCTTTTTCTATTAAATTTAAACATTTTCCGTTATAGCAGATGCCAAAGATTTAAAATCCACAATGAAATTCTTTCTATAATAATTAATTTTCTATCAGACGATTTCCACGTGAAAAAATGAAAATGAAATAAAAAGTTTCACAAATTGAAAAAAAGATTAATATGAAATAAAATTGATTGACGTCATAGTCGTAATAAAACGGAAAATGTCTAATATTTCTCAATAATACAAGGAGTATGAGTATGTGTAAGTGCACAAAGCAGATTAATATCACGTCATTAGAGAATTAAAAAGAAAATCTGACGTCATATGGGAAGTTTAACGAATTTTTCAAATGTTTGAGAATAATACAAAGCGAGTATCAATATAAATAATAGAGAATAGTAAATATATGAGTTTGAGAAACATATTGAATCGTGATAAAAATCCGATTATGGAAATATTCGCATATTTTAACATTTTGAAGGTGTACAATTTGCTTAATTTTGAAATTATTTTTTTAAATATTGCATTTAATCCGTATGACGGATATTATTATGACAGAATATAATAGCGGGCTTGGCCCGCTTTCCGGCTGGTTTAGATATTCGGAAAAAAGAAAAAATAGACCGGTAAATTTTTACTTTATAAAAAACATTACTTTTTTTTTTTGTTGTTGTTGCTAAATGAAATTTGTTTGAATTTATTAAAGAAAGGATAAAGTGTTTTGAATGGAATATTAAACGAAACCTTTTGAGCGATCTTCGATCACACTTACCCAGTTGTTTATAACTTTAATTTCTTTAGTCAGTTTATGTTATGTGTATATTTAAATTTTCTATATTGTTTTTTATAGTAAAACAATGTTTGTCGATTAAAACGCCTCTTTTTTTGTAACATCTTGTATCCTTTAATAAAAGCGTCATTAGATTCATTTAGTATTTGTATACGTTGTGTATATAGTTTTCTTTTTTCTTTTTGTAACTTTAATTCCTTTAATCTGTTTATTTGATTTTTATTAATTCTTAGTAATTTAAATTTTCTATACTGTTTTACATAATTGTACTTAATTTTTAAAGCAATGCATGTCGCTGAAAACGCATTTTTTTAAACATCTTGTATCACTTAACAGTCCCTCTGAACAATTTTGTTTTATTTGGTCTCGGCATTAGCTAAGATTCTCATGTTATGATGCCACTTTTTCCTATCAGAAATAAGGCTGTAGCAATTTAAAAATATATATATTGGTTCTTTACAGTTATCATCACATTAACAATCTAAACTTTTGCTCAGCTCCACCCCTTGCTTAGGCTTTTCATCTTTGAGTACCCGCCCTGATATAATTTAAACACCACCCATATATCCCGTTTTGTTAGTAAAGTTTATCTGCTAGTTGTAGTTGTTTTAACATGTGTTGCTTTAAGAGTATATCTATTTTGAGGCAAAAGCAATGATGAAAGAAAGTTTCTTTCAAAACTATAATTAATAGCTGAACCTAACAATACAGGTTATAGATTTTGCCCCGCCCACTTAAACAATAAAATGATGATCTGCTTCTAAATGTATTTTTAAAAATGGTTCATAAGAAGAAGTTCAGAGGCGATTCGTTTTCGTTGCACATTTAGAAGTACTAGAAACGTAAAGACGAATGAAAAAATAATCCGCAATCGATCATCCTATTACGGGTGGGCGGAACTAGCAATAACGTGTTATATAATTATTCATCGGCGACTGGGCCTGCGCATTTTCTTTCTTTTCGCGAGTAACCTATTGGTAGTATACAGAAGTCTCTCTTTGTAAACGAAAACAGTAGAACTTACATTTTTTTTCTGTGTGTGTGTGTGGTTTTCGCCATAAATAATAATACACTATATGGCCATTAATGACCGGCAACTTTCAATTTTGGACATTTTGTCGAATATTTAAAAAATATACTTGTCAGATTCTTCTGGAATTTTAGGATTAAAAAGAACAGGTTTGTCTTCATATTTATCAACGTCAATTTGATAAGGAGGACAATTAGGGGGCTAAAAAATATTAAAGAAAAAAAAGAATACTTTGGTTCACCCTGTAAAATAAAATGCACGAAATGATCTATCGCTACAGAATATACATAGGCAGACATTGTACAATATGTGTATTCATTTGTGTAAGAATAGCTTGTATATTAATAGAGTTATAGCGATTTTTTTTTAATTAAAAAAAATCTTGCATGTTTTTTGTTTATAACATACAGGGTTTTTAACCAACTTTAACGCCAGTTTCAGAAAATTGACAAAATGTAGTAGAAACAATATAGTGCGATTGGAATATAAATATATTAAATATTTAAGAAAATATGGGCAGTTGTATAAAATAATTTTTATCTGCGCATGCGCGAACAATAACAAGGATTTTTTTGCATAATTTAATAGTCAACTCTATCGAGCAACTTATTAAAAAAATCAATCAAATATCGTAAAAATTTAGAGAGATATCGGCGTTAGAGTGAGCTGTTTTTTAGCTTCTCCCTAAAACTCACCGAATGATAAGGGATTTTCAACAAATTATCATTTTTTATTTACATACTATTTTCCAATTTTTAATGATACTTTAGTGCTCTTTGAAAAACTACCCTAACGAGCTTATTCGAACTAAAAAAGAATAATCAAAATCAAAGGATCCGTTCCAAAACTATTATAACCTGGTGAAATGATGTTTTCCAAGGCAAACTAAAGTATCAATAAAAAATGAAATATAGTATAAAAATTAAACATGACAATTTGTGTACAATCCCTTATCATTCAACAAGTTTTTGTGATAAGCTAAAAAACAGCTCACTCTAACGCCGATATCTCTCTAAATTTTTACGATATTTGACTGATTTTTTTTAATAAGTTGCTCGATAGAGTTGACTATTAAATTATGCAAAAAAAATCCTTGTTATCGTTCGCGCATAGATAAAAATTATTTTATACAACTGCCCATATTTCCTTAAATATTTAATATATTTATATTCCAATTGCATTATATTCTTTCTACTACATTTTGTCAATTTTTCTGAAACTGGCGTTAAATTTGGTTAAAAACCCTGTATGTTATAATCAAAAAACATGCAAGAATTTTTTTTTAATTTGTAAAAAAATTGCTATATCTCTATTAATATACATGCTATTCTTACACAAATGAATACACATATTGTACAATGTCTGCCTATGTATATTCTGTAGCGATAGATCATTTCGTGCGTTTTATTTTACAGGGTGAACCAAAGTATTCTTTTTTTTCTTTAATATTTTTTTAGCCTTCTAATTATCCTCCTTATCAAATCGACATTGATAAATATGAAGCCAAACCTGTTCTTTTTAATCTTAAAATCCCAGAAGAATCTGATAAGTATATTTTTAAATATTCGACAAAATGTCTAAAATTGAAAGTTGCCGGTCATTAATGGCCATATAGTGTAGTTTCACGGAAGCCCCAATGCAATGCATGACCCAGACACGGTAACCATTTTGATCTTTAATTCTGAGTTCATACTGGAAATCCCAAAAGAATATTTTTTAATTTAAAAATTGATGGCATTAACCCCTTAAGAGTATTGCTCGAACGTCACTCGGGTAAGAATAGTATGTTTTATTCGCCACTAAAAGCTTTTAGAAACCACAAATTTTTAACTATAATTTTTGCTGTATTTGGCGTACATATCTCGATTATACAAGGCAGATATTTTAATACAAAAAAGTGGTTTCTTGTCCTTATTTTTAATATATTGTGTCCAATAATATTAATATTAAATAAAACTGTTAAGGGGTTTAATAATAGAAAATTTGATTTTCAAAATTTCTTGTATAAATTCAGAATTTCTGTATCAAGAAAAGGGCCAAACTGAGAACCTTGGCCCCATGTTGGAAACTACTAGTTCGGACTCTTATCCAGCAGATCTATCTCTGCTCTATAGGCATAAAATAACCGCCATTTGTAAACCATAGAGTATCGTCGGATTAAGGGGCTCCGCCTTAGAAATTCTTCCCAAAAAGGGCTCCGCCAGCCCAAAAGTTTGGGAACCACTGCTATAAACTATATTCTTAAATATTTAATTTCTTTGGTTACTCATATTTACTTTTATTATTGTTTAATTTGCATTAATTTTATGTGTTTTATTTTTTTCTTCTTAGATTCCATAATTGTTTGTATTAATTTAGCTTTTTGAATATCTATGTATATGTAAGTATGTTACCGAAAATGACTTTCATGTATGTAAGTAAACTTTTATGCTTATTAAATTGTTTAAGAATTGTAGATGCTGAACTAAGGGTTCAGCCGGGGGCAGTGTGTTACGATTGCCTCCCTGGCGCTAGTCAGACGATTTTTTGTCTGACTAGCCTTTTGTCTGTTGCTAGTGGTAACGACCTTTTTTTGTTTATTCTGATTTCGTTCTTTCAGTAATATGATGATGTAACTTTCTGAACCAATCTTTCGGTAATAATTTTGAATGCTCAAACGAGTGTTATAAAGAATAATATTCTATATTTAAATGTAAATAAATAGTTATTTAAGTTTTTAAGAAGAAGTTTGTTCTGCTGTGTGCTTATAATATAAAGACTCTCGATTGATTTCATAAAAAGAACTTTGAAAGATATTCGACAATGAAAAGAACCTGCAGTCCGATAAATTGACAAGCAACATATATATCATCATGTTTATCTTTCCGTTAATATAACTTTTTGTTTCTAAATAGTATCCTTTAAATACTATCATAACCCTAAGATTATGAACAGTTCATAAACCTGTAGAGTAATAACTTTAAATTTCTTTTGTAATGATTTTTTGTTACTCGAATATCTGTAATTTAGATAAGTTAACAAAAACAATGCAAGATAAAGGCTTTTTTATAAGTTAACTCGATATGATGGATTTTGTAAGTAGAACTGAAAAACTCTTTGACGTTTGATTAACGTAACATACTTTTTACCTTATGTTTATTTGATTCATTGCATTCCGTACATTATATTACCAAATATATATTTTTTAAATATATTGTTTTTCTGGGAATGATCTAAAAAAGTCTGTTTTTACAAGAATGATGTATGTGACTCATTAACTTATGAACTCATTAACTTGATGATCTGTATAATTAAGTTAAATACCGAGTTTAATTAACTTTGAAAATAATGCTATATTTTTAAATGCAAGTTTAATTCTCATAAATGTACTGTGCTTTTAATACTTAGGTGTTTACTATTTTGCGTTTTACAATCAAGGTACCCATACATTTTCCCAAGAAATAGGATGGCTAATAAGACTTAAAAGTCTAAATGTAATCCTGTACCGTCTAAGTAAAATAAAATACTCTCTTCTTCTAGAATTTCTTCTAAATTAATTCAGTAATAATCAACTGCGTTATTCTCGAAAATATGTATTTTAATCAAAAATGTGATTTTTAACTTTATTTTTACTTAAAATTAATGTTAAATTTTTCATCACATGTTAACTTATTTATGGAAAAATTTAGACAAATAATTATAATTATTTTTGATAGTGATGCCAAATAACCAGGTATCGTAAACGGAAATACATCACAGTTGGCCACATAAACAATGAAAGATCTCGAAACAGCCGTAGTCTAGTTATCTGATTTATTAAGAACCCTAACCCCAGTTAAACACTAGTCGATCTCTTTAACTAATTGAATGTATAAGAGTAGTGATTTTCCCATTTGGGTGAGGTCCAGATGGGACTCGAAATGGGACTCTTACTCAGAACCTTTAGCTTCAATTGCCAATTCTCTTCCAGTTGAGCTTGTGGGGCGACATCCCAGCCAACAGAGTATTCTCTCAGAACAACCATTTGGTCATGACATCTGGATTGTTATTTGAAGCAGCAAAACAGAATAAAACACATGTAAAGGAGCTCCAATAAACTATGGATGAGTAATTACATTATAATTATTTTTAACACAATCAACTGATTAGCAAATAATTTATACGAGTATTAATTTTCCCATCTGAGCGAAAATGTGTCCAGGCGCGGGCTCGAACCCAAAAACTTTGGCTTCAATTGCCAATGCTCTGGGATTGTGTTAAAAATAGTACAGTGTAATTATTCATTCACATTTTGTTGGAGTAGATGTGCAGTGTAAAGTAGCTTTGGAATAATTGCTGTAGATGCCTAAATCGGTAGATAAGTAGGTTAGAAGATTTATTTAGCAATCTTTTAAAATAAAAATGTAAAAATATTCATTTCTTTTTTTTTTTCTTGACCACACTAGCAATTGAAAAACTGTTAATAAAACAGTTTGTTTTATTTTTATTTTTATTATCCAAGATCTGGTAACTTGAAATTAATTCCTTTCGGGATATCCGAGTTATATTTTTATAACACGGAAATATTTTATTAATAAACATGGTAGAAGCACAAAACATCCTCAATATGAAAAATACCCAAACTTACAAATATTTTTAAGATGCAGAACTAATACTTGAAATGTTTTATTATAGGCTTTGAATATATGTTTTTCAAATGACGTTACATTTTTGTACTTTCGGCATCTATTTAGAAAAATTATTTATGATGTGAATTTGCAGAAATATATCCCAGAAATCAATGTTCCTAACATATGCAAAACTAAATGATTAGATTACGATGGCCGTTTTTTTTTTCAACCTCCGATCAAGCCGTTAAACAACCAGATGAGTGATAAGAGGCAAATATGCGTGGTGAGCGACTGCCCATCTCCCTAACTATAACATCTGCTACTACCGATGCCATCTCGTAATTTTAAACTGAGCTGTAGGCACATAAACATAGCTGGTACGATTGATGCTCGCGCCAAGTGCAAGTTGCGTAGTGTTGTTCTCTTTTTTTCAAGCAGAAGGGAATAGTGCAGCAGAAATTCATCGAAGAAAGACCCAACAGTACGAGAACATCTATCTGAGTGATAGTGTTGTGCGTTAATAGTGACGGAAATTTAAAGACGGGCGAACGGACGTTTAAATGGGACGTGTTTGATAACCCACCGTATAGCCCCAACTTAGCGCTGAGTGATTTACATCTCTTCCCTGAATAAAAGAAATGGCTAGGAGGCAAAAACTTCCAGAGGAATGATGACTTTCAAGTCACCGTTCAGGTTCACCTCACATCACTGGCGGCAACGTTCTTCGAAGAGGGGATCGGAAAGTTCGTCCACTGATATGACAAATGCCTCAATCTTCACGGCGATTATGTAGAAAAGTAACTATGTTTGTACATAATTTTTGATAATACATTCATTTTGTTCTTTAATTTTTTTTTATGGTCCATCGGAGATTGACGAAAAAACAACCCTCGTATATGATTCAGCCCCATGTCTAAATCCGAAATACTAAAATTTACTTAAACATTTCCTAGTCAGTTATATTGACATAAGTTTGCAATTTTTAAAATATAGGAAGGTAAAAACGGGCAAAAAAAAGACATATTAGAAGTACTTTGTAATTCAATATAACATTTCTTTTAGGGAATGAATAATAAATTTAAATTCACAAAACAAGAACTGCAATTAATAATAAATTATACGACGAAAGTCATCTTTAAAATATTATAGTTCTCTATTAATCTAGAAAGATATTCCATAAAAATCCCATTTATATGAAAGAAGCTTTTATAACCTTGACAGCCAAACACAAATTCCTCTTATTACACGCTTAATATTTTAACTTTTTCGATCTTATATATTTTTCTCAACCATGATTATCATAGATTAATATTTTTTCCTCTTCTCGACTGTTTACTCCGTAATATATGTATTTAAAGAAGTTGTACTTCAAAGAGTAAGTCACTATCATCATTATGCTAATCTGCATTAAAGCTTTCATCTATGAAACATCCGGGAAGTCAATTTACATTTTGAAACAGCAAGAACTATTTTCTTAAGTACCCTATTAAGGGTGGCATATACTACATAAATTTTATCTGGCAAAACACTTTGATAAAGCTGCTTATCGAAAAAAAATATTTGCATCTTCATGAAACACTTTTTCATGATTATAGCATTATAACATATTTTCAAAATTGCATCTATCTGAAGAACATCTAAAATATGATAAAATCCACACTATCAAAGAGGTGGCTTTTTCTTTTGAATTTTGTAAATGTTATATATATTTTTTAAAGTAATATATTAAGCTTTTAATATTTTAACACAGGGTACGCCGATTTAAATCAGGTTGATTAAAATCATGATTAAAATCACGATTTAAATCACTGTAATTTTTTTTTTAAATCACTGATTTAAATCAATATTAAAATTTGATTATTTTGGAATATGTAGTTTTGCCTTGATTTAGAAGATAATAAAATTTAAACAACCAACATATTATTTATTTGGATAAAATGTGCCAAAAAAGGACCTAAAAATACAAAAACTCTTTGCCTCTTTAAAATTCTCAATTGTAAATTTTATATTCGTAATCTGTACATATTGTTCTTTTTTCTTCTAACTAAAGAGAGAATAGTGTTCATCACCGAAAAGGTGTCCTGATGACCTTTCCAGGACAAAAGTGGCCCAAACTTCATTTGGTCATTAATATGGCATTATTAAAAGGCCATTATTACCATTATACGCTTCACTTAGATGCCATTTATTATGACATTGTTGTAGTTTGTTTAATAAATTAATATTTATTTTTAAATATCTTGTTATTGTTTTATCTATGGCTGCGTCACAGGTTGTAAGAGCACAGAAAGGCAAAATAAAGACAATGAATACAGTCAATCTACAGAAGTTTATAGCTGATCAATTTTTGAATGTTTTTCTCTCGAACAACTAGATAATATTTCCTATGTAATTGATTTTATTCATCGTCAATTTAAAATATGATGAATCTAGTAGATCCTGGTTACATTCCATTTACCTGCACAGAAATTCGTGGTATACATTTACGTAATATTTATAAGCAGGAAAAAGAACCATTGTGTATATATATGCATATTTTTATGAAAATTTTATTTTAAAAGATTTTATATCTTATATATTTTACATTTACATATTTAAAGAAATTATTTTTTAAAAATAGGACATATCTTATATGCTGACAAATACTATATAATTGTAAAAAGAAAAAAACGTTCTTAAAAAAAAAAAATATTTTCATGTAATTAAAGAAATAATTGCTTAATATTTATTAGTTTTCATATGGTAATTGCATTTAAATTTTAAAAGTCATCGAGTGTTCTTGCTAAATTCATGTGTTTAATGTATAATAAAATTGATTTTCTAAAATAATCAATTTAAATTTAAAAAATCCGATTTAAATGAAAAAAAAATCTGATTTAAATCCAAGAAATCCGATTTTTTTGACTTAAAAAATTCATTATTTTTGCGTACCCTATTTTAACATTATAAAACTGATTGGTGAATCACACGAGTAGTATTTTTTCGAATTGAGTGAAAGTATGTTCATTTCGGAACTAAAAATCGCTTAAATTTATGCTGATATATTTCAACAATAAACTAAAAGTGTTCAATGAAATGGGGTATAGATATTTTATGAGACAGTAATTATAGTGTAGAAAATTTATTCAAACTTACATTAAGAGATTTATTTTGTGTGTTGTTGTTTTCATTATGCTGATATATTAATGTACTTTATTGGGATTTGAATATTTTTCATTGCGCTAGTTTTACGAGGTAAATGTCTAGGAATGGACAATCCGCAATATGTCCAGGTCTGAACTAAAAATCGCTTAAATTCACGCTGATATTTTAAAACAATAAACTAAAAAGGTTCAATGAAATATTGTATAGAAATTTTATGAGACAGAAATCGTAGAAAATATATTTAAACCTACATTAAGAGATTCATTTTGAGTGTTATTATTTTCATTCTGCTTATATGTTCATTTACTTTGTAGGTGATATGAATGTTTTTCATTGAGCTAGTTTTACGATGTCAATGTCCAGAATGGGCTATCCGCAATATGTCCTGGTCGGAACTAAAAATCGCTTAAATTTACGATGATATTTTTAAACAATAAACTAAAAATGTTCAATGAAATGGTGTATAGAAATTTCATGAGACAGAAATTATACAAAATTTATTTAAACCTACATTAAGAGGTTAATTTTGAGTGTTATTATTTTCATTATGCTGATATGTTTATTTACTTTGTTGGTGATTTGAATATTTTTCATTGAGCTAGTTTTACGAAGTCAATGTCCAGGAATGGACAATCCGCAATATGTCAAAGTCTGAACTAAAAATCGCTTAAATTTACGACGATATTTTAAAACAATAAGCTACAAAGGTTCAATGAAATGGTGTATAGAAATTTTATGCGACAGAAATCGTAGAAAATTTATTTAAACCTACATTAAGAGGTTTATTTTGTGTGTCATTATTTACATTAGGCTGATATGTTAATTTACTTTGTTGATTATTTGATTTTTTTTTTCATTGAGCTAGTTTTACGAGCCTTTAATTTGATTCAAAGAAATCAGGATTTTAGTTATGTTTGGTATTGTACGTCACTCGAATGAATCACTTAAACGATTAGATTATTATTTAGCGATTGAAATATTTCCGGGAATGATAGCAGTATTCTATTTGTTTTAAAGCTAATTAATCATAATTCAACAGGAAAAAAATAATGAAATGTTTCTTATAAGTATGCTACAATTAATATTTTTATTACAAAATCCCTTGTTATATTTGATTTAAAAAATCGGAGAGATTGGCAAGTATGCTTTTGCGCATGCTCAAGATATTCCATTAGATCTGTGTTTCTCAAACTTTTTTACTTTGAGGCCCATTTAACCCCATAATTAAACTTCCATGCATTCTGCAATCATGATAATGAAAAATATACAATAGTAATATAGATCAATTTTACTTATTTACATACAAAAACAAAATGCTCCATCAAAAAATAAGAAGGCAAAATAATTGACTCACATTAACATTTAAAGACATACCAGAACGTCACACTTTTAAATTAGAATATGTAAGATTTCTAATTTCCGAATAGGTAGGCTCTTAAATATTTTTGTAACAATCATTTCTGCTGCATTTTATAATGAAATCATTTCCCTACAGGAGACATAATTTTTATCTGAAATAATTAGAATCAGATCTACCTGAAGATTTTAGACTGCTATTCATGATTTCAATGCATACGAAGTGCACAGATAGATAAATTAACTTCCAAAGGATGCAACATCATAAATCTAAATCTCGCGTGAAAGTAAATGTTATAATATGTTCTTAAAGTATTCATACTTCAATTAATTCTTAAAATCTTAATACAACTGGGCGCAAAATTTTCGTGGCACACCTGAGGTCTCCTAACGGTGCACAACTGTGTAGTGACACACTAGCATTAGGTTATTTATCGACTGTAGAAAATAACTTGATTCATCCTAATGATAGAATATATATCTCCTTTTTGCGCATGCTTAAGTGAATCACTCAAAACTGCCATTCGAATGATTTTTTTCCCAAATTATAACATATTTCGCTTTTGCACCTGTTCGAGAAATTAAATGCTATTATTCATCGTTTGGCGAAAATCATTCTCTTCTTCCACATCTCGGAGGATATATTACTATTTCAGCGTGCTTAACGTAGGTAGGGAATTAGCTTAAATTGTCTACTGTGCATTTCCAATTTATTATTTCGATAACAAACTTTTTCTAATTTGGGTTTAGCTTGATTCCAAAGAGAGCAAAATTCATCCCATCTTTTATTTTTGCAATATCGGTACCGGTTTAGGATATATATGCAAAATCTGGCCATTCTGGCAAAATCTGGCTATCAAACTCTGGCCATTTCTCAAGTTTGTGACCTTATTGCATGCTTTTCGAATGGTTTTGCCATTTTTAAATTTTTAGCTGTAGCGTACACTATTTTTACTAATTTTTAGAACTATTTATTTATAGCTCAATTCTCGAAAACAATTTTATCCAATAAACAAACAATTTAGCATATTTCCAATATTAAAGAAAAGAGAAAAATACAGATTATACAATGAACTGTTTTATGACAAATAATTGTAATTTTATTTAGAGGAGTGTAAAAATCTGCTCGCCAATGGGCATATTGCCACCAGTAAATTTTTTGTATTCTTCATCTAATAATATTACTAATACAATTTAGACGAAAAATACAGAAATTATACTTTTTAAAAAGAACCTTTTTTTTTTTTTTGTAAAGAAGTTGTACTTTTATAATTTAATATAACATTTATTTTTGGGAATAAATAATAAATTGAAATTCATAAAACAAGAACCGCAATTAATAATAATACGACGAAAATCAGCTTTAGAATATTATACTTCTCTTTTGATGTAGAAAGATATTCCCTAAAAAATCTCAATTATATGAAAGAAGCTTTTATAACTTTGACAGCCAAGTACAAATTCCTCTTATTATACGCTTAAGACTTTAACTTTTTCGTTCTTATATATTTTTCTAAATCATGATTATCATAGATTAATATTCTTCCCTTTTCTTGACTGTTTACTCCGTAATATGTGTATTTAAAGAATTTGTACTTCAAAGAGTAAGTCACTATCATCATTATGCTAATCTGCTTTAAAGCTTTCATCTATGAGACATCAGAGAAGTCAATTTACATTTTGAAACATCAAGAACTATTTTCTTAAGTACCCTATTAAGGGTGGCATATACTACATAAATTTTATCTGGCAAAACACTTTGATAAAACTGCTTATCGAAAAAAATATTTGCATCTTCATGAAACACTTATAGCATTATAACATATTTTCAAAATTGCATCTATCTGAAGAACATCTGAAAGATGATGAAATCCACACATTTCAAAGCTTTTCTTTTGAATTTTGTAAATGTTATATTTATATTTGAACACTAGAAAGGTAGGAACAACTTCTCCTACTTGAACGGCGGAAAGGGGTCATTTTGACCCCTAGATGAAACTACTGAAGTAACAACGATAAAACAATTTTAAATGCCATACATCGAAAAAATATATATAATTTACGTGTATTTCATCATTTATATTTAATTTATATTTAATATAACTTGATAATTTATTGAATTTGTAAGGTACTGTAAATGTATTGCCTGCAGGGCAATCAATTAGATCATACTTCAATTACTCAAATAACACATTAATTTGATATAAAAATTGATTTGTTTTACAAATTAAAACTACTGCTAACTAAAAAAAACACAATTTATAAATTAATATTTTTTCCATCAACATTTCATATATATATATATATATATATATATATATATATGAAATGTTGATGGAAAAAATATTAATTTATAAATTGTGTTTTTTTTAGTATATATATATATATATATATATATATATATATATGGGAATTATCAGAAGTAACAACAACAATAATACGAACTCAATGAATTATTACGTTTCACAAGCAGCGATAAAAGCGATGATCACGCAAGACCAAGAAAAGCACGCCAGCACGAGTAGTTGCTCTATAGTTTTCTCGGATATGGTTGTTGGTGGATTTATTATGCAATGCTTGGCAAAGATTGCTAACGATTAATTATATTGAGATACGAATGTTTGTATCATTCAAGAATATTAACCCAAGTATACAGTTTTGCGTGAATATCAGCTGTATTTGTTGTTATGTTATTAAACCTGTTTTGTTTATATTATATTAGAAGAATCTTTGTTGTGGCTAAAGTACTTATTACTTATCATAATCCCACAACAATTTTTGGGGTCTCGTTGCCGGGATATGAATATAAAGCTGTTTGGTACCGGGATAATATGAAAAAATTGAACTGTTTTTCTGAAGTACTATATGAATAAAAGTTCCATAATCAGATCTACGATACTATAATACGTTGTTCAGTTGAAGTTTAAAGAAGTTAAATAATGTCAGCTATTAATAAAACCAGAAAAGCAGACTTGTTAACATTATGTGACGAACTAGGTCTATTTGTACCACAGAGTGCAATAGTTATTGATGTTATAAAATTGATAACCGGATCAGAAGATTATGAAGAAAATTTCATTAGAGTTAGACTCGAAGTCATTGCCGCTGAGAGACAAGAAACAGAAAAGGAAGATATAAGATTAGAAGTAAAAAAGGAAGAAAAAAGACTAGAAGCAGAAAAGGAAGAAAAAAGACTAGAATAAGAAAAGGAAGAAAGAAGACTAGAAGCAGAAAAGGAAGAAAGAAGACTAGAAGCAGAAAGGCAGGAAAAAGAAGCAGATTGAAAATTAGAGGAAAAGAAAGTTGAATTGGAATATGAATTAAGAAAAATGGAGCTTCAACGCAATTTGAAAAGTGTGAGCGACGATTCTGCAATAGCAGGGTCAGGTAAGCAACCAGATTTGCTTAAATTAATATCTCACTTTGACGGCAAAAGTGATATTAGTCTATATTTAGCATTATTTGAAAGACAAATTTTTCGAATGAATATAATACAAGAAAATTGGGTCACACATTTGTTAAGTTTAATCCCGTTAGAAATCGCCAATATTATAGCTAGAGAGCCAGAAACATTGGCGAACAATTACGATTATGTAAAAGATTTACTTCTTAAACGCTTCAAAATGACGCCAGAAGAATTTAGGTAGAAATTAATGTCACATAAAAAAGAATCTTCAGCCACTTGGCGTGATTTAGCATTTGAATTAAGAAATTATTTGGAAGAATGGATTAGCGGTCTTAAAGTATCTGATTTTGAATCCTTAAAAGAATTAATCGTAGTAAATCAAATTAAGCGGAGGTTACCTATAGAAATGAAAGAGCATTTTATTGATGATCTTCCAAAAATTAAAAATGTAGATGTATTAGTAAGTAAACTAGACGATTATGATGCGGCGAGACGTAATGTTAAAACCATGAATAGAATTTCACACCACTTTGAAAATAGAAAGCCCGAAATAAGTAAAAATGAAAATTCACAATCTTTCTCTGATACCCAATACCAAAATAAAAGAAATAAATCTCAAATTAGGTGTTTCAGATGTAACTCTCAAGGCCACGTAGCGTCTCAGTGTAATAATAGAAATAACGGTCAAACTAATGAATTCAGTCGCGATTGTACCGAAAACCATCGATTTTCACCGCCAATATCCCAATTTTCGTGTGCAAAAAGTTAATGTTAATACAACTGCTAAAGATAATAAGCCTAACCCTGAGATGAGAACATTTAATATTAATGGAAAAGAAACAAATCTCTTATTTAATACAGGGTCCTATTTAAGCCTAACAAGCTATGAAAATTATGTAAATATTGGATCGCCAAAATTATCTTTTGATAACATATCACTGTGCGGCATTGATGGCATTGTATACCCTTTAGGTTATTTCCCTTATTAATTCAGAATTGATGGTTTCACAATTGCTACAAATTTGTATGTTTTAAAATCTCTTGCATATGACATAGTCCTAGGAATGGACGTGATGAGTAAACTAAATTTGGCGATAAATGAAGAGGGGATTAAAATTGTTGACGAGCGCAATACTTTTCAAGTAGGTTGCCTTAAAGTTGTAAAGAATTCCGATAAAAAATTAAATTATGTTGCCAATTCATACAATGAAGCGAGAGTATCAAAAGAAAATAGGGTACTTTTCGGTTAGCCGGGCGCCAGTGAAATTTATATATCTATGTATACATATATATACATATATATATACATACACACATTTATATATGCATGTATATATATATACATATATATACACATACATATATGTGTGTATGTATACATATATATGTATATATAGATATATACATTTCACTGGCGCCCGGCTAACCGAAAAGTACCGAAAATAGTTCACGTGCAGAAAACGAAATGATTAGTATTATGAATAAAAATAATTTCAAGATAAATTTAGCACGCGCGGTGAAAACAGATAACAGTCACTCAGCTCACGAGACCAAATCAAAAGATGAAAATGAAATAGCAAAAAACGGAAAATATTATAATTCAACGTGAACGAGAAAAGAAATAGACGGAAGTAATTTAAAAAGACAAAATGAAAAAAAAGAAATATTTCATGAAAGTTTCAGGAAACGTGATTGCAAATACGGAAATGAAGTGAAATCATTTTATGCAAAAGAAAAGTTTGTTGACATAAATCATAGATACCGCAAACAGTATAGACAGTATGAAGACAGAAAAAAGCATAATATTCATGAATATGGTAAACAAGACAGGGGTCAAAGAAGTTATTATTTTTGGAGTGATAGGAAGCGAGAACCCTATTTTACAGATAAATTTTATTACAAAAGATATGAAACTACATTTCATGGAAGAAATGATGAATGTATTGAGAGTGATACCAAATGTAACTATGTACCTCTTGTTATTTTCAATGGTTACGAATATACGCAAAGAAGAAAATGTTATGAAAATTGTTATTGTCCGTGTCATTCAAAAGGCAAAGTGTATATGAAAAAATATCCTGAGTTTTAATTTAGTTATTTTTGTTTTATTTGTTTTATAGTATTGTATAAGTTCATAGTGTAATATTAAAATTGTATGATAAGAAGTATTGAACTATCGAGATCGCCAGGGCGTCAGGATGACCAAAAATGTGGGAAATATCAGAAGTAACAACAACAATAATACGAACTCAAAGAATTATTACGTTTCACGAGCAGCGATAAAAGCGATGTTCACGCAATACCAAGAAAAGCACGCCAGCACGAGCACTTGTTCTATAGTTTTCCCGGGTATGGTTGCTGGTGGATTTAGTATGCAATGCTTGGCAAAGATTGCTAACGATTAATTGTATTGAGATACGAATGTTTGTATCATTCAGGAATATTAACACAAGTATATAGTTGTGCGTGAATCTCAGCTGTATTTGTTGTTATGTTATTAAATCTGTTTTGTTTATATTATATTTGAAGAATCGTTGTTGTGGCTAAAGTACTTATTTCTTATCATAATCCCACACACACACACACACACACATATATATATATATATATATTCAGTATTGTCCAATATTTCAAAAACTAACAAATCTAGAGTGCTGATTTAAAAAAAAAATACTTGTTATCTAATTAGGAAAAGTCAAAAAATTTCGAAAAATGTCTTCCAAGCAAACAAAAGTAATCAACGGACAAAAGTGCTCAGGGGTCAAAATGACCGCTACCGCCGTTCTAGTGTTAAAGTAATATATTAAGATTTTATTATTTTGACCCAATCAAACTGATTGGTAAATCATACGAGTAGTAATTTTTTCAACTGAGTGAAAGTATGTCCAGGTCAGAACTAAAAATTGCTTAAATTTACGCTGATATTTTTCAACAATATACTAAAAATATTCAATGAAATGGCGTTTAGAAATTTTATGAGATAGAAATTGTAGTGTAGAAAATTTATTTAAACTTACATTAAGAGGTTTATTTTATGTGTTATTATTTTCATTAGGATGATATATTAATGTACTTTGTTTGGATTTGATTTTTGTTTATTGGTCTAGTTTTACGATGTCAATGTCCAGGAATAGACAATGCGCGATATGTCCAGGTCTGAACTAAAAATCGCTTAAGTTTACGACGATATTTTCAAACAATAAACTAAAAAGTTTCAATGAAATGGTGTATGGAAATTTTATGAGACAGAAATCGTAGAAAATTTATTTAAACCTATATTAAGAGGTTTAATTTTTGTATTATTATTTTCATTATGCTGATATGTTAATTTACTTTGTTGGTGATTTGAAATTTTTTTCATTGAGCTAGTTTTACGAGCCTTTACTTTAGTTCAAAGAAATCAGGATTTTAGTTATGTTTGGTTTTGTACGTCACTCGAATGAATCACTGAAACGATTAGATTATTATTTAGCGACTGCAATATTTCCGGGAATTGTTGCAATATTCTATTTGTTTTTAAAGTTAATTAATTATAATTCAACAGGAAAAAGTAATGAAATGTTTCTTATAAGTATGTTACAATTAATCTTTTTATTACAAAATCCGTTGTTTTATTTAATGTACAAAATTGGGCAGGTTGTCAGCTATCCTTTAGCGCATACTTGAGATATTCCATGTTTCTCAAACTTTTTTACTTTCAGGCACATTTATCCCCACTATTAAAGTTCCATGCATCCTAAAATCATGATAAATAAAAAACATATAATAGTAATGTAGATCACTTTTACTCTTTTACACCCAAAAACAAAAGCCTTCATCAAAAAATAAAAAGGCAAAATAATTGACTCACATTAACATTTAAAGACATATCAGAACTTGACACTTTTAAATTAGAAGATGTAAGATTTCTGATTTCCGAATACGCAGGATGTTAGATAATTTTTTTTAAGAATCATTCCTGTTGCATTTTATAATGTAATCCTTTCCCTACAGGAGACATAATTTTTATCTGAAAGACTTAGAATCAAATCTACCTGAAGTTTTTAGACCGCTATTCATGATTTCAATGCAACGAAGTGCACAAATAGATAAATTAACTTCCAAAGGATGCAACATCATCAATCTAAATCTCGCACGAAAGCAAATGTTATAATATGTTCTTAAAATATTCATACTTCAATTAATTCTTAAAATCTTAATACAACTGGGCGCAAAATTTTCGTGGCACATCTGAGGTCTCCTCACGACACACCAGCATTAGGTTATTTATCGACTGTAGAAAATAACTTGATTCTTCCTAATGATAGAATATCTATCCCTTTTTGCACATGCTTAAGTGAATCACTCGAAACTGGCATTCGAATGATTATCCCCCCCCCCATGATAACATATTTCCTTTTTGCACCTGTTCGAGACATTAAATGCGATATTCATCGTTTGGCGAACATCACTCGCTTCTTCCACATCACGGATGATATATCACTTTTTTTTCAACGTACAGGATTATCTTCTACTGTCTGCTGTGCATTTCCGATTTATTATTTCGATACAAAACTTTTTTTTGGTGTGTGTGGGTTTTAACATGACTCCAAAGAGAGCAAAAATTGTTCCACCGGTTATTTTTGCGATATCGCTACCAGTTTAGGATATATACGCACTTTTACATTTTGGGGAAACATTTTTAGAATTTTTTGACTTATTTTTATCAAACTTTAGCCATTTCCCAAGTTCGTGACCTTACTGCATGCTTCTAGAATGTGTTTGCCAATTTTAAATTTTGAGATGTAGCGTACATTATTTTTACTAATTTTTGAAACTATTTATTTATAACTCAATTCTCGAAAATAATTTTATCGAAACAAATAATTTAGTGCATTTTTCAATAGTAAAGAAAAGAGAAAAATACAGACTATACAATGAATTATTTTATGACAAATAATTATGTTTTTATTTACGGGAGTTTAAAAATCTGGGCGCCAATGGGCATATTGCCACCTCTAAATTTTTAGTATTCTTCATCGAATGATATTACTAATGCAAGTTAGATGAAGTATACTGATAAAATTTACGCGAAGAATACTATTAAAATTCGGTGGTGACAAACAACTCATTGTCACACAATTTTTATATTTAAATAACAGCAATTTAATATAGCACATACTTCTGAAATCCTTCTATGAAATAATTTATCATTTAACTGTGCAATGAACATTTTCAGATACTTTAAAACTATCTTACATTTTTTGTTGTTAAACATTTAAAGTTTACGTGGAGTTTATTACATTTCAAAATATTGATATGACATGTGAAAACTATAAATCAAGGCAAAAAAAAATTTGAAGGTCACAAACCATTTAATCAAAACATAAGCATCGGACCCCATCTATAATCGAATATTTAAAATAATTCTATTATGTGCATTGCCAGCTTCCTTTTGTATACGGTTACTAAGCCATAATCGCGAATAGCTTTAGCAAGAAAACAACACAAAAATTTTGGTTAAATACGCTTTTACTTAATCTTTCTACTCTATATATATTTTTTCAGTTTATTTTTTCTGGTTATTCATTTTTCTAAAATTAAAAGTTATTCCAAAGAAAATAAATTAGTTAAACTCATATGCAAAATTTAATGCCAAAATCACTATGGCCGTCGATATATTCACTTTATTTTATTACTTTCATTTGTTTTAATAATTTTCTACGTGTACATTTTAATACACATCATGGGTTTAAATTTAACATGGCTTTAAATGTTCCATTTTTGAGTTTTTTTGAAGAGATTAGAAGTTAAATGTGTTTTGCTTATAAATAATAAATAATTAAATATTGAAACGGAATTTTGTTCTAACGGCACTCGCGGATGAATCGCCAAGTGACAGAAATTTATCGCCAAACTATAAAAATTATATGACATTATAAGTAAAATATTATGTATACAACATTTCGTGACACATACGGCCCAGTTATAGTCATATATGACGCATATATTCTCAGTTTAACAATGACTAAGTGGAATTTCGTAATTTGTTTATTATTTTAACTTTTAATTATTTTACTTCCCTTTTAATTTAACTTACGCGATATAAAATTACACTTTCGTTTTTTATAATATTAAGGGAATAAACTTCCTTTATCTTAATTTACACTCCAAAGGTAATATTCATTATAATATAAATGAAACACCGCGTGTATCAATAGCTTATTAAAACTTAAATCGTTTACGAAATTGGAACCCTATATTTATAATTAGCATATGTCAGAGAACAAATTGGTGGATATAATCAATGGGAGCCAATCCGAGATAAAAGTTTGTCCATCAATCTCTCGAATAATCGATTTTATTTCCACTGAATTTATTTATCACTTTTAGGAAAAATGAAAATAAAATTTCAAGTAAAAAAATTAAAAGTTTAAAAAAAGTTTTAAATTTTAAGTAGTGGTTGTGTTTTACTTTTATTAAAAGTAATTTGTGTATATTATTTTAATTTGTTTTTGTATCGTTATATATGTAAAATTTTAATGCACTTTCATTTACTATTTTAAATGTTTAGAAAAATTTAAAATGGGATCTTAAACTATTTCCTTTTGAATAATAAACTTTGAATAATTAATAGTAGAATCGTTATGACTATCATTAAGACGGTTATAAAAAGAAAAATTCCTCCGCTCAACAACGCAAAACTTTCTGGCGCTTTTTTAAACTCAAAAGCATGATATTTGCAGGCATAATTAATGAAGTTATCTTTAATTGAATAGTTTTTTTTCGATAAGCGATTATAAGCGATTGTTCTCTCAGGAGGGCAATTTTTTCCCTTCCGGTACGGAAATTTCGTTTTGAATGCCATCTG
Source organism: Maratus michaelseni (assembly GCA_963931845.1). Taxonomy (NCBI): domain Eukaryota; kingdom Metazoa; phylum Arthropoda; class Arachnida; order Araneae; family Salticidae; genus Maratus; species Maratus michaelseni. The sequence goes on from OZ007594.1 coordinate 176,505,370, forward strand.
TGACAAAATTTTCTGATAAAGCTTTTGACTTTACCAGAAAACGGAAAAACATTTTGTTCACTCACTTTCTGAATAAGAGCACCTGCCTATTTAATACGTTTGTAAACAAAAATTAACTAAAAAAAAGATCAGAAAAAAACCAATGTGTATTTGAAATGCAATAAGATAAAGTTTTTATGACCTCAGTTCACGTGATAAAAAAAAAAAAGGCAAATATTTCGAGATAAATGAAAACTTTACGAAAATACAATAGAACCTCTTCCGAGTTTTCATGATTTTGGGAAAACTTTCCTTTAAATTCAGAAACCTTAGAAATCAATAAATATACAATATTTAAAGAAGCATATCTGAAAATAAAAGTTTCTTTTGTTGATCGCTGCAGTGAAAAAAATATATATATATACATTTTAAGAATAGTTTTTACAGTGTCATAATCATTTTTAGGAAAACGAAATATAGGTTTTACGGATGATCTAAAATATTAATTACTCATTTTGAGCTGCGTAATAGAATTTATATGTGCAAGAGTAACAAAATCTATATATTTAATTTACTATTAATGTAAATGTTGTTTCTTTAACATGATGGTAATTTAAACATGTTGGTTCAACATGAAAATAATCGCCCTATTTGAATACTTACTTAAGTAAGTATTCAAATAGGGCGATTATTTTCATAAGTATGGCAATTGCCAGTATAAGCCAGAATTGCCAGAAGGAAAAGCCCAGTATTGCCAGAACCTAAGTATGGCAATTGCCATACTTAGGTTATCCCGTTTTGTATAATTCGCCTTCTTTTCAGTTTAGAGCAGGCAACGGCAGGCGGGTATCCTAATAAAATATTAAAATTGTTAACGTGTTTCTTTTTATTTCACTATCAAATATAATTTAAAATATACATATATTTTTTTCTATAAATAATACAATTTCATTTTCAGTTTTACTTTATTTTTTAGTAATATTTTTTAGTAATATTTATTCATATTTTCTAGTATATTCTAAATCTAAATAATTGTAAGCACAAAACTAATTAAATACCAGGAAGAAGCCATTTATCCCTGATTAAAGGTAATGAATTTAGATGGTTGGATATAAAAAGTAAAAGAAACTTCAAATCTTATATTTGCATCTCATGGCATTATTTTCCGATTATAAAAGTTTTTAATGTTTTCCATTGTAATTAAAATGTGGCTGTGACTTTTTATCTTATTTTTTTTCGCTGAAAGTTTTGTGAATATAGTAATAAGAACTACACGAAAATTCTATATTTAATTGAGGATTACTATCAAAATCAACAAATTCCGTATAAAAATGATGTATGTAATTTATCTATTGTTAATATGAACACAAAAGTAATCAGAAACGCTGTAAGAGCGGTAGATCAGGCATGAAAGAACGTGGAGAGGGATATATTACATATTTATTCTGCCAAAAAATAGTAGAAAATGAAAATATCCACACTCAATGGAAAAAAAAAACTTCCTGTTATTTAATATTTTCACTTTATCTTAGATGGAATTTCTATAACAAAATGAATAGAAACTTTTTCTGAAGCTATCTATAAATTTCACACAATAAAAATGTATTTACCCTTAATTTAACGTGAATAAACTGACACTGTTGTGGGTGTTGTGTGTGCTTTGTTACGACCGATTATCTTCTAGAGGGATATAGACCGCAGAAGGAAAGCCCTCCGTGGAGAGTCTTCCTAAAGGATCCTTGTCCGTATTTATACAAGTTAAGCAAGGTTTAAGGAAAACCACGCAAACAATCTAACGATTAGGCCGACAGCCGCGACGTGGGAGAATTTTTTTCAACGCAATTTCTTTGAATTATTCAGGTTATATTCAACATTTATAATTAAGATAAACCTCAGAAATGTCTAAGCATTTCACGTCATAAACAATATAAGTTTAATTAATATTTCAAAATAAAAAATTGTGTGATTATTCGATAAAAAGGATAAATAAATCAAATGAAAATCCCATCATATATTGTACTGTTCTCTAAATAAAACCCCACAGTGAAATGTTTCCTAAAAAAAATCCACCGTAGTGCTACACTAAATATTTTACTAAAGTCCATTTTTTTGTTTTGTTCTGTTTTTATGGATCATTTAGAATAATAAAAATAGTTTAAAATATCGAAAGAGTTTATTTAATTTTAAAATAATTTAAATTAACAATTGCAGAATTCTGGCACAACATGAACTTCATTTTTACAGATTTTCTTTTTATAATAAAATTTTAAAATGAGCTATATAATTTTTTTTACGTTAAACTATTAATCTATAATAAAATGCTTCATTTTTAGCTGATTATATCAGGTGTGGGTTGTTTTAAGGTAACATGGGACATTTTTTTTGAAAAGTGGGCTTTTTTCAAATTCTCGCATAATTAGCTGCCATTTTGTAATAAAGTGATAAAATGAAAAATGCTGAACATTAAAATCTTAGTCAGAACAAGTCGAAAAAATTTAGTCATGTTCTATTTTTATAAATTCTTTAATAGACTTTATATAGAGAAATTTTCAAAAAATGTGTTTTTTTAGAGGACAGCACAATAATTCATTAAAAACGCTGTTATAGACATCAAGGTTTTATTCAAATTAACCATGAGTATATGATTCTCAAAATATATATATTAATGGTTTTTATGCATAAGTAAAACAAATCATAAGTATAGGGCCATAAAATTATATACATTGGTGATTTTTATGCATAAGTAAAAAATTAGGGAGTCAAATTTTATATACATATATTAGAAAACACTAGAAATTAATGTCAGTTAAACATTATTTTATATAGTATTTTCAAATATTAATTTCAAATTTCAATAAAAACAACAGATAGAACAGGTCTAACATACATATCTTTTGATTATAAAAGTATGTTCAAACCAAAAATCAGCATAACAAAAGTATTTTTATAGAAAAATTAAAGTTTTAATTCCAACATTTACATTACAGTAATTAAAAAATATATATTAGAATTTCATAAACATCCGAAAATAAAATATGTTAATTTTAAAATTTTTGTTTCAGATGATTTGCAATTTAATATTTTGGTGTAAATCTATGTGCATAAAAATCAGTGTTTGTATGTATGTTCTTTAAACCAATTTACAATTTTTTACCGATTTCTACAAAAAAATTATAATTTGTAAAATTAATATATACTTTAAATAGTTTAAAGGCCTGTTTTTAGTCCTTTTTGCAAACACCTGCAACAGTTTATCATTGAACAAATCTATTTTTTAATTTTCTAGTATACATTTTTTTTTCTTTCCAATTGCCATACCATAAATCAGCACAATAATTGAAAAAATTAAATGATAACACACGTGCTTTGTTTTTCTAAACTAATAAAATGTCAGATTCACTCGATATATTTTCGCATCCAAAATTGACATTAATCTTAGCAGATAATGAGACTTTTTCGTGAATATTATTTACAGATTTTACCAGACGAGGGTAAAAAAATATAGTTCCTTCATTTAATGTATTTAGCGTTAAAACATCTACTATAATACAAACATTTTAATTTATATGAAAATATTGAGCGATTAATGGAGTTCCGTCCAAAACTGATTAAGTAGCTGTATCAAGTATAAACAACGATAATCGAGATTGCGAAGATATGGTTAATATCAACTGCGTAAATCTCGAGGTGGATTTGACTCATATTACAAATTTAGCTAACAGAGAAAAAATACGAGAAATAATAAAATCATATGAACCGAATAAAACAAAGGTACTGGGTTAAAGATGAAAATACTACTGGCGGATGAAAAACCTATATGTGAACGGCAAAGTAGATTCCCTCTAGTTGATCAGGAAATCATCAGTAAGCAAATACAACAGTGGTTGGAAGGTGGGATCATTAAACAACGTTACTCAGATTTTGCGGCTCCAGTAGTCCCGAGTAAGAAAATATTATTATTATTATACATTAAGCCGATGGGTCGCACCGGTTACGTATAGATTATTGGAAAATAAATCGAAAAATATTTAAAGATCACTATTCATTACCGTTAATTGGGGATATGATTGAAAAATTAGAAAAATCAAAAGTATTTACGAAGTTAGATATCAAAAACGGCTTTTTCCACGACGAAATTGAAAAAAGCAGTCGTAAATATACAGCTTTTGTAACGCATGAAGAGGAATATGAATTTTTGCGTTGTCTGTTCGTATTGTACATGTCGGGTAATCAAATCCAAAGGTATGTAAACACAGTATTGCACGATTTACTGCGAGAAGGCACTATCATTGTATATATGGATGGTTTTGTGATCCCCTCATATTATGCAGAAGATGGAATAAAGAATCTGCAACGAGTATTAGAAGTAGCATCGGCATATGGTTTAGAAATTAATTTCAAAAACTGCCAGTTTCTTAAAAAGAAAATATCATTCTTGGGTTATATAATCGAAAATGGAACAATAAAACCGTCCGAAGCGAAAACAAAGGCTGTGCAAAATTTCCCTAAACCAACTACAACAAAACAGTTACAATCCTTTTTAGGTTTAACAGGATACTTCAGAAAGTTTATTCCTAATTATGCCAAAATCGCCAAACATCTAAGTGATTTATTAAGAGAAAGAAATTGTTTCAAAGAGAACAGCTCAAGGTTTTCAAAGAGTTAAAGAGAGTATTATCAACAAAACCATTTCTTCAACTATATAAACAAGGATCCACACTGGAGCTCCATACTGACTCAAGCAGCCAAAGATTTGGCGCAGTTTTATTACAGACAGAAGACGATGGAAAATTTCACCTATTACAATACATGAGCAAGAAAAATCCGATACAACAGGAGAAATATTCAAGTTATGAACTTGAAGTATTAGCCATAATAGAAGATCTAAATAAATTCAGAAATTACCTAATGGGAAATAAATTCAAGACTGTCACAACCTGCGCTGCCTTCCAGAAAACCTTAAATAGAAAATATTTAACACCTAAAGTAGCAAGGTGGGAATTACTCATCGAAGAATATGACTACGAGATAGAACATAGACCAGCAACAGGAATGAAACATGTAGATGCATTAAGCCGAAACGTGCCGATAACGCAATCAGTATTAATTGTAACCAAATCACAAGGAGAAATAAAGAAAATAATTGCAATAGCTCAAAGACTAGATGAATTTATACAAGCCATAACTAGTTAAAAGTGGTTCGTCCGATAATTACTTAGTAAAAGATGACGTATTGTATAGACTCGACAATGGAAAAGAAATGTTGGTGGTGCCGGAAGAGATGCAACGAGAAATTGTACGAAAAAATCATGAAAGAGGACACTTTGCTGTATCAAAGACGGAAGAGCTAGTGAAGCAAGATTTTTACATAGCTGGATTAAGGAAGAAAGTAGAAACAGTAATCGCAAACTGTGTTGATTGTATCTAGTATAATATGAAGAAGGGAAACGTTGAAGGTTTTCTAAACAATATACCAAAAGTAGACAAACCATTAGAAACCTATCACATAGATCACTTAAGTCCATTATATCTCACAAATAAAAAATATCAATATATTTTCACCGTAGTAGATACATTTATGAGGTTCGTATGTTTTTTTTTTCCAGTGAAATCAAAGTCGGCCAAGGAAGTAATAGACAAATTAGAACTACAGCAAACAACTTTCGAGAACCAACTAGAGTTATAACTGATAAAGGAAAAACTTTTACTGAAAGCGAGTTCAAGGAATATTGTACAAAACAAGGAATTGAGCATTTACAGATAACAACTGGGATGCCAAAAGGAAATGGACAGGTGGGAAGAATACACATAGTGATGATATCAGTTTTGTCAAATTGTCTAGCGATCACGAATCCAAGTGATATAAGTAAGTACCAAAATTACAAAGAATTATCAACAGCACAATAACGCAAAGCACCAAGTATAGTCATGACAGGAGTTAAAATGAAGGAGAGTGACATGCAAAACATCAAGAAGATTTTAGAAGACGAATATACCGAATGTATCATGGGAGAACGCGAAGCCATGAGAGAAGAAGCAAAGAAAAATATGCTCAAAATACACGAATAAAACAAGGTGCTGTTTGATAAGAAAAGAAAACAGTCACGAAAATACAAAGTAGGAGATATCGTCGCTATAAAGAGGACGCAATTTGGAAATGCTATCAAACTTAAAGAAAAATATTTGAGGTCATATGAGATAACGGCAGCCAAGAATTATGATCGGTATGAAGTAGAAAAAGTAGAAGATCATGAAGGTCCAGGAAAGACGTCAACCGGGGCCAAATACATGAAGCCGTGGTCCATGGGTTCTCCTGATTAAGTCAGATAGATTAAGTATATGTGTATGTGTGTTGAGCATGTAATCAGCATTTCAGATAAAAGAAAAATATATATAAATCTCAAAAGTTTAGCTATTTAAGCGTGAAAAAATAGTACGCCAAGATGCTGATGTCGAGACGCCATTATGTCAGGACAATCGATTTGTAGGATTTGAATTTGAACATACTTAATTTTCTATGACGTGCGTGATCATCAAATTAACTGACGCTCTGGTAGTTTTTATTATCCATGATTTCAAAGCATGAGTTATAAAAATTCTCGATCACGAGATCACGGTTTGGATATCTTCAAAATTAGAAAAAGAGCTGACTTTTAATTTTTAACCTTCAGGAATCGTCGAAATATGAAATGTCAATAAAGGCACTGTTAGACCTAATTAGACTGTTCGAAAGTAAGTGTATTATGTGTTTTAAGTGAGAAATGTAATATATTTGAAGAAGTTACCAACGAAGCGTTGTAAAATTATCTTTCTAGAATTATATTAAAGTTCATGTGTTGTTATTTGAACGTCTAGTTATTCAAGTAATTCAATAAATTGACTTTTTACATATTAACTTCCTACAAATTTATGTTTTAGAACCCGTGTAAAATTACTGTCTACTTTCAGAACTTTTCACTTTTTACTCCTTTTAACACTTGCAATAGTTTTTTTTTTTCACAAATTAATTATTTTAATTTTCTACTGCATTTTTTTTCTTTTATGTTGCGACACCCTAAAATCAACAAAATAATTGAAAAATAAAATGATAACATGCGTGCTTTATTTTTATAAACTAATAAAAATTCAGATCCACTCGTTAAATTTTCGCATGCAAAACTGATGTCACTCTAAGTAGATAATGCAATTTTTTCATATATAGCATTTAAAGATTTTACCAGAGGCGGGTTAAAATGCTGCATTTCCTTAATTTAAACATATTTAGAGTTAAAACACCTATTACAATTGAAAAATTTCAATTTAAATAAAAATATTAAGTGAAAAATAAAAAATAATATTATGCAAAATATGACAATTTTCTACGAGACGCTTTCAGCCTGACGTCAAACTAACTCTAAAAAAACGGTTGCCGTGTTTCATTGTCTAGTTTCAATTGTATACTACAGTATATCTTATGTCTATAGCTTACACTCTAAAAACGAGATTTTCAGCAAAAAATACTCAAATCTGAGTATGTCGCTTAGTCAAAATGGCTCCGAATCAAAATTACTCAAGTTTGAAACAGGTATATACTCATTTTTGAAAACATGCACACACTCAAGAATAAAACATCATGTGCTTATACTTAAGTAGGTCCATGATTCAAAAATGAGTATGAACTGACTTCTATGTGCTCATTTTTGAGTTTTTTCCATGTTTCAAAAATGAGTTTGAACTGATTCTAATCATTTTTGAGTAAATCCACGTTTCAAAAATGAGAATGAACTGACTTCTATGTGCTCAGTTTTGAGTATGCCCATGTTTCAATATTCTGAGTATATATATTCAATGCAAATATACATCTATATATATAATTATTATTTAGATTTCTTTTAATTATTATATTGCGTATATTTGTTTCTGAAAACGAATATTTCACATTTTCTGTAACTGAAAATTTCCGTAATCTGAGACGGAATTCTTCTATCGGGAAAACTCAAGAATACCAAAAGGAAGTTCTTGTCGTAAAACGGAGATTAAGACAACAATTTATTGCCAGTACATTTCCTGTTTTTAAACTTTTTTATTTACAGTGAAATCATTACAAAACTAGTCGATATCCGTGCAGTCTTTAATAGATGTAGATGACTTCGTTTGACAAAAAACTATTCAGAATTATAAAGAAGTTTATACGAATAAAAATGACTTATCGTTTTCTTTTCTTTTATTTATATATTAATGTGATACACAGAATTGAAGTTATAGTTAATGTTCGGGTTTCATTTTTCCGAAGCACTGTGCACTGTTAAAAATTTGCAGCAAACTGTCCAGTCATTTGACCGTTTTTGTAGAAAACGGTTACATAACCGTAATTTAACTATATTCTGACCGTATTATAGCTCATTTTATGGTGAGAATATAGTTAAATTATGGTTATGTAACCGTTTTCTGCAAAAACGGTCAAATGACTGGACACTTTGCTGCAAATTTTTAACAGCGTCTTTGTCTAAAAAAATTTTTTTTCGACCCCTACCTATTCTGCCAAGCTTTACTGTATAAAAATGCGTATACTCATTTCTGAAAACTTGCACACACTCAAAAATAAAATATCATGTGCTTATATTTAAGTATGTCCATGTTTCAAATATTAGTATGAACTGACGTCTATGTGCTCATTTTTGAGTATTTCCATGTTTCAAAAATGGGCTTGAACTGATTCTAATAATTTTTGAGTATGCCCATGTTTCAAAAATGAGTATGAACTGACCTCTATGTGTCCAGTTTTGAGTATGTCCAGTCCATGTTTCAATATTCTGAGTATTTCTGGTATTTCAGAATTGAAAGCATTGGGTTGTTATATTTGAAACAAAACTTTTCACAACAAAATGAAAACATCGATTTACTCAGATTTGAAAATGTAATTTTTCTCATTGTAGAGCTATACCTGCTACTTTGGTGTTTAAAACTTCAGTCGCAGTAACGACATTTTATGTAGCTTGTATTAAATAGGAAATGAAACATAGCAACCGTTGTTTTAGAGTCAGATCCTTTTCTTTTCAAACAAATCTTCATGACGAGGGTATTCAAAGCATATAGAAAATTTGCCTTTCTCATGTGATCATTGTAGACTTACATTTTTTAATACAAATGTAAGATTCTATTCAAATTTAATGTTTTATCGTCAGTGGAGGTTACTTGTTTTTCAGAAATTAACATCTATTATCTATAAAATAAAGGTTTCATTTCCAGTCTATAAGAAACAGAATCCCACAAAATGCTCTTTTTTTTTTGTTGCATTTTTTCCATTTTTCTTTCGTGTTATCATGGAAATCGAATATTTTTGTGATGTTACACGCGCTATGCAAAACATCACTTCATATTATTTGACTGTTATTGATTAAATGGAGTAGCAAAGCGTTGTCTGAGATGTTACATATATTTGCAATGTCTATACTAATAAAAGAAAATTTCGCTCTGTGTGTCTGTGTGTGTGTGTGTGTGTGTGTGTGTCTGTCTGTCTGCGTTGGCAAGGAAAATTTAGCGCACCTAGAAGTCTGTAAATTTAGATTTAGGTAGTCCAAACCCTCTCCTGGTATACCTGAGTAGTCTCAGAATTTTAATATTTTGATAATTAGCCCAGATATTAATTAGATTCTCATTAACCATCGCTTCGAAAATGACATCTTTTAAATCAAAATGGCGAAAGAAACGAACCTGTGCATTGGACTTGCAAACGGAAATGAACGAATTCGAAATTATTTTACTAATTACTGAATTTTAAGAAAACGAATTGAGATATCGATTTCAAAATTTCTGAGCATATGTAAAAAAATATTCTGCAACTGACTGTGCGATTTTTGAAAACTTCGGTCGGTAATTTTTTTTAATTTATGCAAAAAACTGCCAAAAATCTGCCGGCGCCAGTGAAAACGATCCTTGAAATTTTCAGACAGGGATCTGCTTTCATTAAAAACTGAACTACAAAGAGATCTGTTTCTCGGGCCGATCCCTCCATTTAGTTTGCGAAAATGAAAGGAAATAGATGCCAATTTTTACTAACGAATAAAAATTTAGGTAACTAATTAAGGTATAGATTTAAAATTGAGGTCGGGAAGGGGTGTCATCTGCCGGATATTTTAGCGTAACGTCTTCGTTATGTTCTAATTATCAGAAAAATGTAATTCTTTTTTTAATGATCGCGTTAATGTAGGTGACGGTGGTTCTCTTGAACAAATTATTCATTATATTTGCGGGTATTGAAAAGGAGGGGGTTAACGCCTTTCTCTGAGATGGTAATTATCTCGAGACCGGGCAACGCCGGGCTGGTCAGCTAGTCTTAAATACATTTAAGAATCAGTGTTTTTTCTAGGTAATTTAATTCAAGTTTTGCCAAATCAATAGTGTCTGCCTATGTTTTTATAGCAATATATTTTAAGCAACTCATAGAAACGCATACAAATGGCCGAACAATAAATGACAAGCGAAATATGTTAACGCCTGACCCACAGAAGGGTACAGTATTCCCATTAGATACCTTTTGTAACGTAGACATCCATAAACGAAAGATTTTGAATGTTGTTAACACACTTTAAAAGTTAAAAACTATTTATTTTTATAAGCGCAAATAAAAATTTACTAGCAATTCATTCTTTTTGACATTCTTGTAGCTTTCCATTTCTAAAAAATTATATTATGTACCAGAAAATGTATTTGGCATAATAGTGGATCCTTTTTTTCTGTTAATTTTCTGTATTATCATTCAAATCTGATATTAAAAATGAAAATCAGATAACTTCTCTATTATATGAATACAGTTGAAACTTTCCAAATCAGAAAAGTATAACTTCCTTAGAATAATTTATTTTCCTTGGAAAGTAATGTATCTTTTGCATATTGTATTCCAATAATGATAATATCCGTAGTTTCGACAATGTTTGTGTGATTTAACATACATCTTATTCTTTGAATAATAATAAAAAAATAAATATTAAATAAAAATTGTAATTTAAGAATTATAAAAAATTATTTTAATTAATTAATAATTAAAATAAATTTATTTGAATATAATAAATTTCAGTATACAATACAATATTTACTTATTTGTTAAAAAAATCATTTCTCATAAAAAAATAATCATTATTTTTCTTATATACAATTAAATGTGCTAAAAGTGAAAATCAACGGATCGGAAAAAAATCCGTTGGAGACAGGTTTCCGTTTTTGATGGTACATAATCTTCAGTGTCTTCGTGACTTTTGACAGCTTCACTTTAAGACCGAATTTCGTTATAAAGAACTTCCGTTTTCATAAGTTTTATTTTATTTTATTTTAAGACTTTGCACCAAGTAAATAGATAGTGTTTTGACTTAGCATAAAATATAAAGTGATTTTCGCTTGAATAACATATACAAAATTTAAAATAATTTCTTAAATAAATTTCCGAAAATTCTATGTCGCATATTGTCGGCTATAAATATATAAAAGAGCACATTTGATATTTTGTTTCATTATGAAATTTATTCTTAATTAGAATTTTGAAACACTGAAATAATTTTTATTTCTTAGAGATTAATTGCATCTGCATAACTTCCTAAGAATGCCTAGCGAGAAAAACTGTATTTCATACATAATTAATGACGAATCTGCATCCAAATCAAGTTTATATCTTAGTTAGTGCAAAAGAAATCCAATTATGCTTCTTCCTATTACATATTTTCATCTTTCTAATCATTCAGAGTCATATTGTTAGCGAAAAGATAATTGAATCAAGAATCACAGTGGCACGATTAATCTCATTTGTTCAAAAAAATCGCAGAAATTTTTAACAATTAAGTTCTTTTTTACAGCCCTACATTTATATTAATTGTTAAAAAATAGAGTGATTGCATAAAGAAATTGTTTGGAAAATTTAGTAAAAATTTATTTTTATACATAAAGCGGGTAGTTTAATGTAAATATTGTTTACAAAATGTATTTATATATAAAAGGGTAATAATAACTATATTATTATTTTTTTATTCTATAGGAATAAAAAGTCTCATTTTGAATAAGTTCTTGCGACGTGCTATTCAAAGTTAAATTATTTTCCTGAAAAAACAAAACTGGTTTAAATAAAAACAAGAACAAAAAATCATGCGTCAAGCATAGATTATGTAACACTTTCCAACATTTCCAAAATACTTTTAACGCATAGCACAGTTTAAAATTCACTTTCTGGAGTTTCCGTCAATAAATGGAAATGTACTAGAGATCTTTTTGCTGCACTGTATACGATCTATATGACTTATGCACCCCAAGTTATTTAAGTTTAAAAACGGTCTGGTTAATTGAAAACGACTTCCAGCAATTATTATTGTTAACAGACAGTACTTTAACCGAATTCTTTTGTGTGTCCCTGTCAATGAATACTATACGCACAATCTGCTATACACAGCTTCTTTTTCAACACCTCAGTGAAATATATTTATTTCAATATGGTTGAAATAGTGTAACATTATTAAAATAAACCTGAAATAATATTTCCCTTTAGACCATAATGTAACTGGATACTTTTATGTGTCCCTCTAAATGAGCTATAAGTGATAAACACTTAATTTTCAATACCGAACAAGTAAAGTTTAATAACATATATAAATTGCATGACAATCCGAGTATATGTAGGTGAGTTAGAGCTCAGAGAGACAGACGGAAGACAGACAGACAAACCGAATTCATAAACACTTTTCACTATGTCATAAAGTGTTCAAAAAAGGGCTTTTGCGCAAGTCCGAGTTTTTTCATTCGATTATTCCTCTTCCACAGAAAAATCATTTATGTCATCCGAACGATAGGATTTCTTCATTTTACGCCTGCCGCGCGAATCACTTGAAAAAGTGTCAATAGAACGAGTATTTTTTCCGAATTATACATGTATCCCTTTTCGATATGCTCGAATTATTTCGTGTGATCATTACTCATGCGACGAAAATCTCTCGTTTCATTACTACTCATGCGACGAAAATCTCTCGTTTCTTCATTACTCATGCGACGAAAATCTCTCGTTTCATCATTACTCATGCGACGAAAATCTCTCGTTTCATCCTTACTCTTGCGAAAAAATCTATCGTTTCATTCGAATCATAGGATATATTTTTGCGCCTGCTCAGATAATCTCATACAACAACTCTCCGTTTGTCGAAAACCATTCGCTTCCTGCCTATTTTAAAGTTTTACTGTTATTTGCTGTTCTTTTTCCAAAAAAAAGTTGCTGCTCTTTTTCCAAAGACTTAGTAACAGAATAAATTTGTCCAGTCCAATGATCATTTCCGAACTTTCATTTCCTTTCCAGACTTTGTCACCAGTTACTTCTTTAGGTTTCGTCAACGTTTATTTAAGTTTGCCACTTGGGTGGATGATTTAGTTTTTTCACTAGCAGGTAATCTCAAACCATTTCCATAAATGAGCTCTTAGTAAAAGGTGAACTTAAATAAATATTTCCAGCCCTAAAATAATTGCTTCAAGCAAAGCATATTTGCAAAACGTAACTATATAGTAATTTCCACTTAAAAAGCTTATATTTAAAAATTACCGGGATTTTAATTTCTTATGATGATACAAAATTCAAGAAGAGATTTATTTGGATAGTATGTTGGTTAGGGTGAATGTTTGGGAATACGCTTTGAATGGGTAATTAAAAAAAAAGGTAATAACAGTGAACTCAAATAAATATTTCCAATTTAGCCCTAAAATAATTGCTTCAAGCAAAGCATTTTTACAAAACGTAACTATATAGTAATTTCCATTTAAAAAGCTTCTATTTAAAAATTACCGTGATTTTAATTTCTTATGATGATACAAAATTCAAGAAGAGATTTTGTTTGGATAGTATGTTGGCTAGGGTGAATGTTTGGGAATACGCTTTGAATGGGTAATTTAAAAAAAAAAAAAAAAAAAAAAAAAAAAAAAAGTAATAACAGTGAACTCAAATAATTATTTCCAGTTTAGCCCTAAAATAATTGCTTCAAGCAAAGCATTTTTGCAAAATGTAACTATATAGTAATTTCCACTTAAAAAGCTTCTATTTAAAAATTACTGGGATTTTAATTTCTTATGATGATACAAAATTCAAGACGAAATTTTGTTTTGATAGTATGTTGGCTAGGGTGAATGTTTGGGAATACGCTTTGAATGGGTAATGAAAAAAACCCCAAGATAATAACAATCGTATAAAATCTATTCAATTAAAGTGGCGAAAAACTGATAAATATATCATGAAATGCAGTTTTTGTATAAACTAAGATGGTTGCAGTCCACTAATTCACTCCAAAATACAAGATTTTTCTTTCAAAGCAGCCCGTTTTTGTAAATAACTGCAAAATGATTTAAGATAACGTATCGAATTTTTCAACGAGCTAACGAGCTTGGTTTGTGTTCTATATGAAAACAATACAAAATCTGATAGAAGTGCACAGTAATTGATTAGTGATGCATTACACATCGTTTACCCTATTTTGAAATGTGGAGTTTCCTGTCCGGTACATTTCCCACAGGGATTGTGTCTCCTTATTATGATAGTACAATTGCAAAGTTGAATAGGCAATGAAAGTAGAAAAGTATGCTATACTATCTTCATTATTGTAAAAGTTGTGAACCAAATTCAGGTTGTGATTGAGGTAAGACGCACTGTTTTTATTACTTTTATTTTTATTATTATATAAGAGGGTGGCGTCCACGGATATTTTAGTAAAGTTTGATTTTTTTAGAGTATATTATCACCTCTTTCATTTTTTTCACTGAGATAACTAAACTTTCTGTATTATGTGTTTAATAAATTGCTTGGAGTACAACATTTAAATCGTAACTTCTTAACATGGTGATGTTGCACCGAAAATGATTTGTAGGGAATAATAGGAAATAATAATTTCAAAGTTCCCACAGTTTGTTAAGCACATACGAGCCTCACAAAAATTAAATGTATATCTGATTTTTGTAATTTTCAATTACTTAAAGAAACAGACGAAAAGCAATATAAAATATACCAAAAAACTTTTACTGGTAGCTCATCTCAGAAAAGAAATAAGTTTAATAAAAACAAAATCTTGTTTCTGCAGAATATATGGATAAATTGCATTAGAAACAACATTAGCTGTATAATTCAATACTATTATAAAAATCTGCAGATGGAATAATGACGCATGAAAAAAGAGAAAATTATAGGCATTTTTAAAGTGAAAGTTCCTTTTGAGACGCAAACATTGTAGTAAAAAAACAGAGAAAGGTAAACATAATTTAATGTCCTTCAATGCACTTGTTTATTTAGATTTTAATGTCATTCAGCACACAAACTGGTTATTTTAACTTTTAAAATACCAGATCGTTAAACGTCTGTTATATAAATTATCAATCTGCATTATAAATATAACTCAATTTTTGCATTGAGCGGATTATGCTAAAGTGATAGAATAAATTAAATTTTCCAAAATTTAAGAATTATGTGGAAAAGAGACTTTTCTTATGAGAAAATATAAAACACCATTTGTTTAAATTTCTTAATAATTTTTGCAATAAGAGATTTTAAATTTGCCACCAGATAATTTAAAGGAAGATGTCAAGAAAGAAATTGCGAGAGTTATTTATGAAAGTGATTATCAGATAAAAGTTTGGCTATAAATATCCTGAGCAATCTATTTTCTTATATCTTAATTGAGATGTGACAAAGTGGAGCGAAATTTCTGAAATTTAGCTGGAGGATATTTTTGCGCAATGGCTGTTGCCAATTACTCATTACTTTCTAAAAATTTTCATTATACAAATCCTTTATAGTACGTATATTATTTTCTTTATTTTATTATTATTTTGTATAGATAAGTAACATTAAGATGTTTTTTTCAGCGTTTAGTCTTGATTCAAGATAAATATAACATCTAATATTAGGTTTTAATATTTTAATAGATTTAAAATTTACTAGCAAGATTTAATGACTCTGATGGAGAGATGAACCTCTCATCATCTTTCATTATGAAAGAACACTAAACAATATAATTATGCATAAACAGTCAGAGTTGTCATACAAATATGATATTTGATATCGAAATCATTGGAACAATGAGATGACTCTCAAAACCCTATTCATTTTATAAGAATATTTTAATTAAAATAATTAAGTTTTTATTCTATATATATATATATATATATATAGTTCACTGTAAACAACAGATACATTGATAATGAGATGGAGACATAAGTCTGCACTTTTACAATACATCTGAAATAGGTTGGCAGATTTTATTGCTCAAATATATGACAGTCATAAATCTGCCTTGTACAGCTGCAGAGAAACATCATCCGTTTTCCAGGAGTCCTGAGACCACGTGACCAGAGTAGGGGTCAAAACGGTGGACTAATGAAAAACATGGTTTTGTTCAAGGAGGACCAATAGACGAAAAAAGACGGCCCACAAAAATTAAGAGGAGGAAAAAAAACATCGCCCCCTCAGAATTGAAGAGGAAGAGAAAAATTCATCCAAGATTGAGTTCGAAGTTTCCTAACCCAGAATGAAGGTTGTGCAAAAAAATGCACGTTTACTTTAGTCATTTTGACTGTAATGCAAGGAGTATATATTTTTATTTGTGTTTGTGTCGTCGTACAAAAAGAACGTGGAGCTGATAGGACGATGGATGACCTCTACCTAGAAAAAGGTATCTCAAATATTATATGCTCGTAATAACTGTGCATAACATTTTAATTGTTTGTGGGAAGAATATGATGCATGCTAATGCACACAGGGATTGTTCTCCCAGGAATTTTGCATCGTAAAAAAATTAGATTAACCTTCAATCAAAAATAATAATGTTAAGTATTAAACTTTTTTCTATGCTATTTGTAAATAGCATTTTTTTGTGAAGCAAGTAGTATACGAGCAATTAATGCTAATGATTGTTTTTTTATATTTATTTTATAGATTAAATGTAAATATCATTGTATATACTGTGAATAAACTAATTTTAATGTTAAAATTCAAGATTTAATTTTTCTTCTCTTTGGTGATGACTCAGTTTCTTTTATTTAATTTTCTTTTAGCGATTTTTTTTTCTAGATGAATAATTTATGGAAGGACACCAGCTTAATCTTAACTTCATCTTTCTCTTAAGGTCATGTTCAACTAAATAATCACAACGCTTTAATTTAAATTCTATATGCTGGTATTTCTTTCAGCATCTCTACATGACCCAGAGAATTTATTTGGTAAATACGATCATTTTTTTAATGCTAAATTCAAAATTACAATTAGCTCTTTGTTGATTTTTATGTGGAATGATAAATTAATTTTTAAAATCGTAACCTAATGTACACTTGGCAATATCATTCCAGCATATGATCACAAGACTAATTAATGGTGTTTCGTGACTCAGGCCTTTTATTTGGCTAGGATGCGAGTCTGGAAATTATTGTGGTAAAATAAATGTAAAAAAATAAATGCTTAAGGCTATTTAATTTTGTTAGCTAGTATATATTGATTTGCTGTTCTTATTTGATAAGTAGAAATTTTTTTTTTGTTTGTAAAAATAAAATTTAGGCAAATCACATTTATTTTAATTTTTAATCTTGTAGGTTACGTAGTTAAATTTCAATGAAAATTTTAATTTGTAGTAAAAATAAAATTTTAATTAACTATGAGCATCACCAATAACAGCTATAAAAATAATAAAGAAAAATGTTTCAAATAATCAATAGTATAGTTAGAGTTAATCAATGCGAGATTTCCTGGGAGAATTTTGAATTAGGTCATCTGGCAACTGATACTCTGTATAAAACTGATGGTACACTGATCACATTTATATAAATTTGGAGGTTATTTATGCAACTGTAATATGTATTTCCAAATAGTGAATGTAGAGCTGAAATAGGATGTTTTCTTGCAAAATGCTTTAAATTATTTTTACTATGTATACAATTCTAAGCAGTGAAATTACAATAGATATTTTATAATAATGTTATGTGTATCTACAAATGTTAATTTTTTTTTAATATATCATGTATGTATAGTTCTGAAATATTTTAAATAGTGAGAATTCATTTTTGAAATTTATATAAGGTGAAACAAATTTTGTATATTTTTATGTGTAAAGTAAATTTGATCTGGTCACAAAAACTAATGTTTGAAAGGGTATGCCCAATAATAAACGCAAATTCAAAAGAAAAAGCGTAGATCTAAATAATTCGGGGATAAAAACTAGGAGCCAAGGAAAAAAAATAAAAGAAAAAACTTCAAGCGTAAATGCGACTTCAAAAAGCTCTAGCACAGATAATCGTAATAATAAAATAAAGAAAGCTGTAAAGGAAAATTGTACTTTAAATTTAAATATGGCTCAACCAAATGTTGACACCATTCTAAATTTAATTCCCACCTTTGACGGGAAAAAGGGAACCACAATTGATTTTTACATTAAGGAATTTGAAAATTTAATTTCTCAAACATCATTCAAAGATGACACAAAACTGATCATTTTAAAGGCTAAACTAACTGGCATAGCCAGGGAAAAATTGGCAAATAACGAAACATTAGCGAATGAAACTGATTTTGAAAAATTCAAAAAATCATTAATAGAAATTTTTCAACCCAAACAAAAATTTGCTGATATTCAAAATAAATTCTTTTCACTTAAACAGAAACCAGAACAGAGTGTCAGCGATTTTATTTTGGAGTTTAAAGAAATATCAAAACGTTATATCGAGCAAAACACTGATGTTGAACAGAATGGTTCGACGAAATTTATAGAAATGGTTAAACTAACGCGTTTTCTTGACAGCATTCGAGCTGATGTTGCGCTTGATATCAGGAAGGTATCACCAACCAATTTTGAGGAAGCTTGTAAAATAGCCATCAAAATGGAACAAGCATACAATTCCAATAATTTACAGGAAATAAATAATCTGGAAACTAAACAAAACGCGGAGTTTGTAGAAAATTTGGTTAAATTAAATACGCAAAGCGCAGACCAAATTAAAGCATTGACTTCCGAAATAAATAATTTAAAATTAGATGCTACTAGGGGTACCCAAAATAAAGAAAGATTTTGTTATATCTGCAAGGTAAATTCTCATAACACGGAGGTTTGTTGGTATAATATGAAAAATCAAGCAAATAATAAAAACAATGAAAAACGGGGTAATCAGCGGTATAAGCATAATTCTGATAGTAGAAATACTGCTAAATTTTCTAATAATCAGATGCAAGCGCAGAGTTCTGCGAATACTGTCAATCATGGTGGTTTTCTTCCATACCCCCCACTACCCAATTATTTTCACAGCTTCGACCCATATGATCAAAATTATCAGTTTGCGCAAAACAATTTTGGACAAAATTCGGGACAAGATTTCAGGCGAAATAATGGGAATTACTACAAACGAAATTTCTCCAATAGGGGTAATTATGATAAAACGAACAGAGACAAGTCATCCAGAAATGACGATAGGCAAAGTAGAAATGACAGATCACACCCAAATAAAGGTTCTGAAAATAAAAATAACAAAAATTCAAAAAAATAGTTCAGAGGCTTACAGTTGATAATAACAAGCGCCTGCGTGAGTCTCTACAAGGCAGGCAGTCCAAAGTAAAAAAAATCATAGCAAGTGTCAGTAACCCTGAGAATGATAGTCTACCTATTATTACTTTTGAAATTAATGGGATAAAAATCAATGCATTACTAGATTGTGGAGCGGCTGTGAGCCTAGCAACGCCCTCTTTGTTTAATCAATTAAAAGAAACTGGTATAAAGCCTAAATATCTTGCAAATCAGATTCAAATTAAAACATTAACTGATTCCGCAATTTATTTTAAACAGTGCGTGAAAATGTCCTTTCGTTTAGAAGGAGTCTTCACAACAGGCACATTTTACATCACTAGTAAGGATTTTGGTAGAAAATATCAACTACTTTTAGGGTATGATTTTTTAAAGAATAATAAAATGATCTTGAATTTTGATGATAAAACTTTACAGTTCAAAAATAAGAAAATTAAACTTCAATTTAATATGAATGATAATACTATGGGAATTAATAACTTAACAACAAAGGAAATATCGGTCAATAGTGAGAGAACTTCAGAAACAAATAATAAAAGTAAACTAAATTCTAAAAATAAGAAAAAAAAATTTAAATCTTTCAGGGATAAAATAAAATTTGCGAAAACTATTGAAAATGTCCATCTGAAACCAGGGCAGGAGAAAATTGTAAAATTACAGTGTCCAGAAGACTTAGAAGAAAATATCATGATTTTACTAGAACCCATAGAGAATAACTTAAAAATTAATCTTGAGGCATCCATTCATGAAATTAATAAAGAAAGACAAGTTAATATAATCATAAAAAATGAATCGGAAAAAAAGATCTTTTTACCCAAAGATAAATCAATAGGTCAAATTGATATGAATTTCTTAATTCAGAAGGATAGGGAAGTCAAGGAAATTGAAAAAGGGGCAGTTTATGAAGTAAACAATTTAAGTATTGATGAAGTGAGAAAACTTAGAGAAGCAGAGCTCTCCCCTGACGATTTTAAGATCAATCATTTGCCAGACAGTATTCGGGAAAGAGTTAAAAACATGCTACTAGCAAATGCCCATGCATTTTCAAAGAATTACAAAACTTTAGGCAAATGCTCAAAAGTAGTTCCTAGGTTTAACCTAACGCATAATTTTCCCATACAAGCTAAACCGTACAAAATAAATCAAAACATCAAAGAATATGCAAAAAAAGAGATACAGGAACTGCTGGAAGCCAACATAATTCAAAAAAGTGATTCTAACTACGCTTTTCCTGTAATATTTGTGAGAAAAAAAAGCAATGATAACAAAGAAACTAAGTTTAGAATGGCAATTGATTTCCGTTTGCTAAATGAGATTCTGGAATCATATCCTTACCCTATTCCGGACATAAAAGAAATTTTACAGAATATAAGTGCAAAGAAATATTACACCGTTCTCGATCTGCATAGTGCTTTTTTTCAAATACTGGTAAGACCTGAAGATAGCTACAAATTAGCTTTTATCACAGAGAATGGTCGTTATTCCTTTTTACGCCTCCCGTTCGGGACAAAATTATCCACAGGGGTCTTTGCCAATCTAATTAACGATACTTTGGGACACTTTGATAAGAGTGAAGTCTCTTACTTTGTGGATGACGTCATATTGGCAGCGAATTCTTTAGAGGAAATGATAAATTTAATTGACAGAGTGTTAAAAACATTAATTGAGAATAATCTAACAATAGATCCAGCTAAAATGCAAATCTGCTTAGAAGAAATTGAATTTCTAGGATTCTCAGTCAATGAGAAAGGTTATTCTCCCTCTAAAAAGAACCTCAATAAAATTCAAAGTTTAGTCAGACCAAAAAATAAAAAAGATGTTAAATCTTTACTGGGTCTAGCCAATTATTTTAGGTCTTTAATAAAAAACTATTCCACAATTGTAGACCCACTAATTAATCTTACAAAAGACAATGTTAAATTCACATGGGATGACAAAGCCGAACAAGCCTTTAAGGATATCCAAACTGCAATTTTACGGAATCCAACGCTGAGACCTCCTGATTACACAAAAGAATTTTATCTGATCACAGACGGCTCTAAGGTGGCTATTTCAGGAATTTTGGCTCAGAAAATTGATGGGGAATTACTCCCAATTGAATTTTTCGGCAGGAAGCTTAGGGAGCCAGAGAAGAAATACCATAGTTTAAAGTTTGAACTGTTAGCGGTTCATGAATCTGTCATGCATTTTAAGCATATGCTAGCAGGAAGAAGATTCCAAATTCTGACAGATTCAGAAGCACTAGCAAAGGGTCTCAACATTGAAAAACAATCGGATATTATGGCCAGATGGTTAGAACATCTACAAGAGTTTGATTTTTCTTTTGGTCATATACAGGGAGAGACCAATCCTGCAGATTATATATCCCGAAATATAAATAATTTAACCATAATAGAACTTCAAAATAATTTATTCGCCGTCAATCAAGCTATTTCAGATAATAATGTTAAAGAACAACAATTACAAGATGAAAAATTAAACAAAATTATTGAAAAGATCAAAAATAAGAAAGAAAACAAAAACACTAAAAAATATGCACTCAATGCTAAAGAAATTTTAATTTTAAAACCAGGAACTGATAATAAGGAACTTTTAATAGCTCCAGAGAATCTTAAATTAGAAATTATAGAAGAGGCTCATAAACCTCACTTTGCATTTAAGAAGACCTATGATATCATAAAAACAAGATTTCATTGGACAGGAATGTACAGAGATATCAAAACTTACTGCAACAATTGCATTCCATGCAACCAAACTAAACAACATCCCAAAATCAAAGTTCCGATACAGAAAGTTATCAAAGATCATGAAGTGGGACATGCAATCCATTGCGATGTTATAGGGCTGCTTCCAATGTCATTCAAAAAGAACAAATTTATTCTGACAATCATTGATTCTACATCAAGATTTTTGGAAGCCGTCCCACTTCGAAATGTGGAGGCCCAAACTATACTAAATGTCTTGAATAAGTACTTTGCAGCCTATGGATTACCGAAACAGTGTACGATGGACAATGCAAAATATTTTCGCGCAGATGTTTTCAAAGAATATCTTAAAACATTAGGTATAGAGCCACATTTTGCCAGTGCCTACCATCCAGTATCGAATGGAATTGCAGAAGTTGCAAATAAGGTACTAAAAAACTCGATTGTTGCCATGTCAAACCGTACACTAGAGTGGGACACGCGCTTGGACTTCTTTAAATTATGTTATAATTCTAGTGTCCACAGAGCGACTGGTTTCACTCCCTCAATGATGTTCTTTGCACGCGAAATCAAAACTCCATTCTCAGTGCATCTACCAGCACAAGAAATTTGCTCTAAAGAGTATGTTAAAAATCGCGTACAACACATAAAAGAAGTTAAGCTACAAGCATTAGCCAATCAAGAGAAAATTATGAAAGAATACATCAATGAGGAAGAGTTAAAAAGAGTAAAATTTCTTGAAAAAGGGCAGCATTGCTACCTAAAATGTGTGGGACACACAGGCGCGCTAGACAGAAAGCATGAGGGTCCATTTGAGGTCAAATTGCGATTTCGCAACAACAACTACTTACTAAAAGATCTAAGCAACCCACAGAGAAAACTCATCAAACGGCATATTGACAAACTATTTTGTACCACAAAGGTAAATTATGAGGAGGTGGATCAAAAGATGGACAATGCCAATGATGGACAGAACAGTAGTAGTTAGAATGTAAATAAAATAATTTTAGTACTTAGTCTAGGCTTAACTAAATTGATGTAAATAAATAATTTTTTTTCTATCCATTTTCAAAATTTGTTTAGATAATCTAGAAATGTAAATTCTGTTTTTTAGATAAATTATTGGAATTTTAATGTTAAAAAAAAAAAAAAAAAATATCGGAAAAAGTCACAGACAGTGACAAACAAAAAAGAAAACCTATATTATTTTGGTTTAAAATAATAAAAAATAATAAATTTTTTTGTAAATATAACAATGTGTGTCATATGACAAACAACTGTTTTTTTTTTTTAAATGTGCAAATTTATATGAAAATTTGATTGGGACAATTTTTTTTTTGTCTCTCTCTCCTATCTAACAAATTTTGTGGCAAATCTTAATTCATGTAGAGAATTAGAAGTTTTGATTCTAGTAATGTTTTCTAACAAAATTGTGAAATTCAAATAAATCCCCCAAAATGATAAATATATATAAACAATTTTTTTCACAATATCAAAATTTATGTATAAGGCAAAATTGGACAAAATATAAACATCAAATATTCAGAATAGTCATACAGTAAGAGTAGCACCTGAAAATATATATTGGTCAAAATAACAATAATAAGATAGAATTTTGAAGTAGAATTTTTTTTATTTAATGAGGAATAATCTGTTTACCGATGAGAAGATTTGTAAAATGAGGAAAAGGTAAAATATTTGCATTCAAATTTAGTCAGTGGGTAATAAAAGATTACATTTTATTAAAAATACCACAGTTTTCTAGAAACAGTAATGTTTCAAAAGATAAATTGGCTAAAAGCAAAGAAAAGTATTCCAAAAATTAAATAGATTTTTTTTTTCTTTTAAAAAAGAAAGAATGATTCTGAAATCAGCTATCTCGGACATCAAAATAATTTGATAACAGTCCATCAGTAAAAGGCAAAGTGAAGTCAAAATTTTCACTGGATAGCACATAGTGGAGCAAATAACCGCAATTTTTTTTTGTAAGAGAAAGAAAAAAATAATAAATTACGTAAGTCACTGTAAATATAAAAGGCAGAGACTTAAAAGGTATGTTTCCACAAAATACAATAATTGTATAATAAAATATTCAAAATGTGAGAATTTATATAGAATAAATAAATGTACTCTGAAATATGTTTAAAAGAGTGTATAGCATGTGACTTCTAGGTCATTGCATTTCAGTTTAGGCTGAGTTTATGCACGAATATATAATTTTTTTAATTAAATTAATTTAAATCTTTTAAATATATTGGGTGATGCAAGTTGCATTAAGGAAAATCCCACAGTTAGTACATATCATATTCCTGTTTCACAGTCATTTGAATTAAGTGACAATAAAAAAAAAAAAAACCATCAGGAGCAAATTTTGACAGAGAGTCATTTAAAAAAAATATATATTAATTAAATTCTTTAAAGATACAGGATTTAGTTTGACAGTTGGTTTATTAGAGTTAAGGTGCATAAAAAAAAAAAAAAAAAAGATTTTTTTCGTTCAGGGCAGTCAGGTTGTCTATGTAAACAAACGGGACAGCAGATAAGCTGGATTTAAGAAGAGAGGAATGAATGAAATCTTTCTCACCAATTGGATGACGCCAAGTTGGGGGGAGTCTCATTTCCTGTAAAGCTCATTTCAACCCAAGGAGGGTGGTACTTGAACAGCGAACTTCTCTTTTCTCTGAAAGAAGAGAGCAATAAATATCAAGGTGTACACGTACAGAGAACAGTCATTAAAATAATTTATACAACATTTCCATTTAAATTTAGGATTTGTTGTTGAGCGAACATTCTTTTGATTCAAGTTATTTCGAAAGTTAAAATTATGACAGTATTGAGAATTTCTTTTGATTTTAATCCTGTTTGAAGAATTTAGAATTTCGTAATTAATAATTCTTCCAAGTAAATTAATTCATTCTCATGTCGCTCATAAAACTACAAACTTTAGTAGAAGCAATAAAAAAATAAAATAGTTCAAATAAATAGATTTCAAACTTATTTTACTAAGTAGAATTTCCCAAAGATTAATAACAAAACAAATAAAGAAATAAATAAAAGGGAACTTGAAATATTTATAGATAATAAGAAATAAATATAAATTTATTTATTATCCCGTATCAAATATTAAAAACTTCCATTTTAAATGATCATAATATAATAACTAATTGCTTTTAAATTATTGTTAATTGACAATTAAATAAGCGGTCATGCAAGTAAGTTTTATTCAACAATTCACGAATAAAAGTTACACAAAAATTTTGTAATTAAGTTTTTTTTATTAAGATTTTAAGGACAGAATTACTTTAATAAAGATTCAAATTTATTCCTTAAATACCATTTGTTAGAAATATTTTAAATATAAAATTCAATATAGTATGTGGAAAAAAAATTCGTTTTAGACATTAATTTCTAAATCAAAATCGGATTTAAAATTTTTCTTTCATTAAAAAGTAATGAAAATAAGATAAATAATGTAAAATATTCACCATGTTTTAAGATTTTAAACTTGTTTTTCTAAATAAAAACATAAAAGAATTACATTAAAACGCATGGAGAATTATATTTTATAAAATTTAAAAATTCAAACAAATTATTAAAAGTGGAAATGGTACGTACTTTAAACGGATGTTGAGTGCTCCGGGTTTTTTTTTTTTTCAATCATGACGATTTGGTTTCGCTGGCGAAGTCAATTCAATTTTCCGGCCGGATCATGAAAGAATTTTGGAAAACAGGGGCATCTTTCGACGATTCCAATCAGTGGTACGAACCTAAAAATTTCATAAAAATATTATATAACTCAATAATAATTATATTTTTTTTTCACAAGATAATTTGACATTTTTCAAATTATAAACAAACAAATACTAAGAATAATAATACTAATATAATGCATGAATATAAACATTTGTGAGATCTCACGCAATTAATTCAAGTAATCATAATATCGCGTATATTTGGATAGACATAAATAAACAAATGATAAGAATCCAAGCAAAAGTGATAAATCGTGTCAGCGAAATTAGATATCAGTTTTCACTAGAACAAACAAACACTTCAGTTAGTTAGTAAATCGCGTTGTTGATGTAACTGGGAGGAGATTTGTAACCAGATCATGTTTTTTTTTTTTTCTTTCTAAGGAAATTTAGTGCAAAAATAAAATTTTTTTTGGTACTTACAAAAGCATAAGATAAATCTTGGGATCCAGTCTGCTAATAAAGTAAGATACAATTAAATATAAATAATAATGGAAATTAAAGATATTGGATTAAACATTTGTCAGATAGCAAATACATCATTTTGTAATGAGATATGGGACTATTTGAACACCGATAGAACATTAGTAGAATTCGGGATAATTCATTATTTTGAATTAATTTCAGAAATTTTTTTTTTCTGAGAAGGCCATGGATTTAGTAGAAGAGAGAAGTCAATTCACCGTTGCTGCGTAGTTATACACAGTGAATTGATAACCGTTTATCTAATTCATCAAAGAGTGCAGTCAGAATCACTTTTTCGGAATTCTGACTGTAAATTGTGTAAATATGTATATAGAAGTAAAACCTGGAAGGAAAAAACATTCATTACTAAAACCCCACCCCCCTGCTTGAAACCACTGCGAGTAGCACTTGCCATTTTTTTCTCTTTTCCTTGTTACCTTAGGAGACACACGTTGTGGCAGCTTGCGGTATTCAGGTCTTGTTGGACATCTAAAAGAAAAAAAAAAATAAATAGATTAAATATAGTGTAATTCTATTGGGATGCGAATTTTTTTTACGAGGAAAATCCTTTTTGAGCAGGAGAAGTCAAGGTACTTCTGTTTAATGAATATCATGATTCCTGTAAAATATCATAATATAGAAATTTCATTAAATTGAAATTATAATAGACATCTTTCTCATAGTGTATATTTTACGCATTGTTCCTAGTTGTATTTTAACTAATATATCTCAAAGATGTAATTTTTGGAATTTTCGATATTTTTTGTGTATTCTAATTAGTTTATTATTAAAAAAAGGGGAATATTCTGATTCCAAATCATATTTTTTTAAGTTTACAACATCAGTATTAAAGCAATCAGTGATTTGGTTTTTGGCAAAAATTTTAGAACATGAATTTCGTTCGTAAAATTGTTCAATTTTTTGGAAACCTCTGTAAGTTCCCATATCGAATTATTTCTAAAGTTCTAATAATTTATCGTTATGATAAACATTTAAGAGCTATTTCAACATTTTCTTTAAAATTTAATGTTTCTTCAGTATTTTTTTTTTATACTTTGTACGACTTCATTTTCTGATGGAGATTTACAGGTGACTATATTTTCATTAACTTCAAAAAATTGTGCATAAGAGGAACTTTCTTCAATTTGCCATTTTTTTTAATCAAATAGTTCCATGAATGCTTACATGAAGGTACTAATGGTGTATTATAAATAAAGACAATGAAAATGAAAGTTGGGCAAGTGTGCTTGTTTAGAACTTAGCGGGCTGGTTACGGGATAAAGGTTTCTGCGTCTAAATACCGAGTCAGACATAAATGTTTGTTGTGTGTTGGATTCGACATTAAACGGAAGTCCCAATCTATTTAACCTTTGTGCAAAAGATTATCATAGCGCTCCAAACAAACCAAACCAGCAGTTTATTTTTAAATGTTTTTCCTGGTAAGTGGAAAACGATATATATTAGATATTATGTATTAGAAATTATATATTATATATTAGAAATTATATATTATATATTAGAAATTATATGATATATATTAGAAATTATATATTAGAAATTATATATTATATATTAGAAATTATATATTAGAAATTATATATTATATATTAGAAATTATATATTAGAAATTATGTATTTGAAATTATATATTAGAAATTATATAGTATATATTAGAAATTACATATTATATATTAGAAATTTGACATTAAAAATGTGTTAAAAAGAAATTCATGTTCGTTATCTAGAGATTATCCCCTGCGTTATTATTGCTTAAAATCAAAGTTCCACAGAACAAATCGTTAAATAGAAGCTCAACTGTACTTCGTTGAAACATGTCTTCATTTGTCGAGTTAATTAGCGGGTTTTTATGCATATACCTATATATGTATTGTTTTATTGTTAGTAATTTTGTGTTTGGTTATATTCGAACTATAGTCTTAATTGGTTATATTTTAGGGTTCAGTTGATATATTGTTATTTGTTTTCTGTCTATGTAGTATGGTTAATGTAAATTTACAATTGAATTTGAGTCATATATATATATTTATATTCTTAATGCTTATTTTACAGTGTAAAATAAGATTAAAAAACGATATAGAAGCGACATTAATTAGGCAATTACTTAAAATAAATCTCCGTCGACTTTCTTTATTTAGGTATAGTTTTTCATTATATAATTTCTTTGATAACAAATGTATATAAGTTTTTATTTTATGATAATCTTTAATACTATTTGAAATGTATCATTGGTGCAATACTATTACGTGTTTGCTATGTTAAAAATCTCATGTTAAATTGTTATTTAAACCTTTACAGTCATATTTAATACAACAACCAAAGTAATTTGTTAGAAAATTAATATTTCTTTATGGATCATTGAAATGGAATTAGCCAAGTGTTAAGAAAATGGAATTTGATTAATACCATTGCATAATCAAAAGCTGTAAATCAACTGAATCAAGCTTTTGAAAGCATTTAATGAGATACAAAAATTAACGGTAAAAAATAGTTTTTCGTTACTCCAATGTCTAAAGCGCCCTCTATCATCATTTTTTAAACTTTTTTCTTTAAAATTTATTTTTAAGAAAATACTGACATAAAGAATAGTTTTAGCGAAAACTGCAAACGAATCGACCAATTTTTTCGTTTTTTATAATTATTTGAAATTTTGGACCCTAAACTTTAATGGCGCCTATCTCCTTCGGAAGACGTTTGGGACCCTTAGTTTCCCATTTAATATTGTGTGTCTTGATGTGTACTATCACCCCTTAAAATTTTGCCCACTAGTTTAGATTCACCCTGTATATATATATATATATATATATTGCAAGATCTTTATTTAAAGTTTACATTATAATAAATTGAAATAATTGTGGATATATTTCTTTTACGATAAATTATGCAATGCATTTAACGATAACTATTTTTATTTAATTCTTGTGCAGAATTTTTTGGTTAATTTAATTATGATAAGTTTTACGTTGGGTACACTTAAAAGTAAACCACATCAAGCAAAGCAAATCAAAGCAAGCAAATTATAAAATGATCTATAATTTGTGTGACTGGCAAATGTCCTGATGTCACGATGTGAAATGGTTTATACGATTGAATAATATACTTTAATAAATCGCGTCATCTAACTGTATAGCTTTGACGAATATCGCACGTAATCTTGTATATTAAAACAGATTTTTACAGTAAAAATAGGAGGTTTTTTCATCGGTTTAGAGAAACACATAACCTTTCGAAAACACCTAATGCACAGTTCAAATCCTTTTCGCACTTCCTGTTTCATTTTTTTAAATAGATGCAAGCGATCCTAACCCCTCTACACATAATACAATATAAATATTTTACCCTTTGAAATAATTTACTATAAAAAAGCTAAAGTTTCACGAAATGGATAATTGTGTTAAAAAAATGCTTAAGGGTACTCTGTGCACTCTTAGAACTACTTTTTTTATTTGAGTGTTTTATAAAATTTTTTTGAAATATTATTAAAAGCTTTTATGAGAGAAAATGATTTAATCAAGAACCAGTTCAAATCTTCCAGTAAAATTAAAAGGAAAATAATAAAAAACACAATTAAATTTTTGAGTCTTTTTCTACAATTTTTAACATTTTGCGTTTCTTTCTATCATACTTATAATCGTGCTCAATAACTTTAAGGATCAGATTTACAAAAGGTTAATTAGTTTAAACAACATACTAAAAACTAGTAGGCTAAGCCCGTTCGATTTTCCCGTACGAACCTCGAAAAATTAAAACGTCTTTTAGTTCCACCTGCTATCTCCAAGGGCCTCAATCTGTTCTAAACAAACCTCTTTCCGAACGAACTTCAGGCACGGGTCCCCATTACCTAC
This sequence comes from Maratus michaelseni, assembly GCA_963931845.1. Classification (NCBI taxonomy): domain Eukaryota; kingdom Metazoa; phylum Arthropoda; class Arachnida; order Araneae; family Salticidae; genus Maratus; species Maratus michaelseni. Next base: position 176,535,675 of record OZ007594.1, read on the forward strand.
AGCGCCATATAACAAGCGTGCTGTGCACGCGCCGCCAAATCATTTAGTTGCACCTTCCACCACCTGTAGGCGCAATCTACTTTTTATGTAAATTTAGCTGCAAATTACTTTTTATGTAAACGATCCTCCGACATGGGCCACCGCTGCGTACAGCGCTAAATAGCTGACGTGACGTGCTACGCACGTGCTGCAAAAATAAATTAATTCCACCTTCCACCACCAGGGAGCACCACATCTATATATACCTTTAAATTTAACTCGATATTTAAATTAGGATGGAACTTCCCCTCTCAAAATTTAACCAATGACCTTTAACATTAACAAATATCGGTAACTTTTGAAACAGAAACAAAATGCGTTTTTTTATTTGGACTTTGCGCTTTATTTTCTTTCTTTTTGAAATGTCTGGGCCAGTTTTTAGCAAAAATTAAGAAAAATTACCCGCTGAATTTCACAAAAATTGGATTTTTGGATGGAGAAACTTTTTCTACATATGTGAGTTTTAATTCGATACCTTACATGCTTTCCTTGATATTCGCAAATTAGTGAAAACAAACCACTCTTTGACATCGGTAAAAGAGAAATAACCGCTTTTTCACCGCCTCGTACCTTAGCGTTTTACGTATATAGATGTAATTACCAATGAAAAATACTTTAAAACGAATTTTTACTTACCTTTTTAATTTTTTTTAAATACTTTTTTATATAACTGACATATTATAAGAGTTATATGACTCGTTTTATAAAATGCAACGTATGTCCATAAAAATAGCGAGTCAGTTCAAAAGTATATTTTGAAATTTTAGCAATAGATTAGATTGATATGTTGTAAAGCATTAAATCTAAAAAATTGTTTTTAAGGAATTTTACATTTCACGAAATAAATGAAAATTGATTTTTTTTTAAATTATTTTTACATTTAAGAATCGCTATACTGTGTAAAATAAGCCCATAGATGTGAAATGTTAGGTGAAATTGATCAATAACCTCCCCTTAACGACTGCTCATTTTTGAGTCATTTGAATGGAATTGGATGCAATAAAAAGCCTTTATCGAACATGTTTCATCGAATCTCCACCTAACTTCGTCAGAATATTTTACAAACGTCTAAATTCATTTTAATAAAAAAAGGGAGATTGATATTCTCATCCTTTTTCGCAAAATAAAAAGGTACCGAGTTCGTTTAAAATAAAAATAAACTGACGATAAATTAAATTAAATTATGTTATTTTTCTATTATAGTACGAAGGCTGTTTTTTTTCAACCTACGATCTAGCCGTTAAACAACCCAAGTGAGTGATAAGAGCCAAAGATGCGTGTTGAGCGACTGCCCATCTCCCTAACTATAACCTCTGCTACTACCGACGCATTCCAACTTGTCGTTTTAGACTGAGCGGTAGGCACGTAAACATGGCTGGTACGATTGATGTTCCCGCCAAGTACGAGTTGCGTAGGGTTATCCTCTTTATTTAAGCAGAAGGGAGTAGTGCAGCAGACATTCACAGAAGAATTATCCAAGTTTATCGGAAAAACTGTCTGAATGATGGTTTTGTGCATGAATGGTGTCGGAAATTTAAAGACGGGTGAAACTACGTTTAAATGGGACATATTTGATCACCCGCCGTTTAGCATCAACTTAGCAACGAGTGATTTCTATCTCTTCCATGATTTAAAGAAATTGCTCAGAGGCAACAACTTCCAGACAAATGATGAATTTCAAGCCACCATTCAAGCTCATCTCACATCACTGGCGGCAACTTTTTAAGAAGAGGGTATTGGAAATTTTGTCCACAGGTCCGACAAGTGCCTCAATTTACAAGATGATTATGCTGAAAAGTAGCTATAAGTGTACATAACCTTTAGTAATAAAATCCTCTTTCTATCTATATTTGTCTTTTGTATGGTGCATCTGATGTTAAAAAAAGAAAGGCCCTTGTAATTAAGTGAAGCACTTTACGATATTTATTTTCCATTACTGCGTGTAACGCGACTATTTAAACATATAGTTTTTTCCGGTAACAGTACCATAAATTAAACGACAAGTATATTTTAATGTTTTTAACTGAGAAATTGAAAAATGGTTTTGTATCACGAAAAGTGTTCGTATATGCTAATATATTCAAATCACGTGCTCTGTTTGCACTAACTTAGCATTAAAATCAAGATATTCTCACGTATGCATGTTCAATATAATACATTTTGTCATAAATTACGATCATAAATAAAACATCGTTATATTATGTAAATATTATTTTTTCTGAATTCGAAAATAATGAAAATGCTAAATATAGTATATTTAATTAACGTTTGTTTGCGTGAGAGTACTTAAACTGACAGATTTGTTTAAACCAATGAAACTTGATTTATAGAAGATGAATTTGTTTTATGAAATTACGCTTGTAAATTACTATAAGATTACATTTTTAATAAATATGTAAACAAACAAAATTAACTTTTTTTATAAAGGAACTACGTCGCTACACGCAATTTGAATTTATTAGAAAAATATTTCATTAATGTCACTCACTTCAATTAAGAAAACATTTCTATTCACGCAAAATGAATCAGTTTGTGTAAACAATTACTACTACTTTTCAATCCTGAACTCGAACGTATTACATAATTATAAGTTTTTCTAATTTGTTTCTTAACTGCTAAATTATTTTAATAATGATCTACGATTTCTTTAATAAATGCGACGTTGCTGAACTAGAAATTTAGAGTTTTATAACCATATCAATATTAGATAATCTCTGATTTATAATAAATTTACAGAAATAAGATATCACATGAATAATTCTGAAGTTTTTCTACTTTTTTATGAGAAATTTGAAACAAGCTGAAATTTAAGTATCTAGACCCATGCGAGACTTTTTTAAAGTTATCTGATTTTATTTGCTGATACGTTATTTCATTTATTTTAAATGAACTGCAATTTTAAATCAAACAATGTATTTTAACGACATGCAACTATATTCTGCCAAAAGCCTGTTCCAAAACCTATTATATCAGACCTCATTCATCTTTGTGGGTTTGTAAGTGCTTAAAAAAGGGGATGTTGATATAAAAAGATATAAATGTATGATTTGAATATTGAAATTCGTATAATTTTAATACTGCATATTTATTAATACAAATCTCCTCGGTAGAAATAAATAATTGCCAAAAATAACCTGTTTTCGTGATACAGTTGTGAAATTTTTCAATCAATAATTTCTATATAATGTAACGAATACGTATGAGAAGGAGAGACTGGGATCGTTAACTTTACGGTTCGTTTAACAACCCCATATAGTACAGATACTTGGGTCTTTCCAGGTTTTTTTTATCTGATAATTGCCGAAACATCAGTGGAGGCTCACTGTTGCGACCCGAAATGTTGTTGGTTTCTGCCTGTCTGTTTGTCTTTTCCGCGATAACTGCTGCAAAAATAGTCCAACTACGTAAAATTTTGGTAGGTATATTGGTGAAGTACCCGGAATTAGTAGTATAGTTTTTGGTAAATCTTGGTTCATTATTTCGAAAAATATAGAACATTTCTTTTTATGTTATAATGCTTTACTATCGGTTTCAGTCGATTTTTAAATTTTTCATTCGTTGAAAAGAAAATGACGCATTTAATTAATGGATTTAAATGATAAATTATCGAAGTTAAAATATTTCTATTAGATTGGAATTTTGTTAATACATGTGTTAGATTTTTTAAAATTAGAGGTGTATATTATTTGAAAAAAAATTATACATCTGTTCGAATAATGTAAAGCATTTTGTTTTATCATTTTATTTATCAGACATAATACATGCTTAATAGTCTCACCATTAACCAGTTCCCTAACAACTAACTGTATTTCATATCCTAAATAAAATCATTCAAATAGTTCGCGATTATGAAAGCAGAAAGCCTGTATGAGGAAAAATAAAATGTTAGGTAATATTTTGCAATCTGGCCTGCTCTATTGGCTTGCGTCAAATCATATTAGCAAAAATAATAGTTCGCGTAAATAATAGCAAAAATCGCATTCAGAGGGCCCTGCTCCCCTGAAGAAATGTACTTTTTAATCTAAAAAATCACAAGAATTGAAAAAATGTTAATAATCAGCATAACGTAAAGCACAAACACAAAATAATATCTGGCGCTGTGTTGATCATAATTGCATAATAAAAGTCTTGTTGTCTTTTCTTGGTTTTATTTAACAGCAAATTTGCTGTTAAATAAAACCAAATGAGTTAACTTAACACAACAGTAAATTAATAAGGATAATTAGACTGAAAAGAATTATAAATTTCAGAAGAGCAGCCAAGATGCTCCATATTCAAGATACAGAAAAATCCAACTAAAAAAAAACTACAGTTTTCTAATCAGTTCAGGGTAAGTATTACGTCACGTTACGTAACACCGTGAGCTGAACTCCACCCTCAGACATGTAATCAATAAATTCTCAACAAGAATAAGCAGCTCATGAGGATTTCTAAATAACATTTCATAGCACGCGTGTTTAATTTAACGCTCCTAATTTCCGAAGCCGTCAGAGTATTTTATATGCTTATAAATATTTATGTAATATAAAAACTTTAAATTGCGATTTGTAGGAAAGTACGAATGTAATTTTAATGAGAGGACGGGGAGTTCAGGGGGCCGTTACGGGGATGTTCAGCATTGTATATTATACATGGTGTGTTAAAAAATAACAAATTGGAGAACTGACATTGAGGCTCCTGATCTGCAGATGTACTGATAGAGTCAATGTGAAAAACATAATCATTTCGGAATTTGGCTTTTCCTATCTTTGCGTGCGGATATAACTTTTTTGGTTTTATAAGGAACTGGTTCTAATATTTAATCGAAATAACATATTGTTCACATAAGTAAATTTAACAAATTGTTGCGCGGAGAAGAGATTAGGACACGTTCGTCATAACATAAAAATTATGGTTTATATTATGAAAGCCAAACCTATGGAGAAATGTGCGTTTAATGTAGGAAATAGTCACATTTTTGTTACAAATTTGTTATTCCAATTCTTTGGTCTTTATGTGGACATTTAGTTAAATTTAAAACATAATCTTAAACGTACAGGATGACCAAAACTAAAGTGCACTTGTTTGGAGATATCTACAAGATAAACTATTTAAAAAAAATTAAAGCTTTGGTTTTTATACTATTTAGGGAATGCAGAAACGGGTTATACAATAAAAATGACGAGTTTGACATTTTACCAACAGACTGCGCGGCGCTTACATGTAAGGGATGTTTTACTAGCAAATATTAACAACAATAACTCAATTTAAACGAATATGTTTTGAGACGACGATAATCTTTCATAGCATAATCACTATACCCTCTACCATTTTGATAAAAAACACTTTATTACCAGATCCTCAGCTTTTTTGGCTAAAATTTTAGTGCTCATAAGGCTTTTTATGGGTAAAACTTTAACCAGCGTCATGTGATATTTTTCATAAAAAAGATTTAAAAGTTACCTGTTAGAAAATTCTCTATTTTGCTTTTATTTTAATGATATACAGCGCCACATATTGGAATTTTTTTAAATATTTTTTTATTGCAGAGTTTATTACCGCATATTATAAACCATATAAATACCAAATCCTTGTAAAATATTCCAAATAGTTTAGCTTGTAGAGCCCTTCAAACACGTACACTTTAATTACTAGGTCACCTTGCACAACAGTTATTACAGAAAATACGAGATTTTAATTGATAAAAACATTCAATCTGTTTTTTTTTCTTTTCGAACTTATTCTCCGATAATTCTTTATTCTTTAATAGGAGACTAATTATACATTATATGTATTATGTAGCTGTTAACTTGTATATACACTTATGTCACATTTAACACAAATTGAAAACTTCTGTAAAATCACTTTTGATAGAAACAGCAAATTCAACAAATATATATTGAAAGTGATCATTGGCTTAACGTAGCCGTTAAAGAACAGAATCCAGCAAAAGAATCTGCAGATAAAAATAATTGGCTTTAGGCAGATCAAAAAGTTCTTACTAATAGTATTATTATGATGAAACGTGGTGAACTGTGCGATATGAAAGAGTATACTACCTCAAATGATGTTTGGTATAAGTTCGCTCTGGGAAGTGGCTAAAACTGAAACCGTGTTTCGAAATTTTAATATTTTTTCGAAATACCTGACAATTATGCTAAATGTTCTATATACACTTATGTCACATTTAACAAAAAATAAGAATTTCATCAAAAACACTTTTGATATAAACAGCAAATTCAAGCAATATATATTGAGAATGATCGTTTGCTTAAGGTAACCGTTAAAGACCAGAATCCGTCGAAATGATTCGCAGATAACAGGAATTGGCTTTAGGCAGATTAAAAAGTTCCTACTGATATTATTCTTACGATAAATTTTAGTGAACTGTGCGATATGAAAGAGTATACTACTGTAAATGCTGTTTGTATAAATTATCTCTGGGGAAGTGCCTAAAACTGAAACCATATTTCGAAATTTCCATATATATATTTTTTCGAAATAGATAATTAAGATAAATGGTGATTGAATTGTTAACCGTTTTTTATTATGTTTTCTTCTTTACAATTTCCCCGAAAACTCCAACTTACATTTTACTTACAATTTCTAAAAAACATTTTGACGAACAAATCATCAAATATCTTAATAATTATAATTTATCAAAGACAATCTATATATTAGTGTTCGCGAATATACGGTTATAAACGTTTAAACGTATACGTAGTTAAGCCTTTTCTCCATATCATATCTATCCAAAATCGTTATTTGTTACCATACGTATTAAACGTATATTCGCGAGCACCACTATATATGAAGCTTGTTGTTTCGCAATTACTGATGAATATTTGAGCATTTTTACAAAAATATTTATGATTTGAGAAACAAGTATCAAAGATATTGTAATACACGAATGTTTGTTTATTCATTGTTTTTGGACGCTGATAACAAATATTTCAGAACTCGGACAAAATACAAAAAACTTAGAAGAAAAATATCTCTTACATTTTGGAAGGATATCATACATAGCATAATTATGCTCTTTTCGCAAATGTTTAATTCATCAATAAAAAAACGCTGTCAGCGATAAGAAGAAAAGTAATGCTGTTGCATTTTAACTCAGCGTAAAGACTTCTATTAGGAACATATATTTATTCATTTGAGCCAGATAAAACTGCATTTTGTGATGCTGTGACAAAGAAAATGATATTTATTCGATCATGGTGGTAGAAAAAATGAAAGTCCTTTCTTATGTTTCTGTTGATATCTAACATTTAAGAAGGAAATTTACTTTCATCGTTAATAGAATGTAACCATACTGTTTCTATCAAGCATCAAAACCAGAATTAGAAAAACGGACACTTAAAAACAAATTTATCGCCAACCTTAATCACCGTTCTTAGTTTTCGCTCTGATAGTTTGCTGCCCATTCAGCAACTCTTAATATCGATTGCAAGGAAAAATTCTTGCTGCTTTTAATTTCATGGCTCGTGTATTTTAAATCTAAAAAAGAAAAGAAAAATCATTTTATGAGCTAAAATTTGTTACTTTGCAAGAATATTGATTTACATTTTGCTTTTAAAAATATTATTATATTCTGAGAAATGTTTTTATTAACACATTTTTAAACGCAAATAAAAAGTTTAATTTTTAAGCTTTTATTAAAATACTTTAAAATCGTTTACATTTAAAACATTGTTTAAAGATATCATACATCTTTATAAATGACACTGGTGTACAAAATTATGAGAATTTTCAGATTTGGTCAATTATCTCCTGAACTGCTGAACAGATTTTAATGAAATTTGGTGTGAACATAAGTTCATATAATACAAATAAAAGAACTATTCCATAGTTATAATACACATGCAAGATTGTGCGTAACACTCATCGGAAGCAGAAGGTGTGAAAGTGTGGTTAAAGAATCGAACGAAAAAATAGGTTAATAGGAAATATGATCCCCTCTTACAGATATAAAAGCCTCACACCGCGATCATCAAGGAGAATTCAGCTGAAGTGGCATCTTTCGATAAATTCACGCATGAGTTTTTCTTTTACAATTGTGTTTTTATACATATATTAAATATTAGACACCAGAAATTTTAAGATAGATTTTTAACTTTGTTCAGCAACATAATTCACGGGAAATTTACTGGATTAATATTTCTATATAAATATAGTGGTGGCGAAGAAGTTGATTTATTTATTAAAAGTTAAATAAAAAGTGATGGAAATTTACATCACTATGCAATTAAGGGTTAATCTATGAAAGTTTAATACAACCACGAAAGGAAATATACAATAACCTGTTTCGAGTTACACACTGTTCCAATAAACGTATAATGTATCTCTAAAAACCTCAGAAACCAATTTATTTTCTAGATTTAAAGAAACATTTATATATATTAAAAAAAATTCTTTTATTGCCACTGATTTTTGGAAGCCTTTCCGAGTAGATTTTATATTTTATTAATTAGTTTTCTCAAACCGGAATACAGGATGCAATAATTCTCAATTAAACATTTTCAGATGAGCAATTGAATGTATGCACTCAAAAATAACAAAATAATATTAATTTTAATGTTAATGTTAATGTTGTTAATTTATCATGTTTGTCTGATACATGATTCTGGAGCTTGAAAATGTTTCTAATGAGATTGATAGCATCCGATAAACTCATACTCCAGGTTGAGAAATAGGATTAATACACTCTAAAAACTACTCGGAAGCGTTTTCGAAAATCAGTAGCAGCATCGATTCCGAAAAGCATTTTTCACCTTTAGAAGTGTCAGAAACTATTATATTTTCTATATTTAAAAACTAATTTATAAAAATAAAATTTATTTTGCTCCCACTGATTTTTGGAAACATTTCCGAGTGTGGTCCTGGTGTATTAATCAGTTTTCTTATATTGGAACATTGTTTTTCAGTATGCTATCAATTCTCAGTTAAACATTTTTAACTGCGTAACGGAACTTACACATGCAAGAGTAACAAAATAATATAAATTTTAATATTAATGATGGTAATTTATCATGTCCCTCTGTAAAACATGTTTGTTGAAGATGAAAATGTTTACATGGTAGTATACTAAAAAGCGATATTATGGTTTGAGAAGACTGATAAATACATTACGAAAATTACTCGGAAAAGTTTCCGAAAATCAGTGGGAGCAAAATAAACTGTTTTTATAAATGCTTCTTTAAATCACGGCAATATACTAGTTTCTGGGGTTTCTAGAGGTAACGAAGGCTTTTTGATATCTTGGATAACTCGGAGGAGGATATATATTCGTTCATGGTTATGTTATATTTTCCTAGATTAGAAAACTTTTTTTTGTTAACAGTTTATTTCAGAAAAATTTAAAAAATTGTTTTTTTTTTTTTTTTCACGAAGTGATCACGTAAATTAATATATCGTATAATGCTGATACAGTTCACCAGTACATTGAAACGCATAATATTTTTACATAATTAATACATAATAATTATATAAATTTTACATAATTTTATTGTGCATGATATAATATGAATTTTGTTAAGCGGAAATAATATTCATGGATGAAAATAGAGTTCGAAAAATAACTAAAAAATTCGTATTAGTACGCTTCCAGGACGAAGTTTTCAATATTGATTATTATACAGTTAATGTTTTTAGAAAATAAAATTCATTTATAGGAAATGCGATAGTTAAATTCAGAATATTTTATTACTATAAAATATCTTTACATTTAAAAACGCGAATTAAAGATACATACGCAAGTAAAATGTGATATTGCTGAATAATATTATAGTGGTATAATATTGTTGACAGAAATAATTCTGTTTAAAGTTTTACTAAAAAAACTCTTATTTTCGCCATTTGCACAGAGACTGGTGTAGTTGGACAGACTGTATGTGGTTTGCACAATTTATAAAAATTTCACAAAAGTTATAGTGGAAACTGTCCTAAAATGACATACCCTAAGGCAAAAATGCTTCTATTCATACAATATTTTTCTCATAACCACTTTTTTTTTACAAAATAACTTTCAGAAGTATGCAAAATCGAATGGCGCCTTTTAAAAAATAACAAATAAAGCCACAACGTATTAATAACGATTTATATAAAATGCTGCACAATGCCATTTTATCTACCTAAAACGACACATCCATAACTTGCTATTAATGTTACTTGCATGCATCACGAATAAATTTGTTTGAACACCAAAAAGCACCGGCACATTCCCTATGTGCCCACTTTGAACACTTAAAACATTTTATCTACTTCTCCTTTGGTTTTGGGTGACTGCATAAATCATTGCAATAAAGACAGGAATTCATTATCATCATCGGCAGAAAGATCCATGTTTTTGTCGTCATCATTGGATGCAACAAAGCACATTTTCTTCTTAGCCTGTACAGCTGTACGTCTTGACTGTGAATTATGTTACTCAGAAGCTTTGGCTTTGCTTCAGCAATATTAGGACTGCTAGTTAGAACTTTTGCAACTTCCTACCTCGTCTTTTTAGAGAATGATCTGACATGAGATGCAAAAAGTAGTGGAGACATATCAAGATGTCTGATAAATGAAGATGATGAACTTGAAGATGCTGCAGGTTGAAAAGATACACGCGTCTTCGGGATATCGGAAACAGATGTTGTCGGCGCTGGAATTGAAAAAGGTGGCATTGAAACTATAACAATTGACGGATTAGGTCTTTTATAGGTTGTTATCTGTAGAACACGTGTTACTATCGCTACTTTCCATATTTTCCAGTGGATTTTCTGTCACAACTGAAGTACAGATCGGGAAAGATGTCTGGTGGTATGTCATTTTACCTACAATCACCATATTGTATATACAGAGGCAGTATTCGAGAACACATGCATTTATAAATTTTCGCATATACAAAACATAATCTAAAAAGAAATACGTACTCACCTTATACTTCAGATATGTAATCAATGAAATGAAACTGACATGAATTACCACCAAAAAATAGTTCCAAGAAATTTCTGACGAATCTGTAAACAGTTTCTTTGTAAACAATGAAATATACAAACTTGAAACTTTCTTCATTAAATGCTTACCGTTTCCGATCGATCCCACAACGTAACTGCGTATCTTTAAGTCCTGGTATCTAGCGAAAATATCAAGAGACATAAGATATGTTGTTTTACCTAATTATCTCATTTTGGGACAGTTTCCTCTTTGCCTTGCAATAAAATTTCTTACCTCAATAATATTTAACGAAACCATTTATTCCTTGTCCAAATAAATCGCTAAATTCTAAGTATAACACATTTGGAATTCGTTGTGATGTGAGATCACATATAAGATATGTTCTAATAAAGTAACTCCAAATTAAAAAGAAGAATCATAAGCAGGTTAAGTTCTCCTTCAGGCATCCTTACCTTTAATTGTTTTTTGTATTTTTTTGCCCATTGCTGTTTTCGTAACAGCAATTTTCTGGAATTAATCGACAACAAAATCTTAACTAAGCATTTTAAGGGGAAGAAATATAAAATGTACTTTTTCTATAATTTTTTTCCGGTAACTGTACGAACTTTTCAAATTATGTTAGAATAAACTTTTCTAGGAAAACTTCATTGAGATGTTTAGATGCTAAATTTATGTCAACATTTCATTAAAATGCATAATGAAAAATGGGAAGCCAATAAATCACTCGTTTCATTATGGACAAAATGTAGATAGTATTTGGATAAAATAATTAACAATTTATTTTGAAGTTGAAATCACCATTAAATTTGACAAAATGTAAGAAACAAATTCCAGAAAAATAAAATTAATCAAATCATCCACTTCGAAAAAAAATTATTCGCATTCTCCAGAACAGGATCCCATTTTCATGAAATATAGTAATTTATATAGACTATTTTTTATAATCGATTTCCTAAAATCATTCTGTTGTTGACAGAGCTTGTGCGTATTTTTTATTAATTATTAGAATCTCTTAAATATAAATATTTCTACTATTACATTAGCTATTAATAGTATCTTCCCACACATTGTGTAACGGAGTTATTGACGGTAGACTGGTAAAATAGTCTGCAATAATATGTAGAAATATATAGTAAAATATTAACTATATTTCCATATTACTGTATGCATCCTACAAAATCGCTTTAAAAAACTCTCATATCTATACCATTGCAACTAATGTGAACTATTTTCAACGAATTCCCCCAAAATTATGTCTTTATTTTTTTTTCATTTATAAAGATTCATTTATAATTCATGAGACTATATATATGCATTCGTTTCAATTAAACCTTTGGCGTTATCGAAATGTCATTTGTATCTCAAATCATCTGTTACTTTATTTACTCTGCAACATAATTAGGCTGCAATATAGAATATTATGAAATATTTTCTTCAAAAAATTTTTGTGTTGAAGATAATTTATGTACGTTTCAGCATTTATTAATAATTCTTGTAAAAATACGCAAGCTCATACATATACATATGATTGTGTTAATAAATATCACTTAGACTAACGTGATGGCTATCTTTATTGTTTTTTAAAATTTTCAAATTCTCCCCCTTTTTAACTCTTTCCAACATAGTTGTAAAGTGGTTGTTTGTCTGTTTTTCTGTACGTACTCTAACTCTCTTAAATATGCTCGGATTGTCATGAAATTTTATACATTATTAAATTTTACTATAGAATGTTTGCTATTGAAAATGAATGAGCATTAATAGCTCATTTACAGAGACACGCAAAATAGTTCCATTGCATTATAGTCTATGGGGAAAATCGTGTGTGGCGCATTTTATTGATGTTACGATATTTCAAACATAATGAAATTAGTATGCGTTACTGAGGTGAACTACAGCAGTCTTTTACCGGACTATACATTTAGTAGCATTTATAGTTCCATTACGAAGACGTACAAAATACTTCATTTACATTATGATCTATTGGGAAAGCCCCCCCCCCCCCCATTGGGAAAGTCTGCGGTGCATTTTCAACATGTTATGATACTTGAAACATAATTAAATTTAAATGTGTCAATAAAAATTATTTTCTAAAGATTATAAGGTGTGTAAGATTTATCGTTCGTGTACAAAGACGCACAATAGAATTCAGTTAAAGGATTGACTATGATCGGTAATTGCTAGAAGTGCTCTCTCATCTGTGATATGCAATTTTATGTAACTTTTAGTGTATTACGCGTTGTTTTACAAATTCTGTAGATCATATCTGCACGAAAGATTTCGAATATGGGCGGCAATTGTTGAAAAGGGTTTTTTACTGGGTTATGTATTTTTTAAACTGCTTATTTAGATACCTCATTTCGTCGTATGAAAAAATATAATTTTCTTAATAATATATTCCTAGCTTTGAAAAGTGTTTCATAATCTATGTCGGATGCATGATTTTTCGTTTTTCTTGTACTTACTGTTTTGTTGTTTGTGCATGTAGTAAATTTGTAATTACCTAAAAAATATAATAATCAAGATATGTATTTTTATACTTAAAAGATTTTAAATTGCAGTTTTTTCCAAGAAAAAAAATAAAGCTGAAGTGGCATTATAATGTTTTTATCAGTCTGTAATTTAACTGGGTAAATATAAAATTACACTAGTTTAAGTTTTTATTGATGGAACTTGCATAAATGTCACATTTATTTTACATGTGTGTATTCGCATGTTAATAAATCCTGATCAAATTATTGCTTATGTTGTATTACGTTTCGAAGAAAACAGAATATAACAATCAGAGAATTTTTTTAATTTTAAACTTTAATAGCATTTTTTAACGAGTTAAATTTTGAAGACATCTTCTTTTTCAAAACATAAACATGAAACATAGACACAGTATGCACACATGCGTATAGATGGAGTTGTATAATTTCATAGCACATGTTAAGAAGCAATAGAACCGAAAAAACTAATATTTTCTGCCATAGAATGAGTGACAGAACAGAGAAAAAGTAAGACATTAGAATTACTTCGCCAAATTCGAAACTTCGTCGAAATTTAACTGGTTCCACTTCATTTATATAAAATTTTTAATGCATAAAAAACAAATAAATTGTCTGCCTAAATGACGCTATAACGCTTTCTCTCGTTCCATTTCTACCATGCTATATTTCACGAGCAAAATCAAGAATTAAATTGCCGATATAATTAATGGAATTCATTTTGTAGTCAATCTTTTAAATAGTTCATTTGTCTTCTATTTATATAGTTTCCAAAAGTTTAGAATAAAATTGGGAAATTTAAGTAAGTGACAATCTTCTTATTCTTTGTATAAAGAGATATTCCCTTCCAAAATTACAATTTCTATTTATAAAATTATTATATTTATTCGAAAGCTATTTGTGTAATATGTTACATTAATTATAAAAGTAAAGTTTATAAAGATGTCTTGAAATCGTTTTGGAATACAAAAGAGATAATTAATAGATATGAAATTGTGGGAAAGAAGTTTTAAAAATGTAACACGAATCTCTATTTAGCTGCCTTAGAAGACATAAATTTACTATTGACATGTAAGGTAACGCTAGGAGAGTCTACGCACAATTCAAAAGAATAACAATAAAAAATCTAAATATTACTTTTTTGCTAAACTATCCATGAATAATTTTGACTTCATTTGTTTTTTATGCATTTCCATTGCTATTTTGTTGTTATGTTGTAATTTAATACAACAATTGTAATAAAACCAAGTAAGGTATTTTGCGCAATCTGTCCTTACAGGGTTGGTGTGATTGCGTACATGGGGAGGAGAATTTGTTACTAATATTAACTACAATTAAATTGTTGACAATAATAATTACACTTAAATGGCATTGTTGTAAAGTTTTTATGAACAAATATTATTGTATTAGGTGTGAATATTTCAACATAATGATTAAAGAATCAGAAAAAGGAAATAATTTTTAAAATTATTAAAAGATTTTAATTAAAGGATCAGAAAAAGCAAGTCCAAATAAGATAACACAATAGCATTAAGTTACTTGATAACACGTTTAACTTAAAATTAGTTCATTTTCATTTTTCATTTTTTAGGCAAATTTACCAATAAGCTGCGTAATCTCTCATAGCTCGGAAACTAATGGAAACAATGCGCCATCTCTCCTAAGTAGCAGATGCGCAAACTCTCCAATTTTGGTAGGAGAGTTTGCGTGGCCTTTTATATAAACACGGCCGCTACTAAAACGAACCGTTGATGCTCACATTGTTACTCTAGATTAATAGCTTATGAGAAATCTTTTAAGTTTAAAATATTTTGTACTACTGACATTGTATAGAAATTCTGATGAATAGCTATGAAAAGTCAAGCACTTACTATAGGGAAAACAAAACAAAATAGCAATGCTTTATCTTAGACACTCAAAACAATCAACGTGCACTTTCAAGTAGACACACCACTACTGCTGTTGTACAACTACCTGGAGTCGCTACGCGCTCACTCTACTGCTTCCCCCCTAAATTCTATTTGCGCAATCTCTCCGACCGCGCCATCTCTCCTGGCTTTACCTTATTACACTGGCCTCCAAAAGTTAAGGTACAACCGGTTTTTTGCATATAATTTGCAAATGAATGAATATAGAAACAACAAATTTGGAGGAAATGTGCGCTAAACTGTTATTTATTAAATGCGACATAGAAATTTACTTAAGTTAAACGTATAAATGAAATTACAACAAAAAAGCACTCATAGTGGAAAATTCCATTCTTGGAGAAATCAGTACATCGGAGTATTATGCAGTAAAATGTGACAGAAACATTAAAAAACTGGTTATAATACGGAATATGTCCACCCCAGACTTGAATGCATTGGCGTAATCGACTTTCCATGCTCTCAATTAAATTGTCGGACACCGAAATGGGTAACGCTGACCAGACTTGGAGTAAGCCTTGTTAGTGCTCATTTAATGACCTTGGAGGAGGACTTAAAGCCGCAACCTGTCTTCCAAGTTAGTCCGAAAGATGTTCTATCGGATTCAAGTCTGGAGAGTGAGCTGGCCATTCCATTTTCTCCAAACCGTGATCCTCAAGATAATCCTCAACAACCACATCTCAGTGTGGTCTCGCATTATCATCCATTAGAATGAAACTATTGCCAATAGCACCGGCATATGGGCGCACATATGAATCAAGGATCTCATCCCGATATCTCGCACCAGTCACAGTTCCTCCATGGAACACATGCAGGTCAGTGTGGCCTCCGTGTGAGATCCCTGCCCAAACCATGATTCCACCGTTTATGTACCTGTGTGTTTCGACAGTGTTTGATATATGGTATCGAGTGCATTGTTCTCTCTAGATCAGAAGACGTTCTGAACCGCTCTCCAGTGTGAATCTGGACTCCTCTGTGAAAAGTACAAAAGCCCACTGTTGTCTGGTCCAGGAAATATGCTCTGTTGCCCAATATAAGCGGGCCTTTCTCTGTCGTCTATTGAGGGGAACACACACAACTGGTCGCCTTTCATAGAGACCTGCATTATGAAGATGTCTTCGCACCGTAGTAACGGAGATTCTTCTCCCTGATGCTGCAAAGTGGTCTGCAATGAGTTGCGGCACAGTAGTGCGTCTTCTCCTTCGGGCTGAAAGAGCTAGAAACCGGTCTTCTGCAGGTGTTGTAACACGTGGGCGGCCTGGAACATGTCTTCTGGACACAGAATCTTCGTATTCATACTGATCCCAGAGTCGTTGGACTACACGGCAAGACACATTGAGCCGTCTAGCAGTATCGGCCTGTGACAACCCCATTTCCATCCATCGTACCACCCGCCACCTTAATGTATCGGGCAAACGACTTCTTCTAGACATTTCTAGACTCTACTGGCTGTTGTGAACAAAACTGACAACAATAATTCGAATACAACAAAACTTACACGCGAAATTACGAAATCTTCGAAATTGCATATTTTTCTCTCATTCACAAATACTTATTCTTTTCTATAAAATGAAAGTGGTAGCTGTAATTTTTGCGTAAGTTTTTTTAAAGCTTATTACTGTCATTCATATAAACAATGAAGTTTAATCTGACTGCCATTTTTTGTCTGGTGAGCTTCGAAAAACATGTTGTACCTTAACTTTTGGAGGCCAGTGAAGTTAAAATTTACAATAAGGTATTGAATTTCTCAAACTTAATTTTAAATTATATATTTCACGTAATGTAATTCTAAATGATGTGCTACAAACTAGGTTTTACACTACGATGTAAAAATAGACAAGAAAATGCTTTTTAAGAATTCTTCTCTATAATGTATAAAATCCAAAAGAAGAAAAAATCTAATGTTTTCTTTAAACAAAGATACAATAAAACTATCATTTCATAAAGACATTGCTGGCACGACACGTCCGTAAAAATTCAATAATACGGTCGGCCCTGACAGAGATTGCTGAAAAAATATGTACGCACTCGGACCGATTAGTCAGAAAAGAATTAATCGCGGGCCCAACACGGCTCAAGATGAAAGGCAGAGAATCTACACTATCCCGTTCACACATCTAACGCCACAACAACGTTACAGCTGTGACTTGTAGTGATGTCATGGAAATATTTCTACTAATATGCTTGCTATAATATTTGGATATATTTTAGATTTTCAGTAAGAAAAGCAAATTTTCTTCAAATTTTGTATAACGATATTGTCGGTTATGTTAAGAAGGAATCATTTAATTGATACATCGTGATACTAATCGGACAGATATATCGAGATATTTATAATTATTGGCTAATTAGCCGGGTTAATTTACCCTGTGTACATTATCTTTTGTGATGATAGTAACAAATTATAGATCATAATTTTGAAATATTTTCAATGAATTTTTGAACTAAAATAAAAGTTATTTTTTATTTCATAATCCTTTTTAAATCAATGTATTGACTTTCAATGATCATTAATTTGAATTTTGATAGAAGAAAGACAAATAAGAATATGTATAAGCGACACAGAAACGCTGTTCAACCAGATGTAAGTATTGATTTTATTTGAGAAATAATCAAGTATGAATAAAATTATTGCATTCATATGTTACTAGTTGTGACAATTTATTATAATTTTCTGTGAACATGTACTACAAATGTGAAAAGTCTTTGCCGAAAGCTAATCTTAAAAGCGGCTTATGAATGCCACCAATGCTTGCCAAGATAAACCTTTTCTAAGTGGAAATAAAGATATGCAAGTGCAATTTGGAAATGGTCAATCGAGTGACAATCTCATCGTTGTTTTGTACTTATGTACAAGAGTTTGAGTAGGTTAGTGTATTGTTAGTGATCGCAAAAGTGTAATTACACAGAGCAAAATATTTCTCTCACTCTGTCGATGATGCATTCTAGAATGTCATCAAATATAGAGATTGAATTTTTCCCTATCACCATTTTTTTTAACACCTATTATACTGTAAGAAGTTAATAAATTCGTTCAACAAAATATTAAACCTAAAATGTTAAAAATTTTAAAGTTATGAATGCTTTTCTAAAAGTGCTGTTATAAAACCTTTATAAAAATTCGGCACACAAAATTTTCATCAATGCGATTCGAGACATATTAAAAGTAGCAGAACTACCTTTCAACATGAAATGATAAACAAATTCTTATTCCATGTAAATTTTCTTTAATGCAGTTTGCTGTTACTATTAGTTTTTAACTTGTATTGGGGCCATGGAGTTTTAGAACCAGTAATGTTTCCTCAACGACGACGTGGAATCTCTATTATTCTTACGGTTTCATCTTTCACTTTGACTTTACTGTTATTATTTTTAAAAGTTTACATTCTTTTTAATTTTTTTTAATAATATTTTTTCTCGCTATCATGGTATTAGATGTTGTACTTTTAAAAATTAATTAATTTATGCAAACTAAAATTTAGTTTAGCAATTGAAATTTTCATTTGTATTTCAAACAGTAAAGAATCCACTAGTTTTAAGCAAAAGAAACTACAAAAAAATACTAGTTTCATAAACATCATGTATAAGTTGGTAAAGCCCTTGCTATATATCATAGGATTTTTAAAAAAGTAAAATGTGAATTAAATAAGGAATTTAAGCCTTACATTTATTAAATAATTTAGGAAAGTATTATATGGAAATTTCGCAATTTTTCTTGAGATGTATAAAGGCCATTTAGTTAGGGAAAAAATATTTTATATTTTGCGGGATATATTTGTATAGTAGGAGTTCATACCAATAGTTTTCAAAAAATGCAGTATCAGTAAGAATTTGATAAACTTTCATCGGATTGCATAAAATACTGTAATACCTAAGAACTAAAAATAAAGTAAAAAAGTAATAATGTAATAATCATACAATTCAGAAATGTTTTAATACCTGTCAAACTTTTTCACAAAAATGCAGTTAATTTTGCGCCGCAGCTATGCAGCTGAACTTAGCAACTTTGACGTGAAATTCGTTTGTAAATTCGAGTTATGATATTCCAGTTTTGGCTAGTGTATTTTCTGATTATAGATTTCGACAAATTTGACAGATAACGCCAAATTCGCTTTTTTGGTGATTTATTGTCGGCATTAAAATAGACAAAAGTTTTCGAAATAATGCATTTCTATTACAAAATCTTCAAAATAATTATTCATTCGTAATTCATAATTTCATTCATATTTCATGTTTGTTTGTTGTTGTTTACCATATGCATTCCGCTTTGATGAAAAACTCGGATGGAATTTACCGGAACATATTTTAAAGAGGTATTTCAATAATACTTATAATAATACATTCCCATGCTTTTACCTAAGATAAAATAAGACACTTTACTAGCTGCCAAGCATGTAACGACGTAGCTTTATTTATAATGCATAAAAATGTCAGAGTATATTCTCACAAATCGCGTTAAGATGTTCAGTGAACTGTCTACAAAAGAAGGCATCTATCAGAGAATAAACACAAAAGAAAAACAAATGTACTCGAAGAAAACGTTCATTAGAAGCACACAAAAAAGGGTACTTATCGGTTAGCCGGGCGACAGTGATATATATACATGTATATATATACAAACACATACATATACACATATCTACGTATACATATATATACATACCCATAAATATACATATATGTATGTACATATATACATATATATGTATATGCATATATTTATATATGTACATATATCATTGGCGCCCGGCTAAATGAAAAGTACCCAAAAAAAGTAAAACAAATGGCGTTATTTTCATTTTACTCACAATATTTAACCTTCCTATGGTGTTCGGGGCTTTTTTTACCCATATCAAATTTATATCTTTTAGATCTGTTATATTTTTGGATAATTTTCAGAAATATTTTGCGACATTGTTTCCATAGTCATAGTAAATATTCAGTTCTGTGTAACTTTTTATTTCAGATGGTAGATTTTTTACAGTAAAAATTGTAACACATAAGTCGTTCGGATCATTTTTGACCCGTGTGGAATTTTCAGTGCATATGATATATGAGTACCGTAATTTTCAGTATATTATTCAATTATTATTGTTGTAAGAGCACATTCGTACTCTTATTCCTTTAAGTATATAATTTTTTCCTTACTGATTACAGATACACACAATAGGTTGAGCTACAAGTGCTGTGCTTCCCACATTTTCCTTACCGCTTTCGTACAGTGCGTAAAAGGACGTTGTTCTTTCATAGTTGATTTTTTAACCTGTTTTGTTATAAACTCTCCAAAGTACGATATGCTTTACTAATGAAGAAACAGAGGAATTGATTCAAGCGTTGTCGGACAAAGTAATTGTTTCAAAAACCGACGATCACGTTTCTGAAAATCAATTATCAACCAATGACGAATAGTATGAGGAATCGCACCAGACAGACTTCGACTGTCAAGTCTGACTTCGACTGTCAAGTCTGACTTCGACTGTCAAGTCTGACTTCGACTGTCAAGTCTGACTTCGACTCTACTTAACAAAGACGGTAAAATCAAGTAAAAATCTAAATCTCAAGACACACGTATTCGGCGTAAATCTGAATATGTTGTGAAAATGACCAATGAGATACGTCGCATCTAGAATTAAAGACGAATACTCTGCATTCATGTTGTTTTTTCCTCCAGCAATAGTGAATATCATGCTAAAAATTGTAACATATAAGGAAAAGATGTGTTCGGTGACAGTTGGAAGAATTTGAATAATTTTGACTTGGGAGCATTTATTGGTTTGTTACTGCCGTCTGGAGTATATAAATCCTGTAACGAGTCGAATGAGAGTTTTTACGATGCTACAATGGGACTGAATATTTTCAGAGTAACTATGTCCTTAGATAAATTCAAAATAATATCGAGGGTTCTTCGATTTGATGACCGAAAGACACGACCAAGACGATGGGAAACTGACAAATTTGCAGCCATAAGAGAAGTATGGGACAAGTGGGTGAAAGTTTGCCGATATTGTATAATCCTGAAATACATGTTGTGGATGAACAACTGGTAGCTTTCCGAAGAAAATTTCCATTCTAGCAATACATGCCCATCAAACTAACCAAGTACGGTAAAAAATTTCGGATACTTTGTGACAACGCAAGTAGTTATGCTTGTAATATACAGCCGTAATCTTGGAAAGCAGACTGTCTCTATACCAGAACGAAATCAAGGTTTCAGGGTTGTCATTGATCTCGTTCAAGATTTGAAACGATATAATGTAACATGTGATATCTTTTTCACATTTTATGACCTTGGACAGATTCTTCTCAAACTGACAATTATTGGAACAATCAGAAAAAACAAACCAACAATTCCTCCTAAGTTGCTTGCAAAAGGGCCCCCAAAATACACATCGTCATTTCTCTTCTCAAAAGATACCGCTCTTTTATCGTACATCCCGAAGAAAGGCAAGTGCGTAGATTTGTAGAGGACTCTTCACCATTACAGAAATATAGCAGAGGTAGACACAAAAAACCTCAAATCAATTCTGTATTACAAAAACACCAGAGGAGGAGTACACATGATAGATAAACTGGCCTCCCAATCTTCCTGTTGGAGGAAGGCAATCAGATGGCCTATCGTAGTTTTTCTAATATTCTAGATATTTCTGCGAATAATGCATTTTTACTAATTCTAAAGATCAATCCAGCATGGAATATGAACTCATTTTACAAAAGGAGAATCTTCATTGAAAATTTTGGCATTACTTTGGTTTCTCAACGTATTGAGGGAAGGAAGCATCTGCAAGGAGCAAGGGCTGCCCGAGAATTGGTGATTAATTTTCAAAACTCAGCACAACCTGAACCCCGATCCAGAAGTGTAGCAAACACTGGCAGAAAAGGGCGATGTCACTTATACCCACAGACTGATAATAAAAGTTCTGTAAAATATTGCAAATATCTTAAGTTTACTTGTAAAAACATTTCATTCAAGTGTGTAATGATTGTACATAAATGAATGTTTTCTATAATTTTTTGTTCGATCAATTGAATGTAAATATAAAACTGATGTCCCAAATGCAAGAAAAATAAGTATTACATTATGTTCCTCTACAGTTTACTGTTATTTTCGAGGGTGAATGATGGAATTACACCATTATTATTACATAAATACAGTTACGTTCACTAAATTCATACTCCATTATGGATATGAAAAATTATCTGCAAAACAATATTAAATGATAAACAAATTCAAAAAATACCTGAATCAATAAATTAATTACTAATATTAAATAAAATGTGAATGTAATTCCATAATAGTGAATATCACATCATGGGTAATTTTTAACCTTAGGTGTATGCTACATTGCAAAAACCTAGGAAGGTTAATATTTGCAGGCTGTGAAAGATATTTGAGGTTCTGATTAAGGTTATTTTAATAAACAAGTCAAGTGCGAGTTTTATTCGCATACAAAGGATTCCGTACAATATATTTATTAATTACAAACTGCAATAGTACAAAACATCGTTGTTGAAAGAAAATATTAAGACAACAACTTTATTGCCAGTACATTTCCTGTTTTTAAACTTTTTTATTTACAGTGAAATCATTACAAAACTCGTCGATATCCGTGCAGTCTTTAAGAAGATGTAGATGACTTCGTTTGACAAAAAACTATACAGAATTATAAAGAAGTTTATACGAATAAAAATGACTTATCGTTTTCTTTTCCTTTATTTATGTATTAATGTGATACACAGAATTGAAGTTATAGTCAATGTTCGGGTTTCATTTTTCCGAAGCAGTGTGACTGTCTAAAAAAAAGATTTTTTTCGACCCCTTCCTATTCTGCCAAGCTTTACTGTATAAAAATAAGATAACTGTATGATAAATAAAAAGGAATATTTAAAATACAGTCGAGCCCGTTTATATCGAGCCCGCATTTAACGATATTCCGCATTTAGCGAGGTAAATGGAGTCTTTTGCTTGGTATAATGTTAATAAATGTATTGAAATATACTCTTTTAGCGAGTTTTTTAAATTTTTGTACTTTGCTCGGATTTAACGAGGAAAATAATTATGGTAGCATGAAATAATTAAAGAAATAATAATTTAAAAAAAAAAAACATACAGTTTCCCAAGAATTTCCCCACTCCTGTTGTAAAGGGAAAAATAAGCATTCTTTAAAGTTATCCAACAACAGGTGCAATCATCAGACAGAGTCATATATTCTTAGAAGGGAGGCGGTGTTAACTGCACGAAAGTCCTATTGTCCTTTTCCAGGAAGGATGCGGGAGATAATGAAAGAATCCTAACTCTCAAAGAAAGGAATTCCAAATCACTTGGTGCTTTACAGCGGTTAAAGATGGCGAACGCAGGGGAGGTGGGGAGGGGGGGGGGTAGGGACGTTGTCAAGGGCCGTCGTTCATGACGACTCCTCCCTTCAATGGCTTGACCCACTCGAAATCAGGTGTAATTACCGGTTTCAGAACTACGTGTAAGAAAAAAATATTTTCGGCTTGTGCCTTTTCTTAATGTTTAAAATGTCGAAAAGAAAAGTTTTATCCGTAAGAGAAAAAGTGGAAATCATAAAGCTCTTGGATAAAGGTGAAAAAAATGTTACAATATGTAAGCAGTATGGACTTTCTTCTTCAATTGTGTCAACTCTTTTAAAAAACAAGGAGTCCTTAATGAAAGCATATGAAGCGAATGTGACCGATTCCAAACGGTTGAAGAAATGTGAAAAAGAGGACTTGGATGAAGAGCTGTTAAAATGGTTTCTTCATCAACGGAATTCTTGTTTGCCGATAACTGGGCCCATCATTAAAATCCAAGAGGAAAAATTTGCAGCTCAGCTAGATTACACAGATATTTCTTGCTCTAATGGATGGCTACATCGTTTCAAGCAACGTCATAACATCTGTGGAGGAAAAATCATCGTCGAAGCCTCCAGTGTGAACGACAAGGTTGTGAAAGACTGGTTAGATTGCACATGGAAAGATGTACGTGAAAATTATGCTGACGATAACGTCTACAATGCGAGTGAGGCCGGAGTCGTTTACAATCTAACTCCTTATCAAACGGCGAAGTTTAAAGGTTAAAAATGTGTGGGCGGTAAGTTGCTGAAAAATCGCTTAACTGTGTTAATGTGTTGCAACATGTCAAGCAAAGACAATAAAAAACTTTTTATCGTCAGTAAATCTGCAAATACAAAATGCTTTAAAAGGGTAAAAAGTTTCCCAGTGACTTACAAATCGAATAAAAAGGCATGGATGACTTCTGAATTATTTTTATCTTATTTGCACGAGTGGGATAAGGTGCTTCAAAAACAGAAAAAAAGATTGCACTCATCATTGATAATTGTTCTGAGATCACCCGCAGGTCAGCAATTTAAAAAATATAAAAGTTTTTTACCGCCTAACTCAACCTCAGTGTTACAGCCTCTCGATCAAGGTGTTATTCGCAGCTTCAAATGCTATTATAGAAAGCAATTGATTCTCATGATGTTAGCGAGAAATGAAAAAGATCAGGATCTTAAAATTTCTGTTCTTGACGCTATACACCTGAAGACGGATGCTTGGGGAAGTGTGACTCCTGTATCCAAAATTTTTACAGGAAAGCTGGATGGATTGACAGAAATGATGGTGACTTCGAAGATGGAGATGACTTGCCACTCTCAGTCTGGTTGCAACAAAATAACATCGAGAAGTTTAACGATGTTTTAAACATCGATGAGTACAATAACGTTGATGACAGTGTCTTAACGTCGGGCTGAGGATATCGTCTGAGGATATCGTCCAGGATATCCTCTGATGATACCTCCACTGAGGATATCGTCGTGGAAGTGGTAAAAATCCAGGAGCAGGAAGATGCAAGTGATAGTGGCTCGGAAGAAGAAGCTGTACTTAAAACGCCGACATGTGATTGTGCTGAAGAGTCATTACAAAATCTAGAACAGTTTTTTGAAGCAATGAAAAATACTGATGGTGCAACATTTAATGCATTAAGTATTTTAAGACGAAAATTGAAAGAAACTAAATTTTGTAAACTCAAACAATCAACTTTGGATGAATATTTTTTCCAATTCTTAATAAACATTAGCAAGCAGTAACTCACGTAAGTTGTTTTTTATGTATATACTATTAGTTATTAACTAGGATTTGGATTTAGCGAGCGACCGGATTTAACGAGCATTTTTCTGTGTCCCGAACTCCTCGTTAAATACGGGTCCTATACTGTATACCTTAAAAACATTCAATGTACTACATGTACGTTTCAATCAATAACGTTGGTCTCCAATGTGTTCGTTTGTTAGCAAATCTTTTTATATCTGTTTTACAATATAGAGTTACTAAAAATATATTTTTTTTATGAAACGTTCTATTCGAAAAAAAATATTTTTATTGTAAGAGCACAAAACTAAAAGTACTTCAAAGAAATAGAATGGAATCGTAATTGTAAATCTTATATTGGAAATGAACTTCTTATATGTTTTTATTTACAATAAAAAGTAATTCCGATTTATCTTTAATTGTGAAATGCGATATAAAAACACGCTTTTAATTTATATTTTTCCCTTCTGGACTTTTCATTTTTTTAGACTGGTATAGGAAAATGGCCCCATAAAAGCAAATGCCCAACATTCTTAAAATCACCTTCTGTTACTTTTATGGTTTCTGAAAAATGAATGGCCTCAAAGCCTTCTTTTAGATTTACTGCTGAACGTGATAGGAATCAAGTGTGAGGATACATTAGATTTTGAGTGAGAACTATGTGAGAATAATGTTTCTTCCTCTAAAATATTTTCAGACTATATTTTTGATTTAGTAAAGTATTGATTTAACCCATTCACTGCTAATCACGCGCCTGCGCGTGGTTGGCAGCGAATCTCTAAATCTAAAATTATAAATTCGTACCAGAAATTACGAAAGAAGAATTTTTATTTTATGTAATCACAATAAGCCTGTAATTAAATAAACTAAATATTGCTGTTACTATTTTCTGATATGAATTTGAATTTTCTAAATAAAATAGAATTCGGTAATTTTAACTCGGCAGTGAATGTGTTAAGTTGAATTTTTGTGGCAAAACTTTGGTATCCAATCATACAATAAGATCATTAATAATAATTAAAATACCGATAAAAATGCTTAAGTGATACAAACAGAACAGAAAAAGGCTTATAAAAACCTTTTAACATAAAGATCGACATGTTTCAACGCTCAAACGGCGCTATTATCCAGATCTACAACAATAAACAAACTATTCTCGCATATTTTTGAAAAAAAAAAACTTGAAAACATAAATTACGAGATTATATATGTAATAAAAGTAGTGCTTAAATTAGTCAACCGTAAACGTAAAAATTAATATTTTAATATAATAAAAATATACATAACTGTTCACGTTTGCAGTTGACTTTTTTAAGCACCTTATTTTATTACATTTGTGATCTAGTGATTTATGTTTTTCAAGTTTATTTTCAAAAATTTGCGATAATAGATCGATGTTTATCGTTATAAATATTAATAATGGCGCCATTTGAGTGTTGAAACATGTCGATCTTTATATTAAAAAATTTGATAAGCCTTTTTGTGTTCTGTTTGTATCACTTAAGCATTTTTATCTATATTTTGGCATTCAATCTGAAGCGTCCCAAAAATGGTTTTACATTCAAAGTAGCTTTTACTGTTTTATGGTAAAAGGTAAAAAAATATCTTGAACTCGACCCGATTGCTATATTTAAATGATACAATTCCTATGTTTAGTTATATTGCGTACCACAAACTGTCTCACTTGACGAGATTGTATTACAAATTTAAAGATGAAGAAAATATAAGATCCATATAAAAACATGACGCTATCTACACATAATAATTATATTCCGAACAATTTTTTTCCGTTTTCTACAGTTTTATAATAAGTATTTTCTTCTGTATGATGATAGAAGACAAATGATATCTTAGTGAATAGTATGCATTTAAATTTGCGCTATAGTGAAAACCTCTTACCAGGAAACCATGCCATAGTGTAATAATGAAAAAAATCTAAGTAAGTAGCAATCGAAAGAGCACAGTGAAATGTGTTTTTTAACACATGAATTATTTGTCCCCGTCTCCTCGTTATCGAGATATAAACTCTTATAGTTTGCTAATTTATTTTTTTCATTTAGAAAGAAAAGGTGTGGTCCTGATTCAGAAATTTTAATAAACAGATTAGCATAAAATATAAATCATATTTAGATATAATAATATAAAAATAAAAAAAGCCCGCAACAAAAAAAATGGTATTGACAAATATGGTACTGAACCAAAAATCATTAAAGCATAGAAAATAGTGGCACCAATAACCTTTCATGAACTTTTTCTAGTGCAATGATTACGATGGTCCACTTCCTGCAAAAAACAAAATTGTAAGAGCGTTTCAAATGGAAGAGGCGCAGTCTGCACTAACACAGATTTGTACCAAGCATACCGACTCATGTCTTACAAGGAGACCGCCAAACATGATGCGCACAGATTTTGATGATTATAAGGTATGTTGTAGGGGTCATACCCCTAACTATTCAGGTCAAAGGTTTCCTTCAAATGGGCTTTAGTTTTCGAGAAATTTCGGGTTAAAGTTCTGCAGGCATTTCAAATACCCATTGGTTCGCTACCTTAAATGAGGTCTTCGTGGCTCTGTGCTAGCGTGCGCGATTTCAGAGCCGGAGATGAGGGTTCTGTCCTCTCATGTGAATTTTACCTTTTTTTAATAAATTTTATATGTTTTTCGCGTTATAAGTTTTATGCAGATTTATGAATTCTGCATCTTTGAACTTTTTGATATTTTCCTAAAAATTCGATTTACATTTTCGAATTTTTCGTGAAAATTTATAGTTTTTGCGCAATTTTTATTCTAATATTTCTGTTGATGAAAATCCAAACTATTTTAAGTCTTACAACGACGTTATAGTGACTTGTAATCAGGAGAATTATTTGCGACTGAGTAGGTATTATTTCGTTTGTTTTTACAAAAAAATAAACGATATTCTAATTATGGAAGTGTCCTTAATATAAATGTATATTTATTATTCTTTTGTTGAATCAAAATTACAGACGATTTCTCATTATCCACGCAGCTATTGATGTAGCTATTACTGTAATTTGTAGGAAAAGCATTTTTGTATGCATTCCCTGATAGAAATGACACTTTCAAATTTGAGCAAATTGATGTTTTCATTTTGTTATGAAACTTTTTGTTTCAAATAGCACGATCCAATGCTTTCAATTCTGAAATACCAGAAATACTCAGAATATTAAAACATGGACATACTCAAAACTGAGCACATAGAGGTCAGTTCATACTCATTTTTGAAAGGTGGACTTACTCAAAAATGATTAGAATCAGTTCAAACTCATTTTTGAAACATGAAAATACTCAAAAATGAGCACATAGAAGTCAGTTAATACTCATTTTTGAAACATGGACCTACTTAAATGTAAGCACATGATGTTTTATTCTTGAGTGCTTGCAAGTTTTCAGAAATGAGTATATGCATGTTTCAAACTTCAGTAATTTTGTTTTGGAGCTTTTTATGTGCAGAATTTACTCAACGTTCCATTTTCAAATAACCATATTACAGCGCCTAGAATACATAGTGTGGAAACCGGCAAATGGTGTAATGCTTTAAAAAGTGCTAAAAAGTTGTAGCCTATAAATGTGCAACGGTGCTCCTACGAAGCCTACGATAATGTTGCAACCAGAGACAAAAAAAATGCGTATCACGTTTTTTAGCCATGCTTTCATAATTTAAAAAAAACTTATAAAAATCACTAAGTCAGAGGAGAAAATGATATAATTTAAGTATTTAAAATACTTACCACCAGCCGAAACATTCTAATACAATGTCAAGAGCTAGCAGATGGCGCTGCGAACCCATCCTAATATTTTCAGCAACGTTGTACATTTATTGGATACAATTTTTTAGTACTATTTTTTAGCCGGTTTCCACACTATGTATTCTAGGCACTGTAACCATATTTAATGAAACTAACAACGTACACAAACAAACAAAACTAATGAAACTTTTGTTTAAAAAAATAAAATACATATATTATGCTTTTTTCTTACATTAAAGCCTTTATAATCAATTTATAGTCCATTACCTAAAGTTAAATTATTAAAAACAATTGGCGTGTATAGAAGAAATATTACTATCAGTTAAGGATTTTGAAACAAAATTACAAATGTAAAACGTCAAAACATGACATTTAATTATTGCAATTTTTCAATTAAAAAAATTATCCTGACATCTATGACATGAGTTTTATGATAAAAATATAGCAGTTAGCTGACTGAAAATTATACTTCTTGCGATCACACAAGTTGCTAGGATTAGCGCCGCGGTGTTTCTCAGTATTTATTTTTTATCTCAAGTTTTCCTGGAATTCATTTTCGGAAATTCCGATAAACCTAACTCATTTCTTTGGGCTTTTGCATATTATATTTCAATAAATCAACACTCTTTTAAAAACAAGAACGAAAAATCATGCATAGATTATGAAACACTTTCACTGAGAAAACTCACACTTTCAAATCTGACTAAATCGATGTTTTCATTTTGTTATGAAACTTTTTGTTTCAAATAGGACGACCGATGCTTTCAGCCCAATGCTTTCAATTCTGAAATACCAGAATTACTCAGAATATTGAAACATGGACATACTCAAAAATGATTAGAATCAGTTCAAACTCATTTTTGAAACATGGAAATACTCAAAAATGAGCACATAGAAGTAAGTCCATGCTCATTTTTGAAACATGGACCTACTTAAATATAAGCACATGATGTTTTATTCTTGAGTGCGTGCAAGTTTTCAGAAATGATTATATGCATGTTTCAAACTTGAGTAATTTTGATTCGGAGCTATTTTGACTATGCGACGTACTCCGATTTGAGTATTTTTTGCTCAGTTTTGAAAATGTCGTTTTTAGAATGTTGTATGTTATATGTAACAATATATATGAACAGTATGTATTGTATGTTATAAGATCTATTAAGGTATATAAATTTTATGTAAGATGGATGAACGTAAATAAGGATTTATGTAACTATAAATGTGATATATTAAAAATATAGTATTAATTTTCAAGTACAAAATCTCAAATTATGAATATGATACAAAAATGTATTTTAACACAAATAATATTTGTCAATAAGATTCTAAAATTGCCAACAAGTTTTATATTTATTATAATCTTGATGTTTTAAGTATATTTACCATAACATTTGTTATACATGATAATGACTTAAATTTTATGTTTAAACATCTTGTAAACATCAGGAATTTTATAAACAATTTTAGAAAATCTATTAATGTTTTTATTTTAAAATTAGTTAAAATTGAAGCATAATTTTAAGCAGTAACAAAAAACTGTTTATGTAGAACTCTTTAAATAATAAATTAATAGAATGTACTTTTGCCCTGAAGATTCCTTTTAAAATATGACCCAATATAAGGGCGATAAATTCAAATACGTTTAAAGCGCCTTCAATGATTCAATACTCTCCTTTGACTGTGCTTTCCAAAACAGATTTGCGAGTTGTTATGGATATTAAAGAGATATGAAAATGTTTGCCATATTTCAAACTGAAAAACTGGCTGAAAAATTGCAGCGAAATCGGGATAAACCAGGATAAAGCAAGATTTTATGTTGAAACATTCGTCATTTTGAACAATAAGTATATTAATATTTTCTAGTTGAGGTGAATGAGGAAAGTATATTTTATTCAGTGTTATTGAATACAATATATTTTTCTCCTGTATAGATTTAGATTTTTTTTTTCTTTTATTCACTCCTCAGAAGCTAAATTATAGTAACAGTAAAGAAAGCAAACTGACAAAAATTTTAAAAAATCACAAAAAATTAATGTATATCAAAATTCAAGAATGCATTCTAGGTGTCAACTGAGTTACTTTTTAGGGTTTCGTTCATCTCACGAAACCCTATTACTCCCGTTCCGTTGTCTGTCTGTCACAGAGCTATTCTCAAAAACTATGTAATTTACAGAGTTGAAACTTTGAGTATATAGCTGAATACGAGCTATAAAGAGCTCAAAATATTAAAATTTGAAAAATTCGTATTATTTTAATAAATAGAGAAAAAAAACAAAATTCTAACATCCTTTTCCTATTAAATTAAAAAATTTTTCGATATAGCAGATGTCAAAAATTTAAAATCCACGATGAAATTCTTTCTACAATAATTAATTTTCTGTCAGACGATTTCCACATGAAAAATGAAAAAGAAATAAAAAGATTCACCAATTGAAAAAAGATTAATATGAAATAAAAATGATGGACGTCATAGTGGTAATAAAAAGGAAATTTTCAAAAACTTCTCAATAATACAAGGAGTATGAGTATGTGTATTACACAAAGCAGATTAATATTACGTCATTAGAGAATTAAAAAGAAAATCTGACGTCATATCGGAAGTTTAACGGATTTTTCAAATGTTTCAGAATAATACAAAGGGAGTATCAATATGAGTAATGGAGAATAGTAAATATATAAGTTTGAAGAACGTATTGAATCATGATAAAAACCCGATTATGGAAATATTCGCATATTTTAACATTTTGAAGATGTACAACATGTTTAATTTTGAAATTATTTTTTTTAATATCGCATTTAGTCCACATGACAGATATTATTATGACAGAATAGAATAGAGGGTTTCGTCCGCTATCGGGCTGGTTTAGATATTCGAAAAAACGAGAAAAATAGACCGATAAATTTTTACTATATAAAAAACGATTTTTTTTTTTTTTTGTTTTTAAATGAAACTTATTTGGATTTAATAAAGAAAGGATAAAGTGTTTTGAAAGGAATATTAAACGAAACCCTTTGAGCGATCTTAGATCACACTTACCCACTTTTTTTCCTTTTTTCTTTTTTTTTTATCTCATTTAAATGTTTCAAATGCGTTCTGTTGAATATTTAAAAAGTATTGTTTCATATAAAAAATGAGTTATGCAATTGAAATCTTACAATTTACAAATATTGTTTTTGTCGGTATCATTTATAATGACATGTATTAGAATGAAGATTTAAATTTCAAGTTATATCGTCTTACACATGAATCAACTCATACTTTGAAACTTAGATATAGTTATTTAAAAATGCGTTAACTTTTGTAATTAAAAAAATACTTATAAAACACACTTTATTTTAAGTTCTAAAGAAATATAACATTGAACTTTTTATTAAAATACACATGACAAAATTGAACAAAATAAACAGTTTCCCTAATAGATCTTTCAAAAATATGACACAAACAGAATTCACAACTGTCCTGAATAAATCCTTGTAAAATATGATGATAATATATAAGGACAACTTGAACAATAAATCTAAATATTTTCTTTTTAACTTTGTCAATAAATTGATATTCTTCTTAGAAAGCATGTTTTAGAAACATATTTGTGAATTGTTGTGAATATTGATGAGGCTTGCAAATGTTCGTGGTAGTTTAAGGATGAAGCCTTGTACATAACAAAGGCTTTGGGATAAACCATTTTAAAGATTTGTTTTAAATATTAGCTAATTCGCTATTTTAAACAATAAGTTATTTTTTCCAGTTCAGATGAATTGGGAAAATATCATTAATTTTGTTTATACAATATATATTTCTGGCAGACGGGAAAACTATTTTCTCTGAGGGTTATTTTTTTTTTTTTTTTTACTTTTGCTCCATATTTTTAATTATCCTAAATTTTAAAGGAAGTAAAATGGTTAAAATAAAAACTTTTTGAATATTTTATATATTTGAAAGTTTTCAAATAAATTACATCTGTCAACTGAGGTTTTTTTTTTTTTTTTTTTTTTTTTTTTTTAAAATCGGAATTAAAGCTTTTTAAATATTTCGCGTCGGGTACTTTAAACATACTAAAAAACAGAAAAACTACGCAGTTGTTATCATTTTAAGTAAAAGTTTTTTTTTCTAGTTTTCCGGATTGGTCAAGGATTATGTCATTCAATGTTATTGAATACATATTTCCTCACGTATGAAAACATTCTTTGTCATGGTGTTAGAAAAGTTTCTTTTCAGATTTTGCAGAAAATTTAAATTATTATAAATTGGAAAGAGAGTAAAATAACTAATATAAAACATTTGAGAATATTTTAACTACTTTAAAATTTTCGAAATAATTACACGGATCAACTGAACATTTAAAAAAAACCTAAATTCAAATTAAGTCTTTTTCATTAAATGATTGACACCGTGACTGAAAAAAAAAAGATTAACAGATCATAAAATAAACATTTTTGCCCATTTCCTTTTCTAATACTTACTGATTTCGCATTTGTCAATTTTATAAGATTGGTAGTAACTTGTTTAGATATTTCAACTATGTTTTACATTAAATATCTTCAAGACAATCGGTTTTAAGTAGTTTCAGGGGAAAGATTTCATCATTTGACATGTAACAGAGCGAATAGAAATAAATACAAGTTTCATTCAATAAATAATCGAAAGAGTTACGATAAATTGTAAAATACTCTATCAACCAGAAAAGTTGTAGACATTTTTAGAAAGGATTAAAAAAAAATAAATATTTTTATAGATTACATAGCTATCCTAAGTTTGATTCTATTTTTGAAATTTTGATTTAACAAAGAACAATTTTTTAATTTTATTTTTAAATTGCGCAGATATTTCTTTTATGTTTAGTGAATAACATTACTTTTCCAAAAAATAAGGAGAAAAATACTGACAGCGAATGTTTTAGTAAGAAATTTGGATTTGCCTCACTAAAAAATCAAATTGCCCCCAGGACATACTCACCACGTTGTGAACCACTAACCTACACTAACATATCTGCCAGAAATATGGGAGATTAAGCAATCTCAGGAATTTCAAATATTTTTCAAAACTGTGGCAATAAATAATGAATACTCTCTGTTGAATGATTATTTCAAAAACCTTATATAAATATTAATGAGAGA
This sequence comes from Maratus michaelseni, assembly GCA_963931845.1. Lineage (NCBI taxonomy): Eukaryota > Metazoa > Arthropoda > Arachnida > Araneae > Salticidae > Maratus > Maratus michaelseni. The sequence continues at coordinate 176,570,017 of OZ007594.1, forward strand.
AAATATGTTTGCAGCATTTCGAGAAAGTAGGCTTTCATAAGAAAATATAGCATTGAAGTGGAGATAAATACGGATAAAGGTATTTTTCCTATTGAAGAATTTGACATTTGAAACAACGAGGATTATTTCCTTTTTGGTTTAGATGGATATGAGAGATGAATTTATATTCAAAAATACTGAATGCATATTTTCTTCACGTATAAAAATGATTTTACTGCAGGATAAGAATTTTTATCTTTCTTTTATGCATGAAAATTCAAATTATCATAAATTACAAAGGACCGAATAAGACATTAAACTCTTAAAAAAATGTTTACTGTTTCATGTTTTTAGTATTTAAAATATTTATTCAGATTATAATGAAAACAAATCTATATTAAACGTTATTTCAGATAATTTTATTCATTTCGTCTTAACTAATTAACGAAGGTATTTATCATAATTTTATATCTTCCTTTTTCTGCTTTTTAAGTGAACCAGAAAAGTTCAAAAAGACGAACACTTACTGAAGATTAATCGTTGATTAGGAAGCTTGCAATTAATTTAGACTATTAATTCCTTTTGCATTTATATATTTTATAGAAATAAAAACAATGTCTTTAATTGTAATGAACAGTATAAAAATTTTAAGATTGTACGGCAAAATTAAACATGGTATGGATTCTATATTTTTCTGTCGTCATTTTTTCTTTATTCTGCTCTTACTAAGCAATCTTTCGATTATATCTAAAACAAAAAACATAATGTAAAAATTTCAGAGTTATATTAATATTTAATATAAAAAATCATAAAAATTTGTCATATTTTTGTTATAACTTGAAAGAAAGTTTTTGTTTGTGTATTATTCTTGCATCCATATTTTGATAGAGGTATTTTAATGTCGTTGCGATATTATTATCTTGGTGAGCCGCTGTCAAAAATCTCAAGTGAAGTATTTTTTTTTCCCTACGAAGCTCTAACTTAACGTATGATTTAAACCATTGCATATGCTTAAATAGGCCATAATACATTTTCTTACGTACGGTGATACATAAAATTTGAGAACTGACTCACGATTTTTGACTTTTTAAAAGTTTTATTTTCAAATGCCAAATATTAATTCAAGACTCATTTCAAGCTGTAACAGCCGAAGAACCACGTAGCCTATCCTGACTCGCAATTTGCAAGGCTAGATTTTGTCCAGAGATTGTCCACCGATTGCCGCCTAGTTAGATTGATCGGCCGTGCAGCCGTGCTATCGTATCGGAGAGAGAATTTTCGATATGTGAAGAGACAGTTAAAGACGTTAGGTGGCAGGTCAGGTGAAGCGAAGAGAGCTAAGCTGTGGGAGATGAAGAGGGAATTGGAAAAAGGGGGCGCATGGGATGGGAACTGGTTTGTGTAAAAAAAAAATAGAGTAATGTAGCCATTGAACTTTTGAGTTAAACAGTGATGTGGTTTTAAAATTTGTGTATTTTTTAAGGTTATACAAATAAAAGTTAAATAAATGTTGTCAGATGTTAAGCATCGCCTTGGACTCGACTGGAATTGAATTATTTAAAGTGAAATTGTTACTAAGCCTGACTTTTGTCTTTTTTTATTTTCATCATTTGACACACTTTCAAATAATACTAATTGTTTACATATAAACAATAAATATTTTGACACTTATTTTTGTAATAACGGGACACAATAGATAGACGTACAAAATCTATCATCTCAAACTGGCTAATTACTTCAGTAATAAATACAATAATAGAAACCATTACTCATAAAACATAATATTATAATATTTCAAAGACCTTAATAAAGTGGTCGGCAATAATTGTCAACATAGGAATTGGTTCCCTTGTCACTCAGTTGGTCGAGGGCCATATCTAACACTATAGTTAGAAACAGGAGATAATAAAATAAACTCCAATGTTCAGTTTCACAATTTTTCAATAGTTCATATATTATGTGTAGTGACAACCTTCAATATCAGGTAACAGGTTGTAATTCGTCAACGTAAATTTCATTACTAAGTCTATTTCTTAGATTGCTCCTAGCGTTGCGTGTTTCGCTTTAAAGAAAAAAAGTTCGCATACGTAAGTGTTGCCAAACATTGTAGTCATCTTTCAGCAGAATATCTAGTTATAGTTAAAAATCAGAGAATAATTATAAAAGTAAGATAAAAATGAGCGTGAGTGCCTGACTAATATAATATTGCTCCAGAACTCCCGTACCAGACAGTGTCAATTAACAAAACGTATCCGGCCTGTTTGCATTAAGTTGCCTGTTTGGAAACAGTGCTTTTTCTCAAAAAGTGACATCATGTTCAGCTATTACACTGAGATGTATCCGATAAGACGTGATTATCCGAACGATTATTGAGAATGCAACTCTGACACGTGTCTCCGCTGCCACCGGCACCGTATAGCAGGCGTGTGGCGCACGCGCTGCAAAATCCTTTAGCTCCACTTTCCACTGCCAGAGGACGCAATTTGTTTTATACAAACATCCGACATGAGTATTTGTTGTATCAAGGGAATTGAATGAAACAATTCCCGTCGAAATCGGGCCTATATAACACGAGTAAAGTATGCGCCCCCTGGCGGTGGAAGATGGAACTAAAATATCTAACGTTATCGAAAACCAAGTTGAATAATCCAAACCTCGTTGTGATCTGGCACATAGTTAAAATTGGTAATTATTTTATTTCATTTTCGGATCGGTCAGAGAAACAGATCTCTTTGTAGTTCAGTTTTTAATGAAAGCTGATTCCTGTATGTAACTTTCTCGGATTTTTTTGTTTGGCGCCGCCAGATTCTTCCAGTTTTTTGCAAAAAATTCAGACATATTACCGGCCGAAATTTACAAAAATTGCATTGTCGGATGCAGAAAATTTCGGTACATATGCTCAGAAATTTCCAAATTGATATCTCAATTAGTTTTCTTAAAATTTTCTAATTAGTAAATACTTTTCAAATTCATAGGGATAATTTCTGCTTGCAAGTCGGAAACAGGTGTTCTCCTCTTTATCCTTTTTGAAAAAAATATGGCATTTTCGATGCGATGTTTAGTGAGATTCTGATTAATATCTTAGGTAATTATCAAAATATTAAAATTTTGAGTCACAGGTGCATCAAATCAGGCCTTGGACTACCTAAATCTAAATTTTCAGACTTCTAGGTTCTCTAGATGTTGCTGTCTATTGCAGACAGACAGACACACATAATGAGCGATTTTGTCTTTTATTAGTATAGGTTCTCTGCCGTTCTGTTGGAGTAAGAAGGTTCAAAAACAAATTCGACTAAAACGATCTAACGTCAATTACTGAGAGTCCTAAATTTAGTTTCCAGTTTGATCTGGTATGAAACGTATTTCTAGATCTCTCGAATTTCCAAATATTCTAATCACAGTGGTGTCTACAGAGAAATGGAACTTTCATGTCTTTTCTTAAAATAGTGCTCGACGCTATCTTAGGTATATCTTGCTATCTCAGTCAATGGAGCCTATTTTATTTTATTAAAGTTCTCCAATAATAAGAAAAATAAGAACCTATTGTTCACAATTAAAAATGACAAATGTTTCGTATTCTACGACAATACAACATAGCCACGAAAGAAAATACTAGTCGTTGGGGGCCACCGTAATACTTACCCATCATGGATATGCATAATGTAAAATATTAAAATAAAAATGTGTAAACTACTTATAAAATGCATTGCAATTCAAATAAAATCGTGGATTGATGACGTCATAAACTTTAAAGGCTCGATTACTGAATTGTTTGAAAGAGGTTTTTCCTTATAACTCCAAAAATAATAATCCTATTAACTAGAGGTTTATTGCATCCGATTAAGCGTCAAATTTTCAATTAAAATATATCTTTGAAGTGAAATTTGGATGAAATACAGGGTTATGAAAAATCGAAGAGTGTGTGTGGAAAATAGGATTCCAAATATCTCGGCAACTCATTATCCGATCGACTTCATGCTTTATGCAAAATTTACGTTTTTTATGGTCTTTTATGTTCATTTCTGAAAATAAACAATTTCGAAAATTTTTATATGCCTTTTATCAGAACGAATATTTCGAGAGACCGAAAAAAATTGTTCCGGTTAATCGAGGTTATTGAAATGAAATAGGCTTCTTCCCATTATTACATACTAAGTACATACCAAATTGCAAGTCTCTATCTCAATTTTTTCGGGAGATAGAGCGTTCACAGACACACGACACACAGACACACAGACGGACGGCCAAATTTTTTTTCTAAAAATAAGTTTTTCGGAATCTCCAGTGTCTGAAACGTGTAAATCCGTCAAAATTTTTTTTTCGATTTTCAAAACGATTACAAGACTTACCCTATACTACGTATGATGGGTAAGTAATATAACCTCTTCCGAGTTCTCGAGGATTCCGTTATCTATATTTAGAAACCTCAGAAACCAATATATTTTCGATATTTAAAGAACTCTTTATCAAAACAAAGTTTCTTTTGCTGCCACCAATTTTGGAAAGTTTTTTTTTTTTTTTTTTTTTTTTTTTTTTTTTTTTTTTTTTAACAGTATTATTCTTTTTTTACACCCGAATATCAGTTTTTAGGTTGCTATCAACTCTCAGTTAAACATTTTCTGCTGTACAGTTGAATTTATACATGCGTTGAGTTAAAACATGCGTTGAGTTAAAAAACTTAAACAAATAAAAAACTTCTAAGCTGCTCAGTAATTTTCAAAAATAATATATTTAATATGTTAGTATAAAAATCCCTGTAAATTTTTATAATAATAGAAATAGGTTCGTAGGAAAAAAAAATGTTGATTATTCTCGGTAAAGTATGCTCCACAAACTTATCGTTGTAGTTGACCGAAAAAAAGTGCTTCTTATTTTTCCACATTTTTCTGAAACTGTAGTATTTTAATTAGTTTGTAAACTACTGTAAAATTGTCTATTTTTTTTTTTGTTTTTGAATGTATATAAACGGAAGAGTGATATAAACAAAAGAAAAAGGAAAATAAGTATGTCATAAATAATCTGATAAATACAATGCAAGGAAATTAATATAAAAGTTTCCCCTTTGCTATGGTAGCGACATGTACATTGGAATAAGTCACTCAGTAAATTGTATATGTCTGTTTGTAGCATCACTATTACTATTATTTTTTTTGCCCCATTCATCTTTCCCTTATCTTTTCTTTTCTGAATAAAAATGGAATCTGTATAATTGAAATTAAATACCTTACAAAAAGGAGTGATATCTCATCAAAAACAACTCGTTGTAAATGATCCCGCCAAGCCACAAACCTAAAACGTCAGTCACAAAAAGAAGTGATATCACATAAAAAGAAGCGATATAGAAGTGCATACTCCGAATCCCGTGTAAAAATCTATCACCACTCATAATGTTTCCAAAGGACTCGGAGTGAGGTACAGTATGTGAAAACTGCTTGGCGACCTGCAGGCTTTTATAATGTTTGCGTTTCCTGCAATTACATATGACTATATTATTTTTTTATTTTATTTTATTTTATTTTATTTTATTTTATTTATTTATTTATTTTGCTCCCATAAAATTGTAAAAAAAGTTGAAGCTTCTGTGTTTGCAAGCTTGAAAAATCAATTTGTTGATTTTATTTACCATTATTTAAACTAGAAACATCACTCTTACGAAGAGGAGAAGTTAATTTAAAATGTAAAGATTTTGAGTTTGTAATATATATATATATATATATATATATATATATATATATATATATATATATATTACAAACTCAAATTTGAGTTTCCTCTAAATTGAGATATATTGCAGTAATTCTAGCGTAAGCGGAGTCGCATAGATCTGGGAAAAAATCCGTTCTGTCAGTTCTTCCGCATACAAAAATAATTATAAAAGTGATATAACAAAAATTAAAAATTGATATACTGCATATATTATAAAAGTCTGCAGGTCGCCAAGCTGTTTTCACATACTGTACCTCACGCCGAGTCCTTTGGAAACATTATGAGTGGTGATAGATTTTTATACGGGACTCGGAGTATGCACTTCTATATCGCTTCGTTTTATGTGATATCACTTCTTTTTATGACTGACGTTTTAGGTTTGGGGCTTGGCGGGATCATTTACAACGAGTTGTTTTTGATGAGATATCACTCCTTTTTGTAAGGTATTTAATTTCAATTATACAGATTCCATTTTTATTCAGAAAAGAAAACATAAAGAAAATATGAAAGGGGCAAAAAATAAAATATAAAAATAAATAATAATAATAATGATGCTTTAAACAGAATTATACAATTTATTGAGTGACTTATTCTAATGTACATGTCGCTACCATAGCAACGGGGAAACTTTTATATTAATTTCCTTACATTGTATTCATCAGATTATTTATGACATGTTTATTTTCTTTTTTCTTTTGTTTATATCACTCTTCCTTTTATATACATTCAAAAAACAAAAAAATTGAAAATTTTACAGTAGTTTACAAACGAATTCAAATACTGCAGTTTCAGAAAAATGTGAAAAAATAAGAAGCACTTTTTTTCGGTCAATTATAACAAGTTTATGGAGCATACTTTACCGAGAATAATAATAAAAAAAATTTATACGAACCATTGTAATTCACAGGTATTTTTTATACTAATATATTAAATATGATTTTTAAAAATTACTCAGCACCTTAAAAGTTTTTTATTTGTTAAGTTTTTTAACTCAACGTTTCGAGAATCGGAAATATATAATATTTGCAACGTTTGCAAAAGTATAATAAAAAGAAAACTGCCCACTTAAACTGAGGGCATTGAGCTCACAGGCTATTTACACTAATTGTATATTATACTCTTATTTCAAAGAATTTGAAATACGCCACTTGAAAAATAAAGAAATCAACAATATATTAGGGGGGGGTCATCCCCCCGTTACCCCCCCCATCGTCAACTAATGAACCCCTTAAACTAATCAGGGAAGTCTCTAATTACAATGAATGTATATACAAAATTTGAAGAAAATTGGATAATTCTGAATGAAAAACCCATTTATCTAAATTAAGGGGGGTTTAGCCCCCTTTCCCCTTTATACTTGACCAATGAACCCCCAAAACTATTCAGAGAAGCGCATTATCACAATGAACCTATATACAAAATTTGAAGAAAATCGAATAATTCTGCAGGAAAAACTCATTTATCTGAATTAGGGGAGGGGTTTTCCCACCCTTTCCCCCTTTATACTTAACCAATAAACCCCCAAAACTATTGACAGAAGCGCATTATCAAAATGAACCTATATACAAAATTTGAAGAAAATGGGATAATTCTGCATGAAAAACCCATTTATCTAAATTATGGGGGGTTAGCCCCCCGTTTTCCCTCTTTATGCTTAATCAATGAACCTCCAAAACTAATCAGGGAAGTGCCTTATCACAAGGAACCTATAAACAAAATTTAAAGTAAAACGGGTAGTTCTATCAAGAGTTATCACGTTACGTACATACATACGTACGTACGTACATACATACAGAACCGGCGGGCACATAAGCTCTCAGGCTTTGATAGCCTGTGAGCTAAAAACTAATAAAGTGATTTCAAAATAGAAACTGTTCGTAGGATGACATGTATTCGAAAATTTTGTGTAATTTTGTAAATATACTGCAAAGACTAAAGCGTTTACATAATGAACCGTTTAAAAAGATGTAAAATTTTATTAAAATGTTTTATCTGATAATTCATAAAGCTTTAAATTAGATTTTAAAAAGGAGCATGATTAAACCAAAAAGGACTATATTTACTAAATGCACAAAGTACATAAAGACACAAAATACATAATTAATGTTAGTCTGTCCATTCCAATTCAGGGATCCTAAAATATAGGTCCCCAATCCCCGGCAGTCCATGAATTAATTAGGACATATGTATGCAACTGTTAAAATATTCTGTAAGTCAACAATAGAGACAATATGTATAGCTCGGCATTTATGAAACACGACATTGCTTCATCATGGCTTTGTTTCGTGAGGTGTTCGTTCTCCGAAAATAAAAATCTCTCGAAAATGTTCGTTAACTGAACATGTGTTCGTTATCAAAACATAAAAATCTCACGCGAAAGTGTTCGTTAACCGATTTGTTCGTAAACCGAACAGTTCGTTACCGATCACCTATTGTATACGAAATTTCGCATTTTAAACTTTTATGGGGAATTTAAGAAGTTATTTCCTTTTTATTGTACTCTAGGCCCGTTTTTAGAGCATTTTAAGTTCGTCGTAGCCGGAGATTCGATGAACGGCAAATATTTAAACACAAAACTTCTAATCTTGGGGTAGCAACTTTTTATATTCTATTACTCAGCGCATGAATGTAAAGTTGGAATTTTGTAATCGCTATTTCAATCAATTCCTGATACGCTAGAATTATATATTTACAAATAAACACAGCTTTTTTTAATCGATGAAAACACTATATTTTAATAGATTTAGACTTAGAGCTTAAGATCGACGAGCTTTCAGGCGGACAAAATGAACTCGTATTATATTTTAAAGCAAGATAATAAAACCTTACAGAGATTGAAACAGTATAAAATCATTAAAATACATCTCAATAAGTAAATATACATTGGTTGTAATGTAATCAAGATCTTCTAAGAGACCCTGTAAATGAAACGTATATGTTTCAATGCCGCTTTATAATAGAGATTTTAAATGAATCGGATGTAGTAACATATTTGAATATCTTGTGTATATAGCCACTTTGACAAAAGTTATGCTATTTACTATTGTTTTTCCTCTGTGTTAAGTACAGGAATCAAGTACTTCAACGTAAAAATGCGCTAATTACACAACTATTTAGTCTTATTAAAAAATCTTTTGAGTTACCCTGTAAACGAACAGTAAATTCTACAAGTCTGTTTTACAATAGGAAGCTAACTTAGGTCGTTCGTAGCAACATTTTTTTACGTTCTTTTTTAAAAGAGGTAGACCATTTAATATTTATTTGCTTCATCTTAAGTATAGGAATAAATCACTTTAAAGTGCTATACATAAAAAACTAATTAATATTTTTACACGAAATATTAAACATTTTAAATACTCAAAAAAAAAAAAAAAAAAAAAAAAAAATTCAAATGCTGTAAACCACGTAAAAATCGAATAATTACACAACTCTTTAGCCCTATATCAGAAGATCTTTTGTGAGACCCTGTAAACGAACATTAAATGCTACTATTTTTTTTAATAGGAAGCTTACTTCGGTCGATTGTAATAACATATCTTAATATCATGTGTATACGACCATTCCTAAAAGAGTTGGGTCATTTATTATTTTTTTACTCTATGTTAAGAATAGGAATCAATAACTTTAAACTGATATAAATCAATACTAATTAATATATTTACATGAAACTTACAAAAGTTTACACTACTCATAAAAACATTTCAAATGACGTAAACCGCGTAAAAATCTGATAATTACACATTGCTGTAGCCCTGTCAACAGTTTTTTGCTCTCTGTTAAGTATAGGAATCAATAATTTTAAATTGATATAAATCAAAAACTAATTAATATTTTTACATGAAACTTACAAAGGTTTGAACTACTCATAAAAACAATTCAACTGACGTAAACCGCTTAAAAATCCGATAATTACACATTGCTGTAGCCCTGTCAACATTTTTTGGTCTGAACAAGATTTAAAAAGTTCACTTTTAAAGTCGCATTTACTAAAACCCTATTCGTCGGATTTTGCTTTACTTTTGATTTCTTAGTCACGTGGCACGCCCCATTCCATAGAATCAAGAATTTTGTTTCTATCATAAATAGAACGCGAGATATAGATGTGTCCAAAACCCGTTTTGTCCCGTCCGCAAAATATAAACTAGACAGAGTGCTAAAAAAATTTTGTAAAATCGTTTGGCATCCATTGACGGAAATTCCTTTCATTTACGGTTCAATTCATTGCTGTTTCTTATGCTTGGCGAGAAACTCTGTCGAGTTTCTAATTTATCATGTTTGCCAATGAAACACGTTTGTTGAACATGAAAAGATTTTCTTGAGAATTGAAAGGAACTCTATAGAGATTATTGTATATCTTCATCCTTGTAATATAATATAATCCTAGATTAAAAAACATCTTTTTTTTTTTTTTTTTTTTTTTTTTTTTTTTTTTTTACAGTGTGCAGTAAACCCTGCTAAAAAGAAATTTCTAGACACCAAAAAGTAGTCCATTTTATTAAAAAAAAATCTGCCTTTACAGGTAAAACTTCTGTTTGAACTGTGTGGTATTTGCTGGCTTTTTTGTGATCATGAGATTTCCAGTTTAAAGCAGGATTCCGTTATAGACAGATTCGCTTTTCAAAAGTTTTATTTTATTACATTATAAGTACAATAGTGCAGTGTCATTCAAAGTCGAAGAACATATCTCTAAAACATTTTTAAGTTTCTCACTTGAAAGAACAGCGCACAAAATGTATAAATTATATTTAGAAAATGTAATAGATTTTACTTTTCCCATAAAAAAGGTATAAAAGTTTTTCGCAGAAAATGAATACAAAATTGAATGCGATAGTTTTAACTTATTTTTTCTAAAGATTTGATAGGGAGTACCGTATACGTTTTTTTAAGTAATAAGTATGTGACATAAATTACAAATGAATAAATTCAGCAGCATAATCCGGAATTTTATGAATCATTTTCAATTTACTATGCTAGTCGTAAGGCAAATATTTTCACGCTTGAGGAATGATGGTCCGGCAAAAAATGGAATTGGCAGTCGTAAAATGAAAATTGTTTTATACATAAGACACATAAATATAAAACAGCGTTTAGAGTATTAAAAAAAGAATTACTATAGAATTAAGTTTAAGCTATAGAATAAGAGCTATTTACCGATGAAAGACTATTTGTGGAATTTTATATTACTAAAAATTCAAGGACGAATGTAAAGTAGATATAATAAACATTATACAAATGTTGTTATTTGTGTCTTTACTATTCCTCCTATGTCAATTTTTTTTTTTTTTTTGGGGGGGGGTGGACATGCTTAACCCTCTAAGCGTGTGGAACGTAATATTCCGTTCACTAAGCTCCAGGTTTCACTGCAATATATGCAATCTTTAAGATAATATAATTCTATAGATTTAATGAATTTTCTAAAAAATTGAAGAATGATTAAAACTCTCAAGGGTTACATTCATATTTGTAATTAAGTTTTATTTATAATGTTGAAAGAATCATATTTTTTTAACATTTAAAACAAAATGCAGAGAAAACAACATTACAATTTTACCCTTTTTCAAAACGCTCAGAGGGTTAAAAACTCCTCTTTCTTTAAATTTTCGCTTACAAATTTGGATTAATTAACTTTCCTCTTTATCTGCAATTTCATTGGGTTGGTCAAATTAGGAAATTTATTTAGATTGGTACAAATATGACTCAAATCACCGCTACATTTGATTGAAGGTTATCCGAGACGTAAAATCTATCTCAGACGTCAATCTCTCTCAGACGATGTTGATTTATGGTTTAATTATTACGGCCAATTATCAACACGAGAGATATAGGCCCTAGGGGGAATGCCCTCCGTGGGGGTCTTTCTAAGGGATCCTAACCCGTATTTACGGCAAGGTTCAAAGAAAAACACGGAAAACTCCGAACGGTTAGGTCGCCGAGCGTGACAGGGGTTTAAATCCAGCACCTACCGTCTACCAGCTTTGAGAGCAGAACCTCTCAGCCACTGGTGGGGCCTATATAAGACGAAAAAAATCTATTATTATATTTCGCACTGACGGCGGTAAACGTATTACGTTTTTGTGTATTAAGTGTTCTTCTAATCTCAAAGATAGACGGAAGGGGCTGCGTTCGAACCCAATCGTGCTCGTCGCCCAATCGTTCTGAGTTTTCTGTGGTTTTCTTCAAAACTCGGATAATCTTGCTTAAATACTGGATCGTTTCTTTTTGAAAGACCCCCCCCCCCCACGGGGGGCATCCCCTAATTGGCCAAAATCCCTCGAGTTGACATTTGGTTGTAAAAAAAATCCCTGACGGCTCGACCTACAGGCACAGGTAGATTTCGAAGACGCAGACCGTGGGACGCCTGTTTGTCGGGAATTGCGGAAGAAATGACCTTTTTGCGATGATGCTGCAGTTGGAACCGCCTACTTCGAAACCAAACTTATTTGCAGGCGGAGCCAGCAAGGTTTTTTTTTTATTTTGCTATAAGAGTTGGTTCTATAAAAACATGTCAATATAAAAGTTTTAGATAATATTAAGAAGATTTATAATAAATTTAAGCGGATTAGAAATCTTGAGAATTGACGAAGTTATGAATTTTTTTCTTCTAAAACCCGCCTCCCCCCCCCCAAGGCAATTTTTAATTATATCAAGAATCTGTCATACATAAATTTTCGGCCCTTCTCCTAGAAGTAATAATAACTTCAAACGGATTCGATACGCATCATAATTAAGAAATTATGGGGTTTTTTCTGTTTTCACAAAAAGTCCCCCCCTTCCCCACCCTTGGTTCGACTTTGCCCATTAACGAACTTGAACGAGATTTTATGCCCCTTGATTTTATGTATCAGTTTCGAAAAGATGCGGGAGTTGGAACCGCCTACTTCGAAAAATAACTTGTTTGCAGGCAGAGCCGGCAGGGATTTTTTTTTTTTTCTATAACGGTTGGTCCTATAAAAAACTTGTCAATGTAAAAGTTTTAGATAATATTAAGAGGGCTTATAATAAATTTAAGCGGATTTGAAATCTTGAGAATTAACGAAGTTATGAATTTCTTTCTTCTTAAACCCCTATCTCCCCCTCCCCCTTGAGGCCATTTTTAATGATATCAAAAATCTGTCATACATAATTTTTTTGTCCTTTTCCTAGAAGTAATAATAACTTCAAACGGATTCGATACGTATCATAATTAAGAAATTATGGGTTTTAATTCTGTTTCAACAAAAAGCCCCCCCATCCCCATCTCCCCCCCCTTGGTTCGATTTTGCCAATTAACGAACTTGACCGAGATTTTATGTATCAGTTTCGAAAAGATGCGGCAGTTATAACCGCCTACTTCGAAAAATAACTTGTTTGCAGGCGGAGCCGGCAGGGATTTTTTTTGTTTTTAATTTTTTTTTTTTTGCTATAACGGTTGGTCCTATAAAAAACTTGTCAGTATAAAAGTTTTAGATATTACTAAGATGATTAATAATAAATTTACGCGGATTTGAAATTTTGTGAATTGACGAAGCTATGATTTTTTTTCTTCTAAACCCCCCCCCCTTTTTCCCTCCCTTGAGGCCATTTTTAATTATATCAAAAATCTGTCATACATAAATTGTCGGCCCTTTTCCTAGAAGTAATAATAACTTTAAACGAATTCGATACGTATAATAATAAAGAAATTATGAGGATTTTTCTGTTTTCACAAAAAGCCACCCCATTTCCCCCCCCCCTTGGTTCGATTTTGCCCATTAACGAACTTGACCGAGATTTTATGACCCCTGATTTTATGTATCAGTTTGGAAGAGATTTATGCAGAATTTTTACAGTTATCGTGGTCAGAAAAAAGTGACATAGATAGATAGATAGATAGATAGATAGATAGATAGATAGATAGATAAAGTTTTGACCTGGGGGTGTTTTTGGGTTCTGGGAGTCATGATCGGCGTAGATCTGCAAAAATTTTTCAAAATTTCCAACTTAGGTGAGAATGTAATAGGTAGTATTTCTTACGAAATCTACCTAAAACAACACCAACAACCAACAACCAACATCTAAGTGCTGTTTTTATGTAGAGTAGACGGTCTATTTTTTCTGACACTGACTGAACATTTAGAGTAGCAAAAATAATAATTTCTATATAATTAAGTTTAAGCTATAGAATAAGTGATTTTCACCAGTGAAAGACTATTTGTGCAACTTTTTCTTACTAAAAATCCAAGGACGAATGTAAAGTAGATATAATAAACATTATACAAATATTCTTATTTGTGACTTTACTATTCCTCCTTTGTCAGTTTTTTGGGGGGAAAACATTAAAAAAAACTCCCTTTCTTTAAATGTTCGCTTACAAATTTGGATTGATTAACTTTCTTCTCCAGCTGTAATTTCATTTCATTGGGTTTATCAAATTAACGAATGTCTTTATATTGGTACAAATGTGGCTGAAATTTGTCTCAGACAAAAATTCTGTTATTACTTTTCGCACTGACGTTGTATTTTGGAAAAGTGAAATCGTCGGATAATGGATAGGACATTATAGAATGCATTTAGTAGTTATAAAAACATTTAAATATCTTTAAAATTACTAAAAGAAGTAAATCAATACTCATAACACAATAATTTGTCATGAAATAAGCAAATTTATTAGGTACCTATTGCAGCCATTCGGAGGAAAGCAATTCCAAAAAACGTTGGTATAATTTCACCGATCCTTTAGACCCCCAAATCACCTTCCGTTCAAATGTTGATATGTATATATATATATATATATATATATATATATATATATATGTATGTATGTATATCCGACATATGTCATGCTGTAACTCTCTCTTATTTATGAATCGATTTGGATGCGATTGAGTATGTGTTTGTAGCACATAAAAAGGTGTCGACGAAGTTCGTTGGCTAGCTTCATCCGCCTTCTTGTTTCAAAATGGCGGCAAGTTGAAAAAAATTAATTTTTTAAAAATTGAAAACAAATATACAAACAAAATATAAATTGAAAAACTTGTTTCTGTTATGTGTTAAAACGTGATACAAAGATTCTGGAACAATTTTTGTTTTGGCTATATCTTAAAAAATGGCTGAGATATGGCAGTTAGAAATTCTAGGGTGACTGAGATTTTGAAACAATCTGATATTTGTTATGCTGTAACTCTCGTATTTATGAACCTATATGAATGTGACTGATCATGTGTACAGAACATACACAAGGTCTCGATAGAATTCGTTGGCCAGTTTCATGCGCCATCTTGTTTAAAAATGGCGGCAAGTTAATTTTTTTAAAAAATTCAAAAATATGTATAAAAAATTTTAAATTGAAAAAGTGGTTCTTAAAATGCTAGATCGTGATACAAGGATTCCAGAACATTTTTTGCTTTGGCTTTATCGTAAAAAAATGCTGAAATATGGCAGTTTGAAATTCTAGGGTGGCTGACAGTTTGAAACAATCTTATTTTTGTTATGATGTAACTCCCATGATGAAATTCGCATTCAAATTCAGTAGAGACAGTATCAACTTAAATCGGTATTGAATCATATATAATCGGGTTCCAAGCATTTCAGCTTCGGGGGTTTCAGTAAAATGAGTTCAGTTAAAAAAACAAAAAAAACATGGAATATTAAAGCTACATTTTCCTCCCAGTACAGGCCGGAAGGATTTTTTTTAAACTGTAGCTTATAAAACTGAAACTCAAAAATAAATATAACCCCTTCCTAATAACACCATTTAGAAATGTGTAACGTTATCATTAGAAAGGACCAGGAACGAATAGAATTTTGAGATTTGAAAAAACATTTATAGAAACGAAGTTCATTTTAATGCCCGTAATTTCCAGAAACGTTCCCGGGTAGTATTTACAGTTTTCTCGAACCGAAATATAGGTTTTTCGGATGCTATTTTCAAGTAAACAGTTTCGTGTTCAACAAACATGTTTAACAACAACACATTGTAAATTAAAGCAGTAACATTAACATTAACGTTACTTACTTTGTTACTCTTGCATATATAAATTCAATTACGCAGCTGAAAATGTTTACTTCAGAATTGGTACCGTCCGAAAAACCTATACTCATGTTTGAGAAAACTGATTAATACACTGAAAAACTATTAGGAAACGTTTTCGAAAATTACGGGCAGCAAAATAAACATAATTTTTATAAAAGCTTCTTTAAATCTCAAAAATCTATTGGTTTCTGAGGTTTCTAAAGATAAATGATCCCTTTTCAGAATCAGGGGTAACTCTGAAGCGTTTATATAACATTTTCGTTCGTGGTTAAATTACTGGTTACATTATTATTCATAATTATATATTATATTGTAGATTATGAAGAATGCACTTTTTTGAGTGTGTAGTACTGTTTCATGTTTCAGAATCCAATCGAAACAATTGATTCATTAAACAGTATTGTCGTGTATATCAGTAACAGTATTGTCGCTTAACGAAAACTAGATTGCAATTGTAGCTGTTTATATATTTAGTTCGTTTGAAAAATTGCAATGACGAATGGTTGAAATAAATAACCCTTGTAGAAGGAATATAAATATTTTATGCAGGAATTATATTATTGAAATGGTTAGCAGTGAAATGTAGGAAACTAGTCAAATGTGCCAACAAAATATACTTTTTTTCCAATTACCATACAATCTGCATAGAAAAACCACTAGGCATAGGTGAAAATTTTGTTTTAGACAAATGCTTGTCATAACAGATTATATCTGTATAATATGCCTTCCACCGAGACCTTGGAAATGTTGTTTTTACTGTACTCATGAACTCGGAAAGATTTCCAAGTAATTATTTGAACATATTGAAATTTTAGTTTACCTACAATGTTAAAATATACTGGGTATAAGCTATTGATATCAATTCAAACCTTCATTGATTGATTGATATAAATTCAAATATTTTAACCATCAAACCTTATACAGGGTATAAGGTTTGAACTCACTTTTCGTGCTGTAATAGCTGCAGCCATAAGATAGGGAAATATTGCTTCAGCATTTGGAGCTATGTTTCAACGAGATATTCAAATGTTTGAACAAGTTTTTCCCATGTTATGATTGCAGCTACTGCAGCACCAAAATTTGATCAAAACCAGTACAAACTTTATAACAGCGAACATATTTTGTTAGATAAAAGTTTATAAATTTTTTTTTCACATAGTATTATATTGTACTAAAAGATATCTTGTAAACGATTAGTGATTTTTGAAGCTTGTGACTTTTCGTGTCTGAAATTTTACGTTCATTTTCGAGGTGAACACATGTTGCAAAAATCTCGTTTTTATCCTATATATAGATCTAATCATAATTTTATATGTACTAAAATACTATAGAAGTAGACTGGGTATACCACTAATAATTATTTTCATGATTTTTAATTTTTTAATTATTTTTAATTTGATTTTTCATCATATTTTACAACATATTAATGAATGTTTGCAGCATGAATTTTCAACAGCAGATAGTCAAATATCTCCTCACTATTATCACTTCCATGCGTTTTATATTAAAGATGGTTACTAAATTCGATTTAACAAAATATACACATTAAAATAACATTTGCTTTAATCTTTCACGTAATTTCTCGAATATATGTTATTTTTTTATGGAATTTGTCTATCATGTTTTGTAACTTGCGAATTTATTTCATCGAACTTTCAAACATCAGTGATCAAATAATATGATTTTCAATTTTAAAGTTTTATTAAAAACTTGACCGATTTCACTAAAACATCTGTTTCTTATTAGAAGAATATTGTTTTTACTATTTAGTTTTGTTTATCTATAGAAATATAACTAATCTATATTTGAACGAGCAGTTTTTTTTCCATATGTGACGAGCGAGCAACTTGGAATTATAAATTTGTTTCACTTCGAAGAATCATAATTATTTCTATTATATAATTAAATCAAAAAACTTTCATTAACATTTAAAAAATCTACATTCGACTCAGAAAATAATTACAAAAATAGAACAAATTCAAAAGTTTAGAAAATTTGAAAAAAAAAATAGTTATTCTATCTCATAAGTTTTATATTGTATAACGACAAGAAATAGTGTCTTCTTGAGTAAAGTGAAAAAAATCCCCACTAGGCCACTTTAAGATCAATTTTAGATGTTTATACAATTTGTTTAATTCTGTGTATAATTTTCTGACCACAAATATGTTTATATTTACTCTGGAAGGGAATCACTCAAAGGTAAATCACTTAAATTATGATTATATCGAGTGAAACTCAAAATGCTCCCACTCTCCCTAAAATAAATAAATAGATAAAGCTTAAATACAAAGGATTTGAATTATAACTTTACTAAACAGCGTATAACCAACAAAGTGAAAAAAATATTGATGTCATTTTTTTCACTCTATTGGTTGTACGCTGTTTAGTAAAGTGAAAATTCACATCCTTTGTATTTCAGTGATTTACAGCGTAATTTCAGCTCTGCTGAAAAAAAAATTAGTATATAAATAAAACTTTTAGAAAAATATATTTAGAGTAGGGTTAAATTTTATAAAGTTTCTATCTTAGAAAAAGATTAGATATTTAAAAAAGATTAGATTTAAAAAAAAAAAAAAAAAAAAAAAAAAAAAAAAGATTAGATTTTGAAAAATATTTAGATTTAAAGAAAAGAAGTATATTCGATTTAGAAAAATATTAAATTGGGAAAAATTATTTGATTTATAGAAAATAGTAGATTTAGAAATGATTAGATTTAGAATAGATTAGATTTAGAAAAAGTTTAGATTAGATTAGATTTAGAAACGAGATAAGATTTAGAAAAGAAATTTTCTTTTAAAGATTTTCAAAAGATTATAATTAGAAAAGGCTAGATTTAGAAAATGAGCTCATTTTAATAAAGATTAGATTCTTAAAAATATTAGTTTTTGAAAAAGATAAGACTTATTTTTTTTTTTTTTTGGTTTAAAAAATAAAATTAGAAATTGAATAAAATTGTAGATTAGAAAAAAACTAATTATTTTGAGTCAAGCTCAAAGTGCTACCTCCCTTCCAAATAATAAGAAAATACAATGATAATAATAATATTGTAGCAAATAAAACTCCACTTATAAGTAATAAATTTGTTTAATAAGTCCTATTTCTTTTTCTTATTTTGCCATTAAAAAAAAAAAAATAATAATAATAATAATAATAATAAGTATTACTGTGTTACTTTTAGAAGTGAATTTTAGATCGATACGCTATGAAAAGGAACAGACCTATAAAATGCTCATAAGTTATTCACGGAACCGAAAAATGCTCAAGAAATAAAATTTAGCGTCAAAAACGTGATACGTTTTATATTGCCTATAAAAAAAATTTTTTTTTTCGCTTAAAGTGAATATAAAACTCAATGCGGTCTTTTCATATTTTTAAAGGTCTGATATTAAGTCTTCCTGCTTATTTTTTCGAGAATTAAATTTGAGCATAGGTTTGCCAGGAATAGATTGAACAGTTCGATGCAAATTTTAATGTATCATTTTCAACTTACTATGTGGTTCTGAGAGTCAGTTTAACAAGAAGAAAACAGATATTTTATGAAGGATTTATTTGTTTTAAACTTCAACATATATTATCAGTTTCTATTGAATTGAAAATTATTGATGCGGTAACGATGTATTAAACATCATGGAATCCAGACATTTTTTCCAGAGACATTTATTGAGTCAGAAAGATAGTCAAGCATATCTGCATAAATCTACTTCTTAATCAAATATAAGCAAGAAAGGTTATAAAATTACAATGTAGGAAACAAAGGAAAAATCAAGAATCTGTTGCAAGTATCTGCAGGTATCGCAGACCACAATGTGAACATTTGATAATGTGCGTCATTTAATTGGATAGCATATGTAGTCAAGTGCACTGGAATATCAAGTAGTCCTTCTATATTAAAAAAAAGTAATCTGGAATTGAGCCAAAAACGATTTAGAAATGGACCAACTCAAATTCTGCGTAGATATTCCGGGTTATTCTCATCGCTTTTTTACTAGGGACTTTTTTGAGGAGCTATTACTTTTTTTCTAGCCATCCTACGGATTCGAAAATCATACCACCAGACGCGAAATATAACACGCTTTCAGAAATTAAAAAAATTATCACGGTCGGACAATAAAAAATCAAAAAATCCTTAAAAATCGAGTAAAAAATCTTTTATTGAAAAAGTCATTTTTTCATATTGTTGCCAATTTCTAAATAAGCGCAAAGGATTATGTTTCATCTCAAATAAAAAATGTATTTGCGCGAGACTATTAAAAACAATAATGAAAGTTTAAAATAATAATTAAATGATCACGTGTTGAAAGCAGGAAATGAAGTAAATTACGTCATAAAAATTGTGTTTACACATGAATATTAAAAATAAACAAGAACGAAAAATCAAGCGTCAAGCATAGATTATATAGCACTTTCCAACGCTTCCAAAATAATTTTACAAATCATACCGTTTAAAATGCTAAAGCTAACATCTAAGTAAACAATTTAGAAAACGCATAACGTATTTAAAAACATAATTTCAGGAATTTCCAAGATATACAATATTCGGAAAAATATCCGAATACTTTTATTCAGCCCTGTATAGGATCTATAGATTTGTATATATACTACATAGGATGATAATTTTAGTTCAGTTAGGAAACGCGTAGCACAGTTTAAAATTCTCCGTCTGGAGTTTGTCAATAAACAGAAATGTGTTCGCAAACTTTTGTGCTGCCCTGTATAGGATCTACAGAAGTTATACACACCACGTAATAGACAAAAAGCAAGTTAAAATTAAAATCGCGTTCAATAACTTAAAACGCACTTCCAGGAATTATTGTTAACAGACAGTAGATAATTCTTTTGCGTGTCCCTGTAAATGAACGATGACTGCTATACACACAATATTCCGTAGTAAGTCTCTTGTAATGCACCTTAGTGATCTATATACATTTCAATGCGTTTAAAATAGTGAAACATTATTTAAATAAACCGCAGACGATTTTTCTCCATAGACGTAATGTAACGGAATTATTTTTACTGTCCCTGTAAAGTAACTATAAGTGCTATGCACACCCTGTTCCATATTAAGCTTCTTCTAATGCACCTTAGTAATATACATAAATTACAATGCGTTTAAAATAGTGAAACATTATTTAAATAAACCGCAAATGATTTTTCCCCATAGACCGCAATGTAACGGAATTCTTTTGAGTGTCCCTGTAAAAAAATATAAGTGCTACACACTTCAGTAGAAATAGGGAACATGCTATAGATAACGACAATAACATATAAAAATTGCAGAGCAATCCGAGCATATTTACGGGAGTTAGAGCACGGACAGACGGCAGACGGCCAGACAAACCGAAGTCATAAGCACTTTTCAACTAGGTTGGAAAGTGCTAAAAAGATGAATTAAATGAAAAATCATTATAACCTGATTACAGAAGATAGTCGCCGTTCGTGATATCATCATCATCATCTTTTTAAAACAGGATACATTACCAGGTTTTAAGAGGCTGCGGAATCAGAACGGGGGTTGGTGAGCGTAGCGAACAGGGGGCAGAGCCCCCTAGTAATATAAACTTTTGTGTTATCCTCAATTTTTTTAATTTATTGAAAAATATTCTTATTCAGTAAGATGTCTGTTAATCAACAAAATAAACAGTGCGTTTTACTCATATAAGTTAATATTTAAAAATGTTTGTGTATAAGGCAAAGTTTCCAAGCAACCACTAATACTATATTCTTACTTTTATGTATAATTTTATGACAAAAAAGTCAGAATATCATTTCGATGTCAATGTGAACATTATTGTCAATTTTGAATGTCAATGTCATTATCTATGTAAAATTTTCTAAAAAAATGTGAAATGTTGTTTTGTGTTATTATACAAATATAGTTAAATATTATATATCATACAACCTTTAATGTATGTACTAATCCTACCTACGCTACAGCTAATAACGCTTCCATATATCTTCTCGATTTTTGACGAAAAAAAAAATAAACGAGTTTATAAAAAATATCATTTTTAAATATACTATTATATTTTAGATTAAATTTTTTTAGTCGTTTTGAAAATTTTCGGATTTGTCTCCGAAAACTTTGTTCATTGCTACACTGCGTTACAATGTGCCTTTTTTGCACACATTGGCCGCATATGATGCGCAAAAAACATAACTTATGTTTCAGTATGCTTTGTTATGTATTATTTCCCGTAAAATCGATTGATGCCATTGAAAAGGCAAAACGATTTTAACTATAATTATTTTTTAGAGGTTTATCCAAATATTAACAGAATTATTTTAATGAGGTTGTGGCATAAGCATGTTTTTTTACGTGGACTTTCATTTATTCAAACAGAGCTAGCTAACTGCCAAAGTCGAACTTGGGCTCATATAATCCCAACTTTTTCATTCCTCACTTATCTACTGAACAGAAATGGATCAACGAGTTTGTTGGATATAGCAGAATCTTGGCTTTATAAAGCAAAAACTTTGAAAATTATAAATATTTCAAAAACCATACATAGGAATGAAAACTTAAATAAATTAAATAATTATAATAATAATAAATAGGCTAGTAATATTGCTCACAAGAGGAAAAAAATAATTTACATAATTATAAGAAATTGGACTTACATAACAATTATTTTTCATCAGTTTCTCATTTTTTATTTTCACCCGATTTTAGTACTTTTTCGAAAAAAAAAATTCTAAAACCGGGGCTAAACGATATGCAAGCGAGCAAACATATATGGTTAATTATGCTTTGAAACGTACAAAACAACTCTAAATACTTGACAAACTTTGGGAAAATACAAAAAAATATTACCTTTATTTAGAAATTTAACGTTTCGGCGCACTGTGGCCAGTGCCGTATTTCAATAGATTCTTGATATTTCCTTTGTTTCCTACATTGTCATTTTATAACCTTTCTTTTCTATATTTGATTTAGAAGTAGATTTATTATTCTGATCGCCTACTACGGTATACGAAAATTTCTCTACAAAAATAGAACGGTTTTTATATCAATCTTTTCTCTCTCTTTTGACTAATGCAAGAAAATTATTTTAATAATATAGAAGGAGATTTTTAAATCGAAGTTAATACGCGATATAGAAGTGTTTATACAGAGGGTGATTTGGAAATTCTTGGCAAAACTATAAGGGGTGATAGAATATGACTAGACAAGCTCAAAACACCCTACAATGTATGGCCGTAACTCAAGCAGTGAACCGCTGCAGGACGCTTTCTGATTGTAGATAGAATCCTGTTTGCTGATTAATTAGGACTTCCAAAAAACTTACAACTGGTACGAACATGCATGGATTATGCATTTTTTCCCAATTAGTAAAAGCAGCATCCTATTTGCATTCCACGGTAGAAATGATGATGTGTGTGAAAAACCGGCGTTTTGTCTGTATACCAACAGCGTCATCTAGCTGTTCGTTCTTGTGAAAATAGCTTGTTTGGATGTGTTCTATCACATCTTAAAGTTTTGCCCATAAATTCTAATTCACCCTCATCTTCTCTGAAGGAAATTGCGTTCAATTTAAGATACTGTTCCCCACCCCTCTACTCTCTTGAGCTAGTTACTTTACAATTTCTTTATTATTTCAATTCATTTTTATCCATATTCACATCGTACTTAGTAACACATAAATAAAATCAGCAATCATTTGTTAGATACAATTTAGAAAACTTGTTTCTCTGCACAAACAGAAAACCCCCTGTAGCACATTACTACTTGAGTTATGACCATACATTATATGATGTTTTCAACTTGTTTAGGCGTGGTATACCCCTTAAAGTTTTACCCAAGAGTTCTGAATCCCTCTGCAGAATTTATTCACTTGTATAAATTTATCTTTAAAATTAAAATATATAAATATATAATATATAAAATATATAATATATAAAATATATATATATGTATATATATATATATATATATATATATATATATATTAACTTACAACCTTAGAAGGTTTTTTTTAAAAACTTACAGTCTTACAAACCATTAAATTCAAGATCAGGTACATATATATGTAAAACCTAAGCACAAAAGAAACAAAATATTCAAAATACTAATTTTTATTCCAGTTTTACCTTTTGACTTTCTTACAAACTGAATAAAAAGTAGTTAGGTTTTTTTCTCGAGTCATTTGGAAATTTAAACTGACACGTAACTGTCACTGTATACCTTCAGTAGCAAAACAGTAAAGAATGATAAAAATGCATTTGAAATAGTTTATATCTGCCATCATTCAAAGTTTCTAATATTTTGTATACTGTTTCTATACATTTAATTTTAAAATACTGCATACATAAGATATTTTATAGCACAATGTTTTCAAAAATAATAAAAAGGCCTGTACTTGTAACACATTTCTCCCTTATTTTTTAACAACAAATATTATTTGAAGCAATTGTGTAACCTTAAAAATATTTTTATTTTAAACATCTTAATAAAAATGTTACATACTATTGAGAAGGAAATAAAATTTACGGCTTGTAAATAATCAAAACACTAAATTCCAACAGTAAAGTAATCAATAATACTTTCTTTTAGAAGAGAAATATTTTTTTCTTGAAAGAAATGAATATGTTTCGAAATCAGTCCCTGTGATGAAACTGCTTCATTGATTTTGAAAAGACCTTTGAAGACTCTGAAATGTTTCATTAAAATATTGAATGGAAAACATTTTCTTTTTCAAGACGTCCGTTTTATTTATTTACTGTCTCTGTCATGCAAATTAATTCTCGTAAATTGTTAAATAAAACAATGACATTCTAACTTAAAAGGCAAAACCATTTCAATAGTTAGGAATCTTTGTCAAATTTAATTCTTAGTTACTTAATTAAGTTTGTCATTATGTTTTAAAGTTAAAAATAAAATTGCGTAAAAAAAAAAAAATCATTGATTTTTTTTTAGAAAATACAGTGAAACTTCCATTTAACGAAGTCTCATCGTTACACTTAAAACCTCCGTTATGAAAAAAAATTCATTAAAAAGAAATAAACTTACTTTCATAAAATTTTTCCTTCAGATATGACAAACAGGTGTTGAATTCAGAAGCATTTGATTCAATTTAAATTAAGAAGCCGTCTCTTACAAAACAGTTGTGTACAGTCGATGAAATCACGTCACATTTCCAAGCTATGGCTCACATTTTCACCAGCTCTGATACACAGGTTCTCAAACTAATGTTTTCACTACATTGTCTTTTTTCTATCTTTTTCAATAATGTACCTCAAGATTTTCAATTATTCCTTAGACTAATGGCTGAAGTTTAGAAGTTGTATTGGCAGGAACAAAAATAACTTTGATTTGCATTTGAAGAACATTCTTGTGGTTATACAAATTGTCTAACAGCAATGAAAGGTCAGAATGGTAATTGTCTGACTCTAATTGTTATTTTTTGGTTCAATGCGTCTGACGCCATTGCATCACTGCATTTTCTATATTACTGAATGTAAAAAGGTGATTTTGACTTCAACTGTCAGCGCTGGAGTCTCGGTGTGGGAGAGTAATGATAACAAGTTCTTCTCTTAGTGTGAAAAAAAATTATTTAGCACCAATCAGAATGGAAATTATTTAAATGTGTTCATACAATCCGCTGAAATAAATTCGCATATCTATCGCAACAGCAACTGCTTAGTTTGTATTATGTACATGTACAAAAGTGAAATAAACTTCGTTATATAGAATATATTTTTGTACTATATGGAGATTAATTTATATGCGAATGATGTTCAAAGTCAAAGTTCTGCAGAAAATTTCGTTATGTAGAAAACTTCGTTAAATAGGGACTTCGTTAAAGGGAAGTAGTTCTACTGTATATTGTTAATTTAACAAAAATCTGAAGATAACGCATACGCTTTTACAAATAATTTTTTAATTTCAAATTCTCAATTTAAAATAGATGATTTAGTTATTTTTATGAAAAAAAAGTTATTACGCATATTTTAGTACTTTAAAAAATATTAAGATTTCTTCGAAACTTTATCAAGATTGTAGATTTTAATTTGTGCCGAAAATAACACTAGAGTAAAAAAAAAAAGAACGTGTGTTCAGTTCATTGAAGAAGCTGTTCTATGGCAACTGTGGAACTGTTCTTGAACATTAACCTTTAACAGTTCTTGTGGCGCCATTGTATCTCCACGTATTTCTTCATCTATCAAAAAGAAGCAGATAAAAATAATAAAATGTATAAGCGACATACATACTCATTTATTGAATTGAAAAATAAAATCATTTACAAATTACTTTTAATTTAAAATTAAAGTAAAAGTTTTGAAGTTGCTTTTGAAACATAGTTGGCAACAGTGCGAATTGGCGGGATGATTACATTCGGATACCTTATTTTGGAAATATCATAACACCTCGATGTTTGGATGCTGCATTACTTAGAAAAGTCCTTCTTAGCAACGTGCTGAAGTACCAGGCCTAAGAGCAATCTTGCGATGTGGTGAAACTCAGATTCTTTGCTCGCTGTTTGTTTACAGTAAAACGATGGCTTGTGGTAAAAGTGGAATAAAGATAAAATTGTCTTACCAAGATGCAGAGATGTCGGATCGTCTATCCTTTACAGCGACCATGCCGATAGATAGACTTCAGATGAAGAAGAACACTAGAGACAGCTTCAACTCAGAAAAAAGGACTAAGGAGAGTACTAGCCGAACAGAAAGTTTATTTTGTATGAAAATCTTGAGAATTTGGGTTAGATTAGTGGCGACACTCACAAGTTGGCTAAAATAATCACGGACACTTAGACACGGCGGCCGTATAGCCTCCGTGAAGCCTTCCGGAAAAACAACGATGTGTACTCTGTACTGGCTTCCACGCAACTGCTCTTACCTGTACGAAAAACGCGCGAGAGAGAAAACACTATAACATTAAACTAATTAAGAAGTGAGAGGTTACTGTGGGGAAAAGCAGAAGTGCCATCTAGTGGATATGGAGACGGCCGCTTTTGAACCTCACTAATTTAGGGATTTGGCCAGTTTTGAAGCACATCGTGATTTTCAAACACATATAACACAGGGATTCTACCAGCTTAAGATTTTTTATTGTTTCCAGATGGTAGAAACGTTTACTTAGAACTTAAAAAGCTGAAAAAACACATTTTCAAATTTTAAGGAGTTGGCCGGTTTTGCAACTAGACCACACATTTAAATATTTTTCCTTTTCTTCTTCAAGTGGGTCTGGGTGGAGACGTGTTCAACTTTTTTTCTTTAAGAAAATTTAACAGTTCTATTCAGATATTGTTTGGATTTATTTTAATTATGTTCTTTATTGATTAATTTTAAGTTAAATAATATTTGTTTTCATTATAGAAGCTGTTGAAATTCATTTACTTATGTATATTATGTTTTTCAATTAGTAATTGAATGTAAGAAGCCTTTAGAAACCTGCTGCAGATAATTAATTTTGTGGTTTGGTGCAATTTATTTATTTTTTATGGCTTTTCACCCTCGGATGAAAAAAGGCGAGCCTTTTCCCTGGGTATTTTAATGTTATTATTTGGATGTTTAACTGTAAAATTTAATTGTTTATAGTTAATTGATTAATACTACTTGTTGTGGGTTAGTATACACCTATTTTTGAGTATATACATTTGAGAATTCATATTTGTAATGAAATATATATATATATATATATATATATATAAGTGCAAAATAAATGTAATTGGATTTTTCAAAATGATTTATTTAAATGTTTAAGTCTTTTTTGTTATATAAATTAAAAATCAAACATTTATATACACTGCAATATTTCTTTAAAAAGCATATTCTCATAACTGACGACATCGTAATAAAGAAATTTCGTTTTAACTGTTTACAGAAAATTCTTCTTAAGAAATATTTTTGTACAGCTTTCGCTAAATTAAAAAATGAATTGTAATCTCTTCACTGTATATCTCTTTATAATTGGATTAAAGAAATGTTTCGTTTTAATAATGCAAATATTTAATTTATGAAATTTATTTAATAGAAAAAAATAAAAATAAAATATTAGTTGTAAACTTGTAACTCGATATTCTGATTTATCTGGACAAAAGAAATACAATCTGTTTTAATAATGCCCAAATATTTTATTTAATAAATTTACATAATAGTAATTTTATCTTGAATTTACACTAGGTACTAGTTTTAATATTTGAACTAAATAAAATCGTATCACTTTAGTCTATTTTTCTCTCAAAAATAACATATTTTATACTAATTTATAAAACTTTCAATACACAAAACGTAAAATGTCGTAGCGATTGTTTCAGCATTTTGTGCTACACAATGTGCACTACAACCATTAGTTGTGCGAATTAACACGGAAATAGCTTATATCGTTTCATCAAAACAGCCACAAAACCTTTGAAAAATTGTTTCAACATTTTATGCTATGGAATGTGTACTGCATCTATAAGGAGTACACATGAACGCGTGGATAGCTTATATGATTTTACCACCAATGTCACAAATTTTCTTAGCGTTTGTTTCAGTATTTCGTGCTAAGGAAGGTTTACTACATTACCACGACCATTAGTAACACAAATGAGCATATGGTATCTTATATGTTTTTTTTTTTACAACAGACACAATATATCTTAACGGTTGTTTCAACATCTTGTGCTACATAATGAGTACCAAAACCATTAGTTGTACGAATTAACACGGGAATAGCTTATATCATTTCATCAAAACAGCCACAAAACCTTTGAAAAATTGTTTCAACATTTTATGCTATGGAATGTGTACTGCATCTATAAGGAGTACACATGAACGCGTGGATAGCTTATATGATTTTACCACCAATGTCACAATTTTTCTTAGCGTTTGTTTCAGTATTTCGTGCTAAGGAAGGTTTACTACATTACCACGACCATTAGTAACACAAATGAGCATATTGTATCTTATATGTTTTTTTTTACAACAGACACAATATATCTTAACCCGTCAGCACACGCGCCCTTTTCAATTACGTTACTACACTCGCGGGATACATTTTACCCCAATGGGTTTTCTTGTGTCAATTTCCCCCCGGTTAGATTATAAACAAAAATGTATATCTTGAAATAAACTGTAAATCAATAAAAGACATAATTTAACTTAAAATAAAAAGTTATTTTATATTTAAAGCAAAATAAAACATAAAATCTCGCACTAAGATTTTTTTTTTTTTTTTGCATATCATTACATTCAAAGCTTTTGCAATCCAAATTCAGCCATGAAAATACAAAAAAGTATAAAACTGATATATAGAAACTGTATGTACAAGAGTTGTTAACGTTTAAAAGAAAAATTATATTATTATTTGCACACTATATTTTTTACATAAACATTTGCATTAACATTTTCCTATCATTATGGGTTACGTTATAACACGCGTGGGGTAAATTTCCTCCCACGTGACATTTTTATAACAAAAGAATGGAAAATATACAACCGGAGGTAAATTGTTTTTGGCCACATCTTGATATCATTCAGCTTGAAAGGTACTATAAAGATCAGAATGATCACGAACTATTTTCGCACATTTTTAAGTAATAGTTGTAAGCTGGGATGGATTTTATCCCAGCGCTTGCGCTGACGGGTTAACAGTTGTTTCAGCATTTTGTGCTACATAATGTGTACTACATAAACATATTATTTGGAATACACATGACCATGTGGGTAGCTGATATCATTTCATCAAGATAGCCACAAAATTTCTAACGAATGTTTGAATATTTCGTACTGCAGAATGTGCACAAAGTAACTACGACTGTTGGGAATAAACGGAAACATGTGGATAGCATATATTGATATAAAAAATACTTTTATTGAACAAAATCGTTAAAATTGTTACTGTTCTCAGAATTATGCAGTATCTTTTTTTACATTTTTCTTACTAAAAATATTTTGGTGCATTTTATTCAAAAAGTATTGTCATTAATTACTAAGAAAGAAATAGCAATTAAAAAATTCAGCATTGCATGCATAATGATATAAATGCTGGACTATTACACCATGAAGCATCACAAGATTAAAGAAGTGAGTATAAAACGTTACGAATTTACTGAATGGTGTATACAAATTTAAAATTTTATACATACATTAATATTAAAAATATGTACGTTTCGATCACCTTCTATGTTCGTCTTCAGGAAAATTTGTTTATACTGCTTTTAAAGTTTCAAATGCGAAAAACAATCCGTCCGTTGCCACATTATTATTGCCGTCCACGAATTAAAATACCCTTGTTAATTTTTAATTTGTGGACGGCAATAATAATGTGGCAACGGACGGATTGTTTTTCGCATTTTAAACTTTAAAAGCAATATAAACAAATTTTCCTGAAGACGAACATAGAAGGTGATCGAAACGTACATATTTTTAATATTAATGTATGTATAAAATTATAATTTGTATACACCATTCAGTAAATTTGTGATGTTTTATACTCACTTCTTTAATGTTGTAATGCATAATGATTTTATACATGACACCGAAAGTATTAAATAATGAATGGGATGTTAACATTTATGAAATATACTGTTTTCATTTGTCTAATACTTTCTTATACAATTACAAATTTACGTAATCATTTTATTCACTACAATAGAGAATCTAACTTTAATTCATTCTAGCATAAGTCTACCCTCAATATTCTTACACATGTGGGGCTTTAATTTAAAATGTAAAGTGTATGTATTTTTAAAAAATAATTTGCACGTTCGTAAAAACATGTTACTGTTCTATAATTTTTACAAAAATCTCGCAAGAAAGTTTTTAAATATATATATTATTCCATAATTATATAAATGTTTACAAAATGATTTGTTTCATATAATGTAAAAAAAAAAAAAAAAATACACAATTATTTTGTTAGATTATACTAAAATAAACTCTTTAAAAATTTACACATGGCAAAATATTAAAAACTTTCGATTTATAGTTAAATTCGTTTTCTTTTATAAATGGCGAAGAGTGGTACAGTTACAGAACAGATAAAAAATTTGCCATTACCGCCTCATTTGAAAACATTTTGCATTTTAGGAGCAAGTTATGTAAGTTTTACGAATTTCATAAATAAAATACAAATTCAA
Organism: Maratus michaelseni; assembly: GCA_963931845.1. NCBI lineage: Eukaryota > Metazoa > Arthropoda > Arachnida > Araneae > Salticidae > Maratus > Maratus michaelseni. The sequence goes on from OZ007594.1 coordinate 176,600,761, forward strand.
TTTTTTATTTTCCCTAAATTTTAATACACAAAGTTCGTGTGTGCATTAAATAATAAGTATATATTCAGGTCTGCATAAAATATAATATGTATGAATTGCTGTCTTTTCCTATTAATAGTCGTAAGTGTGGTTATAGTGGTGTTATTTGTTTTACAGAAGAATTAAATTTTAGTAGGCCATGGAGTGTTCTTAAAAATCTATAGATCATACACAAAGCTGATCAGGACTTCTTTTTTTACCCTTTATCTACTGACGGTACTGCTAAGTACCATCAAAGAAAACTTTGTATAAAATTTCTTTAATCTGTCTAATAATAAAAATAGGTTTCGTTTTTATACAACATACTTTGCTGGATCACGTTTAAAAAGCACAGCGAAACAGCGAAAGCTAAATATTTTATGAAGTGGTATTTTTCTCAACCTTCATAAGTGTGTATCTTCTCTTTTTTTTAAAAATATTATATGAAAATTTTGCAACTATAAAATCCTTTCTATTCATTAATAGGATCACAATACAATTATTTATATTGTTCCGATAAAGAATTGTGATATTTCCTTAACAGTATTTTCTGTAAATTAATCAATTTTTTCTTGTAAATATTTCACAAAAACAACTATTACTACCGAATTATTAAATCAGTTTTAATGAAAAACTTTACCTAAATTTCATATTATTATAATATAATTTTTCTAATGTATCTTTAGACATCAAAGGAGATAATTATTGAGGTGGAGCAGTTTGTTGATTCATAATTCAGTACATAAAGGGTTAAAGTATCTGGGAAATGCAACAAACATTTCTATTCCAAAAACTTTTAACTGTAGATTTATCATGATTATTAATTATCAGATGAGATCACAAGCATTTCGGTTCATTTTCAAAAAAGTGTCATTCTTGACGTACATTCGTTATATCCGTAATATGTAACTTAGATCAAATGCAGTAAATTACCGTTTTAATGATACTAAGGTATGTGACGTCCTCGGTTAAAAATATTACACAGTATCTGATTTCTCGTAGCGTGAGTTTCAGATAATTAGTTATGTTAGTTTGATGCGCCTAATAATATTCTCCAAATTCCCAGACGCTTTCGCTTTTGTGACACATACATAGTAGTCTGATGATCACAAAATCGGGATTCTACCATAAATATCTAATTTTATGTGATGTTTTATTAATATATTAGCATATATAATCATCAATCTGGACTTTTCTCACATGTCTCACGGATTAAGTTAACGCCACACGACCTCAAAGCAGTAATAGTATTGCATTAACCATATAACGTTTTAGAAATCCGGCAGCGTACACACGTGGATAAATGTAATTTGTCATAACAAGACATAAAAAACTATATACAATATATAACTTGAAATACTAATTATAATAACAAAATTTGTACATCTTATCAAGCATATTTATTTTTGATAATGTTATTATTTTTACAAAACTAAATTAAAGCATTTCTAAAAAAAAAATAGTATACCATATATATTTTACGTTCAAGACATTCTAACCTGAAAATTTTCTTTTTTAAAAAATAATAATAAATGTTTTCTTCCAGTGAGTTGGTGTGAAAGAAAAACTATTGACTTCCAAGTATTGATAAGTGAGTTTATCCGGCTTTCTCTAGGATGAATGAAGTCATTTTTTCAAAAAGTCTGACCGTTAAATCCTCTTTAGAAAATGCTTTATTAAACGTGGAGCTGATTTTTTTTTCTCATAAGCTTAAAGTAGTCCAAATAGAAAGTAGAACAAAAGAAATATTTTTGTTTATTTTTTTAAATTCAAGGACAAAGTAATTTTATATTATAGAAAAGTAATACACAGAATTATTTGCGAATTTCGTAACTGGAATAAAAATAAACAATGTTCTTGAAGTTTATATTTCGAAAAAACTTTTCAGTAAACTGATAAAAAAAAAAGAAACCCACTATACAATGTTCACACTATACAGAATGTATAGGGAAGTCCCTATGTCATGTTTAAATTGGAGAAAGGAGAGATCTACTCCTGTGGAATAGCAATAACGGTATAGTACAGTGACTACAGAAGACTAAATGAAGTCGATAACAGCATCCCTTAACGGAGAAATTTTCAAATTATCGATGCTATCTCAAATATTATTGCATACAGGGAAGAAAGTTATTTAGAAAAGTGTTGAACGTTCTTGATTTAGTATGAAATGAGGTTTTACATACGAAAAAATGCATAACTAAAAGCCGTGGAAAGTATGTTTTTGAACATCCAATCACAGTCTTAAATACGTCAATATTGCTTGCATTATAAACATATGCACAGTTACTAGTATAGTTTACATATGTAAGTAAAATAATTTAATAAAAAAATCATGTTAAATGTACTCATTATGTACGACATTTTCCTTATTCCATGTACAATCATCCGAATTTTCCTGCATTGCTGCCTATAGTGAGCACATTAAGAATAATTATCTTGTCATTTTATTACAGTGAATTATACCTTGCTTATACCTGTTAGTGTTTTTTCTCTAAATGTGCGTTTACGTAATAATGCCACACTTCTATACGCGTTTAGCGCCGTGTTGATACCGCCGTTTGCATATCGATTACATTTCTGTGCTTCTGTCGAAGCTATTTTTACAGGTAAGACATTATTTCACACTAACTGACAACTCTATAATTTTGTAACTGATGCTTTTCTAATATGTCTTAAATTTCACGAGTGTTATTCCTCGAACGTCCTCATAATTTTTTTGAATTAGGTGGATGAAAATTTGTCCTAACTTTGGAGTACATAATTACATACATGGATGTATAGATAGATGCACCTCACTGGACGGTCACGATCATTTGTCTCAAGTAATCAGTCGTCTCGTAGGTGTGTAGATCTTCGTTTGAACTTGAACTAAAGAAACTCCAATAAAAGATTTGTAGTGTTATCGGCCATTCATGGAATGTTACTAAGATAAATATCGATATTTTGCCCCCTCCGTTATAATGGCCGATGTTTCTGACCACGGACATACAAATAGTATTTTTGAGAGGCGAGAGAAATAGTTTATTTCCAGAAAACTTATCTTCTTCAAGAGGTGAAATGCACTCTGCTGATTATAAATCTGGGTTGCATGTTGAGCAAAAACTCCTCATATTCTGTATGGCGCTTAAACTAAAACTTCTTTTTGAAATCTTTATGCTTTACCGCATTGATTTTTTTTGCGTTTCTAATATATTTATACACATATAAGTATAAGTATAATGTTTTTATTGTTTTTACCTGACATTTACTTGTGCATTCAGCACGTACGTATATCGATTTGTATTTTCTTACATTCTAATTTATCTCAAGTGTATACACATAGCCCTTTAAATTCGAATGAACGATTTTGCTTCATGCTATTAAAAAAATCCGCATGGCAAAATATAGGTATTTGTGAATAGTAAAAGTAAATGCAGAATACATAATTGCTGCTTTGGATATTATGAAAACTGTCACTTATATACACAATAGTGATGTAAATCAAACAAATGTTACTATTATTTTTATTAAGTACCCAAGATATATTTTACTGCAATTTCCGAAAAGAGATAATTTTGTGTACATTCATGAATTCATTACTTTTTATGATCATATTTATGGTTATTCTGGTTGTTTACTTTAAAAAAAAACAAGCCATTCTTTATCGTAATAGATAACGAATGATTTTCACATGACTCTTAACAGACCTCTTTATCATCGGTTACCCTTGGACCGAAAGAAAGGGGGGCAAGCCTTCAATATGATCGTATGACAGAGTTAGTACACCAGCAAAAACTTATATTAACGGTGGCTTTATATTTCACATCTTAATAAGAAAAGTATGTTCGATTTTTAGTCTCGTTTGAATCAAACGAAAGCGCCCACAAACTAATTAGAGAATAAAAATGGTTTAGTAAATAACTACTTTGGAAGAAAATGTTTCTGTTCCTGACTTAAAGTATTTTCTAAGTTGAATCAATTCTTAAGTTAATTTATTAAAAATAAATGTTGGAGAAACAAATCATAATTTAGAAAAATTAGATAACTATAGGAAAATCATCCAAATGAAAATGTGACGCTATTAAATTCGAAATACGCGAGCCTGTAAAATTCATGGAAAAAGAAAAAAGGAAAGGGAAAAAGAAGTAAGAAAAACCCTATACATTGCATCACATATTTATTACATAAAAATTATAGCTTTTTTTCAGATATATATATATATATAATTAAACAATATTTTTAGCATGATTCTTTTAACTTCCTTTTTTCTTACAAACAATTTCTTTTCAATTTGACATAGCATAACAGCTAACAATAATATTGAGCAAATCTCTAAGAAAATTTTACATTTATGTATTATTAATTTTTTTATACGTTTCAGATTTCAAAAAGTCACTAATAATCCGGTTCTAAAATACATACGCATGTAACACTATCAGCCACGATAATTTACTTTAAAAAAAGGAATATCTCACCCAACAGAAGTAGTAGATTGGCAAATTAATCCTTGCTATCATTGAGTTAGTTTCTGTACACAAAGGCTGTTCAGGCACACTAGAATTTTATTTTTTGATAACATAGTCTCCCTATTTCTCTTTATCAGGCACTACAGAATCTATTTTTTTTTTTTTAAATCAGCGTCCTTGCTTTTCTTCATCGAACACTGTAGAGCCTAATTTTTTTATATAAATCAGAATTCTTGCTTATCTTCATTAGGCATTGTAGAACCTATTCTTTTTAAATCCGTATTCTTGATTATCTTCATTAGGCGCTGTAGAATCTTTATATACACACATATATATATATCAGCATCCTTGCTTCTGGGATGCATTGAATTCGAATTTTTTGCAGCTTTGAAAAGAGATGGGGGAATATGAGGTAGTCGATCTATCAAGAAAAAACAATATACTACAAGCCACTGCACTACTTGCAACGAACAGAAGGGGGGTGGGTGGGGTACAAGCGGACATAGGCGGGTACCTGGCATGCAAATTTTGTGTCCATCTCCTGTACAGGCGCATACATGCTATGCAAATTTTCGATCCACTTGCCCATCATTGGCAGTGTTTCTTTTAAGTCATTCAAAACGGTTAGTTAGCAGATTTTGCGAAAGTGGCTAAAACAATTTTAATTGCTTTTCAACATACTGTACAGTAAATGAATGTGCACAAATTGAGCTAATATTTTGTTTCTCGGATGGATTCTTCTCAAAATTGAATTCGAATTTTTTGCACCTATGAAAACAGATATAGGAATATGAGGTTGTGGAATTCTCAAGAAAAATAAAATCTTCTTCTGCTAGATAAGAATAATCCACTGTGCTACTTGCAACGAACAGAGGGGGGGGGGGGTAGAAGTGGACATAGGCGGGTACCTTGCATGCAAATATTGTATCCATCTACTTTACAGGCGCTTACTTGCTATGCAAATTTGCGGTGCTCTTGCTCATCATTGGCAGTGCTTCTTTTAAGTCATTCTAAACGGTTACTTAGCAGATTTTGCGAAAGTGGCTTAATAGATTTTAATTGCTTTTTAACATCATGTACAGTAAATGAACATGGACGAAATGAACTAAAATTTTGTTCCTTCAGATAGTATTTATAAAATTATGTTTGTTAATGTTTTGTAAATATTTCCGATTTTCAGACTTTTATAAAATATTTACATTTTACTATGGAAATATTGCAAATTTTGTTTTGATTTTTTTTCATTTTAATTGGAAACTATTTCTCTAAATATTTTATTTCAAAAATTCGACATTTAAATAATGTAAATGTTATCCTGTGCTCAAGAGAAAAAGAATGAATAAACTTTTAATACTAAAATTATAAAATATGAATATATTTGTTTTCTTAAAAACCAAAATTTTAAAATTTAACTTTGTTTAAATCTTACTTTAATATTTGTATAAGTGAGTGAATTAATTTTGAAATAACAACCTTTTAAACTTTCATAACATGTGACATCTTAAAAGTGCATTATGCCCATAAATAAATAAATACAATTTCTTCATGCCTCTTTTTTTAAATTAAGGGCGCATATTTAAATATATTTTCTAACTGTTATCGTCACAATATATTTCTAAGAATATTTAAAAAGAAAAGACAAGTTTACTATCAATACATCTTATAATTTTTACAAAAAAATAACATCTAAAATATAAGCTTTATCATTATTAGACATTGCGTATGTTATGTAAAATAAAATGTACATAATTTTATCGTATGTATAAGTAATAATTTATAATAATTTAAAATTCATATTACCACAGCAGTCATGTTATTTACACTTCTTTAATAAAAAGATAATAATATGCATAATTTAATATTACATTAATGTAGAAGATATTACTATACAACTTATTATGTATAATAAGGTGATTGTTTCTTAGATAAAATATCTGCAACAATGGCTTTACAATCTTTGCTTTTCACCTTGAATAATTTAATCATTATGTACACAATTTTATATCCTATACGACCGCACTTTATTCCTAACAACTTATACGCATATATTTATATACCCTTTAAGACCTTTTAAGATGCTGTTAAGCTTTCAGAAGTAATTAACGAGGCATTAATCTTTTAACATATATTATGGAATCATGAAAATACTCAGAGCAATTTACGTAATTTAATTGCTTGTTAAAATTAAATTATGATGCATAGTGTTAAGAGGGTTGTACTTAATTTAAGATAAAAACTACAATCTTTATATTAAAGATTTAATTGAACTCTATCCAAATACACAATGAAATGTTTTTCGGCGCATTTTATTTTGATGTTAATAAAGAGCCGTTGGGAATTTGAAAATTATTATATTGTGATATGTACGAGAGAAAGACATTAAGTAAGTCACAAAAGATAATTAAATAATAACTTACAATGACATTCACTTCAAAACTATTTATTTTTCTCAATATATTCTCCACAAATATTTATGCACTTGTATCAACATTTTATCAGTCCTCAACACTAGATGCATAAGATTCATTGGGTTGCTGTCTCAGCCACATTAGGACTTCAAGTTGAACCTTTTCATCTTCTGTGATCATCGTCTTTCAACTTCTTCAACATCCACCATACAGCTTTGACTTAGTCCCAAGCGATTTTCATCTGTTTAGTTCACTAGAAAACCATCTTGGAAACAGATGATGAAAAGGTTCAACTTGGAGTCCTAATGTGGCTGAGACAGCAACCCAATGATTTTTATGCAGCTGGTGTTGGGGCACTGATTAAACGGTAATATAAGTGCATAAATATTGGTGTAGAGTATATTGAGAAATAAAAATAGTTTTGAAGTTAATTGCTGTAGTTAATAGCATTGCAATATAAGTGTATTATTTAATTATCTTTTGTGACTTACTTAATGACTTCCCCTCGTATATTTTTATGTATAGTGTTACGGATTGTAAGAATTCTTTACAACAATAGCTAAAATATTCTTTTAATTAAAGTCAATTAATGTTGAAACTTTTTTAAGAATGCGACAACGGTACACAATCACATGTGAAACAGCTAACACTGATGCACCTCTTTCTTTGAAACTATTGAAAGGATATCAATACAAAATAATAAATTATAACACCTTGTAATACTGTGTTCCTTTTAAATGCTAAAGATGTAAATTAACAACATAATATAAATTAAAATAACTTTTTTTAGTTGTTTTACATGTTTCGACTCTTTCCGAGTCATTTTCAAAAACAAAACATTTTGTTTTTGAAAATGACTCGGAAAGCGTCGAAACATGTAAAACAACTAATAAAAGTTATTTTAATTTATATTATGTTGTTAATTTACACCTTTAGCATTTAAAAGGAACATAGGATATCAATACACTTTTTTTTACAATTTTCTCAGTAGTGATCAGTAGTGAGTTTGTGATAAAAACTAAAATCTTATATTAAATATTTAATTGAACTTCAGCCAATACACAAGAAATTGCGTTTCTTTGTCTGCTGTTTTGGAAGCAATTTCAAAAACAACCATTTAAAAGCAGTGCAGTCAATAAATGATGAAATTTCGAACAGTGTTGCTCTACAATGATTTACTTCACTCTTCCCTTTTGAGATTAATTTCAAAATCTATTAATTCTTCATCATGATATAATTATACTCATAAAATGTATATTAAATATTAGGCGTGAAGAACAGAAAATATATTTACGTTCTGTTTAGTACCATATTTGCACCACAGATAGCACTAAACTTATTCTATACCGCTATTCTCTTATCAAACGGCAACATTCTACACACTTTTTAAAACCTTCTGCACTAAACTAGAGAAATTTGTAAATAAAAACAAGACGTAATATTTTGCTAATTCTTCAAGAATTTGTTTAAATCTGTGCAAATTCCGCAAATATCTGAAATTTGATAAGTAATATGATTGTTTGAATGTTAGGAATTATTTTATTGGATAGATAAATGTAAATGCCACACCTAAAACTATATACTTGTGTGTGTCCAAATTTAGTTTATTTCTTTGTGCATGAATTTATTTGCTGATTTTTCATTAAATTCAATCAAAATAACATGAAATGTAAGCAGATACATTGTTTGTATAAAAGATTGTTTTTATCTGTCAGTTATTGTGTTTCTACTTACGCTTTAAAATTATTTTTCAAAATTTGTATTACATTGCAATTTTTCTTTAATAAAAATTTATGTGTATTAGTGTAATAATATTAAAATAATACTAATTCATTGTCACTGTTAAAAATACTAATATTACATCAATTATTATATTTATTACTAGCATAGATTTCAAATTACAGGCTCTAGAATATAAACAATGCATATAATTGATTATTTTATAATTTGTTTTGGGGATACATTATTTACATAATATAATCTGGAATATAGTTAGTGGAACATTTTTAACAGAAAACATACATTTTAAGTCTGGTTAAATTTCTTAATATTGGATTCCATTTATTACATACATTTAGGATAAACATTGATTTGTATAAAATCAGATGACAGCAGTGATATAAATTACAAATAAACTAAATTGTTTTGCATGTAATTTAGCTCGAAATGTCATGTTTACAGAAATAATTATCGTGATGCCTCTAGCCGTTATTAATTATTATAACAAACATACCAAATATTCCTTAATTAGAAGCGGGAATAGTAATATAATTCGTTACATGTAAAGAGTGCTATTGATGTTTACAACCTCTGTGTTCATGTCATCATTTTCATTAGGTTATAATCATATATAATTTTCTTGGCAGCAACCTTATTTTATTAGAACAGTCATTAGTTCAAGATATGTTACCCGCAACCTCGTGGCATTACTATATTAATGCAGAAAACTTGAATTTACAAGTGCTAATTGATGATATATATCTTCACATATTTATTTATTTTTTGAAATCGGGAAAAAAAGTAATTATTAAACAATTTTTATCGGAATATACATATATCAGTTATATTTAGAACTATCATTTTATTATAAATAAAACAAATATTGTTAAAACGAAAACTGTGCGCTTGTTTTTTTGCCAATAAAAATATTAAAATAATTAATTTAATTTCCATTGCAAAAGTAATGATAATACTTTGAAAAAGCAATTATAAATGATAATAGGTATATATTGACCAGATTATTAGCTAACAGCTTATTCATTTTAATTTTAAAACTGAAATATTAACATACAATTTTAGCGTCGTTTATAAACAAAGAAACAATCATCTAAGATACCTTCAGAGAATATAAAAAATACCGCGCTGTTCAAAAACTGTTAAATTAAAAATCTGACGACTGATTTTTATGTAACAACTCCTACTAGAATATGGATCGACGTGCGATTAAACTAATGTCAAATATTTGCATGGATCCGCTGATATCATATTTATATTTCGAGATATTATTATCATTATTATTTTGTAAATGATTTGGAAAATTTCTGTAATGATAGCAACTAAAATATTCCATTCTTTTCAAAAAAGGGAAAACAATTAGACATATTTGGATTATTATACATTTTGTCGCAATTTGCAAAAGTAGAAAAAAAAATAATAATATGAATGCCTGTAATCCCGCGATTATCGTCTGCTATCCAAACTAGTGAATAAATATATTTTGTTTGGTTTTGTGTTTATGAATCAGCTTCATGAATTGTTACTATAATTTCTCTTTAAAAAACGTTTGGTATGTTTTATTTATAGCAATACTGTGTCAAAATGTATGCTAATCCCATTTAATTCAACCCTGACCGTGCAAAAAAAAAGTATTGCAAAACCATTCCAAAGATATTGACTCGCTATTTATTAAACCTGAATCATATTTTTTTATTTCATCGTAACCATGCAAAACCATTTTATTTGCTATTTTTTGAATTGAAAATATTTTTTTCTAAGTTATAACTTACATGCTTGTATGACGCTGAGGTGGATTTATTATTATTATTATTATTATTATTATTATTATTATTATTTAGCAGTTAACGGATGATAATGAAGCTGCTTTGAAATTGCTTATGGAATACGGAATTATACATAAAGTTTTGTTCAAAAAATCATCAAATGAAATTATGTATGACCTCGGAATTTTATCCAAAATGGAGATGTACCTTATGATCATCCCAAGAATGTTTACGAATACGAGAGAAAACATGTTTTGGAGCAACGCGGTTGCCTTTTCTTAATGTTTTGAGCTTTATATAATCGTGATGCTAACAGTTGACTTCAGTTGTTAACTTTCAATCCAAATGAACCCCAACACGACTGAGAACAGGAACAGCTATATGAGTGAAATGTGTGGAAATGTTTTGTTTTTACGACCAAAAAGTAAGAGAAAACGATTGATCGAACAACGTTGCAGTAGTTGATGAAAGAAATTGAATTAAGAATTAAGAATTAATAATTAAATCTGAAATTGTGGCTCACGTTACTCCATGGTTACAAATATGGAAATAAACAACCATGTAAAAAATAAGAATAACGTACGTAATTTTAAAAAGTACATGAAAATTAAATGATAGCATTTCAAATAATAACTTCAAAGACCGTTAAATTATAGAATATTTTCATTTGTTTTTGATAATGGGTCGGAGTGAGCCAAAATATTTCAATAATCTAATAAAAGTTATTTTACTGTATATTATGTTTTTAGTTTACACCTTTTGGCATTTAAAAGAAATAGATGAAAGGATGAAGGTCTTTTCACTACAATAAAAATACATGTAGTGCGTGTTCTTCCTCCTCAATGGGTAATAGAGTATTTATGTCTCTTTAATGCTGTTCCTGGTCGTAAAGTTAAAAGACAGTAATTGAGAAAAATGTAGCTGAAGGGAGTATTATCTTCACAGATTGTTTGAGAGGATAGGAAACCGGTGAATTGCAATATATCGGCTGAGGACATTTTACAGTACATCACAAATATAATTTGGTTAACCCTAACACTCGATGTCTTACTCAGTCTGGTGACAGATTATGTGACATGGAAAACAGCTTAATAAAATATCTCGCAGCAATGTTCATCATCATTTACAATCCTCTCTCACAGAGTTCATGTATTGACATCTTTATTCAAAAGTTAAACGACTGCTGCAGTGCTAAGAGAGATTTACAGTTTGATGCCTGCAGTTTAAATTAAGTTTTATTTTATTATCTTATCGTATAATAGTTATTGTTTCCTTTATTGTAAGTGTATATTTGTATTGATATAATTCACTAGTTAGCGAAAGCCTGTGATTTTCAACAAAGTTATATTTGTTAAATGACCACTTTTGCACCAACATTGTTATATTTTTTCTAATGTTTCCTTAGGTGCCAACTATTGAGCTTGGCGACGGTGGTATTGGAACATCGGCGAATTACGAAATCTATTGAAAAAAAATATTTATGTAAATTCCCTCCACATTTAACAAACTATTAAAAAAAATCTGGAAGATTGCAATATTATCAATCCGTCTGAAATACAATGTTCCGAATTTTAAGAAAGTGTAAAGGAATGGCCTCTAATAAAACATAGAGCTATTGTAAACTATTAGTGTCGATGAGTTAAACAAGCAAAGAAATATTAACTTAACGATAATTGCAGTGTCGCTAAGTTCAAGATATTGGACAGCTTCACAATTTTTTTTTCACAATTCTCTCGCCCAATCAAATTTTATTGGACATGTGTTGTCACTCTTTTATTACAGCACACTACTGTAATTCATACAAATTAGCCAATTTGAGAAATGTAATAATTTTATCTCAAATTAAAATGTAAAATCATTTTTATAATTTTCAATTAACCTACATTGTAAATACGATTCCATACTTATAATAAAATAATTTTACGAAATTAATATTAAATATAGTTTTAAAATGTTTAAAATTATCTTTTTCCACCAAAAAGACGAATGATATTATAAATTACAAATGAAACACAACGGATTATCACGCAGCTAGTATGTTAAGGATGATTACAATAAAAATATCTTAATCTTTACTTATATAATTCAAACCACCATACTAAAATAAAATAATCACAATTAATATAGTTTTTGTCATACTCCAAAATATCATGTTTCCAGATACAATAAACTTTATATCATCAACTGTATTAATGATAACAATAAACAGAAGAAGTTACCCTTAATTAGAATTGCTGGATAGTGTTATGATTATTTACATATAGAGCTTATTTTTAGTAACTACAGATTCTCCATTTCAAATAAAGAGATTCATTAGGGAATCCGCATGTTTAATATTATATGATGTCAAGATTGTGTTATTAAAGTAATTATTATTATGAGTTAATTTACGCATATCTGCATCTTTTCTTATTAAAATCACGGAAATCGTAATTAACAGGGACGAAACAAAGATACAGAAAAATATTTTAATCTACGCACATCCCAAAAAGGTTTTAACAATCAAAAATAAATAGTTTTATTATATTAATATTTCGTTTTGTTACAATATTATAAATTTTTTAATCAGTATTGTGAATTAAATTGACAATATCATTTTCAACTGAAATGATTTTTAAATCATTTTATTTATATTACTTATTGCCTTGTTTTCAAAATATGTTTGAACAAATACTGAAATAGTTTTATTTTTATTTTAGTGAACTCATTACCTTGTCGATTTACTTAACTCAATGAAGGAAAGGTCAATTTCATTTATTCAAAGCTGAAAACTTAGAGGGTATACCTTGCAATGCACTATTTCTTTTTTTTTAAGCAATTAATCCACATCATCGGAAAAAAAAATTGTAATAAAATACTGACAAACATTTTTTTTAAAACATTAAAAAATTAATAAAATATCTTAATATTTTTTTATATACATTTTTTTATAATTCCGAATTCATGGTACAAACTTTAAGAGTTGGTACAGGATACTGTCACAATCATTTATTGTATAAGAAACCAAGGTTAGAAATCCATTTATTTAGTCAAAATTACAGGGCGTATCACTCCAATCCGAAGTCACGTTTTCGTTCATAACTTTAATAGTAGTGAAGTTCTTTAATAAAATCCCTACAATATGCTTCCGATTCATACAAAGATGAGTTTGTTGCGAATTTTATTGAAATATCTTTACTACTGTTACACCCAGAAAAAGGAAGTCATTAAAATTACAAAACATGTTTTGTTGAGAACATTTTGGTTGTTTTAGCAAAATTCAAGTAAAATTGAACCATTTTACTTGAATTAACAAAACATTTTTTGCTGACGATACAAAAATTTTTTTTGGAATTGCCAAAAAAATTTTTTTTTGTTGATTCAAACAAAATTTCCATTGGCCTATATTTAAACAAAATGTTTTGTTGGGCCAACCAAATTTTTGTTGATTCAACAAAACTTTTTTCTGGATGTAAGTTATGAACGAAAATGCGATTTCGGAATGGAGTGAGACGCCCTGTAATTTTGACTGAATAAATAGATTTCTGACTGTGGTTTCTTATCGATAAATGATTGTTACAGTATCTCCTATATCAACCCTTATAGTTTGTACTATGAGTTCAGGTTGGCACTTTCTTAATAGCTTTAATAGTCACATATTCGACAGTGCATGCCGAAAAAGTTTTTTTAAAAAGAAACGATTATTTTTACATTCAGTTCTTAATTTTGTAATATTTTCTGTTGGTGGAGATAGTTTTTTTCATATTCCCTAAATTAATGAATTCCCAAGCGTTTTCTATCAGGTTCATACCCAGTTGAATATTCCCAATCAATTTAATAAACTGATTAATTGCAGCATTATGAAGTCTGAAATACTTTTAGCCTTCTGGAGGGATACTCTATAGTATATTTGTTGGGGGAAGCGATCATTCCCTGCTAACTCTGCGTAAATCATCGAATAACTAGTCGGATGTGTTAATCCCAAAACTTTCTTCTATCTCACACAGGTTTCGCAAACACTAAAAACGAAACAGCAGCAATATGTATCAAGGTCTAACTGAATCTAAAGTTTTATTAAATTCCGTGCATTAGCTCTTGAGATATGACTTTTGCTATAATAATGTAATTCCTGCAAAATGCAGCATAGCAGCGCCCCCTGCTGGGCGATTTAGACCAAAACCTAATGAACAACAACTTATGTCAAGGTCTAACAGAATCTGAAGTATGGTGAAATTCCGCGCATTAGTTCTTGAGATATAGCTATCGTGATAATAATGAAAAAGTGGTATAGCAGCGCCACCTGTTGGACTATTTACACCACAACGTAACTAGCATCTATTTATATCAAGGTCTAGCAGAATCTGAAGTTTGATGAAAATAAGTGCATTAGTTCTTGAGATAGAGGTATTGCAGAAATCGCGAAAAATGCAGCATAGCAGCGCCACGTTTCCGGCGATTTTTACCAAAAACTAATCAGCACCGATTTATATCAGGGACTAACTGAATATAAAGTTTTATTAAATTTCGTTCATGAGATAGAGCGTCCACAAAATTTTTGTCACATACAGACAGACAGACAGACTCACAGATTTACAGACAAACATTTTCTAAAAACAGTCAAATCGTGTTCAGGACATTCCAAAACGTATAAATCCGTTGAAAACCGGAAGTCGAAAATTTTCATGAATCCAATACTATCTTCTTGTAAAGATAGAAGAAAGTAAAAATATGACTGGTATCAATCGATTAGTAATAACGTTTACTAATTAATGAAATGCTTCAATTGTGTTAGTGGAATGTCTGCCTATATAAATTGTAGCCCTGCTAACTCTGCGTAAATCATCGTATAAAAATATGACTGGTACTAATCGATTAGTAATAACGTCTACTAATTAATATTATGCTTAAATTGTGCTTAGGAGATCGTCTACATATAGAAATGTACCCAACCTGAAAGGTTCAACACTAACGCTTAATTTTTACATCATATTTCGATTCTTTGGTATATTCAACTTTAAGATAGTAAACGGGAAGCCATTCGGTTAAGTAGTTTAGGAATTATGCAAGTTTAAAAATTTAAACTGCTAATTTTAAATTTAATTTTTGAATATACAGTAAGACAACAATAGATTGTACAAAACAAAATTATTTTATGCGTAAGAAACTTTAGACGCAGAAAATGTTTTTTTTTTTTTTTTTTTTTTTTTTTTTTTTTTTTTTTTTAAAGATTCTGTGGAAATAGAACTTTTAAAACAAATAATCGTGTTAGATTTATTTTCATTGTTATCTCATAGAGATTTATGTCTGAATTAAAAAATATATATAAGTTCATTTTATGTTACTTTTAAAATTTTGACAAAAAATCTGATATGAATTGACTAGTTTTAAAGTTCTGAAATCGCTAGACTAATAGAATGATTTTAAAATGTTATAAAATGTAAAAATATATAAGAAGAAGACGAATTAAAATGTAAAATAATATTAATTGACTTGAAAAGTTCAGTGACAGATCCCATTGACTAAAATATCCGAAAGTTAACTATAAAAAATACAAAAATTAAAAAAATTAAACTTATTTTTCGAATATTTGTTAAATACGAACTTATTACGAATTCATTACATGTTTTTCACTCCGCATATTATTTTTTTCTTTTATCAAGATAATATGCAAATATAAAAGCTTCCTCTAGGCCAATAAAATAGAAATCTACACAATAAAAATATATTTTTCCTTAATGTTTTAACTTTTGAATGTCTCTTTTTATACATTTAATTATAAATTAATTATTTTAGGGAAAGTGAAATAGCCATTCATTAAATTTGAAGATGTTATTTCTAAAGTTGTTCAATGGTGCATAGAATATACATATGCAACTGAAACATATATAATTTTAAAAGTAGACAAACAAAGAAATAAAACAGAATTTTCTGTTTCACACAATGCGTAGAGACTCCTATGACCATCACATAAGATTGTCGAATCACATTTCATCGTGCTACTTTGAAATTTCTTCATTTCGAAAAAGGAAATTGAATCAAAGAAGGTAAGGTGCAAGTGAAATCCTTCTTAGAAAAGAAATAGCTTCTACACAAGAGCGAATAAGTGTAAAACGTTGTTCAGAAACGAGGATAAAGTATTTCATTATAGAAGAACCAGAAAAAGAGGAATAGAACTATACTAGAAAAACTATAAGAAGAACCAGATACAAAATGTAGGAGAGATGGGGGATGAATGGGACATTTTCACAAAAATGTTTATTTTATTTAAGTTATTATCAATATTATATATCACATTTCATACATTAAGTGTTTGACTACATCTTATGCACAATATTTATTCAAGATTATTATTATACAGAAATATATTATGAAATTAAAAAACAATTCCTCTATGTCCCAATCATCCCCACAGCAGGGATGAATGGGGCACAAATATTTTCCTCCCTTTATTCAATGTTAAGGACTAAAAGCTGAAAAAATGCCTTCTGGGCAAAAGCTGAGAGATTGTATATTGTAATATGATCTCCATGAAGTATTTGTTAGCCAATCATATTGGACTCATCTCAGCTTCGCCTTAAAAGGCCCATAAATGGAAGCATTCAATGGCTGAAGACGATAACTACAATGAGGAGGAAATGTTAAAAGAATACTTACCATAAATTATTAATTTATCAAACTATATAATATTATTTAGCTGATAATTATATTTTTCAGCATTCTCTAGGGATGAATGAGACAATCCCATTCATCCCATTTAAAATGTCCCAATCATGCCCATGATGCGTAGATTCAATTGTCAGCCATTTTGTCTAAAAAATTATTTTGTTACAAAGGTTAATATTAATTTATTTTAATTACCAATATTGAGCCTTGAAATAAAAAACTACAACATATCTTAACTGTTTATATTGCATGAGACATTTAAGTTACTTCAAATGTAAAAAAAATTACTTTTAAGCAGAGTTTTCAGGAAATGACAATTTGAAGGAAACTTAAAACAGCATGTGGTCTTGCTTTTGGTTCTGAAGCACACTATCGTAGTGAAATCTATGAGGATAGGAAGCAACTAAAAAAAGAAGTTTATTGCCTGAAATAATAAGATCGTCCCATCCATCCCTTGTCCCATTCATCCCCAATCTCCCCGACAATAAATATAACGAATTTATAATATAACAATGAGTAAATTTTATTTATCGATATATTCAAGGTATATAGGTTAGATCGTATGATATTAAATAATACATTTCTCCTTTCTTAGATTCTCTGTAAACTAGTTAGCTCTAATTATTTTCCCGAACAGATCTTTTAACATTCTTAATGAGATGTGACTGGCCGAAAGGGATGATATTCCGTTTAATCTGATGTATACTTTATACAAATGTAGATTAGCTACTCTCCTGTGTAGGTTCGCGAATTTCAACGTCCAAGACCTAAAAGCCTTAATCAGTCCCTATCACTTGCTTGCTACTGCAGCTTTCCTAGCAGGGCCGGCAGTAGGCGCATTTTATTTATTTCTTATGTTTATCTTTTGCCGCTCACGGTCGCGTTTTCCGGCGGCATCAACTGCGGCTAAACACTGTAACCCTTTAATTTATGATCTTAATAAAGGGACCGGGAGGGATAATATGTTCTACAGACTTGGTTTCCTTGTTTGAGCAGTCCCTCTTAGCCAATCAAACCAAACGTTCAAGACCTGCCTTATATTTTGGCGTATAACGCGTACTTTTGAAACAAGAAATTTAGTCAAATTTTACTAGTATGTGTTATATGCCGAGTATAAAATGAAAGCTTAAAATGTAATCATAAAAACTGAGATTACTTCATTAATGAAGAGAGAAAGAAGACGTGGATATTTCAATAAACGAAACGATTCGAAACGGTTTGAAGGGATTCCAGCAGATACACTTACCAGTAGTTTATTAATGAAAAGGGGAATAAGACGTGGTTATTTCAATTAACGAAACGATTCGAAACGCTGTAAGTGGATTCAAACAAATGAGCTTTGCAGTAGCGTAGGCCCTCAATTTGCATTTGTTTATTTTCTTTATGTTTGTATTTATTATTATTTAATTATTAATATACATTTAAATATCTTTATTGTGTTTTCATGCTATATAACACATGAAGGTTTCTTCACAAAAAAGCGGTGCGCGTAATACTGCATGTATACTTAACAAGAACAAAAAAATCATGCGTCAAGCATAGATTATGTAACACTTTCCAACGCTTCCAAAATAATTTTGCAAATCATTACCGTTTAACAAACTGTAAGATAACATCTAAGTAAACAATTTCGAAAACGCATAACATATTTAAAAACGTAATTTGAGGAATTTCCAATTTTATTTCCAACATATACAATATTTAGAAAAATGTCCGAATGCCCTGTATATTCAGCCCTGTATATGATCTATAGGTTTGTATATATATACTACATAGGATGCTAAATTTAGTTTAGTTAGGAAGCGCGTATTACAATTTAAAATTCTCCTTCTGGAGTTTCTGTCAATAAGCGGAAATGCGTTCGCGAACTTTTGTGCTGCCCTGTATATGATCTACAGAATTTATACACACCAAGTAATAGACAAAAAGTGAGTTAAATTTAAAATCGCTTTCAGCAACTTAAAACGCTTTTCCAGGAATTATTGTTAACAGACAGTAGAGAATTCTTTTGTGTGTCCCTGTAAATGAACGATGACTGCTATACATACAATATTCTGTAGCAAGCCTCTTGTAGTGCACCTTAATTATACACATAAATTTCAATGCATTTAAAATAGTGAAACATTATTTAATTAAACCGCAAACGATTTTTCTCCATAGACGAAATGTAACGGAATTCTTTTGACTGTCCCTGTAAAGTAACTATAAGTTCTATGCACACCCTATTCTATATTAAGCTTCTTGTAATGTACCTTAGTGATATATATCAATTACAATGTGTTTGAAATTGTGTAACATCATTAAAATAAACCGCAAATGATTTTACGCCATAGACCGTTATGTAGCGGAATTATTTGAGTTTCCCTGTAATAAAACTATAAGTGCTACACACTTCAGTTGAAATAGGGAACATGCTTTAGATGACGACAACAAAATATAAAAATTGCAGGGCAATCCGAGCATATTTACGGGAGGTAGAGCAGGGCCAGACGGCCAGACGGCAGACGGCAGACGGCCATACGGCAGACGGCCATACGGCAGACAAACCGAAGTCATAAACACTTTTCAACTAGGTTGGAAAGTGTTAAAAATAGGGAAATACTATTTCAAAATCGTAGGGGCGTTTTATGCGCCAGAACAAGTTGTGTGCCAGAATATTCACACCCATTGGAACTAGACCTCTTTAACCCCTTGCAGCTGACGCCCGCCGTTTGGGCAATACAAATACGGCAATTTTGGTATGCCGATGTGAGTTCGGGCAAGAGAAAAATCGGTGTTTCAATTCCGTGAAGCCCGAATTTAGTTCGTCCAATGCTTAAAAACAGTGCAAAGAAACTTTTAACTTGCGAAAAATTTATATACCTGTCTCTCAAACATAATGTGGTTTGAATGAAATTTGGGAAGAACTGGGAAATTACAAAAATCCGTCAAATGGCGTGAAACTGCCGAACGTTTCGCAGGAAAATATCGCCATCTATTGTGAAAATGGTAAATTGCAAATTATGCATTGAACGAAATGAGTTCGGGCTTCACGGACTTGAATTGCCGATTTTTCTCTTTCTCAGTCCGAATTCGGGTCAGACATTCCAAAATTGGCGCATTTGCGTTACCCGCGCGTCATAGGCAAGGAGTTAGAGAATTTTTTGTCCATTTTTGGCACATTTTTCTCAAATATCTCAAATATATTCCACAGGCAAGGGGTTAAGTATTCAATTTTTACAGTTGTTTCACTGATTTCTTGACGAGTTAAGACTGTGGAAGGACAAACAGAGGCAGTTATCTCCGAAGTGCGGTTCTACTAAGGATAGCGAAGAATTAAATGCAGGACTAAAATCTGGAACATTATTTCAATAATGAGCTTATCGCATAGTATTCTGCTAGGATAATAATGGTTTGGTTGTTCTAATAATAATTCTACTGTATTATATTTTTATTCTAATTATAATTGCACAAAACGAGTTCTTCTTTTTGATAGTGGACATAAAAAACTTCGGCACTAAGAAGGTAGGATTGCAGTAAATTGTCATGAAATCGAAACTTATGAAGTGTTAATGGTTACGTAAATATTAAATTGAAGCTATACATATAATGTAATGAAACTTGCTTTTATACATGAGTTAAATAATTGCAAAAATTAAGGAAATGCATTGAGTATATGAAACAGTGAATCGAACACAAGAAAATACCTGTGTAAGATTTTCTTTTCTCAATAGCTTTATTTTCTATTCTTTGCAATTATAGTTTGCTTATGTATAAAATAAAAATGCATATGGATGTACAGATGGGTGACAAAATAATACGAACACTCAAGAAAAAGGGTGAAAAGAGCAATATCTAGTAAAATATATGAAGAAGGATCATGAAACTTCACGCGTGTAAACAGCACAGCTGACGTCATGTATTTCCAGCGGCTTATTGTGATAAACTGTGTTTATTTTCATGAATACAAAATTTATACCCGTAGAGAAATTAAGGTTTTTATAAAAACAATCCCGAATTTCACCAAGTGTTTTGTTTATAATTTGCAGAGTTCTTAATATAAAAGAATGTTTTTTTTAGAAAATATGACTAAAAACATTGTACACAATACCCCGCAATCAGAAAAAAAAAAAAATATTGGATAAAAAACCAACAGGTTTGTTAAATAATGGTTCACTGTGCATGCGCGAATGTTATCAAAATATAATGTGCATAATATTATACCCAAATGTATAGAGCAACTTTTACAAAAGTCTCAAAAACAACACTTCAAAATTCTGAAAGTGATCGTCTATAGAATAAGTTCGAAATCCGTTGTTACCAAAATGAAGGAAAAATATAAGGGGTTGGATTCAAAGTATGACTAGTACAGAAGTATTTCTTAAGAAATACTTGTCTACTTGTCATCATTTGGATACAGCCCCTTATCTTCTTGCTTCTTTTTGGGAACAACGAATTTCGAGCTTATTCTATGAATG
This sequence comes from Maratus michaelseni, assembly GCA_963931845.1. Lineage (NCBI taxonomy): Eukaryota > Metazoa > Arthropoda > Arachnida > Araneae > Salticidae > Maratus > Maratus michaelseni. The sequence goes on from OZ007594.1 coordinate 176,622,231, forward strand.
ACCACTTTCAAAATTTTCAAGCTATGTTTTTGAGACATTCACAAATGTTGCTCTATACACTTGGGTAAAATATTATGCACATTACATTTCGATAACATTCGCGCATGCGCAGTGAAACATTATTTCTTAAACCTGACCTTTTTTGATCGAATGTTTATTATTTTTTATTTCTGATTGCGGGGTATTGTGTACAATGTTGTTAGTCATATTTTCTGAAAAAAACATTATTTTATATTAAGAACTCTGCAAATTATAAGCAAAGCACTTGGTGAAGTTCGGGATTGTTTTTATAAAAATTTATCTACGGTTATATATGTTGTACTCATAAAAATGCACAGAGTTTATTACAATAATCCTCTTAATCATGTGCTAGAGTTTCAATGCTTAAGGGACATTACTTTTTACAGGGTTATTCAAAATATATTCGTTTTTCTGCAATTTGTTGACGGTCACCAATGGGGTTTTTGGAAAAATTGTTCACGGAAATATATGACACCAACAGTGCTGCTTACATGCCTGAAGTTTCAGGATAATTCTTCATATATTTTTCTAGATATTGGCCTTTCACTCTTTTTCATGGGTGTTCGTATTATTTTGTCACCCATCTGTATGTGCTAGATGCGCTTTATATATCTATTAAATTGTGTAAATATTAAACAAATTAGCTGTGTCTGCAGCTGTGAAAAGAAAGTGGTTGTGAAATGTTTTTTTTTCTCGCGCTAAAAGCGTTATAAAGAAATAGTAACACAAAACATTAAAAAACTGTATCACTAAAGAATTAATGTGTGTGTCAGTTTTCCGAATTAAATAATTATCGAAAAGTTCATAAATATGTTTTTTTGTCTAAATAGTTACGTCAATATTAACCAGTATATCATATGCCGCCGTATTGTTAGAACGGTATTTAAAGAAATTTATTGAACATTTCAAATGAATAGTAAATTAAAATATTCAAATTAGAAAAATTTTATTTTATTGGCATAATACTAATTAATTTTTTTAATTTTCTTTTCATTACGTTCTAAAACCTAATTTTTCTGAAAATTTTTCAAAAGCACTGAGAAGTTATAAAAGTTCAAAATATACAGGTTGTCCACAAATTGTCTTTATGATTCATGTTTTATTGCAAACACAAATGAACGGATACATGTATAGCAAGTAGTACAAAATTAGCAGTATAAATTTCTTTTTCTTTTTTTTGCATCAATTATTAAACCTCTATATGTGCAACCATTTATTGCCCGTGAATGTTGTAATCATCGACGTTTTTCTCTGACATTCTTTTCGTCGACTCTGCTTATCCAATACTGAGTCGGTCTCCATGAATATGTTGTGTCATACACAAATTGGCGGACATGGGCACTGTTAGCTTCACCATTAGCTTTGAATGGTTTTACATTATGCAATAATATTTAATTACAATCATAATACACAAATTTACAAGTAAACTTTTTTCGCTCTTATAAAAATCGCTCATTGTTAAACAAAATACTTTATCTATACAAAGAGAAATTATAAAGCAAATTATAGCAGTACATTTATCCAAATAATACAAAATTCAACAACACCTAAAACAATAACAACATGTTGATGCAAAAAGTCTCAAATATATATTTTTTATGAACAGATGAATCGATTTTATCAAACAGATGTTTGCAAATTAACTCACTGAGATAAATAATATGCAGGTCTCGAATGAGGTTCCCTGGTACAAGACGGAGTTTTTGCTATAACTCTACATTAATTTACAATTTATTTTGTAAGGCCATTTAATAAGGTAGATTAGACGAAAAAAATATTTTTTATTTTGTTTTTCATAACGAATAATTATAAGCTTTTGTTAGAAATTCATATTATGTTCAAGTTCTCGTCATAATACTCTTTCATAATGATCATTTGTGTTCATCGCTTCTTTTTGCATGTTTTTTTAACGATACATCAAATTCATTTTCTTTTCATAAAGTTTTTTTGCTACTTTTTCCAGACAGCGACGTGCAAATAAAGTCTACACATTTTATGCTTCATTTTGTACATTGTCAAAGTATTTTTAGCAGGGAGGGATTTTGTTAACCATATACTACTCTTGGTCCTATTTCTATAAGACTTCAGGGAGAAATTTAGATCCGAATGTTCGTTTTCGTACAAGCAAAAACACTGAAAAAATTCCACATTTAGCTCGCGCGAACAGAGATCGCGCTGGACTTGTATTCCAAAATATTAAACAAAGTTTTTCATTTTGTAGCCAATATGCCATTCACTGTCTCCTTATTTTACCAAAAAGAAAGATTCACTCTCAAATACCAAATATAGAAAAATTGTTAATTAATCTAACTTATGATTTTCTGTTTCATGTAAAGCTTTAAACGATGTGGTTTATATAATTTTTATTATTTGTTTCTATAAAAAGTGCTGGAATCTTAAAAACAGTGACCTATCAGTAAAAATAATTACATAACAATATTTAAAAATGACATTTATTTATACATTTAAATAGATACAGCTAAAATTAATTAGGCTTAAGCATATTTATGAGGCAAATAATATTACTAAAATTAGATTTGCTTTGGAAATAAACTACAACTTTTGAAATTATCGATTCTTGCTAAATTGTCAATTCTTTTTATAAACCTACAGTACCAGGTGTTTAATCTTGTTTATTATAATATATTGAATTTATGTTATAACGACATAAAATATCCAAATGTTGCGTTTTGAATTGTAATAATTATATTGTGCGGAAAGATAATTTTTATATTCTTTATACGTTCAGAAAATACTCAATTAGACAGTTTTACTCAAGAAATATTTTTAATCAAGTATGATATATAATATGCGTATTAAATTTCACCAATAGTAATATACAGGGTGTTTCACAAAGGACGTCTAACTTTAAAAATCAATAACCCGGAAACGGTGATAGATAGAAACATGAAACCAGTGATATGTTTATTAAAAAAATCGTAAGAATCTTATACGTAATCTCAAAATTTAGTTAACAATAGCACCGATAGATGGCGCTGAGAGCGTTAAGAATCCCTCTAAAGAGAGTTCAGAAGCATATAAAGACTAGTCGTTGAAGATTTCGTTATTGAAATCTGGCCGCATTTAGCGTATTGTGAAAATAATTCCGAAAGTGGTATATACCGTGGAGGAACGTGTGTTTATTGTGTTGGAGTAACACCGATTAAATCAGAGTCCTACTGCCACAAGGAGAAGTTTTCAAACGCGATTTCAAGTCGGAAAAGGCTCAGATGAGAAAACAATTCGTGAGCTTTTCAAAAAAATTCAACAGACAGGCGATGCGAATTATTTTCACTATACGAAAATAGCGGTCCGATTTCAATGGCGAAATCTTCGACGGCTAGTCTTTCTATGCTTCTGAACTTTCTTTAGAAGGATTCTTAACGCTCTCAGCGCTATCTATCGGTGCTATTTTTAACTAAACTTTGAGATTTATGTATAAGATTCTTATGATTTTTTTAATAAACATACCACTGGTTTCATGTTTCTATCTATCACCGTTTCCGGGTTATTGATTTTTAAAGTTGAGGGTCCTTTGTGGAACACCCTGTATATTGCAGATGTTATTATTGTTACTTTTAATTCCTAAGTATTTGTGTGTGCTTTTCATAATATGTTTGTGTCTACACTTATTATTATATATCTATTTATTTTCTTCTCACTTGGAAGATATATTATTTTAGGACAAAAGTCTTTCTTTTGTTACTTATAGATAGCTTCTTTCTCTTTGCAGACATTTGAATTTTGAAAGTTGTATAATAATGCAACCTTATCATAACACATATATACGTACATGTATTGATACAAATAAATTCAATCTTTAACAAGAAAGAAAAATCATGCATCCTGCATAGATTATGATACACTTTCAAACACTCAAATAATGCTATAACGAAAGCTCATTGTTTAATAAATAAAATATATATATAGTATATCTATATCTACATAAACAATTCAATAAACGCATAACATTGTTGAACACTCAATTTGAGCAATTAGCGTCCACAGTCGATAGGATGTTTGAATTAATTTGCGCAGTCCTGCATAAGATTAAACCACATGATGCTAAAATTTAATTCAACTATAAAACGGAAATTTTTTTTCGGAATTTAACATCCATAAAAGGTAACTTGATATTTTTGGTGAAGTCCTGTTTGTCATCTACAAATTTTTATACACATCACATTATAAGCTACATTTTCACTCAACTAGGAAATGCATAACAGAAGTAAAATTACACTTCCATAAATTACTATTTAAACATGACAATATATCTGGATTTTTGAGTAGCCATGCATATGAGTTTATTTGTATTCTACGAACATATCTTAATATTCTGAAAATAGTTAAGTTGTGAAATGCATAATACAATTTAAAAAGACCTCTAAACAATTCACGATCATAGACAGTAATGCTTAGGAATTGCTTTGCACAGTCCTTTTTATGTGTCATATAATTTATTCACACCACTTATTGTTCTAAAATCTGATTACACTTAAAAATGCACACCTCACCTGGAAATTCCTTTCCAGCGATTATCGGTCATAAACGTGATTGTAATAGAAATTATTTTCTTGTCCTTGCGAATGTACAAATACATACTATGCACTCCACACTGTACACTAAGCATATTTCAGTACACTTCAGCAATACGCATCAATTTCAAAAGCATTTTTAAAATACACATTGATTTCTTTCCCCATAGATCATAACCTAACGGAATTCATTCGTGTGTCCCTGTAAATGCTTTATAAATGCTACGCATTCCATATTCTGCAGAAGTGCTTTTTTTTAAATCTCAATATTGCGTATCAATTTAATTATATTTCATAGAGGTTCATAAATTCACTGAAAACGACATTTCCTCATAGTCCATAATGTAATGGAATTCTTTTAGATCTCCCTGTAAACGAACTACAAATGATACACACTTTTTTTTCAAAAGGGAATGTCCTATGGTAATCTTCACTAACATATACCAAGCTCATAGCAATAAAAGCGAGTTACAGAACGACATGACAGACAGACAGGCTAACCAAAATCATAAAAACTTTTCATGCGTCTATATGTGTCTATTATTATTATTTTATTAATATTGCATTTGCGAAGTTTAATATGATGTTATATACAGATTTTGTAAGAGATAAACTTCATTTTATAATACGAACCCACTTCAAATCCTTAAAATGAATGGAATGCACAAAAACTGATGTAAAATTTATAATTTTATTTTCACTTAAACTTCCATTACCCGTATAGGTTCCAGCAAACTAATATGTTTGATTTCGTATTTTTTACTGTCGATAGAAGATGCGCCATCTTCATATTGCTACCTATCAACTAGTTATCAACTATTTTAATCTTACAAAATCAATCATAGTCTTTCATGGTCTCACATAATCTTTGACGCAAAAATTGATTTAAATATTCCTAAACAGAGAAATGAAGGAATTCTACTACAATAAAAAGAAACATAAAAACATATTCCAGATTTAAATCATAATAATCTTCAAAGATTTAAAAAAGACCTAAACATTAGGTGTACCAAAAAATAGTAGCTTTTGTTCTGCAGTTGGCCAATTATTGAAAAATGTCGACAATTTGTAACAGATTCATTAGATGTTATTCGAAATATATCAATCTTTCACAAAAATGATTTGAAAAACTTGTCGGTACAAGAAAAAATATACAGAATATCTTTAAATAAATTTTTAAGTTTTAATTTATTTTGGATCCATCATTTTATGTCATAATATTCTTGTTCCATTCCTGCAACCTTGACGGATTGTAACATGCAATATTAAGAAGAGTCAAACAACTCAAGACATTTATCAATTGGGAATATACTTATAATAAAATCCGAAGGTAAGAAAGTGTTTGTAAGCATTCCAGGCGCAACCACACTGGTTTGTGAATTGACCGAAGTTAAACGCCATGTTAGGCTTAATGGAAAACCTATTCTAACATATAACAACTAAACGATAATTTCTCCTACTTGAAATCATGTCTTTCAAAATAAATTAATGTTTGTGAGATAACTTACATTAAATTATGTTCATATTCTTAGATAAATTCAGTTGAAATTAGGTTTATTGCTCCAAGAAAGTAAACAAACAAATGATTCATTCGTCGTGAACGTTTAAAATATTAAACCACGAAGGTAACCGTTCGGCAGGCGATCGCAAACGGAAAAAGTTACTTTCCTCCGTGATACTCGCTAAAATACTTCCATTCATTCGTTGTGAGCCTTTATCGCCATCTATCGGAGATTAATATAAACAATTTTTTTCTCTGAAATTGTAGTTTTAATTCTCAATGAATACAGTGACCTCTCACTTATACGTGATACACTGTAATTATTTTTCAGCACCAGTACATTTTTAAAGTAATTTTCTCCTTATTTAATCGCAGAATTTTTAAATCGAATTTCAATGTTTTAAAATAGAGGTACAAAAAGTAATTACTGGACATCGCGTATACGTGAGAGGTCAGTGTATTTCTTATAAATGTAATTAGAATTTAAGGAACATGTAATTGTAATGCCGTATACTACATATATTAATTATATCAATACAAATAAAAATTTGTATTTTAGCATAGTAGAAACTTTGTAGGGAAAATAAATTTGCAATTTAATAGGAGAATTAAAAAAATATACTTATTTAATAAAATATGATCTTTAATGATCAAAATTTATCACAGGTTTCTTTAGGCATGTTTATAAAAAATCAGAATTTAATTTGATAAACTTTTTTAAAATTTATTTAATTATTATTTTGGCAAATAAACTTTCTGTTGAAATTGCACTTTGTTCTGTATTTTATAAATTTTGCTTACATTGTAAATGAAATGAATATTTTATATCAAATATAATAAAAATGTAAGGAATATAATGTAATACTGTGGTACAACAAGTATTAGTTATATCAATGCAGATAAAATTTTGAATTTTAACATAGTAACTTTGTAGTGCAAAAAAAAAAAAAAAAAAAAAATTATCATTCATATTAACCCGGGAGAAATCGCGCATATCTAGGGTAGAAATAGTTTTTACTTTGTCACCAATAAATACAAACAATAATTCTCAACTTATTTAGTCAGTGACAAGTTTTACAAATTGTAGAATAAAATACGCTAAAGATTACTTTTCGAAAAGCAGTGGTGATAATTGTAAAATCCGTACCACTCGGGGTATGTCATACCCCATGCGACTTCTCTCGGGTTAAAACAATTAATAGATGTGATTTAATTAAGAAATAAAATTAAATAAATTATTTTAATGATCGAAATTTATTACAGTTGTATACAGTTGTGAAATCGGAATTTGAATAATGAAATGTGTACTCTGATATAGTAGGGCAGTTTAAAAGATCGAAATGACGCAGATTGCCCAAATTACTCGAAACTTTTAATGTCGCTTAAAAATATGCTTTGCAGCGCTGCGTGGTGAAATATTAGAGCAGTTTTTACGAGGTTTGTATGCAAGGCCCCGTCCCGATGTAATTAGGAGTCCGCTAGCGGGCGCAAGCGGGCCTGGAGGCGAGATTCTAAAAGATAGTCACGTTTTAGCATTATTGGCTTGAACTGCGTTCTCATTCGCTGTTATCAGTCACGTGTCAATGACGCGGTTGATGCTTGGCATTTTAGATTTGGCGCACTCCGATATGTCTTGGAAATTTTCGAAAATTGAACAGTTTACAAATATAGTTTCAATTTCGTTTTAATGTCAGTCCTTGATGTAGTGTAGATGTTGTTAAAAAAATTTAAATGTTTGAATGCTACATCCAAACTGGTGTCCGATTTCCCTCTCTTAAATGTAAGTATTTAAAAAAGCATGACTAATAATAAATGTTAATTAGTATGGCCGTTTTTCATACTGTTGATTATTATCACCCCTACAGCAAACAATTGTAAATTATTTAAAAAGCCTTATTTTTTTTTCTTTTTAATATTGGGCATTTCGTTTAAATAAAACAGGAAATTTTATAAAATGAATTGAAGTTTTAATACATTATTTTATTTTAATAAATTGAATATTAAATAATGCTTCTGTTTTTTCATAGAAGTTAACCTAATTAACCTAGAAAAAGTTAATAACTATCATCAGAAATGACTTTTTCTGGACTTTGGAGATAGTATAAAAATATATTAAATATTATAAATTCTCGTTAAACATCAGTGTAAATAGTACCAAAAAAATATACTATTGGACGGGGGGGGGGATGAAAATTATATAATATCCCCAACATCAGAAAAACGGTAAAAGAAAAATTCTCTAAGAAAAATTCATCAATAATGTTTTTAAAATTACCTAATTTTATCAAGTTTGGATAAAAATTGGGAAGGGAAGAGCGTCCCTCCCTCAAATTAATTCGAAAATGAATTAATTGTCATGTACTTTTATTTTAAATAAAGGCATTATAGCTAAAACCAATATAATATTCATGAAATAAGTCCCTATAAAATAAGTATGAAAGTAAAAGAAATTTCTTTCTTAAACACTCTTTTATAAGCATTGAATGTTTATTGTAAAAATCACGCCTAATTTCATGACTGCAACTCGCGTTGTTCCAAAAAATTTCTATTACAATATGTTAATTTGATGTGGGCCGCAATTATGGAAAATTCACCGCTTTGATTTATGCTTGGTAGAAAGCGCGAGCTAGTGAATTTATTAAGAATTATAATTTTTGCTATGTTTCTTGTTTTAACATATGGCAACAGGAAAGAGAAAAAGGATTACTGAAATTATGTATTCAGGATTTCTAAATTGTTTTCAAAACATATAATAATTTAATTAATTTTTAAACTATTATTTGATCTATTGAACTATTATTTATTGATCTACACCGATCATGACTCCTAGAACCCAAAACCAACCCCAGTTTAAAACATTATATATATATATCACTTTTTTATGGACACGATAACTTCAATAATTCTGCACAAATCTCTTCCAAACGCATACATAAAATTTCGGTCAAGTTCTTTAATGGGCAAAATCAAACCGGGGGGGGGGGGATTGGGCAAATGAAGGGGCTTTTTGCGAAAACGAAAAAAAATATAACTTCTTAATTTTTATACATATCGAATCCGTTTAAAGTTATTATTACTTCTAGGAAAAGGGCCAAAAATTTATGTATGTCAGTTTTTTAATTTTATTAAAAATGTCCTCAAAGGGGGGGGGGAGATGGGGGTTTTAGAAGAAAAAAAATTCATAACTATATCAATTCACGAGATATAAAATCCGATTAAATTTATTAAAAATTCTCTTAATATTATCTACAGCTTTTATATTGACAAATTTTTATAAGACCAACCTTTACAGCAAAAAAAAAAAAGTCCGCTGGTTCCGCCTATAAACACATGTAGATTTCAAAGTGGGCGGTTCCAACTGCCGCATCATGGGAAAAAGGTCTATTTTTTTTTCAATTCTCAATAACCAGGCACCCCATGGTCTGCGTCTTCGAAATCTACCTGTGCCTGTAGGCCTAGCCGTTGGTTTTTTTCTTCTTTTTTTAACTTTCTAGTATTTTATAGAATTTTTAAATGTTCCATTTTTCCTATTTTTCTTTTGTTATAAGGATAAACGGCGTTAGGAAAATTTTTTCACTCTATTTTTTAAATTTAAAATGCTCAACGTTTGAATTTTTTATATACAAAAAATCCATATTCCGCAAAAAGAAAAAAAAAAGTTATACAAAGTCAAATTTTATTGTCATTTTATTATAAACGGTTCGCTAACATCAGCGAGTATCATTTTATAAACGGGTCTGCACATTCGATTTTTTATATTGTCTTAATGTTTTATTTAACTTGTGATTATTTATCAATATACGATTATGTTTAATTTCTTTAAAAGGGAGTTAAAAAAGCAAAAGGCAATATTAAATTGTCAATCGATCTTTTTACACTCACATACACTTACTTGTTTAAAAAAGAGTGAGCCCAACTCTATTGATAATTTTCAAAACTGTACGCGTATGTGAAATACCATCAGATTAATAATAAGAAAATTTGCGATGTTATGAGATGGCTTAGAGCATTATTTATTTGAAGTAGATAAGTAAACATTAGCATAAGGCTTTAATGGATTACACCTGTATAAATGCTAAATTGAATTAATTTATATATATATATTTAATTTATATATATATATATATATATATATATATATATAATGCGAAAACCACATACCATACTTTCAATCCCAAATCTACTGAAGCGGCAGAGAAAACAAACAAATAACCATAAAAATTCGAACTAACAAAACTTTAAACAAAAACTACAAACAGAAAAAACACAACCAATGGAGACAGGCTGCAGGGCTAAAGACCTGCATGCTGGGTTATACCGGCATTACACATGAAACTTCCCCCATGCCTGTCACAACCAAACTAACCATAGGAAACATTAAACCAAGATGAAAAGAACGACACAGCCGGACGAAGCTCCTTATAAAACCTACACTCACTTGGCGATATTTTTAATCGCCAGAAGGAGAGTATCACTGTATTCTTTACCTTTGACAAAACTATTCACCAAACTATTTAACAAAGCAATAGGATAACTTTGAACCATTGCACCATGATAGAGATTTATTATGTCACTCATTATACTATCATGTTTAGAATTTAATTTTGTTATCCTAATTAAACTGTTGATAAATATATTTCTAAAAATTGAAATATGTACATTAGAATTAAAATTTAATATCTTGATTGTTTCAAATTTGTAATCATTTCTCTTATCGCAAATGCAAGTACGCAATTCACCCCTCTCGATGTCGATAGCAAGGTCTAGATAATTTACATGTTTTGTGTTATATGAAGTTCTCTTTAATGTCAAACCTTGGGGGTAATAATCAAAATTTAATTCACTGTTGGAATCATTAATCTTTACCAACAAAACATCATCAATATATCTGAAACTTAAAAAATCCTCGTTTAATGTATCATTAACTTCGTATAAAAATAAATATATATCTGCAAGAACCGAGCTGCAACTACCCCCCATAGGTATACCCTTAATCTGCTGAAACACATGTTTACCGTCAAATAAGTAATTTTCATTAACTACAAAATTAAATAAATTTATTAAATGATCCAAATCTTTACCCAAAGTATTGTAACGCTTAAAAAAATCAAAAATTTTATTTTTAAGATCTATTAAATCAATGTTATTATATAAATCTTCAAAATCATAAACATATAAACCTTTGATATTACTCAAACCTTTCAATCTATTAAGTAACTCAATACTATTTTTTATAATACAAGTGTTATTATGTTTTAATGCCACATCAAATAAACTCTGCAAAATATCCAAAAACTTTTTATTAGCGACTTCTAAATAAGTTCCAAAACCACATGTAATTGTACGAAAGGCAACAGGGTCCTTATGAAATTTAGGAATCAATACCATATAAGGTAATTCTTTACTACGTTGTGTGTATTTTAACCTTTTATAAAATGCGCCAATTCTTTTTTCTGTCTCTTTTACATTGGTATTTAATAACCTGTAATTATGTTTTTTATTATAACTTTGTTTTAGTTGGTCACTGTATAACTTTTTGCAAATAATTGCAAAATTTGTATTAGCTTTATCTATATAAGTTATAACAAAATTACTCTGTAAATCCTTAATAGATTCTTTTAATGAATTATAATCTTCTATCGAAATCCCCCCCGTTTTACCGCAATAAATTGAACTCAAATCCTTCAATACGTTATGTTTCCATTCCAAAAAAGCAATTTCCGGCAAGCAAAACTTGCTCATTAATTTATGTATAAACATGTCAACGTTGATTTTTAATCGTTTTTTTATAAAATCCCTTGTATTTATCCTTTTTAAGCGAAATTTTGTACCGTATTGCATATAATTCCTCAATGTTTTGTCCTTGACAATATCTAAATTACCAGTCAATACATGACCGTGATCCACATCCACGTAATTACTATACCTTGGATCATGACAATGACATAAATTGTTATCATTGTTTCTACCAATTTCTTTTGAAAAATTATTATAGTTAAAAACTGTACGTCCTAAAGGTTTATCATATTTAAAAACCTTGACAATTTCTATGTCTTTATCTGGAAGCAATTCATTGTATTTATTCAATACATGACCTATATTAATACCACGTTTTTTATGTTCCATGTAGTCCATTACAAAATACATACGATTGGCCAATTTATTGTTGTTATTGCATCTCCTCAAATATTGCTCCAAATGTTGTGATCTAATCCTTAACCTCAAAATATCTAAAGCCAAATCAATATTGTAATTACTCTTATATAAATATAAAAAGTTTAACAAATCACCTATAAAACGTTTTTTCACATTAAATATAATAAATTTTATATTTCTTACTATACCATTAAAATCACTCTCAAGAATTGAGCGTTTAATTTCATCTATACTATCATATCCTTTTCGAATTACCCCATTTGTTTAATATTATATATATATATATATAATATTAAACATATGTTCCCGTTATTTTTGAAAAGTTAAGGAGTATAGTTCATGGGTTTAATATTCAGCTTATTGCTATTCCCCCTCCTTACCTCACTAATTTATTATGTAGTAACCTGGATCCTACACCGTTGCACGAATGTGCGGGTGTTTATGAAATACCTATTGTTTTGAAAGATGGCACTAAAAAGTTTTAAATTGTGGTTAAAAATCGAAAATTTATTGAACATCTAAAAGAACATAAAATGAATATTTCACACTATCAACAGACGACAGCCCTGGCTAAGTTCTATTTTAATAATCCTGACAGCCACATAGATTTTGATAACGCTAAAATTAAAATTCCATGTAATAACGTCTTTGAGGGTCTGCGAAAGGAGTCAATTGAAATTATGATTAGGAAAAATGAGGTTTGTAATGATAGCATTTCATTTAATATCCCTAAAATTTGGATGAACATCTTGAAATAGTTTATTCCGCTTTTATTTATTTTAATATTCTTCATTAATAATACATTTACTGCAGTTAGATTTTTGTCCGTTAGGAGATGCTTCTGCATCGTTTCTACTTGTGGTTGGTTGGTACGATGGTTGAGTTACCCTTGTTAATTTTTAATTTGTGGACGGCAATAATATTGTGGCAACGGGCGGATTGTTTTTCGCATTTGAAACTTTAAAAGCAATATAAGAAATTTTTCCTGAAGATGACCATAGATGGTGGTCGAAACGTCGATATTTTTAATATTAATGTATGTATAAAATTTTTAATTTGTATACACCATTCAGTAAAAATATGTGATGTTTTATATTCACTTCTTTAATGTTGCAAAAGTTTTGATATAATATTTTTTGTAATGTTTATTCTTTATATTTAAAATTTATTTAAAAACTTACAGCGGTTTTTTAGTTAATTTCTTTTAGACAGAATTTTTTGAAAATGGTCAGTACTGATGCTTATATTTATTTAATAAAAACTTATATATATATTTTTTTATGTTTTTTATACTATCTTAAGCTATAGAAAATGTTTTTCTAACGATGGTTATTAAATTTTTTATAGCAATGTGTGAATTTTCATATTCTTTTGGATTTAAAAAGCAAAAAAAGCAGAATTTCTTTTTTAATTTCCATTTTCTGAAAAAGTATCTGTCATATTTTAAAATCTTTATACAGCTTAAAATCTAAACCGTTGCACTCTCGTTTTATAAAATGTCATTAAACATTAATTTATTTTCAATGGTGTATTTTAAATGAAAGCTGAATATAACATTCGCTTCAAAATTACCAACTTAATTTTTTCCTCTTCGTTTTTCTAACCATAGAAATAGACAAGCGAGTTGGCGACGTTTTCTCTACCGCCAAGGGATTACTCTCTGGAAAGGACACGACTAAATGACCAATGAGGTGGCTGGATTTGCCCATAATGCTAAAACGTGACTATCTTTTAGAATTTCGCGGCCTGGAGATGTGTTAACCCAGCAATGGGTGTTTAAAAACTTTGTTGATCTAAACAATGTTTTAAAGATTTTATCGTTCTTAATCTTTACAGAATCTTTTTATAGTGAAATCTTTAAACTATTGAAGTTCAATCATAACAGTTTATTTCCTTCGAGAATGTCGTTATTTATATCAAATGACTGAATATTATTTCATAACATCTTAATGCTGTTTGTTTGTATGAGGTCTTATTAAAATGAAACGTAATATTCGTCATTTTTGACGGGGGTTTTAAACTAGTTAAACAATAAATTGTTACTAAGATGATATTTTCCAGTAAGTTAAATGTGTTTAAGGAAATACATTTTTTATATTAATATTATCACTCAGGCTGAAAACTATTAAGTTTGTCACAATATTATATTTTTATTTTAAAAATAATTTAATTAACCCATTAGTGTAGTTTAAAAAAATAATTAAGAAACGCTGGGAAATTATATTATTATACAGAAACACAAGTTTTAAAAGTTTTATGTATAGTTGATATGTTAATAAAAATTAACATTAAAAACTATATGAGAACAACATTTGCTTTAGCGGTCATCCATTTCGTCGTAAATCTGCGACAGATATCAATCGTGCATAAACTAAACAAATATGCACCTGAAGATGCCGTAGTTTTTATTACACTGTAACAGTCGAAAGATTTGAAATGTAATAACATAGAATTTTTTCCTTTAAAAATAACTTCATTTGAAGAATTAAAAAAAATGTAAATTTACAAAAAGCAACTTATAAATGTACATTTCTATAACATAAATCTAAAAAAAATTCGTAAGGGATGATTTTTTATTTTCGTTTTATAATGCCTAAAAAACGAAACTTGATACAATTCCAAGTCGCATAACTCGGTGTATTTTAGGGTAATAATGGGATGTTTTTAACGCCCAAACTCGAACATAATGTATAGGATCCGCATAAAATGTACATTTTTTATATTAATGTCAATACAGCTCCTCCTGTTAATATTCCATTATATAAATTAAGTATATAAAAGCTGTTCATGATTTCTATTACTTTTTGTAAATATAAGCATTTTTCTATTATCAGCAGCTAAGAGATAATCATCACAACATCTCATTTGAATTCCCTGTACATCATATAACACGTAAATATTTGCTTACTTAATATTTCTGAAGATATCACAAGTGGCAATCTTTTTTATTTCAGCAATGAAGTCTCTTCAAAATACATCAGTTCTTCTGAATTTGACTTTCCAAATGCACAATTTCCCATTTATTTTTTTTTTCTATTTGTATCGATCTTACTCTATATATCTAAACTTATTTTTCATGATATTTCTTAATTAAATGATAAAAATCTATTAAATTTTTTTTCTGAACATTTATTTCGCTTAAATTCAATATCTAGCATGTATGTAAAATAATGTACTTCTTAAGAAAGTTTTCATGTGTTGATTACAAAGTGGAAATAAAATGATTGCAAATTAAAAAGGTTTTCATGGCTTATTAACTAGATTTGTCATTATCGCTCACTATCTAAATGTTGCATTAACGGATATATTTGGAACTCCATGTTTCCTTTAATATATGATTGAAATTGAAGCTGTGTCATATCATCATAAATTTAGAGAAATTAATTTTATAATATGCAACATTTTATCATATCTTATCGAGAAAGGGGTACTCTTACGTGGAAGGCTCTAGAAGAAGTCACTTATTACGTGTTTGATAAAAAGATAAATATACAATAAGTCTTTTGAATAAACAATTGATATTAAAATTAATTTACTTTTACAGTTTTTTGTTACATTTGACAGCTACACTGTTAAAAATTTGCGAGAAACTGACCAGCCATTCGACCGTTTTCTGCAAAAACGGTCGAATGGCTGGACCAACCGGTGGACCAACAGGGCCGTGACCATGTTTCCCTGGTTTTGCGGACAACAAAATTTGGTATGCATTTTTTTAAAAAATTATATTGTAAATCAATTTTCACCTAGTACTGATCACAATCAACTTTTTGTACTTTTAGGATAGGATACGAATAAAAACTGAAGCATCTATTTATCTAAATGTGTATTTATATAATAATATCTGTATTCTAAGTCATAAAAAATGTTTCCGTATTTGTAACGATATAAAAACGAGGCCCGAATAGATACCATGCACTGGTCGTTTCATTGGCTACATCGGGCTTTGAATGCGAGATCTTCGAAAAAGGCGTAAATATCCGTAAAATGAAATAAGAACCCAAACATACCACAGCATATACAATGGTTCGTAAAAAAGAGATTCGTTTTAGTTGGATATAGCATGAATATATATATATATATATATATATTTAAAATAAATTAAAACATTTCCTTATATCTAGAAAAATATTGCAAAAGCTGAAACATTACCTGCATTACTGTCATATGAAATTTACGAACACTTAAGATGACGGACCTGATCATATATCACTATTTTGACTGTCATATTCACAGTTATCGTTTTTATTTTTAAATAACTACAAAATTTAAAGGGAATTAAATGAATCACGTTTTTAACCCCCTAGAAACAGGAAAAAAACTTTTTTGAAAATAATGGAAGAATGAGAAAAAAAACATTTTCTGAAATAAATTATCTGAGCTTTTATTCTCTTAATTGTGAATTCATTTTAACGTCGAGAATTTAATGTAAAATTAATTGATGGCAACTACAAGAAGAAAATGTTAGAAAAATATTTGTTCGTTGTAATTCGAAAAAGTAACAATCGAAAGTCATGTTTTATTCCTATCCTTGAACCATAAAATGTATTTTTGAAAAGTGTAAGTTTTAAAACGCTGTTTTTATCTAAAATTGATGAACATTCGAAATCAATGAAATTATGTGAAGTAACCGAAAGTGATCACAAGCTGGTAATTTTAATTTTACTGATATTTGGACGTTATTTGGAATCGTAAAGCGTAACTGAAATACGGCATTAACGGTTTTGTTTTAAATAGAGATAAAATGTAAAAGTAATTATAAATTTTTTAGTTTTATTTTATTTTATTTTATTTTATTTTATTTTATTTTATTTTATTTTATTTTATTTTTATTTATTTATTTATTTGAAGTAGAGATAAAATGTAAAAGTAATTACAAAGTTTTTCTTTTTTTTTTACTTTTCAAAACAACTAAAGATGAAAAATGCTGTTTTAAACTATAATGGGATGATAAAGAAAAGGACATACCAAGTAGTTATATCAACTGCTCTCTTTTTAACACTTTTCCATTTAATTGAAAAGTGTTTATGATTTCGATTTGGCTGGCCGTCTGTCTGTCTGGCCGTTTGTCCACGCGCTAACTCGCATAAATGTAATAAGATTGCTATGTAATTGAAATATGTTACTACAGATTACTGTGGTATGTCTCATATTAAAAACGAAGTTTGTAACATTTATAGTTCGTTGTGTTTGAATGTACAAAAATATATTTTAGATATATCCAAAAAGCAGCACAAAGACATAATCAGATTATTGCGTTTATCTGGAATTTAAAAATAATTGAAATTACGTAATTTAACTGAAAGTTGTTATATATCGCCAATTTCGCTTCGACTAGTATAATTTGGTGTTGTTAAGCATGACCTTTATCTCCAAGTTAACATTAAAAAATTGGCTTAGTAGCGTTTTTTTTTTCTCTCCGAATAGTAATCATAAAAAATGTTGTTTGAAGCTGTATAAAATGTGATAATAGAAAATTATTTTTTTTTTTAACTATATGGAAATATTTCTCTTAGATTCATAAAAATGTTATAGAAAAAAGAAAACAATTTAAGTACTGCTTTTACCTGAAATTAATGAACATCTAACTTTAATGAAGATATACGAAACAAACGGAAGTGACTTGTTAATTTTACCTTTTGAGTTCGTTAAGTGCGACATTTATATTCACAGCTAACGTTCTTATTTTGCAATATAGTTAGAACATAAACGCAATTACATGAATCTCTAGAAAGCCTTTTCTTCGCTTAATATCAAAGGCAAGGGGAAAATAAATTATAAGAATATATTCTTTTAAACTGCATAATAATTTATAAAAGGCTTCATGTTTTTACCAAATACTTATGTTTTTGTTTTATTCGTATGATTAATATATTATTATGTTTTTCTATTTAAGAAATTTCTTTTCTAAACATAAATTATTACAAAGCATAAAGTTAGCATCATAAACGTAAAATATATGTAAATATAACAAATTATGACATCTTTAATAATATACTTCTTTTGTTTGATAAAATGCGTAAAATGTAAACTTTATTAACAGTAAAATAAGTTTTATTAGAATGTTGACATGTCCATCGAAATCGTTATAAAAACAAATGATAATGTTCTACAATTGCACGGTCTATTTAGTTATTATTTGAAACGCCATCATTTAATTTTTCACGTGCATTTTTTAAAAAATTACGCAAGTAATTTTTTATTTTTACTCGGATGTCTATTTCCATATTTATTACCATGGAGTAACCCGATCCCCAATTTTGGTAAGTTAAATGATGCTGCATCGTTACATATATTATTTTTACGCGTTATAATCTCTATCTTTTCTCTTATAATGAAATGGATAGTACGTATTGGAGGGAAAAATTACATTACATTCATTGAAATTTATTTGGATGGTTTCTTCTTGATATAATCTTGCCAGGGCTGTTATTTTCTCTATTATACTTAATATAAACTATATGCACCTTTTTATGCCCTGGCAATATTATATCGAGGAGAATCAATCCAAATAAAATTCAATTAAAGTAAGATAATTTTCACCTCCAATCTATACTATTCATCCATTATAAAAGAAACCATACATATTATAACACGCAAAAATAAAATAGGTAACGATGCATCACCATTTAACTTACCAAAATTGCGGCTTGAGTTACTCTATGGTTACAAATACCGAAATAAACATCCATGTAAAAATAAAAATATAACGTGTGTAATTAAACAAATATATGCAAAATTAGATGATGGCATTTCAAATAATAACTTCATAGACCGTGCAATTGTAGAAAATTTATATTTGTTTTGGTAATTGACCAAATGAAGCCGAAACATGTCAACATTCTATTAAAACTTTTTATAAAATTTTTATTTTATGCCTTTTAGTAATTAAAACAAGTATAAAAACGTGAAATATATTTTAAGAATTTTGTTTGAATGTATCGAAATATTTCCCTAGCTTTAAAAATAGTTTTTTTTTCTACTGATTTTTGGAAATGTGTTTGAGTAGTTTTATGGCGTATTAATCGTTTTACTCCAACTTGAGTTTTTCGAATATCCAGTAAACATTTTCATGTTCAAGAAGCATGTTTTATATTCAAACATAATAAATTAACAGCGATACCATTAACGTTTAAATTATTTTCCTTTTGTTACTATTGCATGTATTAATTCAATTACGCTGCTGAGAATGTTTAATTGAGAATTGATAGTATTCTAAAAACGAATAGTTCATGTTTAAAATAGTTATTACGGAGCTGCCACTGACGACTATTTTTATATTCTATTGGCACCACTATTTTAAAATAATAAATTTTGTCGGATATTTCTCTCGCAAATGTCAATGTGGTTGTAAAAGATTTTTGTTTTTTTTTAAAGGGGTACGAGATAGAATTAAAAAAGTAGTATGCAGTACCAACCCTGTTATTAATACATTAATTTCTCGACAATTCTTCCAGTAATCAATGACAGCTACAGAAACTTTTTTTCTATAAATAAAGATATCGAAATTATATTGGATTCTGACGTTTGTAATGATAAGTTATGGTTTTCAGAATCATGGATACCTTGAAAGAGCTATTGTGAATTTTTGTTCGTGGTTATATTATATTTTTGTAAATCAAGAAACATTTGTAATTTTTATCGTATATTTGGAAACTGAAAATGATCATAAATTGCTAATTTTACGGTTTATGATCGTTAAGTGCGCTTTTCATATTCGCAGTCCATGTTCTTATTTTACATTAAAGTTAAAATTATATGTCATTATAAGAATCACTTAGAAGTTTTTTTACATGTCAATAGTAAGGACAAAAATGAGTTTTGAAATTAGTGGGAATATGTGAAGGAGAATTATCTGATCATTTTTATTTTAAACTGTGAAATTAATCATAAACTGTTTTGTTTTATAACTAATTTAGGTTAATACATATTTATGGTTATTATAATATATATTTTTAAATGTTTAAAATAAGATTTGATGTAATTTAGAAATTTATTTTTGTAAGATAAATAATTACAATGTAATGAGTTAACATCATATGTATACACATCTAACGTATACATACATCATGTACGTTAGATTCAAAATTATAAGAATCACTTACAAGTTTTCTTACATGTCAATAGTAAGGACAAAAATGAGTTTTGAAATTAATGGGAGCATGTGAAGGAGAATTATCTGATCATTTTTAGTTTAAACTGTGAAATTAATCATAAACTGTTTTGTTTTATAACTAATTTAGATTAATACATATTTATGGTTATTATAATATATTTTTAAATGTTTAAAATAAGATTTGATGTAATTTAGAAATTTATTTTTGTAAGATAAATAATTACAATGTAATGAGTTAACATCATATGTATACACATCTAACGTATACATACATCATGTACGTTAGATTCAAAATTATAAGAATCACTTACAAGTTTTCTTACATGTCAATAGTAAGGACAAAAATGAGTTTTGAAATTAATGGAAACATGTGAAGGAGAATTATCTGATCATTTTTAGTTTAAACTGTGAAATTAATCATAAACTGTTTTGTTTTATAACTAATTTAGGTTAATACATATTTATGGTTATTATAATATATTTTTTAAATGTTTAAAATAAGATTTGATGTAATTTAGAAATTTATTTTTGTAAGATAAATAATTACAATGTAATGAGTTAACATCATATGTATACACATCTAACGTATATATCATGTACGTTAGATTCAAAATGTATTTTAATTGACAATATCGAAATATTTTCCTTTGATTCAGAAAATTAATAAGAAAGCATTGCACTCCCCTGAAATTTACGGACATTTGAAATGAGATAAAACATATTAAACTAATAAAAGACATCATAAATTGCTAATTTTACTGTTATTTGGGATCGTTAAGCGTGATTGTTATATTCGCAGTTAACGCACTTATTTTGTAATAAAGATAAAATTTAAAGGCAATTACAAAGATCACTTACGAGCAGTAATGATAAAAGTGTTGTTCGAAACATATGGAGAAAAGAAATAAAGTAGTAATAAAACAGAAAAGTGTCCAGTTATACTGATGGCATTGAGCTCATGTAGGCTATTTCTGCAAGAAATACCCATTTAATTAAATTAAGGGGGGACTAGTCTCCTACGTCTCCCTCCGTTATACTTAACCAATGAAGCTCCAAATCTAATCAGGGAAGAGCCTTATCAGAATAAACCTCTATACCAAATTTAAAGCAAATCGGGTAATTCTACATGAAATACCAATTTATCTAAATAAAGGGGGGGATTCACACCCCCGTTTCCCCCTTTATACTTAACCAATGAACCTCCAAATCTAATCAGGGAAGCGCCTTATCCGAATAAATCTCTATACCAAATTTGAAGCAAATCGGGTAATTTTATATGAAATACCAATTTATCTAAATTAAGGGGGATTCACACCCCGTTTCCCCCTTTATACTTAACCAATGAACCTCCAAAACTAATCAGGGAAACGCCTTATCAGAATAAACGTGTACAGCAAATTTGAAGCAAATCGGATAATTCTGCAAGAAAAACCCATTTAGCTGAATTAAAGGGGGGGATACCCCCCCCCCCATTTCCCCCCTTCATTTTTAAAGAATGAACCTCCAAATTGAATCAGGGAAGCGCTGTATCAGAAAAAACTGGTACACCAAATTTTAAGCAAATCGGATAATTCTGCCAGAAAAACCCTTTTATCTAAATTAAGGGGGGATCAGTTCTCGTTCATCCTTTATACTTAACTAATGAACCTTCAAAACTAATCAGGGAAGCGCCTTATCACAATGAACCTATATACAAAATTTCAAGCAAATCGGATAATTCTGCATGAAAAACCCCTTTATCTAAATTAACGGCTTGGATTAGCTCCCGTTCCCGCTTTATACTTAACCAATGAACCCCCATATCTAACCTTTATTTTTCAATAAATGATGTAAAAAATAGATGCAGATACATGTATTTTTTCCGTTTCTCACAAATAAAAACATTTCCTTGTTATTGAAAAAAATTACTTTTTTTGTGTGTTAAAATTAAATATTCGGTTTCATTATGCATAAATACTGAAATAAATTAAAGAAATCTTTTGGTAAAAGCATTGTCATTGAAAAAGTTGTATAGAGATAAGATTAAACTAAATAAATAAATGTAGAGCTTAATTTCTCGCAAACAGGACAACCGATAGTTGAAATGATTACGGTGAAAGTTTCGACCAAAATGAGGATACAAACAAAAGAGAAATTACGATGAATTGCTGGAGCTAGAAAAAGGGCTTTTCACAGCTAAGGAAATCTGGGTTATCTTTAAGTGAAAGTATTTATCTTGTACTCGTGAATCAGCTATTAAGAAAAGGGAAATATCGCTTCCATTATTAATGTGAGTTATTTATTTTTTTTTTGTATTTTTGTCAAACACCTATTAAAGACATCAAAACAATAATAACATTATAAGGCAAATACACTTATTGTTAAGCGAAAAATAAAAACAAATCCATATAGATTTTATTGTAAGTGAAACATTTTATGAAATACAGTGATGAATACCTTCGAGGTATTGATAAAGTCAGAAAAATGATAGTAAGAAAGGATACAAGTGTATTTTGCTAAATGCTGTCAAATTAATGACAACTGAATGCTCTGGGCAGCTATAAAATAATATTAACTGAATATCAACTATTCCCGTAATATAATAAAACCTAGAAGGCGCGTATATAGTGTAAACTTGCTGTTTCAATATTTAATAAAACACATATTTTCAAAATTTATCCTTACTTGGATATTTTACTTCTAAAAAAGTAATGCGCATGATAAATGAAACTAAAGAATGAAACAAAACTACTGTGTGAATCAGAAAGCATAAAATTTGTTTAGAATACATGACAACAAATGCATAAGAACTCCTTAATAACATCAAAGAATAAGGAATATGCAAGGCCTTTCGAAAGAATTTTCTCGGTGGGAGAAAACGTGTTACCACTTTGAAGGCAGATGCAAGACTGAAAGGAAATGTAACGGAAAGATTGAGAACAAAAAATGAGTGCGAGGGAAAAAAGGTTTTTAAACCTTTAATTAATTAATTTTGTATTTATTAATTTATTTTTGTTGTTTGTTTATTATACATGTTTTTAGATTATAATCTAATTTCTTTTTACTTTTCTGACTCTATTTTTTATTTAAGTTTCTTCATAACTCTCCTTCTGTTATATGTCCTTCTGATTAGACAGCTCTCTTCTGTGATTGTCTGATGCCTTCTGCTTTCCTACTGGGTGTTCTGTACCTGTTTTTCTGTTTGCTGTTTCCTTAACTTGTCCCAATCACCCTTGCACTTGCTTTCAACGTATCAACTGTGGAAATAATATCAGACAATCAGATTTGTTAAGATATATATATATATATATATATACCTTTTATAAGGCATGCGAAAAGTTGGTTTCTATTAAACATTTTAGGTGTCTAGTAGAAATGATAAGTAGAAATCTGCTAAAAAGGTCTGCACGTTTTTTACATGAAAAACAGAATACATTTCCGCGTTTTATGGAGAAAAAAAAGCCTTAAGGATTTTTTTTCAATATTTCAAGGATGCTAATTTTAAAATGCATAATTGTGTTCATCATCAGAAACCACTGGGTGGTCATGTATACGAGCTACATAAAAAAAAATTAATACTTAATTTAATTTGTAATTTTTTTTAGCAGTGGCATACTTTAGAAATGTAGAAATTTAAAACGAAATATTAACCAGAAAATTCTAAATAACGGAAGTAAAAGAATCCATCCATAGTAATAAGCTGATAGATACTATATAAAAAGACGAATGTTTGTTAATGAATAAATATGTAATATAACCACGAACGAAAAATACAATAACCACTTCCGATTACGAACGACTCCAAAACACGTTCTTTATCTTTCAAAATTTCACAAAATAAGCCATTATTATAATTTATCTAAACAACGTTTTTTTTGCTGCCACTGAGTATCGGAAACGTCTCCGAGTATTTTATATAGTGTATCAATCAGTTTTCCCAAACCATAATATCGGTTTTCGAGATATCATCAACTCTGAAGTAAACATTTTCAACTACGTAAATTATACATGCAACTAAATAATATTAATGTGAATGTTAATATTAATGCTTTTAATTTATCATGTTTGTCTGTAAAACTTGTTTCTTTAACATAAAAATGTTAACTTCATAATAGTTAGCACCCGAAAAATTTTCTATTCTAGGTTCAGAAAACGATTAATACACTAAAAAATCTACTCAGAAATGTTTCTGAAAATTCCTGGAAGCGCAAGAAACTTTCTTTTTATAAATGTTTCTTTGAATCTCAAAAATATATTGTATGAAGAAGTTTCTAAAGATAAAGAATGCTTTTAGGACTTCTCAGTACATTAAACTGAGGTTATGGCGTAAATTCGTTTTCGTAGTTATATTTTCTAAGGTTAAGAAACATCTCTCTTCTTTTGCAGTGTACTTTTCAGTATATGGAAAATAAATTATCAGGAACATTTAAAGTTTAAATTTGGACTAGAGTAATTCATTATAAATTGTATTTATGCCTGGGATTATTATAGGCTTTAAAAAATAAAAAGTATGCTTTCAATTGCATAAATTCCATATTTTGTAATGTTACACAAAAAAGAATTCTGAGAAGTAATTTTTCAAATTGGATATTGCGAAATATTAAAAATAGAGTTTTGAAAAGTAATTTATCAAATACAATCACTTTAACATATTTGCCAAATGTTTAATAGTAAACTCTGAATATCTTTCCGGGTAAATTCCAAGACTTATTATCTCATATTTAACATACAGACAATACGTTCTTCATAAAATACCTTTTCTTATACTAGAAACAAATAGCTTTTATGCTTTTTTACAAAGTATGGTAATAATTGTTATGTATTTATTTTGAAAAAGGTACAATGTGAAATTACATATATATATTTTTTTCTTTTCCAAAAATAACAGTGTGTGTATGGCAGTTAAAGCTTCATTCATTATATTCTAGGCTATTCATTAATCAAACTTTTTGTGAACAGTAAAAAAAAAAAAAATATCATGACATTGAAACAAATTGCTTTGGAAAATTTGATAAATGGCTGAAGCAACGATTAGGAAGAAATCACTCGAATAATTTGTGCAAATAAAATACGAGATAATAATTTATTACATTAATTCTCTTTAGAATTGATTGAATGATGTTTTTCTATTCTATTTAGTTCTCAAAGCAATGTTTAAAACACAGCGTCAAAAGCATAGAAGTGAATTGAGTTTGTTTTAAGATTGAATATATTATTAAATGATTTAATAGGTGGAGGAACAGAGGATACAGAGACTTCATAAAAAGAAGTAGCTATCAAAGTAACTGAAACAAATTAAACTACATAATTTTCAAATAAGTCATAGGCATAACACATGGGCTGATAAGTTCCGGTCTAATAAAGAAAACAAAACTTTATAACTTTATGATTTTATAACTTTATAACTTTATAACTTTAATAAATAACATAACTTTAATAATAAATAATAATAATTTAATAATAATAATAATAATAATAGCAATAATTTTATAATAATAACTTTATAATAATAATTTAATAAATGAATCAAAATAATAATTTTATAATAAATAACATAATTTTATAACGAAAAAGTTCCAAACAGTGCTCAGAAACATCGACTCGTTGTTTTTGGTCAAAAGTCAACACGCGCGGCAGCCACTTTGACAACAGCTTTTTCTCAAACAAATGTTTATTCGAAATAAAATCTACAAGTTTCTCGGATATCTTCCGAGTCTGAGCTATCTCCTGCAACCTCACTTTATGGTTCCCCAAAACGATTTTGTGAACTTTTTTTATGTTTTTCGGAGTAACCACCTCTTTTGCGTGGTGCATCACTGGTGTCCGTACGACCACGTTAAAATTTAGCAAACCAGTCGATAATGGTTGATTTACCTGGTGCAGTGTCCAGATAACGCTTATCAAGCCAAGCTTTTGTTTGAACGGTGTTTTTTCCCATCAAATAACAATTCTTGAAATTATTGTTTATCCATTTTTTTGTTTATCAACAAAGTCGTTCAACTGAAACCACTCTAACATTCTATCCACACGGAAAATCGTCATGACATTTTTTCTGCTACCTTTTAAAGGTTAGTATTTACTAAAAAAAAACATCGGTTCGGCGATTGCAACGCCATCTGTGTGCCAGACCGGGAACTTATCAGCTCATGTGTTATAATACGGCTTGAAATAGTCAGTGAATTGTGAAGAATAGCGGTTCAGGGAGTATTGTATAACTTTGTAGACAAATCATGAAATGTTAAATAGAGATAATGGAGTGATGATCGTTTTCGTAATATACTTAAAATAGATAACTGTAGCTTAATTATTTTGAGGTTAGGAATTGCCAGCGACGACATGTGAGATGCACAGCATCATCTTGATGCTCCTCAATTTATGATTTTTTTATTCAAGCTTGAAAATAATCAAATATAACGTTGGTTGCTACATGTTTACCATACATGAAATAACAACGAATCTATTTTCAGG
The DNA here is from genome assembly GCA_963931845.1 of Maratus michaelseni. Lineage (NCBI taxonomy): Eukaryota > Metazoa > Arthropoda > Arachnida > Araneae > Salticidae > Maratus > Maratus michaelseni. The sequence continues at coordinate 176,649,004 of OZ007594.1, forward strand.
CTCGATCTAGAACACGGATTATTAAACTTAATGCTGATTTTCATTTACTAGCTGACCCACCCGGTGTGGTCCGTGATACTATCCTTAAATATATCATAAATCAATGTTATATGATTTTTTTTTTAATTTTTAAATCTATCCAAATGAACTAAGAAACCCTCGTTATAGTTATTACCGATTTAATTTATGAGGTGTAGATACATAACTTTTAACTCTAGAACGGCGGTACGGGTCATTTTGACCCCTCAGCAGTTTTGTCCGTTGATTACTTTTCTTCCGTTGTAAGAATTTTTTTGAAATTTTTTTACTTTTCCTAAATCGATAACAAGTATTTAAAAATCAAAATTCAGCATTCTAGATTTGTTTGTTTTTTAAATATTGGACAATATTGAATATATATATATACCGGGTGGTTATAAAATAAGTATCTCTATTTGGAGCTGTGTGTAGCTTGAAGGAATAACCTGAATGAAACGAAAATCGGTACACTTGCTATTCGAGAAGGGGGAAGAAGAATGGAACAATAAAAAAAATAATTGCAATAATCACCGACAGATGGCGCTACTGAGTGTAAAATGTAATGTGTAATACAAGAACAAAAAATTAAGTCGTCAAACCAGATGGAATACTTAATTTGTTGGAAAATGTCACAGTGAATGTGACTACGCTTTCGCATTGCGGTGCCGATCATGTTTAGGTTCCACATGGCCATTTTGTTGGAGGACACAATCCAGGCGATACACGACGTGCTCAACTTCAGAATGTAACATCAGGAGTGATGTTTCGCACATGTTGTGATATGTGGTAAAGTAGTTGACGTTTGTGACACCTCCACGGTACACAATATTACATATCACATGTCACACTCAAAAGCGCCATCTGTCGGCGATCATTGCAATTTTTTTTATTGTTCCATTCTTCTTCCCCCTTCTCGAATAGTAAGTGTACCGATTATGGTTTCATTCCGGCTATTCTTTCAAGCTACAGACAGCTCCAAATAGAGATACTTATTTTATAACCACCCTGTATATATATATATATATATGTGGCATTTTGACTAAGATGAGACATCCGAGATGTAATACTCCATGAGAAAATGGCAGTCCGTCAAAGATATAGCAAGTTGCAGTCGATATGATCAATCACGGCGAAGAGGTGAGGCAATGAAATCAGTTCAGAAGAGTTTTTCTAGTAAATACCAGCCAATTTGCAGACAAATAGTTTATTTAGAATACAAGCGATGCAGCGACAATTCCCACAGGTATAAAACTTATAGCCCTAGGGCTTCACGATGGTTCACTACATTGTTTAATAGATGTTAACGCTGATATGAAAATTCTACGGGACTAAAACACCAGATACATATTTGTTTATTTGTTTATACTTCCAAAAACGTCAAAAATCCTCCTCTCCGACGGATGCGAGCCAGTTTTGTTCACTGACCGGAGACATACAAAAAACAACGTCACGTGCGCACAAACCAATGAGTGAGAGGCAACCTCCAGACCAGCGAATGATGCTAGAGGGCGAGGCTAAAACAGTATAGAGTTCCTTACCTGGGCGCGTATCAATTTTGAAGTGAAAAACCCAACACGCGAAACCGAGAAAATAAATAATAATAATAAAAAGAAAATGGCTTTTTAAAAAACATTCGAAATGAGAACGCGTCTCGGAATTTTATAGATTGGGGAGCTGATAAAAGCTACGAATAAACTTAAAATTTTAGATTAAGATTTGGAATAAGATAATTATTAATATCCGGATATTTACTTTTAAAAGGACATTAAATAGGAATAAATATTATTAAGAATTAAGGAAATGCTGACTATGTCAGAAGTTAGATTAATTTAAAAGGTTAATGCGAAATAAATGTGAAGGATTTGCGCCGGAAATAAATTTTTTATATAACATACATATATATATACATGAAATATTGATGAAAAAAATATTAAATTTATAAATTGTGTTTTATTTTAGTTAGCATTAGTTTTAATTTGTGAAACCAATCAATTTTTATATCAAATTAATGAGTTATTTGAGTAGTTGTTGTATGATCCGATTAATCGCCCTGTAGGCGTTACATTTACAGTACTTTAAAAATTCAATAAATAAATTATCAAGTAATATTAAATATAAATTAAATATAAATGATGAAATACAAATAAATTACATATTTTTTCCGATGTATGGCGTTTAAAATTGTTTTATCGTTGTTATTTCAGTAGTTACATCGAGGGGTCAAAATGACCCCTTCCCGCCGTTCCAGTAGGTAAGATTTTTAGGACGTTCTAGTGTTAAATTCTGACCAAAAGTTTTGAGAATACGTAAACAATTCAAAACTCCCCTTCCACCCTCCATCTTTTAAGCACAAACTAATCTCTCACTATGTTGAAGATGTTGCTTTCCCAGCGCATGCGTATAATCAAAAACCCCTGCGAAAATATTCTACAAAGGAGTGAGGAAGGAAAAAGAGTCTGTCGAATGCATGAAAGGAGTTCTAGAAGTGGCATGCAGCATATATTTTTTTGAAATAGAAAATATTAATATTTGTTTTCAAGAACGAAATCGTATTTTCTGTGTCTTTTGTATTTTACTTCGTATGTTTTTCTTGAAAGCAGATGTATATTTAAGAAAATTTCAAGGAAAAGCGCTGAAACGGCTCACTCTAAATAACTTGCTGAATAGGTTGGTATACGTTACTACTCTACAAGATTATCTACTTAACGATCGGAAGGCTATATTGAGGTGTCGTGAACACAATTTCAGACTTACCTGCTTGACTCGCACTAAATAAAGTTAAGCAGACACAATGTGACCCAACGTCTGCTACACCAACAGAAACACAAAAGGCCCAATTGCGTAATAAAATAAAGAATAGAATTTTGTGAGTGAAGTGAACGAAGCCTGATTAAAGAATCTGCCAGTTATGAACACTGATCTGAGTAATCCAGATCACGTGATGACGTTCCTGAAAATAGTGGATTTTATCTGACAAGGAGAGTGCCAAGCTCGGTAATAACAGATTTTGATAATGTCATGACAATGTTGATAATGAGTGTTGATAATGGTGATAATGAGATAATGTTGTAGGATAGAATTCCCTTAATCTCAGGTTCAATGGATTTTAACAACGCTCCTTAGTTCTCAAGAAATGGGGGGGGGGGGGTGGTCTGATAATATAACACAACTTAAATACTTACTTTGTAACGAAGTAACTGCGTTTGTCATAGCTCAGTTGATATGGCGTATGCTCGTTGATCGGAGGACCCCGTTCGACGCCGGAATGCGTAACGTTTATTTTTTCTCATTTTAAAAAAAAATAAATATACTTGTAATTATAATTTAATAATCTCAATTAAAAATTATAATATTGTGCATTAATTATAATTGTAACCTATTTTTTTTTTATCTGTAACTAAATCGTTGTATAAAACATTATTAAATGGTTAATTAAAAAATATTTTTTTTTAAATGTATTTCATATATGCTTTATCGATGAAACGATACTGAACAATTGTGTAAATTCGTGATTGTAAAAAAACCTCATTTATAAATTGCCTTAACAAGGGAAGTCAATGCGATTATAATACAACTCTGTTTTTAAATTAAGAAACATGATTATATTAAAAATTAGCATAAGAATTAAATTACAACATACGTTTCGTTTTATTTAACTAGAGGGGGCCACAACAGACTTTGGATATTTCTTTTTTTAGTTTGGTGCAGATAAATCGTTCTTGTTTTCAATCTTTGTCGCACAAGTGCGTATCATTCTATAACAGCTTATAATCGTATAAAAATGGAAGAAGCAAGCTGTAGTTCATAAGAAGATCAATCTGAAGTGTCGGAATTTGATGAAAATCAGAAAGGTGATGTCACAAATGCGTTGAAGTACTGTAAAATTTTATTGCAAAACAATGGATTTTTAACAAATAATCTAGCATTTGAAATATCTTCGTTTTCTATTGCGATGGGAGAAGAATTCTATAATTCGATAGTAAATACGCTGATTTTGTAACGATTTTTGAATTTTTACCATTCAATACCAGTCCAGTTTTTTTTTAATCTGTTTAAATGATGAGAAAAGTTTAATAATGGTTTAAAAATCAAAAATACTAAATAAAAATTTAATTATGTTAACAAAATTTTTAATTGAGATTATTAAATTATAATTACAAGTATATTTTATAAAGAAAACATGAGAAAAGCAAACCTTGCGCGTTCCGTCCTCGAACCCGGTCCCTCGGATCAACGAGCGGACGCCATATCAACTGAGCTACGACCAACGCACTTATTTCGTTACAAAGTGAGTATTTAAGTTGTATTATAATATTAGACCCCCATTTCTCGAGAACTAAGGAGCGTTGTATAAAATCCATTGAACCTGAGACTAAGGAGCTTTTACCCTACAACATATATAAAAATAATCACAATCTGTGATCACCAAGCTTGGCAGTCTCCTTAAGAGTAAACGTAGACTTGCATTCCTGTTATAAGATCATTTTTTGGGATAATAAGGAAGTGTAGTCGTTGGCTTCACCTGTTCCGAACCATAAAAATAAGAAATAAATTATTTCTTAATTCCATGGCCCGAAAACGTCCGCTGAATATGCTCAACGTCTTTACGATCGGTTAACCCGATCGACACATCATAAACACAGTCTCAGTTTAACCTGTTTCACTCGTACTGAGCTACAGCAGACACAAAGTAAGTAAATGTCTTCTAAGAAGCATCAAGGTTAAATATTTCTACAGTGAAGTGACAGTATCTTTTTCATAGGATGCAAACTAAACATTTGCCAATTTCTTTCTTTTTTAGGGCTGTAATGTTTCTTTATTTTATATTTTGCATAACATAAACCTATTGATGAGCTTGGAATTACTTAAATGTAATTATTATTATTTTGTTTTTTTTAGATACTCAAAGATTTTTATCACCAGTACATACTTTGAAATTTTAAAGGATAATAGTTTCATTATATGGAGTTAAAAAGTAACAAGATTTTTACTACTACCAAAAAAACTTTTCAAGTTGTTTTCAAGTTACACTCTGACGAAGATGGCTAATTGGAATTAATGGTATTCACAATTAAAGAGCCTGCGAACCGTTAAATATTATTGAAATAATTAAAAAAAAACCAAATTCAGACTTGTTGCTTTGGCATAAGTGAATATATACTCGTTAGTGGTATTTTAGAAAAAATACTTTCAAATATTTGTGGCAACCGTAAAGATTTTACAGTAAAATTTGAAATTATTAAATATTGTTTAATTTTTATACGTTAGTACCATTTGGTGACATTTATCATGTTTATCATGGTACAATCCTGTCACTCTCGACAGATTGTGGCCTGTTAATAGGAATCGAAACACAACTAATTTGACAGTGTTGCGAACTTGGGGTCACTCACCCCTCACTACATTAAGATGTAAGGTTTGTCTTGCAATATAGACAATTCTTAGAACTTTTATTGTCGTTTGAGAAATTTACTAATTTATACTTTTAATGTGTTATTTATCGTTAACATTAAAAATGAATTCAGAACCCTAGATCAGACAACCAAATTAAAATGGGGGATGAAAGTTTCGTTTTAGAATAACATTCTTCGGAAATTTTATTTTTACCTGACTTACGTTTTGGATAACAAAAACGAGATGTAAACATTTTAAAAGCGCGTTTTAATCGTCTCATGTCTTTCTTTCTTTTTTTTTATGAATTTTTTTTAATTGATAAACTGCACCACTACATATAAAATCAGTGTTTAAAAACGTAAGACAGAACATTAAATCTTTCAAATGTATTCAATCCTATTTGTTTATTTGCTTATATATTTCGCTTATTTAAAGATATCTACTTCTTAACGTTAAAATACGCCAAATGTAACAAATATGGAAATTAATTAATATAATTAAATTAGGACAACTTTTCGTATAGACATTTTTATCTCATACTTAAAAAAGTAGGATAGGTGATTGAGAAAGAAGTATTATTTAAACAAGAACGAAAAATCATGCGTCAAGCATAGATTATGAAACACATTCCAACACATCCAGAAAACTTTAACAAAAAGTCACCGTTTTATACGGTGAAAAAGATATGTAAGTAAACAGGGATGACCACCTCAGGAAACCCGGCCTAAGCCTTAGAGTTTGTGTGCAATCCTGAGGGGCTGACACGCCTCTATCACCAGCGAGACCACAGTTACATAATTATGTATGCAAGTTTTACAATATAACATTACAATTTTTCTTCTATGTAAGTAAACAGTTTAGAAAACATATAACACATTGAGAAATTCAGTTTTCGAAATTACCTTCCAGTGTCAAAAAAGTAGTCAAATTATTTTGTGCAGCCCTGTATATGATCAATAAATGTGGATATATAGTATTACAAAATTTAGTTCAGTTAGAATATTCAGATTTAGCAGTTTTTGCCAATCGATGGAAATACACTCGAAATCTGTATATTATCTGAAGACTTTTGTACACACCTCATATTAAGCTAAAAGGCAACTTCAAAACTCTCTCGCAGCAATTACCGACCGTAAACGACAATGTATATATTTCTTTTCGCAGCCCTGTATATGAATTTATTTATATTTCACAAACTTCTATTAGTCTCCTAAATATAGTTCAGCAGGAAACTGCGTAAACGCAACTAAAAACTACCCTTAAGCAATTCACTGCCATAGTCTGCAATATTTACGAATTCCATTGTATAGCCCCTGTATATGATCAACCGAGTTTATAAACGCTCACGTACCATGAAAAAAATATATTAGCTAAACTTAAAGACGCAAACCAAAGTTGAAAACGCACTTTTCACACGACTGTAAATATCGCAAATGTACTGTAACCAATGTATTTTGTGTGTCTCTGCAAATAAATGCAATGAATACAAGAGAGCAATTTATAGTGCACCTCCGTAATGCATATAATTTTGATTATGTTTGAAATAGTGAAAAATCGCTAAATTACACTGCAGACGATTTTTCCCCATATAACGATGTGTAAAAGAATTCTTTTATTTGATCGTGTAAATGAATAATAAATTCTTTGCACCCCATATTCTACTAAAAGCATGTTTTAATGCACTTCATAATTATATATCAATTTCATTATGTTTTAAAAGAAGTAGCACTCACAATGTACTTTAAAGGATTTTTTTCCTATTGACTGTAATGTAACGGAATGCTTGTGACTGCCCCTGAAAAAAAAACTATAAATGCTACACACTTCAGTTGAAATAGGAAACATGCTACAGTAAACGACAATAATATATAAAAATTCCAGGGAAATCCGAGCATATTTACGGGAGTTTGAGCACGGACAGACGGCCAGACAAACCAAAGTCATAAGAACTTTTCAACAAGGTTGGAAAGTAATAAAAAGTAATATCTGCTGACCTAAACAGCTACTGAGATTTTCAATTACTTTTATCATTCGATATGAATTGAATTCACACAAATTTCGTAAAATGCCTTTTGTAATATTTTTTTGTGAATCTTAATAAGATATTAAAGATTTTTCTTAATTTTATAAACCTGCCCATTTCCATAAATATGTATAACCGTTATTTTTAAAAAGATGTGCATGTGATTCAAATCGAGAGTTCTTAATGACAATATTTAAAATTTAAATCCCGTTAAATAATGAAATGTGGTTTTGATAAAGATGGCATATGAATTGAGACATTGACTTCCTGAAAATATACTCTCCATTTCTTATGAATGAGTATCTCACAAAGAATTATCACTTAGTCTTTATTTGTACGCTAGATATTTTTTGTATTAGAAAGTAGATCAAATTTAGTGTGGTAAAACAAAATTACCGCAAACGATAAGTCTCTCCCTCGAAACAAGTGTGTTAGTGTAATCTAAGTTGGAAAATATATTATTTTCTAAAAAAATATAGAGAGTTGGAAATACAATGATCAATCTGTTTTTTTTTACGAAATAGACAACGTATCATTCACCATAATTTATGCGATGTTATCATGTAATTCGTAGGAGCAGGGAAGACCGAGCTATGCTTGGTCAAAATTAGCTTTGAGTTCAAATATCATGACCCATGACCAAAATGACACACTAATCAAATTTTCTCAAACATGAGACCAAGCCCAATTGTCTTTGCGTGTCCGAAACCCGTACGACATAACATTTAGTCAAAATAGTCTGAGCCGTTTTTTAGATAAAATAGACTCATAATGAATAAAATAGACCTATAATGACTCATGACGAAAATGACCCACTAATCGAAATTTCTCTAGCATGTGACCTAGCCCAATGATTTTATCGTGCCCCAAAAACCGTAGAATACAAAATTTAGTTCAAATCGTTTGAGCCGTTTTTAAGATAAAATAGATTGACCCATAATGACTCATAACCAAAATGACCCACTAATCGAAATTTCTCGAACATGTGACCTAGCCCAATAGTCTTCTCGTTCCTTAAAACTGTAGGATACTAAATATAGTTCAAATCCTCTGAGCTGTTTTTAAGATAAAAATAGCTTGACCCATAATACCCCATGACCAAAATAATCCACTAATCTAATTTTCTCTAGCATGTGACCCAGCCCAATGATTTTTTCGTGCCCCAAAAACCGTAGGATACAAAATTTAGTTCAAATCGTTGAGCCGTTTTTTAAGATAAAATAGATTGACCCATAATGACTCACGACTAAAGTGACCCTCGAATCGAAATTTCTCGAACATGTGACCTAGCCCAATAGTCTTCTCGTACCCGAAAACTATAGGATGCAAAATTTTGTCTAAATAGTCTGAGCCGTTTTTTAAATAAAATTAGCTTGACCCACAGTGACCCAAAATTGACCCTTTAATCGATTTTTGTCGGACATGTGTCCTAGCTCAATGATTTTTTTGTGCCCGAAACTCGTAGGATACAAAATGTAATGAAAATCGTTAGAGCCGTTTTCAGATAAATTTAACTTGACCCTCTTTGACCCAAAAATGACTCACTAATCGAAAGTTCTCGAACATGTGACTCCGTCCAATAGTCTTCTCGTGGCCAAAAATGGTAGAATACAAAATTTAGTCAAAATCGTTTGAACCGTTTTTTTAGATACAATTAACTTGACTCTGACCAATGGTGACCCAAAATGACCCAATAATCGAATTTGCTCGAACATGTGACCGAGAGCAATCGTTTTCTGGTTCCCCAAAACGATAGGATACAAAATTTCGTCCAAATGGTTGGAACCGTTTTTAAGATAAAATGTACATATATATATATATATATATATGTAACAACACACACACACACACACAAGATTTTCTCCTATTAGAATATCATTTTGCAGCCAATGGGGCTGTTGCTAACCTCAGAGTCAAATAGCCTTGACTAAAATCAGATGACAAGGCGGGTAATAATATTTACAGATTTTACAGAAATAATTACATGTTCAAACCTGGGAATACGATAATCTTGATTTAAATTTGATGTCAAAGATTTGAGTAGTAGCGTTTACAGATACAGTTTGATAAGCTTTATATTTCTATGTTTATAGAAATAATTACAATTATTCTAACGAAAATCTTCGAAATTTATAATAAAGATTCATTAAAAAGAATTTCAAAAAGATGTTCTTTAAACTTTTGTGCCTATAGTATATTTCCAAGGATAAAAGAAAAAAAATCAAACACGGGGCAGCTTTTTCAATTATTTAGCTGTTATTATAGGTTATATTAGATTAGTATAGATAGATTATTATAAATTATATTGGATATATCTTTCTTTTGCACCTTCTTCAATATGACTATGAAAATATTAATATAAGATTTGCATTAAATAAATTCTTAAATTTGTTGCTTGTTAGCTATTTCAAAATTAAGCGTTTGTTTACTTTAACGAAGTCCAGTATTTTGGAACCTGTTGTTTGAAACACGCTTTTCCAACTCTGTATTTGAGGCTTTGTAGATTATAAATATTCACAATCCAAATATAAAATGCTATATTGTAACCATCACAAAATTTTCTGCCACATTATTCTAATATATTTATTTAAATAGAACAGTTACACAACAAAAGTTATGACATAATATGCATTTCTTTGAATTTAAGTCGTAGTTACAGTGGTCAATCAACGTGAAAGACACAGTTCAACAGCGTCCAATCATGGACATTCAAATATAAAAATGGTCCAATATATATTTTTTTAATTAATAATTCCAAATATAAAACTTGAGGCATTTCCGCACAACAGAAACTGAGATATTGCTGTGCAATTCCATTGTAACAAATTGTAATAGAGGAAAAAATAACCTTGCCTCATTAAAAAATAATAATTATGTAATTCAAAGATGGCTACAATTAGCATATGATATTATAAGATAAATTAATATAGTTATTATGAATAAATTATTTAATGTAAATAATTATGATTAAAAAAATGGTAATGTAACAGACAAACAGGAATTACCATGCTTTATAAATACCTTGGTGTTTATCGATATTACTAATAATATGACTTACAATTTATTATAATAAAATGTATTTTCAGTCACAGGGAGTTCTATAACATACATTTTAAGGGCGTGTCTTTCAAATACAAATTAGAATCGTTCTTTTAATTATTAAATGTTAATTTGTTTCTGATTTGCTCGTTTAATTTTCACGTAATTCCTAATCATCAAATTAGTTTAAATTAATCTTGCTGTCACATTTGTGCACCCCTAGTCACATGACACACATCAATCCGTTAATCCATTTCTGTCCACTTTTCGTTTCAATCACGGCTCCCACTACAGCAGAGCACGATGGCCATTTATTTAAAATAAACATTCCGCAGGCATATAAGAAAAAACATACTGGACTCCACGCCAATACCAGGCAGAGATTCCATCATTAACCTAACAAATCAAACTTCGAACTAGCGTCTCTCTATTCGAATGTTCTTATACGAATACGTCTAGCTTTCATCAGTGCATCACATCTTCGGATCTCCGAATAGAATGCTCTCCGAAACGGAAAAGGCGACGATATATTCTTTCAGTAAGAGTAGGAATACATGGTCACGTGCGCCAATCGTGAGCTGGGATCTAACCGGGATTCTTTGCGCTGGCTCCAGAATATGGCAATAAAATGGTTTCCGCGAATTTTTGGCGCGAAAGAAAATTCTCGAAAGTTCCATGATGTTCGATGATTTAGCTATGACCCAGAGTGTTTTAGATTAATTGATTATCGTTAGTTAATTGGTTCGAGAATATGGAATGATTTTGACTTTTAGGGAAAGAAAAAAAAAAGAAAAAGAGAAATGGTTTATCGAATTTGGAACATAGCCAGAATGGGATTAGAATAAATGCTTTTACATTTTAATATAAGAAAAAAGATTTTATGATCTGGCGAATTATTTTTAATATCGGAACTGATTAAAATAAATACAGTTTAGGGATACAGTTTTAGGAATTTAGAAAATTAAAAGGGAATTATGCGGGTTTTTTAAAGTATAAATATTAGGGAGTTTTATAATTTAAAGATAAAGACGCGATTTATTGAACTAATTAGCAGACATTGAAATATTGAATTTAGATATGAGGTTTTTTCGGAATACATAGAGTTATATTATTTTAATAAACGGAGGAAATAAATATTATAGAGTAAGTTAGACTAGGATGGAATAAAAATACTTTGGTTTATCGCGATAAATTTTAAATTTTGTTATATATATATATATATAGCAGCTTCTTCTGTTGAATGACCAAAGCCAAAATGACTAAAACAAAATATTTTTTTAATAAAAAACTTACATATTACATTTGGTGCAATTACATTACATTCCCGTCCGCTATATAGCTATTACGGAAATCGTTAAAAACACAATACAACAACCCCACATATTGAGCAACATGCTCCAAAACTTAGTCAGTAAAAAGTTATACCAAGGTCTAACTGAGAGTAAAACTTTCTTCTTATGTATATACAATGAAGGAAAATGTAAAATTAATGCCGAAAACAAGCATATTAACTTATATGTATACATATATCTAATATATTTTTTAAATCTAACCCAAAAGCTGTTGGTGGTGTTTTTAGGATTTATTCTCAGAAAAGTTATATTTTAAGGAATCTGAAAAAAAAAATGAATAATGAAAGCAATGAAATGTATTAAACATAGAAAATAAAACCTGCAATAGTTTAAAATTCATTCTTTGAGTAAATATAGAGCATTTTTAGTTTAAAATTTCTAAAAAATAAGGAGGAAAATTAACAATTAAACGGTAACATAACGAAACACTTATTTTTATGGATTACTCGTTATTAATATTTTTATGAAGAATAATTTATAAAAATATTTAATTTATTTAAGTTACTTCACAAGCTTTGATATCTACTATTATGCTCCATAATATCCATTAAAGCTTTAAGAGGACTATTTGAAAACAGATATGAATTATTTATGAAATCACTAAAACCAATTTTGTGTTCCACGATTATCATATTCAAAGTCCCCTGTGGTTTTAATATTCACTAGCTTCATTCCATAAATATGTAAGTATAGGAATGATATGGACTCTCCGTAAGTTGTTACATTTATCTCAATATTTATTCACGTGTTTATTAACATGCATTTTTTCGGACAACTGTACCAACAAAAAGTTATAACTTATTATAAGTTATAACTTATTATAAGTTTTAACTTATTATAAGATAAATTAATATAGTTATTATGAATAAATTATTTAATGTAAATAATTATGATTAAAAAAATGGTAATGTAACAGACAAACAGGAATTACCATGCTTTATAAATACCTTGGTGTTTATCGATATTACTTATAATATGACTTACAATTTATTATAATAAAAATGTATTTTCAATCACAGGGAGTTCTATAACATACATTTTTCACAAAATTTGACTGTTGCCATAAAATAGTTATGAAAAATGTGTAATCTTTCCTGTAACAGAACAACATTTAACATTTAATATACAAACAAATAAACACATAAAAAGAAGCCATGTTGATTATAATGGATTTTATTGATTTTGACTGTCCAAAATTTATAAAATGCATTGCAACTATAAAAAATATAGGTTTATTATTAGGAAAAGTACATATTTCCTACTATTTGATGTAAAATATAAAATACTAGAAATGGTAACATTGCTTAGAATTGCCCTACTGTAATATTCATCGCAATATATATATATATATATATATATATATATATATATATATATATATATATATAAATGAAAAACTTACATATTACATTTGGTGCAATTACATTACATTCCCGTCCGCTATATAGCTATTACGGAAATCGTTAAAAACACAATACAACAACCCCACATATTGAGCAACATGCCCCAAAACTTAGTCAGTAAAAAGTTATACCAAGGTCTAACTGAGAGTAAAACTTTCTTCTTATGTATATACAATGAAGGAAAATGTAAAATTAATGCCGAAAACAAGCATATTAACTTATATCTATACATATATCTAACATATTTTTTAAATCTAACCTAAAAGCTGCTGGTGGTGTTTTTAGGATTTATTCTCAGAAAAGTTATATTTTAAGGAATCTGAAAAAAAAATGAATAATGAAAGCATTGAAATGTATTAAACATAGAAAATAAAACCTGTAATAGTTTAAAATTCATTCTTTGAGTAAATATAGAGCATTTTTAGTTTAAAATTTCTAAAAAATAAGGAGGAAAATTAACAATTAAACGGTAACATAACGAAACACTTATTTTTATGGATTATTCGTTATTAATATTTTTATGAAGAATAATTTATAAAAATATTTAATTTATTTAAGTTACTTCACAAGCTTTGATATCTACTATTATGCTCCATAATATCCATTAAAGCTTTAAGAGGACTATTTGAAAACAGATATGAATTATTTATGAAATCACTAAAACCAGTTTTGTGTTCCACGATTATCATGATCAAAGTCCCCTGTGGTTTTAATATTCACAGGTTTCATTTGATAAATATGTAAGTATAGGAATGATATGGACTCTCCGTAAGTTGTTACATTTATCTCAATATTTATTCACGTGTTTATTAACATGCATTTTTTCGGACAACTGTACCAACAAAAAGTTGCAAAGAAAACAAGCGGTGAAAAACTTTTCAAACGAAATAAAGAAACATTCCTACTTTAAAAATCAAACGCTATTTACGCAGACATTTTTAATATGTTATAAAGTATTTTGCTTATTAATTGCCATAATTAATATAGAAAGTCAAATATGTTAATAAAAAGTCCTTCCGGCCTGTACCTGGAGGAATAGGTAACTTTCATAGTCCATGTTTTTAAACATTCAACTCATTTTACTGAAACACCCGAAGTTAAAATGCTTAGAACCCGATTATAGAAGATTCAATCCCGGTTTTCGTTAATACTGAATTCAAATGTGAATTTCAGCATCAGATTTACAGCATAACAAAAATCCGATTGTTTGAAAATGTCAGCCACCCTAGAATTTCAAACTGCTATATCTCAGCCATTTTTTAAGATAAAGCCAAAACAAAAAAATGTTCCGGAATTCTTGATTTACGATCTAACACTTAAAAAAACATTTTTTTTTAATTTATGGTATTTTATGCATCTTTTTGAAATTTAAAAATAAATAAATACATAAATAAACTTGCCGCCGTTTTGAAACAAGATGGCACATGAAACTGGCCAAATAACTCGATAGAGACTTTGGTATATTCTGTACACATGATCAGTCACATTCATATCGGTTCGTAAATACGAGAGTTAGAGCATAAAAAACATCAAATTGCTTCAAACTCTCAGCCACCCTAGAATTTCAAAGTGCCATATCTCAGCCATTTTTTAAGATATAGCCAAAACAAAAATGTTGCAGAATCCCTGTATTACGTTTTTTGTACATCTTTTTGAATTTTTAAAAATTTTAATTTATTTAATTGGCCGCCATTTTGAAACAAGAGGCCGGATGAAGCTGGCCAACGAACTCGGTCTAGACCTTAATATGTCCTATACACATACTCAGTTACATCCAAATTAATTCATAAATAAGAGAGTTACAGTATAACATATGACAGATATATATATATATATATATAAATCAACATTTGAACGGAGGGTGGTTTGGGGGTCTGGGGGTCATGATCGGTGAAAACATACCAACATTTTTTGGAATCGTTTTCCCCCGAACGGCTGCAATAGGTAGCTTTTTGTAATGAAAGCTACGTAATAATGTCATACTTTTTTCTCCTTATTTTAAATAATAATAAAAAAAATCCATAAGTGAATCTAATACCTTGTGAAATAATTATGAATCTGTATGGGCATAAATTAACGCAATCATCCACGGAAAATAATTATGTTTATCTCAAGAAACTTAAAATCGAAAAATGTCATTTAAGGCGGTATTCAAAAAAAAAAAAATCCACGCTCAACAACTCAAAATTTTGAGACACATTCTCAGACTCGTTTTTAAAAGTAACAACAAGAAACTTGGCGGCGTGATTTATAAAGACATTTATAAGGGCCCCATGTTTTTAATTAATTAGAAAGCCCCGTTCAATTAATTAGAAATTGATTTACAGACAATTATTTTCACAGTACGATCATTTTTTTTTAATTCCAGCGCTATCGCTTTGGGAAATTCGGTTCAAAATGTCCACTTTGACAGCATTTTTTGAAATATATTCTGCCTTTATAAAAAAATCGAGACAATACGGACATTATAAAGTTTCTGAATAATAGAACCTACCAATTGCATGCATTTTAGAGCAAAAATGAATTTACAAATGTGTCTCAAAATAAGCTGTTTGGATTTCAATACACCCTTAAGTAACCTTTTCATTAGAAGAGTTCTCGAAAAATTCGAAGTACTTTTCCACTATAGAAGCGTTGAAGTTTTTTTTTTTTTTAAACTTAGTACAATTCGAGCTTTAGAAAGCGAGAATGCTGCCAAATGATATAAACAGCCATGAAATGTAACATAATAAACTTTCATGCCTGCTTATACATGCATTTATATATTTAAAAAATTATTTCTATATATAACTATTTTTGGTATACACTTTACTTCTGTTTATATACAAAAATAAATAAATATCTTCTTTATATTAAATAATTTGTATAAATATTGAAAAAATAGCTTGTGTATATGAAAGAGTGAATAGGTTAGCAGAAGATATGTTGCCAATTTTCCTTCGCTCGCCAAGGATATTTTATTTCTCTCGTCAAAATCCCGATAACGAAAAGTACCGAATTCGGTTTGTTCTTTTGTATGTGTATCCATCCACTCCCTAATATATTTGCATAAAATTGTATAGGTTATGTAATTAAACATCATATTTTCTATGGGAAATGCATTATTGCATTACATAGCTGTTAGGTAGTCTTCCACAAAGCACCTAGATATTTTTTCTTTCTTTTTCATTGAAGTAGTATATTTTGGCATCATCATTGCAATTGAAATTAATCGTTCCTCAAAGCATAATGATTATTAAAATTTTATATATCGCTCAATCTCAAATACTTTGTTGAAATTGTTTAAAAGACAGAATTAGACAGTAAATCCCAGAATGATAATATTTTCAGTTACTGTATATAAATTCTTAAGCAGAATAATATTATTTCCTAGATAGGTGGATTAAGAAGTTTAAAAGTATAATTTACTCTATGATTGTTTATTTATTCAAAGAATTTCAGATTCATGTGAAAAGAAATAACTAACCAAAAATATTCAAATTACATATCTTAACCGGCGATATTTCTTCTAAATTCTGAAGTATTTTCTTTATTAACTGCCATAATTAAAAAGTAAAGAATAAATTATTTATAAAACAATAATGCTATAGTTTATTTTGTTTTCCTATTTTAAATAAAACATTCCTAAGTACAAATAATTGTTTGGGAAATAAGTATAAGTTTGTATGGAAATGAAGTAATGCATTCATTCGCATCATAGGAAAAATTATGTATCGTTATGTATCGTCAATCAACATTAAATATTAAAATATCACAAAAGTAGAAGCATATTTAGTGAAAAAGTGTTAAATACATTAGTTTGTTCTTTTGTATTTTTATCCATTATTCGAAACATACATAATAAAATATGATTTTTCCTACCATTCTTTTGAAACAATTATATTCATAATACAATATCTATTCATAATACAACTTTCCATTGCATTGGTTTTAAAAATTTACCTTGGTAAACACATTCTCATTCACTTGAAATTTCATATCTTGTGTAAATGAAAAACATTATAATGTAACGAAACCAGCATTCTGTACTCGGGAGAGCCTTCTGGTTGATCAAGGCCGACCTCACTAAATATAGCTAAACTGTGATTACAAGTTGTAAATTTCCAACTGGACGAAAAATGTCCGGGCCAGGATTCGAACCTGGGATCGCTTGGCTGAAGCCGCCACGCTCTACCACTGAGCTATCCCGGTCGAATCTGGAGGGCATAATTCATCCAGTTAACCTTATTGATCAAAGCATCTGGTCTGATATTTTAATCAGCTCAACAGAAAAGATCGCAGGTAATGGAACTCCAGTAAACGCTGGATACGTGAATATACTAGATTATTTTTAACACAATTATTTCAATGATGAAAGAAATCTTGTGTGGATAAATATACTAATGTCAATGTGTATGCCAATGTCAATGTGGTTTGTCCTATATAGGACAGACTAAACGACAACTCCGTTTCAGACTCAATGAACACAGAAATTACATTAAGAAAAAAGAATTACAAAAGTCCTCTATTGCCTGTCACTGTTGGAGTGAGGGACATAATTTTAACTTCGACTCAGCCACTATTATTAAGAAATGTAACACTCCATTAGATTTAGACTTCTTTGAGGCAGTTTATATTCATAAATTTGGTGGCTCCCTGGTTAATGATTTTTCAAGTGTACCGTGCATCTCACCTTTCTGGGTTGAGTTACTTTGTCATAGTGAATCCTCTACAACCAACCAACCGACTTAATCAGATTGGAGGAGTTTCTCGGTGTGTTGTTGTTTCTCATTTGGGTTTTTAGATTCATTTTCATGTCTTTGGGGGGATACAATAGGGTTTAGGTTTATTTACACTGAGAAAGTGAGTCCATGATACTCATGAAACGTGCGTCTGTTTATTACACGATGTTATTGTGTGTCAAACGTTGGTATTTTTTAGTATACAATTATTTCAAATTGGTAAAGCAATCATACAAGTTGTAAATTTCCAACTGGACGAAAAATGTCCGGGCCAGGATTCGAACCTGGGATCGCTTGGCTGAAGCCGCCATAAGGCGCTCCATTGTGTGAACCTATGGCTCCGAGGTAAAGCGCTTGACTACAGAACAGAAGATAATGGGGTCGATCCCCGTTGGCGGCTTCAGCCAAGCGATCCCAGGTTCGAATCCTGGCCCGGACATTTTTCGCCCAGTTGGAAATTTACAACTTGTATGATTGCTTTACCAATTTGAAATAATTGTGTTAAAAAATTATCTAATTTGATTATCCGTTGTGTGAACTTATGGCTCCAAGGTAAAGCGCTTGCCTACAGAACAGAAAGTGGTGGGGGCGATCCCCGTTGAAGGCAAGTGGTCTAAAAATCCTTTTTGGTTTAAAGATTGCTTTGTATTTGTTTCTAGTTCCTTCGGAAATATGTTAATTGTTATGATGTTATTTCTTATGTTAATCGTTATTTAATTTCTAGAACTGTTCCATTCGAGAAAGCACCCCTCGAGAGTATTTAAGCTGGTGTAGCCTTGAGTTGGGGATATAAAGCTTCGAGTTGGTTCATGCTTGTTGTCTTCATTCGTTCTCGGTTAATACCTATGCGACAATATTTTCGATTAAAAGACATTTTTAATAAATAGCGAATACCACAGAAACACTTTAGTTGAAGTGGTTGCTTTTGGATTGAAATGCCAAATTTAGACATCCATCGTACTATTTGAAATTCACTACTCGTCAATTCTCAAGGATTGTTCGTTAACATATAGCTGAATCTAAAGTTACATGCAGCTTAACCTAAAGTTACATATAGCTCAATTTAAAGTAACATATAAAATAGTATCTTGAAACTGTTCGGCAGGCAGGTTTACACAATAAATCCAAGTTTATTTTATTTTTGAGATACTGTGTAAAAATTCTTAAGAAGCATTTAACACCATTTCCTAAAAAAATAGATTAAAAACTCAAAAGTGTCTGTAAATAACTCCATCATTGTTCAAGTCTAAACGATCTTCCATTTTGTCAAAATAAGTAACTAACCCAAAATATCCAAAATGCGTATTTTAACAGATGATATTGGCAGAAATGTTGTGTGAATTATTTTTTGTCTTTAGTTTTCTACATAATGCTACAGCTAAAAAAAAAAGGTTTTAACTGAAACAATTCATTTACTTTTCTAAAATGTATTTAAGGTATATTATTTTATCTAAAATTGATTTCCTTTTGCCATTTCTTGCAGTTTTCTTAAAAATGAGCTAAATTATTACATATATGTTTTGCAATACGATATATATAATTATTTTTTGCGTATTATGCGAACTATTACTGTATTTGTGAAACAAGTAACATACATTATAGTCCAGTCATTTTAGGAAAAATAGCGGAAAAAATTAGAACAAAGCTGGATTTTTGCACAGGTGCTAGTTATGGTATGTAGTTTAATATACTAAAAGTCCTCATCAATCCAGTGTGAGCTTTCGCCACCAGGGGTCGCGAATAATCCTGAACATCGGTTTTTTGAGAATATCTCGTTAACGATGACATCTAGAAAAAAAAGTTCAATTACAAAGATATAGAAAATTTAATTTCCTACAAAAAGTGTGCATAACATTTTTTGTCACACCAATACTTCTCTATCAAAAATCAAGAACAGTGAACGTACTTGGAAGAATAACGATAAAAATACGAAAAACCTGCTGCTATTTTCAAAGAAATTACATTGAAAGGTGTAAAATTCTTACTTTTGAAGAAAGAAAGAGAATGTATAATATGCTTATTTCCATACCACCCTTGAGGTAAAGCATTTAGCGTATTTTTTAAAATTCTGGTTTCCCCCCTAGGCCTAATCAACATATAATGACTGTCTTGTTCAAATCTCAAACATTTGACTGCTTGACTAGTCGTTTACACATCTACAACTTCTTCACTCGATTTAGTTTCGTCATCATCTGTATTTTTTCTTCAGTTGTTGTATTACCTTCACTATTTTCTAATTGGCATTCGATATCATCACTAAATTTAGGTGTTGCGATTCCCTCATTTCTTGCAATGGGCATGATAATCTCAGTATCCTCCTCATCTTCTAATTCAGCTTTACTTGCATTGTGACATGAAACTCCGCAACAATTTACGCAAATATAAGAACACTTGAATTGAATCCAAATTTTTCGCATCCACACGCTTTGCCACATCCTTTGGAGCAAGTAGAAAAAATGGATTAAATAATATTTTTTATTGCGGGCGGTAAGGTAGCTGGAATTGGAGACAAATTTAGTGCATTTTTCCAGCCCCAGTTGTCAGAAAGACTTTTATTGCCCAACCAGTATCGTATTCGATGATAAGCACATAAACTGTGCAATATAGCTGCGTCCACGGTAAGCGGTAACTATGAAAACCTTTTTTACCGACAGCAACTCCTTTCTTGAAACAGGTACTTGTTCAGAGAAGTTTCTACTTAACCATCATATAAAGCATGAAAAACAGTTTTCGCTCTCTCGAATATTTCAATTTGGGATGCTTTGACACTTTTAAAAGTGCTGGAAGCTTGTATGTTACGGTTTCCTTCCCTTTTTGAAATTTTTAATAACGACATTTTGGCTTTCCCAAGCATTGCTGTGTAGAGTCACAACCTGAAAAAGCGTGAAGAAACGATATATGATCTTCCAGAACTGCATCATTATTGAGACGGTGCGACGAATACAAGGTGGTTGTAATTCTTGTTCTTCGGGGCTTATTAAAAATATCTCTGGAGGTGCGTCTCTGATGGTGCTAAGGCAGTCGACAATACGAGTAAGTCAGCATCGTTGCCTGCAATAGGAGCCAGCGCACCAGACTTTGCTACTTCAATGGCTGCGTTAACAATAAGTGTGTCAACATTTCCCTCTGCCTGTCTCGGTTCGAAACCATTCTCCATAAATTTCTCTTTCAGAATAGAGATGAGGTGTGTCTTTTTTTTGACGATTAGATAAAAACTTTTGACTAATGGACATATTCGTTTCTTCGTTAATATCGATGTCCAGAGTTAAAATTTTCGAAAACCGATGCATTCATTCTGCCCCTTTTGTATTATAAGCTTCGTAAGAGTAAATATCGAAAACGATTACACATTTATCACAGTATTTTCTTAAGATATGGGAAATATAACCTTCTACAACTCTTCTGTATGAGGAAAGTGCAGCTGACGTCACTGTGGGGAAGCAAGAAATACCTGATAGTCGTTAAGACTACTATTGTTCACAAGTGTTCAAGCGGTTTGATTAGTCTCCGATAAAAAATATCTGTGATATGATTGCTCTGCGTCGCCATGATGATTCCTGCAATGATCGCTAAAGAGACAATGTAGATTGGTTGATGGAATTGTTTGTAAACATGTCCTTTCTTTATTTACTGGTTTCCACTTACTTGGTAAAAAACCCTTATAAAGACTTTGTAGTGGTACCTTGCTTCAGCTGCAACCAAGTCAATAACATTAGATAAACGCTTACTGACTTCTTTGCCCCATTTGTCTTCACTTCAGATACAATTAGACTATTTTTCACCTCTAAGCTTTTAACTATTATCACTTTTTCGCAATACTTTAGAGAATTCTTTTTTCCTTCCGTATTAAAGCTTCATACAATGTATCAGAACATAGTAAAAAATTTCCATTAAATTCAAACAAGCGAATGTCTTTCTCAATTTTTCATTTAACGGTGTAATTTCTGTGGACGTTGATGGTTTTATGTAACAGATTTCTTATACGATTTACCAGAATTCTTTCTTGTGTAATTTTTCCTACCAGTTGGATTTACCATCCATTAAGATGAATTTAATTTTGATTTAAGTGTAGAAATGTAGAAAGTTAATTTTTTCATCAAAACTTTCTTTCGAAATCATCGTGTATCCATCGTAAGTTCGAAATTTCTGCCACAAAATATATTTATCCGCTTAAGAATATATTTTTAGTCAATGTCCCACGATTTGATTTTAAGTTTTGAGAGCAATTTCAAGGGATTTGTTCCAAACAAAAAAATTTCGGGTAGAGCCAATGGTAGCTTTAATGAAAATTAATAGTTTCCTAATCAGCAAATTTTGCCTAAGTACTTCATAAAAGTTTTTATCTGTCCCTTATTCGACAAATTTTGTTTTTGATTTGTGTCACAAAAGCATCATCGGATAATAGAATAAAAAGTTATCCGTGTAATTTCAAATACTGAAGGTTTTAGGTTCTCATTACTTCCTCACACTGTTTAAAAAAGTCTTTTGTTAACCGTATAAACCGTAAAACGCATAATATTTTGCCTTGTTAATAAATACCCATAGCAGATACAAATCCTGTCGGATCAAATTTCTAGATAAAGTTTGTACGCAACTTGGACTAAATTAAGTACGAATAAATCAAGAAAGAAAAATCATCGAAAAACCACAGACGATAAGTTGTGGTGTTTCGATGATACAACTTATCGTCTGTGGTTTTTTCGATGATTTTTCTTTCTTTATTTATCACACTCTTTAAAAAAATCTTTTGTTAACCGTATAAACCGTAAAACGCATAATATTTTGCCTTGTTAATAAATAACCATAGCAGATACAAATCCTGTCGGATCAAATTTCTAGATAAAGTTTATACGCAACTTGGACTAAATTAAGTACGAATAAATCAAGAGAGAAAAATCATCGAAAACCACAGACGATAAGTTATTCCACTTAATGTCTTCTGCTTTGTATAAGATCTATAAAATTTATATACGTAGTATGTTAAACTTTAGCTAATCTTGCAAAAAGATACCACAACTGAAAATGGATATCCTGTAACTATTGCTCATAGACGTTTATGTCTCTGATGTATTCTGTTCCGCCCAGTAAACGTTGCATACCTGTTTTCTACAGATAATTTGTTATTGCGCACCTCAATTACGCATATCAATTCACTTAGGTTAAAAATAACATAGAATCTAAAAAGTGCATTTTAAACAACTGCGATAAAACATGCACGATTTTTTGGGTTTCCCAGTTTAAAAAAAAAAAAAAAAAAAAAAAAAAAAAACTGAAAACTTCTGTTTTCAATGGGGAACATGCTGTAGTATTTCTCAATTGGATATATCGATATCGTGGCAATGCACATACATTTAAGAAAGTTAGGGAGCTGCCTGGCAGACAAAGATAAGACAAGACAGACGACAGGCAGAGGAACCAAAGTGGCAGATACTTTTAATCTACACTAGAAAATTCTAATAATGTAGATTTCGCATTTAATAATTGCTAATATATAGAAAAATCTTCGGAAAAGGAATCTGTGTCTACGGCAATCTTATTTTAGAAAAAAAAATTCGATAAAATTGTCGATATAAAGGATAGACCATAGAATTGAACCTGTTAAAACGGAAATCTGTCAAAATAATATTGTTTTCGACTCTAGTAACTGCCTATTAGGAGATTTTGTTTTTTCATAATACTATATTTTTTCCTTGGACGTTGTACTTGGACGTTGTACACCCGCAAAAAAGCACAATATTCACATAGTTTAATAAAAAAAATTGCTATCTTATTTACTCTGTTATTAAAATAATAACAAGTTTCTGATTTTCACAATGGATCAGTTTTATCCTGAATTAATCTCTTAGTGTAGAATTTTTTTTAAATGTTTTTTTTAAACATTGCGAATATCAAAATGTGAAACATAAGAATAATCAAATCAATTTCTGATTTCAAGGCAAATATATAATTTCAGAATCTTTCCTCATACGTTTTATCTCAAACCTGTGTCAAAATGTATGCTAAATTATCTCGATATAATAATAGTTAGAAAATGAGCAACGTCTGAACAAAATGAGTTTGAAATTGATTTAACTTCGAAATGTAAATGAAACATATATAGGTTCTAATATGCATAAATTCAGGTAAGTACAGATTTCTATGTATATAAAATTAATAAATTAAAAATATATATTTCAAAGCTGGGATTGAAACTGCAGTAATTTAATCATATTTGGTTCCCATTATATCTGTATTCAGTGTTTCAATATGTTGTACATACAGTATTATTATGCGAAATGAGAATGTATATCACAAACGCGATACCGCGATAAAATACACTTACAAATATAAAATGTTTTATTGAATTTGTTTGTTCAAAAACCTAAACTTTCCGAACAACAACAGCCATAAGCAGAATGTATTGTATTACGTCCAATAAATATTTGGATAAGCATGTAAGAAAGTCTTTACTAAAGCCTTTGATAGAACTCTTGGGATGTAGCTATTTTATGGTAGGATCAAGGATCAGAATTGGTATCAAATTCCTACGATTTTAACGGTTAAATGATTTCACGTGAAATGACTTTCGAATTCTAAAATAAAAAGAAGCCACAATTGCTATCTTATAAAATAAACTGAATTTTATGAGTGTTATTTTTAGTTTTTTTTTTCACGTTGTTTTCTGCAATAAATGATGTTCCCACATATAAAAATGTAACGTGAAAACTATGTGTTTAATGAAAATTTAATTGATTACACAGAGGTGCCAACCTCTCATTAATATTCCGTAATATGTGAGTTAATTTGACCCAGGTTTAACACGTTTCGCACCAGATTTTTTTTTTAAAGAAATTAAATTAAATGAAATCCATGAAATTAGATAAATACAGATTCATTCAATAATTTTTCTGGTTTGAAGCGTTGTTAAACTGGGTCAAATTAACCCACATATTACGGAATATTAATCAGAGGTTGGCACCTCTGATTACAATAGTCCTTTATATGCTCTGCCTCGTTATTTCGCTAATTCGGATGCATTGTGTTTTTCTGGGTCTCACGAAAATAAGAAAAAAAATAGCTGTAATATACATTTTTGTTTGCAATTTTTAACCTTCCT
The DNA here is from genome assembly GCA_963931845.1 of Maratus michaelseni. NCBI lineage: Eukaryota > Metazoa > Arthropoda > Arachnida > Araneae > Salticidae > Maratus > Maratus michaelseni. The sequence continues at coordinate 176,674,050 of OZ007594.1, forward strand.
ACCCTGAATGGGTTGAATCGACCCACTTCTATAATTTATTTAATTCGATTCGAACCAGATTTTGTTTCATAAAGTAAGTTAAATAAATGCTTAAAAGAACTACATTAAATAAATATGTAAAATCATTATCAAAAACAAATTATGGTGTGAAATGTTTTTATCAACGTTCAGTAAATTTTCAACAGGGTACGAAGGTTAAGTATCTACATGTAGTTAAAACTACGTGAGTGTCATTTTCTATTAATGATTTTATCGATTAAATTGTAATGTACGTTTAAACGAACTTTTGAATATAGCCATATTTGCTTAAAATACAGTGATTTCTCACTTATACGCGATGTTCAGTAATTACTTTTTCATTCCACTATTTTAAAACAGTAAAATTCGATTTATAAATTCTTCGATTTAAAAAGGCCGAAAATTACCGTATAAAAAAACTGGTGCGGAAAAATGATTTCCATGTATCGCGTATAAGTGAGAGATCACTGTATATAAACAATCTTAATTTTCTCAATGGCCTCAGTTATATCATGCATTCGTATGTATTGCAATTTTATCATGTCTTCCGAGAAGCGCATTATAACGAAGGACTAGTGAATTGAGATGTTTGAAACGTTTAATTGTCTTTTACTATTTATACATTTTAGCGGAAATATAGTTAAGGAAATCCTATTACTTTTTTATAATACAAAAAATTTCTTATAAACTAAGAAAGAACACACACTTTCTCCAAATACGTCATTTGAATTGATAACGAATTCAAAATTATCTAAAGCAACATTTCTCTACACTCTAAAATTGGGAGGAGTGAGAAGTTGACTCTTTGGAAGAGTGAGAGGCATTTTCACTCTTTTTGGAGTGAATTTTATAAAAATACACTCCTTAAAGAGTGGAATTTTCCACTCTCTAGAAAGGAGTGAAATATGTCACTCCGTTGTCGAGAGTGACTGTCTCACTCCTTTGACAAGAGTGAAATATTTCACTCCGTTGAAGAGTGAAAGCCTGGCATTATATAATTTTGTCCAGATTTATTTATTGAGAGAAACGAAATTATCATTTTTTCTTTTTCTTTTTATGTAGATTTCGTAAGAAATACTACCTATTACATTCTCCCCTATGTTGGAATTTCTGAAAATTTTTGCAGATCTACGCCGATCATGACCCATAGAACCCCCCCCCCCCCCCCAGTTCAAAACTTTATCTATCTATTTGTCTATATAGCTATATAATGTTTTTATGGACACGATAACTTCAATAATTCTGCACAAATTTTTCCAAATTGATACATATAATCAAGGGACATAAAATCTCGATCAAGTTCGTTAATGGGCAAAATCGAAATGGGGGGGGGGGGAGTTGTGAAAACAGAAAAAAAAAACCCCACTGCAAATAGAGACGTCTTAAATTCAGACACAGACGTCTTAAATTCAGACACATATGTGTCTGAAAATGTATTTCAGCACTCTAAGTGTCTGAAAAAATAATTCAGACACTTTAAGTTAAATTTCAGACATCAGAGATGTCTGAATTTAAGACACACGAGTGTCTTACTATGGACACAGTATAAACGAACTGAGAAAAATGTCTTAATATTGATGATATGTCTGAAAATAAGACATTTAGAAATTTAGACCCTTAAGTGTCTTAATTTGCATGTGATGACTGTGATGCGATTGTATCACTATATATGCTAGCATTATAACCTTCAGAGAATGTTTTCTAATTGATGAAAGGTGCTAAGATTCTTTTTCATCTACTAACTAATATTACTTTGTAGAAGATGTAACAAAAGTAGTATGTCAAAAATTTTCAAGTCTGCGTACAAATCTTGAAAACAAGTTATTTTTGTGCATTAATTAAATAATTCTTTTCGCAAAAATATAAAGCGCTGCAAAAATTACTTGCGTTCATGGACGTACGCAGGAGGAGGGGGTGCAATGAAGGACACCCCTTCCTTAAATATTTGAAAATAGTAAGATATGTATCTTTTAATACAATGAGAGGTGAGCGCCGGCAGAAAGAAATGTGGGGAGGAACAAGCTTTTGCAAAAGATATGCCTCTGGTCCACAGCCTAGACCGATTTTTAAAAATGCAGATTATAAACTTAAAAATGCAGATTATAAGCTAAACATAAAATATTTTGTCAAACCGCATCCACATGATCATTTTTAAACATACCAACTTAAAAAAACAATATAAAAATTTACAATTAAAAATATTAAATACTTAAAAATAAATTTATAATAACAGTTTTGAAAATGCAGTTTTATAAGTGCAAATTAGCAGGTTTTAAAAAAAATTCATTGGACTCTGGTTACCCGAACAATCCGTTTAAGATAAATTTAACGCACATGGGCGTAACAGATTTTTTTTTTTTTTTACGATAAAGTTCAGGGGGGGGGGGGGGGACTTCTCTGACGAAAACTTCTCAGATCCTTTCCTTTTAAGGTTTAATTATCCCATAATCACTTGGAAGTGTAAATTTTATTTATTTTTTAATAATCAGAGAAACAAAAATTAATTTATTAAATTTCAAAATCTAGGGAGGGTCAATGCCCTTCACTGCTTCACCTCCTGGCGGGAATTATGCTAAAAGAATATACCAACTACACATCTCATCTCCCTCCCACAGACACATCTAAATTTGAAGTATAAAAATTGCTTTTTAATTTATCAAAATTCGAGTAATTATTTAAATGTGAGACGACAAAATATTTATTTTTTCCCTGTTTTCATTCTGTTTTAAAGTACCATAATTGATAATTGTAACACTTAAAAAAAATACGAAATAAAGAAAAGAAAAAATTCCGTTTGTATACCCCCACAAACCGCTGATAAAAACCTAATGATCTGAAGTCAACTGATGAAATCGACTATGAGTCAGGCATGGCTAACGGAAATGCTGACATGCATTTTTTTTTCTTTTGTGTGTGTGTGTGTTCTGTGTTCGTTGGTAAGATCGACTGTTGCTCATTACTATTTAAATGTTCTTTCAACGAGTGTTCTTTTTGCGAGAAGTGACGACAAGTGATTTTTTTAGTTTCATTTATACTGTGAATGTGAAATGCTAAAAAGAAAAACATTTTATTACAATATCGAAGAACCTATTTGGATATGAATTAGCATAGTACTTATAACAGTATGCGTGTTCTTACAGCAATGCCTGGGCTTGTTGAATTTCATATTTAGCTACAATATAGCTGGTTGTTTTTTTTTTCCATTATTCTACAGCATATTTAAAGAATCATAGTATAAAGACTGTGGAAACGCCGTGCAAATAATATTTTAAAAACATATATATGTTTTAAAAATGGCGTTTAATCGCTTTATTGTGGAATACTATATTTTCTTTTACATTTTCAGCAACTTGGATTATTATGGAGGTAAGGTTGGGTTTGTGTATGATATAGGTTTGTGTATATATGAATTCAATTTCAATCAGGAATACAGGAAAATATTAAACTTTACTACATAGTGTACACTGTTATTTATTCAGCATTTAAGTTATTTTTATTAGAGTAATTTGTATTTTATATAGTTACGTGCTTTTTTTTTATATCCAATAAAGATGTTTAGTTTTTATATATATCTGTGTGTTCATTTGTGTGTTTTCAATAAATGCGTACAATTTTCAGTATTAATGAATTTTTAATATTTCTTTAGACCTATATTTTTTATAAAATGGAATATTTTTTAATAGTTGTTTTCAAACCATGGTATATTATTATGTGAAACTTAATTTGATAAGATTTCAGATTAGTTTTAATGGCAATTTTAATTGAAGAATGCAAAATTTCAAAATAAATTTTAATTGCATTGTGTATTATAGATCGTACGAACCACGGAGAAAGAACCGCGAACTATATAAATGACTCATATAAGAAGTAAATCGTTGTGACTTAGTAATTGTTTAACTTAATGAATATTCCAATTTTCTATTTTTAATAGTTAATTTTATTAATAATATATTTTTTTTTACAACTAAAATTTGATTTCATGTAAATAAATTAATATATGAATCATTATTTACCTTTGCTTTACTGCTTAAAATTGTTGCTTTACGTTATAAGAAACTGGAGAAGATGTAAAATAATTTTAATTTTGATTTTTTATTCCTTTTTTGTAAAAAAGTTATTTTAAATAAAAAATGGAAATTAGAAAAGCTACAATTTAATATATTTACTTACATCAAGTTAAGATGTATATTGAAGACATGATTAGTTTTGAAACTAGAATTATTTTTATCGATCTGTTATTAAAAAAGAATACATACATTTTTTTAAAGAGTTATTACGATTATCATCTTATCTGTATATAAAAACAAATTGCCCATATGGTCATCTTAATAACAAAAATATAAAATTTTTAATTAATATTGCATTATTAAGTTCTTTCCTTGCAATTTCCAGTTACATTGCATTATTGATATATTTTCAGTTTTAGTGACAGATCAGTAATTCTATTGCAAATTATATTTTCGAAGCCAATGGTTTCAAGTTAAACAAAATTATATTTATGTGGGGAAACTTTCCTGAACATTGTTGTTACTAGACCAAGAAAACGAATCACAAAAGCATCGGAATCTCTGTTGAATTCAGGGGGAGGGGGGTGACATTCTCCCCTGGAACATATAAATGCCCCACCCCCCCGAAAATGCGATTTTATGATTTTTAATGGTCAAAAAGCGCAATTTCCCTCCCGAAACTCTATAAACGTCTCCCCATGGAGATAGAAATCCCTCCCAAAGAAAAATGTCTGAATTCAACACTGATCGGAATCAAGTTATCGTGAAATTCTGAATATTTTATAAATAAATTTTCAATATTTCCTATGGGAATGGATTTTTTAAAAATATTTCCTTACGAAAACTTGCTCAAAACACAAAAACTGCATTTAGATATATTTGCTGTGTTCCATCTGAATAATACAATTAAATTCCAAGATATACAGCCATTAGCATTAAATTGAATAATATTCTAAGTAAAAAATCAATATAATGTGAAACGTCGTGGTGGTGTGTATGTGTGTGTGTGTGGGGGGGGGGGGGGGGTGAGTAGATAAGACCCATGTTTTTCAGATGGCAGAGCTAATTGGTTCTTTTGTTTTGCTTTAGACTATTTAAGTATGCTAAGTACAAGATAAAAAATATAAGTTGTTTAGCAAATTTTAATATACTTTGACTTTTTTTTTTTTTTTTTTTTTTTTTTTTTTGAAATAAGAAGGGTTTATAACACCAGCCTTGGTTTTTAAAGATGTTAATATTTGAATGATAATGTAAAACATTCAGGGAAAGAAAATATCTTTATTTATTATTATTATTATTATTATTATTATTACTGAATAATTCTATTCAAATGTTAAACTAATTCAAAGCATACTTCAAGCAAAGAAACTTGTACTTTCTACTAAGAAAATGAACGGCAAAAATGAAACTTCTCAATAGCGGATACCTCGGGACTGCGGTGTTTGTCTTCTGTTTACCTCTATTTAGCGAACTGGGTTGGGTTTGCTTCATGATTATGCAGGGGCAAATTGTTCCAGGGCTCAAACCCCCGTCCCTGGATTTTAGATGCCTTCCAAATTCGGTAAGCAATTTCCGTAAAGCTGATATTTTAAATCTCTTTCGACGTTGTACTGATTGATTATTTTAAATATTTTTAACTTGTAGAGTAGGATAAAATTAAAAACAAAAATTATATTTACCCAAATACTATTAAATACATATATTTTGTTTTTAATCTTACCCTTTGACAGTTCAAAATATTGAATCTAATCAGAACAATGTCGAAAGAAATTTAAAATATCAGCTTTACGGAAATTGCATACCAAATTGGGGGCCCCCTAAAATCATGGGGGAGGGGGTGTTATGTCCATGACCCAGTTTGCTCATGCTTTAATCAGGTTCTGCTTCTGTAACAATCCTCAACTCTGCTTTATGGGCAAATATTTTACCATTTATTGAGGATTCAATGTGGTCAAACATGGCTGCATTTAATGCTTAAGAAAAAAATAAAGTGTGGTTAGAAATGGCTGCTTATTGCTCACAAATCAGAGCAAAAAATGGCCGCGATTCACACGTTTCAAGTGTCTGAAATTCAGACACAATTAAGTGCGTCTTAAATTTTTAAGACACTTTAAAGTGTCTCTTTTTTTAACCATTCGTCTCAGACACTTAGTGTCTGAATTTCAGACATTTCAGTTTACAGTGCGTAACTTCTTAATTATGATACGTATCAAATCCGTTTAAAGTTATTATTACTTCTAGGAAAAGGACCGAAAATTTATGTATGTCAGATTTTTGAAATCATTAAAAATGGCCTCAAGGGGGGAAGGGGGGATAAGAGTTTAAGAAGAAAAAAATTCATAACTTCGTAAATTCCCGAGATAAACATCCGCTTCTTGGAAAACATGAAAAAAAAATAAATTGAATGCACTTAAAATAAAATTTAATATAACAAAGCATACCTTTTATTATACACGTGAAATACTACTGCTTCGACCGATCGATGGGGTCTTTTTTTCTTTTAAACATTTCAATATCAATTTTGCTTTTTAACCATAAATATAAAATAAACCTATGTGGAGAAATGATATTTTATCTTTTTTGTACTACTATTTATTTTTTTATAATCATTGTTCAGCACTATATAATGCGGTTATTTTATTTTTGTGGCAACACTAATTTGAGGAAAAATCTTGCATTTCATTTATAAAAACAATGCCGATTTAATTTTTAATTAATAGCAATATTTAATCAAAAACCGTGTTTTAACGAAAAGTGGGGGTAGTACTGTCAAAAGCTTTCGAAGGAGAATACCTCGTTTCTTGTTGTATGTTTTGTAAATTCATAGAAAAAGGGATGTTGACAACAGAAATAATATGTATGATTTTAGAATAATAGGACTTTGTGAAATAGCGCTAGTTTACTGAAAAGTACGGTCAAAAGATAAGAGTTTATATTTAAAATAAAAATTAAAGTGAAATCACACATTGTTAGTCATAGAATATCCATCTATTAAATAGTTATTAATAAAACTTAAAAAAAAAACTAAAATACAGTAAACAATAATGTTTGATTAGATTTAAATTCATTAGCAATTAATACAGAGATTTAAAGATTTAAAATTTGAATTACACATGAAAAAAAATAATAATAACGTACATCACAGGAATTATTAAAATACTAAATACAACTTAACGGGTATTTGAAAAAGAAAGAAATAATATTAACTTATTAAGATTTTGGTTAATTACTTGCCCTTATGAGCATTTTAAAACTATCATATCATTATAAGGCATGCAATGAAAGCAAACACAATAGTGATAAGCTTGGAATAAAATATTTTAGTTTATTTCTGTCAGTAATCTAATTTAATTCATTATGTAACTCTAATTTAATTTTTCCTTAAGAGTTCAATTACTGTTACAAACTATGAATTAAATAAATATTGCTAATAAAGTATTTTATTCCAGTCTTTACCACGCTTGTGCCTATTTTCATTGCATGCTCTAAAATAGATGATTCTTTTAAAATGCCCATAAAAGAAACATAAAAAAAAAATAATTCACTCCATAAAAAGTGAACATTCACTCCTATGAAAGAGTGGCTATTCACTCCTGTCAGGAGTGAGAATTCCACTCCTTTTGCAAGAGTGAATAGTCACTCCTATGAAAGAGTGGATAGCCACTCCTATGAAAGAGTGACTATTCACTCCTATCAGGGTGAAAAAACCCACTCTTTTTACAAGAGTGCATAGTCACTCTTCTGAAAGAGTGAGTATCCACCCCTGTTTAGAGTGAATATTCACTTCTCGGGAGTGAGTATTCACTCTTTCAGAGAGTGAACAATTTCACTTTTGCCTAGAGTGAATAGTCACTCTAAAGAGGTTGGGCAAATTTTGACTCTGCGATAGAGTGAATATCCACTCCTCCGGAGTGAATAGTCACTCTTTCTTATTTAGAGTGTAAGTATGGAATACGGATACACCAGGAATCACATAAAAAACAGAGTAGATATTGAAGATTATTTTTTACTCTACCAATACAAATCAATCCATTCAAGAAATTTACAAGAATAAAGAAACATATCCGTCAAGTTAACTAATCTGATATTTATAATGTTTACATTAAGTGTTCAATAAAGTTGTGTTTATTTCTGTCTATTTTTTATTTACTTGGCTTTCCGTTTTCATTTCATGATTCTTACAAAAAAATTAAATAAAATAAAAAATAAATAAGCAGGTGCATGCACTAAGTAAGGTTAGTGTGCCTAAACGTAATAACCCAAAAATGCAATAAAAATCTTGTTACCTAATATCCTTGCGCAAGAATCCCGTGCAAATGTGACACAATCAAACATCCGTCTTTTCAGGAGCAAAACGATAAATATGTTATTGCATTTAAAGGTTTTCTTCTAGGAGAATTTCTAATAACAGTATACATCACTAATTATCAAATTCAGCCAACACTTGCTAAATGCAGCGAATAATCTCGAAATCGTGATCATCATTTCGTTTTTACTTACCCATCATACGTAGCATAGGGTAATAGTTTTGAAACGGATCGTCTTGTAATCGTTCTGAAAATCGAAAAAAAAAATGACAGATTTACACGTTTCAGACACTGGAGATTTCTAAAAACATATTTTTAGAAAAAAAAATGCCGTCCGTCTGTCTGTGTGTCTGTGTGTCTATCTCCCGAACAAATTGAAATAGGGACTTGAAATTTGGTATGTACTTAGTATGTAATAATTCAAAAAAGCTTATGGAATTTCAGTAACCTCGATTATCCGGAACTTTTTTTTTCGGACTCTCGAAATATTCGTGCTGATAAAAGCATATAAAAAATTTCGAAATTGCTTATTTTAAGGAGTGAATATAAAAGACAATAAAAATAACATAAATTGTGCATAAAGAATAAAGTCGATCGGATAATTAGTTGCCGAGATATGTAATCCTATTTGCCACACTCTTCAAATTTTCATGACCCTGTATTTCATTCAAATTTCAATTCAAAAATATACTTTAATTGGAAATTAGACGCTTAATCCTACGCAGTTAACCGTTAGTTAATATGATTATCAATTTCGGAGTTATAAGGTTGTTTATTTTACGCAATTCAGTAATAGAGCATTTAAAGTTTATGACGTCATCAAGCTACGATTTTATTTGAATTGCAATGCATTTTATAACTAGGTTACACATGGTTTATTTTCATATTTTATATTGTGCATATCAATGATTGGTAAATATTATGGCGGTCCCCAACGACTAGTTTTTTATAATGCTGCAAATAATTTCCTATAAACTAAGAAAAACTAAACGCACTGAAGACACACTTTCTCCAAATACATCATTTGAACTGATAACGTATTCAGAATTATCTAAAGCAACATTTCTCTAAGTATGGATGGAATACGGATACGCCAAGAATCAAATAAAGAAACAGAGTAGATATTGAAGATTATTTTTTACTCTACCAATACAAATTAATATATTCAAGGAATTTACAAGAATAAAGAAGCATACCCGTCACAATAAATAATCTGATATTTATAATGTTTACATTAAGTGTTCAATAAATTTATGTTTATTTCTGTCTATTTTTTAGTAATTTCCTTTCCGCTTTCTTTTTATAATTCTTACGAAAAAAAAAATAATAAGCGAGTGCGTGCACCAAGTAAGATCAATGTGCCTAAATGTAATAACGCAGAAATGCAATAAAGTTCTTGTTACCTAATATCCTTGCGCAAGAATCGCGTGTAAATGTAACATAATTAAACATCCGCCGTTCAGGAGAAAAACGAGAAATATGTTATTGCTTTTAAAGATTCCTTCTAGAAGAATTTCCAATAACAGTAACATCGCTAATTATCAAATTCAGCCTTTAGCAAAAGGCGAGGAATAATCTTGAAATCGGGATTACCATTTCTTTTTTATATTGGAACGGTAAAACTCTGCAACATTAAAGTCTGTTTCAGCTACCGGAAGTAAAAGCGGGAAAAGAAGACAAGTGTAAAATGAAAGTTGCTCTAAAATTGATATGATAGTTGCTTTTCATCGCGTTTTAATGTTTGATTATTTTATAGACTTATTTTCTGACGAATTAGATAATATAAAAATACAGAGAGGCTTTCAGAAGATGTACTAAAGAAGTTTTATTTGGTGATTTCATATATTAAATTAAAATTATGTTTACAAGTACAAATAGGGAATAACTGAACTTTGTTGAATTAACATGTTTAGGAATTTACAAATAGAGATATATTAATGTTTATTTTCCTGGCTTAGTGTTTATTTTTGAATTTTAGATGCTGTATTACTTTATATAAATTTAATGAAAAATTTAAAGTAATGATAGCGGTTCATATTTAAGCAAAGAATAAAAGGATATAATAATGTGTCATGTTTTAAAACCACGGGATATGAAGCAGCGCAATAGTGCTTTGTCCTATTTTCCTGCAAAACACTGGGTTAAAAGTAAACGATCAGAATTAACGTCTTGACTTATATTTCATTTATGGTTTTTTATTGTAAGGTATTTTTATTACGTAACAAACGTAAATTATTTTATAAAATTCCATTACTACTCTAATTTTCTTCCCGATGCAATTTCTAAGCAACAAAATGCTTAAAGGCTCTTCTACAAATTTCCAGAATTTAAACAAGTTGTGCAGAGGTTTAAAAGGATGTTGAAGCTATTCAAATAACATAATGACAGGACAATAGAAAATATAATTTTTATCACTTATTAATATATTACCGAGTGAAAGGATGGACTTTTGGGAGCAACTATTCTAGCTTATCTGATAACATGCTTAATGAATAACCTAATGTTAATATTAAGATTAGCAACTATGTAATTGTTGACTATGAGGCTGAAATTTCCAATTACCTTTTATATAGATCACGAAGTCGAAAAAAACACAATGATAATGAGTGGTTCGGAAAGATGGAATAGCCATAACACTTCATATTTCCCCATTTAAGCTGTTCTCAAATCCAAAGTGCCTATTTTATTAATCACATTCCTGAATTCATTTTTGATCATAAACATGTGAAATTGTCACGTGTTTTTAATATGGAAACTATAAAATCGTGCAGGAACTATAAAATCGAACATTTATTTCTTGTTTTTGATAAATGCAGTGGGTGTTTCGGAAAACTTAGTCAAATTTGGCGTTTTGAATCAAATTTTTGTGCAGACAGAACGATAAGGAAAAATGATTGCTTGTAACTCAAGAAATTTGTCAAAAACTGAAAAAAAATCTATTCGATTCCAAATCATTTTTTAAACAGTCATGCTTGCAAATGTCATGCGTTTATGTTTATAAATTAGTCTGTAAATGTGCCAGAAAATTAAGCGTTGTTGAACAAGTAGGAATATTATTATTATTATTTTGTCTTTTAAACAGCCATAACCCAAAAATTTAGATCCTAAATTTTGAATAAAATTTCTCTATACCTTTGCAGCGATTTTCCTAGGTTACATAGTTTTTGAGAAAAAACGCATTTTTCCGTTACATACAAACTTTACTTTACGGGCGGTCAGGGGGAAAGTTGTCGGGCACTCGAGATTTCTACCGACGCAGAATCATCCAAGGATATTTGATAATGCTTTTTGAAAAAAAAAACATTGTTCTGTAATTAGCCTAAATATTAATTAAGTTACTTGGAAAAAAAAATTATTTTTATATAACGTGTATGGTATCGTTCGAATAATCTCGTAACACCGAACTCAAAAATATATTTGTTTTAAAGGAGGTTAGGGAGGGGCGATACACTAAAACCGTGTTAGGAATTATTATGTTGGTATGACACAGAGGAAATTCAATGTTACATGTAATGAGCATATTGCAGATATTAAGTATGGGAGAGGGAATACTGCCTTATCAAGATTAAATAATAGAGAGAGCATCAACATACTATTTAATGAGGGTAAATTGATTTATTGTTCCAGTTTTTATTTTCAACTTTTTGTGAGGGAATCTATTGAAATTTATTTAAGTTGATCGAAAGCATGTAATGATACGATGTCATTTAATATTCCGAATATTTGGGTTCAGTTGTTGAATAATAGTGGGATGCGATCTGTAGATGGATCTAAGAGCGGTGGTAAAATTAAAAGTATAGAGGGCGTTGTTCCTTCTTTCACATAGTGACTGTTCAGACTCTCTGGTTTTTAATTAATTTAATCTCTCGTTTTTTATGTACATTGTATTTGTAGTTTGTGTATATTCTGATGACGATTTGATGAACAAATCGAAACATGTAAATTTTAAATTTTAACATATTTAATGTTTACGTTGACGTCTTTTAAGCAAAATAAAAGTGTTTTAGTGTATATTTAAAAGTATATTTGTTTTAATTTCGTATTGCATTTTTAGAGATATCAAACAAAGTGTACTGAAAAAATATGTGCCTGCCCTCCTATTTTCGTATCTACTGAAACTAAAATTATGAAAAAAATCGGTGTAGTAGGAGTTTGTTAATTAATTAATAGAAAATAATAAATTTAATGTACGGAAGCCTTTGAGCTCGAGTTATACTCGCACTTGACCGATTTATTTATCCGAATTCATTTTTATTTTGAACATCCATAACCGAAAAATTTAGTTACTGAATTTTATGTCTCAGCATATTTGAAAATCATTTTTATTTCTGCCGTGTGTTCCCTAAATTGTATTTGCTTTGTCCAAATCTCAAAATTTGAATCATGTTTTCTATTATCCCCAACTTCCCGCCTTAACTTGCCTTTCAGAAATTCGAGGCTTTCACCAGGAAGTGGGGAGGAGGGGGGCTTCTACAGGATACAAAATCTGGACGCGTTGCAATAATTAGACAGAAAATTACAAGCGTTTAAATAATTGAGGCCATTATCATGAGAGTGTGTTATGACCACATGTACCTTTGTCATATAAAGTTTTACCATACAAAATTTGGACACGCTACGGTAATTTGAAAGGGAGATGTGAGGGTTTTAATATTGCCAGTCCTCACCGTGGGAGAGGAGGGTCTCTAATCACTCTCTGTAACATTATATCACATTGTCCGTAAACATAAAATTTAAACGCTATGCGACAATCTGATCACAAATTAGAACAGTTTAATTTTGTCGGACCCTTATAGTCCACTTTTATAAAATTTAGATGGTTCAATAAAAGAAGAAGAAAAAGAAAGATTTAAAAAATGTTCCCTGAGGATGGGCCCACATAACATTGAACTATAGGCTGGGCTACGACAATTATAATCGAGGGAATAATAATAGGGAGGGACAGAAATGGCAAGGAACATAAATGACATCGGGGACGAAACATCCTATTTTTACTGACGCACCAGTTGGGAATGTTACCATAGCAATATTCCACAACTGTCAACCTGATTATTGATGCTACTCTAACTCAGGGATATTATCAGTAATCTGGTTACCATTCAATTCACATTGCTATTTTCGTTATCTGTACCATCTAATCAATCATATACAGCAAAATCATCAATTCGAACATTTTTTGAAAAAAATAGTAGGTGTTTTTATTCTATTCCCGGGTCTGTAAGTTTGAAAATTTTGAAACTCTATGCTATTGCTGAAATATTTTATAATCATGATAAAACTTATTTGTTTAATTGTGTTTTGAATAAACAAAGTTATATGTGCTTGCACATTTACTTCATATGTAAGAAATAAATGTGAGCATTTGCTCGAAGTTTTTATTGATTAAATATATTTTATATTGGAGCTGCATATGCAGATGGCTAGTAATAATGACTAGAGAAACATTGCGAGTAAGCTATCAACGATAAATGTATGCATAACTCTTTAAAAATACATTAAATTCACATTATTTTTTATGATGCGTTATATTTTTTAAGGTAATGAAATGTCTTCCAATAATATTAAAATAGAAATGTTGATAAAGTAAAGGCTAAGTAAACTAGTCGTTGGGGGCCACCCTAATACCTACCCATCATGGATATGCATATTATAAAATACGAAAATAAAACATGTTTAAACTATCTATAAAATGCATTGCAATTCGAGTAAAATCGTGGCTTGATGCCGTCATAAACTTTAAATGCTCTGTTACTGAATTGCATAAAAGAAACATCCTTATAACTCCAAATTGATAAATCGAAGTAATATCGAATATAGATCCTTATTGATTGATCGAAAAATCGAAGAGTGTGGCAAATATAATTACAAATACCTCGGCAACTAATTATCCGATCGACTTCATTCTTTATGCAAAATTTATGTTTTTTTATTGTCTTTTATATTTAATCCTTAAAATAAACTATTTCAAAATTTTTATATACATTTTATCAGAATGAATATTTCGAAAGTCTGAAAAAAATAGTTCCGGATAATAAAGGTTACTGAAATTCAATAAGCTTCTTCCCATTATTACATACTAAGTACATACCAAATTTCAAGTCTCTAACTCAATTTGTTCGGGAGATATAGCGTTTACAGACGCACACAGAGACACACATACAGACGGACGGCGAATTTTTTTTTTCTCCAAATATGTTTTTCGTAATCTCCAGTGTCTGAAACGTATAAATCCGCGAAATTTTTTTTTCGATTTTCAAAACGATTACAACACATACCCTATACTACGTAAGATGGGTGAGTAAAAGTACTTATTTTTGTATGAAATTTTATCAGTACATTTTCGAGTACTTCTAGCAAAATTTTCTTTTACCTATTTCTACTGAAAATTATCTTAGAGTGAATCTTAGGTTCGATAAAACTCAATTTAATGCATTCCTTTTGTATATTTATTTTATCCATTCTCCATTTCAGTGAGATTGTGCATTGTGAAAATCCCCGTTCACGGCCGTGTTTATTCCGATATCACTTCAAACATATATGAAATAATTAGAGATGTTCAAAAGAACATGGAATAGGAGGTTGCAGATGTTTCTAAATAAATATCTTTTCACTATTAAATTATAGGGTTTAATTAGAGTAATGTTTCTGAAATATTTTCAGTACTGACAATATAAATATACTCTGCCAATGATATATATATATATATATATATATATTTATAAATATTCCACTAGAATATATTATAAGATTTATGTTTAATAAAATACATACAGTATTGCTGCATATTAGACAATTTCAGGTAATAATATATTACTTTATTATTTAAAATTTAAAAGCTTTCGAGCATTAAAAATATATATATATGGGTTTATTTTCTTATTTAGTTACATTTTGCTCTTTGAAAAAAAAATATATAGATCTATTTTTCGTACATATTTCTTTTTTCAAATTGCACTTGTAAATGAGTGTTATACCTTGAAATTGCTCACCGTTTATTTATTATATTATTATTATTTATTTATTTATTTTATTTTATTTTTTTAAAGAAAACAACAAAAATATTAAATGTACTGGATAATTTATAAAACGGAAACAGATTTCTGCAACACAAAGTGTACAATTCGTTTTATAACTTCGATCGATGGAAATAATAAAAGCTTCTTTTATCTTTTCAAAGTATTTCTGAAACATATTGCTAGCCTTATATGTATTTCTTCCTTTTAACTCGCACCTGCGCCTTTAAAACAAACGTGTAAGTGACAAGAGAAAATTTGATTTTAACACACTTTGAAAAGGAAATTCATTTATTCTGTCTTTACAAAGAAAATCTATTATGTTTAGAAATAATACTGCAGGGAACATTTTCAGATTTTTTTATGGAAAGGCGGAGTTTATTTGTAAATTCTTTCAAATAATTTAAGAACTACTTTTGGATAGTTATTATACAACACTGGCTAATAAAAGGAGACAAAGGGCAGACTTTAACCCTTTTATTGTGAGAGTCGACTAATGTCGACATCTAGGAGTTGGGTGCTGTAACCTACATTAAGCGTCGACAAAAGTCACCTAGGCGTTCACGGCGTGTATTGTGCTCACTGTAGTGCGTCACGGGCTTAGCAGTGATGACGTATTGCTCCTGCGTAGTGCAGTAATTTGGCTATAACCAATACCAGTAGCGTGTTTTTCGTATAACCATAAGATATGATTTTTAGTTTTGTATTGGGTCGTTCGGAAAGTCGTGCCCCTTTGGGAAAATGAATTCGTACCGAAAAATTCTGCAAGTAATCAGATAAATGATGTCGCTTTTTTGGTCAAAATATTCCGCACAGGGCATTAACCACCCCAAAAAAATACCGCACTGAAAGGGTTATTCAACTAACGCTTATTATCTGAAAGTTACTGTGTTTAGTTTTTCAATACTTTATAGCGTTATCTAGCACAAAAAAGTTTTTTTTTTTTTTTTTTTTTTATTATTTATTTATTTTTTACTTTAATAGAACAAATTAAATCAAAAGTCTACTTATATTATTTTCTTTAGACTGCATTGATATCTGTACATGGTACATTAGTATAGATTTATTTTGGTGTTACGACATTTTGCGAGAAAATTTTTATCCTCTTTTTAAATATATTGTTAAAATATTATTTCCTATGTGAAAAAAGCAGCCAAATCAATTTCCTCATATTGTTAGAATTGCATATTAGTCTTGATAGAAAATTTTAAGTACATTTGTGGCTCGTAAATTAACACAACTTTTTTTCTAAATTTATTTTAATAAATATATTTTAAGCATATTATCCTCTTTAATAAAAAGGTATGCGTTGCTGACGACTGGGATTTTCGATAATCATTGCCACAGATTAATCTCGGAAAATAAAACATTTGAAGTTGCTGAAAAAATTAATAGCTCCAAATGTATTTGTCAGAAAATTGTTAGACAAACTTCGTTAGAAATGTAAAAAATTATATTTTTCTTGATATAAATTTCAAATCTAAAGATTATGCCGTTTTTCAATTATTGAATTAAAAAAAAATCACAATTTCACAATGGAGTACCATAGCGAAATCTTTATGCGTAAAAAGATAATGATAATGGCCGTGTGTCTTGACGTGAGATTGAGGTGAGATTTGTCCTGACGTGTCCTGGCTATAGCATGGATCACAAATTATAATAGCCTTACTATTCTGTTAAACTACAAAAGTGAATTATGATGCCTCGAATAAGTGATTTTTATTTAATTTTAATATAATAATCTTAGAAACAAGGTTTTGGAAAAAAATTTCGATTGGGATTAAAAAATTGGCCAAAACTGTATATTATTTTGAGTTTAAAAGAGGAAAGGTGGGGGAGCGCTTTATATTATTTAGTTTTCCTCGGGAACTTTTGGTCTGAATTGAATGTTTAATATATCAAAACGTCAGAAATTAAATCGACATTAAATCGCCAATAACTATAACGACTGTCCTTCAGTTCGTTTGGATAGATTTTCATTTAAAAATATAAAATCATTCAACATTGATTTTAGGTATTTTTAAAGTTATTATCACGGGCCCGGGCAACGCCGGGCATGTCAGCTAGTAGTAAATAAGTTTACATTTGGAAACATTATTATTTTGTTAATGACATCAGAAAACTGCGTCAGTAATGTTTCTTTTAAAAGTTAATACTAAAGTTAGACGTTCAATTCTAAAAATTACTTCATAATGTTTCAGAAATAATAAGAGATTTAAAGGGACTGGTTATATAATAAATGTTTTTACAGATATCGTAATTTGTTTTTTTGTTTCGGGAGTTCGTTATTTATTATGATTGTAAAATCATGTTAAATCTTATCATTGGTGAAGTTACATTAAATTTCCATAGATACATCCGCTATATCATATAAAAATATTTTTTTTCTTAATTAATATTAAATGTTTTTTTTTAACTGTGAAATTCATGACTATGCAATAAACTACTAACATTTTCAAGTCGACCACGTGACTAAACGTTTCAAAAGGTAATGAATCAATTATGTGCCGAAAATTTCCGCTTTAGATATTTTTGAAATTTAACTAGCTTACATATTAATTTAGAAAAGATTTTCATTGGAAAGAATGTTTAACTTATTAAAAAACTAAATTAAAATGTTTTGTTATTATGAAAATGGTATTTCCGTGTACGCATATCATAAAATTCTAAAAATTAATTAAATATATTTTTTTAAGCGAACATATCATTTTTTTATCATTGAAAATAAATTAATATGTCATAGAACATTGAAAAGTCCTATAATTGACTAAAATATTATTTCACATATAAAACAAGTTCGGAATACTCAAATTCCTCTTTGTCAAATTAAAATAAAAAGTACACGCAGTTTACGGGAGAGTTCAAATCATTCACATTCATCCAACGGTCGGTCGGTACCATTGCATATCAAAAAAGGTGAGGAAAGTAGGAAAAAGGGGGGGGGGGTAATCACATTTTACTGTCCCTTGATTAAATTAAGCCATATACCGGGACTTTTTGAGAAACTTCGGCACGCTCTTTTTGGCTATGGGAAGTAACAAGCAATCAACCAAGAATAACTTAATGCAGAAGAAATATTGTAGTTTAAATTATATACCGGGACTTTTTGAAAAACTTCGGCACGCTCTTTTTGGTTGTGGAATAAATTTGATAGCTAAACCCTGGCCGCGAAGTTTGATCCTGCCCCACCTGTTGAAATGTCCGGAGTATATGTCATTCCATTTACAGTTATGGAACACCGGCGCACCAATGAACCGATTGCCATCAATAAATTTTAATAGTATTTTTCGCCTTCTTTAATCAAAGAAATTCTGTCATTAAACAAGCCAAAGAATATACTATTTATGTTTAATGGTGACAATTAGATCGCTGGTGTGCCACTGTTCCATCACTGCATTTAACACCGATGAAGATGGACAATTTGAATACATAGGAATGAAGACATGAAAATTGAAAGACAGTATAAATAAACATAAAAGAGATCTAAAATTTAACAAACCTTCCACTGCTCTATCGAGACTTCACCAAACCCGAAATGTTAAAATACATTTTAATAATGCTAAAGTAATATGCTTTATGAGAAATTACTATTATTTAATAATTCGAGAATTTGTTGAAATTATAAATAAGCATGGAAAAGTGTGCAATGATGTATTGGCCTACAATATTCCAAGTACATGGCTTAATTTAATCAAGGGGCAGTAAAATGTGATTCTCCCCCCATTTTCGTTCTTTCCTCACCTTTTTAGGTGCGTTCGTAATTATATAAATACGTAGCACCAATTGTCGTCGTCTGGTCCGTCCGTCTATCTGTCTGTCCGTCCGTCCGCCTGTCTGTCCGTCCGTCAGCATTTAACAACGCAAATACTACCCAACTGAATTGTTTGAAATTTAAGATAGATTATCTTTGCAGAATTTTGTCGAGATATTTCAAATTTTATGAAAATCGAATCAAAACTTTAGAAGATATTAATAAAAATATTTATTAAGAAATTTTAATTTAAAAAAATCGGTGCTTTCTTGTTTTAGCAGCTTTCGAGGTTTAACCGTTAAGCGACCGAGATACTTATTTTATTACAGAAATTAATCTGCAGACGATATAATTCATTTCACAGAAATAAAAATCATCAAGATCTGAATATTGATATAACTAGTTATAGTACGAACGCACCTCATTTGTCACGTTTGACGTACAATTTCCAACTTGTTTGCTATACGAGGGTATCCATCGACCGTTGGGCAAATATGAATGATTTGAATTCTCCCGTAGGAGCGCAGTATAGAGACATACTGTTTACAAGAATGTGTTCAGGACGTTTGTGTTTCAACACCTGTTTTATTTATAAATCCTGATGGAGACTGGGTTCACAGCCGAAAGTGCTCGATATATTTTAATATTTTAAAATCTCGATAAAGTTTTAATCATGTTTTAGGTAATGGAATCACATGTACATTTTATTTTTAAATATTATCGCATTAGTATTCTGATAATTTAATTTACATAGGATTATTTCCAATTAATATATATATATATACAGAGTGTTTATAAACTCATGGTACTTAGTAACAATCATTTATTGTATAGGAATGTATGGGACCAAGTGACGCATTAAGGTAAAAACACCAGGGGGGCAATTAGGCCCCTGTTTTAATTTTCAAAATTTCTCATTCATTCCAGAAAATTTTTAAGCTATCCTTTTCTTGACATTTCATAATTACTTAATAATAAAATTCTTCTTTGAAAATTTTTGGTATGAAATCGAAATTTTTTGAATTGAAAATAGAAATAGAAATAGAAATTTTTTGAAATAGAAATGGAGTTTTTGGTTGATTCCACTGGCGGTAGAGGACAGTAAGTGACTGGTCGCCGTTCAGTACCATACATTCAAGAAGAAGAAATCGCCATTTTTTATTGTGCTATCGTTCGTCATGGAAGACTTTACATTTGCCGAAAAAGCCGACATGCATTTCATGCATGGTCGTGCAAATGGCAACGCCAGGGCTGCCCTACGAATGTATCAGGAGCAGTTCCATCGCAGAAGAATGATTGATCATAGAATGTTTCAGCGCTTACACCGTCAGCTTTCTGAAACAGGTTCTTTCCACGTCACCAGACAGGAAACTGGGCGAGAAAGAGATGTACGCAGTGCAAGCCTGGAAGAAATTATTTTGAATTTTGTGAGTGAAAGGCCCGAATCAAGTACAAGAGCTGTTGCACAGAATTTAGGTGTGAGTCATCCGACCGTTTGGAGAGTGTTAAATGAAAATCGATTTCATCCTTTCCGTTTTCAACGTGTATAAAATTTGAATCTTCTGCGGTTTAACTTTTGCCAGTGGGTTTTGCAGCAACATGTATTGCAGCCAGACTTTACTGCTCATATCCTATTTACAGATGAGGCAGTATTTACAGGGTGTATTTAATGCGCTCAATTTCCATCTTTGGGGAACCAATAATCCACATGCAACGCGGCCACAGGCTTATCAACAACGATTTTTTGTGAGTTTGTGGGCGGGTATTTAAAGGGATCCAGAGAAACGTTGGTCGGAAGATGATAAATTCAGAATATAAGTTAGGTGATCGACTGATTTACAGAGAAAATTGTATTTCGTTAGACCTGTTGTGTGAGGTATTGAATTGTGTCTGAGGAAACGAGTATTCAGATTAACACATTGATGGACAGTAGGAAATAGTGAAGTTCGAAAATTGACACTATATGTTTTTGTAATTTTTAGAATATTAGAAGTATAGTTTTACTCTTTCTGCTTAAATAAACTTAATTTTGATTAATTCAGCACCTTTAATTAGGTTGCACTACTCCCTTCACAACCACGTCAGGGTGGCTAGTCGTCAGGGAAAAATACAGTAAAAAAAGTGATAAATACCAGTACATTCTTATAGAAAAATTTATGTTGATTATTCGATCAAATAATCAATTTGAATTTTTCTATAATATACTGGTAATTATCATTTTTTACTGTATTTTTCCCTGACCACTAGCCACCCTGCACGTGCATACTGTAGTTGCAACTCATATAACAGGTGGAAAACGAACTTGAACCTAAAAAAAATTCTGCAAAACATGGCACTTGTACGCCGGTAAATGCACATTTGTGCTGCTATAGCCGTAGTGTCTAAAAACGACCGTTTCGTTTTGGGCGGCTATAGCCGCCATGCCACATTGTGAACTTCGCTTTGACGGCTATAGCCGCAAGTGTCCGCCAACGTGTTAATAATTATTTGATTGGTCCATACCTACTACCAAAGAGGCTGGATGGTCGCTGTTACCTTATTTTTGAAGTGAAAACTTCTTTAGGCACGTTGAGCATTTTTTGAGATGGGAAAAAATCATTGAACTCGCGACACTGTTACCGACACCTCTGTATATTTGAAGTGAAAACTTCTTTAGGCGCGTTGGGCATTTTTTGAGATGGGAAAAAACCATTGAACTCGCGACACTGTTACTGTAACCGACACCTCTGTATATAAGTATGTACATGTATTGTGTATAGTTCGGTATCAGGTAGGACGGGGCGGTCGCGTCGCGCACCCCATGCTTGCCTGTGCGCTATTGTTTTTTATGAAAATTATTTATATATTATATTTATTATATATTTATTAGCCACACACAGGGTGGCTTATTCTTTCAATCTCTATCATTTTTCATGTTTATGAAAAGTCACAGCAATCCATCGTTGCCACAGATTAATCTCGGAAAATGAAACATTTGAAGTTACTTAAAAAATTAATAACTCGAAAATTATTTGTCACAAAATTGTTTTACAAACTGCGTTAGAATGGTAAAAAATTGTATTTTTCTTGATATAAATTTCAAATCTAATGATTATGTCGTTTTTCAAATATTAGATTTCAAAAATTACAAAACTTCACAATGGAGTACCGTAGCGAAACTTTTACGCGTAAAAAGATAATGATAAAGGCATTGTGGCTCGACTTATCGCGTATACTGGCCATAGCATGAGTAACGAATTATAGTAAACTTATTATTCTGTTAAAATATAAAAGTGAATTATGTATATACATTTTTAAAAAATAAAGAAAAACATTGTATCACAAACATCAACAAAATTTTCTCTTCTATTTATTCCCTTATTCCAAAGATATCGTTTTATCGTCTGCTGCCATAGCAACATGAATTAAATTTCATTAAAAAAAAATTGCTCAGTGGTAGAAAAACATTTTTCTAAATCGAATGGTTATTGAATAACTCAACACTTTAACAGGGGAATTTTTATTTGTTATTTAGATATTTTAAAATTGTTTGTTGTCATTGCGCTTTTATTCTGAGTTACAGCTAGTTTATTTATTTTTTAAATAAAAGCCGTGTGTGGCAATCTATATTCGGCCTTATAGCAGAATTTTCCCCTCTTGTATATATTATTTTTATGTAAATTAAACAGTAGTATATTATTATATTATATAATATAATTAAATATGTAATATATTAAATATTTATATAATTATATATTAATATATAATTATATATATATATTATATATATAGTATATATAATATATATTATATATAATATATATATATATATATATATATATATATATGTATGTGTGTGTGTGTGTGTTAGAGATTGTGACGGTGTCTCAAGAGGATTAAACTAGGTTAACTAAATCTATTAAAGAGCTTCAGAGTAAATTTATAATTACATATGTCGATAAAGCTAACACAAGTTATGCATTAATCTGTAAAAAAATGTATGGTGAAATATTAAATGAAAGTTATAATAACAGCGATAACTATGAGCTGTTGAAATTGAAAGTTTCAGTGATGGAAAACAGGGTTAAGACACTATATAAAAAAGTTAAGTTGAAGCAGAAAAGTCAACGTTTCCCATATCTTGTTATAGTGCCAAAGTTTCACAAAAAACAGTGAAATTTAGAATTGTAACATGTGGGTACGGTTCATACCTAGAGTCTGCTAATAAGAAATTGTTGGGAGTTTTGAGTAATGTGTTTGATAGAGTGTTGAGTACAGAGTCCACATTTATTATAAAGAACAGTTACATTTTATTAGATAAATTGAAAAAACATCAAAACATAAAGAGTATGTTTGTATATGATTTTGCAGACCTATACAGTACCATTAACTTACTAGATTTAAAGAACAAGGTTATAGATTTTTATAACAAAAACATCAATATAGATAGCGATAAAGATTGGTTTATTAACTTGTTTCAGTTAGTAGTACAAGAGAATTACTGGTATGAATTATAGGAGTTACATAATTACTAGGAATTATATATATAGGAATTATATAATTACTGGTATGAGGGGAGTAGAGTATTTAAACCGATTCGTGGAATCCCAATGGGGGGGGAGTTGCAGTTCAATTTTAGCTGACATGTACTTACATATATATGAGAATAACAATATTTTAAATAGAGAAATATTGAGTTATAGGTATATTGATGATGTTTTAATAGTTGGATTAAATAAGGAAAAATGTAAACCTAGATTTTAAATATTATCCAAATACTTTAAAACTAGAACTCTCCTCCCAGAATATTAAAAACATCAGTTATCTGGATGTGAATTTAGAGTTGGAGAATGACAATTTGATAACAAGGGTTTATGACAAGAGAAATGATTTCGATTTTAAAACTTTAAAGATCTTAAATTTTGAATCGGACGTGCATATTTCAGCATTTAGAAATGTGTTTACAAACGCTTTAGTTCGTATTGAGAGATTATGTTCAAGATTTGGCGATGCAGTTGGCGAATTCATGGAGTGGATTAACATGGCATTGATGCAGGGTTAACCTGTGAACTTTGTACGGAGAAATATGATTAATTTTATAGGTAGAAGTAAATATAGAAGTGAACTGAATTCATTTTTGAATGCTAAGTGTGGTCTAAATCAGTTGTTTGATGAGTTCAGATAGGGTTGGTTACTGCTGTGTGTAGCTTAGTGTTTTGGTTGATAGTTTGAATTAATTTGGTCTCGGCAGGAGAAGTGGTCGTTGCTTGTGTGGAAACCAGTTTTAACCCTGCAGTGCATGTCGTTAGCCATGCCCTCCTGCCTTCAGGTTTAATTTTCCTGGTTTTGGTTTTTCGTTAGTATTTTGTGTTTGGTTATAATTGTATTATAGTTTTCATTGGTTATATTTTAGTGTTCAGTTGATATAATGTTATTTGTTTTGGGCTATATAGTGTGGTTAGTGTAAATTTCTAATTGTATTTTAGTATATATATATATATATATATATATATATATTGCAAGAAGAATGTCCTACAGAATTTTAGAAGTAGGAATCTGGATAAATAAAGATGATGACAAAATCTATTTATGACAAAATAAAACATGATATAAGGAAAGAGCTTATCAGTAGTGATATTAGACATAATATCAATTTGAATACTTCGAAAAATCTAAATATTTGTAAAGAAATAGAAAAATCAATATTTAATTGTGATAGTAATCGAAGGGAAAATGACGTTAAGGGATTTATATTTAATATGAAAAAGAAATTGATACCGGAGACTTTAACAACTTTACAATCTAACACAAGAAATGTTAATAACGATTTGGGTTTGAACTAATTGCGGTATTGAATCAAGAAACAGGATCTACAGAGATATTGTAATTTAAAGAACTGTCAGAAAAGTACGGAAGAAAAGATCTATTTTATATTGGATTATGTGGGGAATTGCTATAAAGGAGTTAATTTTGGTAAATATTTAAACAAGTACAATGATCTACTACCAGTGAGTAAAGTAAAAATAATTAAGGCATTTAAATATGATAAGCCTTTAGGCCGTGTTATGTTTAATTATAATGGATATTCAAAAGACCTAAAGAGGGGTATTGATGAAAGTACATGCAGTTGCAATGATGGAGAATTTATTGGAGTGAAAACTTCTTTAGGCGCGTTGGGCATTTTTTGAGATGGGAAAAAAACCATTGAACTCGCGACACTGTTACTGTAACCGAAACTGTTACCGACACCTCTGTATATTTGAAGGTAAAATTTCTTTAGGCACGTTGGACATTTTTTGAGATGGGAAAAAACCATTGAACTCCCGACACTGTTACTGTAACCAGAACCTCTGTATATAAGTATGTACATGTATTGTGTATAGTTCGGTATGAGGTAGGGCGGGGCGTGCGCGTCTCGCGCCGCAGGCTTGCCTGTGGACTATTGTTTTTTATGAAAATTATTTATATATTATATTTAATATATATTTATATATTATTTTTATGTAAATTAAACAGTGGTATTTTATTATATATATTATAATATATATATTATATATATATAATATATATTATAATATATATAATATATAATATATATATATATATATTGAAATTCGTGTTTTCACTTCTGTCGGCACTCCCGGAGTGCTTGTGTTTTTTTTTGCAACAGGTTTTACCAGAACTGTTGCAAGATGTACCGATCGCCATTCTTAACCGGATGTGGTTTCAACATGATGGAGCGCCCGCACACTTCTCCACCGATGTGCGCAGTTACCCGAATGCCACATTTGGGACGCGATGGATTGGGCGTGGTAGACCAGTTCCTTGGCCATCGCGATTTCCCGATTTATCGATCCTTGATTTCTTTTTATGGGGACATCTGAAGAGTCTTGTTTAGGAGACTCCAGTTGACTCAGACGAAAATTAGTATCTCGCATATCCGAAGCTGCTGCACATGTGCGGGAAATTCCTGACATCTTTAGAAGTCTTTGCCAATCGCTCCACCGACGCCGCGAAGCATGTATCACAGTTGGTGGGCGCAATTATGAACACTTATTGTAATATTATTGTATGCATTATTATTTACTTGTAAACTACATTATAAATAAATATTATATCTTTTTTATTCATGTATTTCGTTTGATAAGTTTGCCAGTTTTGCGGGTTTTTTTAATTCAAAAATTTCGATTTCATACCAAAAATTTTCAAAGAAGAATTTTATTGTTAAGTAATTATGAAATGTCCAGAAAAGGATAGCATAAAAATTTTCTGGTATAAATGAGAAATTTCGAAAATTAAAAAGGGGGCCTAATTGCCTTCCTGGTGTTTTTACCTTAATGCGTCACTTGGTCCCATACATTCCTATACAATAAATGATTGATACTGTGTGCTCTACCTACCCTTAAAGTTTGTACCATGAGTTTAGAAACACCCTGTATATATAATAACTAATGCTATTTTCTGATCACAAAAAAATGTTTATAAAGTATCCTATTTTATCAAACTAACGTAATTTTAAATAACATTTGCATCTAAATATTTTCAATAAAGAAGAGACTTTTTTCCCGCTAATAGGAAATAATTTAATTCCGAAGTTGTTTATCTATCCATATTGTTAGTTTTCAAACATGCTTAAACAAATTTCTAAATTCAACATTTTTTTAGCATTTAAAACCTGCTTTATCTCTAAAAAGGAACTTTTTCTACTTCCTTTTCAAAAGCAAAAATCTGTAAAATAGATTTTTACAACATAATCCTTTACAAAAGGAAACATTAATTAAAAGTAAACCAAGTGAATTAAATGCAAAAAAATAAAAATAAAAAAACCTTTTTAAAATCCGTAACTATGCTTTTCTAAACACGCTTCTTTTCATGAAAAGAATTAATATTCATCTATTTCATACTTTGTTTCCTTTATTCAATATAGTAAAAAACTGGTATACAAATATCAATTTTTTTCTTATATTTTATTCAATGAAGCGGTGACAAATATAATAATATTTGCAAGGGAAAGAAGAACATTTCGGACGTACAACTGTTCTTAAAATCAAAATATGATTGACTCAGAGACATATAACAATTTATTTTACATCCATTCATAAAGTGCATGATTTAAAATCAAAAGAAAGGTCAATTTAAACCAAATTAGAATGATTTTTAGAATGACTTTTTCATTGCCACCTAAAAATGGATGATCCTCGGATGATCCAAAAATCACAGAAGAAATAAAATTTTAATAATTCGATGAGTACTAGTAGAGTGTTTCGATATGAGAGTGGCAACACACGGAACATAAAATTTTAATTGTTTAGACGATTCTAGACAGAAGAGAATCGTCAAGAATATTGGCGAGCTGCCATTATTGCCAAGCGAATACTTCTTGTCTCACCCGTTTTTTCGAACTCGTCCAGGTGAATATCACAAAGTCTGGAATGTAGGTTTGCCATAGTTTGTTGCCTTAGTTTTGCCATAATATCTGTATAAGTAAAGTCTGCGCATGCGCCCTGGGTGTATATCGCCACTCGCACATAGAGTCACCCTATTACTGAAAATAACATGATGTTTCTTTCACGGAAAGAGGCCGGAAACATGGGATTTTGTTTATAAAAACGAATTTTTTAGTGAAAAATAGTATTTGTCTGAATAGATGCATTTTACACCAACAAGTGTCGTTTCAGTTGTGTCAGAAATTTATACACTGTACATCTACACTGCAGTCTTTCAAAATACCTATAGAATTACAAATGTTCAATTTAATAGATACTCCTAGACGAGTGAAATAGATTTGAGATGCGACAAAAGATAATCTACAGAGAATTTAAAATATTTCTGAAGAAATGTATGTCATATGATGGTTTAAAGAGCAAAATACAGATGCTTTGGATCCAATAGGATGTTATCTTTGGGAGAGAAATGTATCTACTCTGATAATATATAAATTATCCCTCTATATTAAAAAAAGGTAACGATTTGGAAATGGACGAATGAAAATCTGCGTAGATCTTCCCGACATTTTTTTCTTTTCTTTTCTTCTAGAAAATAGGCAATTCTGCGCGATACCAATCGGTATGGCGAAGTGATTAAGCGGGGGGGGGGGGCGTAGAGAACAGAGGGCAGTAATAGTTTCCAATTTCCAGCTCGAAAATTACAGCTCGACTTTTAACACATTCCGGTCCTAAAATAGGGACATTTCCTTTATATGATTTCACTATACTTTTAAATTATTTTAATTACTAATAAAATCTTTGTCAATAAATTCAATATAATAGAAGAATTGTAATAGTTTTTGCCATTTCAAAATACATATAATACGGTTTGCACTTTTTTAGTGGATATGGTATATAATAGTCACTTCTGCGAATATTCTCTCCGGGACTGCGCGTTTTAAAGGCAGCGAGGCGTATGAATTCTTTGCCAATGCTGGGATAAATTAACCAATGAGCGGCTTGTAAGGATGCGGACTTAATTTTATACTCGGCATAATTTAGAAGTGAAAAGTTAGACGCGCGAGTTGAAATGAATTATAGGATATCGAATGATAACTTTAATAAAAAAAAAATGAATGCTTCAAAAGAAGAAATAAATTAAGTATTTTTACAATTAAGTGTAGCTCTTAACAGATTAAGATTTTTAGAATAAGATTTAAAAGAATATGTCGATTAAGGTTATGGAATAAAAATATAATTTAGATTGAAGATATATTTAAAAGACAGGTAACAAGTAGAATTGTAAGAATTTGGAATAAATTAATTTAAGAAAAATGGCGATTTTTTTTTTTAAAATTTATATATATATATACATATCAAAGGCGTCCGGCTAACATAACAGTATCAATTAATATATATATATATATATATATATATTTACTGTATATATATATATATATACAGTAAAACCTCCATAACGGACACTCCCGAATAGGGGACACCTCTATTTAACGGACACTTTTCAAATCCCCATTCCCAAAATCTAAATTTTTGTATGTTTAACCTCTGAATAGCGGACATTCCGAATAGCGGACAGTAGTTTTGGCGATCAAGGATGAAAAATGGTTTTTTAACGAGAAAGAAAATGGAAAAAAAAAGTAAAAAGCCTCGTAATGTATCAAGGCAATGTGTCACAAATTTTTTGACCACAGATAACTGTACGGGGTGGTCTCTGGAAAATCCCCAATGACCTGGGGAATCCCCCAATATAGTATGTATTTTGTATCGATTACTGTTTGATTCTTCAGATTTCATGGACATACAATATTCAAAGTTTCAAAAAATGTAAAACCATTTTTATAGTTTTCTGAATATATTGATTTCTGCATATTCTGAATTTAGTGTCTTGTTTGTAATTAATGTTTTGAGAATGACCTCAAAATGAAAGCGATTAACTTTAAAAGAAGAATTTGAAATTGTAAATGTAAGTGAATCTGAAAAACAGAAATAGAGTTTACGGATATTTGCCGAATGTTTTAAAATAGGTAAAACACAAGTGGGAGAAATTTTACGAAATAAAGAATTTGTGGATTATTAACTCGAACGAGAAAACCAAAAATGTGAAATTGAGGCATACTGATTCCATTGAAATTAATTCTATATTTCTGAATTGGTTTACTTCACTCCGTTAAAAAAAAAATCCATTGATTGGGCCTTTGATTGAGGAAAAAGCTTTAAAAGTCGCCAAAGAACTCGGATTACATGATTTTAAGGGTTTGGGTAGATGGCTGGAAAAGTTTCTGTCTCGGCATAACATCTCTTACAAAACAATATGTGGAAAAGCAAAATCTGTAGCTCTGAAAAAATTGGAGGATTGGCATGAATAATAGCAATCAATTTGTAAAGATTATGAGGAGAGAAACATTTTTAATGCTGAGGAGAGCGGACTCTTTTTCAGAATTTTTTCGAATAAGACTTTGTGCTTTAAAAAGGATGGCTGTATCAACGAAAAAATGACAAAAGAGCGAATCACTATTTTATGATGTTGCAATGTATTAGGGGAAATTTAAATTCCTCTTATAGTTCAAAAATCTCTGAAACCCATGCTTTTCTCAAAGAACATCCAATTAAAAAAAAAATTGGTGTTATAGAGCGAATAAAAAACCGTTGGATAACCAGTTTTTTAGTGATTAAATGGTTAACTTTCTTTTATTATAGGATGAAAAAACAAAGAAAAGTTATCTTATTTTTGGACAGTGCAACTTCTCATCCAAAACATTTTAAATTGGAAAATGTCCCCCCCCCCCGCCCCGCAAAGACAACTTCCGTATGCCAGGCCAGCCCCTTGATCAAGGCGTTATACACAATTGTAAAGTCTAGTAGAGAAAGCTTTCATTAAGTCATATTCTTTCGAAGTTTTATTCTGTGAATAAAGTTGAGAACAGCCTAAAATTAGTTGATGTTCCCGATGCTTTCAAATTCGGATTTCTTCAGCTGTAAAAGACATATAACCGGAATGCGTACGACAATGTTTCAGAAAAGAAGGCTTTATATTAAATGAAAATGAAACACTTATTTCCGATAGAAATGAACTATCACAATAAGTGAATTAATGAAAGGGATCAGGAGTGAAGAAATGCCGAAATGTCCATCAAGATTGATGAGGACTTACTGAAAAAGAATCAGCTGACGTATATTCCTTCAGAATTTTCGACAAAAGCTGACTCTATTAGTGATATGAATCAGATACTGAAACCAGGGGATGTTTCCTGCAATATCGAGAATTTACAAGAAGCGGCAAAACACAGTGAGCAGTTACACAAATTTTTCTCTTTTTCCAAAAAAAAAGATGATTCAGAAGGATTAAAACTACTGATAGCATTAAAACGTCGCATAGAAAAACTAATCACATGTAATCGCAAGCAAAAGCAAACTTTTGTAACAGATTTTTTCCTTAAGAATGTAATAAACGGTGGAAAAATGTATGTACAATTTCATTTCAGTTTTATTGCTTAAAAAAGTAATTTAAATTTTTGATTAATCATATAATAGAAGTTCTCGGACATATAAAAGACAATTAATGAAACGTTATTCCTTTCTTAGCAATTTTGTGAATCTCTAAAGTTTTCCCAATAGCGGACACCTCCGAATAGCGGACAATTTCTGCGCTCCCGAGGTGTCCGTTATTTAGAGGTTTTACTGTACCTCCGAATAGCAGACAATTTCTGCGCTCCCGAGGTGTCCGTTATTTAGAGGTTTTACTGTACCTCCGAATAACGGACACCTCGGGAGCGCAGAAATTGTCCTCTATTCGGAGGTGTCCGCTATTGGGAAAACTTTAGAGATTCACAAAATTGCTAAGAAAGGAATAACGTTTCATTAATTGTCTTTTATATGTCCGAGAACTTCTATTATATGATTAATCAAAAATTAAAATTACTTTTTTAAGCAATAAAACTGAAATGAAATTGTACATACATTTTTCCACCGTTTATTACATTCTTAAGGAAAAAATCTGTTACAAAAGTTTGCTTTTTCTTGCGATTACATGTTATTAGTTTTTCTATGCGACGTTTTAATGCTATCAGTAGTTTTAATCCTTCTGAATCATCTTTTTTTTTGGAAAAAGAGAAAAATGTGTGTAACTGCTCACTGTGTTTTGATGCTTCTTGTAAATTCTCGATATTGCAGGAAACATCCCCTGGTTTCAGTATCTGATTCATATCACTAATAGAGTCAGCTTTTGTCGAAAATTCTGAAGGAATATACGTCAGCTGATTCTTTTTCAGTAAGTCCTCATCAATCTTGATGGACATTTCGGCATTTCTTCACTCCTGATCCATTTCATTAATTCACTTATTGTGATAGTTCATTTCTATCGGAAATAAGTGTTTCATTTTCATTTAATATAAAGCCTTCTTTTCTGAAACATTGTCGTACGCATTCCGGTTATATGTCTTTTACTGCTGAAGAAATCCGAATTTGAAAGCATCGGGAACATCAACTAATTTTAGGCTGTTCTCAACTTTATTCACAGAATAAAACTTCGAAAGAATATGACTTAATGAAAGCTTTCTCTACTAGACTTTACAATTGTGTATAACGCCTTGATCAAGGGGCTGGCCTGGCATACGGAAGTTGTCTTTGCGGGGCGGGGGGGGGGAACATTTTCCAATTTAAAATGTTTTGGATGAGAAGTTGCACTGTCCAAAAATAAGATAACTTTTCTTTGTTTTTTCATCCTATAATAAAAGAAAGTTAACCATTTAATCACTAAAAAACTGGTTATCCAACGGTTTTTTATTCGCTCTATAACACCAATTTTTTTTAATTGGTTGTTCTTTGAGAAAAGCATGGGTTTCAGAGATTTTTGAACTATAAGAGGAATTTAAATTTCCCCTAATACATTGCAACATCATAAAATAGTGATTCGCTCTTTTGTCATTTTTTCGTTGATACAGCCATCCTTTTTAAAGCACAAAGTCTTATTCGAAAAAATTCTGAAAAAGAGTCCGCTCTCCTCAGCATTAAAAATGTTTCTCTCCTCAGAATCTTCACAAATTGATTGCTATTATTCATGCCAATCCTCCAATTTTTTCAGAGCTACAGATTTTGCTTTTCCACATATTGTTTTGTAAGAGATGTTATGCCGAGACAGAAACTTTTCCAGCCATCTACCCAAACCCTTAAAATCATGTAATCCGAGTTCTTTGGCGACTTTTAAAGCTTTTTCCTCAATCAAAGGCCCAATCAATGGATTTTTTTTTAACGGAGTGAAGTAAACCAATTCAGAAATATAGAATTAATTTCAATGGAATCAGTATGCCTCAATTTCACATTTTTGGTTTTCTCGTTCGAGTTAATAATCCACAAATTCTTTATTTCGTAAAATTTCTCCCACTTGTGTTTTACCTATTTTAAAACATTCGGCAAATATCCGTAAACTCTATTTCTGTTTTTCAGATTCACTTACATTTACAATTTCAAATTCTTCTTTTAAAGTTAATCGCTTTCATTTTGAGGTCATTCTCAAAACATTAATCACAAACAAGACACTAAATTCAGAATATGCAGAACTCAATATATTCAGAAAACTATAAAAATGGTTTTACATTTTTTGAAACTTTGAATATTGTATGTCCATGAAATCTGAAGAATCAAACAGTAATCGATACAAAATACATACTATATTGGGGGATTCCCCAGGTCATTGGGGATTTTCCAGAGACCACCCCGTACAGTTATCTGTGGTCAAAAAATTTGTAACACATTGCCTTGATACATTACGAGGCTTTTTACTTTTTTTTCCATTTTCTTTCTCGTTAAAAAACCATTTTTCATCCTTGATCGCCAAAACTACTGTCCGCTATTCGGAATGTCCGCTATTCAGACGTTAACCCTTAACCGGAAACGTACCGTCTGTGAGACGGTGGTGTCTACATATATACCCTTTATGCAAAAATGAAGGTATACTCAATATTATCACGCCATCTAATCGTTACACTATTGGTCCTCTCACCCCCCCCCCCCCGACCCATTTGCAACACCTGATCTTTTTTAGTTGTTGAAATAAAAAATATTTTCTTTTCGCCACAGTCTGTCAGACGGTGTGTTTCCGTTTATGTAATTTTTTGCTTTGGAATATCGAGATGGCGGAGCCGTCAAAGCGGGTACGCTTTCTTGATAAAGACTTTGAAGAGACTATTTTGCGAGGGTTTGATGAAGTAGGAAGTGACATAAGCTATGTTGAAAGTATTTCAGATGATGAATATATAAATTCTGAACACGAAAGTGATTCAACATTGTCAGAAAATTCTAATGAAAGCGAAAATAAAGATGTAAGAAATGATGAAAAATTAGCAGACGCAGATACGAAATAAATATATGGAAAAAAATCGGTACCGATGGTCTGTTTCAGAAGTTCGCCCCTCGTCAAGAACAAAAAAACACAATATTATAAAAGTGCCAGTTTTAAGATGAAAAGCTTGAGATCTCGGAGAAAAGCGAGATCCATTCTCTGTCTGGCAGTTGTTGTTTACAAATGATATGTTAGTGCATATAGTGAAATGGACAAACCATAAAGTAATTCAAATGCGAATGAAATATGATACTCTGACCAGTAATATGAAAGAAAGTAATATGGAGAGACGACTAGAAAATCCCCAATTACCCCGGGAATTGCGCTTTATAATAGCTCGCATTCTGCAAAAACCTGTTGAAAATGTGCCCCAGGTAGATGATGACTTAATACTTCTCAAAGGCAAAGCATGTTTTTTGTGTCACAGAACTAACCATAGAATGACAAAATACCTGTGTGTACAGTGCCGGAAGCCTGTATGCCTGCAATGCTCGAAACCTAAATACAATGATTGCATAAAAAATGCTGATATTTAGAACATGCTGCAATATTTACTATTAAATGTTTTGTTAATTTTACTGTCTAATATATTTTTTTAATTCATATTCTACTAATATATATAAAAATAGTTGCATTTATTTCATCATTTTGTCGAAAATGTAAATATTTGAATAATTGTGTGTAATTTTGAAATACTTCCTCTATCCGCCATTCAAAACTTATTTTTACGCTGTTATATTAAAAATGTGTTCCTGTTAATGCATTACTGTTAAAGAATAAACGTTTAAGTTCACTATTTAGTAAATTATTATGAGTTGTTTTCTTTTTAAAATTTTATAGAAATTTTTAAAAGTTAGCAGTCTCACAGACGGCACGTTTCTGTTTGTGTTCTGAAATTTCACGTTTCCGGTTAAGGGTTAAACATACAAAAATTTAGATTTTGGGAGTGGGGATTTGAAAAGTGTCCGTTAAATAGAGGTGTCCGCTATTCGGGAGTGTCCGTTATGGAGGTTTTACTGTATATATATATATATATATATATATCAATAAATTAATATATATATATAATTTATGTTAACTATTGCTTTTTTATGAATTGGACTGTCATGTATTAAATTTTAAGAAAAATATTTGATCATTTGTGTAGCAAACGTAAGCAGATTTCAAATGTTTTTGTGTCATTGCTATTATTGTGTACATCTTGTATTGAGCAACTACGTTAGAATCTTAATAAATCTAAACCAATGATCTAATACGAGTCTCTTAAAACTTATGAAGATTAGCTTTTAAAAGTATGCGCTTATTTAAATTGAGCAGGCCTGTCAAAACACATGAACCACGGGCCAGAACTGGTCCACCAAATACTTATTTGTGGGCCCACCAAGACTTTGGCATTTTACTTGTGTTTACTACAGTTGATCGAGCATGCATCGGAAAAACACCTTGCACGGACACACGTACCAACCGTAGTCTTAGGTATGGAAAGTACCTGAAAGATATGTATATCAGTGTTGTCAGTTGGGTATTTCTCAACTAAATGTTGTAGCTTTCAGACTTTTTTTTAAAAATCCCGCTCATCTGGCACCATTTATGTATATAGTCAGATTTAACTAAATATTGAATTTTAGTTTCAAGAAATTGTGGATCAAAAATAACAATTCGTAACGTAGCAAAGCGCGTGATCTTGAGTTGGAAATTTCAAAATTTGTAAAAAAAATCAGTATTTTATTTATAATTTGGCATTTTATGTCCAAAACGAATACTTTATTTATTTATTTTTTTATATGCGGCCAGTTTTACCAGTTTTAAAACTGGTTGGAGCCGGTTCTGAAAGTGAAACCATCCTCATATTAAAAAATTGTACAAATGCACAACGACTGATATTGACCTCAGGTAACCTTTGCAAGAAAATCATTTAAAACCATTACAATACAAGCGAAAAATCTGTAAAAATTGCTCCCATCGGTTTAAATTAGCGTTTGTTTTTCTCCGCGTGAATAGTGTAGACCTTTAACAAGTAAAATAATATACGTATCTTAAATATTCCTAATGTCTTGAACAGCGTTTTAAATTATGTGCTTATTTAGATTATTATAAAACCAGGGTATTATGTTTTCCCACATTGGATATTTAATAATGTAGCTTGTTTTCTTTTGAATAAAACGGTATCTGTGCATTAACTATACATTTATTTAAAATTTTGATTTATTAACTGTTTTTTACAAAATTCAATATTGAGTAATTACATACACACACCTAAAAAAATCCCTTGCTAAACGTTTACAAATTACAAGAAATCTTTTTTTTTCGCTTTGTTACAGGACTCTGTTACAAAAAAAATATATTTTCTAAATATAATGGACGTGGACGGAAACAAAAATTTGCCATCTCATAGCTTCAATTTTTCAAAGTTTTTGTTACCACTAAAATTTAATAATAACTTTTGGCTTATTTACTCGCCAAAATCTGCGATTAAACAGCTCAAATAATAAAATTTTAATGATAACAAAAAAGCATAAATGTTAGCATCTATTCAATACTGAAAAGAAAGCTTAAACTAAAGCGACATTATAAATTTAATTAGTTTGTATATTTATTAAATATATGTGAGAATGTATTACAAGATCCAAGATCCTAGATCCTAAAATAATATCAATACAGAAATTGTGTACTGAAACTTACAAAACTGTGTAATTCAAAGAAGATGTATTGGTGATTATCTCCGAAACTGCTGAGAATAGAATCATACTTCTAATTACAAAACATATAGACGTAAGGTTAAAGGTATAAAGGTATAAAGGTGTTTCATTAACAGACCGACAAACTTGCAGGAGGTGTAGGGGGCACAGAGACGACTCGGAATCACATAGCAATTCAGGGTAAAAAATGCCGTAGTTGCGAGCTATGTTTCAAAGAAGCAGAGAAAAAGAACAGAAACATAACACATTAATGGAACAGAAAGCATTTTATTGATAGGTTGTACTACAGAAAATGTTTGAAATTACAACCAGAAGTTGTCAGGCAGGCTTGAGAGCGGCACTGCTTAGATTCCTTTACGTTCTGGAAGATTCCAGGCGTGTCGCGTATCCTCCCAGCAGCTACAGATATTTAATCGGCGAGGTCTTCAACTATAGGAACGGGGATCTCGTACACACCAAACTCTTCATTTGACCCCAGAAGAAGAAGACGACTTCTGGTCGTAATTTCGAACATCTTCTGTAATACAACCTTTCAATATTTTTTTTTTCTGTTCCATTAATGTGTTTCTGTTCTTTTTCTATGCTTCTATGAACCATAGCTCACAATTACGGCATTTTCGATCCTGCATTGCTGTGATTCCGAGACGTCTCTGTGCCCTCTACAACTCCTGCAAGTTTGTCGGTCTGGTAATGAAACACCCTGTATACTTTAATATAGCCTTATATATATGTTTTATACATATATATATATATATACCTTAATATAAATATATAAAGTATATATTTCTATAAAGTAATATATTTCTATTTCAGTCTGTATTTCTATTTCAGTCTGTCTCTTATTTATGTCTGTATTCATTTTATTTCATAAAATATAAATATCTAAATATCTATTTTATTTTATCTTGAAGTAAAAACACAGAATCAGATTTAAATAAAAAAATCAATTTTGTTTACTATAAAATTTGAAAGTTTTGTTTAATTTTTAATCAGTTCTATTTCAAATAAAACTAAAACTAAACGGAGAACCATTATAGAAAGTTATCGGATGAATTTTATTGTGGAATGTTACATCGTCGAAAATTTACGAGACAGAGAATGTGGATATTTTATTGGCAGCAATTGTCTTTAACGTTATTTAGTATTTACGAGACTATGTTTACGAGTAGTATAAGATGCTGTGATTACGAGAAAATAAAAATGAAGTCTGTGACTTTTTATTCAATTTGATTTGCGTAGTAAAAAAAAAGCTGTTTTTTTTTCATTGTAAGAGCAAGAGGAATATTTTTTTTAATTTTTAATTGTTTTCATAGATAACTTGCCTGTATTATTTGGGCTGTATACATGTATTGGGCATGTATATAGCCCAATTGGTGGTACATGTATACATTGTATTTGGGCTTTAAACATGTTAAAAAGTTTTTTGTACGTTTTATTTTTCTATAGCTAACGTTTAGAAAAATGTTGTTGTGCGTTTAAAAAGGACATTTAAAAAAGTTCGATTCTTTCATGACCAAACGTATCAAGTTGCGATGTTTTGAATGTTATGAAATTTCGGTGTTTTCTGGTTTTGTTAAAAACATAATTTTATTAACGAAATAATTTTAAATACGTGTAAAATGGAAAATAAATAAATATACACAAAGGCAAAATAATCGACCAATTTAACGATATATAGGGTATTTTCCTCCATTCGTTGTATTTACCTATGAAAACATTTAATAATTGAAAAAAATATTCATCATGCTCTTGCAAAAAAAAATATATATATTGTTTAATTATTTTTTTTTTTTTACTATGCAAAACAAATTTAATAAAAAGTCACTGACTTCATTTTTTTCTCAAAATCCCAGTATCTTAAAGTACTCGTAAACACAGTCTCGTAAATACGTACTAAACAACGTTAAAGACAATTGCAGTCAATAACATA
Organism: Maratus michaelseni; assembly: GCA_963931845.1. Classification (NCBI taxonomy): domain Eukaryota; kingdom Metazoa; phylum Arthropoda; class Arachnida; order Araneae; family Salticidae; genus Maratus; species Maratus michaelseni. Next base: position 176,712,538 of record OZ007594.1, read on the forward strand.
CCCACATTCTTGCTCGTAAATTTTCGACGATGTAACATTCGCCAATAACATTCTTCCGATAACTTTCTATAATGGTTCACCGTTTTATTTTAGTTTTATTTGAAGTAGATCGGGTTGAAAATGAAACAAAAGTTTGAAGTTTTATAATATATATATATATTATTTTACTTCAAGATTGAATAAAATAGATATATATTCTTTGGTGAAATAAAATGAAATAGAATGTATACATTACTTGAATTCTCGCTATAAGTGAAATGTTAACCATGCACATAATGACTAGACATCATAAGCAAGGTAAATTTATATATTACATATAAGTAAACATTTTCAAGTGTTAATTTATTATAATGTTTTCTTTCGTGTACAAAAGTCAAATGAAATATATATTTATATTTGATTTGATTTGTTTTTTTTATGTAAAGTATACATGATAACCACTCAACATTTTTTATCATAAAAAAGTATGATAAATTTAATTCTTGAATTTTTTATTATATATATGTATACAGGGCTTGACAAATGCGGTCGCCACTGGCCACCAAGTATTTTTTTATTAGACCGACGACCAGGCCTCTACCTGCCAGGTTTCCCTAGATTAAACGGGTTTAGTGCCTGGCACCGGGGCGCGTAGCGCCACTGAAGAGATGCCGCTTAACGGCTGGCAATTGCTAGCAGGACGGCTATGTGGAGGTCTTAGTTTTGTTCCTATTTTTGTTTTGCTGCTAATTGATCTGATTCTTTTTGTATGGACCTGGGCTTGCACACCCATACGTCATGCCATCGCTTCCATCAAGTATTTTTATCTGGTGACTGAGTTATTTAATCTGGCCGGTTTTTTAGTTTGTGTTTTTTTCTTTTATTTATTTATTTTTGTACAAAAAATGACCCAAGAATTGAGCACAAACGGGATCCCCCCCCCCTCCAATGTTAAGAAATAAAGTTAGAAACTATATTCAAACAAAGAATATTTTAAACTTTTATTTTCATTTTGGCAAAAAAAGGTTAATCAAATCCAAGTTTTAAAACAATAAAAACTAAATTATTTTACGAATTCGACAGGAAATGAGGTTTTTTAAATGAGGAAATGAGGTAAAAGGTTTTTTTTTCTGCTTCAGTGTTTCATCGATGTATAGATCTTGAAGCAGTCAACTATCCTTACATTTGACGGCTTCGGCAATCAACATTTTCCGAATATGCTGGTTATTTCAGCCTTTACAGTATTTTTTTAGAGATATATGAGGGGATTAGAAATCAAAAGTTCGAAAAATATAGATAAACATATTTTCACTGAACGTATATAGATTTCTGTTCAGTGCGGCAGTCAAATAAATCATAGTTCAATTAGGTAGTCGCTATAGAGGGCAAAACAAGTTGGATTGGGTTGGGTTGATTTTTGACGGCCAATTATCTACACTTGGGATATAGGCCCGGGGGGGAGTGCAATTCGTGGGGGTCTTTCTAAGGGAACCTAACCCGTATTTACGCATGGATAAATCCGCGGCTCGAAGAAAACCACGAAAACTCCGAACGATTAGGCCGACGGGCGCGATTGGGATCGAACCCAGCACCTCCCGTCTACCAGCTTTGAGAGCACAACCTCTCAGCCACTGGTGGGGCCAAAACAAGTTGGACCACTTAATGCAAAGGCGATACGACAACTTTCACAAAACCCTTAATTTTTCAAATTACTAAAAATTGACTTATTCCAATGTCATTCTAACCCCTTCATATAACTTTGATAAGTTTTATTGGAAAACTTAATTTATATTATCTTTTAAAATGTTATACTATTCTAAACTACGTAACTAATAAATGTAATCTATGCTCGTTATTATATTTTCCTAATTAATTCATAAATAAAATATGCGCCTTCTGACAGGGGGGAGGGGGGGGAGGGAGATAATTTTCTTTTTTACTACGAACTAGAAATTTTGGCTGGCTATCAGATTTTATCAAATTTAAAGTCCTGTATATATATATATAATTTTATACAAACTTTTATTTGTTTTTCAGGTATAATTGATAAATAACGTAATAAGCATTTTAAAGAAGAAACGAAGATTTAAAATCATGGAACATTTAAAATCCTGTACTTCAACATCGTGGCAAAACTAGTTTTGTATGATTTTTTTTTTACAACTAGGGGGCTCTGCCCCCTAAGAGCTACGCTCGCCAATCCCCGTTTTGAAACCGAGTGATTTAAAAACACTCTGATTTGATCATCTCTAAAACGATTACGGAAGATTGTATTATAATTAAACGACCAGTGACGATCTGCTGTAACCGGGTTTCCATTCATTTTCCTTTGACTGAGGGATTTTAAAGTCGAATCAACTGCTGTTGAAACAGATTACAACTGTAGCTGTCGGCAAAATATATGATTTAACGCCAAACGTGCACAATCGTGGCGTCGCGTCACATTCAGTTGACATCAGATGCGTTACACGTATTAGTTATTTCATCGAGGAATTTTTAATTCAACATTTATTTGTCTTTTGATACTTCTCCATTACCCCGTCGATCAATTTTCATATTAAAAAAAAATACTATCGCTAAACTGTAACGCTAAATAAACAAATAGAAGAATTTTGACATTGGAAAGGAAATATTATTATTTACGCTGTTTTAAAATTTGCAATAATAGGTAAAAGATTTGTCGAAATAAATTGATCACTCATGTAAATATAATTTTTAATTGAAATTGTTTGGAAATATTGTTATTTGATCATTTTAAATGTGACGTAAATTTCCCTACTTACTCGTATTTCTCTTTTTAATATTCACGCGCAAGTATATTTTTATTACGTTTACTGCTTTTAACACGTGATCATTTAATTATTATTTTAAAAGTTTTATTTCTCTTTTTAATAGTCACGTGTAAATACATTTCCTAATTGAAAAGGAATATTATTTTGTGCGCTATTTTACAAATTGGCAACAATTCAAATAATGGATTTTATGAAATATGTAGTAAATCTTCTTCAAAATAATGAAAATTTTGAATAAAAAAATTAAATATAACCTCAAAAAATGAGTCAAATTGAAAACATAATTGCAGTCTGCACACCGCAAACTTGTCAACTATATCCTTACAAATTATGGTTAAATGCATGTGCATAGTTTTCGTTTCTATAAAACTTTTATAAGAAAATTATTTTGACCAACTTTAATATTAAATATCTCTTAAAATAATTCTTCGATTTAAAAATTGTCTACTTCAGCGTGTTTATCGAACATTTCTTTATAAAACCACCAATTTTTAAATTTTTATTTGCAATAGTTTTCTGGATATTAGTCCAGAAAGACTTCAAGGCACAAAATCTTCATTGACAGCGGCTGCTGCTGCGGCTGCTGCGGTGGTTACTTTTTTTTAATATAGAGAGATATTTAAAAAAAAAATACCGTTTTTTACAATGTAACAAATATATATTTTTTATTTCTATAAAATATAAATAAATAAGTACAACAAAACATATTAGTCAAAATTAATTGCGAACGTCATAATCTACGACCAAACGTCTGTCAAATTTCGTCGATTCAATCCTTCCTGGTACCCATACTTCTAAGGTATTTCAGTCAGGAGACGTAATATACGTGAACAAATCCTGCAGTTAAGTTTATAATTATTTTCTACAGAATGCTTACTTTCCAATCCTTATGAATATTGATGATATATGATAAATGAAGATTTTTATTAGCTTTCTAGGTTACGTTTCTTTCTGGAATTTTACAATTAGATCTTACACCAGTTTTTTTCCTCCAGACCCTTTAGCAATCAAAACAAAAGCATTGACGTCCTAATCAGATCTCCATATATGTTCTCCGGATCTCCAATCTCCAATACAAAAGCTTATTTAATCTAAAATTTACCTACAAATGATTTTAACTAAAAGAGTGGTAGAACTAAAATAAGATTGAACTATTTTTAACTATTTTTAAATAATTTTATCAAAAAAATTTTAAACAAGATTTTCTTCTATGGTGTTTAGTTATTAATCTAATTACTAGATGGCAGCACCACTGCGGAAATTCTGTCAATTACCGGTAAAACGTTTGTTTACTGTTATATGTAAAATGTATCTGTAACTTGTATTATGTTCGATGTTGTGTTGTGCAGTAAATGTCAATTAAACGTATTTACATTCCACCTCGAATCATTAATAATGCTGCTAATTTCTTTAATTTAAGTACTTAAAATACTATAATATGGCGACGAGAAAATCAAGTTTCTTACCGGAATTTAAATTACAAGAAATTCCAACTGAGCAAAATGGCGACACTTCGTGTTTTGCATCTACAAGAGAATATGCTGTATTAATATTTTGAATGCGTACGTCATTTCAAGGGTGGTAAGTGCTGACATTTTTTTTTCTTCTCTGCAATAAATAAAAAGTAATAATGTTTGCTAATTTCAAGGACTTCAATGATTCCATCGAAAAGTTTCAATCGTATGTTAAGAGGTTGGAACAGAGTTTTTTATTACATGATGTTGAAGAAAAAAAAGGTACCCGCGATTATTTCATGTATGGGGCCTAAATTGTACAATTTGCTGTCAGATTTAACATTTCCGAAAAATTCTGAAGCACTGAAATATGAGGAAATATTTGATATTCTGTTAAAGCACTTAAGCCCCGCCCCTAATAAATTTTGTTCTAGAATTAAATTCCGTAATTCTTATCAAAATGAAAACGAATCGATACAAGATTTTGTTTCAAAATTAAACAAGTTAACTACGTTCTGTGCTTTTGCTGGTGAAACACTTAATGAAAATTTGTTGGAACAATTTCTGCGAGGTTTAAAAAATGAAACTATCCAAAGTAAATTACTCTCACAAATAGATAATTTAACATTCGAGAAAGCCATTGAAAAAGCAATTATTTTGCAAAATAACGAACATGATATTTCTGAATTGAAAAACAAAAATGTAAATATTAATAAATTGGCATATTCTAAAAATGTTCAACCGAATAAAATTTCAAATAATTTCCAGAAACAGAAAAGTAACAATGTAAATAATGGGAATTTTGAAGTAAATAAAAATAAATTACAATGTTATAGATGTGGAAATCTTTCTCATCTTGCCAATAAGTGTAACATATCAATACTATTTATAAAATTTGTAAAAAAGAGGCCATCTTGGTAAAGTATGTAAAAGTAATTCTCAGAAACAAACAAATGTATTGCAGACGGTTTATATTTTATCCGTGAATCATGATAAGAGTTCTACTCCTATAAAAGTGTGGGTTTTAATTGAAAACAAAGCTAAAGCTGAAATGGTGGTAGACACGGGCTCCGGAATTTCTGCGGTACCTGTAAATCGTTTTCGGAGAATTTTTCCGAATAATAAAATTTTTCCACCAGACTTTCAATAGAGAACGGCAACGGGTGAGGTGTTTACACCTGTGGGGTATGTAACAGTAGATGATTCTTAAGCAAATATTACTAAACAGCTTAAATTGTATTTAATTAAAGAAGATAATTTCCCACTTTTATTTGGCTCAGACTGGGTAGCTGCATTTAATTTGTTTCCCACTAACTTTAAATCTGTGTATGTCAATGAAATTACAAATTCTACATAAATTGAAAGCATTATTAAATGATTTTTCTGATTTATTTTCGGATAAAGTAGGGGAAATAAAAGGTTTGAAAGCAGAACTTTACCTAGAAAAAGGTTCTACGCCCATATTTTGTAAGGCTAGAACAGTCACGTATGCTCTACGTAATGCAGTAAATGATGAAATCCAAAGGTTACAGGATGAGGGTATTATTAAACCTGTCACCAGTAGTAAGTGGGCAACTCCTATAGTTCCAGTGGTAAAACCAAATGGGAAAATACGTTTATGCGGAGATTTTAAAATTACAGTAAATAAATTTTTGAAGGTGGAAAAATATCCTTTACCTAGGGTACAGGACATGTTAGCTACTTTAGGTGAAGGTTTACAATTTACGAAAATAGATTTAAATCAAGCTTATCTTCAGTTACCTGTAGACGAAAAATCACAGGAATTGTTAACTATAAATAATCCGAAGTGCTTATTTAAATTTTTAAAGTTACCAATGGGTCTTACTAGCTCTCCAGCAATTTGGCAAAGATCTATTGAACAAATATTAAGTGGCATTGATGGTGTCACTGTGTTCATTGATGATATTGGTGTTACAGGGGAAACGGATGAAATTCATTTAACAAGGCTAAAACAAGTCTTAGAAAGATTACGTGAATATAATAGTAGGATAAATAAAGATAAATCAATTTTTCTGGCTGACCATATTACATATTGTGGTTATAAAATTGATAAGCAAGGTATTCATAAAACGCAGGATAAAATTGAGGCTATTGTCAATGCTCCTAGACCAATTAATGTGTCACAAGTTAAAGCTTTTTTAGGCTTCGTCACATATTATTCTAAATCTGTACCAAATTTATCTACAATTGCTCATCCTTTAACCCTTTCCGGCGCGGAGTAAGTCTGTTTGCAAAATGATGAAATAATGGACTAACACCGGAATTTACAAAAGAATTTATTTCAAAATAAAAACTTGCTTATTTTCCGGTACTGAATAAAATAAAATTTTTAATTAAATATTCTTGGTGCCGTTTGTCAGTTTTGGAATTAAAATTAGATGTCCTTTTTTGTGACCACCGCCCGTTAAAGGGTTAAATCACTTTCTCAAAAAGAATGTAAAATTTATTTGGTCTCCTGTTTGTGAACAAGCATTTAAAAATATAAAAAATGAAATTATTTCAGAAAGAGTTCTTACTCATTTCAATAGTAAATTGCCTTTAGTGTTAGAAACAGATGCTTCTTGATATTGTATCTCTGCAGTTCTTTCGCATGTGATGCCAGATAACATGGAAAAACCAATCGGTTTTGTGTCCAGAACGCTTACTAATGCAGAAAAAAAATATAGCCAAGTGGATAAGGAAGCAGTAGCTATTATCTTTGGAGTAAAGAAATTTTTTCAATATTTATATGGTAATAGGTTTACTTTATTTACAGATAGCAAACCACTTGTGTCCATATTTTCTCCAAATAAAAGTATTCCTGTTCTTTCAGCTGCTCGGATGCAAAGATATGCATTATACTTACAAGCGTTTAAATATGATATTCGCTATAAGAAAACATCTGAACATGGAAATGTCGATGCTCTTTCACGACTTCCATTACGTAGTGAAGATTTACCCCCACAATTAAATTCAAGTAATGTAATTGATGAATCTGAATTTTTTCAAATTAACCAAATTTCTACATTTCCTCTAAACGCTAAATCAATTGCTGTAGCTACAAAATCTGATCCTTTATTACGTCAACTTTTTCATCATCTAATTTCTGGTTCTCCAATTCTTAAAAATTTACTTTTTGGTGGCAAACAAGAAGAATTTACTCTTCAACATAGTTGTATTTTAAAAAGATGTAGAGTGATTATCCCAGAAGTTCACCGTAAACAAATTTTACGTGATTTGCACTATGGACATTTTGGTATAGTGAAAATGAAGTCCTTAGCTCGCAGTTTTGTTTGGTGGCCAGGAATTGACCAAGATATTGAAAAACTTGCACGGAATTGCACTACTTGTGTCAATTTAAAAAATAATCCTCCTAAGGTAGATACTCATCATTGGGAATGGCCTACAGCTCCATGGCAAATAATTCACATCGATTATTTTGGTCCTGTGATGGGTAAAATGCTTTTGCTTGTGGTTGATGCTCATAGCAAATGGCCTCAAGTTTTTATTGTCCCTAATACAACGTCAGAACATACAATTACTTGTCTTTCTTCTCTTTTTGCCAGATACGGGTATCCTATATCTCTGGTATCTGATAATGCAAAACAATTTACTTCTGAAGAATTTGAGACGTTTTTGAAGAATCATGGGGTTAAACATAGGTTTAGTGCTCCATACCATCCAGCTACAAATGGTCAGGCAGAGAGATATGTGCAGATTCTTAAAAAAGGGTTAAAAGCCTTATCTTCATAATCTGGTACTTTACAGATGAAAATAAATAACTTTCTTTTACAATATAGAAAGATGCCTCATGTTACTACGGGGGAAAGTCCTGCATCTCTATTTCTAAAACGAAATATAAGAACGAAAATAGATTTGATAATTCCAAATGTCACAAGTTTTGTGCATGATAAACAAAATGCGAGAAAGGCCAATTCTAAAGAAAAAGAATTTCAGGTTAACCAGAAAGTGGCTGTAAGAAATTATACTCCTGAAGCCAAGTGGAAAATTGGTCGCATTATTGCAAGAGATGGCAAGTTGCATTATAGAATTCAAGTTGGTTCGAATATTTGGAAAAGGCATGTTGATCAGATAACTAATGTCGGTTCGAAGATACATCTAACTAATGATTAAAATTCTGAAGAGAGTGGTACAGAAAGTCACAAAAGTGATAATGCAGTTGTTAATCAAAGTGATTCTCAGCTAATGCCTCCTAGTGTCCCAGATCTTCGACCAGCTGACTCTGTTGTCCCATCTACTCCAAATCCTCGACCAGCTGACTCAGTTGGCTCATCTGCTCCAAATCCTCAACCAGATGACTCTGTTGTTCCATCTACTCCAAATCCTAAACCAGATGACTGTGTCCTCCCAAATACTCCAAGTCCGGCTCCAGTAGACTCTAAAGGGATACCTTCAGATCCAAAACCCATGGTGTCCAATACTTCTATTGATGATGCTAAAGATACTTTAATTAACTCTTCTTTTTCCCAACAGGTACCTAGAAGATCCACCAGGAAAAGAAAAGTTCCTTGTAAATATCCCAATTAAGGAGGGGAAAATTATGGTGTTTAGTTATGAATCTAATTACTAGATGGCAGCACTGCGGAAATTCTGTCAGTTACCGGTAAAACGTTTGTTTACTGTTATATGTAAAATGTATCTGTAACCTGTATTATGTTCTATGTTGTGTTGTGAAGTAAATGTCAATTAAACGTATTTACATTCCACCTCGAATCATTAATAATGCTGCTGCTTTAATTTCTTTAATTTAAGTACTTAAAATACTATACCTTCTGTTAAGATTTTGAAATTAAATTTTGAGCTACAAGATGCATTCCATCAATTAGCATTGCTACGCTTAATTCATGAGTGTAGATCAAATATAATGTAGATTTTTTAAAAATATATATAAAACCGCTCTAAAGCTGTTGTCATGAAGAATACAATTAGTTGTTTGCAGACTAAAATTTTGTTTGTCTTCGTTGCATTTATCTTATGTCTATTTATTTAGTTGCTAGCATTATGAATAAACGCAATGTACCTAATGCGGTAGCAGAAACTAAAATTATTAAACATTTAACAAATGAATATGCCCAATCTGTTGAAATGTGATGCAAATTCAATATGGAATTTCAAATTGACAGCCTATCAAGATCTCAAGGATGTAAATGGCACATGTTGTTTAAAAATGGTCGTTTGGAAAGTAAAACAATGCGATTTAATATGAAATACCTAACAGAAAGAGAAACAGCTTCACGAATTGGCACACCCACTTACAATAATTTTTGCGATTTACGGGGTTGTACGTTAATTGCCTTCATGAACGACGTACACATAGTGAAATATTGTATTCTTAACTTTGAAGATTATTAAAGGTGCATATCGGTTCTCAAAATACGTATTTTAACACGTTGACGGACACTTGCGGGTGCAGCCGTCAAAGCGAAGTTCACAATGTGGCATGACGGCTATAGCCGCCCAAACGAAACGGTCGTTTTTAGACACTACGGCTATAGCAGCACAAATGTGCATTTACCGGCGTACAAGTAGAAGCCCAGTGTCATGTTTTGGAGACAATTTTTTAGGTTGAATTTCGTTTTCCACCTGTTATACGAGTTGCAGCTTCAGTATGCACGTGCAGGGGGGCTAGTGGTCAGGGAAAAATACAGTAAAAAAATGATAATTACCAGTATATTCTTATGGAAAAATTCAAATTGATTATTTGATCGAATAATCAAAATAAATTTTTCTATAAGAATATACTGGTGTTTATAACTTTTTTTGACTGTATTTTTCCCTGACCACTAGCCACTCTGACGTGGTTGTGAAGGGAGTAGTGCAACCTAATTAAAGGTGCTGAATTAATCAAAATTAACTTTATTTAAGCAGAAAGAGTAAAACTATACTTCTAATATTCTAAAAATTACAAAAACATATAGTGTCAATTTTCGAACTTCACTATTTCCTACTGTCCATCAATGTGTTAATCTGAATACTCGTTTCCTCAGACACAATTCAATACCTCACACAACAGGTCTAACGAAATACAATTTTCTCTGTAAATCAGTCGATCACCTAACTTATATTCTGAATTTATCATCTTCCGACCAACGTTTCTCTGGATCCCTTTAAAGAAGCGTTAGGAGGAGCAAATCTTCCACCAGTAAAACAAGTTTTAAAATTGTTGCTCAGTAGGATTCATGCACTTGCTAGTTCTTTTTTTTTTTAAAGAAATTTTTAAAAAACCCTGTAAATATGCTGAAAAAATGTATAGATGTTTAAGAAAGCTATCTAGAAAAGTAACATCGCTATAGATTTGGTAAATAAGAATTTAAATAATAAATTTAAAAAAATGTCTTCCTTTACATCTGATCCACCCTCAAATACTTGGATGATATAGTGAGAATAGTAAATTCGGTCAAAATCCTTACACATTAAATTAAACTGTTAACCTTACACAGTTAGCACAAGTAAGCTTTTAGATATACAAGACATGAAATATATAATACTAAGTGATGCTTTTATTCTTGATATCAAGAACTATAAGCACTACAGTCATTTAGAGCTAATATTACAAAAGAAAGAAATCTAAAACTTAACAAAAGATAAATAAATAAACTATACATAATGAAATAATTTTATTCTGATTCAAGTCATTCATCCATTGGGTAACTCTAGATCCCAGTTTAAAAATACTTGTATTAAACAGTAAAATACGCAAAGTTATAAGATAAAATTTTCATTCCGTTAAAAATTTAAAACCATTAATAATTCACTGTTTATTGTAAAGGAGTAATATAAAAAGTAATAAAATTTCAAATGGAAATTTCGAAAATGACACTTTAGGGAAAAAATGGGAAAGAAAGAAAATAAAATCTAAATAGAAAAATAGGTTTTCCGATTACGTGTTAATAAAGAAGATCTTGAAACTCAGGTAAAGTGTAAGTTCTTTACAATAACATTGATTACATTAGCGATCAAAATATTTTTGTAATTCATTGTTCTGCCCAATATCAATGCTTTTATTAGACATAAAAGTATATGTAATCAAATAACTTTTATTACTGACCCATCACATGTAGTATAGGATAAGTCTTGTAATCGTTTTGAAAATAGATTTTTTTTAACGGATTTACACGTTTTAGACACTGGAGATTCTGAGAAACATATTTTTAGAAAAAAAATTGCCCTCCGTCTGTCTGTGTGTCTGTCAACGCTCTATCTCCCAAACAAACCCAGATAGAGACTTGAAATTTGGTATTTACTTAGTATGTAATAATGGAAAGAAGCTTATTGAATTTCAGTAACCTCGAATATCAGGAACTATTTTTTTCGGACTCTCGAAATATTCGTTCTGATAAAAGGTCTATGAAAATTTTCGAAATTGTTTATTTTAAGAAGTGAATATAAAATACCATAAAAAAACACAATTTTTGCATAAATAATGAATATGATCGGATAATTAGTTGCCGACATATTTGCAAGTATATTTTCCACACTCTTCGATTTTTCATGACCCTTCATTTCATTCAAATTTCAATTCAAAGATATATTTTAATTGAAAATGAGACGCTTAATCCGACGCAGTAATCCGTTAGTTAAAATGATTATCAATTTTGGATTTATGAGGATGTTTCTTTTACGCAATTCAGTAATAGAACATTTAAAGCGAGGCTAACGAAAAAGACAGGCTACCGTGGTGCATTCCACTTATCTTTTTTTACACACCGCTAGAGTGACGTATTGCTCTTTTCGTACACCTGATTGGTGGATTCGAGCATCACGTGACTCCCGCAGTCTGTAAAAAAAGATACGCGTAAAAAACCGGGGTAGCCATTCTTTTTCGTTAGCCTCGATTTAAAGTTTATGACGTCATCAAGCCACGATTTTATTCGAATTGCAATGATTTTTATAAATGGTTTACACATGTTTTATTTTCATATTTTATATTTATGCATATCGACGATGGGTAAGTTTTGATAAGTAAATACGGTGGCCCTCAACGACTCGTTTTTAAGGCGGCTATACTTTTACAGTTTCTTAATGATCAGTAGTAGAATTTACAAATATTATAACTGTCATTATGTTTGACATTAGTATTGGAATAGTTCCTAAAAATATAAAATCAAAAGCAGATTATACGATCAGAACTGTTTAATAATAATTCAGAGCTTTTCCTACAAAAAAAAAGTTTTTGACAGTACGATGTGGGGAGATGTGGAGAGAGGAATAGAGAATTCCGGAAAACGAGAAGAGAATTTCTTCTTTTGGGCTAATTACACAATATAATTTCATATCAGTGTAGGTGGTGGATTGGGGTGCAATGCCCTTAAACCACACACGGATATCATTATTATTGAGTTGATGTTTTCATATCAGTCTTTGTTTGGATCTCGGACGCTGATTTCATAATCAGTGTCCGAACGTGAAACGAAAGTTACTAAACACAAAGATATCCTACCCGTCTTATTTTTAACAAACGCACAGCACTCAGTTAGATTGTGCATTTTTTCCCTTTATAAGGAACAATAACGAATATACTGGAAATTTAGTACATTTTAAAAATGAAAATCTTAAACAGAAACAGCTTTTGATAGCGCCAGATGAAAATGCATTAAGCTGTGAATGCCAACATCAGAGTTAAAAAACAACCATGATAATATTTGACTAATCGTTCTAATTACAGTTATTAAGATCGAGATATTAGTGTCATGTTGCGAGATTTGCGCTTAATTCATATTTAAACAAATTTACTACCAGTATAAAAATATTTTAAATAACAACCAAATATGCTGTACAGCACTAGTTCTCTCAAAAGAACAATGTAGTGAAAAAGCAAGAACAGTGTTTAATATTTTGTGCGTTTACCTTCTGCGAACAGTGCGCTCCTGGCTCTATGCTCATAAAATCAGTTGTGTAGAAAGTCCTAATATTGTATGGTCGATAAATGGGATAGAATCAGAGAACAGGAGATTTACCATTTACGGTATGGTACAAAACAGTAGAGGAAAACATTGAGGCCTAAAGTCAGTTTGCAGTACATGTCGTGCCTTATTGAATTGAAGCTGCAGTAGCGCCCGCCATTTTGTTTGGCCAGGAGGCATAAATAAACAAGAACATCAATTGCACATTTGGTATATTTGCACCTGTGAATTAACTATAAATCTGTAGCATTCAATATAATCATTTTTGAATAAAAATGTTTCAGTTAGACGTTCTTGAAAAATATTACCTCTAAAAATTCAAATGTTGTATTGTTACAATGTATCAATGTATACCATCTAACTGCTTGAATATTTTTCATTGAAAAAATCATCGAAATAATCTAAATATTATGATTTAAAACAAAATAACATTTCCTACTCATTTTGATTTTGGCTTATTATATATATAAATATATACATTTCTAATGTTGAACACTGTGTGCAGATGACAGGGCTTCCTAGATGAGATCAACTTTTAAACTGAGATTGAATGCGAATGTATCCAAAATATAAGAGCCATAGAAGAAAATTATAGATGTAGTTAATAAAAAACGACGTTTAAGAAAATCTACATTAAATGACATTACAAAATTGAATAAATGCGATTTTTATACAAATGTTTCTGGGGTGTTTAAAAAATGAATGAAAAAATTACGAGAATAATTTTAGTTTTTCGATGTTACGGTATGCATGCGTTTCAGTTGTGAAAAGTATTTCCTTTTTCTTTTTAAAAATTCGCATATTGTTACATTACTCTATTCATTATACAATTAATTCACTTTTATAATTCAGAGAGAAATATATTGAATTATATCTAAATGGTGTGATTACAGGAAACATTTTCATTTATATGCGGACAGACTTTCTTCATTTGCAAAGAAAAGTTATGCTATCACCGATGTTCCCCTTGGGATACAGAATAGTCTACTGAACTTTTTCTCTCTTTAATCATTAACTCTTTGTGATCGCTGTATTTTTTTTACTGCTGCAGGACTTTTATTATAATGAAAAGTTGATATAATTTTACAAAATTAAAAAAAAATAAAAATAAAAATAAAAGTAATATTTTCTTTTATTAGCAATGAACGATGGTGAATATTAAATAGTCTGCGAAAATTATGCAAAACATAATCAAAAAGCCAAAAAGCTTAAGGGTCGCTTCAGTAACAGAACTCCCGTCAAAAATGGATGCTGAAGACAATATAAAAGTCAATACAGGAAGTTGCAGTACCCCCTATCGGAGAGAACCAGAAGTAAAATAGTGGGAGGTGGAACAAACCGAAAAGGAATTCTCTAAGTTGTGTGATGTTCGAACCAATAGTACCTGATACATGGAATAAAGAAGAAATGTACGCTATGCACACAATACAGAAAATTGAAGTTTCTGGAGAAGACAATAAGAACTTAAAAGGTGGTGGTGTTGGCGCTTAACAGACCAAGACGATTGTTCCAAGTTGTGAGAGGTTCGGACCCATAGAACCTGCGAAATCGAATAAAGAAGAAACGTACACTAGACAGCAGGTAATACAGAAAATTGCAGCGCTCCTATCTGAAAGAATCAGAACTGAAATGTTGGTGGTATTGTTGGGAAACAAACCAAGACGAATGGTTTAAGTTGTGTGAAGTTCTGACGCATAGAACTCGAGATATTGAATAAAGAATAAACGTACACTAGATTGAGATCCTCTCAATAAGTATCGTTCATTTTTGCACCAACATCGATTAAGGCAACATCGATTCGGGACAACATCGATTCTGGTAGAATCGCTCATTTTTATTTTCGTTCAAATCGTCAATGCTGTTGATTGGATACCTCGACACGGGTAGTAGTAATTTATTTTTTCTTTCACATAGCCTTTGTCTATCGAGATGATCGATCTATTTCCGTTAGCGGTTTGATCTTTCTGGAGCTATTTTAGAGGCAGAGCTGCTGTCAAAATGTAAGAGCATTTTTATTTCCATTGTTATCCTTTTAGTTTAGAACGTAATTACTTGGTTTACTGGTTTATTAAGTTGTATTTTACAAGTTCGTCTCCTTCCTCCAAAGTATAACTTTCTTAATTATGGTTCGATTTGTACGGGACCTTTTATCACATTTTTGTAAGTCATTTTATTACCAAATAAACATTAATATTATTTATGCAACTCTTTGCGTTCACTATTTATGAACAATAATAAAAGTTTTCGGCTTTTTAACAGATCAAACATTCCATCCTTGCTTTAGTCCCACGTTACTCAGGGTTCTTGCTAGTGAAGTATCTCAAAGTTTGTCTCCTTCCCCTCCTTAAAGATTAGAGTCCTGTACTGGTCCGGTTGTTAACCCGATTTGAAACTGAAAATTCCATTTGAATTCAACCCGCTACTCGACAAAATAAATTTTATAAACTTGAAATCGACAAAATAATTTTCGACCCGCAACCCTATATACTTCAACCAGAATCCGATTCGCAACCAGAAAAGAAAGGAAGGCAATTCATGATTTTATACAATTATAAAAGTAATCTTCAATTACCTCTTTATTCTCTAATAATAATTTTACCTTTTGTACGGAAAATAATTGAAAATGTTATGTTTTGGGGGGATGAGAGAGAAAACAAGGAGTACAACTTAATAAACATGTAGCCTAATTAATTATGCTCTTAACTACAAAAGATAACAATTTATCCTGGAAAGCAAAAGACCCACATACGAAATTTGGCAGCAGCTCTGCCGCTAAAATAGTAAAATTGAAAGAATAAATATATTATATATTGCTATGAAATGAACGCCAGAAATATCGATCTATTGTCTAATCCTTGTTATCACGATTCACAATCAAATTTCCTGCCAATTGATCGATATGTTTATGAGTTACTTCTTTTAAGCTATCTGTATTAGAATCGATTTCTGATCATCGATACTGGAATTTGGGAATCGATTCGCATTGTGATCGATACTGTTTTACAATACGATGTCAATGTTTATCGATACTTGATTTTTCCAGAATCAAACATCACTACATAGTGATGTTCGATTCATAGTTCATAGTTCATAGTTCAGTTATATTGCTTAAGTCTGCTGCTAACTCTGCTAGTCCAGAGTTGCTAGGTTCCGCTCCTGTTGTGTTTCCTACTGTCAGTTTTCCTTTTGAAAGCTTCCAGTTTTCATATCTAAAAAAATAGAGTGCAATGGAGGTAACTTGCAAAAGTACTGAGTTCAGTAATTGAAAATAATCTTGGAACAGTTCTGTCTATCTGTAAATTTTCTTTATTAATGTAACAATAAATTTTCCAAATATCAGGTATTTTCTTTTTTTTAATAAGCAATGTTTTACTCCTAGAAAGTTGAATAAAGGTGTGCTACGTTGTATACCTCTTTCGCCAAAAGGTGTAATACTAAATCTATCTAGATGCGTTTTTAAAAAGGCTTACAGAGTAGAAAATTCGATATTAAACATATAACGGGTTTTAGAAAATCGATTGACATTAAGCTGCGATCGCACGTATATCCTGACATACAAATCTCATAAAAAATGTTTAACAAAGTGGCACGATAGATAAATACCGACCAAACACCTCTTAATAACATCATAAAATTAAGAAATACACAAAGTTTAGTAAGAACTCTTTATTTCTGAATGAGACGCAAATAAGATGTGTTACCCATTTGAAGGCACGAGCAAGACTCAAAATGCTGTCGCTAGGATGCTGACGGGCTGTTTGCAGTTTTCTAAAAAAAAAATAAAAAATAAAAATAAAAAAACATGGTCATTTTACAATACCTAGGCATTTTATTATTAATATAGATATGGACGATAGACAGTTAAGGGGATAGGAAAGAACTTTACTGTATACCCGGTATATATGACAAATTTTAATATAAAAATATCACTTTAATGACGAGAAAGAACATTCATTAATTATTATACAATAACAATTTTGAACTAATCGTTATTCTTAGTATTAAACGTTACGTCAAATATTATTAGAAAAAATCAGTCATCATCTGACTCAGAAAAAAATAGTTAGTAATTAACATCACGACGACAAAGCGCTATTTTGAGAATTGATGTCTCATTCACCTGTGTTCCACCTATGTTAATACGTTTAAGTTTCTAATTTGTGCATAAAAGTTTGATGAATCAAATATCACCAGCTTTAATTTCATGAAATGAGTTGTGATATCCATTAGCATACTATTTCATTATATGTTTCCATAAATATTTATTTTTCTATGACAAATCCATTTTTACATTTGCATTTGACTATTTACATATTTTGTACTTCCTCCAGATGTCGAGATTGTTAGAAATCCAAGTTTTCATTACCCAGGAATTGTTCTTTTTATTCTATGTTTTAAGTTCGAATGAAAAATATTGCATTTTCCGTCAAATTTCCGATTTTTTCTATTTTTAACATACAATTAATTGTCATTACAATTCATTGATATCTTTTTTTTCTGTGCAACTCCAGCCATAACTCTTGAATGAATGATCCAATTCTTATACCTTTCTCGGTCGGAAAAGTCTCTACTGCAGATCGCACCATTGGAACATAATTGAGATTTAAAAAGATATGTATAATTCATTGTTATATTTTTTTTGTGTAACTCCAGCCATGACTCTTGAATGGATGATCCTATTCTTATACCTTTCTCGGTCGGAAAAGTCTACTGCAGATCGGCCCATTGGAACATAATTGGGATTTAAAAAGATATGTACAATTCATTGTTATATTTTTTTCTCTGTAACTCCAGCCGAACTGTGTAAATCCAGTCTTGAATGGATGATCCAATTCTTATATCTTTCTTGGTTGGAAAAGTATCTATTGCAGATCAGCCTGTTGAAACATAATTGGGATTTAAAAAGATCTCTACAATTCATTGTTATCTTTTTCCTGTGTCGTTTTCTGATCGATGCTGTTTTACAATACGATGTCAATGTTTATCAATACTCGATTTTTCCAGAATCGAACATCACTATAGTTATATTGCGTAAGTCTGCTGCTAACACTGCTAGTCCAAAGTTTCACAGCTTAATGCTTGTATTTTCTAAAACCCATTATATGCTTAGCTGCCATGACTCTTGAATGAATGATCCAATTATTATATCTTTCTTGGTTCGAAAAGTCTCTATTCCAGATCGGCCTGTTGAAACATAATTGAGATTTAAAAAGATAAGTACAATTCATTGTTATCTTTTATCTGTGTAAATCCAGCCATGACTCTTTCAGAACATAATCGCTTTTATATACGTAAAAAGCATAAAATTTCAATACGTTTTAAAGATAGAAAAACATTAAAATTAAAACAGGAATTGGGAAAATGGAATACATTATTGCATTTCCTTCTAATTTATTAAGCTTAACGGAATAGTCTTACAAAACTTGTATTATTCAATTTCATTTTACATAAACTAAAACATTTTATAGTTACTTTTAGATAATATATTTACTAACAATTTTATAAATATTACTAGAATTATGTGAATGTATTTCCTTCTATAATTTATTTTACATGAAGAATAATAATGGATCTATTTGCAAGTAGAAATATGCACATTTTTCAAAACGTTAACGATGCATAAAGTGTAAAACATTTTCAACAGAAAACGTTAATATTTATTTCAAGAAACTTAACGTGAAAATACAACTTGAAAATTTGGCAAAACAGATGAGTTACTGAAGCAGAAAACGAAAGAGGAAAAAAGTTGAAGATTTAAAATGTTTCTGAATTAATTACAACTATCTGTAGTACTCTGAGTTTCTCCACTTACTATTAAAACAGAAAGATCTATTTTTTTTTAAATCACTTACATAATAGCATCTTATATAAGCTTTATGGTGAAAAGAGGAACAGGAATCTTTATAAGAACGATTCTTTAAAAATTAAATGAGTTTAAGTAGGTAACAAAAATAAGCACTTTAATAGGACTGAAAACTTGTTATGTCTAATTGGGTTTTTTTATTTTTTAAAGAAACACCTTTTTTCAAGGGGTGTTACAAATAATAAAGATTTTATTTTTACGATTTCTCCTTCAAATGAATTGTAATAAAAAATATTTTCTATTTTTAGCCCTCTAAGAGTTTTGTCCTTATTTTTCTTTTTCACAAAAACAACTTAAATCGGCTCTAGACGAAACATTTTTTAACATAATTGTATTTTTATATATATGTAAAATAAAGAGATATGCAGTACATTTTAGAAACAAACGGTTAAAGAAAATTTCAATTATTTTGTGTTTTACAAATATTTTTATGAAAATGCAAGAAAGTGCTCAGACGCTCAGAGGGTTAATATAAGAAATTTATTACTTTTAGTAGGGTTCATTACTCAATTCTAAATATGCATAAATGATTTTATTATACATGCTACGCATGGATTGGATAAGGGACTGTACATATATTATGTTATCCAGATTTTGGAAATTTTGGACACCCCCCCCCCCTCCTTACAATATCATACGTTATCCTCCCTCCCTTCCTTAATGATATGGTCACAGAATTAATGCATTCAATGTTGTCTTGTTGCATATGTCCCCTTCACGGGGAGGTTGAAAACAGAACTTCTTATCAACAACACAAGGGGACAACTTTCCTTTCTTACCTAAACTATTAAACACAACAGGTATCATTTCAAACATATTTCACACCTCGTTTCTCCAACAGTGAAATACAAACGCATATGGCAAACGAACAGGAATGCCGAATGTTTGGGTATTCTATATGTTGCAATGAATTATGAATTCGGTTTGTCTGGCCGTCTGCCGTCTGCCCGTTCTCTAACTACTGTAAACATGCTCGGATTGCCTTGCAATTTTTATATGTTATTGTCGTTATCTATAGCATGTTTCCTATTTCAACTGAAGTGTGTAGCACTCATAGTTTTTTTACAGGGACACTCAAAAGAATTCCGTTACATTACGGTCTATGGGGAAAAATCATTTGCGGTTTATTATTATGATGTTACACAATTTCAAACACATTGTAATTAATATATATAACTAAGGTGCATTACAAGAAGCTTAACATGGAATATAGTGTGCATAGCACTTATAGTTACTTTACAGGGACAGTCGAAATAATTCCGTTACATTACGTCTATGGAGAAAAATCGTTTGCGGTTTAATTACATAATGTTTCACTATTTTAAACGCATTGATATTTATATATATCACTAAGGTGCATTACAAGAGACTTACTACAGAATATTGTGTGTATAGCAGTCATCGTTCATTTACAGGGACACACAAAAGATTCTCTAGAGTCTGTTAACAATAATTCCTGGAAGTGCGTTTTAAGTTGCTGAACGCGATTTTAAATTTAACTCACTTTTTATCTATTACTTGGTGTGTATAAATTCTCTAGATCCTATACAGGGCAGCACAAAAGTTCGCGAACACATTTCTGTCTATTGACAGAAACTTCGGAAGGAGAATTTTACTGTGCTACGCGTTTCCTAACTGAACTAAAATGTAGCATATTATGTAGTATATATACAAATCTATAGATCATATACAGGGCTGAATAAAAGTATTCGGATATTTTTTCGAATATTGTATATGTTGGAAATATATGTTGGAAATTCATGAAATTACGTTTCTTAAATATGTTATGCGTTTCCCAAATTGTTTACTTAGATGTTATCTTTCAGCTTATTAAACGGTAATGATTTGTAAAATTATTTTGGAAGCGTTGGAAAGTGTTACATAATCTATGCTTGACGCATGATTTTTAGTTCTTGTTTAATCATTTAATAGCTTAATAATAACTTTAGATTTTTCATAAAAATAGATAAGACTAAAAAGAAAAAGATAACATATTATTTTGATGTAAAGAAAACGTTACCAAAACGTTAAAAAAAAAAAAGAAAAAAAAAAGGTTGGATTAAAAATTATAACGATATCAAAAGACAACCCCCCCCCTCCCCCAAGATATATTTTACGATATCAATTGCCAGACCCCTTCCCCCCTAAAGTGAAACGTTATATAGCTCCTAATATTATTATCCATCTGTATCAGAACATAACCATTTATTTTGAAAAGTATCAGCAATGTTTGATTTCTTCAAAGTACTTTAAAATATCATGTATTTGTATTTTAAACGGAGTAAAATTTGTATTCAAAATTGTGAATAATACTTTATCACTTGGTAGGGAAAAAAATTGGAAGCTCTATTTAGAAAAAAAAATCCACACTTTTTTGACTTAATTTTAGTGCTTGTCACATTACTCAAGATTATTAAAATAATGTATACAGAAAAAAATAATTTGAACTTTAAAATGCACGTTACATTTTTGTAAACCGCTGACGAGACCGCTGACCAGCCGATCTATTACCCTGATGAACGGGCTAATCCCTGCAAAAGGGTGATGTTTCGTCTGATCGCCGGATGGCGGAAATCTACTTGATTAGTCTTTAGGCTATCGTGGCTGCAGTGGCTATTGTTGCCTTCGTTTCTTTTCCTGAGTTGCTAATTAAAGTTTTGTTGGGTCAATACGGCACTGCACAGATCAGCGACATCATGATTGGTGAATGTGAGAAACTGGTGTTTTTGAGATAAATGTGTGGTGCATGCTTAGCTGAGGGGATAATGTAGAAATGAAGATGGTGATTAATTATTTAATTTAAAAAAAGGGGGGGGGGAGAATGCCGCAAAATCCAATTTGCACCAGAAACATGGGTAATTTTCTGTCGAATCATAAGAGAGACTATGTCGTTGCAGAAAGAGATGGCACGCCGCCTTTCTACGTTACCGACTATGCTATTGCAGACAGCTGACCGGCACTTTTTAACACTTTCCAACCTAGTTGAAAAGTGTTTATGAATTCGGTTTGTCTAGCCGTACGGCCGTCTGCCTTCTGCCGTATGGCCGTCTGCCGTCTGCCGTATGGCCGTCTGCCGTATGGCCGTCTGCCGTCTGCCGTATGGCCGTCTGCCCGTACTCTAACTCCCGTAAATATGCTAGGATTGTTCTGCAATTTTTATATGTTATCGTCGTTATCTATAGCATGTTCCCTATTTCAACGGAAGTGTGTAGCACTTATACTTTTTTTACAGAGACACTTAAAAGAATTCTGTTACATTGCGGTCTATGGGGAAAAATCATTTGCGGTTTATTTAAATAATGTTTCACTATTTTATTGAAATTTATATATATCACTAAGGTGCATTACAAAAGGCTTACTATAGAATATTGTGTGTATAGCAGTCATCGTTCATTTACAGGGACACACAGAAGAATTCTCTACTGTCTGTTAACCATAATTCCTGGAAGTGCGTTTTAAATTACTGAACTAATTTTAACTCGCTTTTTGTCTATTACGTGGAGTGTATAAATTCTGTAGATGATCCTATACAGGAAAGCACAAAAATTCGCGAACACATTTCCGTTTATTGACAGAAACTCCAGACAGAGAATTTTAAACTGTGCTACGCGTTTCCTAACTGAACTAAAATTTAGCATCCTATGTAGTATATATACAAATCTATCGATCCTATACAGGGCTGAATAAAAGTATTCGGATATTTTTCCGATTATTGTATCTGTTGGAAATTCCTGAAATTATGTTTTTAAATATGTTATGCGTTTTCCAAATTGTTTACTTAGATGTTATCTTTTAGCTTATTAAACGGTATGATTTGTAAAATTATTTTGGAAGTGTTGAAAAGTGTTACATAATCTATGCTTGACGCATGATTTTTCGTTCTTGTTGTTTTATATCTTCGGTTCTTGTAATTTACTATTATTAGCTTTTTCATTTGTAGTTTATGCTTTTTGTTCACTTTGTCTCTATCATGGGAATTTGTCTTTTGTCTTTGCAGTTTGAAGCTATCTTGGTAGTTTTATCACTTTTTCGGTTTTCTGTCAATTGTTTGGGGTTATAATCAGAGCTATTAGACGTGTCACTCTTGTATTTTATTTTTGTGTTCTGAGGTAGAGTCTTGTTTCGGCTATTATTTAAAAAAAAATTGTTGCATCGGACTCAAAACCGGTGCTACAGAACTTATATATATATATATATATATTACATTTTATACGTTGCATTTAAAAGAAATGACAGGAAAGTCGAATATTACTTTATTTTAAACCTATATTATAGAAAATTTCGCAATTGCAATTTTGAATATTCCCTTTAACAATATAATATTAATATTATAATTAGTTTACAGATTTAAAATATTTTAATACGATAAATGAAACATGATAATAAATATGTATATTTTGTTTTCGTTAAAAGTATTACCTGATTTCAAAGCTATTATATTATTAACTGCATTTGAAATAGAATTCAAGGAAAATATAGATGAGTCATTAAATATAATATTTTTACACATGTTTTTACACATTTTTATTTTTTTTTAAACTCAGATATGTGAAATGATAATTTCGTTAAATATTGCAAAAACATTTATAATTTTTAAATTTTTTTTAAAACTAATTTCGAATGTTTAGATGAAATTCAATTGATAATATGTTACTGCTGTTTTAAGCGGTGCTTTACATTAGTAACATAGCAAAAAAAGTTTCCTCGTAAACTATTTAAAAAACTAAGAGAAATTGTAATTAGTTTAGCGCAGTATTCAGGAGCTTAATTTACAAAACATTTCTATTTGAATGCCTTTTCAAAATGTTAACAAGCCATTTTAAATAATATTTACTAAATTCATATTCTAATTTATCGTTTTTTTTTTCAAAAATATAATTCAACAGATATTTAAAAATTCTTGTAATATGTTAGATTTTATTATTGTTTGTTTGAGAGATTCGTGAATATTCTGATTCGCAGAAAATGTTTTTTTTTTCAGTTAAATACTTTTTTTCTTTTCTGTAAATTGTTAAATATATTTTTTTCATTGGTTCTATGAAGGTTTATTCGTTTGATTTTAATTCTTCATTTCTACATTTATTCGCCCGTTATACGTTTGACTTTTGGAATAAATATAAAACATTTTTCCCTGCTATCACAGTGTAAAATTTTAATTATAATAAATAAATCTTTTTTTTAAATGTGGAATTTTAAATTCTTGCTTCAGATTATTTTTATAATCCTAACTATCTTGCTCTACTAGTTCTATCACTTCTGACTTATACATGTATTATCTATTTCTAAAGTGACTAAAATCAGAAATATATGAAATTCATTAGCTTAATTGATGTCTTAAAATATCGTTTTATTTTTCTAGTTATTTAAAATCATTAAGTAGAATATTCCAGACTGTATAAATGATTTTTTTTTCTTTTTTACAATGAATTTTATACGTGTTTGAAGAATATTTTGTAAATGGTTGTAATAAGAATTGCACATATTCTGTATTTTTGAAACAATGACTAAAATATAAATCTATGTATTAATGTTTTCTGCATTGAGTAAAGTATTTTAAACATCCCTTTCTTTATATTATAATTTTTGCTTTAAAAACGTAAGAAACTACCCTTAGCAACATATTTAGAGTTCTTCAAACTTTTGTGACCACAAATTCCAAAACGTAATTTTTGCTCTATTTAACTGTGAAGATTCTGTTTTTCTACTCTACAATAATAGTTGCTTGTTTGCTGCCGGGTCACAGGTTTAATACCGCTGTTATATATTTTTATTTTAACGTTTATATTACGCACACAACCACGTTAGTATCCCAGCTTTCGAATTACTTGAACAAAAAAGTGTTCGAAATGCTGAAAAAGTGAGTAAAAAAAAAATTAAACCGAGCAGAAAAACATAACACAAACCAGAAAAATTATTCAAGTTTTATTTTAATATTTAACTTTAAAAAAAAAAAAGTAATCCCTTAACATTCGCGAAGGTTACGTTCCAGGAAAACCTCGCGAATGTTGAGTCTATCTCTCTGCACTAAAAAAGTAGTTACGTTCTATAAAATTTTAATTAAAGTGGCACAGTATTTCATGAAAACAAAAGAATTTATGTATTAACAGTACGTTATGCGTAAGATATATGTATGAATGTACACACATATTCATACATATGAAATTTGTTTAATGAAGATAATTCAAATTAACTGACTGAAGAAATAATTACAGCTAAAAAGCATAGGTCGACTCTCTCTCTATTTGCAAAGAGATGATAATGTATGCAGCTTCAGCTCAATTTCTACGAGAATCTGCACAGGCACATTTTAAATTAATAGATTGAAGATGCCGTTACTTTACCACTTCTAATATCAAATTTGCAATGAGTATTCTGCTGTTTATTTGGATTTCTTGCTGATTTATTTTGTTTTCCTACAACACTCGCTCTTTTTTCAGTATACAACTGAAAATTTATTTGTAAATACATACTGAGAAAACACAGGGGAAACAATCTTTAACCACTGTAAATTCTGAAGAAACAAATATGTATAATTTTAACCGTTTGAGTGCTATGTAGCGCGATAGCGCCGCAATGTATCTGCGGATCAAACAAACTTTGTTTCAACCCAGAAATGTTATTCAATAATTGAAATCATTTATTTTTTATTCAACAGTTGAAGTATTTACAGTGCTCTAGTGAATTACATTTTATAAGATAAAATTTCTGGGTTGAAACACAATTGTTTGTTTCGCGGATTATAGGCCGAATTTTCAGCACTCAAACGGTTAAAAAAAACGCGAATAATCAAGTCAGATTCTCGCGAATGTTAAGTTTTCCGCATTTTCATGTTCGCGAATAATCAAAACTCGCGAATGTTAAAACCACGAATGTTAAGGGATTACTGTATAGTATTTATTGTCTGTTGGATGCATTAAAATATGATAGTAAATGGCTGCTCTTAATATAAATAGTAATGTTAAATTATTAAAAAATGAACATTCGTTCAATGCTTGACGAGAAGCACCAAGTTTGATAACAACGTAAACGCAATCCGAGGTTTTCATTGTGAATTACATATTAATACTTCATGGCGATGATTGAAAATTTTAATTTTAACTAGCATAAGTTTCTAAAATTATACTCTGCATGAAATAATCCTCTGATAATGGGAC
Source organism: Maratus michaelseni (assembly GCA_963931845.1). Classification (NCBI taxonomy): domain Eukaryota; kingdom Metazoa; phylum Arthropoda; class Arachnida; order Araneae; family Salticidae; genus Maratus; species Maratus michaelseni. The sequence continues at coordinate 176,738,704 of OZ007594.1, forward strand.
TAGAATAGCTTACTACTTTTAATTCAATCGTAACACAATGAAAAAACACATTTTTCTTGTAGATTTTTCTTCAAAATATCCTAGTAATAAGTGTATCGCAGAGATTATTTTTTAAAATATTGATGCGTATGGAATAAAAAAAAGTGCATTGGGGTTTACATGCCCTAAGCCGTTATCAAATGGTTAAAGAATTACTTAAAATAACGACTCATTATAAAATGTTATCAATATAATAAAAAATAAAATAAAATAATTTGAAATATTTCACAAATTTGTATTTGATAGAGCGATTCCCCAGCACAGCGTGCACAGACGTACTTATTTTTTTCATAATTCAAAATCCAAATTAACATTTCAATGTAAGAAAAAAAAACATGATTACTGCTCTCAGGTTGAACTGTAAAAATATATAGAGCTATGTATAAAATTTGGGTGTAAAGAAGTAAAATTGCATCAGAATATTAAAAGTGATTAAATTTCCTTGCTTCTATTTAACAAAATTATTATTCGAACACATAATTGATTTTTTTTAATTACGATTTTTTAAAGTATTTCCTATTCGTTTCATTAATTATTTAATAGCAATTCAGATTTTAATTAATATATTTATAAGTTTAGATAAATTTTATAAAAATCGTATTTTTTAGTAAATGAAATATGTAATATTCTGAATGAAAATCAAATAAATATTCATTTGACTGAATCCATTTAATAACCATATTATATTTAATCTATACTAATATAATAAAGAGAGAACACCTGCCTGCCTGACTGACTGACAGAGTGAATCATCAATGTAGAGCTGAAAATACTAAAGTCGGGATCACGAAATCTGGATAGTAGATTGCTGTTATGACCAGGCAAGCAATAAGAAAGGATTTTCGGAAATTCACCTCCTAAGGGGGTTTAACCCCTTAAGACCGGAAGTTAAAATAATAGTACAAATATCATTCTTTGCTTTTAAACAAACAAAATGATACAAGGGTCGATCCAGAAATAAGGTTTCCATCCAATTTACAAATAGACAAGATTGTTTATTCTCATAGAAATTTACATCATTGGAAAGAAGAAAGTTTTCTCTATTTTCTACATAATCGCCATCTTTTTCTAAGCATTTTTGTAGACGGTGCTCCAATTTCTGTATCCAATGTCGTAGAACTCCGCCGCCAACCCGCTGAGGAAGCGTTGCATCTCTTCTTTCACGTCATCGTCGCTCCGGAAGCGTTGGACACCCAAATGTTCCTTTATCTTGGGGAACAAGTGATTATCATTTGCGATAATCCCAAGATAAAGGAACATTTGGGTGTCCAGCGCTTCCGGAGCGACGATGACGTCAAAGAAGAGGTGAAACATTTCCTCAGCGGGTTGGCGGCGGAGTTCTACGACATTGGATACAGAAATTGGAGCACCGTCTACAAAAATGCATAGAAAAAGATGGCTATTATGTAGAGAAATATAGAAACATTTCTTCTTTCCAACTATGTAAATTTCTATGAGAATAAACAATGTTGTCTATTTGTAAATATGATGGGAACCTTATTTCTGGATCGACCCTCGTATCATAGATGACAAAAAAATTATATTTTTGAAATCTATTGTTTTAGGGGGCTTGTAATTTACACACAATATGAACATAAAATCACACATATGAACATAAAATTACTAGCCCCTCCAAAATATCAATTTAATTATCAATAACTTAAAATTACACAGTAAAACAAAATAACAGCTTTAAATAAGTGAATAATCTGCAAATTCTTAAAAATTTTTTTATTATAAAGTTTTTAAGTTAAAGAATTGTGAAAATTACCTACTTTCTTGGATGCACTGTTTCGAAAGTATTTTGCAAACTCAGGTTAAAATAACATTTATTTTATAAGTAAATCGACATCGGTGCTGCAATTTATCTGTTTCATTTTAAAGCAAAAGCATTCAACTTTATAAAAATGAAGTTAAAATGTAAAAATATCAATCATTTTAGTTTTTATGAGCAAAAGAATCTAGGTACCCATTTGGGTACCCAGGACTCAAGAGGTTAAAGGAGGGTCGAAAGTTTTAGGTCATTTCGCCACATCTCAGCAGCAATTTTAGGTAGGTGCGTAAAATTCTGCATAACAAATCTACTAAAAAAATTAGCTAAACCCACATTTTAGCGAATTTAGAAATTCAAACAGTCAGGAGATTAAATGAGGGGTTGGAAGTTTTAAGACTTTTCACCATATCTGATGTGCAGTTTTAGATATGAGTATAAAATACAACTTAACCAACCTAATAAACGACTACTTAAACCAGTATTTAAGTGATTTTGTCGCCAACATCGAGTATGAACCCGATTATGGAAGATTGGCAAAATAAGACTACTTCTTGCTGATTTTTGAGTAGGTATTTTGCTTAAGACATTTTCTCAAGGGAAAATTAATTTTTGTTTTTAATTTCATAATACGCACATTATAATGCACATTCTCTTTTATAAATTCGAGAGTTTTTTCTAAGATTGGGAGAAATTAACTTAATTTTTCCCCGATTGGCTTTTTACGATTTGTGCATGGGAATGTGCAGAGCTGCATTATTGTGATCTCCATATTATTGCATTTTTGTTTATTTTATATGTAAGGCCCTCATGAATAACATTGTCAAAGTCAGATGGTTCTGCTAGAATATATATACATATTTAAATACTCATAGATAAAATACTAAGGGCTTCGTTAAGTCAGGGATTATCGTAATTACATTTTGAATAAAGTAGAAAATAACAGCTTGTAATATTATTTGTCAAAAAACCCGAGCGCTTTTAGCAGATCGGATTTTTAACAGCTTTTTAAAATCTTTTGACGGGTTTTTTTTTGTTTTAAGAAACCTTTCTATGTATATGTACACCCTTTCAGTCAAAATAAATATTCTTACACATTTCATTTAATATTCAAAGTGAACATGACGTTTAAAATTTATAGTTAAACCATACTTTATATATTATTTGCCGTTTGTATATTTTTTTTCTTCTAAAAATTATTTTCCGATGATTACAGCATCCTATTTCAAGAGAAAATGCACGAAGTTTTCAGGGCATGGTCATAACATGGGTTTGTACACCATAAAAATAAGAAATTGTAAAAATATTTTAAGCTTTAAATTTCTTTTCAAAAACAAACTCCAAAAGCAGATCTAAAAATATAACTCAAAAGTGCCACTGAAGCAGAAACAGAAAACGAAAAGAAGTTAAAAAATTAAAACTTTTATAACGTGGAATGATTCTGTGTAACGCTTTAACATTATTCTCTTGTTATATTAAAGGAGAAAGATTGCAACTTTTCTTTTTTTGACAGCATTTATATAATAGCCTCTTGTGTGAAGTGGATAAAGAAAAGATAAATTTCAAAATGTCTAACAAATTAATACTCTTTTGAATGAGAAACCAAAATACGTAATTTGTTAAGACTGAAACATCTTAAAGACTAATTTGAATGCTATTTTTCTAAAAGAAAAATCATAAATAAAGTATATTCTCTAACTGCAAAATGAATGCTGCAAAAGACAGTTTTATATGAACATTAACAAAAAAATCGGAACTATTACATAATATATATATATATATACGAGGTAGAGTCAATAAATTCCCGGAATGGTCGCCTACATTCACAAAGTTGTTCGTTAGAGGGGAAATACCTATTTTGGAGGTTGGCAGCACTGATAAGGAAAACACACAGGCATCTGGAATTCATTTCCGGTACTGTTGACGTTAGCTGCAGATCATTTCTGACATCACAAAGGAAGGTAAAATTTCGCTTGGATAAAAACCAAGGGAAAGTGATGTTAGAGGTGTTTTTTGATTACGAGGGGGTCATTCACTACGAATTTTTTCCTGAATGCCAAACTGTCAATAAAGAACTTTACCTGGAGATCCTTAAAGACTACGACATGCAATCAGAAGAAAACGACCTGAAAAATGGGCAACAAAGGATTGGTTTCTTTTACACGACAATGCTCCACCACATCGCGCTTTGATTGTGAAAAATTACCTTGCCAGACACACTGTTACCATTCTGGAACATCCTGCTTATTCTCGTGACCTAGCACCAGCAGATTTTTACCTGTTTCAACGGTTGAAAAAGAAATTGAAGGGACACAGTTTTATGGATTCAGATGAGATGATCGAAAATGCGACGAAGCTACTGAAGGACGTCTCAAAAAATGGATTCAAGGAGTGTTTTGAACAGTTATACGAACGCTGGAAGAAGTGTGTGGATGCAGGAGGAAAGTACTTTGAAGGCCAATAAGGTGAAATTATTGTTCTATTTTTTTAATAATTTGTAATTGACCTATTCCGGGAACTTTTTGACCCTATCTTGTATATATGTATAAACTAAAAAAAAAATTACGAACATAAAACACAGAAAAAAAGGAAAAGAAAAAAAGAAAGAAGCAAGCTTTTCCCCACTGGATTTAAGTAGACTTTTATATCTTTTAAATGTTATTTTAGTATATTAGACATCAGGCATTAGTATTAATTTTGGACAGCAATACTAGTATACATGTGTCTTTTCATTTTACTTTTATCTGAACAAACTCATTACTTCCACTTGAAAATTCTTCTATATTGTCATTTCATTTTAAAAAGTCTACCACTGGCACATAAAACATAAATTGTCGATCAAGAAAAAATAGTTCCATGTCATCGTTATAAATTATAGTTCCCTTTGCAAGACAGTTCTAGTCTGCCCTATTCAAATTCAAAAGCGTTTTCCTATATATCTTGGTCAAACTTATTTAGAAATCTCTGCTAGTAAATGTGAACACAAGAGGTTAGTTTTAGTAACTATAATTCTAGTTTATGATTTTCTTCCAGAAATCAAGTGATAATTTCTTGCAATTCAACAGATTCATAATATAGTGTATCGTTTCATCACCTAGAATACTTTAGATGAGAAATTCTCGACCATTTCCTCTATTCAATTTATTTGTTTGCCTTATTCGCATAGCTCGAAAATCTATATTTCTAGTTTAGGGATTTAGAAAATGGCTACTTATTTATTCTAGATGAAGACGGTATAAGTTTTCTCTCAGTGTAAAATACATATAATATCAGTAATCATTAAAAACATATTTAGTACTTATTTTTTAACATTTGCTATTATATGAATATTACACATTCACTGAATAATTAAAGTACATAAGTAGAAATTACTCTACCAGTTGGAGAAATCATAATGTCACAACATTTGTAAAATCAATACTTTCCATCTTTATAATTTTCAAGAGTAATGTATCTTTCTACAGCAATTTAAGGAAACTTACATAATCTGAAATCATTGCATAACTATGTTTTTCTGTATAAATATCCACTTAAACAAATATAAAGCAATTTAAATATAAAACATGGAATGGAAATTAAAAAGTTTACACTCAGGAAAAGGAATTGATTAAAACTACAAAACATGTTTTGTTGAGTACATTTTGGTTGTTTTAGCAAAATTCAAGTAAAATTGAACCATTTTACTTTAAATAACAAAACATTTTTTGCTGACGATACAAAAATTTTGTTTTGGAATTGCAAAAAAAAAAAAAAAAAAAAAAAAAAAATTGTTGATTTAAACAAAATTCCCATTGACCTATATTTAAACAAAAAGTTTTTTTAATTCGCCATATTCCTCATTATGCTGAATTGAATTAACAATTAAAAAAACAAATACACTTTCCATTAAGAAACTTTATCTCTGTATGTTTCACTCTTTAATATGCACTTACAAATCTCCAAATAATAAAATATATATATATACTTTTACAATTTCTTCCCAATTTATTACTTTATTCTTTAGCTAGTAGCCTCCATTTGTCAATGTACGTACGTGTACTTTATTTCAAAAGCAAGACATTAGGACAAGGAAAGAGGACACCGTCAATGTAGGCATGATGTCCGGCTGTCTGTTTTTGAAAGTTGTCTCACGTTCAAGGCGAATAAAAAATATACAATCTTGTTTTTTTATCCTTTAACAAAAAAGGAAGAAAACAGATCAGTATTTTCAGATGGAATTGCGGGGTGGGGTTACATAGCTTCTAAAGGAATCAGCTATTGTCTATGAATCATGTTAGAAATAGTAGGTCTTATGAGATCAACTGCATACCCGAATATCCCGGAGGATTCAAATGTTCTTTTTTCCTGGGAGATGTTTGTTTTTCTTTCTTATTTCTTCTTATTTTTGAATGGAAAAGTTCGGTTAATATTTTACAAACTATTTAAAAAGTTACAAATCACAAACTTTTTTTTTTGTATATTTTCTAATAAAAATATATATTATAAAATAATTTATTATAAATATTTTCGAAAAAGAAACCTTAAAGTCCGAAACTTGGAAATTTTTGAAGCACATGTAAGAAACTTGTTTATAAGCTTCGTTTGCTAAATAATGAAATAAATATATATATTTTGTCATTACATGATACTTTAAGACTTAATCCCTTTTAGAGCATTGCTGTTGAATTGCAAATGCAAATGTTCAGTGTCATTATCGAAGAATTCTATGTTATATTATTCGTTTATTTGAATTAATTAGAATTATTAAGTAGAATTAATTAAAATATTTTTTATATATTTTGAAACACAGTAAAAAATTGTGCTTAATGGCTAATTTTTTTTTTAAATACCACGTTTTGCAGAAAATAAGTACATGTTTTAGATATCGCGTTTTGCTGAAAATAAGTACATGTTTTAAATATCGCGTTTTGCAGAAAATAAGTACGTGTTTTAAAGAAGTTCTTACTCCAAAACACGCAATATATCTTATTTTTAGGTGGAATGTTTTTTAGCTGCACACTGTATAAAATGACCAATGTTACTTATTTTATGAAAATATACTATAACCACAAACGAAAATATAATATAATCTTCTGAGTTATTCGAAATTCCGAATAGCGTGTTCCATTGTCTTTTGAATCCCCATAATTTAAAGAATTATTTATAAAATCAAAGTATTTTTCGCTGCCAGTATTTTTTAGAAACGTTTCCAAAGGGTTTTTATAGTGTATTAATTAGTGTCCTCAGCCTGGAATACCTGTTTTTTGAATGCTATCAATTCTCAAGTAAGCATTTTCATGCTCAAAAATATGTTTAACAGACAAACATACAAAATTAACAGCTTTAACAATAACATTAAAATTAAGATTATTTCTTTACTCTTTCATGTATAAATTAACTTATGCGGCTGAAAACGTTTACTTGAGAATGGATGACATTCGAAAAACAGGTATTCCAGGCTGATTACACCAATTAATACACTATAAAAACCCTTCGGAAACGTTTCTGAAAAATACGGGCAGCGAAAAATACTTTGTTTTTATAAATAATTCTTTAAATTTTCGAAATGTATTTGTTTCTGGGGATTCAAAAGACGATGAAACACGCTATTCGGAATTTCGGATAACTCAGAAGATTATATTATATTTTCGTTCGTGGTTATAGTATATTTTCATAAAATAAGAAACATTGGTTATTTTTTAAAGTACATAATAATTTGCGTTTAATAATTTACAATAATATATGTTTTAATCTATTAATTTAAAGAAATATATATTTATGCGTGTATAGCCTAAACCTCATATATGTACAGATCCAAGTAAAAAAAAATTGAATAATTCATTTCATTTGTATTTGGAATTGCATTTAGCTTTATTTCAGTGTAGTATAATTGTAAAAGAACAACGGTTGATGTTTTAATGAATTTGCATGTTATTAAAGAAAATTAAAACAGTAAAATATTAAAATTTTAGTGAAGATTGTAATTTTGTAAAATTATTTTCATTATTCAAAATATTAGAATACTAAAATAGAATATTAAAAAAATAGAATATTAAAAAAAATAGACTACTTATGAATTTTCCTGATTGGTGCAGAATGTTGCATAAATTGAGTAAAAAATTATCTTCTGCGCGATCCTCTTCTTAAGTTATAAAAACGCTTTGGATCATCACTGTTTTTCATTTTCTGTGAAACATGAGTCGTTCGTCCGACATAACGGAGTTTAAAAGGCAAGAAGGTCGTAAGAAGGTCGTAATCAGCAATATATCGCCAGATACTTAAAATATTCTCAACCAAGTGTTAGTAGAGCAATAAAGTAGTATTTTAACGACGGACATTTTGAAAACAAGCATCTGAATAGCAAGGGAAAGCCAAAAACGACTCAGGGAGATGATAGAAAACTAAAAAGTATTGCTAAAAAAAAGTTCTTGAAGTGCAAGATATTTGCATGGAAAGGGGAAAGAACATGAACACGGTATTGATGTGAGTAAATCTACAGCACTAAGACGTCTCCATAAACTTGTGTTTCAATCTCGTGTACCAAAGATAAAGCCCCTGATGACTATGAAACAAAAAAGGGAGAGAGTGAAGTAGTGCAAAAAAGGCTTTTATGGGGTCTGGATGGTTGGAAAAATATATTGTTTAGTGATGAGAGTGTGTTTTGCGCAACATATGGTGATCAAGGTGTTCGTGTATGGCGAATGAAGCAAGAAGCTTATGAGAAGGAAAGCATCAAACGATCAGTGAAATTTGCAGCCAGTGTAATGGTACAGGCTTGCAAGGATTACAAGGATTAGTTTTGAGATATATATCAAGTAATCCATGAGAATTTCCTGACACTATCGTCAGAAGATCTGTGTGGTGACGAATTTATTTTACAACATGATTTAGCACCTTCGCACACGTAAGTGCTCGCCAAGAACTGGCTTAGCGAACACCAAATTAACGAACTTCCCTGGCCGGCTAATTCACCATATTTAAATCCAACGGAGCATTTGTGGGGAATAATGAAGAAAAGACTGCAAAATATTGCGCCAAAAAAAAAAAAAAAAAAAAAAAAAAAGAGCTTTTTTCAGCATTAAGTCGACATGGTTATGTATGGGCAGGAAACATTGTGAACCACTTGAAGACAGCTTGGCAAAGCGAGTTCGTGCTTTTATAAAATGTAAAAGTGATGCTACAAAATATTAAAAAATAACTATTTTTCCTTTTTCTTTAAACATGTATTATTTACAATACATTATTCTAATATTTTGAACCAGGTAAATGGTTCTAATATTTTGATTTTTTCCAAGTGGGAATAATTATTTTAATTTTTGTATTATTTCCTTTAATTTTTATGCTAAAAAATTCTTCAAATTTTGTAGATTCTTAAAATATTATGTTTTATCCTGTATTACTTTTTGCATAAGCAGTACATAAAAAACCGTTTTTCACAATTCCTTTTTTTTTTTTTTCTATTATTCTAATTTTTTGACTTGGAGCTGTATGTATATTTTAGAATTGCGTCACGATTTTTTTTTATTTCTAGATACTTCAGCGTCAGTTTTGGTGTAATCAAAAATAGGTAAAATATAACATAATTCTGACGCAGTTATAAAATAAAAATCAATTTTATAATCAAATGTAAGTTTATAAGCTGACTTTTTACTGATGGAAATCTCCACTATTTTAAAACTGGGCTAAAAATCTTTAAGCGAAGTGTTTTCGTAAAATGATGCAATTTATAATAATTTTTGTATAGTGTTTATTTAATGGCTCTTCCGCATCTGATATTGAAGCAATCATTAAAAATTGATTAAAAAGCAAAATTTTGCCATTCAAGAAAATAATGTCACGTTTAAAGAAAACATTTTTTCATTAAACCGAAACAAAAAAGAAGGGAAGGGCTTTCGTTTTATTTATGCCTTTTTAGGTGCGTTCGTAATTATATAAATACGTAGCACCTATAGTCGTCGTCTGGTTCGTCCGTCTGTCTGTCCGTCCGTCCGTCTGTCTGTCTGCATATAACAGAGCAAAAACTACCCAACCGAATGGTTTGAAATTCAAGATGTATTATCTTTGAAAAATTTTGTCGAGACATTTCAAATTTTATGAAAATCGAATCAAAACTTTAGACGATATTAATAAAAATATTTATAAAGAAATTTGAAATATTTTTTTAAAAATCGGTGCTTTTTTGTTACAGTTGCTTTCGAGGTTTAATCGTCAATCGACAGAGATACTTATTTTATTAGAGAAATTAATCTGCAGATGATATAATTCATTTCAGAGAATTAAATATCATCAAGATCTAAATATTTATATAACTAACTATAGTACGGACACACCTCGTTAGTCACGTTTGGAGTACAATTTCCAACTTGTTAAAAATATCTTTAACTTACAAGGAAGGTCTCCACAAGCGGATATTTAGACAAATTTGAAAAAAAAAAAATCATTCTATATTATTTCTGTTGTCAACGTCCCTTTTTCTATGCATCTACAAAATTCTGAACATTGAATGAGCTATCATTCGAAAGGTTTTGAAACGATTTCTGACGTAGTACAATTATATCTCGTTAAAGAATGTTTTTTTGATTAAAAATTGCAGTTAATTAAAAATTGAATCAGTATAGTTTTCATAAATGAAATTAAAGGTTTTGCTCAAATCAATATTGTTACAAATGATGCATTATATTGCGCTCAAGAATAATTATAGAAAAAATAAATAGTAATTTAAATTGTATTATGTATTTATTCAATTAGTTTTCTTTGTCCTGTTCGTTTTTCCTGAAGCGAATGACGTTACCTCTAATGCAGTTAAAATACGATTGTTATTGTTATTTTTTTTTTCTCGCACGTGTCTATTACTATCTTCGTAATGCTTTTACTGAATATTTGATGGTGTAAATGAGATGATATTCTGGCTTGACTAATGTTGTTTGCAGATATTTTTATCCTTAATTTTTCTAAGTTTAAACCTGCATTTAAAAATACAATCTATACTATTAAAATCCGTTCGCGTATCTATGTAACCTCAAAAACTCTGAAACCACTGGGCGCTGGGCTACGAAATTTTGCACACGTGTTGCTGGTAGGGGGCCCATGAACGATTGGGGCAAAAAATTCGAAAATTTTAAATAGATTTTTGATATATTAAATATCAATTAAAATCCATCTACAAAGAGATCTCATCAAAAATACGCTTTTTATCTTCGGTTGGTTGGTTGTATAAAATCTCCACAGAAGTCATTAAATAAATCAAGATCATTGCAATTGCGAATCGAGTGTTTAAAATCGATGGATCAGAGATTATATGACATGTAGAGACAATCAACTTAATTATTAACTGTTGCCAAATGCTAAAAACTTAATTTTAAAAGATATTATCGACTTAATGAATGATAATTAGCTGGGTTTAAGCTGGGTAAAATTCCCGTAATTGTTTTTTTACATGACATATATTAGTATGATAGAGATTATTAATACAGAAAACTTTATTTAACAGATTATTTGTTAAATTTGCGGGAATGGGGAGGGGGAGGGGTGGGGTAAACGACTTTTTATTAAATATCACACATATTTTACTTGACCGCGCGCCACCTGGCGGCAGCTTTTTCATTAATTGACCCTCCTTATTAATAAATCCAAATCTACTTCTCTGATTTCAACAGAACTAATTACAATTAACAAATTTAACATTTTTAGATTCATCCGTAACGTTTAATCGCTGTATTATACAGATAATACAGCTATTTTAGAATAACAGTTTTTGTAAAAATTAAATTTATGTTCCTAATAAAATTACATAGCCTGTATTCAGTCGATGCATACCAACAGTCAAAGTTAGTGATTTGTTGTTGAGCACTTCACCGCGCGCCTCCTCGCGCCCCTCCCTCAAGATATTTCTCTAACTGTGATTTATTTCCAGAACTCAGATAATTATGTTCCGAACTTCTCCAAGCCAATTCCATTTTGCTAAATTATCATAAAAATCAGCATTCATAGCTTCAGGGTGTATTTCTAGAAAACAGTTACCAGTATTTCCGAATAATAGTCTAAGCCAAATTTCAAATAAAGTTCCTAGCCTAACCAAATGAATCAAGCTTTAAAGATACATATAGTGGTTCTCCTAATTAGTTATTTACTGAAGTGAACCTCAACATCCGCTCCTCCGCGGCACCTCCTTCAAGGTTTTTTTCTTTAACTATGCCCTGTTTCCATAACTCAGCAACTATCAAACCGATTTCAACGCAAGTGATTCCAAACATTATAATTAACATAATAGTCACTCTATATAACATTAAAGTAAATTTATGAGTGGCAGTTACCACTATTTCCGAATAATAGTTTAAGTCAAATTTGTAATTAAGTTCCTAGCTTAACCAAACGAACGAATTTTTAAAGATGCATAGTGGTCCTCCTAATTAGTGTTTGTCTGAAGGACACTTGAACATTCCCTCCCCCCGGTACCCCCCTCAAGGTTATTTTCTCTAACTGTGCCTTATTTCAATAACTATACGATTTAGAAAAATATTTTTCTACTATTATTATTTCTACTATTTTTTTTATGTAGCACGTCTACTATACGGTGCCGTAGGCAGCGGGAAACTGTGTCAAAATTTCGTTTGGAAAGATGTTTGTTAGAACAGAATGCTCCCCTGGCGATGGAAGGTGGAAATAAACGATTTTCCGGAGAGTATGAGCATGCCCGGTACACGGTGCCGAAGCCATCGGAGACCCGGGCCAGAGTTTCGTTTTTTAAGATATTTAAGTTTATTATTCGAGCCCGGGCAACGCCGGTCGGGCCAGCTAGAATAATCTACCCTATTAAAATCCGTGCGCGTATCTATCTATCATTGTAACGTCAAAAACTTTGAAATCATAGGCCGTAGGATTACGAAATTTAGCACACGGATTGCTGGTAGGGGACCATGAACGATTGGGGCAAAAAATTCGAAAATTTTAAATAGATTTTTTTATTTTATGTTTTTGATGAATTTTTGCTTTTTTTTTATTTGTTCAATCCGTAATCGCACGAGTTCTAACCAGCTCTAAATGTTTACTGCAATATGAGATATACATATTATGGGCATCACGCTTCAATACTAAGAATCTGTAGCGGGTATTACGATAATTATTTTACCTCGCATGCAAATAATTAGAGATTATTTACTTGCGATTAATTAATACATTTTTTTTAAAATAAAGAAAAACATTTTATCACAAACATCAACAAAACCTTTTATTCTATTTATTACCTTATTCCAAAGATATTGTTTTATCGTCTGCTGCCATAGCAACATGATAAATTAAGTTTCATTAAAAAAAAATGGACAGTAGTAGAAAAATGTTTTTCTAAATCGTATAGTTATTTAACAACTCAACAATTTAACAGGAGAATTAAATTCATTTTATTCACATTTTAGAATTAAATTAATGAACTCCCGTGTGTAGAACGGGTTAAACAGCTAGTATATTGTTAAAATGTGTTAGACCGTAGTGCGAAATCCTCACAAGAGTCCTCTGGTTACAGAATATTCTTGCCATGAGGATATATATATTTATAAAAGATATGCTGAGGAACCTCGATATAGCGTTCGTAAAAAACGTAATTAAAGTTTCTTGTTTTCGGCGATTTATCGTCGATTGGCAACAAAATTAAATAAAAAAAAATACGCTTTTTCGATAAATAATTTTAAAGGAAAATCTTTTTCTACTCTTCATACTAAACTAGTTTAAGTCAGTTTAAATTAAATAAATACAATTTTATATCTACAGTTTTGTCAGATGCATTTATATGTATTATATAATGAAATTTAACGATCGTATTATACGGTATAGAACAAAAATTAAATTTATCAAAATTGTTTCAAACTCAAAATTTAGGTCCGATTCTGAGCACTTTCAATTGGACTTCAGTATTGTTAATGTCTCAGACAAAGAAAACAGTGTTGTTGCCATAGAAACAACGACAAATTCCATATCGAAGGGCTTTGATAATGACAGCTTTCTTAATCATGCAGTTACTTTAAAACTTATCTAGCCGGATCTTTGATCCATGACGCAGCTCCGTAAAATTAAATAACTACAAGAACACGAAACTTATATACATAATGTAAGCTTATACGTAGAAATAAAAATAAACCATTTCATTGTTTAAATTTAAATTAATTAAGTGCGGCGTATTAAACCACTCATTTAACAACTTTTTCCTCAATTCGCTTGCATTTGCCGAGAAAAAAGCGTTACTCGCCAAATCGCCAAATACTCTAAAGTATTTTATCTGTTAGACATTTTCTACTGGAATTCCACAGCTAAATTTGACATAATCTTTATAACGTACCTGAGTAGTTTCATTAGCATTTTTTCTAAAATATTTTGAGTATGCGATTTAAGGAGACCTTCCTTGTTAGGTGATTTTTGACTCATTATAAAGTGATATTAATTCGTAAATTCAAAATTTTTCCCAAAAGAGAAAAGTATGTTACTATCATTACTTTAAACTAAATATAAAGTGTTTGAGTTTTTCATCATAATTTTCATCATTTTTAATGTCAGATCACTGTTTTAGAAAATAACTGTGTTAAAAATTCTACACGGTCTTATATTTGGGATAGGTCTCGGGTTAGGTCTAATATTACAGGTATACTAAAAAAAAATGCTAGTTCCTAGTTTTGTGATAAGTTTTATTTTGGGAAAAACACAGCAATAGGATGAAATATTTCTGAAAGAATGTCATTAACATGTGTCAATATGTATTATGTATGTGATAAAAATATTTATTCTTTCAACAATGATAAAATTGAGTTTACACACAAATTCATGTTTGTTTATTGGTTATTCGCGTGCCTGAAAAAATATTTGGTGTCATATCTGGCAAGCGTGGCATAGATTAACCACTCTTCATTCAAAAATCTGAATAATTATTCTTGCAAGCTGCCTTAAAATGTAGTAAACTTTTGCTTACAGAAGAAAAACGACATTAAAATCAGCATCACTGCTAGCTTAAATATCGTAAATTAATATTTATAGTAAAGTAAATATATGGATATCTGTATCATAAAAATGCAATAAGAAACATTTTCTGAAAAATAAAACCTTTAATATTTTATTGCAATACAATGTTTGTTTTTCAATATTTCTTGAAATATACAATAATCTGAATTTTCACCTTCCACATTCAAATATAAAGTGTGTCTCTTCTTGTTGTTGACCAATAGCTAATTCCTAAATGATTAGTTTTAGAAGTTAAGTTCCAATTGCAAAAATGTTTCAAAAGTTGGTTACCATCATATGAAAAACAATTTACCTCAAAATAGTTATTTTTGAAACTGTTACAAAATAATTAAAATTTATATATATATATATATATATATATGGCTTCTGTATGTTAGCTCTCTTAGTTTTCACAGGTACAATTTTCAGTTTCAATCATTTCTTGAACTCTTTAGTTGATTTTTGCAATTTAAAAAAAATGCCTTTTGTGACTAACTGGGATAATGCTACTGTGCAAGAATACTATAGTCTTTGCTATAGAACTTTTAAAACACATTTCAGCCTTAAAATGAAGGAAATAATTTATGACAAATAATGTATAAATTTGTTTGAAAAACTTTCAATGAATAAAAACTATACATTTTAGCGCATTCGCAATTAGAAAAGAAATTATACCTTGCGCTCGGAAATTGTTTCCGCATTGTTTGTAACTAATCAGAAAAGTATAAAACAAGAAAAACTGCTTTTCCGTCGATTTTATCGTACGGCATATACGAGCATATAGTATATACTATTATATATATATAGCCGCTATCTATATATATTTTAAACAAGAAGGTGAATACATAATTTTCTATTTTTAAAAGAAATCTGCTATTTGCTGATATGATTTCGGTATTTTAACAGATTTCTTTTATTTACGTTGAAAGTGATTTCGTGAAAATATACAGAAGAAGCGAATACAGAAATAAAAAATAACCTTTAAAGATAACAGCGCTAAATTCTAATTAAATTGTTATTTCGATAAAGGATGTAGAAAATTTTGTTACTGATACACTGTTAAAAATTTGCAGCAAACTGTCCAGTCATTTGACCGCTTTTATAGAAAATGGTTACACAACCGTGATTTAACTGTATTCTGACCATATTGTTGCTCAGATTGTAGTCAGAATAGAGTTAAATGATGGTTATGTAACCGTTTAAAAAAATAATAATAAAAAAGGTCAAATAACTGGACAATTTGCTGCAAATTTTTAACAGTGTACGCTGTAAAACTTTTTCATCATTTTAAAAAATATGTTTCTAAAATTTAAGAAATTGCAGCGAAAAAGTACGATTTCATTACATTGTGAAACTTAAAATAAATTCTATGTATTAAAAATTAACCATTTACTATGACTTTTAGCATTGTTTTGTGTGAAGGTTATTCTCAAATCGATATTCTCGAAATCATTTTCATTCCAATATAATTTTCCTAACAAATACCCAAATTTTAATGGCAAATAATGGTATTTTTAAAAATATAATAACATTTTAATGTAATTCAAAAAATATTTAATTAACACATATTTTAATTTAAAAAACATAATTAAACCATTTTTAGAAGGGAAATAATACATCTTAAATTGAACAAGGTTGGCATTTTCTTTACTATAAAAAATTCAGAATTTTCTGTCCCTAAATTCTGAAAGTGTAATACTTTATTTCCATGAAATTTAAGAAAGTGACATGAAATATCCAAAGACGTCATCCTTTTCTAGTTTACAATGCAGAAGATTCGAAGTTTTGAGGCCTGCAGCCCCTACTCCAATATCACCGAGAAATCCAATGCTCCTTTTCTTGAGAAAATATTTCAGCATTTTTTTTCTCATTTTTTTCCTGACACAAAGGAGAAAGAAATATAAACTGTCTGAAACGCTTTTATTTTGAAAGAAAATTAAACACCGGATTTATTATATAGAAATAAATATATATTTTAAAATATTTTAACATACAGTGAAATTCGAGTAATACGAGCATGGCTAATACTAGAGCAAAGATAAAAGAATCCCGTTTCAAATTCAGAATTCACAATATATACTATGTTGATACTATCACGTTTTTTACGAGCTTAATTACAAGATCACGTCTAAAACGATCAAAACATATGTTTATTTCAATGTGATTTTTGGTGGAAATTAGGACAGAATGAGGAAAGAAATCACTTTTTTAGGGAACACTGTTTTATCTCAGAAATAGTATTTCTACATTATAACTATTTGTCAAAGTACTGTAATTTATCAGTTTTAAAAGGCAGAATTTCCATCTTCAAGGTTATCACCCAAGAAAATGCAAAGGAAATTCACGAGATCTTGAAATAACGAAAGAAAGAAGGTAAAAATGAAGACGTTTAAAATACCAATTATTAGTAAGATTTATAGCTGCGCCACGGGAAAAAAAGGATCAAAGAAGAAAACCTCTATTTGTTTCTGTCAATAAAGCTGGACTCTGGGTCATATTAACCAGCTTTTTCGTGTATCTTATTGAATTTTCTATTATTCATGTCTCTGTTAAAATTAAAAGCATATGTGAAATCAATAGGTCAAAAATTGCAGTGACCATTGCAATGTCAGCAGCCTGTTTGTGGGAAAAACTGAAGTGACCAGTTGCATTACTGTACGTCGTACCTGTCCTTTGGAATTACTAGTTCTTTAGACGCTTTGATGAATGGTCAATGAAATTCTTTCATTAAAAAAATAAATACGTTTTTACATTGAATAATTTAAAAAAGTTTCATAACTTAATACAATATTTAAATATTTAGCATATTATAATATGCTTACCATTATATATTAAAGAGACAAGTTACAATTTTCAGCGCAAATTCGATGTTTTTGCGCATGCATGAGATTAAATCTATAAAATCAGTTCAGTTTTAAGTTGCACTTCAACGCTTTCAGCATAGCCGAGTGGTTTAATGCGTTTGTTTAAGCTCATGTTCTCTGCAGAGAAAGTGGGTTGTAATCCTGCTTCCGACAGAATGATTTCTACATTACTTTTGGCTGTAATTCATTTCAATTACTGTCACATTTTCAGAAAAGGAGTTAAGTATATAATTTGTATTTTGTTATTCGAATGCTTTTGAATTAAGTAAAATTTAACACCCAACAATATTTTTAGAATTAAAGTTTGTTTTAAAAATATAGTATAAATTAAAAATATTTTATTCCAAATATAATATAAATGAAAAGTATTTGTATAAAAAATATTTAAATAAAAAATAATGCATGTAATTATTATCGATTAAATAAATTGAAGGCATATAAAATGTTTGATATATTTTGTATGACCAAAATAATTTTTCTACATATCCATGGTTTAATAATTAAAAATTTCAAAGAGTTTAGACAACAAAAACTACTTTTTTTTAGACTATGAAACGACCCTATGAGAAAAAAAAGAAAATGTTTTCTTACGAGAACTTTTTCCACTAAATATCAATATTTTTTCGTGAATTTTTCATTAAAAAATATTACTCATACAAAATTTGGTTAAAGATATAAAATAATACAAATTTGTGCTTTATTTAAAGTTATTATCATGGGCACAGGAAAAGACTAGTTTAAAAGACTAGCGGGTCAACTAGTTTATATTTTAAAAGTAATTTTTGTATTTTTAACAGGATATGACAAAACTAAAAAAAGAATCGAATTATTTTATTATGTTTTCAGGAAGATCATATTATGTTGTGTAGAAAAAAATCTACCAATATTTAGCCTATTATCAGTTTAAAATATTTTAACTTTTAACATTTACCTATTTATGACAAACTTCAGTATTGTAATTTTGTTAAAAAAAGACCCGTCTAAAGAAAATAACACTCGCAAGTATAAGACTATATATTTAATATTAACTTTGTGATATTAAGTTAATTTTATCATTGTCATAATTAGAGAAATTAATAGTAGAAATTAGTTTAATGTTGCGTGTGATTTTAATATTTTTAGAATCTTTACGGGTATTACGAGTAACGATTAATACGAGTGCTTTTATAATTCCCTTGCTTCTCATAATAGACTACGAGTGTAGTGAAATTTTAAAATAATTAACCTGTTATAATTTACCTATTTATAATATATTTTAAAAATTATTTTTTCATAATCTTCACGGGTAAAACAAGTAGCGATTACTATGATTGCTTTTATAATTCCCTTGCTTCTCATAATAAACTACGAGTGTAGTAAAATCTTAAAATACTTAACCTGCTATAATTTATCTATTTATCATATATTTTACAAAGTATTTTTTATAATCTTCACGGGTATTACGAGTAGCGATTGATATGATTGCTTTTATAATTCCCTTGCATCTCATAGTAAACTACGACCGTAGTCCAATTTTAAAATACCTAACCTGTTATAATTTAACTATTTATAATATATTTTAAAAATAATTTTTTATAATATAATAAAAATAAAAATATTTTTAATAAGAAATGTACTGCATTATTCAGGAAAAAAAAGACTTAGTTTGAAAGTGTTTAAATATACTATAATGCACCTGTTTATAATAGATTCTAAAACAGACAGCAAAATATAATTTGATGTAACGACGATTAATTTTTTAAAATTATAATAAAGTATTTGTTAAGATATAAACATTACATCTTATATAATTGAAAGTTCACTTAAAAGTTCAATTCTTGCTCAATCTTAACTGTTTCTGTTCTGAAATCCTGAAATTGAAATTTAAAACTTTTTTTCTTAAAATCGTAAGAAACTAATATGAAATGTCCAAAAAAGTCATTCCTTTCTGGTATACAGTGCGGAAGATCCGAAGCTTACAGATCAGCAAACCTTACTCCAATATCCCTGTGGAATAGAATGTTTCTTTACGCGAAATATTATTTCTTCTTTGTTTCTTGATTCACTGAGAAAAAAATAAATTTAAGGTACCATAAATCGACGTTTACCGGGCTCTGGTATATTATTTGGACCCTCTCCCCCCCACCTCCCCAATAAAAAGTGTTTTAAGGGGACGGTGGACGTTAATTTTTTTTATTTTTCATCATAGATATATGAACTTTTGTACATATATACATTTCAGCATAAGTATACATAATTCTTTAAAAAAAATTCTAATCTTAATATAATTTTAAGATTTTTTTAAAAATTAAATTTATAAACCAACTTTTAAAATGCTCCTTGCGTCTTAATTTTTAAGATATTTCCTCGATTTGGCATTTAGATAACTTAACCCTTCTTTGCATGAGTTTTTCTTTTACAATTGTGTTTTTTTATACATATATTAAATATTAGACACCAGAAATATTAAGATAGATATTTAAATTTGTTCAGTAACATAGTTCACGGAAAATTTACTGGATTAATATTTCTATATAAATATAGTGGTGGCGAAGAAGTTGATTTATTTATTAAAAGTTAAATAAACAGTGATGGAAATTTACATCACTATGCAATTAAGGGTTAAAACTATATTTGAAATAAATCTGTTTATCAGTTACTTAATCCATTGAATAGTTAAATTTTGAGAGATTGTTTTCTGAATTCCATTCCGATTTTCATCAAAATTTAGTATTTTAATAAGTTATAAATCATCTTAATGAACCCTAATTGTAAAATGAATACACAGTTTCTTTGTAAACAGTATCAGGATTCTTCCTTATCAATTTCATGAATTTTTAACAAAAATTAAGACGCATGGAGCATTTCAAAAATCTAAAAAACTTGTAAAATCTGTATTGAGAAAACATGTATAAAGTTTACTAAAGCACCGAAAAATTTATTGTGCATAATTCAAATACTTGTAAATTTGCGTAAAATCATCGCAGCTGCATGCAGATTTTCTCAAATGGTTAAAAAAAAAAACCTGAAGACTAATAATACACACGAAATAAAATTTCGATTTTTGGGTCGATTTTTGATCAAATAAAGGTCTACAGTCCCCTTAAATCAGTATTAGATCTATTGCTGTCAGAGTGTTGACGTGACTCACAAAATATATACAGGATTATTATAAAAAAAACTATCCCGATATATCAGCCCATAACTGTCATACCGTTCACAGAAACTGAATGAAATTCTGGCCTAAAGTATTTTGAGGTATGCGCTCAAGAATCATGTGAAAAACAACAGTTAAGTTCTAACAGTTACGGTTACAGTGACAAAATATCGAAAATTTCAAATGGCAACACCTACTTTTTTTATTGGAATGTGATCTTCGTAGTGTAAAAAGGTAAAAAGCGTTGGAACGGTCCCTGTAGCACGAAAATCGCCGGCGCTAGACAGACTAAGAAGAAAAGTGAAAAGAACCAATAAGGACAGAGAAGCAATAGAAAGTAAAACATTTTATTGTTCAGTGCTATCCCCCATCTGCCGCATGTAAAGTGTCGTCGTGTGTAAAATGAAAAATGTATGAAACACAATAAAATGTTTTGTTTTCTGTTGCTTCTCTGCCCTTATTGGTTGTTTTCACTATTCTTCCGAGTCTGTCTAGCGCCGGCGATTTTCGTGCTACAGGTACCGTTCCAACGCTTTTTATGGTTTTTCACAATGAAGATCACATTCCAATAAAAAAAAGTGTTGCCATTTGAATTTTTCGAAATTTTGTCACTGTAACCGTAACTGTTAGAATTTAAATGTTGTCTTTCATATGATTCTTGAACGCATACCTCAAAATACTTTGAACAAAAGTTTCATTAAGTTTCTGTGAACGGTATGATAGTTAGGGGCTCATATATCGGGATAGTTTTTTTATAATCACCCTGTATTAGTAACATCATTTACTAGTAACACAGTGCAACTAGAATTGATTTAATTCGTGTTGTTGTTATGGATCTAAGTATACTTTTCCCGGTCCAAGTAAACAAAATTATTTCATTAAAAAAATTAATAAAATAAATTTTATTACATTGAGTAATTCAATAATTTTTAAATGTATTACAATTTGCAAGTATTTAAGATATTATGATTTACTTATTTATATTTTATAAAGTATTTTTTCTATTTTTAACAGGATATGATATTAAATATATAAAGGTATCGAATTATTTCATATGTTTTCTGGAAGATTAGACAGAAAATATACTACCAATATTTTAACCTATTATAAGTTTAAAAAATTTAAACTTTTAAACTTTAGCTATTTATGAGAGACTTCAACTAAGATGCATAAAATATCATGTTATATATGGACAAAAAATTATATAGGAAAATATAATAAATCATTTTTAAGAACAGAAATATCAAATAAAATACAATATAAATTTTATTTAACAACATAAAAAAAATCAAAATTTCATATTCTAAAATCCCGAAAGTTTATTTAAGTAATTTTTCTCTAAAACTATAAGAAAAATATATTAAACGTCTTAAATTATCATCTGATTCACGATGATAAAGTATGATAATATTTATATTGTATTTTTAACCCTCTAAGCGTGTGGAACGTAATATTCCGTTCACTAAGCTGCAGGTTTCACTGCAATATATGCAATGTTTAAGATAATATAATTCTATAGATTTAATGAATTTTCAAAACATTGAAGAATGATTGATACTCTCAAGGGTTACATTCATATTTGTAATTAAGTTTTATTTATAATGCTGAAAGAATCATATTTTTTTAGCATTTAAAACAAAATGCAGAGAAAACAACATTATAATTTTACCCTTTTTCAAAACGCTCAGAGGGTTAAGCAAATCCGATTGTGTTCTGTAGGTAAAACTATCAATTTTAACCTAGTATAATTTTAAGGCTTTAAACTATTATACTTTACCTACTTATAGCAGAGATTACTTAAAATACTTAAAGTACCATTTTATAAAATGACATATTAATTTAGAAAAATATAATAATAAAGCGTCCTTTACGAACAGAAACATCAAATTAAGCAAAATATCAAACAAAAAAGAAAAAGGAATTAAACGACTTAAATATAGCATCTGATTCAGGATGATAAAGTATGATAATATTTATATTGTATTTTTAAGCAAATCCGATTGTGTTCTTTAGGTAAAACTATCAGTTTTAACCTAGTATAATTTTAAGCCTTTGAACTATTATACTTTCCCTACTTATAGCAGATATTACTTAAAATACTTAAAGCACCATTTTATAAAATGACATATTAATTTAGAAAAATATAATAATAAAGCGTTCTTTACGAACAGAAACATCAAATTAAGCAAAATATCAAACAAAGAAAAAGAAAAAGAAATTAAACGTCTTAAGTTAGCATTTGATTCACGATGATAAAGAATGGTAACATTTATATTGTATTTTTGGCAAATACGACCGTGTTCTGTAGGTAAAATTATCAGTTTTAACCTAGTATAATCTTAAGATATTTAAACTATTATAATTTACCTACTTATAGCAGACATTACTTAAAATAATTTAAGTACCATTTCATATAATGACACATTAATTTAGAAAAATATAATAAAGCGCTCTTTACGAACAGAAACATCAAACAAAGAAAAAGATCAAATTAAGAAAACTATCAAACAAAAAAAAATATGATATTAAACGTCTTAAATTATCATCTGATTCACGATGAGGAAAGTATGATAATATTTATATTGTATTTTTAAGAAAATCCAGTTGTGTTCTGTAGGAAAATTTTTCAGTTTTACATATGTTTTAGCCTAGTAAAATTTTAAGGCATTTGGACTATTATAATTTACCTGCTTATGGCAGACATTACTTAAAGTAATTAAAGTTCTCTTTTACATAATGACATATTATTTTAGAAAAATGTAATAAAGCGTTTTTAAAGAAGAGAAACATCAAATAATAAACCATACCATTTCCTAAGACAAATAAAATTACGATTTTCACTTCTGAAGTCCTAAATGTAAAAGAATAAATCTTAAAATCATAAGAAATATATAAGAAATATCGAAAAGAATCACCCTTTTCTGGTATAAGAGATAAAAGATTCACATATTAAAGATCAGCAGACCTTCTCTAATATCGGCCAGGAACTAAATGTTCCTTTACATGAGGATACATTTTATTACTGTTTTCTGAGTCATCTAGGAAAAAGGGATTTACCACCGTTAAGGCTCCGTCATTTTCTTAATACTTTAAATAGTAAATTCATTGCACAAAACAATTATAATTGTTTTTGAAACTGTTTAAAAAATGAATTATGACATAGTGTAGGGATGACAAGACTTTTTAATTACACGTGTTGAAAAATTCATAAACCATATATATTTACTTTGTAAAATGCCAAGCGTTTACATAAAAATATAATGCAAAACAGTCTGCTTATACGAAACACTATTTAAAACAATCCCTCGCTTTCATGTATTAAATAACTAAGAATAATAATAAGAAGAACGAAAATCCATGCGTCAAGAATAGATTATGTAACACTTTCCAACATTTCCAAAATAATTTTACAAATCTTTACAGTTTAATAAGGTGAAAGTTGATATGTAAGCAAACGAATTGGAAAACGAATAATATATTTAAATTGAAATTTCAGTAATCACCGACAATATTCGGTAAAATATCAGAATTCTTTTGTTCAGCTCTGTGTATGATCTATAGATTAAGATATACAATACATTGAATGATACATTTTAGTCCAATTATATAAATCGTAGCTCATTTTAAAATTTCACTTATGGAATTTCCGTCATTAAACGGAAATGTACTCGAGAATATTTGTGCTGCCCTGTATATTATCTATAGAATTTATACACAACAAGTAATAGATAAAAAATGAGTTACATTTAAAGACGAGTTCAGCAACTGAAAACGCACTTCCAGCAAATACATTATCGAATTATTTTGTTTGTCCTTGTAAACGAACGATGAATGTTACACACAAAATATTCTATAGTAAACCTCTTGTATTACACCTTAGTGATATACTATACCAATTGCAATATGTTTGAAATAGTGAAACATTATTAAATTAAGCCCCAAACGATTCTTCTCCATAGACAGTAATGTAACAGAATTATTTTGAGTGTCCTTGTAAAGGAACTATAAGTGCTATGCACACCATATTCTATAGTAGGCCTCTTGCAGTGTAACTCAGTGATATATATCAATTTCAATATGTTTGAAATTGTGTAACATGTTAAAAATAAACATCAAAATATTTTCCCCATAGACCATAATGTAATGGAATTCCTTTGAGTGTCCCTGTAAAAAAACTATAAGTGATACACACTTCATTTTCAATAGCGAACATGCCATAATCAATATTAATATAATATATCAATTGCATGACAATACGCATATATTTACGTGAGTTAGAGCACGGCTAGACGGACAGAAAGACGGCAGACAAACAGACAAACCGAATTCAGAAACACTTTTGAACTATGTTGGAAAGTGTTAAAAATAGGATTTTCCTGTATACTAGAATAAGACATTATTTTAAAGAAATGTTGATTTCGTAATTTAGTTCATTTAAGCACATCGTACTGTAATAAAGCTAAAAAAGTAGATGTGAATTTTTATTTCAGCAATTTGTACCTTAACACTAACGCACCACTTAACTAATGATAATAAAAGTTACTTAAAAATTTAACAATAATTTATTAAGAGATTTTTACTTTTTTACGTTCGATAAAAATATCGTTATACCTGATTCATATTTTGTTATAAAAAAAAATACATAACAAAATTGGGCCCATTTGCTGTTTCTTTGCAACGATGTCTTAGGAAATAAATTTGAAAAAATAAAGATTTTTAAAATCATATATAAAAGCAAAAAATCTTCAAGTCGATGCATAGCATCTCAGAAGAAAGAAATTTCTAATGTGTTTAATCATGCAAAAAATAATTTTTTGTGATACGTTAAAAAACTTTGTTTATTATAGCAAAAGGAAATTTTTTTTTAATTTAATGACTATCAAATTAAAGTATTTTACATTCCAGAAAATGTTTAGTGCATGCCTCCTCGAGCATGATTACAATAGTTTGGAGTAGTGTTTCTGAAATAGTTTGATGTGGTCTCATTAAAAATACTTTCAAAATTTTGGGAATTTTCTTTGCTTACACGTATATAAACATGAGATTTGGTAATTATCATTTATTTATTCAATTTCACATCATGTGCGTTGTATATAAGAAGCCTCTCAAGCCTCTCATCATATCATGCCTGTCGGTTGACAAAAAAGCACGATATTACGAGGGAATATAAAATTAAGGAATTTGATAATCTTACAAATAATTTTTTATCTCCCGAACGTTAGTTTATATTCATATTATTTTTCTTTGAATACAATTAACGATAGAGAGTCACACGCATTTTAAATGTCATTACATAACGTTTTTTAAAAAGACAATTTAGGTAAAAATTGCTTTTGTGGAGACACGAATAAAGAGCAATTTATTCAAGTAAGCGGTGTAACACAGTGCTGTATACTGAGGGATCACTGTATAATAATGTTAGTGTGTAGTAATGTTTTGTAGCATACCTTAGGAAGTCTAGATCAAGTTTATTGTTTTGGCACGTATTGTACTACAGATACTAAATAAGGATGATTTTTTTTTAGAATCAGAATTTAATTTTATTTCCAACACGATTTCGTTATCCGTGATTCCGTTTTTATATATGTTTGGAAAAAAAATCTAAATTTCCAAATTTAATTTTAATGAGATTACTGATTTTTTTTTCAGAAACACTAATTCATAGTTCAATCTTCTTTTTTTAACTGAAATGAATAAAGTTGACATAAGATTGAGCAGATTCAAGCACTTATCTTGGCGTCAGTGTAATAATAACATAGTTACAAATATTTATAAAGATATCTTTTATATTTTATTTTTATTGTATATGGATAAAGTAAATTTAATTTCTCTCTTGATGATGTGTAATTAAAAATGACCAAAGTATATTCATATTTGGGTATTTTCTTGGTCTTTAATCGCTTTGAGTATTTAAACGATTTAATTTTGAAAAAAAAAAGCACACATACTCCTTTTTTTAAAATCTATATCATATTTACGAGTGCTTTAATGACCTGAATGAATAAGTTTCAGTGCACCACAAAAGTTATACATAAAATGAGACACATATAGTTTCACACGGATTCTATACATTTTCTAAAAGATTATATAGTTAAACTAGCTGTTACCCGTGACTTCGTTCACGCAACATTAAAAGAAGAATAAATACATTAATTAAGCAAAATATTTTACTCCCAATAATTAAAAACGTTAATAATTAACTTACTATTTATCACATTTCATAGGAGACAATACGGTATTTATTATTATAGGGACCTTGACATAACTCAGTCTTAAAAAAGTGAAATTTTATGCCAAATAATCGCGAAAATGAAATTGCAACCAATGCAAAAAGGCCAAATAAAATCGTGGAAATAGACGAATTGGGTAAAAACAAATGTCAATTTTACCTGATAAACAATTTTACTTTTAACGCCTTTGTGAAACGTTTTAACAGCCATCCTTCAAAAAACAATTATTGGAAATAGTACATGCTTTTTCTTTAAATTCAATTCTGGCTCCTTGGTTTAATATATAGTTGAAACAAATCTTGTTTTCTAAATGACAGTATATTGGCAGGCAATTTTTGTTTTCCAGAATAAATTGATTCATGAAGTTTGAATATGTGAAAATATGTTTGTATTTTTCGGATAATTTACTGAAATCAAGATTTTGTTTTCACCATCTATTCAAAGTGAAAATAAATTCTGTTTTTCAGTTTTAATGAGAAAATGGTGTAAAAAATATACTGATCTGTTTTATTTCTCTTTTTTTATGCACAAATATGGAGTAAGTTACTTTTCGTTTTTAGAGAAACTTCGTTAAAAAAATGGCATTTAATTTAATTTTTTTAATTCTGAGAGTTTGTGTGACATCCTCGGATCAATTATAACCGGTATTCGCTAAACCAGTAGTAAACTAACCGGTAGTAAATCGCGTTGCGTTTGATAGTCTAGGAGTAGTTGCGAAATACAAACACACGGTCAGATTTTAATGTAATAGATTCGTGTTCATTTTCCTTTTCTTAAAATTATGATATGATTTTTAGCAAAAAACTCGGATACTCATGCGGAACGGAATAACGAAATAACGGATACTCATGCTTAATAATCAGTATATATAACAAAACATTTAAATTTTTCGTTATATATATGGCGTGAAACTCATCTACTTTCTATACTTATTGATCCTTGTATTATTAATGTAAGGAATTGATTCACACTCATTTTAAAATATATGAGAAAATTCCTGTTTTATTTCAAATAGGACGTCTCTTTTTTCCCCAGAGAAATCCCTTTTTAATGACATAATTCTTGTTAATTTTATTTTCCAGGCAATTAATTTCAATACTGGCATAGGGAAAATTATGTTACTTTAACGAAATAATATTAAATCTTTAGGTTTTATCAACAAAAATGGAACTATTAACATTCGTCATTTTTTTTTAGGTAATCGAGTTCTTTCTTTTAATTTTAAGAACGAAAAATCACTATTTCTTGCGATCCATGACATCATTTACGACATGGATAATTTTGCGGAGCATGTTATTGATATTTTCTAACCATTTTCTTTTGAAACTTCTTTTTACTTTTTTAAAATTTAAATAAAAAATACGGTGTAGTTAGTTATATTAGCCGTGCGCAGACGGTAAAACGGCAATTATTGTTACCATACAAAAGAAAAAAAAAAGAAAAAAGTGAAAAAAAAACACAAGATCATTTTATTTCACCAATCAAAGCATATCCGCTTTATTTTCAATAAATGACGTCATATTCGCCTGTTTCCTATGGTTACGCATATTGAAACCTTGTATTATTATCAAAAACTAAAAAAAGTACGTTTTATTTCTAATAATATTATTTAATCTTCTTCTTAATTCTTTAATTTTTTTTTATTTCATTTTCATTTTTCCCGTGAAAATTTTTCAATTGAAACTAAATTGTTGAGTAAAAATTATTTTTTCGGGTTTTGAATTAGTTTTGGCAACGATAAAGTATTAGCAACGGTAAAGTAAATTTAACCATTTTAAAATGCTATACAAAAAAATGTCCATTTATTCTCAATGAAAATAACGAAATTTTGAATTATTAAGAAAAATATTTGAATAAAATAAACAAAACCCAGCCTATGTTCATATGAGGGTTATAATCAGCCTATATGCAAAGATACAGGGCCATTAATTTCTCCATTTTGACGCTGGCTTCAGCCTAACATTTGCACACAATCAGATTTATAATATTATTAGGATTTGAATTTTCGTAACTTTTATTCTCCAATTTAATTTGACAAATCATTGCCGAATTCGAAATGTTTTAACTGTAGAATATCGAGGAAATTACCTTGGAAATAATGGGTGCCCAAAATACATTTTTTGGTCAATTCTAGTTTTCTATTAGAAAACATTAAATATGTCGACCAAATTTGTATTTGAAACGAGCTCCATATAGATGTTTGATAGTTTCAAGTAATGTTTCTGAAACATAGTATCTAGCTTCCGATTATTTCTCAGGAACTTTACTGCATTTTTTTTCCAGCGTAGATTTATTAAGCAATTTCTGTTGAAATCTATATTATTTAAAATAATAATACGAAATTATATTAATATTTATTTTGAAGTTTTCCTGTCATTTTGTGAAATGACAATGTTTTATTATATTTTTCATTTAAAGTAACTTGAGGCTAAAATTATGAAATTTCAACACTGCTGTAGATAATCTCGTTGGTAGAAACAAGGTAAAGCATCACAACGGTTTTAATAAACACTATATGGATAAAAGTCACCGGTCACTTTCAATTTATGACGTTTTGTCGAATATTTAGAGAAACATTTGGCGAGTTCTTCTGGAACTTCAAGTATGTAAAGGACATATTTGGCCTCATATTTTTGAGCGAAGGTTTGATCACGAGAGTAATTAAGGGACAAATAGCTATCGGAATAAAATAAATTGCAATCACTCTTTTAAATAAAATTCTCAAAAAGATGTATATCTGTAGCACAGGACTATGTGGATCTTGTACAATATTTATGTTCAGATCTGGAAAAATAGCACGTGAATTCATGAAAATATAAATATTTAAAAAAAATTCTGTGTTTTTTAAAAATTATTATTATTCATAACATGCACTGTTTTCAAACAAATTTAACGACACTGTCAGTAAAACTGGCAAATTACAGTAGAAACGATGTATTGCAATTTAATTATAAATATTAAATATATGGTGAAACGTGAGCATTTCTATGAAATAATTTTAACTACACATAGGTGAACGATAATTATTATTATTTTTTCACAATTTATTAATTAACTACATAGGAGAATGCATATAAAAAGAACAATCGAAAATCATGAAAATTCAAAACGATATCGGTGGTATAGTCAGCTGAATTTCAGTTCTTTATAAAGTTATCTGGAGGATAATAGATTTTCCACAATTTCTCATTCTTTATCAATTTACTTCAAATAAAAGAGTTAGTATAAAAGCATAAAAAACTTCTTAATAACTCATAAAATAAGGAATGCGCAAGGCATTTCGAAAGAACTTTTTATTTCTTCGTCAGGCGCAAAGAAGACGTGCAACCACTTTGTAGGCAGGAGGAAGACTGAAAGGAAATGGGAGGAAAAGAGGAACAAGTTAAGGGGACAGTCAATATGAAAGCAGAAGGCATCAGACAATAGGAAAGCAGAAAAGCATCAGCCAATCACAGAAGAGAATTATCTAGACGCAGAAAAAGAAGAAAAAATATGAAAAAAAAAATATTAATAATAATAATAAATAAATAAATAAATAAATAAAATAAAATAAAATAAAATAAAATAAAATAAAACAAAATATAAATAAATAAATAAATGTAAATAAATATAAATAAATAAAGTAAAATATACAATGCATAAAAAATGGAAGTAAAATAGAGATTAACAATATAAACAAAAACTATATGGTTGAGCTGAACAAGTTTTCCAAACTACAGAAAGCATGGTGGATTCAGATTTTTCATTAACGATAGCATCTCGATTACGATAAATTGCCAAATTTTCAAGAAAATCCAATTCTGAGGAACTACTGGCATTAAAGATAATTTTAGCATTTTGAAAATTAAAACTATAGCCGGAATCCCAAGAATTCTTGAAAATAGAAGATTTAGAAATATCTTGGTTAGTGACATAACGCGAGTGTTCTTTTAAGCGGGTTTCAAGATTTCTTTTAGCTTGACCTATATTATATATGATAAATGACAACTATTGCAAGGAACATTATAAATTCCGCATTTTGGAAGATCAGGAACGGGAGACTTAGTGGAGGGGAATTTAAATTTATTGAAAGTTGAAATATAACACTAAAGTTTAAGCGTTTTAAAACATTAGCTAATTATTAAAATTATCAGGTTTGGTTTTAACAGATTTAGAAAGTATAGATTTGCTAGAGGGTCTGTTTAATTTATTAACAGCATTATCGGTAACTGAAGAGTTGAAATCTCTTTTGACAGCAACACATTTTAAATAAGTTTCAACTATAAAAAATAAAACTTTTTAAATAGTTTTCAATCTCTATTTTACTTGCATTTTTTATTCATTGTATATTTTATTATATATATATATATATTTATTTTTATTTACTTATTTACTTATTTATTTATATTTTATTATATTTTATTTATTTATTATTTTTATTTTTATTAAATTAAATTAAATAAATAAATAAATAAATAAATTTATTTATTTATTATTATTATTATTATTATTATTTTCATAATTTTTATTCTCTTCTGCGTTCTAGGTAATTCTCTGATTGGGTGGTGCCTTTCTGCTTTCCTATTGGCTGATACCTTCTGATTTCCCAATGGCTGTTCCCTTTACTAGTTCTTCTTTACCTCCCATTTCCTTTCAGTCTTGCTTCTGCTTTCAAAGTGGTTGCACGTCTTCTTTGTGCTTGACGAAGAAAAACAAAGTTCTTTCGATTTGATGGTGTTATTAAGAAGTTTTTGATACTTTTATAGTTTCACACCAGTTTCTCATGAGTAGCTTTGGTACGTATGCTTGATGTTTAATTTTTTTTCTTGGAATGGGCACGTTCTGACGCTAATTTTAAGAAGATCTAAAGCATCAATAAAAACTGAAAAAAGGACAACTTGGGGAAAATGTCATTGACACATCACATTTTAAATACATATTGCTATTTCCGTGCATACGCTTTGTACGAAAGGTCTCATTATTCCTGGAATAGAATTTACAAAATCCGCGATATACCTACATATTACGTTGTTGGCGTAAAAAGTTGAAACTCCGAGGTTTATAACCGCATTATAACAAAGTTTGGGAACCAATGGAGAAGGTAATTTTTAAATACATGCTTAATTTCATTTGGGTATACGATATACTGATTTATATTCATATGTACATAAAAAAGTACCAGATCCAGATTTGTTTTTTATTATTAGAAATGGCCGTTATTTATTTATAATATACTTGGAATAATGCATCGGTAAGAGACTTTAAAAAATATGAGTTTAAATTACAATAAAATAAAATAAAATAAAATAAAATAAAATAAGATAAAATAAAATAAAGCAATTGTTAAAACTAGAAGAACCCCGTCAAAATGACACAAAAGGCATTTAATGTTTTCTTTAATATAAAAATTTCAGATTCTATAAATACTGAAGTGAAATAGAATATTTTTTGTTCTAAAATAGTACGAAAGAGATATGAAATGTCCAAAAGAATCATCGCTTTCAGATGCATGATCCAAAAGATTCGTTGCTTTGGGATTCAAAGCCCCTATTCCAATAATCCGAGGAATCAAATGTCCTTTACATGAGAGAGTATATTTCTTTGATACTTGATTCACAAAGGATACAATCCCTTCGAATCAGTAGGAAGAAATGGTAGATTTCTTCCTTTTTTTATTTGTTTAAAGTACGTACATCATGGAATAACTCAGCTTCTTGATTAATGAACTTAACCAAGATATATATCTCAATATATATATATATATATATATATACATCCAGACTTTCCTCACAAGATCTTGTTTTTGTAAAAGTGTGAACACTTTCACGAAGTGTGACGTCATAATTTTGCGAATTTGCATTTGCCGTTATGTTAAGGTTGCTGTTTCAACTAGATCTTAGTTAAGTTAGTTTAGTTTTTTCGCGACTTCAGCCGTTTGTGACAGGTTGGATTTGATTTTAAAATGATTAAATTTAGGAAAATTTAATTTTCAAGAAGGGAAATGGGTCTATTTTTAAGACAAAACATTTTATGAAGGGTCCTGTTTTAAGGTACAAAATGTGCAGGATCTTGTTTTACGATAAAAAAAAAAATTGTGAGAGGTGCTTTAAAGGACTCAGATTTTTCCTTAACAGATTACTGTATACATAACATATGTATATTTATGTGTGTGTAAACGAAGTGAATTGCAATAGATATATTAATACATACATATATCTAAATCATTTCTAGTTTTAAAATGTAATTTTTATGCATCAAAAGAAAGTATTGAATTTATGCTACATAGATATGAATGTTTTCTTTCATCCAGATGGTTAATTATAACTTTTATGAACATTTAAAACAAAAACAATGTATTATCGTTATATTTATAGCTTTTTAACAACAAAGAAGAAACAAAATGGAACATGTCCTATTTATTTCTGTGTGTGTTTGTCCCAATCCACTTTCCAGATAGATTATATAATATATGGCTTACCATGTTAACGATGCCGCTTTTTAGTGTTAGCTTATTTAGAAAATTGTAAACAGAATATACATGGAATAGTGGGAATAATTCTTTATGTAAGTTGTACATATTTAATATGTGTCAAAACCAGATTCAAAATATAATTCAATATTTACTTTTGATTTCGAAAATTGTGACTTTTAACCAACTGACGTTTTTAATCGCGTGACCTTAAAATTTGGACCGTATATGAAAAGGTTAGGGTTACTGTATCTGGTGTAGAACAGAAAATATTTAATAGTGTTTAAGTAAGGCAAAATTAGTGTATTTCCTACGCTTCCGCCGTCACACTTCTGCTTTTTCTCCCCTATACATAAAACATCATCATATATTTATTAACTCCATGAAATATTAAATTAGAATGTTAATTCCGATAATATGTTTATTTCAGCCTGTTCGTGCTACAGTTAGTATATATATTATTTTTAATTTACTGTGTCGATAAAAAAAGAAAATTAGTTAGGGATTCGGCAATTAATCCCTTCGCGATGAGTGAGACACATATGTATTTTCACAAAGTGTATACAATGCTTTTTTAAGTACTACGTTTTCGTGTAATATTTCTTGCCATATTTAATTGCAGAATATGTGTGATTAAATAAGGCAAAACATATCATACAGGCATACAGTAAACCCTCGATTTAACGGACTGATTGGGACTAAGATGTGTCCGTTAAATCGAAAGTCCGTTAAATCGCAAAGTACTATTTATAATATTATTTTGTTATAATTATAGTACATATATATTATTACGTACTTGTAATTACATGTATTATTACAGTACAATCTACATACATATTATCTATATATATACAATATAGACAGTGTATATACATGTATTGTATATATACAATATATGTATATACATAAATATATATTGTATATACATATATACTGTATATACATATATACTGTATATACATATATACTGTATATACATATATACTACTGTATATATATATACAGGGTGATTTTTTTAAAGTTGTGAAAGTAAAACTCTATAACAAAAGAATCACTGATCCAAATGACCTAAAATTTCACCAGTACGCTCCCAAAGTAATGGGAATTTTTTAGGCATGGTTAAAAAAATTTAAAATCGCACCGACAGATGGCGCTGTAAGGTAGCAGAAACAAAGAATAGTGTCTGTGGGAGGAAAACAATGGACGGTACTTTGAGAAACCATCTTTCGTAGAGCCTCTGTCGTCATTGGACCTTTTCTTAAATTCTTAAGTGTCCTAAATCTCCTAAGAGCAGTTGCTGCGCTGTCATTATTCTGATAATACAGTTTCACTAACATCACACAACGTTCTCAATGGCGCAGTCATTGCGAGGATTTCCGTAGAATAATGAACACGAGATGTGCGTACTTCACGTTTTAACGCCAATGTGCGTGTGCCGGGAGCAAGTTCGTCTCCCGACTTTACTGCATGTCCAGCGCCATCTGTCGGTTCAATTTTAAGTTTTTGTTTAACCACGCCTAAAAAATTCCCATTGCTTTGGGAGCATACCGGTGAAATTTTAGGTCATTTGGATCAGTGGTTATTTAGTTATAGGGTTTTACTTTCACAACTTTAAAAAAAATCACCCTGTACATATATGTAAAGAGAACCCATTACATTTAATAATACAATATTAATAATGCAATACAAACGAATTAACACATATGCAATTTTTATGGGAATGAAACACTTTTTGCACAAAAATAATAATTAATGAACAGGCAATAAACAAATGGAAAAAAATTACAATGCCCAAATAGAACAGGCATCATTTTATGTTATTAACATCACATTAAGGTTGCTCCATACTGCTGGATTGAAAAAAGGCGTCTAGTTTTAGTTGTTTCCCGCTTGAATGCTGTTTTTTTTATTATAAGAGCTCGAAGTTGTCTAAAGTGTTCGTAATACGCAAACACTTCGGGATCTGAAGATGCCCCTACGTAAGCAATGACGTCATCCATATGCTCCCGTACTGTAGATAATTTCGGTCGAAATTCGCTTAATTCTTCTTTCTTGTCGTCCTCGTCCTCATCTTCATTATCATCATGCAGAATACTTTCTGCGATCTCCTCCTCATTTAGAATCTGGTACACTGGATCTGCTCCGTCATTCTCGAGCCACTGTTCTATATCTTTCTCCAATCTGAAAAAATATCGCCTGTGAACCAAGCATTCTTTGAACTAGAATAGATGACTGGCAGTTGTTGCATAATATTTTTTAGAGCACGTGGTTTCCTGGCCTTTACAACTACCATTGGTTTAAGACGATGACTATCATCAGCATTAGCACAAAGGAGTGCTGAAATACGCTCCTTGTTTAGCTTGCGGCCAGGCGTCTGTGCATCATGTTTGTACGCCAAGGTATTTTCCGGCACAGAACGAAAATAGAGGCCTGTCTCGTCAGCATTGTATAACTGACACAAAAGTAGGCCCTCGGATTCTATCAGTTTCTTTATCTTTTTTTCGAAAAGGCTCCACCTGTTCGATGTCGGTGCTTAAAGATTCACCGCATGTTTTCCTGTTAGTGAAACCATGACGTTTACGAAAGTGCCAAAGCCAACCATCACTTGCATGAAATGCCACTAAACCCATATGTTTTGCCAATTTTTCTGCGGCTGCCCGCAACTCAACACTACGGACGACAACGCCACTTCACCGCTGTTGTACAAACCATTTATATACTGCCTCCTCTAGGTTTTTATTTTGAGCCACTTTTACATGTTTCCTGTCCGCCAGTGAGAAACCACTTTTTTAATCACCCACGCTGTATGTAAGAGGAAACTGGACTAGTTTTTCCTTATTCTTGCGAAAGTCTGAAACGGTATGTTTTTTAACTCCGTATAGTTCGCAAACACGTGCAACCGACACACCACCCTCCAACTTCTCTATCAACTCAAGTTTCTGTTTTATAGATAAATTAACACGTTTTCGTTTAATATTACAAGACATTTCAAAAAAGCACTAGTAGCAAAATACACTTGTGAACTGAAGCGAAAATGGATCATGGGTACGCTAGCGCATGCGTAGAACGAAAAGCAGATCACGTGCCCGCATACGTCGCCAGTATCATTGCGCAAGCTTAGAACGAAAACCAAGCTGCAGTGAGAATCAAAGCGCGCTTTCGGCGTTTCGTGTTCTTTCCCTTTTTTTACTTTAATTTTTATTTAATTTTTAATTCTTATTAATTTTTTATTTTTTAAGAATTAGTCAGATGAATCCGCAGTCCGTTGAACCGAGGTCCGTTAAATCGAGGGTTTACTGTACTTGTATTCCGAAAAAAAAATCTTATGTAGAACGATGATCTCGAAGGTATTCAAAACAGCACCCACAATGAAATGAGTTTAGGTTTTTCTGCTGGGAAATAAGTTTCGATAAAGTGTACGAAATAAAATAAATTTAGATATTGTTAAAAATTAAAAAATATTTTGTCCATTTAATTCAAATCATTGTCATTTCTTTGCGAACAAGTTATGATGTTAATTCTTACTGCTGTCTTTTGCATATTAGATCAAAAAAATTAATCAAAACAAGTGCTCAACTTTAAAATACTATTTTTGAATTACTAAAATACATAAACACTAATAGTACATAACTATACACACAACTAATACATAACACTAAATACCTTTAGATTCATTAGATACGTAATTGTTTATTTAATATCTGGATTTTTTTTATTTGTTATTTTTCTTTCCTTTTTTTAAAGCTGTTTTCATCCAGAATTTAAAAAGGAAAATAGTCTTTTTTTTAATTTAAAAGGTTGCATAATAAATTATATTTAGGAAAAAAAATTATCAGGAAAATTTAAAGAATCAAAATTTTATGAAGAAAAAAAAAGTTAAAAATCAGTGAAATACTTAAAATTGCTGTTTCTTAATAAAAAATCCTTTTTTCATTTTTATATTGCATGTTTCCGTTTTATTCGTAATTTTAGATTAAAGCCAACAATTATTAACTGAAATATTCTGAAGCAATTTTTTTTGCTTACAATAATAAATTTAAAATGCAGAAAAAGTTTTATATGAATGGAATGAAGAATATATTATCCACAATTTATCGTATTGGGGAAGGAATATCCTTCTAATCATAAACAGCTGATTAACTGGTATAAAACACGGGGGGTTAGTACAAAATTTCCGGATCAAAAAGTATATAAAAAGAGGTGATCCTCTACAAAGAAAAGAAAGAAAGACAGAAAAACAGAAGGTATTGCTTACCTTAAACCACTGGTTGCATGAATGAGACATATTTTTTAAATCAAAATTTTTATATATAAGCGAAAGACACTGCATTATTTTTGTCTTATATTAGAATTACGAATCACTTACATAATTAAATCACATTTTGTTTTGCATATGCAATTCATTTCAAACGCAGTTATTATAGTACTTGCTTACAGTAATTGCTTATTAAGTAGTCTATTGAATACATTACGACTTTTACACAACGTACTTTCAGCTGGTTCTTGAAATTTAGAAATAGATTCTATATAAATTCAACATCTGTTTTCCTAAGGTATTGTTATGCAAAGAAATTAAAACTCTTTCGTTGTTGATGCAAATATATTTTTTTATATAATGTGTTTCACATATTAATTTATATGTTAATTTATGAGGGACTTATGCAAAATAGTTTAGCTATCATAAGAGCTTAATATCTTTTCTTTTAACTCTCACCGTCTCCAAATTGTGTGTTGTCAGGACTACCGTGGAACATTTGCAGCAAACTGTTACGGGTGTGCTTATCATCAAAACTATAAAAGATAAACTGAAGATTTGTAAAAGTATTTTCAAATATTTTTACAGAAAGTCGTTTGAACTTTATTGAAATAATTTTCACAAATAATTTAGGAACATATATGCCATATTCTTTGTGACAATTTTACTCTACTGTATAGCCCTGACTCTTCTGGATCGAAATTTCCATCATAGTCGATTTTTCTCTTAGTAAATATCATATCAATTTTCTCCCACACGTATTGGAAAGATTTCCAATGCGTTCTGAACAGCGATTTATAGCGTTCGATTTAACAAACGCATAGGTGGTGATACATAAAAATGTATCGTAACACTGGATGAAACATGGCTTTATTTAAGTGGGTGTATCATAATAAGAGCAATTTTTATCAATTAAAAAAATGGTTTGTAAATGTAAAGAAAAGTTTCCAAAAAGATTAATTATTACTGCTGAATGCTGTTATAAAATTAAATTAAAGGTAAAAATGTAATAATGCATTTAGAAGAAAAATCAGTAAAGATTTTTTATCGGTAAAATATTAAAGAACCCATTTTTGAGGAAAAAATTCCAGCTTTATGAAAAACACATTAGAGTTTCATATGAACAAAGTCTTCCCACTTAATTTTCCATAACGCAACTGATGCATATTTTGCACAGAAATAATCCTAAACGGAAATAAATTGTGTCCCAATTGAATAAATTCCCTTAAAATCACCTGATGAATCCCCATCCTCCTCCTCAATGGACAGCATTCCAACAGTTGATTTGGGTATGCCTAATTGAAGACTGCTTCGTCTCAAATATTTTTTCGGACTCCTTTCACATGAAGTACGGATTCTATCAAAGTGCTCGTCTGTCACTTGTGGCCTACCAGGCGACGTTTGTTTTAACACACACTTCCCGTTTCTTTAAACGCACGTACCCACTGACGAATGCTTTTGTTCGTAGGCGCATTACCACGATACTCGCGGCAAAAGTTCATCTGTACAATGGTAACAGATCCAGTTTCTATAAGCCAGATGAAACACTGAGCCTTTTCTTGTGGCTTCGCCATCGCACTGCATTAACTGAATGGAATGATGGAATAAACGTCTGCT
Organism: Maratus michaelseni; assembly: GCA_963931845.1. NCBI lineage: Eukaryota > Metazoa > Arthropoda > Arachnida > Araneae > Salticidae > Maratus > Maratus michaelseni. Next base: position 176,778,024 of record OZ007594.1, read on the forward strand.
ACGTTATATCAAAGTCAATGACGCGCAACGCTTCCTAGTGTTGAAAAAAAATTAAACTGGTGTGGATAAAATTTGATGAGCTACTGATTTCTTCTAAATTAACTGGCCTGACCTAACTAATACCGTTAACTCGATGTGATTTTTAAAACCCCGGAGTTCTTTTATGGACACCTTGTATAATTTCTTTAACCTTTTTATATTTAAAATTGTATATTTGATTTCATATGCATTTTTGTAATGCCAATATAAATATTGCTTATCATGAATTATATTACGAAGAAATATACGAAGAGAATAGTTTTTCTTGGAAAATTACTGTATAATAAACGTTAAACAATTAGACAAACTGTTGATTACGTATTATTCACAAATTTCGAGAGTCTTTAGAGATTTCTAACAACGAGAGAAAAAGTTGTCAACACATTGAATCCTGGAAGAAACTTAAAACTAAAATATTTGGCACATTTTGCTTTAATATTTCGGTTACTCTAACGGCCTTAAAAGCATAGTTAGGTAACACGCATAAAATGAATTCGAAAGAATTGATCAAACACAGTCAACTATTTAAAAAATTATATCAATATGTTCTGTTATTTTTTCCGGTGTATAATTTTAGTAAATGGCGAAATCCTTTTTCTTTAATATCTGTTTTTGTTGCAAAAAGTGATGAAAATGCATACGCATCTTTCTTTTAATCTTCGTGTCAGGATCTCTTTCTATGTTCCTATGTTCCTGTCAGTAAGTTTTCTTTAACATTTAACTATAGGCAAAAAATGTTGTATTGATCCCGATAAAATAGATAGGAACAGCAAGTACAGCAGACGGAGGTATTAATTAATGACAGGATTATTAATTTCAAGAAAAAGTATACATTTATTTAAGTCATTTATAACAAAGAAATAAATTGCTTAGTTATATCTGAACTTGTACTGTGTAGAATTTATCATTTTGTATGCAATAATTCTGAGAATTTAAAAAGAAAAATCGTAAACTGGAATAAGCAGCAGAATTATCGTTATGTCTTAAAAATATGTTTGTAATTTTATTAAATTGGTATCTTACTTCATACTTTTAACTTTTTTAATTTTTTATATGATATTTATCTAAACCTATTACAAGTTTATTATATTTTATTTATATTATATTTGGCAGCAGTTGTATTAAATAAGAATTACTATAAGCATCTATTCCTCTAAAAATAATTGATATATTTGTAAGACAAACAGAAAAAAATAACAGTTTGAAGCTTTGATTATGAATTTATTTTGGGTGAACATAAAAATCTGATATTTTAAATTCGACGTATTTTTAGATCTCAAAATAGATATAATGAATTATAATAAATCATCTCTGTGTCTGTGGCTTCAACCTAAGTACACAAAGCTGCTCATGTTAAAGCCCTTATAAATATTAATAATGTTTCGGAGGTTTAAGCTGTTTTGAATTGATATATTTATGAACTCACAATAATACAATCTTTTTGGGAATGTTTATGTTTTGGAAGCATGTCCTTTATAGTGTAGTAAGATAAAAAAAAAATCCGAAAGGGAAAAGATCGCTGGATATAACTTATGTAAATATAAGTTTATATTTGTCAAAACTATGTTGATAACTTCAATTAAAAAAAATATTTATTTTATTTAAACTTGGACTATTATTATCTCATAAAAAAACACTACGTTGTGTATCCGTAAAACGCCAGCAATAAAAAGAAGAGATATGACATATATGTGCACCGTGTGAAAATCTATTACCATTCTTAAATGTTGTAATGTTTCACAGTATAGATATTTCATGGTACAGTATAGAAAAACAGCTTGGTAACCTACAGGTATGTATAGCGCAGGTGAGTCTATATGAATGAATGTTCTTCCGGTTATCCCTTAGCAATCCTTTTCTATTTAACATGTAGGTATTTAAAGCCATTTTCAAGCGTTATTATATATCCTGAATCTTGAACTATTGTTATCTCATCGAAAGAAAATTAGTTTTAAACTGTCTCGCCATGCCATATACCTAAAACGTCAGCCATAAAAAGAAGCGATACTATATATGAGTTCCGTGTGAAAAGCTATCACAATTCATAATTGTTGAAATGTTTCAGAGTATGGTACAGTATATGACGTAAAGTACAGTACATGTACTTTAGGTTATCCCTTAGAAAGAATTCTCTATTTAACTTCTATTTAAAGCCGTTTTGTAACGTTATTATATATCCTCAATCTTAGAATATTATTATCTCATCAAAATAATATTTTTTGTAAGCGGTCTCGCCATACTATAAACCTAAAACGTTAGCCAGAAAGAGAAATGATACTAAATATTAGTTCTGTGTGTAAATCTGTCACTATTTATAATTGTTGAAATTGTGTATGAAAGCAGCTGTGTGATCATCAAGCATATGTAGCGTATGTGGGTCCACATGACTGAATGGTCTGCCGGTTATCCCTTAATATGTCTTCACTATTTAACTTCATTTTAAACTTCTCCGTGAATATGTATAAAGTTGAAAACATAATTATCAACTTATGTAATTAATTAATTTTATTACGATCATAATTTACACAACAGACATCAATGTATACAAAGTCATGAATGTATATATCGGGTATACGTTTTGCGCTTGAAAAGGTGAAAAAAAATAATTAAAAGCAGCATTATAATTAATGTCGGTGCACCGTACAATGATACTTTATGTTGTGACAAATCAACCAGTGATGCAGCATTAAAGATATTAAAGAAGATTGCATTTAGATGTCATTGGAAATGCAATTTTGGCAATGCGTTTTTATCACGGTTATACCTGATTTTATGTTTCACTTTATAGCGTTTCTGTTAAACCATTTCAAGAGCAAATTTTTGTATTAAAGTATTCTCTAAATGTTCCTCCACTTGTAAGTATTCTGGTATTCGTTAATAATGTGCCCATTCCATTACTAAGCAGTTTCAGTGGTTCCGCTGTAATCAGAGGACATGTTTTAGTGATTCATAAAACTTTAAAAGTAAAATTACTTCATTATTTTCATTAGAGGTTAATTATTATTATCCGGCTTTTCATAAAACGTACGTTTCCTAAACCATTAAAAGTCCTTCTGAATACAAAACGGTTAACAAAAATAGATTAACTTGATTTAAATTCGTCTCGTCTCTAAAACATGTAAGGAGATTTATATAATATTCTATCATTTTTATAACAGATGTTTCATTTACTCATAAAATAAAATAAAATAAATAAATCTGTTTAAAAATGGGATGATTACAGAATTCTCTACGCATTTCAAAAGATTTGTGCTCAACATGAAGCAGAAAAATAAAGAATGATGAAAAATGGCCCTTTAAAATCTTATTTACTAAAAACCTATTTGTCAGATTTCGATTAATTTTTGGTTTCTCCGTCACTGAAATATCCCTCCCCAGTAGTACATAAAAAAAGTTTTGTTATTTCAATCTATGATCTTTTCTAATGTCATTTTTTAATTAATAATTCTTCAAACTACCTGTTATTTCAGACATTATTTTAATCTTTAACACATATAGACAGGCACTGTACATTCTTAAAAACATATTTAAAAACACATAAAACCAGTCCACACGCTAAAAGTTTCAAAAAAGTAGAATACTTTCGCCCGTTTGCCCAGGCATCTTCAATACTGATGTCTCGTATTTCTGCTCTGTCATTCCGATTTTTTGAAACTCCCCCTCTATCCCTTCCTAACAGCATCTGGCGCCATCTGGTGTCATAGCAGAGCTGGCATTGCAGAAAGAGGCGATTGAGATATACGCATCAGATAAACTTGCAACGACGTAACTCACGCCAAGATTGACACCAGATGGCGCCAGATGCTGTTAGGAAGGGATAGAGGGGGAGTTTCAGAAAAATCGGACTGACAGAGCAGAAATGCGAGACATCGGTATTGAAGATGCCTGGCCAAACGGGCGAAAATATTCTACTTTTACGAAACTTTTAGCGTGTGGACTGGTTTTATGTGTTTTTAAATATGTTTTTAAGAATGTACAGTGCCTGTCTATATGTGTTAAAGATTAAAATAATGTCTGAAATAACAGGTAGTTCGAAGAATTATTAATTAAAAGTTTTGTTTTTAATGCAAATAGTACTCGAATTATACAGAGTCCCAAACACTATTTGTTTCCACTAGAAAAATATAAACTAGAGAGGTAGTTCAGGAGAATGCCTCACATTTTTGCCGTCACATTTTGCTACCTGTTTTATTATCATTTCTTACTTACAGATACTTTATTTAATACCCATTTAATCTAGACTTTATCAGCGATCTATATGCAGAACAGCTCCGATTTGTTGAATTTTCGCAATATAGACAGTTTTGTTATTTCCGCTACTAAAATATATACTAAAAAGACACATTTTATATAAAAAATATAAATTATTTCTGTATTCAAAGAATGAAATTTGGAAATTTTGCTAAAAAATATCTGTAATATTTAATAAAATCTGTCTTATATCTTGGAAAAAGGGATGTCTGTTTTTTTTAAAAGTTTATTTGAATTATTTTAGACACGTTACGAGAAAACGCAAGTTTCCCAGGCGAATACTGTGTTCGGGTTGAGGAACTATCGAAAAAATAGTCGAACTGAAATATTGTTAAGTGTCGTACATAAGTGTCGTACCTCTAAGTCTAATCTGTATATGCTGGCCAAAAATGGTTAAATTGCTGTGTATAACTTTTGATCTTTTCAAATTTATGCAATTAAATTTATAATAAATTCTTCGATTTAAAAACTGCTGATTCAGCTTGTTTATGATACCTATATCTGTAACAGTACTAATTCCCATAACATTAAATGCAATTTGTGTGAAGTAAATGAGAGAAAGTGATAAAATGGAGAGGTATGTTCAACTACTGAGATGGCAGCTGCATGAGTAGTAACTGAAGAGAAATATTTAATTATTTAAAAAATATTATCGTTATGTGTGTATGAAACATTTTAAAAGAATCCAACATTTAACCTTTAGACCAGCACTGAAAAGGTTAAAATCGGGGCAGCCTTTTTCGTATTCATGGTGAGCTATCTTATTAACGACTATTCAAAATAAAGTCCATCGATGCACAGTAAAAAAATCCGTGTGCAAAAATGTAGATACTTAAGGGGTTATACCTACCTGCAAACCTTTAAAAAAATGCATTGTTTATTGATGTTTCTGTAATTATGAGCACAATTAGTAACGAATATTCAGTAACACTGTCTAGTTGATCTCATAAAAATTAAGAAAGTTGCTCCACTTTATTTTACTTTGTTCTATCATAGATAAATCCTAACTTGAATCTTTAAGCAGAGTTGTCTCAAAACTACTCTTTTAAAGACGGTACTCACGATAATTGGAACAAATCTCAACAAATCATGTTAGAAGTTTGACCAATTTTTAATAAGAATATTATCGAATTAGTAGTCGTTTCGTTTTGCAATCTGATGATTTTATACATTTTTTATAAGAATACAAAGTTCAAATTTTTTTTAGAAACCGATGCACTTGCTTTGCACGCGCGACATTTTGTTCAAAATCAATTTTTTCAAAAACCAAACAAAGGATCTCTAGTTTTAAATATTCGCTGTAAGGACATAAAGCTTTTTATAATTTCTGATAAAACTTGACAGAGTTACGGTGATCACAGTGAACGGTTATCAGAACGACACCATCTCCGGGTGAGTGGGGACACCCAACTTTATTTCGTCATTACAAAAATCAATTTCTTCTCTTTAAAGTGTAATAAACAAAATACAAAAATAGTTTTTCAAATATTTTATTTCATTTTTATGAAAAACAACCCACAAAAATACACATTATTTTGGACCTTGCAGGTAGGTATGACAACTTTATGCACGGAAACTTGGTTCATTAAGGCGAAGAAAACAAGACAGAATAACGCGTTGAATACCCTCTTACATGTCTTAAATCTCTTGCATTTTTACACAAATTAAAGTCAGCTGGTTTCTAGTCCAAGTTTCAAAACTCGTATTTATAACTGTCCAGATTAGAGCCAAATTTATGCAGGAAGACATATTAATGATAAAATATAATGTGAAAGAATTTGGAAACAAATACTACAAACACTTTTATATTTTCTCAGCAAACATTTTAACTTGCTGTAAACAAATTATGATTTTTATGTTTAAGCAACATGAGGCAGAAAGTTAAATTTCGAGGGGTGGGGCGTGTTGCCCATACAATTATAAGATAAAATGTATCTCTTTCAAGATAATGGCAACATATTTCTCATTTATATGGGTAAAAAGAAATTTGGTTATATTGTATTAGAAAAAAGAAAATCAATGATAAATAGAGGAAATAAAAAGAAACGAATTCAATGTCTACATAGGAACGTGCATGCGGTGAGTAAGTATTAGAAATGCCATAATTAAAATTATATTTTGACGATATAGTGTGAGATACCCAGATAAACACAAGCATCTTTTACAGATTGAAATATATACCAGTGGACGCGTGCGAAGATTTCGAACTGCACTCTAATATTTTTTAGCAATATCTAATAGTTTTTAGATGCAGGTTTAAACTTGCAAAATAAAAAGTTATAGAATAAAAATATCTTCAAACAACATTAGTCAAGCCAGAATATCATCTCATTTATTCCGCCAAAGTTACAGTAAAAAGTGACCGAATATAGCAAACGCAAAAAATTAATTATCAATCATAATTTAACTGCATTAGAGGGTGACATCATCTGTTTCTAAGGGGAAAAAACATGCGATAAAGAAAAATAAATTGAGCATTTGAATTTAAATTTTGCTATTTAATCATAAATATAATATAAACCCGTGCAGCAACTATGTCCAACTTTATTTTTATTAAACATTTTATTTAAAAAAATCATTGTTGCGGTATTTTATTTTTGTGCAACACGACTTTGAAGAAAACTTTTCATTTCATTTCTCAAAACAATGCCGATTTAATTTTTAATTACTTGCAATTTTTAATCAAAATACATGTTTTAACGAAATGTGAGTGTACTATGTCAAAAGCCGCTTCCAAAATCCTTTCATATGGTATCTCATTTATCCTTCTGCGTTCCTTATTTGCTTAGAAAGAAGAATGTTGACAATTGAAATAATATATAGAATATCAAACGTATTTTTTTTTTTAATGAAATACGAAATACACTGGGTGTTTCACTAGAAGATAATCCAGTAAAATGTTGGTTTTATAGAAAGGCTCGTTGGGGGACCCCGTAATACTTACTCATCATGGATATACATAATATAAAATACGAAAGTGAAACATATGTAAACTATTTATAAAATGCATTGCAATTTGAATAAAATCCTGACTTGATGACGTCATAAACTTTAAATGCTCTATTACTGAATTGCGTAAAAGAAACATCCTTATAACTCCAAAAATGATAATCATATTAACTAAAGGTTTATTGCGTCGAATTAAGCGTCTCATTTTCAGTTAAAATATATCTCTGAATTGACATTTGGATGAAATACAGGGTCATGAAAATTCGAAGAGTGTTGAAAATATGATTACAAATATCTCGTCAACTCATTATCTGATCGACTTCATTCTTTATGCAAAATTTATGTTTTTTATTCTCTTTTATATTCGCTCCTTAAAATAAACATTTTCGAAAATGTTTATATACCTTTTATCAGAACGAATATTTCGAGAGTCCGAAAAAAAAAGTTACGGATAATCGAAGTTACTGAAATTAAATAAGCTTCTTCTTATTATTACATACTAAGTGAATACCAAATTTCAAGTCTCTATCTCAATTTGTTCGGGAGATAGAGCATTTAGAGACACACAGACAGACAGACAGGTGGCAATTTTTTTTTCTAAAAATGTGTTTTTCGGAATCTCCAGTGTTGGAAATGTGTAAATCCGTTTAAAAAAAATTTTCGATTTTCAAAATGACTACAAGAGACTTACTCTGTAACCATGTATGATGGGTAAGTAAAAATACAGAACTCAGTATTTCAGCTATGTTTGAATGATAAGAGAGGTCCCTCCTGTCACAAACGCAAATCTTAAACATTCAGATCTGATATGTAAATGTTTTGTGTTATTTCCTTACCTACCTATATACTGTATTCGAAAACAAAGATTTTCTGGAGAGATCTACTAATAAGATACTTTGTCCATGGCTGTGTTTTCATTAATGTATATCACGTAATTCAAATGTAAATTATGCATATTAATTCAAAAATAATTTTGATGCAATATGCATGCCATCTGAAATTGGAATTTAAAAAAGCAAACAAATTAAAAATTTGGAATTATTGAAGTGCTTTATGTATCTACAAACGACAATGTTCATTTATAGGATCGAAAATAATCTAAATCATAGTCTTCAAAGATAAAATATTTCTTTCAATGTTTTAAGAAAACCTTTTAGAGTTTTAGAAAATCTTTTCAAAAATAATGATGTATTTAAATGAGTGGATCTGATTTTCAAACATATTATTTTCCCTAGAAGAAAGAAACTATTTTTCTAAGGAAAAAACGTTATTGATTACTTTATTGTTAATTTTTGTATTTTGAACAATCTTACATTTTAAGCATTACTTCTTACTCTAGTAGGTGTGATATAAAAACTAGTATGCGCGATTCATAAAAACAAATAAATATAAAATAATTGCATGAACAACATTCAATTATTAGGTAGCTTTCAATACAAAAATGTATAAAGCTACCTATTGCAGCCGTTCGGAGGAAAGCAGTTCCGGAAAATTTCGATATATTTTCACCGATCATGACCCCCAGACCCCAAAACCACCCTCCGTTCAAATGTTGATCTATATATATATATATATATATATATATATATATATATATATATATATATATATATATATATATATATATATCCATATATATATATATATATATCTGACCAATGTCATACGATAACGCTCGTATTTATAAATCGATTTTGATGAAACTAATTGCGTGTATTAAGGTCACCAATGTCTCGACCGAGTTCGTTGGCCAGCTTGGTCCGCCATTTTGTTTCAAGATGGCGGCCATTTAAAAATATAAAACTAAAATAAATATACAAAAAATCAAAAATTCAAATTTATTTTTTAATTACGTGTTAGGCCTTGATACAAGGATTCCAGAGCATTTTTTGCTTTACCTCTATCTTAAAAAATGGCTGAGATAGAGCAGTTTGAAATTCTAGGGTGGCTGACATTTTGAAACAAAACAGCACATTAACGCGATTACTCGCAAATTATTTTCTTTCATTGTTGTAATAATTTTCCGAATCATACGCATAAAACTATATATTCATATCCGTTAGCGCCAAAATTGGCGACATTGGCGGCAAAATTGGCAAAATTGGCGACAAAATTAGCAAAATTTGTGACATTTGGCGAAATATCGCCAAAATATTTCTCACACATGACGATAGTTCTTATAGGAATTTATCTTTTTAATCAGGGTGTAATACTTTCTTTAAGATAAAAAAATATAACACGCAGATGTGTGTGTGAGAGAGAGAGAAAGAAAGTGTGTAGTATGGTTATATGATAAATGAAGATAGTATGAATAATTATAAGTCGAAAACTGTAATTTAATACTTGAACTAGTGTAAATGCCCGTCCTAGGACGGTGGGTAGAATTTGGGGTTTTCGGTTAAAATTAAATAATATATAAAAATATTCATATACTGTTTATCACACAATAAGGAAAACTGACCTGAACAGTTAAGTTCAGGGTTAATGGTAAATTTTACGAAACGTAATCTTTTTCTTAATTTTTGTTTTTCAACTCAAAATTTCCAAATATTTTTTCTGAATAATTAAAATCTTACTCCTAATAACGATCTCAATAATTAATTAAAGTCTCAATAATTAATTATGGTAAGTAAATTATAGGTATTAATTTTCGCTCTCAATAATACGAAAACGATCTTTTAGTTTATTCATAATCTAAAAGAATGCATTAATTTTTGCACAAAGTCAAATATTTCCCTTTCAAAATTAATAATAAAAATAATTTAAATTATTAAAGAAAGTTGATCTTGTAATAAATCAATACATCCTGAATTATTTTCTTATTTTAAAAATATGCTTATATACATTTTATATTATTTTACAACTTTATTATTATGTTATATATATTTTTTCCAACAGAAAGGTATAATTTGTATTTATTGTCAATAGATGGCGCGAGAACAGTATTTAGGAACGAAATATAAAATACTGGTAGATCATCGCAAAGCCTCGAAAGGTATCATCGCTATTTCTGAAAAAAGTGTTTACATGGAGAAAATGCTTACAGAAATAAATTAAAAAATCCTTTAAATATTTAAAGAATACAGTATGCTTTTAGAAATATTTTAAGAGCATAATTGGATATTTTAATGAAACGTTCAAAGAGTCATTCATTTTTTTTCTAGATATGGGATTCATGATTCTGAATGGCAACAGAATTTATTTGTTTACATCAGGTACTCCAATGTTTAATCTGTTATTTTTAATTTAAAACTTAAAACATTATAACTGGATATAATATACATGTTTTATATGAAAATATGCTGAGCAGACATGATTTTAAATAGAAGAAATTATCATTTAGCTTCATATGTTAGCATACGTTTTTCATTAAGCCTAACATGGTGTTTTAGCTACGGTCGATTCGCAAACCAGAGTGGTCTGAACCGGCACCGTTACACTGTGTTTTATTATATAGAGATATATGGAATTTTACAATATGATACACATTTTTAAATATATCAAGATAATCAGTTAATTCTCGGTTTTCGTGCTCGTTATCCGTGAACTTTGGTTTTTGCATCTCATGCGTTCAAGACATTGACAATAAATTAAAATGAGAGAGTTATTTAATTTGTTGATGTGTCGTAAGATAAATTTAGATCCTACACACACACAAACACACACACATATATATATGTATATATAATTGTTTTTTCTTGTGTAACTAACGGTATGAAATTTATGAATTGGTTATAAGTTGGTTAAGTAAATGCTTCTACATCATTTATAAATTTTAGCTGATACATGTTTACACTCCTTCAATTTATATAACATTTAAAATTTTGCAGTATGTTTTGAAATATTAAATAACAGCAACATTAAACATCAACGGTTTCTCCATTGTTTTGATGAAAATATTTTACGGTAAAAGCAGAAAGTGGCTGTATGTTTGCATTATATACTTATCACAACGAGAATAGGACGAATTGTGAGATGAAATAATATATATCATTCATTAGTATCCGAGGTTATTATAAAGATAATTAACAACCGAGTGATTAATTAAAATTTGATTTCTTGACGTACACTGAAATGGGAGTCGTCTTAATCCTGGAACAGTGATGGAACTTACATGCTCTTGAAAACGCTAAATACGAAGTAAAGTTTATCTTTAAAAAATTTAGTTTTCGCATTTAATGTAGCTAACAAGTGGCAGTTGTTACATTAAATCATAGATTAGGAATAATAAAAAAATTTAATTAAAATTATTTTGTGAGATATGCTAATTAGAAAATCATAGCTAAGTAATAGTACAACCTATAATTTCATGTTCTTCTAACAACCATGTATGAAAAAAATAATTTTAATATAAGAATTATTTCTGCGTTTAATGTAAATAATGCTTGTACATTTCCAAGTCATGCCATTTTGTTAAGCATTTTTGTGTAAATGTTTTGTAAATTTTGAATGCATACATATATCCTAAACTCGAAATACCTCATGCAATACAGATACAATCCCTCGGGTTCCAAGTGAGCGAGTTATTATCATAAGTATATTGAACATTACCAAGATTTTATTCGTTAAATAGCAGTATTTGTTTCGTAACAGATATGCTTTCTTATTGACCAATAATTAGTGTAATTTATTTTATGATTGTAATTTAGCTGAGTCTAAATCATTCTTTTACCTGAGGGTCAATAGATTGCCTCTAATCGTTAGTGGGTACTGAGAACAGATAATAAATAAACATATAAATGAAATATCCTGCAGATTGTTTAAGGGATTAGTAATATCACAATATGTTCCTAAACATTTTAGATAAAGTGCAGAGGAAACATTTTGCGATTGGAAATAATATCTTTATTTATTTATTTATTTGATTTATTTATTATTATTATTATTAATATTATTTTAGAATTTGAAAATTGAGAGTTATTTAGAGTTTGAAAGATTAAATGTTGCGAAATACTTGTGTTTGAAAAAAAAAAATGTATATTCAAAAGTTACTGTATTTAAGAAGATAAAGTAATTCATGATTCCCTAATAAAACTATTTTTATCATTATAGGTAATGAAGTGTCGAAAATAAATTTTTAATTCTTACCATTATGAATCGAAGTTTGTATTATGTGAAATAAAATGTAAATGATGGAAAAATGAAGAAATTCATGATTAAATGATGATAAATGAATATGAGATTTTTCTATTACATTCATGCCTTTAAGTTGACACTTTTGCTTGTCACATTATTGATTATAGTGTATTTTTTAATATTTGTATTTTCGTATTCTAAATTTTTTATATAACTTTTACACAATACTGTTCCTGAATTTTGTTATCAAAACTATGTTATCGAATTGTATAAATATAATGTAAAGGACATGGAGTTAGATTTGGTGAGTTTCGTAATCTCTGTTGGTGCTTAAAAGGAAGGGGGATATGTTATAAAATTGATAAGGTGCTTTACTAAATTCACTCCTAATCGCATTCAACTTTGATTTTTTTTCAAAATCTTTCCTCTATCTTGCCTGAAACTATTTAATTAATATATTTTCTCCTAAGTGGCTAACTCAATTGCTATGTATTCCCTAGTTTAGAATTCTAATTAGGTTAAACCCCATGATATTTATAAACCACAATCATGATGGACCAATTAATCATTACCAAATATAGCCGGCTTTGTTTGCGTCCGATTCCAGACTGCTCAATTTAAGAATCATGAGTTAAATAATTTGTAGTCATGTAATCAAAGTCTCGGCATTCTTCAAACATATACTAGCAAAATTATGCAGAAATGTTCACATTGACGGCTGAGTATAAAAAGTCAAATTCAGGATAATCTCCTTTTTTTCCTATTATTTTGCTTGCAGAGCTAATCCTCATTAAATATTGTTCTTGAATCAGAGTGGGTGTCGACGCTTAATCATTTTCTTTCTTTGGTAACACTGTTCAAAAAATATAATTTCAAATTATGGACTGGACTTCAAACTTCTATTTTTTTTTAATAATACACGACTTGATTGTTACTATTGAAATGCTCAATAAAGGAAGGCTGCATAGAAAAACTGTAGATTTCTTTTTTAACGTTGAAAAATAAGTACGTTTATACAGCGATATATATATATATATATATATATATATATATATATATATATATATATATATATATATATATATATATATATATATATATATATATATATATATATATATATATATGTCGGAATATGTTAAAATATATGACAGATTCTTATATTTATTCCTCTAATTTTTTATTTCTGTTTTCAGATGGAAAAGTGTCAAATTAGAGTTGAACCGTAACTACATATCAGAAAAACATTTTATTATGTGTTACCTGGCTTTGTTGATACATAACAGTGGGGTATCTGTTATTAATGATGGATTCGGTTATTTCATAAATTAAGCTATTTTTCTAGCGTGTGTATTTACGTTATACGACTGTGGTGAGTTACGTCACACTATTGAGCTAATTTATCGTTTCTTTTATATCCGTGATACAGTTGCTAAATTACTATTTTTTTCATGTCAAAAAATCATAATTTGAACTTGAGGAACTAATTTGAACTTGTACTTAATAAAATATTTCTTATTTGTATGTGGTTATATATTAAAATCATTTCTCAAATCATATTACTGGTGTCAGTTGACTTTAAAAAAAAAGTTAGCAGCCTAAATATTATTACTAATATTAAACCTAAATAATTTATAATGAACAAAGGAAAGTATATTCAACTAGGTAAATTATATCAAATGGTTGGAGTATCATAGTTGAAAATTTTTCAACAGGGCGAAAATACGCAAGGACTAGGACTCGAAACTGGGTACTTTGGTTTGCTGTACCAACGCTCTCCGCTTAGGTACGGCAAATCAAAGATCCCAGGCTCAAGTCCTAGCCCCTGCATATTTTCGATCTGTTGAAAAAAATTCAACTATGATACTCCAACCATTGGATATAATTTACCTAGTTGAATAGACTTTATTCTGTTCATTATGACCTAATTACATGGTATACAGGGGTTTCCGTGCTATTTCAGATTCATCATATAAAATGCTACAGTTATAGTTTCCTTGAATGAAATTAGCTCTGCAGTTCGAAGACTTATCCTGCAAATAAGAGTGAAATATGCCAGCCAGGATATCGTCGGGATAGCTCAGTAGGGAGAGCGATGGTACGGCAAACCAAAGTACCCAGGTTCGACTCCTGGTCCCGACATATTTTCGCTCTGTTGGAAAAATCTCAACTATGATACTCCAATCATTGGATCTAAATAATTTACTTTCAAAATAATTGTTTATAATAATATCAAATATATCTTCAAGCCCATTTTCATTCAGATGTATAATGTCCTCCACAAAAGTGTCAAGAAGTCATTTTCAAGTAGCGTTTAATAGTCTCATGCTGGATAACATCATATGATGCTGGATTGTAAAACACCCACTGATAACTGGGCTTTAATTTTATTCCCTTCTTGTCTTGTTTTTGTGAAATTTTTAACAGTTTTCTATATTTCTAAAACTTTATTCATAAATTTTGAAATTTGAAATTATTGTTAAATCCAGATTCCTGTGCACACATTTGTAACAATCTCCTTCATATATATGATTATAGTTTGAAAATAAGTTCATTATTTCGGATTAGAGACAGATCGTTTAGAGACAGGTTCGAGTTCATTTTCAATTTGTAAAATTTGTGAAATGTTCAGTGTAGAAATAGGAAAAAAAAATATGAAAGGTATGTTTTAAGATGAAGAATTTTTTGGATTGTCCTGTTTTTAGATGAAAAATTTTGTAACGGCTATTATTTTAAAATTATAAATCATTTCTGAAAGGTCCTATAAAATTAGCGTACTTTTCTGTATACGGTGTGCTGTGAAATACATTAACATATATACAGATATGTATATAATTGGATTTTATATTACCTAATAAAAGTTCAAAGAAAATCTATATAGTGTAAGATTTGTGATTTAAAAAAGCGGGAAGAAAGGACAGTGACACATAAAATTCTGTAACTGCGGTATTAGATTCATGCACGCATAACGTAAGTTCTTTTTTTTTTTACAAAACACTGTGCAACAAAAGTTAATATAAAACTAAAACTTCTAAAACATAAAAAATATCGCATCAAATCTCATATTCACTTTATGCTGAAGATTTTATTGTTTCTTTATGGAAATAATAAAACATTCTCGTTTCCATGGTTAAATTTTTATTTTTGGTGCACTTTTATGTGAATAAAATAACTTTCATGAGTTTTAGAGATTTGTTCGTCTTCTTAGTGGAATAATGTGTTTCAAAGAGTAATATTATAATACATTTTTGATATTGAAATATTCCTTTATCCTTATCATGGTGTCAAAAACACGAATAAGAAAAAAAGACATATTTAATCTGGAATGATACTTTAATGTATTAGTTTAGCCGTTTTAAGTAACTATGCTTTATTCTGACATAAAGTTTATGAATATTTTAAGATTTTATGTAGCGAGATTAATGTTGTATACAAAATTATTTCCATTTGAGGAACGTTTAAGCTCTAATCTGTACTGATTTAATTCTGCCTTTTTCAGGCTTAATTTAAGCTCCAATCGTTTCTTCTGATTTAATACTGCCTTTTCCAATCTCATTCAATCTCTAATCTTTTCTGATTTAACCCTTTCCGGCGCGGAGTAAATCTGTTTGTAAAATGATTAAATAATGGACTGACACCAGAACTTACAAACGAAATCATTACATAATAAAAACTTGCGTATTTTCCGGTACTTAATAAAAGGAGAATTTTAATTAAATATTCTTGGTGCCGTTTGTCAGTTTTGGAATTAAAATTAGGTGTCCTTTTTTGTGGACAACGCTTGTTAAAGTGTTAAATATTTCTTTTTCAGTCTTAATTTCAACTGCAATCACTTCTGATTTAATAGTGCCTTTTTCAATATTAATTCAAGCACTAATCTTTTTCGATTTCAATCTGACATTTCGTATTTGAGAATATATGATTTTGCGCAAAAATGTTGTTTAAAATCTTTCGTGGTATTCATATCCATATTAAACAAGTTGGAAATTGTACGTCAAACGTGACAAATGAGGTGCGTTCGTACTATAGCTAGTTATATAAATATTCAGATCTTGATGATTTTTAATTCTGTGAAATGAATTATATCGTCTGCAGATTAATTTCTGTCATAAAATAAGTATCTCGGTCGCTTGACGATTAAACCTCGGAAGCTCCTATAACAAGAAAGCACCGATTTAAAAAAAAAAAAATTCAAATTTATTAATCAATAATTTTATTAATATCTCCTAAAGTTTTGATTCGATTTTAATAAAATTTGAAATGTCTCGACAAAATTCTGCAAAGATAATATATTTTAAATTGCAAACCATTCGGTTGGGTAGTTTTTGCGTTGTTATATGCGGACGGACGGACAGACGGACAGACAGACAGACGGAAGGACAGACGGACTGACCAAGCGACGACTATAGGTGCTACGTATTTATATAATTACGAACGCACTTAAAAAGGATTGTAGTCATGATGGAACGCTTAGAAATGGACACAATTGTAGAAGATTGGTGTAAAAAATAGTTTAAAAAGTCCTTTTCAATTTTCTTTGGATAATCAATTGTCGATTATTGCTACTCATCTGTAACCAGCTACTTTTTATTTCTGCAGAAAGAAACAAGTTCATTGTTGAGATATGTTTTCAAAAATCATGCTTAATTATTATTTAAAAAGCCATAAAAACTCAATACCTTAAGCTATATTTTTTCTACAAATTTCACTCGAAAGGATATTTTTTTTTACTGAAAACAATACGAACGCCATTGCGCTATTATATTTCCTAATGTTTCAGACAAAATTCGGGCTGTTAAGGACTAGCTCATTTAGTTGATAATTTACAATAGGACTTGGTAAAGAACGATACAAGGATATGGATGTACTAAATCTATCCCCGAAAAATATTTAATTAACAATGCAAGTTCCACAAAATTCGTTCACCAGAAATTTTAAAAAGGCTAATCTTACATAGTGCGGTTCACCTAATTATAGAACTTGTCCCCATCTATATATATTTCTCTTACGTGGTGCGGAAAAAGGGCTAAATTTCTATATTATCGTTTGGCAACAACCCTAGTTTCCCGAATCTCCAATATAGCGGCCAGTGTAAGAGCAGTGACACTCAAACTAGCAATTATTAAAAATAATATAACATGTGAGTAATCCAAAGCGTTTGAGATGATTTCTCATTTTAATTATGAGTAATATCGTTAATTTATGAATGAATTCTCAACTCTTATTTAGAATTTATTTATGAATTTCACTCACACGAAAGTTCGAGAGAATGAAAATATCAAATGTCTAGATTGCATCTGCTGCCATCTATTGCTGTCTTGATGAAGTACAAAAAAAATTCTGTTGCAAATATCTATAACAATGATTGATAATATATATAAACTATCTTCCTATCACGTAGTGTTTTTTTAATGAATTTAAGTCGTGCTGTACAATATTATAGGTGCAATGAGTTTTAAACTAATTGTGTTTTCAAGATGCTTTTTTCATAGTATTTAAATGATTTATGTCCATTAATAGCACCAACTAAATGCATTTTTACTGTGTTTTCAACGAAGTTTTCAATTATTTTGTTTTACATTAAAAAAATTGTCAATTTTATGGTGGTTTATGGTGGATTTATATAGTAGTACTCATTCCGGCTAGAATTGCTGCAAAAATAAAAAGGGGCGAGCGAAGCTGTCTCAATGTGAATTGCTTCGTAATTCACGGGAGTTGGCGAGAGTTAGCAAGTAGGTGGTTGAGCCCCCTAGTAATTCCATAAATAAGCAACTCCATACTAAAACCTTTCCTGGAACATTATCGAACTAACAGTGCAAACTCTGTCGAAATCCAATCAGCAGGATCTTTTAAAAAGTCTAATCTTTCATAATAGGATTCATCTGATTTTAGAATTTTTCTCCATAATTCTATAACAAAGCAATGTAGTGTAATATGTTACATACCTATATGCAATATGTTATGTACTAAAATCTTCCATTGTTTAGAAAAATTATCTAACTAGTGTAAGTTATCGTGAAATTCATTCAGCAGAACTTGAATTATAAGCGACTGGAACAACATTGTTATTTGCATTTTATATATATAGTTTAAAATGCAAATGGGAAATACATTTGAGTAGTGTCTATGCCGCTCTTTCATTACATATATATGTATTAATCATCTTATTTTATTTTACTTTAACTTTTGGTTTACGTAAATAAACTTCAAAGTAAAGATGGAGTAAAATAACGTGAGTAATCTGACACAGAATGTGAAATTGTAAATAATGGTGTTTTAAACCATTGCATTTTAGAACGTGCAACTGTACAATAATCTTAGTTGTATTGAAAATGGCTTCAGTGAATCCGAAACATGTAGACAGTTTGAGCATAAAACTTTTACTGTGTTTGTTATTTAACACACTTTTAGTAAATAATGAAGTATAACATTTTCAATGTAGGCATTTTAAAATGCGATGGACATTTGATTTTGAAAGTCAGCCACTTGCCGAACAGATGTACCAGCTACCAGCTTATCTCTTCTTTGTGGGGTTTGTTACTGAGCACGGGCTTCCCGAACGTTGCTTGTGAACACGAATTCAATCTGCCTCCAACGAACTTCTAATCTAATCAATTGAAAGTCGGGTAGGAGGATTTGTTTCCAAATTCTCACCTAAACTTTCTCTGCACTTTGAGCGTCCAGTAATATTTTGGGATAAATATCCTTCGCTCAAAGCTTAGTCTGGTTTCAGTCATTATTTTATGTAAGTAAGGAAAATAAAAACATGTCATTTATTAGAGAATAAAATGTGTATACATTTTTAAACACGTTTTATTCGGATGTTTCTTAAAACAAAATTCAATGGGTGCAAATGCATCGCTTAACCCTTTGACTACGGGTCGAGACATATACGTTTCAGTTTAATATTTATTTTATTCTATTCGCACGACGTTTTAAAAAATATTTTCTGCCATACACTTATACTAATATATTTTCGAAACAAATCCACCACAAAGAAAAATTTTAGTAAATTGTAGTACGATTGAATATAAAGAAAGTCGCCAGTCTTGGCCCGTAATTAAAGGGCTAAGTGTTAAAATGAAGTAATTTTGAGAAGCAGCCTTGTTTAATAAATTTGCTATCTCATACCGTATACATATATTTTATTAAACGTACAACATTTACATTAAACAAGAACGAAAAATCATGCGTCAAGCATAGTTATGTAACACTTTCCAACATTTCCGAAGTAATTTTACAAATCTTTATCGCTTAATAAAGTAAAAGATGATATCTAAATAAACAATTTAGAAACCGTATAACACATTTAAACACCTAACAAATCCAATTTAAAGAATTACCAACAATATTCAGAAAGATATCCGAACTCTTTTGTGAGCCCTGTATATGATCTATAGATTTGCATATATACTACATAGGATGCAAAATTTTAGTTCAGATAGAAAACGCGTAGCACAATTTAAACATCTTTTCTGGAATTTCCATCAATAAACGGAAGTGTATTCGAGAACTTTTATGCTGTCCTGTATATGATCTATAAAACTTATACACACCAAGTATTTGACAACAAATGAGTTTGATTTAAAAATGCTTTCAGTGACTGAAAATGGAATTACAGCAATTATTGTTAACAGACAGTACCGAATTATTTTGTGTGTCCATGAAAAAGAACGACGAATGCTATACGCACGGTAATCTATAGTAAGCGTCTTGTAATGCACCTTAGAGATACATGTCAATTTCAATATGTTTAAAATAGTGAAACATTATTAAAATAAACCGCAAATGATTTTTCCTCATAAACCGTAATGTAATGGAATTCCTTTGAGTGTCCCTATAAATGAACTATAAGTCCTGTGCACACCATATCACATGGTAAGCCTCTCGTGCACCGAGGTGCACGAGAGGTGCTAAGAGGTATCACTTAGTGCACCTCGGTGATATATACCAAATTCAATATGTTTGAAATTGTGTAACATCATCAAAATAAACAGCAAATAATTTTTCTCCATAGATCGTAATGTAATAGTATTCTTTTGAGTCTCCCTATAAAAAAAAACTATAAGTGTCACACACTTCATTTTCAATTCCGAACATACCATATTACATCTCAATAACATATATCAATTTCATGGCAATACAAATGAATTTACCAGAGTTGGAGCATGGATAGACAGACGGCAAACAGACAGACAATCCAAATTCATAAACACTTTTTAACTATGATGGGAAGTGTTAAAAATGACTGTATAGAGAAAATCTTATTAAACAATGTACACATCTACAGAAACAAAACAACCTGAAATGGAAACTATAATGGCATTTGATTTGTGATGTTAATCTTGTAACATACTCACCTGTTTGAGAGGGGGGCTCAATGGGAACAAATGTATCCCTCGAGAATTAAAATGAAGTATTTCGTGGGAGGAGAAAGTAGATGAACTCGCCAGTCACATACGTCTTATAGTCGAAGAGCTGTTGTAAAGGTCGGCTATCGGTACTAAGAAATATTCCTTTATTCTACTTGTCGAATTTTTTTATAGTCTTACTTGCCGTAAATTTTATCTGAATTGCTCCCAAGAGGGAGGGTGAATCAATGATAAAAATTGCAGTAACTTAATATTTATTAAAATTTTGTTCTCGTATCGAAGATGAAGGTAAAGCAACATTTAGCATAAAACATAACACCTTAAACTTACTGAGTTAAAATATTGCTAAATTTTCCTTTTTTGCTTAATATAATTAAAAAAGAATATTCATGATATTTCGTAGGACAAACATTTATCTATAATAGAATAAAACTTGTTTTTCACAATTTAATATAGTTTTTTACTGTAAGAAAAGAACAGAAAGTTTTAAATAAACAATATTTTTCTTGTAAAATAAATGAATTTTTATTGTCAGCTAAGTTGCCATTTTTTCCCCTGAGAAATATTCTTTAAAGAGTGTGAAGATCGCAACTATTACCATCGATATGTGATTTTATTTATATTGCAGCAATTTACTATGAACGTTTAAAAAAAATATTTTAACCCTTTCGCTACTAGCGTTCTTGGTCATACATTTCCATTGAGTATTATTTTATCTTAACAATTATTTTTGTTAATTTCAGCATCTAATAATGATAGCGTATGTCTATTCATTTAATATTATGTATACACTTATGTTTCAGCATTTCGTAATAATAATAATAATAATAATAAATTCCTTTATTATCGTTAAGCCGTTGATGTTTCTTTTTTTTTAAAACATATCTTCCTTAGACTAGTGTCATATGAAAAATACACAAAATTACTACTTTCGTTAGATTTCAGAAAATAACATATTCTTAAATTTCAGTAAACCTTAATTTGTGTGATTGTTCGTTAGTGCATGTTAAAATTTAGTGTAAGGTAAAGCCAGGAGAGATGACGCGGTCGGAGAGATTGCGCACATAGAACTTCGGGCGGAAGGAGTAGAGTGAGCGCGCAGCGACTATAGGTAGTTGTACAACAGCAGTAGTGGAATGTCTACTTAAAAGTGTACGTGGATTGTTTTGAGTGTCTAAGTTAAAGCAATGCTATTTTGTTTTGTTTTCCCGAAGTAAGTACTTGAATTTTCACAGCTATTCATCAGAATTTCTATACAATGTCAGTAGTACAAAATATTTTAAACTTAAACTATTTCTTATAAGCTACTAATCTAGACTAACAATGTGAACATCAACGGTTCGTTTTAGTAGCGGCCATGTTTATATGAAAGGCCGCGCAATCTCTCCTACCAAAATTGGAGAGTTTGCGCATCTGCTACTTAGGAGAGAAGGCGCATTGTTTCCATTCGTTTCCGAGATAGGAGAGATTACGCAGCTTATTGGTAAATTTGCCTAAAAAATGAAAAATTAAAATGGACTAATTTTAAGTTAA
This sequence comes from Maratus michaelseni, assembly GCA_963931845.1. Classification (NCBI taxonomy): domain Eukaryota; kingdom Metazoa; phylum Arthropoda; class Arachnida; order Araneae; family Salticidae; genus Maratus; species Maratus michaelseni. The sequence continues at coordinate 176,800,244 of OZ007594.1, forward strand.
ACGTGTTATCAAGTAACTTAATGCTATTTTGTAATCTTATCTGGACTTGCTTTTTCTGATTCTTTAATTTTTTCCCTTTAATTAAAGTTTTTTAATCGTTTTTAAAATTATTTCCTTTTTCTGATTCTTTAATCATTAGGTTGAAATATTCACTCCTAATACAATAATATTTGTTCACAAAAACCTTACAACGATGTCATTTAAGTGTAATTATTATTGTCATCAATTTAATTGTAGTTATTATCAGTAACAATCTCTCCTACCCATGTGCGCAATCACACCAACCCTGTAAGGAGAGATTGCGCATAATACCTTTCTTGCTTTTATTGCAACTGTTCTATAAAATTGAAACTTAACATTAAAATAGCAATGGAAATGCATAAAAAACAAATGAAGTAAAAATTATTCATGGATAATTTAGCAAAAAATTAATATTTATATGTATTTTTATTATTCTGCTAAATTGTGCGCAGACTATCCTAGCTTTACCTTATAATTGAAAAACTGCTTATTTCTTTTGTATGTCTGTCCGCATGCTATATAAATTTTATAATTTTATATTATTATTTAAATTTTATGTTAATATATTTTTAACTTTTACATTGTTACTTTATTTTTTTAAGTTCATAAAACATATACATGGCACATGACGCGCAATGTGCTCAAACACAGAACTCTAAGGATATTTTGGCTGTTGGATATTCCGTCTTAAATAAACTATGTTAACTGTTCTATGTTGATAAAAATTCAAACATTTGCCAAAAAATTATGTTAACGTTAGTGATAAGAAAGCTTTTTGTGTGTATGAAAATATTAAATTGTATAAAGATTTTTTCTTTAAGTAAAAGAGATTGTAGAGGTAGTAGTAATAACCACATTAAAGTGGATATTATAAGTGTTATTGATAATATTACGTTAGTTGAACTGGTTTGACAGTAAAATAGATAAGGCATTAAGTTTTAGTTTAAAAGCAGTGTTATTCTATTTCTTAAGTATACGTTTAATCGCTACTCCTTAAAAAATAATAACAAATTAAGTATATTGTTTTCGATCTCTTTAAATGTAAAATTGAGTGTAATGATATTCTACTATATATACACTTCATTAAAGCCAATTGAAAATTCAGTTATTATGTTTAGGGATAAAAAATTGTAATACATTAATGTTAACACTACGTTAGAAAATGTGATAGTTATTCCTCTCTTTATATGTACTGTAAGATCCGGATTTCTTTTAGCTATGTTAGACCTTTTAAAAAGTATAATTTATATTTAAAATAGATATATACTAGAAATTTCGGGTTAATTAAAGATATTGAAAGCATTTACAATTTAGATAAATATAATTGTTACGAAGATATATTTATCATCTTTTATTCATTATGAAAATTAATTTAAGGAATGTTATGAGTTTAGATCCTAAGTTTATATTAAATTCCAAGTAGAAAGAGTTTTTATTTCTTTGAAAATGAACTTGATGTTTCTTTATAAATACTTTCTTATAAATGTGTTCGCCAATTTCAGTATTATAATTGTTGAAATATTTCAAGTTTTTAGCTAAAATTAAAAGGGAATAATTTTTTTCATAAAATTTATTTTCCCTAAAAGTTGTTTACTAATTGTGATAGCATTTTTTGCCTTTTTAATAAGATTAGAGATGAAAAAAAAATTCACTTTAATAATTTTTTTTAAACTAAATTATTATTTGCTTTATCTCCTGGTGATAAAAAAATAATAATAATTTTGCAATTGCCAGTAAATTTATATTAAGAATCTTCCTTTATAAGGATATTTAAGTAACAATAATTTTAACAAATTTAGAATTTCCCCCAAGTTATTGAAAAAACGGATTTTTGTTTAAAGAAAAATGGTACCCTTTGAGCTGTTTTTTACTTGAGTATTTTATAATACTATTTCGACATATTAGTAAACGATGTTATGAAGGAAATTTACTTAATCAATTAGTTTTCATTGATGTTTATAATGTTTTAATGTTTTACTCCTCTATTTTGCATAACTTGGATATATTTTTTACTGTAGTTTTGCGTTTCATGTAGTAAATATGTATAAATGTTTGTTTGAATCACCGATTGTTGAAGTTAAAAATGAGTTAGAAGCTGTAGATACTTTGCAGTTTATTTACTAATATACAATAGTAACATAAAGAATGGCAATAATTAAATTATATCGGTTTATGAACCAGTTATAAAGAATCCACTGGTGCAAATGTAAAACAATTTTCGTACACATACTCTATTTAAACCATGGGTATCGAATTATAAAGAAAAAAAGAAAAATCACATAATCGACACCAGGCGCAAAAGTGGCTCTGAAGGCTGATATTAGGAGTAAAGTAAGAATAAAAATTAAAATGTTTACCACAATGAATGTTAATCAAACACGTAGAACTATCCTTTGTTTTAGTTTTTATGCCTGTTTTGCTGCCCAAAAATAGTCTGCAGTGCCATTTTTGCCCCTGGTACAAAAAATTTGAACTTTTTTTTTTCGTTCAAATTTATTATCCATGTTTTGAACAATATGTATACAAAATAGTATTGCGTATGCACTAGTACATTGTTTAACCATCCAGCTCTAAAAACTTATAATTTATTTATGGCCACCTAGTAAATCGCGGGGAAAAATCCATATGTGCATAGCATAAAAAATAAATAGTAAAGTGTGCTGTGCTCCGGTGAAAGAGAAACATAAATAGATGGTGTAATAATATGAACGCAAAACGCAAATACTATCAACTGTATAAAATTTAAAACGGATATCTTCTGAATCCTTGTTTTAATAATAAATTAAAATTAAAAAAAATACGTTTTCGTAGATGGAAATAGAAACTACGGAAGTAGGGGGATTAAAATAGAAACAATTAAAAAGTAAGAATATAAAATATGTTTTCTCTTATTTTATTTATGGTATCTAAATCTGTACACATATATTTTAAAAATTTACTTTTGAGTATAATTTACGAAAACCTAATTTATTCCATGTCGTAAAAATGATTATTTTAAAGCCTCATAAAATGAACATTTCCGGTGTGTAGTTATCAAAATATCTTATATGAAATAAAGATATATATTTTTATTAAAATACTTAAGAACAATTCTGCTATTTCTTTTATTGCTATGTAAGGTGTTCAAAGCTTAAAAGATGTTTATTCTTCTTATGGTGCAATAAAGAAGAAACAGGTCAAGAAAAGTCTTCCGTTAGTGGTATATATATATATCTTCCTTTTCTAGAAAAAATAGTCAGAATTGCTGTCAAATTGGTAAAAAAAGAAATTATTTACTAGTATCCCCGAGATTTTTAAGTCATTTGAAAATTTTCGATTTAAATCATTCTTATTGAAATTACATATATAAGTGCATATATGTTTGGGTATTTTGCCCAAAATGTTAAGTAATTTACGAGCACGACGCTATATGTTAATATATATATATTTAAAACGTGTTTTATGAAGTAAAAACAAAAATATTAGATCTGAAACTATTGTAATTTTGCTGGAGTGCTCTTTAATCGAAGCATATGAATGTAAATATTTTTTACTAAAAAAAAACCGTTGTTTAAAAAATATAGAAAAAAAAAAACGCTTTTATTATTGTATTTAAAAGCAGCAATACGCTGAATTTGAAATTCGGCTTTTATAAATGAAAATTAACGATGCTTATATAATGTCGCGTTCCGATGTAAACCGGCGATGTTCCGCACATTTTTAAAGTTCAAAACTAATGAATATTTTTTTATTATTGCTCAATTTATATTTAAAGAATGGCAACATGAAGGAAAAAAAGCATTTTTATATTTTTTTGAAAATGTTACTTTACATTTGTGTAACACACAAAATAAATAAAATTTATTTACATAGTAAATGGGGATAAATAGATTTTATAAAAATTTTGATTCAAAATTATTTAAACTAACTATGATTTCTAAATTGGTGAACATGCAGAGCTTCTAGAAGGTATGTGTCTAATATATGTTTACAACGAGCATAAAACACGGGACAACTAATGGAATAGGTTAAAGTTTTTTTCTTTTTCTTTTTCTTTTTTTTTTTCATTTCATTGACGATATTAAAAACAAAAGTTTAAAACAGACTAAATGTTGAAGATAGCCTACGAAAATTATTTTAGCAAAATAATTCTGATAATATTATAAATGCGATTGTGTGTGTAAAAGTTTGGCTGAAAAAAACGGAGGATTTAATGGCCCTGTATCTTTGCATATAGATGGATTATAACCTAGAAATGAACATAGGGTAGGTGTTATTTATTATTTTCAAATAATTTCTTTATAATTCAAAATTTCACTATTTTCATAGAGAATCAATGAATATTTTCCCTGTAAAATTTAATTAACCATTTTATGTTGCTAAGACTTATTGTTGCCAATAAATACAAAGCCCGGAATAATATTTTCCCCAACAATTAATTGTCAATTTGACGATTTCTAAGTGAAAAATGAAAATAAAAAAGAATTGAAAACAAGATGAATTGCCATAATATTTGAAACAAAAATATGGAGTGTTTGCTATTATACATGGATTATGAATGTCGGTTACGTTGAGAGGAGGTTTTCTAGCAAAAATTGCGTTATAATAAGAAGAAAAAAATGAACAATGATTATTAAGAAAATATTTCTGGACCATTTAACTATGAAAAGGATCCTCCTTGGCTTGGACAAATATGACGTCATATTAGAAATAAAACATGTATTTTCAAATATTCGTAATAATACAAGGAGCATGAAAATCAATATATAATGAAAGTAGATGAATAATGCGTAATATTTAAAATGAAAAACTGAAATAATTTTTATCGCTACTAAATAATAAGCTTGAATGTCAGTTAGATACAGATGTGAGTTTTCCGCCAAAATCCACGTTATGATTGCCATGAAAAGAAAATTAACAAGAATTATATCATTAAATAGAGATTTTCTCTGAGAACAAAGTGGCGTCATATTAGAAATGAAACGAGAATTTTCAAACATGTTTTTAAAGGAGCGTGAATCAATTTTATACATTAATAATACAAGAATCAGTGAGTATATAAAGTACACGAGTTTCACGTCATATTTAAAACGAAAAATTTAAATATTCATTTAACTATACTGATTATTAAGAATGAAGATATCAGTTACATACGGATGAGAGTTTTCTGTCAAAATTCAGATCATTATTATTAGAAAAAGAAAATTTGACACGAAACTATAATATTAAAATTTGATTTTGCAACTACTCCTCTTAGATTATCGAACGCAACGCGATTTAGTTAACAATCGGTTATCATCATTGTTCCGAGAATGTCATTAAAACTCTCAGAATTAAAAAAAAAATGAATTAAATTTCAATATATTATTATTATTATTATTATTATTTTGAAAATGTTAAGTGGATAAAAACGGTTAAATAAACCGGATTAATATATTTTTCATGCCATCGTCTCGTTAGAACTGAAACAAGAACTTATTTTCAATTTGAATAGATCGTGGAAACAAAATATTGATTACAGTAAAATTTGCAAAAAATAAAAACATACTTCCACATATTCAAAGTACATGAATTATGTTTTTCTGCAGAACAAAAATTGTCTGTCAACATATTGTCATTTACAAATCAAGATTTGTTTCAGCTATCGGTTAAATCAAGCAGGCAAATATTTAAGCTCCTTGCATTTAGGTGTCCAAATTATTGTTCCTATTCACAGGAATTAAATTTAAAGGAAAAGCATATACTATTTCCAATTAATTATTTTTGAAAAGTGGCTGTTTAAACCTTTCACAAATTCGTAAAAAGTAAAATGGTTTATCAGGTAAAATTGACATTTGATTTCACCCAATTCGACCACTTCACGATTTTATTTGGCCCTCCCTTTTTCATTGGTTGCAGAGTCATTTTCGAGATCATTTGGCAGAAACTTTAGTTTTTTTAAAAACTGAGTTATGTCAAGGCCCCTAAGAAATAACGTACTGTCTTCGGTTAAATGTGATAAACGGTTAAATAATTATTTACGGTTTTAATTATCGGGAGTGAAATACTTTGCTTAATTATTGCATTTATTCTTTTGTCAATGTTACGTGAACGAAGTCACGGGTAACAGCTAGTACTAAATACATTAGAAACATTCGAGGATAATGAAGCTCACCCTTTGCAGTAACAGCTTGATATCTGCAAAACTTACATTAAGTGTAGATACCACGGTATATTTATGCGCATCCATTCGTTGTTTTCTTTGTTTCATTTTTTTTCATTTTTTTTTTTTTTTAAGATTTGATACCTGCAAGTTAGAAAGTAGGAATTACGCCAAGCACGCGCATTTCTTAAAGGGGTACATGAGGCATAACTGTGTGTGTAACGCTGTACTTAACTAATTAAAAAAAATTTTAGATTTTTTTTTTAATTGAAAGAATAGATATAAAGGAGAAAGAAAATGACTTGTTGATTTTATTTTTTGAATCACGGATCATATATGTTAACAGTTACCCGCAGCTTAACTTTTTCAGGGCCATTTAAGAATCGTTTTTTTATAGTACAGTAAAATCTTGTTATAATGAATTCGGAAGACCACCGATTAAATTCGTTATACTGAAAAATTCGTTAATGAGAAATTCAAATATGATGTTTTTTAAAAAAGGAAATTTGCATGTGCATTTAATAAAAATATATTATTTATATACTTCTATTAAATTGCTATTAATATGCAAACATGTGGATAAATAATAAATCTACTGTATATTACTATTGTGAACTTACTAGTCAGAAATAAGATCATTATTAAATTCATTAAGTTTCAAGATTTTAATAGCGCTGACATCTGCGGTTAATGTAATTTTATTTCTTTACAAAAAAAATCAGAGCTTTTTTTCTGCACTGAAATTAACAATGCATTTTTCAAAAAAATATATAAAAAAATATTTTTGGAACATTATTTTGCTGTAATAATTACTTCTTACGAGTTTCGAAGCTCAACACAATATTCGTTACTTGTGATGGATAATCATCATCACCCGCATAGCATGCACAGTAGGGTGGTGCAAAAAAAGTGAATTTTTTTTTACTAAAAACGGGTAGGTGCCAAAAGTTGCCTTTATACTAGTACATCAAATATCTGAAATTTTACCGCTGAAAAAAAATGCCTTGAGTCTGCGCTTTTGGTCCAAATGTCGAAATTTTGGGTAAAATTTGAAAATTTTTCAAAAAAAATAAAAATTTTCCGTAGAACAGGTTATGATTTAAAAGTGTCATTTGAACCTTTATTAATAAAGATTTAAAATATTGAAACGATAAAACGATATGCTTATTCTGTATAAATGGAGCAAAACTGACAAATTTCGGTAAAAAAGGACGTTTCCATTTTGGTACACCATACAACGAATCGTTGTTTTGAATGCAGCTCTCCGTTAGTTGCTTTTACAATTATCCAGGAGTGGAGTTGTGTGCATATCATGTCCCACCCATAACCAGCACAACCACCCTACCATCTGAGCACAATGTTTTATTTATACAATGAATTGTGATTTTTTATTAGAGTCGCATGAGTTTTCTGTATATCAACCTAGTCTTGGTGTATTCATCGCTTCTTTTATCCACAGACTTTGGATGATGCTGGCTGTGACTTCCTTCACGTATCTTTCTACTGCTTGAGTATGAGAAAGCATGCAAAGTAACGCATTGGGGATGTTAGTACGGGAATCTATACAGCCGTCTATTATCTTCAACAAACTTGCATCCGATAAATGCATAGTGATTGGGGGTCCTGTTACCGCAATAGTTTTCCAATCAATTAGATTTATATAATCATCTGCTTCAATGTTGATTGTCAGTATTTCAAATTTGCGTATTTCATCATTTATTCTACCTGTTGCATTTATTATGGGATGAGCAGCTAGTTGTTTAATGTGATTGCAATCAGAATTTGCTCTGAGTGTGTAAAGTAACCATTGTCCCGAACAACTTTTTTAGCTATTCGGCGTTTGCTGTGTTGTTTAGTAGCCGAGTAGTTTCCCATAAGGTTTTAAATACATTCTTTAGCTGTGGATTACATTTGATGGTAAACCATAAGTAAACTGGGGCATAAGCTTAAATCACATACTTTGTGAGTGGAAATAGAGACTCTGACGTGCAGTCAATGCGAATAATTAAGGTGAAGAATTCTATTCGCCGTTGTGAGCCATATTGCGTGGGACAATTTTCCTAGCCTCCTATTCGCTAGTTCTTTAGAGCAATATCCTGATGAAATAGCTTTGCAAATGTCCAGCAGGTATTTCTGGTCTGTGCTGAGTGCCTTTTCATCGATTTCTGGAAATATGTTTTTTTAAATTACTCTTCATAGGTTAAAAAACTGCAATAGGGAGTAAATGGCACGTGGACAAGGATTTCCCTAATACATTTGGGCCAGAAGTTTTCCCATATATCATGCCTAACAAATGATGCAGTGGTAATTCATGTAACTGGAGCTGGCATATGATCCATTGCAATGGTCTTGCAAGCTTCTCTTCCATTCGACGGATTACTTCAGTATGCTTCCCCGTATTCACAGGACACCGGAAACCCATCACAACTCAAGGATGAGAGGTTGGACAAATCAATATTTTCATCTTTTAAAAACTTACATATGCATTTAAAAATATCTTTTGATGCTCCAGATGAGGAAATGTTAGGCAAAATTAGTCCCCAAATATTTAGAGCCAGGCTCTTCTATCTTCGTTCTTTATTCCTAATTCTACGATACGCATGTTTATCACTTCTCTTTTCTATACACATTGTGTCATCTTTTCAGAAGTCGAAATAAAGGCTCTTATTTCTGTTTTAGGGTTCTGTTCTTTACGTTGAGACGAACAAGCCGATTGGCTTTCACGCCTTACCTTGCTTCTATCTGTAACGTGTACGGGTACATTATGTTTTCCAGTGTCATTTGCTGTACATACTCAATCCTGAAGAACCGCTGGAGCAAGAACTGCAGCAGACCGATCAGAAATTCTATGGCTATCACATGCTCTAGAAAAAATTTCAAATTTCATTCGAGTTTCGGTATAGGAGGATAAAGATGGGAATTCAATTGTATCTATTATTGAATCATTGCATACTGATTCGTTTATTTCAATTTCACATGCAGCATATTCTAATTGCGGTGCTTCTTTATTTAATCTTCTTTCTATTAATTTTTTTTCAACGAGTCGTTGTATGCTGTACCAGAATGGCAACGCCCCTTTTTTACCAAAATTTGTCAGTTTTGCTCCAGTTAAAAATAATAAAGATATTGTTTTATCGTTTCAATATTTTAAATCTTTATTAATAAAGGTTCAAATGACACTATTAAATCATAATAAGTTCTACAGAAAATTTTTTTTTTTTTGAAAAATTTTCATATTTTACCCAAAATTTCGACATTTGGACCAAAAGCGCAGACTCAAGGCATTTTTTTCAGCGGTAAAATTTCAGATATTTGATGTACTAGTATAAAGGCAACTTTTGGCACCTACCCGTTTTTTGTAAAAAAAAAAAAATTTTTTTCGCTCCACCCTAATGCACAGTCACAGTGACGTCATTGTGACGTCATTGTGACGTCACTGTGAGTCACGTACGTCACGTCACATCTGTGACCAAAATGACACCACTTTGTAACGTCACACTGTGATCAAAATGTGAACGTCTTGAAGATCTAAAGAAAACTTAAAATAAACTTTAGAACATCTTATGGCATGAAGAAAATTACTTTTTGACAGCTTAAAGAAATTTTGTGAAGTTGCAATGACGTCACTGCAAGTCACATAAGTCATGTAAAACCTATGACCAAAATGCCAACACTCTGTGACTTCACGGTGTGATCGGAGAGAGAATTTGGAAAAAAACTCATAAAATGTAGAATTGAATTATGTCATGTACCTAAATCATTAATAAAAACATTGTCACACATTATTTAAATATATTGTATTTCCAAAATAAAATAATAAATAAATATTTGTCTACATATATGAGGCAGATATTTTTTTACAATTTTCATTGCCATTTTCATGAAATTTAACAAAATATACTATATAATACACAGGTAAAAATCCTTAAATAGAAATTTAGTAACGTAGGAAAGTTTTGGCGGAAAGTAATTCAGAAATAGATCTCCCATTCTAATAAAACTGTTAGCGATTTAGAGATTTGTTAGCATTTTAAATACAAACATTTAATTTTTTTTCCTACCACCGCATGGAATTCATTTGCTAATTTGGTGATACTAAAAATATTTTAAAAATCTCCAATCTCTTATTATTTTGAGAGGCCACTCAACCCAATCATCAGCTTTCTGTTTAAAAAGTGAGGACACCATTTTTGCGAGTTCGACATCGGGGGTGCTCGAGGTGACCGTCGAACGCGTTCAAGATTTTTCTTGTACTGAATATTTAAGGTGGTTCTCAACTGACCTGCTCCACAACGCGAAGCTTTCTGACATAATTTCTGACTCATTTTTAAACGCAAAGGCATAAAATGGGCAGGACTGACTATGGAAGCAATTTGGAATCGAAATGAGTTTTCCATTTTTTGATAAATAAATTACTTATCGAGTTATAAGCAATTCGTGTCACGTGACGACTGGTTTTTCTCTTTTCTTTCCCTGTTACGTCGGGTATTTGGTTCAAAACGCGGACTTTGACATTCTTTTCTGAAAGATCTTCTGATTTTACTAAAAAATGGAAAACTTCTTTCAATTACAGAGTTTCTTAATAAAAACAAAAGCCAATTTCATGCGTTTCCGAACAAAAACAAATTAAAAATATGTCATAAAGTATATGTCATTCCTATAGCAATTTATTCCAAAACTGGTCAGTGCTTAATAAGATATCACCTCTGTTAAATATATTGCTCTTTTCAATAGAGTGTAAAAAATGAAAAAAATCGTATTTAGGAAATCTGATTGCAGAATAGTATTTATATTTATGTCGTAATTATTTTATAAAGACTATTAGATCCATTTTTATTTAAAATGTATGTTTACTTTGGACGCCTAAAATGAATGCAACTGATTAAAAAATACATCAAAATTTAAAATTTCACAGCTTATTTCCAAGAATATTAAACTCTCTCATATAAAAACAGAATATTATAGTTTTATTAGAAGTTATTTGTCAGCCATATAAACTACAGTGGTGGAAAAAATTATAAAGCCACTTGAAAATATGATATAATTAAAAAACAAAATATAGAACATTTATCAAATTTCATACATATATATTATATGCTACAAGGAAGTAAAGAAAAAAATAAATTCAATAATAACTACATTAATAAAAGATTAATAGACTTAAGAAAATTTTCTGTACAAAGAAAGTTGGAAATAATTATAAAGTCGATACATGTATTTCATCAATAATCGATGTGAGACCCATTTTTTCGATGATTTTGACTAGTCTTTTGTTCATTGAATCTATCAGACCGCACAATGTACTTGCATCAGTATTGTTCCAGCATTGTTTTAAAAGCATTCATTAAATCTAACTTTAAATTTAATTTTCGTCCATTTTTGTAAACATTTCGAGCTAAAATTCCCCAATGATTTTCTATTACATTCAGATCGGGTCTATGAGCTGGCCATTGAAGGCATTTCATCTGATTAGCTTCCAGCCAAGATTTAGTTGACTTCGAAACATGAACGGAAGCTTTGTCCTGTTGACATGTCCAGTCTCCTGAAGTTATAAGAGGAGCAAATGTGTAATAAATTATCTCCTAACATTTCTTGAACCATAACCCAATTCATTTTGTTATGCATGAAAACAATTGGAGTTGTTCCACAGGCAGCTAAAGCAGCCCAAACCATTACCGAGCCCCCTCCAAATTGACGCTTTGAAAAAATATCAGGCTCCTGTCGTAAATCATGCCAAAAATATTTATAGCCGTCGGGTCCATCGAAATTAAATTTCTTTTCATCGGAAAAGTCAACATCTCTCCAATTTGTGCCTTTGGTTAAATGTTTTCGTGCAAAGTCTAAGCGAGCATTTTTGTGGAACTTAGAAGAGGTGGTTTTCCTTTAATTTTTTTAAATTGAACAATGGGAATGTTACTTAAAACATTTCTTACCGTTCGGCTTGTACATGGTAATTGTAACTGTTCTTGAATTTGGGTATACGATATTTTTTGTCCGCAAACTAGCTTTCGGATTTGTCTTGATTGCCTTACAGTTAAGTATTTCGGTCTTCCTGTATGCTTCTTACTACCGTAATCTTCGGAATTTCTGAGAAAACTGTTTACTGCAGCCTTGGACCTTCCTATTTTACTTGCAATATTTGAACCAGACATTCCAGCTCCATTTAAAGCTAATATTTTAATTTTTTCACCATCGGATAACTTTTTTCCTCTTGGCATTGTATTAAACAAACCAAATACAAAATGAATGCACGTAACGCGTTTACATTTACCTAAACTTTCATGGCAACCTATTTTCTTAAGTCTGGCATTATGCCAAATGAGGTAGAACCATCGGCTTTATACTTTTTTCCAAGTTGTTTTTCATTGGTTGTAAGAAATTAGCATAATTTATGTTCCCCCTTCTGTTTTTCTAAATAAAGTTTATGTGTATTATTGCAATGTTGATCATGCAAATGAAAATAGAATTTGCGTTATCAACAATTCCATTGCTTTTTGAATTATGTAAATTTTTCTATCGGCTTTATAATTTTTTCCAGCACTGTATAAAGCATTTGAAATGTCTTTATTTAACTGTTTTCTTTCTATTCTTTTTCTGGAAACAACTGCTAGACGTTACTTTGTGGTAAACATTACTGCGCAGATCAAGATCGCAGATGTTGAGGGCAGACGATTATTTTCATCGGCGGATTAGAGTGTGTGGTGTTCAATTAAGTTTGTGGAAGTATATTGTGGAATTTATACCGTGAAAGTAAATTAACGTTTTAAAGTGAATCATCCATTTTAACCTATCCTTATGTCTAGCTGGGTGCGTTATTAAGGTCTGCGTGATATTTGATATCTCAGATCTATGAACACACCTAAGCTGGACACTTTGAAAATTAAATCAGTGGATTTGAGTCTCATTTTTCAATGAAAAGGAAGCAGTCAGCGGCCATTAAAACTTAATCCCTAGAACTGGTGGTTTTACTTATAGATTAGCAGGTAACTTTTAATGTCTTCGCAGTTTTGTTAATAGTGCATATTTAGTAATGGTACATTAATAGTGAATTATTTAAATGTTAAGATGTTTAAATCTTTTTTTTTTTTAATCACTTGTATAAAATTTTATCTTTAATGTTTTAAATCGTTTTAAATAGAGAGTTTGGAAAAAGCTTAAAGTATTTACTAACAATATATATTCTAAATGTAAAGTGTTATTTATAACGAGGAATGTATTTATATTTTGCGTTTCTCAGTGCAATTTTCATAGTTATTCATTGTAATTAAAAACATTGCAATTTTTAAAACTATTAATATTTGATTTAGAATTTGAAAATTTCTTAGCTAGTGGAGGTTTTGAGAAATAATTTTCTGGTATATTTGAAATAATTGCGACAATTTAACTCATTACAAATTTAGTTGTCAAGATGTCAATATTAGGTGCACAAAAATAATGAATATTGATGAAACAATAAAACAGCTATTCAGTTAAGGTAATTTTCCCAGTTATGTTATCGAATTTTTTCTATAGTAAAAATTGATATTTAAGCTCTGCATTTAGTATTCTATCAAAAACTATAAATAAAATAATTTGTAAAGAAAAAAAAAATATTTTGTTTTCTTTGCGTTTATGATCCGAAGTTTGATCCGAAAAATGTTTTATTGCTTGATACAATGTTTATTATTTAATAATATCGCACAATAGGTAGATCTATTATTTAAATGGATTCCTGATATAAATTTTTCATAATGCTTATTTAAAAATCTATACTTTTATTTTCATTAAATTTGTAATCAAATCCAAAATAACTAATTTCTGAATTCATTTTTATTCGGAAACACATGAAATTTGCAGGTGTTCTTATTCAGAATATATGTAATAGAATGGCATTTTCCATTTTTGACAAAAGATGTTTCAGAAAACACTATCAAAGTCGGAATTTTGAACGAAATTTCCGACGCGCAGCGTCAGAAACGGAAAAAACGTGACCAAAATTGCTCTTAAGCATTTCATTTATCTAAAAATTGAAAACGCTATTCATTCCAAATCGCTTTAATAATCAGGCATGCAAGTGCCAAGCGTTTAAAAATTTGTTCATAAATGTGTCAGAAAATTTCGTGATACTGAACGAGGGGAAATATGGCAAAGTATACACATTTAAAAACTTCAATACTTAAAAGCAAAATAGCATAGTTTTAATTATTGTCAATATTTTTGGTGGTTACATAAAAGAAATGGAAGTCGAAGTTATTTTTAAAAGTGGTTATTTGCACAATAGAATTTCATATTATTAAAATATTTAATTTTATTATAATTTTTAATGGATTCATCTATTATTTTTATATTAGTATGCGTTTTTTACATTTATAATTTTCTTGTTTAACGGCTACATTAGCCGGTTTCCCAATCAGATGCAAAGTTTTAATTTGAATACGAGTTGCATAAAAAAATGATTGCCGATCCAATCCTTATCGTCGATCTTATCCGTATTTGGTGAAATCTTGTTATCCGAATCTATGCGAAATCATTTGTCAGGTTCGGTCGGGTGGGCCTACAGAATTTTTGTTGTTGTTGTTGTTAGGTTAGGGTAAGATTACGGGTTGAATGTAAATATAGTTTCAGTCAACCATCATTCATGTTCAAGTAGACATTCAATCACGTTCAAGAAGTATATAACCGGATTCGTGCATGACTCTAGATCCGAGCCGACATCAGAAATTGTATCGTAACACAACTTCGGATAAAATCTGGTTACTTGGTCGTATGCAAGATTCTATTCTGAACAAGACTTACAGTAAAAACATTATATCCGACTCGGGTCAGATCGGGTTCACGAAAATCAGGTCACACGACAACTAATCCAAATCTATTCTGTAGCCAAACAAATCCAAAAAGATCGATCCGAAGTTTCTGGATTGTATTCGGGTAAAATCTGGTCACCCGACCCGGTGCAGTGTCGTCACAAACGTCACAAACTTGAACCCTAAAAAAATTTTGATCCGAACAATCCGTATAGGATTCGTGTAAAATCTGTTCACCCTATCCGATGCAGATTCGTCACATTTTTCACATTGAAGTCGCACGGTGACTTCACAAAGTAGTCACATTGTGAGGTCACAGAAAGCCTTGAAAACGGCCATAACGACCTCGCATTTACGTCACAGTGACTTCACATCGACGTCACTTGACGTCACGACGACTGTCACAAAGTCACAGTGTGACTTCACAGTGACGTCGCCGTGATGTCACCATGCCTTACGGGCATCTTCAATATTTCACTCTCGTCTGACTCTCCTTCAATGAGTTTCAGACGGAAGTTTTCTTCGAAATTCTAGTTTGTCAATAGATTTTTGTTTTCTTGCTAACTCAACGCAACATCCGTAAAACTGCAATGGCTAATATATTTAAGCCTTCAATAAATTAGTTAATTCGAAAAAAATCGTTAATATGAAATTCGTTAAAGTGATTATTTTTTAATGTGAAAGCACAGGACGTTTTTTAACAATCCAAAAATATTCATTAAACTGAAAAAATTGTTAAGTGACATACGTTGGACGAGATTCTACTACGTTTCATTTTAAAACATTACGGTTATGATCCTTTCAATTGGTAAACAAATAATGTTTGTTCTTATATCACTTTTGAATGGCAATTTTGCAAAATGTCTAAACTGGTGCCAAATTGTCTTTGTTTTTAGGACCAAATTTGACCATATTTCGCTAAGTTTTTCCAGGATTGACGACAAATTTTTTCTTACATGGGTCTCATTAGTTAGATGATATCTACAAGAAGTGTATCGCATAATGTTTATATCTACGTTTAAGTGATACTGGTCTAAATAAATAGTGAAATGGATTTCTTTATTTCAAAGATTTCCAAGTTTTTTTCTATATGTTTTATTAGCTTTAGTCATAATAATGTCACAGCTGAGAGTGATCAACACTTTTTGCTTATTTTATTGTTTTTAAATATACATAAGAAATAAACTATCGGAATCATGAAAATTTTCTACTTATTTTTTAAGGATTTGCATGTTTTAGGATGTCCTAAATTCCTTTTGATCATATTTTGGAAATATCTGTCAAATATTAATGCCTCTCTAAGTGAAGAATTGATGCAAATAATTTCATCAAATTGTATATTGTATAAGATATTGGCAATATTGCAATCGACTTTGAACGTCAAATTCTGTTAGACATTGCCATATGCTGATGCTGAGAAATTTATGATGTATATCGCCCAAATGGTGCTGCTGCTGTCCTGTGTTTTGACGATTTTAAAAATAGCTGTACTTTGGCATCAATGTGATAGAATTTCACAAAATTTTATATACAATATACTATTATTAAAAATTGTGCGGATTCAATTTCGGTTTTGATTACTTATTAGCGAACGCTCTCAGCTATGCAGTTTGCGACAAGAAGTACAGCTGCTTCTGAGTTTCTATTGGGTAGAAATGCATCAAACGTTATCTTTGAGATTATTAATTAAAAACATATGTTGAATTAATTTTGAATTTTAATAAATAATAGCAGGCGGGATGTTGTGCACAACTATTTTTATTCACTGATCATTGTAATTCTGTGGTGAATTCAATGAAATGCACTAAAGTGTGTATCCACATTTGTTTAGGTGAAACTGGAGTATTTAAATTTATATTATAATGATATAAAAAAAATGTTTGTCGTGTCCACAACCTACACTAGTTTTGTTTAGTCTTTCCTAATAAATAATATTGACCTGTTATACACGAGAAAGTGTACGGCAATCAAAATTTATTGGTGATAACGATGATAATAATAATAATAATAAAGTACTTTCCTTAAAATATATTGCTTACATGAATATTGAAAGATTTGTCTTTTCAAAAATTGAAGTTTAAAAACAAAGTGCGTATCTAATAACTTCTCTTAAGTTATAGTTTTCACCGTCACAAATAATACATCATATAAATTCAAAAATATTAAAGACAAATTCTCCAAAAGTGTGCGAAATACATCTTATAATAAACGTAACAGTCATCGGAGCATCGGAAATAGAAAGTTTCCCAGATTTTCTATTTTTTATAATGATCATATATTACTAAAATTGTGCTATTTCCTCCTATTCCAGGAAGTTTTCAGTATGATAAAATCTTATTCCTATAACGAAAAATAAGAGAAAATGAGAACCATTTATCGGAGAGATTTACAGTTTAATTTGAATATTTTATCAAATCAAGGAAAAGATTTAGAAAATACATTAACTACGTCAGTTACTTTTGAATGGCCAAATGCCAAATGCAAATCCGTCAGAAGAACGGTGATTGCATTTTAACTCTTTTTACTGAAATAAACGATTAAAGTACCTATTTGAAACATGCAATTATAGAAATGGGTGAAAAATATTTTCATTTGTAGATATTTTATTTTCCACCGTATATCACTTGTGTCGCTGACTTTAAAAGTCTAATTAAAACTTCTTCCGTAATTTCGGAACCTTTAGTTTTCATTAATTTTATATTTTATTTTAAATATTTGCACAAAAATAATAATAGAAAGTTTTTTTTTCGTAAATTATAATAAACTGTAGTCCATTTTTAAAAATACTAAATTATTAATCAGTCTCATTTATTTTCGTTTTATTTAATTTTCAGTTTTAACTTTTGTGCCCTAATCCCCTTCAATATTTATTTTGTATTAAATAACAAACTTCCAGCTTCGTATACGTTGTGCAATGTATTGTGTGAAAAAAAAAATCATCTCATTTTTTAGGTAGCTTTCGTAAGAAATACTACCTATTGCATTCTCCCGTAAGTTGGAATTTTTTAAAAAATTTTGCTGATCTACGCCGACAATGACTCCCAGAACCCCAAAACACCCCCAGTTCAAAACTTTATCTATCTATCTATCTATCTATATATCTATCTATCTGTGTCACTTTTTTATGGACACGATAACTCCAATAATTATGCACAAATCTCTTCCAAATTGATACATAAAATCTCGGTCAAGTTCGTTAACGGGCAAAATCGAACCAAGTGGGGAGGGGAAATGGGGGGGGGCATTTTGTGAAAACAAAAACCCCCCATAATTTCTTAATTATGATACGTATCGAATCCGTTTAAAGTTATTATTACTTCTAGGAAAAGGGCCGAAAATTTATGTATGACAGATTTTTGATATTACTAAAAATGGCCCCAAGGGGGGGTCGGAAGGGGGGGTTTAGAAGAAAAAAATTCATAACTTCGCCAATTCCCAAGATATCAAATCCGCTTAAATTTATTGTAAATCTCCTTAAAATTATCTACAACTTTTATATTGACAAGTTTTTTATAGGACCAACGCTTACGGCAAAAAAATAAATAAATAAATAAATAAAAAAAATCCTGCTGGCTCCGCTTACAAGCAGACGTGAAAACAGAAAAAACCCCATAACTTCTTAATTTTTATACATATCGAATCCGTTTAAAGTTATTATTACTTCTAGGAAAAGGGCCAAAAATTTATGTATGACAGATTTTTGATTTCATTAAAAATGCCCCCAAGGAGGTGGGGGGAGGGAAAGAGGGGTTTCAGAAGAAAAAAAATCATAACTCCATCAATTCCCAAGATATCAAATCCGCTTAAATTTTTTATAAATCTTCTCAATATCATATACAACTTTTATATTAACAAGTTTTGTATAGGACCAACTTTTACGGTTAAAAAAAAAAATTAAAAAAAAATCTCTGCTGGCTCCACCTACAGGCAGAGGTATATTTTTAAAGTGGGTGGTCCCAACTGCCACATCATGGCAAATAGTTCTTTCTTCTGCAATTCCCAATAAGCAGGTGCCCCACGGTCTGCGTCTTCGAAAACTACGTGTGCCTGTAGGCCGAACCGTCATGGATTTTTTTTTTATTAAATAGTACTTATAAAAATGTTTTACCAACAGTATCAAATCCTGTCTACGGATTAATACGCTAGTGTCTGAGAGATATACATGTGTCAAAATGGTCCTCGGTATGATCTTAGGTGTTCGTAATGGTTCACATACATACACAAATATAAAAAGAATTTTAAGAAATATATAAAAAAGTACGAGTTATTTTCTAAAAGTAATGCAATTTGTTAGTTATAAATATTCTATCACACATCAATATTAATATTAGATAGATTGTCACACTTTTCTACTAAATCGCTTGCGTCTGTACAGTTGTGAAAATGATTTGTCGTGTAAAAATGTTCACATCTCAACAACTTTATTTCAGCAAATCAGGTTACAAAAATTTGAATGATACCAAATTATTAGTAATAATCTTTACTAATTCAATGGTATACTTAATTTTGTTTATGTAAGTAGTCTGCATATAGAAATTATAACAAACTTTAAAAGTTTGTACAATTACACCTAAGTGGGACATAATACTTGGATTTTTTCGTAAATTAATGGAATAGGTACAAGTTAGTGCTCTAGCTGAAATTAAAATTTCCATAGCATTGCATGAGGAAGGACATTTTCCCAGTGCTAGTTTGCTTTCAGTTTTAAATTGGTCGTCAAATTAAAAAACAAGAAAAGGCATACATAAGTAAATGATTGAGTGCCAATAGTTACTCAAAACTTTGTAATTTTGTATAGTTTTTTCTAGCAAAACTATACATAAGTTTTATCCCTACTTCCTGAGAAACATTTCAAAACATTTTATAAGCTTTTAATATGAATTTTCTAATTTCAGTAAGTATGAGTAATAACACAAATACACAACTGTTACACTTTATCCTGTAAAATTAATAATAATACTCGCTTTATCCTTGAAGATTCTTACACAGAAATCTTTTTTCCTTTTAAAAATGTAATTAAAAATTTTTGAGCTGCACATAATAGGAAAGTTAATATAATCCTTAAATAATAACAAAAAGAAAAAATATATAATTTACCTCAGTTGGGCATTTTAGTTATTATCAATTTATATACGTTTTATAAACTGTGCATGGTTAAAAAACTGCAGCAAAATGTCCGGTCATTCAACCATTTATATAGAAAACGGTTACAGAATCGTACTTCATCTCTATTCTGACCAATGAGAATACTTCAAATTATGGTCAAATAACCGTTATATATAAAACGGATGAATACAAGACAGTTTGATGCACTTTTTACCAGAATGAGAACAAACAAAATGAAGTTGATTGTGTCATATTAGCATTATAAACTGAATGTTTGTTCAAAATTCTGGTACACAGCTTTATACAAATTTTCATCACTTTCTGTAGAAACTTTCATTATACATATAAAACAAAATATTTAATTAGTGATAGACAGTCAGCACTAAATTACAAACAGAAAAATATAATCGTTTTCAAACATGTAGAAAATAATGATTTTAAGTTTTTTTAATTTAAGAAAAATAAATCCTATTAACATTTGAACACGGGAACTTAACAAAATGGTAAAAATTAAATAATTTAAAAATCGCGATTTAGTGTAAATCAGTTTCTCAACAGATGTTTTGCGACACATTGGTCTGTTACCATAGGTCATGGGTATTTTGCATTCCTATTACAATTTCCATCATAAATTCCCGCATTTATATGTATAAAATGAATTTACGCATATCACAACAGTAATAACACTATATGATTCATTTTAAGTCTCGTTATTTCGCTTTTAAAATAGTTCTAGTATTCATATTTTTTTCATTTAAAGAAATTTTCCTACATTAAATATTAGTAAAGGCTATTATTATTATCAAATAAATATAATGAAATAATCAATAGAAATTAGAAGGGGGAAAAGTAATGTTTCATTTTTTATGATTGAAGTATTCGAATAAAAAATGCATCATAAATAATAAGAACCTTTATTACCTGGAATGCATTTAATTGGTGAATTAGCATTTATGCAAATAACAATTACTGTGATAACTTGCAATTACAGTAGCCTCCCGCTTAACCGGCCTAAACGGGACCGAGGGTTAGCTGGTTAAGAGAAAAACCGGTTAAACCGGAGAAGTAAAAAAACGTTAAATAAGTAGCTGCATATTTATTTAATTAAATGCGTAGGATGTATTTAGTTTTTAATTTGTGTAGTTTTAAAAAGTGTATACTGTCTATATAGTTTTTTAATGAATACAAGTTGTAATTAACTGAATTGAAAGAAGAACTATCATTAATAACAAATATTGAAAAATATTCAATACAAATTATATTGTTGAAAATCGTGTCAAATATCTTTATAAGAAGTTGAAATTATTCTACATTATGTAAATTTGAGTTAGTCAACCATAAAGAAATCAGTGATCTTCTGTTGAAGGCAAGATACCCGGCATTTTGCAGCATAATATCTCCATCTAAAGTTCAACCGAGGAAGCTGTTGGCTGCTGCTCAACATAGCGTAGTGCCAACTCTAATGCTTTTACCTCTTCCGTATGAGGAATTTTAGCATGTATGAGAAATTTAGAAACAGTGCCAGTTATATATTCTGTCGTTGAATGAGATAATCCTGTCATTCCAGTTTCCTATGCTGTAAAGGTCAACGCGTATCCATTTAAAACCAAAATTTTTCTTTCGCTCTGAATTTTCCCTGATTTGGAAAAAAAAGTCGGCCGGTTAAAGCGGAGTTCCGGTTAAGAGGAGGCCGGTTAAGAGGGAGGCTACTGTATATATAAATAATCTACTTTAAACAGATGATCATGAACAAATAACTTTTAAAAAATCAATAGAAATAATCAATAGAAATTAGAAGGGGAAAAAGTAATATTTCATTTTTGACGATTAAAGTATTACAAATAAAAAATATATCATAAATAATAAGAATCTTTATTACCTGGAATGCATTTAAATGGTGAATTAGCATTTATGAAAATAACAATTACTGTGATAACTTACAATTATATATAAATAATCTGCTTTAAACAGATGATCATGAACAAATAACTTTTAAAAAATATTCTAATGTACCCCAAACATTTTTCATTACTTTTTAATTTAATTTTTTGCCGAATACATCATTAAGGGGAAATGCTATTCCTTTGGCCAAAAATGTATGTGGTTTTTACGATTTTGTAACTGTTAAAAAGATAAAAGGTATCACTTTCAGAATTTTTGCATTCTTTTCGTTGACTTTCACTTAAAATTTTTGAGCGTAAAAAAAAAAAGAAAAAACAATCATTGTGTGGCATTGTACTTGCAGAGTAGAAATTCACTAATCTGAAATAGTGGTGACAGGCCCCTTGGAAATTTTCAATGGATCAAAGAGTTTACTCACCTTGGAAGAGTAAAAAAGAAAGTAATTCACATCACTACAGAAATTCACTAATCTGAAATAGCTATTTCTGATTTCTTGTAAATTCCAAGGAGTTTATACACCTTGGAAGAGTCAAAAAGAAAATAATTCACATCACTTCAGAAATTCACTAATCTGAAATAGCTATTTCTGATTCCTTGTAAATTCCAAGGAGTTTATACACCTTGGAAGAGTGAAAAAGAAAATAATTCACATCACTACAGAAATTCACTAATCTGAAATAGCTATTTCTGATTCCTTGTAAATTCCAAGTAGTTTATACACCTTGGAAGAGTCAAAAAGAAAATAATTCACATCACTACAGAAATTCACTAATCTGAAATAGCTATTTCTGATTCCTTGTAAATTCCAAGGAGTTGATACACCTTGGAAGAGTCAAAAAGAAAATAATACACATCACGTCTTACCATATAGGTAGATAACGGAAATATTTCGTAATATTTAAAGATTTGTTTTAATGAAAGAGAGTATTTTCTTAGGCATTAAAATATATTTTCACTTTTTTTAAATCTGTGCGTACTAATAACTTTTCATAGCTTTTATGCCAGAGTAATGTTTTAGAATAAATATATTTCATTAATTACTAATCACTTAAATGTGAAATTTCATATAATATAAAAAGAATATATATTTATGTGCCTAATGAAAACCACGAGTTTTAACACTGATAATTTAAATAAGGAAAAATAAATAATTATTTGCGTTATACTAATATTAAAAAAAGTTTTCTTTAAGTATGGTGAAATGGTCAATCAATGGAAATTTGTAACATTAAAAACGTCAGAGAAATATTAAATAATATACATTATGTATTTCGGATTATGTAGTTCTGGTGACATAACCTTATTTCTATGCGTATATATAGTATAAATAATGTTTTACTTTATAAAAATCACAGTTGAAGATTCTATATTGTATACTTTATGTCGTTATATAAGATTAAAAGTGCCATTACTATATTTCATTGAGGAGAAATATTTGTAAAAACGCATTAAATATATTTTAATACAGATGTATTTCAAATAAAATTTATTTTTTGATTTTACAAGAAAATGTAAAATAATAAGTAAAAGATGAATTACGTTTTAATTACAAGATATTATAATAAAGTATAATGTTAATGCAACAACGATAGTAACGATAGATTAGGTGAGTAATACAAAATTTAACAATATTTGACTTTATTACTATAATTGATATGATGTTTAAATTTGAAAAAAAAAATCCTGATAGTGTATTTTTGTTCTACACTGGATTTCAACCAATTTTAAATGATCATCAATATATTAAGTATAACATAATATTGAATGTTGCGTCTAGAACTGGAATTACAGGACATCGAATTGAATACGTTCATGTACTTAGCACTTCAAGTTCTACATTTTCCTTTACTACAATACTTTAGACAAATACTGAAATGAAACAGAATGAAATTAAAGACAAACTTGTGAGACATTTTTAAGGAATTTCCTGCGTGGAATAAAAAGTGTTTAATCGGGAAACAAAACCTAGTGTTTGCTCTTCACACTTTATTTCTGACTACACTCAACCCTTTTGAAATTTGATGATGGAAGTACTCAGATTTTGAAATATCCGGCAAAAGATGATGGCGGGAATTTTCACTCTGTGTTTTACGTTATTTAATCAATTTTTCCGTCACTTCATTTACATTAGCAATAGCCGCATGGTGTAATATTCATTTTCTATCGAACATGATTTCCGGAAGGAGAGATACCGAACCTTATTTTTTGTATAGAAATGAATATAAAAATGGGATTTTGAAACGAAGTTAATTACAAAGTGTTTTCATTGAAGCCGACATGTTACAAAGAAGTTAAAAGTCTCTTCACCGTTACCGCAATATTCTTCCTCATTAAGTATCATATAATCATCCCCTTTCTGAGCAAGCATTAAACTGAAAAAAATTACGTTATTGATATTACAGAGTAGCTGAATGCTAATACCAGCGAAAAATGTTTCAATGAGAATATGAAAAAAGAAACAATAGGGATATATAGCAATCTGATATCAGACACAGTTGATTTTTATTTAAATTTCTATAACATGTATTTTTTTCAAAAAAGCGAAATTGTATATTACTCGTTATTTGTTTCACTGCAATTCAGATTAATAATTCTTAAAATTTCTGTGAAAATATTAAAACTGACGAAGTTGTATGTAAAAGGATGTTAATAGAAGTTTAAATATTTTAAGTTAAAAATGATTCAATAAAATATACGGATTATAGCATTCGATTGTGGGTGTAAGTTTAGTTTTTTTTTCTTTTTTATTAGCATAATGTTGGTAAAGAATACACTGCAGATAAACCGCAAAATTCCTTCTATTTATTCATTTTCTAAATCTTTTTTTTTATGTTCTGATTGTAGAAATAAAACCCACAAGACCACAAAAACATTTACATATTTGTGTGATAAAAGTAAAAAAGAATAATCTTCAAAGTCTATCTAACTGTGATACATTACATATATTGTTAAAATATATCTTCATTAATAAATTTTTTCCCGATTTTTATAACATAATTAAATTATGGATATCGAGGAGATTCAAAAAGAGACACAAAAATGTTTCCTTTAAATTATTAATTTGTAATACAATATGAATAAAGAATTGATTTAATTAAAGTTATGTACAACTGTCATCATATCTTCAGCACTAAACTCTTTATTATTTTTTTAACGTCAAAAAAGTGATAAAGAATTTATATTACTCATTCACTATATTTTGTTCTATCTCAGTAAGTAACTGCAAATAATGTAGAATAGTTATTGTAACTCCTGTTTCTTTAACTTGCGGCTTGCTTTATTAACCACAAATAAGGTACGTTTTTTAATGCAGTATATTTGTTTATATAGTTGCATTATTTCAGCATTAAAGTAAAGTCGAATATTATTCAGTTTTTATATATCATTATCTAGTTAATTAAATTAAAACTTCATAAAATTTTAAATACACACATAAAACATGCTTGTTGTCCTGTTTTACACGTAAACGGTATAACAAAATTCTGTTGTCAGTAGCATTTTTGACGAGTACGAGTATTTACTTGTATTGATTTTATGCGCTAACTTCCAATTTAGTGAATAAATATGCCAAATTAAGCCCCATTTTATTTCCTGAGATAGTGTTGTGTATTTTCCACTTTTTTACTCAAACAGTTTTGTGTCGCGGATCGAATAGACATTTTCATACATTTTTTGTTGGCAGAAACAAAAGTATCAAATATTTCATGGAATTTCCCATCATATCTAATTAAAATAGTATCGTCAGAAAGTTCGTTTGCAGTATTCCATAAACAAATATATATTTCTAATTATATTGTTTCAGAAAAAATTGCAAACATTACATGATATATGATTTCCAAACATTATATGAAAAATTAATTATTATTTATTAACCAACAGTGCATTTTAGCTTCACAGAAACATATAATTTTATAGTACTGAGCAACGAATTACTCCTACTTACTCGCTGTCATTTCATACATTTTTTTGTCTTAAGGAAAAATAAGAAAATCTGAGTAGCAAATAAATATTGATTAAGTGGCTTATATTGTGGCTTAATATTGCATTCATTTGAAATACTTGGAAATACAAATATTGGCTAAATATTCGCTTTACAATGGAAATAAATATTGAATAAAATATCATTGTTACAAAATATTGGACTTACACTAGACATTCTTGCAATGAAAGGCTAATATTGTACATAGTATACGGTAGCTTGAAATATTGGCAGTGAAATGTCGAAATCTTCCTTGCAAATTTTTTGTGATATTGGAAAAAATAAACACACCTATTTTAGGAGAAAGTGAGATTGTACCTGTATTTCACAATAATGGATAAAGCTTCTTGAAGATTTCAGGATAGAGCTGCCGATATAAGTCAAGCTATAGCCTGTACAACAAATTTGGCCCAATATGTTGTTTTGCTACTAACATTTGGCTTTTGTAAGTATAGATGATCCAATATTTTCTTATAAAGTATAAGTAAAATCCATGTAAAGTAAGTAGTAAAAAAAAATCCTTTGTAACATTTCACAAATTACGTCATTTTGGTCGAAATGTTTTCTTAAGTAATGAATGTTGGTGTTTTAAATCATTTCTAAATATAAAATATATTCAGAAAATATTGTGGATAAAATTTCATTCTCTTAGCTCCTACTCAAACGCTTATATATATATATATATATATATCCTTTTTTTATTATTCATATCACGTACAACAGTCAATCTAAAAGCTTTCAGGGCATTCACTTTTCAAAAACAAATGTTGGGCATTTGCTTTTATGAGGCCATTTTCCTTCACCGCTAATAAAACCCACGACATATGTAGTAAAATTGATGAATTGATTTTAAATTTTATATATATACTGGCTGTTACCCGTGACTTCGTTCACGTAACATTAAAAGAAAAATAAATGTACTAATCAAGCAAAATATTTCACTCCCGATAATTAAAAACGTAAATAATTAACTAACTCTTTATCACATTTCATAGAAGAAAATACGATATTTCTTTGTTATAGGGGCCTTGACATAAATCAGTTTAAAAAAGGTAAACTTTTGTGCCAAATAACCGCGAAAAGGAAACTGCAACCAATGGAAAAAGGAAGGCCAAATAAAATCGTGTAAATCGACGAATTGGGTAAAAATAAATGTCAATTTTACCTGATAAACCATTTTACTATTAACGGCTTTGAGAAACGATTTAACAGCCATCATTTAAAAATAATTCATTGGAAATAGTATATGATTTTTCTTTAAATTCAATTCTTGTGAATAGGGAGGAATAATTCTACACCTAAATGCAAGGAGCTTCAAATGCAAAGCTTTTTGCAGCCCAAAATTACATGCAAACGTAACACTTAAATTGCAAACCTTTTTGCAACCCAAAATTATATGTAAACATTAATTTTGCATGTAATTTTCATTGCAAATTAACATTTATTACGGTTCAAATTAAAATTAATTTGGGTGCAAATTACATGTAAATGTTACGTTTGCATGTAATTTGGGGTTGCAAAAAGCTTTGCAATTTCAAGTGTTACGTTTGCATGTAACAGCAAATTTGTGTCCTTGGTTTAATCTATAGCTGAAACAAATCTTGATTTCTTGACAATATGCTGACAGGCGATTTTTGCTCTGCAGAATAAATTGATTCATAAAGTTTGAAAATGTGGAAATATGTTTTTACTTTTTGGAAATTTTACTGTAATCAAGATTTTGTTTTCACCAACTATTCAAATTGAAAATAAAATAATTGTTTTCAGTTTTAATGAGAAAATGGCATAAAAATATATTAATCCGTTTTATTTCTCCTTTTTTATCCACAAAAATGGAGTAATTTAAGTACCATTTTTAGAGAAATTTCGTTAAAATTTACAAAAAAAAATAAATATTAATATCTCGGAATCTAATTCAAAATTTTAAATTCTCCGAGTTTATATGACATCCTCGAATCAATGATAACCGGTGTTAAGTAAACCGCGTTGCATTAAGAGGAGTAGTTGCGAAATACACACAGTCAGATTTTCACTTAATAGACTTGTATTCAATTTTCTTTTCCTGATAATCTTACTAATGCTTGTATTATTAATCACAGAGTTCAGATAATAAATAGAGATGAAATGTTCATGTTTGGCATGATGCTGAAAATTCAACCCTACAGTCGGCCCAAACAACTGGCGGCTTGCTTTGAAAACTTCTCGCCGTCCAATGAATACAGTCATTGTTCCACGTGCAGCCTCTCTCCAACCAATGAAGTCAGCCCTTGATCCTAATGATTTGAGCGATAACCGGCTTCATATTGTAAGCCTATTTTACGGTTCATTACCTCTCTATTCTTTCACTGTACTCAGTGATTATTAATGTATGAAATTGATACACGCTCCATTTGAAACATATTTAAAAAATCCCGTTTTATTATGACGTCACTTTGATCCCAGAGAAATCTTTTTTCAATGATATAATTCTTGTTAATTTTCTTTTCCTGGCAATAATGACGTGATTTTTAGCAGAAAACTCGCATCTGTTTGTAACTGATATTCAAGCTTATTATTAATCAGTATAAAAAATATTTCAGTTATTCATCTTAAATATGACGTCCATTATGTATATACTTTTATTATACTCTGATAGTCATGCTCTTTGTAATATTATGAATATTTGAAAATACATGTTTTATTTATGACGTCATATTAGTTCAAGCCAAGAAGGATCCTTTTCGTAGTTCCATGGTTCAAGCGAAATCTTTTTCTTAATAATATAATTATTGTTAATTCTTCTTTCTAATTATAACGCAGTTTTTGACAGTTAAAGATCTTTTTAATGTAACCGATATTCATACTTCATGTAGGAGAGACCGGGGCAAGATGACTATGTTAACAATTTTTGTTGTTTATTAATTTATTTTGAAGTAATAGTAAAATTAATTTTACATGAACAGATTGAGTATACCTTTGTAGTGTTAAATACATTACCATTTAATTTTTCAAATAAAAAAATAAAGGATAATTTTATTTTTTCATAACATTAACAAATCGTCATCTTGCCGCAGTACTGGGGCAAGATGACTTTGGCCTTGGGGCAAGATGACAACACTGAAAAAGATTGAACATACTTTATCTTTTGAATATGTTACATGGTTTAACAAATGATAACTGTGTTTTTACATCTTACAAAGTATCAAACTAAGAATAATGCATTGATTGTAACGTAATTTTGAAGTGTTTAGTTGTGCAGCTAACAATACTCACAAATAAAAATGCCATTTTCATAATTGGAACATTCCTCATGCCACCACTCTTGGCATTTACAGCACTGGATCCATTCTTCTGTTGGTGGGTCACAATGCCGGAAGTTGGCCTTAAACGCTTTTTGAATTTTTTGAGAGGAGGGGGACCAGCGGGGGAGGGGGGAGGTCTTGACCCCGTCGAACGATACTCTCCTCGTACTGATCGGACGCTTGGAAGTGGAGATACGGACCCCGATAGGGTTTTTCTTTCGGGAGGCTAGGGGGGGGGCGCTTAGCGGATGACAAAAATGTCTTCCTCTGGTCGCTCCCTTTCGAACGACACCTCCCCCGATCCCATGCGCCCCTTAGCCCCAGAGGAGATAGAAGCGCAAGGTCGTGCGAACAAACACACAGACAAACAAGTGTTTACAGGATTTAAATAGAATGGACAACATAGTTAGTTTAATAAATTCCGAAACACAGAGCCAGATGACGAGTTCGTCATCTTGCCCCGGACTGCCTGTTTAAAAATATTCGTTTTCATTGCCATGAAGGAAGGCAATTAATTGACATTTATTCATGATAATAGGTAGTATTTAAACTAAGTTACTCATAAATATTAAAGAGAAACGATATATCTTACCTGTATCTGTAGCAGAGCTTATTTACACATGCATAAAAGTTATAACGTGGCAGCGGAAAACAACCAAAGCTTCACAACTGACACAAAAATGGCGATTTCCGCGTCTCTATAGTATTGTTTAACGAACGGCCGATAGGAGTGCCAGTAGTGTCCGGTTGATGCTGCCACTTAGCGGAAAACGGAAAAATTAAGACATTCGTCATCTTGCCCCACCCTTCATCTTGCCCCGGTCTCCCCTATAATAACAAATACTCCATATTGTTGTTTCAAATATCACAGAAATTCATCGTCTTTTGAATTTTTTTCAATTTTCACTTGAAAATCGCTCAATTGAAACTTAATTGTTGAGGAAAAATTATTTTCCCTCATTTTTATTTATTGGCAGCGATTAAAGCCCTAGCAACGATAAAGTAAAATGGTTAGATTTTATCTAAAAATGTCCATTGATTCTCTATGAAAATAATCAAATTTTGAATTATTAAGAAAAGTATTTGAATAAAAGAAACAAAAACCAGTCTATGTTCATTTCCGGGTTACAATCCACCTATATGCAAAGATACAGGGCCATTAATTTCTCCA
Organism: Maratus michaelseni; assembly: GCA_963931845.1. NCBI lineage: Eukaryota > Metazoa > Arthropoda > Arachnida > Araneae > Salticidae > Maratus > Maratus michaelseni. The sequence goes on from OZ007594.1 coordinate 176,830,608, forward strand.
TTTTGACGCTGGCTTCAGCCTAATATTTGCACACAATCGGATTTATAATATTACTAGCTGTTACCCGTGACTTCGTTCACGCAACATTAAAATAATAATAAATACAATAATTAAGCAAAATATTTCACTCCCGATAATTAAAAACGTTAATAATTAACTAACTCTTTATCACATTTCATAGGAGTTACTTACGGTATTTTTTTTGTTATAGGGACCTTGACATAACTCAGTCTTAAAAAAGTGAAATTTTGCGCCAAATAATCGCGAAAATGAAATTGCAACCAATGCAAAAAGGAGGGCCAAATAAAATCGTGGAAATAGACGAATTGGGTAAAAACAAATGTGAATTTTACCTGATAAACAATTTTACTTTTAACACCTTTGTGAAACGTTTTAACATCCATCCTTCAAAAAAACATTAATTAGAAATAGTGTATAATTTTTCTTCAAATTCAATTCTGCCTCCTTGGTTTAATGTATAGCTGAAACAAATCTTGTTTTCTAAATGACAGTATTTTGTGATATGTGATTTTTATATATGACAGGCAATTTTTGTTCTCCCGAATAAATTGATTCATGAAGTTTGAATATGTGATAATATGTTTTTATTTTTCGGATAATTTGCTGAAATCAAGATTTTGTTTTCTCCATCTATTCAAAGTGAAAATAAATTCTGTTTTTCAGTTTTAATGAAAAATTGGTGTAAAAAATATACTGATCTGTTTTATTTCTCCTTTTTCATACACAAATATGGAGTATGTTACTTTCCGTTTTTAGAGAAACTTCATTAAAATTTACAAAAAAAAAAAAAAAAAAAAAAATATGGGTATCTAATTAATTTTTTTTTAATTCTGAGAGTTAAGTCTTCGGATCAATGATAACCGGTATTAAATAAATCGCGTTGCGTTCGATAGTCTAGGAGTAATTTCGAAATATAAACACACGGTCAGATTTTAGTATAATAGATTCGTATTCATTTTCCTTTTCTTAAAATTATGATGTGATTTTTAGCAGAAAATTCTCATCTGTATATAATGGATACTCATGCTTAATAACCAGTATATACAAAAGAAACATTTAAATTTTTCGTTATAAATATGGCGTGAAACTCATCTACTTTATACGCTTACTGATCCTTGTATTATTAATGCAAGGAATTGATTCACATTCCTTTTAAAACATATCGGAAAATTCCCGTTTTATTTCAAATATGACAATAATATTCAAATTTCCCCAGAGAAATCCCTTTTTAATGACATAATACTTGTTAATTTTCTTTTCCAGGCAATTAATTTCAATACTGGCATAGGGGAAATTATGTTATTTTAACAAAATAATATTAAATCTTTAGGTTTTATCAACAAAAATGGAACTATTAACATGCGTCATTTTTTTTAGGTAATCGAAGTATTTCTTTTAGTTTTAAGAATGAAAATATCTATTTCTCGCTATCCATGACATCATTTTCGACATGGATAATATTGCGGAGCATATTATTGACATTTGCTAACCATTTTCTTTTGAAATTCCTTTTTACTTTTTTAAAATTTAAATAAAAAATACGGTATAGTTATATTAGACGTGCGCAGACGGTAAAACGCCACGTATTATTACCATACAAAAGAAAGAAAAAAAGAAAAAAAGTGATGAAAAAAAAACCTAACATAATTTTATTTCACCAATCAAAGCATATCCGCTTTATTTTCAATGTATGACGTCATATTAGCCTGTTTCCTATAGTTACGCATATTGAAACCTTGTATTACCAAAAACTAAAAAAAATACGTTTTATTTCTAATAATATTATTTCATCTTTTTAATTCTTTAATTTTTTTTATTTCATTTTCATTTTTCACGTGAAAAGTTTTCAATTGAATCTAAATTGTAGAGTAAAAATTATTATTCCGGGATTTTAATTAGTTTTGGCAACGATAAAGTATTAGCAACGGTAAAGTAAATTTAACCATTTTAAAATATTATACGAAAAAATGTCCATTTATTCTCTATGAAAATAACGAAATTTGGAATTATTAAGAAAAATATTTGAATAAAATTAACAAAAACAGACTATGTTCATTTGAGGGTTATAATCCACATATATGCAAAAACACAGGATCATTAAATGCTGCATTTTGACGCTGGCTTCAGCCTAACATTTGCACACAATCAGATTTATAATATTATTAGGATTAGGATTAGGATATAATTACGTTTACGATATTTCACAAATAAAGATATATTTGAAAAAAAAAAAAGAAATGTATTACAAGTAAAGATAATTAATAAAATTATTTAAAAATTCTGAAATTTAAATTTATAATTATTTGTTTCATTTTTTGTATGATGTATTTGTAATTTTGTCTCCTTAGAAAAGAAACAATTTACTGTTAGGCAATGATTCATGACAAGAACATTTTAATTAAAAGTCATTAGACGAACTTTAAGAGCTAGTAGAGAGGTGAAATATTTTTTACATCCAGAGTTGTAATTTATTTATTTAGCAAAAAATATATGACGTCTCACTTCAAACCGAATTCTGATATTTATTCATAACTTTAACCAGTTAATTGGGTATGACGAAATATTTCGTCATGCACGAAATATTACTGCAGTGGGCATGACGATATTTTTCGTCATGGAAATTTGCCATCATATTTTAAACGCATTACGGCCTGATTACCAGCGGGGCACACTCCCACCAGTAAAATTTAATATAAATTTTTGTCTTATTAAAACGTGCTATTCATGCAAAATTACTGCTATGAATAAGGAAAAAAAAATCTATATTTTTTAGTAGTGGAAGCGTGCCCCGTTGGTAACTATGCCTTGTGATATTACTCATCACTGTGATGAAAAAAGTCCCCATTGTGAAACGAGATGAACAAAAGTTTAATCCCAAGTTAACAGATTAACGAAATGTGTAACCAGTGCAACAAACTTACATTACTTTGGATGAATTGTAAATATATCAGGAGAAGGGGTAGAAGAGCCCGCTCACAATATCCGAATAGCACTGAAACTATACTGTAGAAAAAGACAAATCTTTCTTAATCTGGGAAATTTAATAAACTTATAGAGGAAAATATACAAAAACCTCTTCCAAGCTAGCCACGATTCCAAAAAGCGTTTTGTATCTTTAGAAACATCTGAAACCTCTGAAACATCTGAATTGCATTATATGCAGTTTTGAAAAAACTTTGCACTCTTATCAATTTTTAATGTCATTACATTCGAAACAAATAAAGGTAAGTCCCTTGAAAAGTTTGTAAAAATATCTTTACTGTTGTTCAATTTATAAGTAATAGCGAATGTTCAGATTGGAGCGAAATATCTGTAATTTCACTGAACAAATTAATTGCCAGCCATGTTTCGTATTCGAACACTATTTTATGTAATAATCTCTGAATATATTTTATTTTGATAATATTTTTAGCTTTGTTATATAACAAATAAGGATATGTAAAGAATTAACTTCAAAGATACATCTTAAAGCTATACAGAGCGATTCTAAACTGTCTGACAGAAATAAAAAGGCTAAATTAGGCGCATTGACACAAGCAAAAATTGCACAGCCACATAACATTCGGGATACACTTGATTCGTCAAATTTATTGTTTTCTCAATCAATCTGAAACAGTATTTTTGATCAGAACTTAATTTAAACCCTTTTTATCGATATTTTTAACATGCCTTGTTTTCCGCTTAGGCATGTATGGATACATATGAATTACTCGAAAAAAGATATTTGGGTGTTAAAAGCATGTATACAAGAAATATTGGGTATGCATTATGAAACGTGGAATTTATTATGCTATGCATATTTACTTACAGGGTGTTTCACAAAGGACCCCTAACTTTAAAAATCAATAACCCGGAAACGGTGATAGATAGAAGAATGAAACCAATTTTATGTTTAGTAGAAAAACCGTAAGAATCTTATACATAAATCTCAAAATATAGTAAAAAATAGCACCGATAGTTGGCGCTGAGAGCGTTAAGAATCTTTCTAAAGAGAGTTCAGAAGCATAGAAAGACTAACCGCCGAAGATTTCGCCATTGAAATCTGACCGCTATTAGCGTATAGTGAAATTAAATCCGAAAGTGATATATGCCGTGGTGAAACGTGTGTTTATTGTGTTGGAGTACCACCAATTAAATCAGAATCCTACTGCCACAAGCAGAAGTTTTTAAACGCGATTTCAAGTTTCAAAAGGCCCAGATGGGAAAACAATTCGTGAGTTTTTCAAAAAAGTTCAACAGACAGGCAACGTGTCCGATGCGAATTATTTTTACTATACGCTAATAGCGGTCAGATTTCAATGGCGAAATCTTCGACGGCCAGTCTTTCTATGCTTCTGAACTCTCTTTAGACGGATTCTTAACGCTCTCAGCGCCATCTATCGGTGCTATTTTTAACTAAATTTTGAGATTTATGTATCAGATTTTTATGATTTTTTTAATAAACATATCACTGATTTCATGCTTCTATCTATTGATTTTTAAAGTTAGGGGTCCGTTGTGAAACACCCTGTAGTAAATATAGTAACACTTATTATTTTATTCCTAAACTATTTACAGTTTTAATATAGCAAATTTGTAAGTAGGGATTTCGACCATTGAGCAAAAATACTAATGTTATACTGCCCTTATATACGAAAGCAAGTATACGAAATTTGAATTTATTGAGATTACATTATTTTAATTCTGAATTTTTTATAAATGTTCTTTCTTTTTTTCAATAGCCGATAGCATCTGGACATTTAGGACACACCTCATGTATGGGAAGAAAACCTCTTGTTGTAGTGATTATTACACTGTGTCAAAAAGACCAATTATTATTTACACTGAAGATTTTCCGAATAGGACCAATAATATCTCAAACAGATTTTCTTTGAAGATCATTTTGTTTTATTTTTTTGGCATTTTTATCTTTGAATATTTTTTTTTCACTTTTTAACTATCCTGTCTCATACCTCAAGGATGACCAATAAAAACCAATACACCGACTATTCCAAATATCGCTCTTTTTTTAGTTTTATTTAACCAACAGATTTGAATATTGATGTAAATATTCATAATTTTATGACAAAACCATCTACTAGTGGAAATATTCCGTACGTGTATCGATTGTACTAAACATTTCTTTAGATTGTCTCTAAAGCAAAACAAGGTCAGAAGATTAAACAGATTTTTTTTTTCAAATTTTATTTATGAGTTAAACTAGGGGGCCTACCCCCTGCAAGCTACGCTCGCCAACCCCCGCTCAGACTTCGAAGCCTCTAAAAACATGACAGCGTGCTTTGTTTTAAAAATATTGGTAAATCTGTAATTGGGTTGCTATGCTGTTAAAGTTTAATGGGGCATTTTTTGATTACCATGGCCTCATACACAGCTGTTGAGACAACTGACGACTGTTTTTGGGATTGATAAGAAAATCAATTACAACTTGACAACCAGCTTGTATAAAATGGTTAGGTTTAAATTGTGGCTACCTCTCGGACTTTTACAACAACGATCTGTATTCTATTCTTCCTTTGCGTTTAAGGATGAGAAAAATTCCATCTGCTTGTGAATAACATTAAGAACCACGGTATTGAAAAGTACTGTTATAGACATTTTTAGTAACAGGTTTTAATTTTCTCTCTATTTTAGTGCACCATCATGCATATTTTCATGTTATTTTAAATATGTAAATTATTTATTTTAATTAATATGTATATACGAATTTTCTAATAATTATTTATCATACAAAATTAATTAAATATTTTGTGCATGCATGCCCGCATTTATTCGGCATTAATTGATGACATATTTAAACAAATTTGCTATCCGCGATAATTTTACACCTTGTTATGTCACTTGAATATTGTCCATAAGAAAATCGGGTACTTTTCCAGTATAGGATCCTTTGCTTTTAGGTTTGGCGTAATTTGAGCTTCAAAAAGGGATAGATTCGTTAATATACATAGATTTGTTGCCAAAAGTTATGAAAACAAACCCAATGAGCTATTGGTGCTTTTCTATTATAGGGGTCTTGACGCTTTTTTAAAAAGCTTGGCGCAATTCGGGCATCAGAAAGTGAGATTTCGTGACAAATGACATAAACAGCCATGGAAACAAATTCGACGATTTTTTTGTTTATATGCGTATTTTAATTATACGTATATTATTATTGTTTATTCTATACAAATTACTTCTGATTATATATAAAATAGGATAAATGACATTTTACGCTAAACAAATTGTATAAATATTTTTTTGCTCCTTTCTTTTGCGTTTACATAAATGACGTCATTTGGACGAATTTATTCAAAATATTTTCAGTTTATAAATTAAATTAAATGCTGACAGACGATTGAATACTGACGATAGAAATGTGATTTTTTTTTCAAATTTTCCTGAAAAACATAATTTAATCACAATTATCGATTGAAATAAAAGATAAATTCAATTTCAATTTGAAAATGACGAATAAAAAGAAATCAATAATCCCTATCGGGATCCTTTTCAATTTTTTTCCCTTTTTTGTTACAAAAAAACTGAGTAATTAGTTGCCATCATTACAGAAATGTCATTAAAATTAGAAAAAAATTAATATCTCGCAAACTAATTCCAATTTCAAAATTCTATTACCAGTTTTGACATCCGCGGATTTTTATGGACAATTGGTATTAATTTCACCATCAAGCGTTTGATATTTTATTAAAAATAGCCCTGAAACATAATCAGTCGCTTAATTAGTCGTTTCATAAAATCGTTTCATAAATTCGTTTCATAAAATCGTTTCACAAATTTGTTTCATTAGGATTTTATATATATATGGTAGATAACAATCCATCTGAGACGACGGTACTGTAACAGGATTTAGAAGACAAAGTTTCACCAATTTACACCTGTCTCAAGGTGCATTAATTATTATTAAAATATTTTCCACATATTTTTCTGGTACTATGAATTAAAAAAAAATAGTGAAATTGATCATTTTTAGTTTTTTATATCGAAAACATTTTAATTTTTTAAAACAGTATAAGTATTTATTGATTTTAATTTTCGCAAAATGGCCCTATCTTTAATTATAAAAGAATCTTTATTATGGGGGGAAATATTGTGTAGCGATAGTTGTCTCGTAAATTAACATTAACGGTGATGCCTCTTACTTGCGTTTGTTAAAGGGTGTGCAGTCGTGCTGCACGAATTGGAAGTAATTCTAATAAATATGTATGTGTGATAATATGGATCAATGTAATTTAAAAAAATTTAATATAAAAAACTTTTTTATTAAGACATTCATTTGTTTTTAAATGAAGACAGCATTTTGCGAAAAGGAATTCAAATTAAAATATTACAAATCATTTAATCAATTTGTATCATACAAACTGCGAACGAAATTTTATTTACATATCCTAAAACGTGATCGAATACATTTAAAGCCGAAAAATATAAAAATAAAATGTCAGTAAAAATCAATATAAATTCATATGAAAGGTGTGTTAGTACGGGGAAATGAATTTGTACATTTCACTATTCATTATAATGTTTTATTATTTTTCAACCTATTATATAAAATGAATTTTGCATTTTTATCAAATGAAAAGCTTTTAGCTGTATTTCAAGTTAATAAATTTAATATATTACTAGCTTACCCGCCCTTCGTTTCCCGGGTCCCGTGATAATAATAAAAAAAAAACTCACGTTTTCGATATCAAATCGAATGACCCAAACCCTGTTGTAATTGAGCCCATAGAACCCAAGAAAAATGAGTCTCCAGGCGGTGGAATGTACCCCTCCCTGTAAATTTAATGAATTTCCTTTAACATTTATGCGATATTTAATTTACGGATGAACCCCCACCCCCACCCAAACACTTATCATTAACAGTAACGCGCATTTTTATTTACGGTTGTAGTGATTATACGTAAGTCGATGTCAAAAAAATAAGATTAATATTTAAAAAAAGGTGGTAGTTGAGGGTCTAAGGAAATGTTCAGTAGTTTATAAAGTAGCTGGAGTACTCTAGAATTATGTTAATGAAAATTGCAAGATAATCGGGTCATTTTTAAAGAAGCCAAGGGCCCCAAGAAGGAGATTAATATTCAAAATTGGTGGCAGCTGAAGTCCGAATTTTTTTTTGTCGTGCAGATAGTAGCTGGAAGTCCTAAGAAGTTGTTATAAAAAAGAAGCTAGTGAATCGGACGATTTTTAGGGGAGCTATAATAGGAGGCCCAAAAGGGGCCAGCTGATAGTTTTGAGCAGGAATCTAAGAAGAAAACATCTTAAAACGTCCTAGTATTTAGCGCTTTAGATCTTTAATTAGTCGAAATCAAGCATAGGGTATAAATTAATCATTAGAATAAAATTTTAAAGAAATGCTTATAAAAGGGCTCTAGGGCCCCAATAAAAACATGAGGGTGGTGGCCCGAGGAGAGAAGTCCAAGACATAACTTTAAAGTCATGCATTGAGATGGTGACACAATTAGGAGGGGTGTGGAAAATGCATGGAAAATGCATGCACAAAAAGTTAAAAAAAGATTCGGACAGAGCGCCAGGGGACCAGGATCCTTACTGGAATGTAGAAATGGGGAATAACTAAATAGAGAAAAGGCCCCACAAAACGCAGAAGATCGGATTAAAAGGGGACACGTTATTAACATTTTAGGGAACAAAAATCTCAAGGGGCCCTGCACCGGATCCCAGGCGGCCAGGGTCTTTACTGGAATGTAGTAATGGATGAATAACTAAATAGAGAAAGTAACCCCAAAAAGAAGAAGATCGGATAAAAAGGGGCTGTTATTATTCTTATTTTATGTTTAAAATTTATCTGAATGTTCAGTTGCTTCTAAATCAGTAAAAGGGATAGTCCTATAAGGTGCATTTTAAAAGAATTTCTTCTTATTTTCTGAAACTCCTCTAACAAATCACATGCTAAAATTATTACAGTGCTGTCTTAATACCACTGCCTTATATTGTAGGGAATGAAATTATTTTATAAATACCATAATTATCCAAAGCATTTCAATAACATATCGATTCGGTACGACACTCTTCTAAACATCATTTTTTGAAAAAAAAAATCTTTGGTCATTATGTCTTCTTTTTTGGTTATATTCTTGGTATCTCCTACTATCCGCAGTGAAGAACAACAAAAAAGGATATTTTTAACCACTACATTAACTTTCATACACCAATGGATATCCAAAGGATATCACATTTCATCAAAAGAGGTATATTATTAGCCGTTTTCATGAAAAATCAGTTAAAAATCAAGAAAAATCAAAAATTTCGAAAAGCTTTTTAAATATGCATGCTTCTCAGTTACATTTCTTGAGGAAAAAGTCAGCGATATATTGCAAAACAATTGTAAAAATAATGTATATGCACCAGTCACAAAGAAGTTCGCACCGTACCCAGGATTTTTGATAGAACGTTATAGTGCTATGGTTCCGTACTACAGAAACTCCAAACCATCAGCTCGTGGGAAAAGAAAGTTGAAATCAAACAGTGTGACTTCCCCATTTGGTTCTCTTATCGCTATATCTTCTAGTTCCAAATAAGAAGAACAACATTTTATTACTTACCCATCATACGTAGTATAGGGTAAGTCTTGTAATCGTTTTGAAAGTCGATTTTTTTTTTTTTACGGATTTACACGTTTTAGACACTGGAGATTCCGAAAAACATATTTTTAGAAAAAAAAATTGCCGTCCGTCTGTGCGTCTTTAAACGCTCTATCTCCCGAAAAAATTGAGATAGAGACTTGCAATTTGGTATGTACTTAGTATGTAATAATGGGAAGAAGCCTATTTCATTTCAATAACCTCGATTAACCGGAACTATTTTTTTCGGACTCTCGAAATATCCGTTCTGGTAAAAGGTATATAAAAATTTTCGAAATTGGTTATTTTAAGAAATGAATATAAAACACAATAAAAAAAACATAAATTTTGCATAAAGCATGAAGTCGATCGGATAATGAGTTGCCGAGATATTTGGAATCCTATTTTCCACACTCTTCGATTTTTCATGACCCTGTATTTCATCCAAATTTCACTTCAAAGATATATTTTAATTGGAAATTTGACGCTTAATCAGATGCAATAAACCGCTCGTTAATAGGATTATTATTTTTGGAGTTATAAGGATGTTTCTTTCAAGCAATTCAGTAATCGAGCCTTTAAAGTTTGTGACGTCATCAAGCCTCGATTTTATTTGAATTGCAATGCATTTTATAAGTAGTTTACACATTTTTTATTTTAATATTTTACATTATGCATATCCATGATGGGTAAGTATTACGGTGGCCCCCAACGACTAGTTTTTGTTACACTAGGTGGCTCTCCTCCCTACGAGTTACGCTCGCCAAACCCTGTTCTGACACCGCAAACTTTGAAAACACTCTAATTTGACCAACTCTAAAACGATTACGGAAGATTGTATTATAATTATACGACCAGTGGCGATCTGCTGTAATCGGGTTTGACATTCATTTTTCTTTCACTGAGGGATTTTAAGGTCAAATCAACTGCTGTCGAAACAGCTAACAACTGTTTTCCTGATTGATTAAATAAGATCAATTAAATATTGAAAAATCAACTTGTGTAAAATGGTTAGGTAAACAATGTCGCTGCATCGGAGAATTGTATAAAGATGCTATAGAAAATTGGTTACTTCTCCATAAATTAAGGAACAAATGCGAAATTTTTTTATTATTACATTTATAACAAAAATAATATATATATATATATATATATATATATATATATATATATATATATAATCGCAATCTATCGATACTTTTCTTGTTTAGATATTTTCGAAATGTTGGTAAAATATTCATTGCTGTATATCCGTTTATGAAATTCAAAGGCATCATTCGCTGAGTAACTGTCCAAGGCTTTACAAATTTGACAAAATATTTTAGTCAGTAAGAAATATTTACTCCTCCCCCCCCCCACTCCAAGTCACTGATTTTCAAAAAGCCCCAAAGTTTTTTTTTTTTTTTTTTTTTTTTTTTTAATGAATTAATTGAGAAAAATGCTAACAAGCATAGTTTAGTATTATTAGTTACATATTTTAGAATAGTACATAATTTAGAAAGATAATAACTAAGTTTTATGAAACCTATCAAAATTATATATTTCTGCAAAAAAGAGAATTGCTGTAACGATTGTATTAGCCGGCATTTTTGCTGAATTGCGGGTGCCGAACGTTACAATGTACGGATAGTTGAGTGCTATAAAATCTATATTTTATAAGAAAGGTATCAATGGAATAGTGAAGCAAGAAAATAGTTTTTGCATTTTTCCTTGTCGAAGTCTGTCATATAACTCTGCCATATAACTCTGTCATATATATATTTTTTATTTAAAATTTAGGTTTTATAAACCTATTTTTGCCAAATTAAAAATAAATATTAAAAATATTTTTTGTTAGAATATAATTTCTAAGTTTATTTCTTAATATTTTGCACTTTTGCAGCATCTGTAATAGGGTATCTTATGAGAATTTCAATTTAAAATACCATTTGTGTTCATTTCCTAGGTCAATTTTTGTACCAAAGGGAATAAACATCCCACCAGATTAAATAAATTGGTCGCCAGTGGCTACCTGGCGACCGCATTTGTTAATCCATGAACGTGTCCTACATACCAAATTAATGTAGAATCAAAGAAGGGTTCAACCGAGTTCTCTTTTAATTGATAAACATCCTCATGTGCATACTTCCGTTACATGCATTAAAGTTAGCGACCTAAATAGGAGATGTTTTTAACATAGGGACCTAAATAGGAGGCCTTTCTGTTATTAAAAAAGATCTGTTATCCTGATAATGCTTTTTCTTTATAAATCGCACCTCTCCATCATTAATTTTCTTTATATATATATATATTTGAAAGTTTATTTTTACTAAGAATAATGTTAAAATTTTATATATACAATAATAAGAGCAGACCAATTTACATTTTTTTAAAAGTTTCCGAAATACAAATTCCAAATTTCTTTCTCTATTCTGACTCAAACGTAATATACCAATTTAGGATTTGGGAAATTTTCACTGTTACATTCTATTTCAACAACTTACAAAAACTAAATACGTAGACAAGTTAACCAAATTTCAATGGAAAGGTAATAGGCTAGGTTTAAAATACTCTGCTAACTATACAGTAAAACCTCCATAACGGGCAATTTCGAGTCTATTTAACGAACGTTTTATCAACCCACAACAAATATGTATTTCTATGTTCTTACACCTGCTTCGCGCACAAATTCCGTGGTCTCAAAGTGTTCACTTTTCTGATGCTTTACTGTACAAACGCTTTACCAATTGATATTTTCTCTAAAGACTTATAAATTTAATATTATCTATAAATTTAACATTAAGTTATTATGTTATATGTTACTTTCCTTCACACTTCTGTTGTTAATTGTGTTTTGTCTGTAATATTATAAACTATTATTTAGGTTTGAAATCATCACCATTTATTTATTTATGTATCTAACTCTTTTCAGTTGAGAATTTCATATTAAAGTATACTATTTTTAGAAAAACAATCGGAGATCCTCTTTATCAAAAAATGCTTTCCGGCAGTCCAAATTTCCTTTTCTTCTGCGACTCAAACGTATTATGCAAATTTAGAGCTGGTGAATCTTTCTACTGATAGTTTTTGTTTCGAGAACTGAAGAAAACTAATTACGAAGATGATAAAGGTAAATCCTAAAGGGAATATCTAGACTGATTTAAATACTCAATTTCTATTCATCATCTTAAAACCCTCATTTCGACGATACACTTTTCGCCGAATTTTCAAAAAATATAAGAAATAATGGGCATTTTATTTTAGATTTTAAATGTTCTGTCTAGATTTTTTTTTTAAATTACTGCTATTCGTATATGACTGGTAGACTGACTAGTAGAAAACAATAAGAAACTTACTTTATTCTGAAATAACTGTTGAATGGATAAATACTAATAATAGTAATAATAATATTAATAATAAAAAAGTTGATTGTCACCATGTAGGATTGATTGTTTTATGCAAAAGGAAAAATTCATAATATTTCATAATTTCAAAATAATTAATTTTAGAAAATAAAATTATGAGAACAAAACTTCCAAACTGTTAGCAAAAATTACAAACTAGCTAGACTTTAAGCACTAGTATCTTTAAAGTATATTCTTAAATTCATATTCGCTATTAATGTACGCATTCACAAAATCATTTTAACAGAGAAAAAAAATCCGTAAAAATTCGAAAATTTTACTACCAAACAATGGTTTTTTTTTTTACGGTGTAGAGTTGTGGTACAAGTGCCTGCTTATAGTAATCAACCATCCGCTATCTTATGAGAGTGACTGCATCTCCTATAGCGGAAATTTCGAAGTTATAAACCATACCTCAAAAACGATGAGTAATAGTGTACAAAAGTCAATTACAAAAATATAGAGCATTATAGATTTAGTATGCAATGACGTCTTAATTATAACTTTTTTTGAAATATTAATTTTTGAGTAGCGAATGATTGGCCTTAATGTATTTAATCGGTAGTAGAAGTGGGATATTATAAGAAAGATGGATATTGAGTAATAAAATAACATATGGTAGTAAAGTACATTTTATTTTAATAAGAAAATCGAATTAAGTATGCTCTATATTTCAACATTCGAAAGCAATACACATGCAGTCTCATGATGTGGGCACGTGTATAGAACATTTAGATACATTCACGGGCTGAACTCCTCATAATGTTAATTATATCTTGCACAACTTTCTCAAAATAAAAATCTTTTAATACATTTTAGCAGCACATGAAAGATAAATATCATAATATAAAATTGATATTTTAAGAATAGTGGTACAAATAGATTATAAAAATAACTGCTAGTGGCAACAGTGATATTACGGTTAATTTAATGATTTGGTGACTCCCGAGATTATCTTAAAAGCTTAACCTGTTTATCGTCGGGTCTGATACCTTCACGGGCAGTCATTTGTAAACAAATTGTGTCCAGCCCGTGACAATCGCGGGCAATGTAGTCTACATTTTTATTCAGATTGTTTCATTCCCACTAATTTTCTCTCACGAAAATAACTTTCAGGTTGCTGAGGTTCTGATGAACTTTCGATCTTCGTGGTGTCCCATAATGACGTCATTTGGTTGATTGGCATTTCAGTTGTGATTCGTACGATTTGGCCCATATCTCATCCAGTGTAATGATACGGCGTAAGAAAGTATCTCCTTTGCGTTCATAGCGCTCCAAGTAGTAGAGTAGCGTCGTGTCGTAATCATTTGTGCATTTACGTCAAATCGTGCGGAAACCCATCATGATGCAGTTTTTCTCATGCCCAAGCATTCATTTATAATTTGAATCACAGTCGTATGCGCTAATTCGGTATGTTTGGCCAGGGTCGCTCGTTGAAGAATTTACCCATCGTGCCACTGTTCTGTAAGGCAGTCCAGATTCCCCGCAAGCCTCTAGAAGACCTTGATGACACTGTCGTGCTGTACGACCTCTGGCACATTCAATCTTTATCCATCTTAGTTATTTTTTTTCGAAAACATCGTGACAACACTACATTAGACGGCCAGCTAACACGAGGCTCTGTTCCTCTCGCCAGTTCACATGCGTATGCTATGGGAAGGGAGAGCCTATATGTTCTGAGGTAATGTAAGTATCTAACTGACGTGTGTCATTAGCGACATCATTAGGTTTCGTCGCATGTCGTCTCTACAGCAGTGTGGCCATTATTAAAGTTTCAACCCTCGTATATACGACCCCAAAGCAAAATTTCAGTATAGTATTAATAAATAGATGTGATTTAAAAAAAAAAAATAGTACCAACCAGATTTTTATACGATTATTCGCAATAGCGTGTAGATTTTTCTTTAGGACTGTACATACTCAAAACGTTTATAGAGAATTTCAAATTATATTAATGTACCTCTATCTTCTTTTCTATCGATTTATTCTTCAAAGTATCCGATATTGATTGCGTTTTATTCTTTTCCAGACTGCTTTCTTTTAATTGAATTATTTAATTTAAAATTATTAAAAAATATATCTAAATAAAAATTGAAAAATATTGAAATTAAAGTATTCGTCTGTTCTTCAATTTTGTTAAATCCCCAATATCAAAATAAGCAGTTAATACTTTAAGATTAGTTAAAAGCAATTACAGTTTCGCTTGACAATATTCTTTAGCAATGTTTTTAATTTAATAAAAGTAATAAACAGATTTAAACGCATTTATATATTTGAAGTCGAACGTAAAATGTTTTAAAATATTTATGTTCAACAAATAATATCATAAAAGCTTTCATATATGAATTTTACACTTACTTTTTTTTTCATTTATAAAGAAACATGTCAAATGTGAAAATGTATTTCAAAATAAAGAACAAAAAAAAAATAGAACTTTGAGAGAAAATTTAGTTTAATGCATTCTGCGACAGACGGAAATTAAATTATTTAAATTGTTAGCATTTTTTTTTTGCTTTAAAAAATATGTGAAAACTAATTCTTAAATGTTAAAAACATATATCACGTTTGATGATTATTATAAAAAAATTTCCAAGCGAATATTTTAAAAAGTATATTATAATATGATTACATTGTTCGAAGTAATATATATATATAAATTACTGAAAATTGCGTACATTTTCAAAAAATGATTGAACATCATCAAATTATTTTCACCACAGTTTTATTGAATTTATTACTTTTTGTTATGCCCAAATCCATTAGTTATTTATGTTAAATATGGCGTAATGTACAAAAAAATTCAAATACATTGTTTTCAAAGAAGTGAGTATACATCAAATAGCTTTCAGCGCAGTTTTTATAGTTATTAAATGTATTAATTTTATTTTGACCAATTTCATTATATTATTTGAAATGTGGAATATAGCAGAATAACAAGAACAGATTTTTAAATGCGTATTCCATCAACATTTCTCGACAAAACTTTTTTTTTTTTTGGAATATGGTTACTGAATATTAATATTTGAGTTTTAGTTTAAAGCATCTTTTAGCAATTCTTTTAAATAAAACTTTTGAACCTTTATTCATTTAATAATATAAAATTGTTTTAAATATCATAATTGTCTAATATTTAACTTCCTTTCTAAATTATTTAGAAAAATAATAATAGGTTTAGGATTCTGAATAAGCTTAAAAACTATTAACTCATATTCTGTAATTTTTTCAGAAAATATTGGTGACCATTGGAAGGAAAAACAGATCATTGTAATATTAGTATAGCTTCAAATTACAGTTATGTTTTGCATTATAAATGTTTAGAATCATCACATAAAGGAAAACCAAATAACACACTTTTATCAGCAAAATACAAATGCTGCATATGCAGTTTAACTGAGAAAAAAAAAAAATATTTTATTGCATTATGTAAGTATACAATTTCAAATATGAATTTTCAAATGAAATTGTTCTTTTTATTTATTTGTAATTACTATGTTGAACAGGTTATATATATTAATTTAAAACATGTTAATATAAAATGAGAAAAAAGACTATATGTGATAAAAATTGGATCATTTTTGTAATATGCCTCCTAAAATTTAGTAAAACTAGTAAATCGTTAAAAACATTTTTTTTTTTTTTTTCAAAATATCTAATCTTTAGGGAAATCTTATCGTAATTTATATATTGTTTATAACTTTTAAAAAATTCAATGGAACTTTTTACGCAGTATTTCAATCGCTTTTTTGCTTTTTTTTTCAAAGGGAAAATATTTTTGTTTTTAGATTTCTTTATTTGTATTTTACATTAAATTAAATTATAAATCTTTCATTGGAGTATTTAAAAACATAGTTTCCGAAGGTTGTCATTAAGAATTCATTCCTTCAGTGTAACATTTCTAAATGGTGAAGACATCACGGAACTCATGGGCCCCACCAGTGGCTAAGAGCTCTCAAAAGCTGGTAGACGGGAAGTGCTGGGTTCAAACCTCTGTCGCGCCCGTCGACCTAACCGTTCGGAGTTTTCTGCAGTTTTCTTCGAACCTTGCTGTAAATACGGGTTACGATCCCTTAGAAAGACCCCTACGGAGGGCACTCCCCCTTAAGGCCTATATACCTCGTGTAGATAATCGGCCGTCATAAATCAACCAACCAACCAACATCACGGAACTCTGACTTCCCAGACGGGCCACTGCTCTTCCAAGAAAAAAAATGAAATTAAATATTAAGAAATAGATATTAATGTCAAAAGAATAAGATTGGAAATTTAATTCTCAATAAAAATTCTTAGGGAAGAATTTAACAAAAAACAAAACAATTGGAACCCTTAAAAATGCGGATCTAGAAAGTTTATATGGATCTTAAAGTTGATATTATAAAAAATACAACATCTATAGCAACTCAAATGAATTATGTGATTTATTGAATTTTAAAGAAATGTTATGTATGACCAACTTTTAATGAATATTACGTGTAGTTTTAATAGTTGAGAATAGTTAAAGTATTATGATAAATTTTTAAAATTAAATAAATATATATAAATACATCGCATATAGTAAATTAAGAAATTGTTTAGATATATTTTTAATTTATTCTACCTTACTATGGATTCGTTATACCTCTGCTCCGTAATATTAATTCTAGAACCATTATGTTTAATTATCCATTTGATTTTATTTAGGAATTTTAATCATTAAAAATTATTTGCTTGTAAAATATTTGCCACGGTTGGACATAGATTTTCATTTTAAAAGTTGACTCTAAATATTATACACAAATAAAAATGGTTGGGCACCGCTGAATTAAATAAATCTCCAATTGCTTTTCGCAAAGCAATATTAAAAAAATAATAACACCAGAAAATTTATAGAAAATACGAAGTAAATATTAAAATTTATGATTGAAATATTAATATTTTATTTTCTATAATTAGTTCTATTCCTGCCATTTATGGCGAATTGTTGTGAATAAAAATTAGTGTACGGGTTTCATTATTGGGATACTACTTTTTGAAAAAAAGTTAGAATGTTAAAAATGTTGCTCACACTTTTCAAAAAGTTGCTTCATTTTTATGTACTTTAAGTTTGACTTTAGTGGGTAGGCCATTTTCGGTTATTATTTTTCATTTGCGCACTAAACAAATCACGATCACTATTTTTATATTTAGGTAACTATATATATATATTTCTACCCGACAGAACTTTATTGCATGTTCTACTTTTTTTTCGGGTTTGTATTTCCATTTATGGGTTTTAGTTTCAGTAATATATTTTGCATTATGTGCATATTAATTTTACATTTTTTGCAACAAATGCTCTATTCTGATAGATTACATTAAATTATTTATATATTTAAAACGCTAAGCGATTTATTTCGACAATCCGTGAGAACAAACTACTGCATCAAATTACATCATTCTTTTAAATGAAAGATATTTGTACACAGATTTGTTATCGTGCATTCGTTTGTTCGAAAATTTAATTAATTAGCCGTAATTTTCAATTAAACTTTTTCTTCTGCTTATGACGTCATAAAGTCGGCAATCGGATTAACGCCCACTATTGCGAAGCACATAGTTTATTCTCTGAAGTCTGTGGTTGCGAGATAATAGAGAAATAATATTAAAAGCACGTGGCTTTTAGACCGAATTTGTTTAATTTGCAAGTTAAATTTCATCAAAAATATTTATCCGCGTGTTTTATTAGCGAATAAAATTTTTATATTCATTATGCTGTCACGGGAATATTGTTCATTGTGTTTATTTTATTATTATGCATTATAACTTTGTTGATGCCATTTTTCATTACAAATAAACACAAATATATTTTTATTTGTATACATGCTATTTACGCATAAGTTTGCGCCGGTGAAAATGACGTTATGTTTAGCTTGAAATGCATTTTAACATTGATAAAACTAAAGAGAAAAGTTTATATGATTGTGTCAACATGACGTAACTTTAACTGATTTTTCCATTCTTAATTAGAAAGATTAGAATTGGAGCCTTTATTGATTACTTCATCTTGATTGCATGTTACCAATTACTTTTTTTAATTATAGGTTAGAAGATTTCATTTTTTAATTAAAAAAATTCCCAAAAGTAAAGGATTTCAGGAAAATTAAAATTATTAAAAATAGTGTTATGGTAGGAAAAAAAAACTTGAAATAATGATTGTATTTTTAGCTAGAATAAACAATATAAGGCTAATATTTTATAGAAATTATTTTGGTAGGTTTATTATGAGTTCATTTAACAGTTCCGTATTAGCGGCAAAGTCATATTTCTTTCATTGTGAATTTCTCTTTCGATGTCAAAAAATGGTAGTCTACTTTCGGACGTCAGCGAAAACACAGTGGCAATTTTTAGAAATGTATAACGGTTATGACAACAAACGGCGCTATCGCTTTAGCTTTCATCGCGCTTACATCACTTCTAAATACTACAAATTTCAATTTTTTACTACATTTTACTACATTTTATAATTTTAATTCTTACATCATGAATTAGAAAAAAAATTAGCTTTCGATTGAAATTTATTTGAAAACCGCCGCTTAATTTAACGACTTTTTAGATAATTTTCAAGCATGAAATGTTTTTCATTTCTATCTTAACAATGACCATCAGTTTGCTTCAATAATGTAAAACAGCTTCTGGGAAAGTTACCACAATTGAAAATCGATTTTCTAACCATCATAAAAAGTGAAAAAAAAAATAATAATCCCTGATAAATCATAAGATCAGATTATCCATAAGATAGAGCATTTTGGCGCTAAACTAAAATCTGTCAAAAAAAAAAAAAAAAACTATTTTGAATTTATGTTTAACATAAAATTGATATGTTGAATCCGCTGATGTATATATTGCATCAGAATATGCTACGAATTGTATTTTTTAAAAGATCCATTGGGTATTTAACTGTACAAGAGGTAAAAGATCTCCGACTGTGATGGAAAAGGAATAATCATACTGATTATGTCAAGGGACGGAAGAAACTATACCAATAAATTACACTTGAAAACATTAAAAATCTCCCTCATCTGCAGATTGATTTATTATTGTAAAAAAAATTCTTCATCTGATTACCTTAAAACAATGGATGCATTTTAGAAGATATGGATTTGAAATGAACAATGATTAAAGAAGACATTTAAAAATTTTTAATTTAAACATTTTAAAACTTTTTTTAACGTCGAATCTCGACGGTGCTTTTGGCAATGCACATGCTCATATTAGCTCATTCGGTTGCATTATCACAGGGGGTGAGGGGGGAGAGATGTGTGCTTTATTTACTATGTTCTTTTATTTACTGAATATTAGATGAACGTAGGAATATACTATTTGTATGATACTTCATAGGTCCATGAAATTTTCTTTCTTGCTGTAGGGAATATGGCGGTAATGTCAAACTGATTTGCATTACACGGTTGTTTAGGGATTGTTTGTTTGGAGTTTGCATTGGAAATAATACTGTATTTCACTGAGGAAAAAACTTTTAAAATAAAATATTTGAAAGACTGTTTCATTTGCACTCTTCTTAAATAATAAAGAAGCTTATTTTACTGATATTGTTATAGTATTTTTTTCCGTCAAGTTTTGACGGGTTCCATCTAGTAATACTAAAAGTTTTAATAGGAATTTGATAAGGATTTCTTTTGTACAAGATAGAAAATGTCTCGTATAATCTTTTGCATTTTGTAACAAGGATTGTTTTTGCTCTTCATTTTGTGTTAACAAATTATTGAATTCCTCTATAAGCTTCACACCTCTTTCTGCGATAACATTGAGAACTGTACGATTTCTGACTACAATAAGGCCATGATGATAATCAGAAAAATAATTCGATATTTAGAAAAATGAGCAATAAAATCGGATGAAATGTTCAACCGTTGAAAGAAATCCGATATGTTTCATGACACAAAGTTATGTATTTATTTCTGTGCAATGGTTTATATTTTCTCTAACAGTTAATCGATTAGAGTCACATTTGTATAATTCTTTATCTTTGAATGCTTAGGCCTTATTTAATTTTTTTTCACAAAATGAAATGTTTTTTTAGTAAGATACCATTAATGACTATTTTGTTGTTGTTGCTGTTGTGGTCGATTAGGATTTTTTTCCATTTCCATGATTGTAAATGATGGTCCTTTAAAACTATCAAGCCTTGTGATGCCGTTTGACTGGCTAAAGGAGCACCATAACAAGCTTTTATATATATGTATATGTTTACATATATATCCTCAAACGTTAGCATTTCTGATAAGTCAAAGAAATTTCATTTCGAAAAAGAAATATCTTTAATTAATAAGTAACTTCCGTCAACCATCTGGCATGGTGAAAAGCACCAAGTAATAGAAATGCAATAACATCAGTTTTGTGCCTGCCTAAGATTATAAAAACTAACTGCACCAGCCTCTTATTGTTGTCCCTTGTCTGAATGGTAACTTCTCCATTTGCAGAACGAAGTATATCTCTGTTTTTGCCGATACTTCTCACGGCAATTTCATCAGCTGTTACAGCAGCATATTTTGAAACTTCTCAATTAAACAGGCTTGAAGAAATCAATGACAATTTCTATCTATAAACAACCCCTAAGTAAAATTCAGTCATACCATTTACTAATCGATTGGTACTAATAACATTTTCCTTGGATGATTTGTGGCAGAGTTAATAAGGGGTCGCGTTTTTTTTTTCATTTTCGGATTTATTTATGCGTGTGTGTGCGTTTTTTTCTTTTAATGAATTGGTTTAATTTTCTAGATCAGTTATATGCATAAATGATGTGTTTTGCGGATTATCTGTTATGAATACCTTACTAATGTGTAATTTACAATAATTTAAGAGCGCTTTTTCTAAATTGGTATTTAAACTATTCAGATAGAATAAATATCTAAATATTTATTTTGCTTAGGTGACATTTTTGATAATTTAAATTTTAACGCAAAAACAGAATATGTTAAAAAAAGATTTATCTATCTATCTATCTGTATATATATATATATATATATATATATATATATATATATATATATATATATATATATAAACTTATTTTCTCATTTAAATATGTTAGTGTAATCAGCAATGTAGTTCTTATACATGAAGCAACAAAAATCCATTTTACTCACCTGTCGTTTTTTAGAAAAATACGTTAAACACGAAAAGACATACACGAAACATCATTATACTTGTAAATTTAAACAACTAATACCGTTTCCATTTATGAAAAATACTGTATTTTTCATTAAAAACATTAAAAGGAAAACAGAGTAGAAAATGCATTATGAATAACATAAAAATTAACCTTATTTCATGAAAACATTTGTTTGCGTGAAGCTTACTTGTTTATTTTATTTGTTTTCCTCTAGTAAATTTAAAAAAAACATATGTGTACTACTTTACGTTGACGCATTAAAAAACCTATTATTAAAAGGATAAATTTTAATTTAACTTTATATTGTATAGTGTTGAATCCATTAATAATTTTCAAAAGAAGTACTCCTTTTGAATCTATTTTTACTTTATTCTTGAAAGATTATCAAAATAGATACTTTTATTATTTTAAATTTGTATCTATTATGTTTTAAATTTTACTTTTACTAAAGAACTGTTAGAGGAAAAAAAATACTGTATTCATAAATTGCATACTTTAATTTTAACTGCATCAAATCTGTTTTCTACAAAACTTTAATCCCAAAATCAATTAAGTACTTTTTTATAAAAAATTATTATTTTTCTAGATGCAACATCTTTAAATGTAACTTAAATCACAATTTTGATATTCATGTTATATTACAGAACACATGAATATTAGTCATATTTGTGAAATTTATCAAAATGTTCTTGTAATATTTTTAATCAAACTCTGAATGGGGAAAAATGCTACCATATTATTAAATACAGTGTCAGTCAGTGACGCTGAGCTTTTAAACTAATATTAGAAATATGCGCTACAACTCGCGCTTTAATTACATATATGTTATTTATCGCATAATTTAAATATTTATTTCCTTCAATAGAACCAAAACTGTACTGTTAAATAAACTTTGTTTCATAATTGCATCTTAAAATAACGACTTTTGGGAATTTTTTAAATGTTATTCAAGTAAGGCAATTTTACTTAACCAAGACGTGACGTAACAATAAGTATGTTTTCGATTAATATAAATAATATTTTTAGTGATATGAACAAATATACTAAACCGAGGAGAGAGTGGCAGCGTTATCAGAATTGATTTTTTCCTCAAATATGGACTCCTTCCTCTGGTTCAATTTAATGCAAAATAATTTATTCAATTGAAAAATATTTTTAAATAAACATACAGTAATATTACATAAAGAACCTTCACACCAGGGCTGGTTAACAGTAATACATCCGAAAAGGTCTTGTCAGATGTAATTAGCTATGGAGACAGTGAGAATAGCTCAGATTTCTCCATAGACAATGGAACTGAACAGGAGACGGTTTTTTCAAGATATACAAAGCGCGAAAAAACTCAAGAGGAAAATGAGATTTACTTAAATCATGGTAATTATTCCCATAAATATCAGATGGTTGACTATGGAGTGACTAAATATGGTGCTCAGCAATGTCGAGAAAAGACAAATTATGTGTCCACAATGGTGAAACAACGCAAATTTTGGAGATCACCATACATCAAAAACACAAGCTATACTGATAAAATAAAGTTTCGCTCTGTGTGTGTGTGTGTGTGTGTCTGTTGGCGATGAATAAAAACATCTAGCCTACTTAGAAGCACAAAAATTTAGATTTAGGCACTCCTAAACCTCTCCTGATGCACCTGAGCCTCAGAATTTTAATATTTGAATTATTTACTGAAATATTAAATTAAATCCACAAAGAACTCTCATCAAAATACGATTTTTTTCTTGGGTTGGTTGGTTGCATAAAGTCTTGATAGAAATAATTAAATAAACTAGAGTAGCGATGCATAGATAAGAACTTTTAACGAAATAGTGTCAACATGGATTGCAGTTACCGGCGTACAGCCATGCTCATGTAGACTATTAATACAGATTATTAATACAGATTATTAATACAGAATTATTAATACAGATTATTAATACAGATTATTAATACAGAAAACTTTTTTTAATAGATTATTTCTTAAATTTGCGGGAATGGAGAGGGAGGGATAAGTGTCGAATTACATTTAACAATTCTAACACTTTTAGCTTCACCCGTAGCGTTCAATTGCTGCTTTATATCATAAGAGACGGTAATCTCTTGAGTGACGCAGCGAAAAACCGAAAACCGTAAGCCCAAAACCGAAGATTCCGTCACTCTCATATATACAGCTAGCAGGACATCAAAGGAAAATCGAAACGCCGACATTTAATATCTCGGTAAATATGAGGCATACCGTTTCGATTTTTCACATTAGTCTTATATCTATGGCCTAACTCTATCCTGAAATTTATAGATTTCTACATGCAGTAGATTTTGAGATCTGGAAACCAATTTTTAAGCGAAAATGGAAAATGTAATGGTGTAATGGGCACAGAGGTGTTATCTCGAAAATGGATCGAACGATTTTTTTAAAATTAATATATTATATTAATCGCTTTTAGATGAAGAGAGTAAGATTTTGAGCTAACGTAGGAAAACTCTTGTTTTTTATATAATCCAGCTTCAAAATCGGACTCTTTTCTTATGCTTTTTCTGGTAGACTAACATTAAAGATTTTCGGCCTTTTCACCCTTTTTTATTCCTGCGCGGTCAGGATGTTCATGGGTATCACAGTTATAGTTAAAGGCGATTTCGCAATCATATGTGGCTGAAGAACTATTTAGATATATATATTTTTTTTAATATGAAAACAGTTTATTATACATTCCAAAATATGTATTAAATTAAATTATGGTTAAATTTTTTTTTCTTTCTTGTTCGGATGCAAATAATTCATATTTTTAATCTGCATTTGGTAGAAAAATGAATTATCTTTAATTTTAAAAACGAGAAATTCGTAATTACATGTATAAAATTAGATTGTATTTATTATTGGTATTTATGATTTCAAAATTTTTAATAAGAAATTGTTTTTTTGCTAGTATACAGTGGGCAAAGTCTCTAGCCATGCCAACCAACCAATCGGTTGATTATCTGACTGATAGTTTAGCCACAGTAGTTTAGCTTTAGCTTAGCTGTTATTACTTATTATTAGTTTGTCTTTGGCTTGGCTCTTATTTATTAGTTTGTCTCGACAGCTAAAATTTCACATTTTATAATTTTTATATCAATACTTCAGGTAAGAATGCTTTTTAACTTGATTATTTCCTGTATTTATAATAATTTTTAGTTACTAACATTCTTATGTTTTAATGCGTGCAAAATTTAAGATTGGCGAAAAAGCTGTGTGAAACTGCTAATCTATTTTATTAATATAGTATTATTGATCAATAATACCGCACAGATGTCATATATATACGCACCACGTTGGTGCGATTTTTTTCCAACGCCGGCGAAAACTTTTTTTAATATTAGTTACAAATAGCATGCAATAATAGCACGTGGATTTTTTTTATTTCAATATAAAAATAAAATAGCGTAACTAATGAAATAGTTTCTATTATTAAAAAAATAAATAAAATAAATAATTGATAGTTTGATGTAAATAAATATTGATATACATAAAAAAAATATCAGTTTATTTGTTTGTTTTATTAAGAATAAAGTTTACATATTTATATTTTGCTCTGTCAAGGGTCGATCCAGGTAAAATTTGGGGAAAAATCAATTTAATAAAACGGACCTCTTCACAAAAATCAATTTGATAAAATGGGCCTCTCCACAAAATTATTTTTACTAAAATAGTTCTTTCACAAAATTCTATTCCATAAAAACTTACTATTTATTAAATATTTATTATTTTGTGATGTTTTAAAATGTGTAATTTGTAAACAAACAAGTTCACTTGAGAGGAAAATTTCACAAAGTGATTGTAAATGTAAAAAGTTTTTGTTAATAAGTACTTTGTTCTAATTTGAGTAACTGAATTTCAACTTTTGTTACAAAATGTAATTTTCACTAAAATATAATAAATTTCACAAAAGTAACCTTTACTTTTCACAAAATGGGCCCCAAGAAAAATAACTGAACAGATGTGTTACACTCACGCTAAAATGTAAACAAAAGATTGGCGACTGTTTGGATGGCACGATTTCCAAGACTGCGCCAAGCTACTAAATACAAGCTTAATAGCCAGGTTGCCATAAAAGAAAAAACAGTCCCCAAAGTTTGGAGACTTTTTTCTTTTTTTTAACCGATTAATTTTTTTTTTTTTAGCGTGAGTGTAAAGCATGCATCGACCCTTGGCTGTCCTCTTAAAAAATAATAATAAACGCAGTTAAATAAATGTTTCCTAAAAAAACCCACCCTATTACTACATAAAATATTTTACTAAAGTTTGTTTTGTTCTGTTTTTCCGCACCATTTCCAATAATAAAAACAGTTAAATATACCTAAGGAGTGCTTATTTAGTTTTAAAACAAATTAACAATTGCAGAATTCTGACAAAACAGAGCTTCATTTTTACAGATTTTGTTATATAAGAATTTTAGAATGACCTACATAAATTATTTTTTATGCTAAACCATTAATATGTACTAAAATGTTCCATTTTCAATACAAAATTCAGTACAATCATCATTAAATATATCACTTGCAATAAGCCTGTATTATGCATTGAAATGTATTTATTTCAATAAATTGATTTATCTTTTGTGCCATGCTGTCGAAAATTCAAAGAAAATTTTATGTAAATGGCTTTTTTTGCATCATACTATCCGTTTGCATACATTTCACTTAGTTTGGATACTATGATGCAAAATAAACCTTTACATAAATTTTTCTTTCAATTTTCGACAGCATGGCACAAAAGATAAAACAATTTATTGAAATAAAGAACCTTTTAGTAGCTTTTTCGCCAATCTTAAATTTTGCACCCATTAAAACATAAGAATGTTAGTAACAAAAAATTATTATAAATACAGGAAATAATCAAGTTAAAAAGCATTCTTACCTGAAGTATTGCAATAAAAATTATGAAATGTGAAATATAAAAATTTAGCAGTCAAGACAAACTAATAAGAGGCAAGCCAAAGCTAAACTATATGAATAAGTGATATAAGCATAAGCAGATCCATAAGCAACCGATTGGTTGGTTGGCATGGCTAGAGACTTTGGCCACTGTATACTAGCAAAAAAACAATTTCTTATTAAAAATTTTGAAATCATAAATACCAATAATAAATACCAATCGAATTTTATACATGTAATTACGAATTTCTCGTTTTTAAAATTAAAGATAATTCATTTTTCGACTAAATGCAGATTAAAAATATGAATTGTTTGCATCCGAACAAGAAAGAAAATAAGGAGACTCATAATATTAGACCCCTTGACTCATATTACCTTTATTTTTAACCTCATCGACAAAATTAATACTTTTTATGTACCGGATTGACAATAAATTTTTTTATCGCCCGATAGACAAAATTCTTGATTTTTATGCACCCGTTTGATGAAATTTGGGTTTTTTACGTGCAAACTTAACGAAATTAATGTTTTTTCATGCCCGATCAATGAATTTTTTTTTTATGCAAGCGTTTGATGAAATTTGCGTTTTTCATTTGCTAATAAATGAAATTCATGATTTTTACCGGCTTGTTTGATGAAATTTATAATATTTTCTCCCCCTATCGAGAAAATTCATGTTTTTTCTGTGCCGATCGATGAAATTCATGATTTTTGCACATTGATCTACGAAATTCCTGATTTTTATGCTGCAAAATGACGAAATTTGCAATTTTTTCAGACTAATTGGTATCTAATGCAGTTTAATTCATTCGACTCGACAATTTTTATGCACCTCATCGACAAAATTCATACTTTTTACGGGCCGGATTGACAAAAAAAATTTTATCACCCGATTGCCAAAATTCTTAATTTTTATGCACCCGTTTGAAAAAATTTGTGATATTTACGTGCAAACTTTACGGAATTAATGATTTTTTCATACCCGATCAAAGAATTTTTTGATTTTCATGCGACCGTTTGATGAAATTTGCGATTTTCATGTGCTTATAAATGAAATTCATGATTTTTACCTGCTTGTTCGACGAAATTTATGATCTTTTCTCCCCCTATCGAGAAAATTCATGTTTTTTCTGTGCTGATCGATGAAATTCATGATTTTTGCACATTGATCAACAAAATTCCTGATTTTTATGCTGCAAAATAATGAAATTTGCAATTTTTTCAGAGACTAATTGGTATCTAATGCAGTTTAATTCATTCGACTCGACAATTTTTACGCGCTTCATCGACAAAATTCATACTTTTTACGTGCCGGATTGACAAAAAAATTTTTTATCACCCGATTGCCAAAATTCTTGATTTTTATGCACCCATTTGATGAAAGTGATTTTTACGTGCAAACTTGACGAAATTAATGTTTTTTCATGCGCTAATAAATGAAATTAATGATTTTTACCCGCCTGTTTGACGAAATTTATAATCTTTTCTCCCCTATCGAGAAAATTCATGTTTTTTCTGTGCCGATCGATGAAATTCATGATTTTTGCACATTGATCAACAAAATTCATGATTTTTATGCTGCAAAATAATGAAATTTGCAATTTTTTCAGAGACTAATTGGTATCTAATGCAGTTTAATTCATTCGACTTGACAATTTTTACACACCTCATCGACAAAATTCATACTTTTTACGGGCCGGATTGACAAAAAAAATTTTTATCACTCGATTTCCAAAATTCTTGATTTTTATGCACCCGTTTGATGAAATTTGTGGTTTTTACGTGCAAACTTCACGAAATTAATGACTTTTTCATACCCGATCGTAGAATTTTTTGATTTTCATAACGACCGTTTGATGAATTTTGCGATTTTCATGTGCTAATAAATGAAATTCATGATTTTTACCCGCCTGTTCGACGAAATTTATAATCTTTTCTCCCCCTATAGAGAAAATTCATGTTTTTCTTGTGCCGATCGATGAAATTCATGATTTTTGCACATTGATCAACGAAATTCCTGATTTTTATGCTGCAAAATAATGAAATTTGCAATTTTTTCAGACTAATTGGTATCTAATGCAGTTTAATTCATTCGACTCGACAATTTTTACGCACCTCATCCACAAAATTCATACTTTTTACGGGCCGGATTGACAAAAAAAAAATTTATCACCCGATTGCCAAAATTCTTGATTTTTATGCTACCGTTTGATGAAATTTGTGATTTTTATGCTACCGTTTGATGAAATTTGTGATTTTTACGTGCAAACTTGACGAAATTAATGTTTTTTCATGCCCGATCAACGAATTTTTTAATTTTTATGCGAGTGTTTGATGAAATTTGTGTTTTTCATGTGCTAATAAATGAAATTCATGATTTTTATCTGCCTGTTCGACGAAATTTATGATCTTTTCTCCCCCTATCGAAAAAATACATGTTTTTTCTGTGCCGATCGATGAAATTCATGATTTTTACGCTGCCAAATGACAAAATTTGCAATTTTTTCCGAGATTAATTGGTATCTAATACAGTTTAATTTATTCGACTCGACATCGACAGGCTATATTGATTTTAGTTTCAAAATTCACCACCAGGGGCCGCTTTCCTCTCTCGGGTTCTATGTGCCCAATCACCACGCAGTATGGCTTATTCGACTTGAAATCCACAGCCTCAAAGATTTCAGCTATGTCTGCATAGTACAGAGTGCGCCCCCTGATGGTGGAAGATGAAACTAACGGATTTTGCAGCTAACTCGAGTTCTATGGGTCCGATCACAATGCAGTTTGGTTCGAGTCAGCATCGACAGGATATAGATTTTAATTCCAAGTTTCACTACCAGGGGGCGCTTTCCTATCTCGGGTTCTATGGACCCGATCACGACGAGGTATGGCTCATTCGACTCCAAATGGATAGCCTCAAAGATTTCAGCTATGTTTGTATAGAACAGAGTGCGCCCTCTAGTGGTGGAAGATGGAACTAACGGATTTTGTAGCTAACTCGAGTTCTATGGGTCCGATCACAATGTAGTTTGATTCATCGACATGATTTATCGATTTTAGTTCCAAAATTCACTACCAGTGGGCGCTTTCCTTTCTTGGGTACTATGGGCCCAATCACGACGAGGTATGGCTCATTCGACTCTAAATCGACAGCCTCAAAGATTTCAGCTATGTTTGTATAGAACAGAGTGCGTCCCCTGGTGGTGGAAGATGGAACTAACGATTTTTGTAGCTATGGGTCCCATCACAATGCAGTTTAATTTATTCAACTCGGCATCGACAGGATATATCGATTTTAATTCCAAATTTCACGACCAGGGGGCGCTTTCCTATCTCGGATTCTATGGGCCCGATCACGACGAGGTATGTCTTATTCGACTCGAAATCGACAGCCTCAAACATTTGAGCTATGTTTGTATAGAATAGCGTGCGCCCTCTAGTGGTGGAAGGTGGAACTAACAGATTTTGTAGCTAACTCTATTTCTATAGGTCCCATCACAATGTAGTTTGATTCATCGACAGGATATATCGATTTTAGTTCCAAGTTTCACCACCAGGGGGCGCTTTCCTATCGGGTTCTATGGGACCGATCACGACGAGGTATGGCTCATTCGACTCCAAATCGACAGCCTCAAAAATTTCAGCTATGTTTGTATAGAACAGAGTGCATCCCCTGGTGGTGGAAGATGGAACTAACGATTTTTGTAGCTATGGGTCCCATCACAATGCAGTTTAATTTATTCAACTCGGCATCGACAGGATATATCGATTTTAATTCCAAATTTCACCACCAGGGGGCGCTTTCCTATCTCGGATTCTATGGGCCCGATCACGACGAGGTATGTCTTATTCGACTCGAAATCGACAGCCTCAAACATTTGAGCTATGTTTGTATAGAACAGAGTGCGCCCTCTAGTGGTGGAAGATGGAACTAACGGATTTTGTAGCTATGTGCCCCATCACAATACAGTTTAATTTATTCGACTCGGCATCGACAGGATATATCGATTTTAATTTCGAATTTCACCACCAGGGGGCGCTTTCCTATCTCGGATTCTATGGGCCCGATCACGACGAGGTTTGGCTTATTCGACTTGAAATCGACAGCCTCAAACATTTGAGCTATGTTTGTATAGAACAGAGTGCGCCCTCTAGTGGTGGAAGGTGGAACTAACAGATTTTGTAGCTAACTCTATTTCTATAGGTCCCATCACAATGTAGTTTGATTCATCGACTCGACATCGACAGGATATATCGATTTTAGTTCCAAGTTTCACCACCAGGGGGCTCTTTCATATCGGGTTCTATGGGACCGATCACGACGAGGTATGGCTCATTCGACTCCAAATCGACAGCCTCAAAGATTTCAGCTTTGTTTGTATAGAACAGAGTGCCCCCCCTGGCGGTGGAAGATGGAACAATCGGGTTTTGCCATGCATTTTCATACTTCTAATTGTGTTACTCTCTCGCTGTATAATTTAAAAGTTGAGTCTTGGATTCCTCTCCCTGGGCCACCACCCTCATATTTTTATTGGGGTCCAAGGGGTCTTTTTTAGCATTTCTTTAAAATTTTATTCTAATGATTAATTTATACCCTATGCTTAATTTTGACTAATTGACATTTTCATCAATATACTTAAAAAAGTAATGATATCAGTACAAAAACCCTTAACGGGTTAAAAGTTGTGACGCAGCACTTTGTTTTGGCTCTATAAATTTTAAATATGGGTCTTAAAAGTAATGATATCAAATTTAAGTGACGCTATGTTAATAATTTTTTTTTTAATCATAATTTTCTTTTTAGTTTTATTTATATTCACAGGTGCAATTATTATCTTAATATGAAAAAAATATATAGAACTTATTCGCTGATGCTTTTTCATTCACATCTCTCATGAATTCAAAATATGGGTTTTAAAAGAAATGATATCAAAATTTGAGTGACACCTTGACGTGAATTTAATAGGACTCTTTTAAAATTTAATTTAAATTATTTTTGGTTTGTCTTCTAAAGTATATTTACACATACAAACAATACTTTTAATTTTTCAATACACTTTTAAATATATTACTTTCACTGAGCCTATATTATGTATTGAAATGTATTTATTTCAATAAATTGATTTATCTTCTGTGCCACGCTATCCAAAATCATAAGTAAAATTTATGTAAATGATTATTTTGCGTCATAGTATCCAAACAAGGGGAAATGTATGCAAGTGGATAATATGACGCAAAATAATCATTTACATAAATTTTACTTATGATTTTGGATAGCGTGGCACAGAAGATAAATCAATTTATTGAAATAAATACATTTCAATACATAATATAGGCTCAGTGAAAGTAATATATTTAAAAGTGTATTGAAAAATTAAAAGTATTGTTTGTATGTGTAAATATACTTTAGAAGACAAACCAAAAATAATTTTAATTGAATTTTAAAAGAGTCCTATTAAATTCACGTCAAGGTGTCACTCAAATTTTGATAACATTTCTTTTAAAACCCATATTTTGAATTCATGAGAGATGTGAATGAAAAAGCATCAGCGAATAAGTTCTATATATTTTTTTCATATTAAGATAATAATTGCACCTGTGAATATAAATAAAACTAAAAAGAAAATTATGATTAAAAAAAATTATTAACATAGCGTCACTTAAATTTGATATCATTACTTTTAAGACCCATATTTAAAATTTATAGAGCCAAAACAAAGTGCTGCGTCACAACTTTTAACCCGTTAAGGGTTTTTGTACTGATAGAGAATACCGCTATTTTAAATCTCAGCTAATAATGTTCCAAACTTCTCGAAAAAAGTTCCATTTTTACTAAATTATCGTAAAAATCAGCATTCATAGCTTCGAGGTGCATTTCTAGACAGCAGTTACCAGTATTTCCGAATAATAGTATAAGCCAAATTTCAAATTAAGTTCATAGCTAACCAAACAAACGAATTTTTAAAAACGCATAGTGGTCCTACTAATTAGTCATCTGCTGAAGGGCACTTGAACATCTCCTCCCCTCGGCACCTCACTCAAAGTTATTTTCTCTAACTGTGCCTTATTTCAGTAACTTGGCTAACAATGTTCTCATCTTCTCGAAACCAGCTCATTTTTGCAGCACTCCTACTATACAGTACCGTAGGCAGCGGGGACCTGTCTCCGAATTTCGTTCGGAAAGAAGTTTTTTTAGAACAGAATGCTCCCTTGGCGATGGAAGGGGGAAATAAAAGATTTTCTTTAGCGTACGAGCATGCCCAGCATACGGTGTCGAAGTCATCGTAGACCGTGGCCAGAGATCCGTTTTTTAAGAGATTTAAGTTTATTATACGGGCTCGGACAACGCCAGGCAGATCAGATAGTCTGTTAAAAACGCGATAAAATGTTCTGTAAGTTACAGTCACCAACCAATTCCACTTAACGATTACTCTTATTCTTTTGCGGCAATGAAATTTTAGCGATTCCATTCCTCTTGGTTTGAGTTTGTATTTTTCCTAAAAAAATAGGAATCCTTACATATTATGATGTTCGTTTTCTACCGAAAAATATTAAGTACCATCTATAGACGAAAAATTTTGCTACATCGACGATGTCCATCGCACCCACCGGATACTGATTTTTTGGAAAATATAAAAGTTCATTTCTTTCCTGCAAAGTGCACAAGTCACCTTCAACCATGTGATTTGAGCCTGATTAAGAATCTAAAAATGCATTATAGAAATCAGTTAGTTCAACTCGCTATTCGAAGCATTGAAGAGCCTTATCCCAAGAAAATAAGTGTTCTCGATGCAATGAATATAATTTCGTTGGCTTGGTCTCAGGTAACAAAGACAACAATAAAAAACTGTTTCATAAAAGCTGGATTTGCACATCAAAATTCCGATGATAATGAGGGTGATGACGTAAGCGACTATGATACAATAATCAATGCCGTGAATTGCATTGAAACATTAAGAACTTATTTTGTTTTCCACAATACCAGCGAAAAAACTTTTTAGGCCCTTGACTCATTGCACAAATCATTAATTACAACTCAGCGTCAGCCATCTCGTCAAACAATCATAGACAATTTTTTTGTAATACTACGTAAAATGATCAAAAGAAAAAATAAAGGTACGTACATTTAAATTGCTTAGTGTATTTTTTCTTCTTTTTTTTTCTTTTTTCTTTTTCTTTCTTTCTTTTTCTTTTTTTTTTCTTTTTCTTTTTTTTTTGTTATTTGTTTGTTTTGGTTTGTTTGATTTATAAATTTATGTAAATCAACACGTTAAAGATTAAAATTAAGTAAAAGCAAAATTAATTCTAGAAAAACTATTGTACGACGTTTTTTGGTAGTCCCTTCGGCGTCGTATAAACTATGCTACACTGTACTTCCATTTTATTTTTTTTGTAATAAAACTCACGTTTTGAAATGACTAACTTAATTGAAAACATTTTAACCCGCTTTTTTAGTAAGCCAATTTACCCCAGTCGTGGGGTAATTTGGTGTAGTGGAGCACTTTATTAACAGGTTTTTACGAGTAATACTATACAAATTGAAATAGTGTATTCTTAACTATTAAGTAGACAAGGATTATGACATTATGAGCAGCTCTGTTTTCTTTAATGAAAGCTTTAGTGAAAAATAAATTTAAAAAAACATCAAATATAAAAATTGTAATCTTTGTATTCTTTTAATTATAAAGTATTTTTTAAACAATTATAAGAAACTAAGCGTTAAAAAAAATCATTCAGCATGTTTTATTGCAAATAATCTGTTATATAACCATCTCTTTATAAGTGATACATTTCTATATGTCTTTTTTTTACATAAATCAACGACAGTAACTATAATAATTTCTGTTAATTATCTTTAAAAAATGTCAGTTTTATTTTTCATCAAAATTGAACTAATTAAATGTATGAATCTTTTTCTTTTTTTCTGAAACCTATCTCATTACAGAACTTTAGCGAAAATTAGTTATCAGCATAAAATATTCTGTCAAGTTTCAATCTTTACTTATTGATTTTTAATTGACCCAATCAGCAAAGACTTTCTTCTCTTACAGACTAAGTTATTTTTATGTTGTATAAATTATCTGTTGGAGGATGTGAAAACAAACAAAACTGCAAAAAAGGTCTCCTTTTCTTAAGAGGTCTCCTTGAAATATATCTTACTCATATTGAAAAAATCATGCGTCAAGCATAGGTTATTTAACACTTTTCAACACTTCCAAAATAATTTTACGAATGTTTACCGTTTAATAAGGTGAAAGATGATATATAATGTAAACAAAGTCAAGGTCAAACCGTGCGGGGAGACTTATCTTTCGGCTTAAGCTCAACTAGCCCCGCCCAGCAGGTTTGTTTACCTATTTATACTGAGCATTACTAAATTAAATTTTGTGATATTAAATAATAATTATACTATGTAATGCTGAAATACAAATTCTGAAAATACAAGATACCAAAAATACAAATTCTGAAAATAAAATCTACCAATCCTAACGAGCAATACTAAGTACAACTATGTGATACTGAGCAATAATACCACCATGTAATAATACTGTATGATGCTGAAGTACATAATAATAATGATAGAAGTAAGTACTAAATTAACAATAATGAATGAATAAATAATACTAGAGTAAAAAATTATAAATTATTCTAAAAATACTAAATAACACTTTATGATATCATTAAGAATAACTAAATTGTTAAGTTTAGAGTTTATGTAGTGTCTAAAGGGCCTTATGAGTATTAGAAGTCCACTTCATCCTCAACCTCCGCTAAGTCCAATGGATGCAGCATGAATAAGTATTGACTGCTTTCTAGCACAAACAAACAATCTGTTATTTTTTTAACAATTTTTGGTTGTTTCAGCACGTAGGCAAACCAGGACGACAGATTGGAAAACACATAACATATTTAAAAACTCAGTTTCATTAATTACCAAAAATATTCAAAAAAAATATCCGAATTATTTTATACAGCCATGTATATGATCTATAGTATCCCTGTATATGTACTACATATAATGCTAAATTTTAGTTGAGTTAGAAAACGCGTCGCACAGTTTAAAGTTCATTTTCTGGAAATACCGCCAATGAACGGAAAATGTGCTTGAAAACTTTTATGCTGCCCTGTATATGATCTATAGAATTTATACACACCAAGTAACAGACAAAAAATCAGTTCCATTTAAATGCGCGTTCAGCAACTGAAAACGCACTTTCAACAATTATTGTTAACAGACAATACCGAATTATTTTGTGTGCCCTTCTAAATGAAAGATGAATGCTATACACACAATATTCTATGGTAAATCTCTTGTAATGCACCTTAGTGATATGTATCAATTTCAATATGTTTGAAATTGTGTAACATTATTAAAATAAATCGCAAAGGATTTTTCCACCAGACCGTAATGTAACGTAATACTTTTGAGTGTCTCTGTAAAAAACTATAAGTGCTACACTTAAGTGATTGTTAAATTTATATTTTTGTGGTCTTATTTCATGTAAATTCAATGTGCAATAATGGTTAGTGGTTTTAGTTGAGATAAATCATGGGTTTGGTATGAGCTAACGGAAATGCCTCACTTTTAAAATCAATGATTTGTTTCTTTGAATGGACTTTTATAATACTTTTGAGGGTCTCTCTAAAAAACTATAAGTGCTACACTTAAATGATTGACTTAATTTATATTTTTGGTGGTCTTATTTCATGTATATTCAATATGCAATAATGGTTAGTGGTTTTAGTTGAAATAAATCATGGTTTTAGTATGAGCTAATGGAATTGCCTCACTTTTAAAAGCAATCAGTTTCTTTGAATGGAATATAATGGAAATAACAAAAAATTTAATGTTTTATTTCATTCCATTTTTGTTTTATTTCAATATTTCATTTTTCTTTAGAAAAGTAACATAAAATAAATTAGTTTGTTATGAAAAATGTAGAAAAAGTATTTAGTAATAATTTGTATGCATATAATTACATTTCTTAATTTAGATAGATAAGATATTTAAAGTATACATGATGAAATTCTGATTGTCTTATTAATATTATGCAACATAAAAAATATATATTTCTATTCAAAGTAGTCTTGCCTCACTTTCAGAGTAAACGCATTTGAAGTAGCGTTGAACAAATAAAGTACTAGCAACAAATTGCTACTTCTATTAAAATATATGTATTGTGAATTAATTAAAAACCTTTTTTTGTTGTTATTTTGTAATAAGATTTTGCTTTAACTATTTTTTTTCACGAAGGGGACTGTCCAACGGCTCATTTGTAGATTCTAATCAATAAATTGTAAAATTAAATATTATTCTACAGTTGTTTTAACTATATATCCAATAACTATATATCCAATTTAATATAATGAATCTACACACGAAGAGAATTTATGTTAGTAAAATAACTTTATTTATATGGATTTGTTGACAATTGTTTGGTATCTTTAATTAAAAGTAAAAGAAAAAATCATACAATTTGTGATTGTATAATATTTAGTATGCAGTTTTATTTATTTTGAATTAAATAAAAGCTGCTGAAAGTAGTAAGATTTCTAAATTCTCTTTAAAAAAATCGAACGAATTAAATGCGTGGAACTTTCTCTCTTCTTTTCAAACTTATCTCATTACCGATTCTTTTCCAAAACTTATTTGTCAGCAGAAAATTTCTGCATCTTTCTTTCTTTATTCAGTGTTTTTTTTTTTTT
The DNA here is from genome assembly GCA_963931845.1 of Maratus michaelseni. Classification (NCBI taxonomy): domain Eukaryota; kingdom Metazoa; phylum Arthropoda; class Arachnida; order Araneae; family Salticidae; genus Maratus; species Maratus michaelseni. The sequence continues at coordinate 176,868,344 of OZ007594.1, forward strand.
TTTTTACATTATCAGCAAAATATTTTCTTCATTTACTAAGTCATTTTTAACTGTATTTGCTTGAGCCATCCTATGTGTACAGCATGAAAGTTTATCTTTTCTGATACCAAAAAGAGGATAGTTTGTAATCCATAACACAGTTCACTTGTATTCTATCAATTTCTCTTATGTTCTTATAGAAACGAATTTTATTTTAATGAATCCATAATCTAAATCTTTTTCTTCTTTTCCGTTTCAGTTCACATTGGTTTTTATATTACATTTCTGTTGTGGTGAAACGGAAATGTTATTGAACTCCAGAAATACTTCTGAAATTCTTACAATAAAGTAATGGGATTATGTGTACATATTTTGGCAGAAAAAAACAAACTATTTCATTAATTAATTATTAAGTTAATTTAATTAGTAAAAACCAACTCTGTTGGAAAGTATATACTCGGATGTACCAGAATTTAAGGGCTGTGCGTATATAACGTTATCAGTTCTTTTAAGTTTGGAGACCCCCCCTCCCACAAGATGCGTTTTCATTCCTCGACCCTTGCCCTTTATGATATCTTTATCAACGTCAAAAAATTCTTTTTATTTTTACACTTGTTTTTACTTTTTTACGTTTGCAGTGATTTACAGATATGCTTACAGCAGTGATATGCATACTTTACGGATTCAAATGAACAGAAGAAGTCAATAAAATATCATTATCGTACATGAAATAACTTTATATCTAATAACATTTAAAATAGATAGTTACTATTTCAAAGTATATTAATAATAGGTATTTGTTACATAATGAATTCAAGAGTAATATTGTCTTCATGTACGTTTTGTATACCTCTAACCAGGCCCCTACCTGCCGGGCATGACTGCTAGCTTGACGAGATAGTACCTGGGAGTGGAGCTATATTTGCCTAATCACAGCATGGCCACCCGACAGTAACTTTGTTGGCATCGCTGCAGTGTTCTCTAATGGTTTTCTACAGTTCTCTTTGCTTGCCGGTTCAAGGTTTCTATTAAACTCTGTTGAATTTGCAGATTTAGAAAAAGTAAAAATTACGGAAGAGAAAGGAATTGGTCACGTAATTTAGAACCTTGATCAGATGAAGTAACCTTCACCTGTCTAGGCACCCCCAGAGGTATAATTCATAGGGAATTTGGAGGACTTTACACCCACGACGAATTTTACATGCACCATATATTGTAAAATTATCATAGGAAGAGGCGCGAGAACGCAGAAATTACTCTGTTAAACATTGACAAGCACATATATTAAAACGATGAAGACGGAAACAAAAACATAGAATCTTTAAGTAAGAGCTCTAATTTAACTACTGTCGTTGAGTAGAACATGAACAAAGTTGGTCACCTGACATCGAATAATTCAACTCATGAAATATATCTTGAAAGTAATTGTTTAATAACATCAAATATATTATCATCACCACGTCAACTCGATGACAGGTTTCGTCGTATGCGAGTGCGTTTGTAGCGCCATCTGTAGGGCAGCCTCAGAAACCACACTGTAGATAATCACATATTTTACTGAACTCAAGTCTTTTTTATGACATTCTTTATCTTCGATATTTGATCAAAGGCCCTATTGCGTGAAAATCAAGGATTTTATATTCTGGCCATGGAATGACTACTTATAATAAAAGCATCCATAATTAACTGACCCTCTCTAGTTCTCCTTTTGACTAATCCATTTACTCTAACTATAAGTCTTAAATCACATACTAGATGGAACCCGTCAAAATTTGACGGCAAACAACTTGATAGTACCATAAAATTAAATTTTATAGTTGCTTTAACTTGACAAATTTCATAGTGGGGAGCATAATATGATTAAGCGATCACAGACCTTTCCATCGCTATATCACATGAGGTTGTGTGCAAAATTTAGAAAGTACCTCTTGGGGGGAGGGGCAAAGTGAGGAGATGGGCTTTGGAGATGCATAATATGATTAAGTGGTCACAGATCTTTCCATAAATATATCACATGAGGGTTGTGTCCAAAATTTAGAAAAGTGCCCCCTTAAGGGGGGGGAGTGGCGGGATGGACCCCGAAGATGCATATGATTAAGCAGTCACAGACCTTTCCAACAATATGACATGATGGGTGTCAACAAAATTTAGAAAAGTACCCATTGGGGGGGGGGCAAAGTGAGGAGATGGACATCGGAGATGCATAATATGATTAAGCAGTAACAGACCTTTCCAACAATATGTGACTTGAGGGGTGTCAACAAAATTTAGAAAGTATCCCTTGGGGGGGGAAGTGGGCAGATTGACATTGGAGATGCATAATATGATTAAGTGGTCACAGACCTTTCAAATGATATATGACATGAGGGTTGTGTGTAAAATTTAGAAAGTACGTTGGGGGGGGGGCAAAGTGCGGAGATGAACATCGGAGATGCATAATATGATTAAGCAGTCACGGACCTTTCCAACAATATACAACATGAGGGGTGTCAACAAAATTTAGAAAGTATCCTTTTGGGGGGGGGCAAAGTGGGGAGATGGACATCGGGGATGCATAATATGATTAAGTGGTCACAGACCTTTCCAATGATATATAACATGAGGATTGTGAGCAAAATTTAGAAAGTACCGCTTGGGGGGGGGTGGCAAGTGGGAAGATGGACATCGAAGATGCATAATATGATTAAGTGGTCACAGACCTTTCAAATGATATATAACATGAGGGTTGTGTGTAAAATTTAGAAAGTACGTTGGGGGGGGGGGCAAAAGTGGGGAGATGAACATAGGAGATTCATAATATGATTAAGCAGTCACGGACCTTTCCAACAATATACAACATGAGGGGTGTCAACAAAATTTAGAAAGTATCCTTTAGGGGGGGGGGGCAAAGTGGGGAGATGGACATCGGGGATGCATAATATGATTAAGTGGTCACAGACCTTTCCAATGATATATAACATGAGGGTTGTGAGCAAAATTTAGAAAGTACCGCTTGGGGGGGGGTGGCAAGTGGGAAGATGGACATCGAAGATGCATAATATGATTAAGTGGTCACAGACCTTTCAAATGATATATAACATGAGGGTTGTGTGCAAAATTTAGAAAGTACATTGGGGGGGGGGCAAAGTGGGGAGATGAACATCGGAGATGCATAATATGATTAAGCAGTCACGGACCTTTCCAACAATATACGACATGAGGGGTGTCAACAAAATTCAGAAAGTATCCCTTGGGGGGGGGGGCAAAGTGGGGAGATGGACATCGGAGATGCATAATATGTTTAAGTGGTCACAGACCTTTCCAATGATATATAACATGAGGGTTGTGAGCAAAATTTAGAAAGTACCCCTTGGGGGGGGGGCAAGTGGGAAGATGGACATCGGAGCTGCATAATATGATTAAGTGGTCACAGACCTTTCCAATGATATATAACATGAGGTTTTATGAGCAAAATTTAGAAAGTTCCACTTGGGGGGGGGGGTGGTTGGAGGCAAGTGGGGAGATGGACATCGAAGATGCATAATATGATTAAGTGGTCACAGACCTTTCTAATGATATATAACATGAGGGTTGTGAGCAAAATTTAGAAAGTACGTTGGGGGGGGCAAAGTGGGGAGATGAACATCGGAGATGCATAATATGATTAACCAATCACGGACCTTTCCAACAATATACGACATGAGGGGTGTCAACAAAATTCAGAAAGTATCCCTTGGGGGGAGGGGGGCAAAGTGGGGAGATGGACATCGGAGATGCATAATATGATTAAGTGGTCACAGACCTTTCCAATGATATATAACATGAGGGGGCGAGTGGGAAGATGGACATCGGAGATGCATAATATGATTAAGTGGCCACAGACCTTTCCAATGATATATAACATGAGGGTTGTGTGCAGAATTTAGAAAGTACCCCTTGGGGGGGGTGGTTGGGGGCAAGTGGGGAGATGGACATATCGGAGATGCACAATACGATTAAGTGGTCACAGACCTTTTCAATGATATATAACATGAGGGTTGTGCGCAAAATTTAGAAAGTACCCTTTGAGGGGGGGGGGGGGCAAAGTGGGGAGATGGACATCAGAGATGCATAATATGATTAAGCAGTCACAGACCTTTCCAACAATATATGACATGAGGGGTGTCAACAAAATTTAGAAAAGTGCCCCCCTTAGGAGGGGGGGAGTGGCGGGATGGACCCCGGAGATGCATAACATGAATAAGCGGTCAAAGACTTTTCCAGCGATGTATCACATGAGGGGTGTGTGCAAAATTTAGAAAAGTGTCCCACTTGGGGGGAGTGGGGGGATGGACTCCCAGAAATGCATAACATGAAAAAGAGGTCACAGGCGTTTCAACTTGCAACTTTTTTCTCGAAGGCATTTGACAATAGTAAATTTTTTTTACCCAATACAATTTAACGATATTCTTAATTTTTTTGCGTAATTCGTCAAACGTTCATGGAAAAAATCATGAAATTCGCTAATCAATAGTTGATAAATTATAAAATTCAACAATCAATAGCAGCAAAATTGGTCAATTGATAACGGAAAAATCACGAAATTCATCAAATGGTCTACCTAAAAAAACTGTCCTGCACACTGATGTGATGATCAAAAGGGTTTTGAAGTATAGGACAAAATTAGCACTTGCCAAACAGCGAGTAATACTGAAAATTTTGTATTTTATCACGTTTTGTATTTCACGTGAAAAAATGTATTTTATCAAAGAATCGCTGGAAAATGCGAATTTCGTTAAGGATTGCGAGAAAAATGCGAAATTCTTCAAAGGATCGCTGAAAAAACACGAATTTCGTCAAAGAATTGCTGAAAAAACATGAATCTCGCCCAATAACAGAAAAATCATGGTTCATAATCATTATATCTAGTAGTATCCAGTACTGGCTAAACTTAATAGTCACACTCGCCAATTGCGATGATTGAATGTAAAATGAAATTTTTTTTCCCGCTGTCACTCAAAGAATTTTGAAACCATTTGATGAAGTTTTTCCCGAAACCATTTTGTAAATTTACCGATTTTTTCTTCAAAATCATTTTTCAACAATATTCGACCCAATACGCATGCGTAAAAAAAAAACACCGGCCATGAAAATGAGGGTCTATTACTGTCTCTAGAAACGTGTTTGGGATCATCTCCTGTTTTTTTTTTCTTGCACGTTGCATTAAAGCTAGGAAGATATTTATATAGAACTCACTGTGGAGTGTTCAGAAGGTATTTATTTTATTTATTATAATTTGTATGAATACTTAGGTGTCCATTTCGGATTTACTGTTTAAAAATGAATTTAGGCTCATTTAACATTCGCGAAATCAATCCCGATGGAAATTGTGGTTTTAGATCTCTATCATTTTGTTTATATAGTACAGAAAATAATTATTCAAATGTACGTAAAAATATCGTAGAACACGTAATACAAAATTGGACCATAGTCCGTTTTTTATCGGGGATGAATCTTATGGTGTTCCGATTGCTAATGAAAACGATTATGTAAATATATGGTTCTTCATAGAAGTATGTGCTTCTTCACATTTCAATAGAAGCATTGTTTAAATTAATATAATTCTACAAATATGATGCAGTTTTAAAATATTGAGTAATGATTAATACTGTCAAGGAATCTACTCATATACGTAATTAAGTTTTGGTACTTCTCTATTATCTCATCGACCACTTTTCATCACAAAAAACTATCGCCAAACTGTAACGCCAAATAAACGGGAGAACGTTGTCATTAATACGCGCAAATGTTGAATTAAAAACCACTTGATGACATAACAAACACGTATAATGCTTCCGACATCAAGTAAATGGGACTGCATTTTTGGCATTTAATCATACAGTTTGGCGATAGTATTTTGTTATGAAAAGTGGACGATGGGATAATAGAGAAGTACCTAAGTTTTTTATACCAAGTTTGAAAATTTATCTTTTTTTGACATTTAAAAAAAATAACAGAAAAAAACATTACAAATTTGCCCATTTGCTCAGCGGTCAAAGGATTAAGTAAATAAGTAAATATTAATGATTAGCGGAACTGGTTCTAGCTATGAAGTAATATTATTTTGCTCAAAAACCCCCAACAAAAAAATAATTACAAAGAATAAGTAATCGTCTTTAAATATACAAAAAACAATGTGATTAATGGGCAGGATTTTTTTACATATAACATTTTTTATATACAAAAGGAAAACCGAAATAACCTCATTCATTTCACCCGATGTCAAAAAGTTTTTTTTTCCACATTCTTGGGCAAAGCACTAAATCAATAAAATCACCAATTTGTGACAAATTATGAGTTTCATATGAATCGCCCATGAGCGGACATGCAAACTGGTAAAAAATGAATGTAATAAATTAAAACATTCAAGATTTGTATACATACAAACAATACAATGTAAATATTAATATTGTTACATGATACATTGTTTGTATACATACTTCTTTGTATACATATATTGTTTGTATACATACAAACAAATATAATGTAAACATTATTCAAATATTAAGAGATTCTAAAGATTTGTATACATACAAACAATATAATGCATACATACTCTTTACAAATAAAATAGCACACTTATATAATGACAAAACTTTTAAATCGAATAGAGATAGTATATTTCTGTTAAAAAATAATGCTAAAGTTCAGACTTATATATATTATACATTCACATAAAGCTAGTCACATTCCTGCATATTTATTAAATATTTAGTTGCTAAATACAGAAATAATATTTTATAATTTATATTCAGACGCTCAGATTCGCTTTTTTCGAACAAATAATAATAAAAATATTACTGCCGTGCGTACTGTCTTTTGACATTATATTTACATAATCGTTTTCATTAGCAATCGGAACACCATAAGATTCATATCCGATCATAAACGGAATATAAGTGGTCCAATTTTGTATTACATGTTCTACTATATTTTTATTTACGATTGAAGAATTATTTTCTGTACTATATAAACAAAATGATTTGATTTCGCGAACGTTAAATGAACCTAAATTCATGTTACACAGTAAATCCGAAATGGATACCTAAGTATTCATTCAAATTACAATAAATACAACAATCCTAATAATATTATAAATCTGATTGTGTGCAAATGTTAGGCTGAAGCCAGCGTCAAAATGAAGCATTTAATTATCCTGTATCTTTGCATATAAGTTGATTATAACCCTCAAATGAATATAGGCTGAGTTTCGTTTATTTTATTTCAATATTTTTCTTAAAAATTAAAATTTTCATTATTTTCATAGAGAATAAATGGACATTTTTTCGTATATTTTAAAATGGTTGGTTGGTTTGCTTGGTTTGGCCCAAAGGGCCCGGTTTTTCAGCTTTTTTTTAAATGGTTAAATTTATTTTACCGTTGCTAATACTTTATCGTTGCCAATATGAAATAAAACCCCTGAGTAATAATTTTTAATCAACAATTTATTTTCACGTGAAAAATATTCATGTTAAAAATGAAAAGGAATTATTTAAGAATTAAACAGAATATGAAATGATGTCATATTAGAAATAAAACGTGCGTTTTCAAATATTTGATAAAATTATATTATTGATATTTGATATTACAAATATTTGATTCAATACAAAGTGCATAAATACGAGTAAGTATGGAAAAGAAGCGAATATGATGTCATATATAGAAGAATAAAACAGATTTGTTTTGATGTTAAAATAAAATGATCTTGGGTTATCAAATTATTTGTGATTAATTTCTCTTATTTTTTTCTTTTTCACATGAAAAGAATTATTTTAAATGTACGTAATATATGTATTTTAAATGTATGTGTTGTAAATTAAAGTTCTGTGTTTTAAAAGAAATGAGTGAAAGATTTATATTTTTAATTAATTCAATACAAATGATGGGATAGGTTGGCGATTTATCGTCTGCACACGGCTAGCATAAAGTTACCATATTTTTAATTTAAATTTTAAAAAGTAAAAAAATAAATAAAAAATAAATATGGGATGGCAAATGTCAATGATATGCATCGCAAAATTATCCGTATCGAAAATCAGAAAATCTTAATAAAAATAACTATAATTTTTAAAAGAAAGTTGCTTTTCTCATAAAGTCTAAAGATTTAATATGATTATGTCGAAGTAACAGCATTTTTCCTCTATCATTTTTCCACAATCGAAACACATTTGTAAATCGTCGTTTCGAACCGGAATTTAATATTACATTTCTTTTAGTTTTAAAATAGGAAAAACTTTGTTGTCTTTTTTAAAAATAGCTTTTTTTAAAGTTGTTTCGTAATAGATTTTTGTAATGTCTTGTAGGATAAGAAAAATTGCATAGATTTTAAAGCAATGTTTAAGTAAAATTACAATATTTTTTTAACTTAAAAAACAACAATGTTATCGAAAAGAAAATCGATTTTACCAAGAAATTCGCGTAATGCAAAAGCAAAGAAGAAATCAAAAAGTAATGAATCTTTTCTTCCAGCCGAATTGTGTAAACTTGAACAAGCCGATCGTGCCAATTCATAACATTATAAACGTGAAAGCGCGTTCTATATAGTAGAATTTTTTTTACATATAGGTAGAACATTTCCGAGAATAGGAAGGTTAGGGGTCTAAAATTAGGTCCATAGTCAATTTGCCTTTTTTTATCAAGTGAAATTTGGCGCAAAGTTAAATACATTGTTGTAACCAGATTTGTTTTTGGCGTGGTAAACACTTAATGGTATTTCAGATGATCATTTCCCCGCTCACCTTTGATGTCAACTATGACGGTAAAACATATTAAAAAATATTAGCCGATAATTTTCTAATTTTCTTATTGCTTCATGATGTAAATATACATCCTGTTTCATACTTTAAACCTGAATCGGTCATGCCATTGTCGTTCAATTTTTATTCCCAATCCTAACCCTAATCGTATCCTATCCTAATCCGGATAATAACTTTAAATAATATTCTTTGACATGAATATGTAAATGAAATCAATATCCATAAATGGAATGAATGGAAAACAGAATAAATAGAAATGGCAAAATAAAATAACAAGAAAGTACATTTATTCGACACCTAACCCTAGAGAAAGCGTAAAAAATTTCAAGCGCATGAAATAAATTAAAATAATCTTATATATACTAACAAAAATATGTAAATTTAGATCATCAGATTTGTGTCGTCGGTATTTATTTGCTTATAGTGTTCTTGACGCGATAGAGAAAATATCGAGGTTAAATTGGGCAGAATTTAAAGTACTTTCCAGCAACCTTTATTTACATTTTAGAATCGCATCAGATTGTTATATCTTTGTAAAATAGCTATCAATGTATAAAATCCACAAGCAGTTTGTTCACTATTTACACCACTTAGCGTGAAGCACTTAATTTAATATATACATAAACAAGATAATGTAGTAAGAAATATATAACATATGTCTATGCAAATAAACAATATAATAATGCCCATTTAGCAATGCACACATATACCAATTGTACACCAAATACCATCTAAAATGCACTGTTGTATAGAAGAATTCTGCCAGTGTTGTTTTTCGTTTTACGAAGAGGAATTTCTCGATTTTCACGATTTTACTTGGCCCTCCTTTTTGCATTAGTTGCAGTTTCATTTTCGCGATTGTATATATTATTTGGCATGAAATTTCACTTTTTTAAGACTGGGTTATGTCAAGGCCCCTATAGCAAAGAAATACCGTATGGTCTCCTATAAAATGTGATAAAGCTTTGGTTAATTATATATGTTGTTAATTATCAAGTAAAATGTTTTGCTAAATTAATGCATTTATTCTTTTTTTAATGTTACGTGAACGAAGTCATGGGTAACAGCTAGTAAATAAAATAAATACCTTCTAAACACTTCACAGTTTTTTATATAAATATCTTCCTAGGTTTAACGCAACGCGGAAAAAGCCATCAAACAACAGGAGTTGATCTTGATCCCAAATACGTTTGGAGACAGGAATAGACCCTCGGCCTCATTGGCCGGTCCTTTTTTGACGCATGCGTATACGGTCGAAATTCGATGGAATTATTTGACATTTTTAGCAAACAGCTTTAAATATATGGATATATTACCGTCAAATAAACTATAGTCACAGAAAAGGTCCAGTACACATGCGTCACTCAATTGTGTGTCACTTACACCTGTCCCTAATAAAAAAATTATTTAATTTATTAATTTTAGTTTTTCTTCATCCTATTGTCAGCCAGATTATTAAGTTATGTTTTAACAGTGGGAAAGTTCTTAATAATTATTAATAGCTTTGTATTTTTATGGCAAAGTAGGTGACAAGACAAAAATGTTTGGAAACGTTTCATAAGACAGAAATATAGATTTAAATGAAGCAAAAAATTCACTGGAAGGTTAGCGCATCTTAAACTTCATTTGGTAATCTACTAAACGTGACATTTTAAAAAATAAATATTTATATAATTTTCCAAAAACAAACAAACAAAAAAACAAAAACCTTAATTCGCTATTAGTGAAACACATATTGAGATTGGATGACAATACGCAAAATGTTTTACTAAATGCACATTTATTTTATAGCATTTTCCTATACATTTGAAAATATCAAGATCTTCTAGAAACTCTGGATCTACTATAGAATCCTAAGAAACTGTTATCCACAATTTGCAAAACACAATGCATCTTAAATTTTCTTTTCGCCCTGGTATGTTAATTAGTTCATATTCTGATATTAGTTTAAAATTTTCACAGAATCTTATGTCCAGACCAATAAAAAGACAAAGTCATATTTACGAGTTAACCTTTTCCGGCACAAACAAATTCTGTCGTAAAATGCGTATTTACTGACTGAACACCGGAATTTACAAACGACTTTTTTAGAAAATAAGAACTCCTTATTTTAAGCTTTCATTGTCGAAGCAAAATTTTATTAAAATATTCTTGGTGCCGAATGCAAGTTTGGAATTAAAATTAGGTGTGCCCGGAGTGGGACCACTGTGTCGGAAAGGGTTAAAATAATAATCCCATATTCGAAAAAATTTTATAATACTTACACCGAAAATATATGATGAGCCCATACGTCAAAAAACAAAGTTTTAATAAAAAATTAAAAATTCGAAATTTTAAATCGAAATCTAAAATATTGTTATCTCCCCAAATTCTGCGGATTTTATTTCTTTTAACCCATTTTCGGCCAAAGGTGCGTAAACGCACCATTTCAATAAATATATTTTTATTAACACTGTGACGTATATTTTTCACTAATTTTATTTTTCTGCTATTTTTAAGGGTTCTGGAGACATTTATAAAATATTAGTAATTCAATTGAAGTAATCGCTTTCTGTTGAGAAATTTTCAAAATACGCTGGTTTTTTACTTGAAACGATTATTGACAAACTCGACTTTGTGAAAATGTATAATTATTCCACTTGAGATAAGTCATGTGTTTTTATAATGGAGTAAAGTTGCAAGTTCTGTAAATAAAATAAAAATAAAACAAATACTATAAGAAAACTTAAAATTTTTTATTTAAATTTAATGGTAACTTAATAATGGTAACGTCAAATTAAATAAAATATTATTTTTCATGCACGAAACTTTTTTGGTGTCTTAATGAATGTAATTTAAGCAAATTTCAATGCAAATAATACCACATTTTATAAAATTTCTATGCTTGGCCTAAAATGGGTTAAGCATACGAGAAAAAATATCTCTCATTTGATGTTTATTTTATATAATATATTTTTCATATAAATATAATAATATTGTTTATTTTTAAAAATCCCTATCAAATGTTTCTCGAATAGTTTTAAGATAGTGTAACCTGTTTCTACATATATTTAATCAAGTAGTACGTGATAGGAAGAGTATTATGCTCTCTCATCTCATATTTATTTCTATTCCATGCGTTCATTCATTTCTTTTTTGCACATGTTAAGGTCCCTGACGAACATTTTTCATGTAAGATGAGTTTCTTAGCCATATCAAGTGAATTAGCCGAATTCACGCGCATTTCTATGCATAATAAATAAATTTACATTGTTACTTGTGTGACAGATAAAAACCTCTTTAAACGTTTATTTCGAATTTGTATATATAAGCTAGAACGGGTATTATTATTATGCGTATGAAAATGAACGAAAAAGGTTTTAAAGTAAGGTTTTAAATAACTAGCAACTTCGTGTGAGTTTTTTAAATCATTTAACCCCAGAATCTTTTTAAGTAAAAGAATATAGTAATAATCACCCAAAATCAATGCAAGGTTGCAAAGATCTTGTTTACTTCAAATTATGGCTTTTCGCTTTTAAACAAATCGGAATGTTTGTAGGAATTTATATACCTCCTACAAACCTTTCGATAGTTAGTTACTTCTTTTTAGTTATTCTTAGTATGAGAATGAAAATAGCTTTACTAAATCATCTACAGGGTGTTTCATAAAAATGGGCAAAACTTTAACAGGTGATAATACACATTCAAACAAACAACTTTCATCAAAGAATGCATGGTCATAATTAAAACGCAAAAGTGCTAGAGGGCACCGAAGGTGATGTTGTTATACGAGGCAAGAAACACACAAAGAACGATTAACTGACAAAAACATGTTTAATGACATGTGATCGCAAGAAATGTTCAAAACAATGACCGCTAGTGTCTATAAATGCGTTACAACGGCGAAGAAAAGACTGGCGAACTTTCAGAAAAACAACCGGCTTATTGCGCACGTCTCCTGCAGCGGCCTAAAGTCTGGAGACGAGGTCTTCTGCAGATGCAATGGGGGCTCATACATCTGAGGGTTCAGCTGTCCCCACAACAAGAAATCGAGACATGAAAGATCTGGAGAGCGTGGTGGCCAAACAAAGGACCACCTCGTCCAATTCATCAGTTGGGAAATATTATATCCAGATAGTTTCATACATTGGGTCGGTGCTGCTCCATCTTGCCGAGACCACATTATGCGCCGGATGTGTGGAGGATCGGCGTTCAACATGTCTGGCGGCACCTGTTGAAAAAACTTAAGGTATTTTCTTCCGTCAAGGCGTTCTGGCAGAAGATAAGGTACGAGTAGGTGGTCTCCGATTATTCCTTCCCAAACATTGATAGAAAAGCGTCGCTGAGTAGCATGTGAATAAGTGGCATGTGGATTTACATCCGCCCATACATGTTGATTGTGTATGTTAAATATATCTTCATGTGTGAAGGTACATTCGTCTGTGAAAAGCACTGTTGCACCAAAATCTGAATTTTCCGCGTTCTGCTGCAGAAACCAGCGGACAAATTCCACACGACGAGGATAATCCCTTTGAGTCAGTTACTGAACTCTTTGGACGTAAATCTTTCAGCACTCGCCATGTCGTGGAGTGGGATACATGTAATTGTCTAGCCACTGCTCGTGTACATGAATTCGGCTGATCAGCCACCATATACAGAATGGCTTTTTTCAAAACTAACGTTCCTCCGTCTTTGTACGACCTGAATCCGACCGTGAAGCAAGGAAGTATCTGTCTCACACAACTGTCGGTGAACGTTCTCAAATGTTTTACTGTCGGGCAACCGCGCCTGTCGGGAAAACGCTCTCCGTACAATCGTTAAGTCTCTGAGCCATTTCCATTAGAACTTTCGTAGATACAATGCATATCAGCCTTTTCCCTATTAGTGAAAGGCAACAAACGTAACTTTCCTACCACGATTGACAGTTGCACACTCGGATCAGCGGCTTTTATGTATTAATTTAGGTGAATACGCGTTCTTCTTTTCCATATTACATTTACATGCTATTAGTGTCGTTTTTCTCCCGTTAAATCGCAACAGGAATGGAGCTTTAACGTTTGCATGGACCAAGTTTCGAAATGCGCCAGCACCTTTGCATTTTTTTTCCGACCATGCATTCTTTGATGAAAGTTGTTTGTTTGGATGTGTACTATCACCACTTAAAGGTTTGCCAATCTTTTATGAAACACCCTGTAAATTCTGCAAATTGAAAACAAATGTAACAACACAGTTAGTTTCTTCTGACATTTAGTCAAAAAAAGTGAAATTGTTATATTTTGTCTGCTGAAATAATAAATAGGATATTGATTAAGTTTAACGTCAAAATTACTTCGAAATGTTCAATGAACACAATCATTGAAAATTATGTATTTTAAGTATGTAGGCATTGTAAATCCAAATTATGAGAAGAAAAAAAGAATTTTTTGCTTTTATTCATTAGTGTATTTTTACGTCAAAAGTAATGTAATTCTTTATTTTAAAATCTCCATAAAATTTTTAACTGAATATTTGAAGATAAGCCTGGATTTATGTATAGTTAACATGAAAATACAATATGGGGAAAAATTATGCTCTGTTATTCCATATTTATTTTTATTCCATTCGTCGTCATTCTGTTTTTTTTTATTTCGGTATCTTTTCAGCTCCTTGAAGAACAGCTTCCTTTCGAGAAAAGTTTCTTATACATATCAAGTAAATTGTGGGAATAGACGCGCATTTCCATGCATTATAAATGAGCATATGTCATTACTTATGTGGCAGCTAGAAAGACTTTCGAAACGTTTATCTGGAATTTGTGTGTATAAGCTCGAATGAATATTTTTTTCTCCTGTATGTAAAAAGCAACCGAGAATTGTTGAATGTATACTAAAAGACATGCGAAGCATAGGGTTTTGGTATTTCCTAGTTGGATAATATAAATGACATTGTTAAATGATTTCATTAATGCAAAGTGAAAAGTAACTTATAACGGTTCAGTTATTTGCTTTATGCATTTAGATTAAATAAATATCATTGTTATAGTTTTACTGATGAAGTTATAAATGCGGAATTATTTAAGTTTAATGCTAACTTTCTTTTCAAATATATCAAGACGTATACGCAATTGGAGCTATGTATTTCACTCCAAATCATGGGAAGAGAAAAAATATTATGCTTTATAACGTTATTAATATATTTTTATATCAAAAGTTTTGTAATTCTTTATTTTCGATATCTATCTATTGTGTCTCTAAATATTTTAAGAGATGTCTATATCTAAAGATATTTCACTGCGAAAAACGTGTTGAAATAAATATTATGCTATCTTATCCCATATATATTCCTATTCCATGTGTCATTCTTAAAAATAACCTATTTCTTTTCAGCTGCAAGAAGACTAATTTTTCTGCAGGAAATATCTCAATGACATATCAAGTAAATTATGCGAAAACATGCGTAATTCCATGCATTATAAATAAACTTATGTCGTTACATGCGTGGCAGATAGAAAAGATTTCAAAACATTTATCTCATGTTTGTGAGGATAAACTAAATTTGATATTTTTACTCATGCATATAAAAGGCAACCGAAAATCATTAAAAGTACACGTAAATAATTGAAAAGCTTACGTTTTAGTATTTAATTTTTGGAGTATGGTTCTATTTGATAACTAACATGGTGATTGTAAATGGAAGAATGGAGTATCTCTATAATAAAACCGTAAGTCATGTGACTGCCATCAACAGTTCCGGAATGTCCGCTTCACTTTTTCATATGCCAGGCGGCCATTTTTATTAAAAATTATTTTTTTGAATAAAACTTCATAAATGTGACATTTTTAGAAAGATCGTTCAAAATAAATTAATATTTGAGAGATGACTTACGTTCAATTATGTATATATTCTCCAATAACTTCAGTTGAAATTAGCTTCGCAGTTCAAATTCTCTATCCATGAAAGTAAACAAAAAAAAAGATTCATTCGTCGTGAAAGTTTAAAATATTAAACCATTAAACCATGGAGATAATCGTTCGTAAAGTTAGTTTTCCATGAAAGATTTTTTGGAGCGCTGCCTGGTGTCAAAAAAATAATTCGTACCAGTGACACAATCAAAGTTTACCATAATTATGTGCTATACAACTCAACTTCATTCTTTATCTTTTCTTGATGTAAGCTGAATGTAAACAAATACAACTCATGTAATGATATTTAATGAACCAAATTTCGAAACAAATTGTCAGTTAATTTGGTATTTATGTATTATACTTGAAAGGAAGAGAGGCCACCGAAAATGATTGTTAATCACCAATCATATTTACCATTATTAATGACCAATCGCTTTCAAAACAGTAATTTAATATACATTTACAAAATACATAACATCATTAAGTACTTTTGTGTTATTTGGGCGCAAATCTCGCCAATAGAATTTTTAAAATCGCCAATACCAGCTTTTATTTTTCGCGTGTGCAAATTAGAAACGATACTTTTATTTTGAAATCAAATGTTCTGATGGAACAGCTGTCGTAGACGCACCGGGGCACTATATTAACTATAGAGTAGCAATATAGAGAGAAAAAACGGGTTGCTGTAATTAGAATTATAGGCGGTAATGTTGGTGTGACATATTTACGTGATTATCAAAACTGGCTTCCAAAAGTTCAATGTTTCATCAAACCATACTCGAAAATTACGTGTTATAATATGCACTCCGATTATGTCACATTATTCAAGACGTTTTAAATGAGAATAATGATAGATTTTCTTCTTGATTCTCCCGTAATCAAGTCTACAGCCAAAGTTAGCGAGAAACAAACAAACAAACAAAAAAATATTGGCAACAATATGGTTCAGTGTAAATGGTGGATATCATTAAAGACTTTCACAAAATAGACTTCATTGCACCAAATCGTATTAACTAAAATACGCCATTTGGCAATGGATCCAATTACGGAAAACTACTTAATATGTTTAAGAATCTCCTCATTAGCAAGCATATTGCAACTGATAAGCAAACGGATATGAAGCATAAATGCTTAAGTTGGTTAAGCGGTTTTTGTCAAGAAAGATGAAATACATAACAACAAAAAATATGCGAAATGCTACCATGATCGAAAACGTTTTTGATTTGTCTATTAGAATCTTCCGGTTTGGCGAAGGATTACGTAAAAAAAATAAATTATGAATAAAAGTAACGTGTTACAGTGCTTAACATACATTTAAAGGAGACCAAACTGGTCGCCAGTGGCGGCTAGTAACATCTATTTTCTTTATGCATTTAGAGAAAATATATTAAATTTCTAATTTTTGATTAAGGAAATTATATTGAATCAATTAAGTTATTTTCAGTTCACAACTCTTTTTTTTTTATCAGAATGTAGCAAATAGAACTTTGTGGTCGAAATTTTTTTTATCGTTGCAGTTATGTTGCCATGGCGCAAACTTATGATCACCAATGGAACACAGAAAAGCTGTGTTTCCTCCTGTAACTTTCCACCTGTCCCTTCACTTATAGTTGTGGAACGTTATTTTTCTGATTCCATATATTTGCATAAAAAATAATCATGTAAATAAATAAAGTTTAACTAAAAACGTATACTTCCGAGTCTGATAAATAAAACTGTAAGCTCTATTTAAATTTGCATGTTCAATTTCAAGCAATAAATGTTTTTTCATCTGCTTTATTCTTTACCATTTTAAGTTACGTATCACTCACTGCTTTTTATTTATCATTGAAACAGTTATGAATATGATGAAATCTGATTACCTTTCAATTTTCTAATGTGAAATGAAAAGTATAAAACTAATTTTGCATTAGAAATACAAACCTTTTTTTGTTTAATCACACTCAAAAATATTTCAAAATATTTTATAAAACTCCTGCTTTTAAATATAAGCATTACAGATGCAAATAGTAGCAGAGAAAATAGCATGCAATAACATTTCATGTTTGTTGTTACTAATGTTTTAAATATTAAAAATCCTATATATCTTTTTTTTTAAATTCTCTATTAAACATTTATATGAATATTTTAAGACAGACATGTACATTAAGTACACTTAACCATAAGATAAGAGTTGTGGTAAATAATATGCTTTCTATCTTATATTTATTTCTATTCCATGTGTCATGCATGTTATTTTCAGATATATTTTCATATCTGTTCCTTGAAAAATATTTTTCGTTCGCAAAAAAATTCTGAAAACTTTCAGGTAAATTATGCGAATGCATGAACATTTTTTTCTTTCTGCATTATAAATAAACTTACCTCGTTACTTCTTTGACAGCTAGAAAAACTTTCGAAACGTTTATCTCGTGAATATGAAGATAAGTTCGAGTGGTTATTTTCGCTCATGCATATATTGCAGTGTAATAGCAGAAAATAATTTAAATTATACTTGAAGAAATGGGAACTTTCGCTTTTATTATTTTTTAACAGGGAAATAAATCGACAGTATTAAATGTTTAGTTATACTGGAAACGTAAAAATAAACAAAGATATTACAGATTACCTTATGCATTGGAACTTTAGACCAAAATTTCATTTTATGTTAAAAAAAATAATTATGAAGACTGAAGTAAATATATTTCATAACACTGACAAAGGAAGTGAATTAATTTTCACACTGATAAACAACGCATAACCAACAGAGTGAAAAATGTGTCCGGGATGGAACCCGGATACCCTGGTATAGCGCACCAAGTGCCTTACCATTTAAGTCATCTGGAGGATATCCTGTCTGGCATTTTTCACTTATACGTTGGCAAGGCTGCAACTTCACAGCGCAAGATGGAATGTCATACATGAGCACACTACCCAGAGTACATGACACGAATAAATTCCCAGCATCGGATAATAGCTAAATTTCCGATTAAATTTTCAACAGGTCTGAAACTGGCGTAAATTTAATAACACTGACAAAGGATGTGAATTAATTTTCACTTTGCTAAACAACGCATAACTAACAGAGGGAAAGTGTTTTACCATTTGGTGCGCCATACCAAGGTTTCTGGGTTCAATCCCCGGTCTGGACACATTTTACACGCCATTGGTTATGCGTTGTTTCGCAAGGAGGAAATTAATTCACATCCTTTGTCAGTGTTATTAAATTTACGCGCATTTTCAGTCCTGCTGAAAATTTAATTGGAAATAACTTTCATTTAAATTTTAGTTGATAGTATTGTTTCAATTGCAATACATGCCAGTTATATATCCGTTTCTTTTGACGAGAAATGATATAAATATCTGTATTTCGATACGATATAATCTATTTCTGTTATAATCAAAAGATTCTAACATATTTAACTCTTAATCTATAATTATAGTTCAAAATTTTTAAATTAATTTTTATACGATAAAGTACAAAGTACAGGTTCGCTGAAATTAAACTTTCTTAACATAGGGGACTGTGCGTGATGTTGTACGAATCATAATAACATGACATTTTAGAAGGTTGATACTATAAATCATGCTCTCAAGATTTATTGTATATAAAATATCTTAACAGTTAACTGCATAAATTTGTCTCAAGTCGGAATGCTCGAATAACATCAGCAGTCTTCTCTCCATTCCAAAAGAAAAGGTTTCAAAAGAAGCACATCGTTGATCATCACATTGTCCATCAGGGAAATTCAAACTCATCTAGATGTTAAATCTGCATTTTTCTCTTTTACAGGATTTGTCATTTATATAGATTGCGCAGATGTTCCGCTTTCACAAATCCCTCTTCACAATGTAAACAAAACTGTCTGGTATATTGTTTAGGTTTCTTAATGACATGATAATTAGACAGTAGATACTCTAAATCCTGCTCCCGAGATTTATTGTATATAAAATATTTCAATAGTTGACTGCATAAATTCGTCTCAAGTTATAATGCTTGAATAACCTCAGTAGTCTACTTTGAATCTCCATTCAAAGAGAGAAGATTTGATAACAAGAACTTTGTTGTTCAATGTAGTTATCAGAGAAATTCAAACTCTTGTTTCTGTGTCCGTTTATCTAATTTATACATTTAGTCATTTATATAAATTGCTCAGATGCTCTGCTTTCATAAATCTGGTTTCAAAAGATATACTGTATGCCGGGGCCTTCTTTGCTATAATTAATGCTTTAAACAGCAGTCCGTTGGAGCGGTATACTCTACGACAACCACGGATATTTTTCCTCTGATACATATATGTTTTACCGTCACTGTTCGCATTTAAGTATTAGGGAAATTTCAGACCTTTCAGGTTGCAGTTTTACAAATATGATTAGACAAGTGCCTGGCAGCAGACATCACATGACCATACTTAGATTCATTCCTTTTTAAAGCTTTAAATATTCTTTTCTTTAAGGAAAACTAAACGTGTTTGATAATATTGCACTGAAATGGAACTTTAAATATTAAAAAGCACTTTAATGTAAGTATTTTAATTTAATAATACAAATACATTTAATTGTTATTAATATCAAAATTAACTTTTATTAATATATTCCATGCATAACATTTCTAAATCACGAAATAGAATATTTAAGTAAGAATTTTATTTTTAAAACAAAAATAAAGTTTTAATTGTTATCAGCATCAAAATTTACTTTTATTAAAAATATTCCGTTTATCTTGGAAAGTATAAAACAACCAACACAGTATTTTTAAATAAAAAGTTGAAAACAAAACTGAAATAAAATATTTCACTCATAAAACAATTATAAATTTAAAAAACAAACAAACCTGAAACAGAATATTTTAATCGATAAAACATTTTAAAATAAAGATCTAGAAGAAAGGTAGAGAATAAAGAGAAGACTTGGGATTCGACCTCATGCTATCTGGACTCAAATGTATCTCTCTAACCATTCAACCACCAAGCGCATAACTGTTCAGCAACAAAACATTAAAACTGGTCGTTGGGGGCCACCGTAATACTTACCCATCATAGATATGCATAATATAATGTAAGAAAATAAAACATGTGTAAACTATTTATCAAACAAATTGCAAATCGAATACAATCGTGGCTTGATGACGTCATAAACTTTAAATGCTCTATTACTGAATTGCGTAAACGAAACTACCTTATAGCTCCAAAAATGATAATCATATTAACTAACAGTTTACTGCGTCGGATTAAGCATCTCATTTCCAAATAAAATATATCTTTGAATGGCAGTTTCAATGAAATACAGGGTCACGAAAAATCGAAGAGTGTGGGAAATATGATTCCAAACATCTCGACAACTAATTATTCGATCGACTTTATTCTCTATTCAAAATTTATGTTTTTTTATTGTATTTTATATTCACTCCTTAAAATAAACAATTTCAAAAATTTTTATATACCTTTCATCAGATCGAATATTTCGAGAGTCCGTAAAAAATAGTTCCCGATAATCGAGGTTACTGAAATTCAATAAGCTTCTTCCCATTATTACATACTACGTACATACCAAATTTCAAGTCTCTATCTCAGTTTTTTCGGGAGATAGAGCGTTTACAGACACACCGACACAGACAGACGGAGGACATTTTTTCTAAAAATATTTTTTTCGGAATCTCTAGTGTCTGAAATGCGTAAATGCGTCAATTTTTTTTTCTATTTTTAAAACGATTGCAAGATTTACCTTATACTACGTATGATGGGTAAGTAATATATAGGAAAATCCGTGATCTGAAGGTAGGAATCTGAGCATGGTCACGTGATATCTACCGCGAGACAGTAGTCGTAAACAGCGCGAAGTCTTTTAAATTTTAGATTCGTTTCAAGACTTAAAAGATTTTATAAATATATGTCATGAGCAGTAAAAGTAGCACTATTTTTACAGTGAAACATTAAAACATAATTATGTTGAACAAAAAGAAATGATGTAAGAAAACATTTTTATTTTAATGGGTTAAATAATTACTGAAGATATAGCCCATAAATAAAACAATCATTATTAGAAACAATTCTTTTAAATATCAACAATTACACGTGTGAATTTCAACGTGAACCAGACATTCTAAAATTGTTCAGACACTTGTAATTTGCTGATTTTTTTCTTTTGTTCATCTTCGCACAGAGAAATTTAATTACGGAATTTTATCTGGAGAGTTTTATAGTGCTTCCATCGGTAATCATAATTACAATATATTATCTTAATTAGATAGTACAAAAATCTTGCAGCCTAACATGAATGGAAATAACTGTTTCTCCTAAACGTTGTTTTTGACAGCGAAAGATTGTCGGTATGTTTGTTTTCCATTTTTGAATTATTTACACAATATGCAAATGATCTCGGTAACAATGCGTAACAATAACTGTAGCATGAAAAGTTGATTCAATATACTAAAAAGCTGAAAATATGGAAAAATTTATTTACACGTTTATTAATGTACTTTGTATCATCATAAAGCTCTAAAATGTATGGCCTGAACGCTCTTTATTCATACAATTAAAGTATAAAAATAAATGTGACAAATATGACGTAATTGAAAGATGATTACCAACATTAAATTCTCAATTGGCAAACACTATCCAGGACATTTTTCCAAGAACTGATTTATTTATATCGGAGTCATCACAATTACTTATATTGCATTACATTACACAAAATAACATCTTATCTAAAAAAAGGAAAAATGTTTTCCATATTCACCTTTAAAAAAATCCATGATTGAGCGAAAAAAGATTCTTCAATAACACTCACATATCTAAGTTTCTTTCGAGGAGGTAAAACTCCAGAATACGTGTCACGAATATCAATGCCAGAATTCCGATTTTGACTCTGGGGTCGCTTTTATATGTTTACAGAGCAATCCCTAGAGCAAGCGTTTCTCTTCTATCTGTTTTCGGGAAATATAACTTGGTTTAATTCTCTTATTGTAAAAATTTTCAAACACAAGATAAGAAAGAAACTTGTAATATTTTCAAAAATATTACGACCATTGTAATCGACGTTCAAGTATAGAAATATAAATAGATATTCAAGTAATTTTATTACTATAACATACATTTAAAGACCTTAATGATGTTTTTTTTTATTTTTTACAGTAATTATGAAACAGTAAAATAATTATCGGAATGAGTTAAGAAATATGTATAATATGATTTCTTGATCATTAATTAAAATAAGTAAGAACACACATTTTATAAATGTGGACGTTTGAAAGCCATTTTACATAAATTATTACACTTCATAAACACGTAAAATCACGACATCAGAGCATAACTACACTACATTCAGAATCTTGAGAGTTTCTGCTCTCGAAGCTGGTAGACGGGAGGTGCTGGGTTCGACCCCAATCGCGCCCGTCGGCGTAATCGTTCGGAGTTTTCCTGGTTTTCTTCGAGCCGTGGATTTATCCATGCGTAAATACGGGTTAGGTTCCCTTAGAAAGACACCCACGGAGGGCACTCCCCGCGGGCCTATATCCCAAGTGTAGATAATTGGCCGTCAATAATCAATCCAACTCTACTTACAGTACAATGCAATAATGATATAGATGATGCTAGCGAACAGACATATTTTGAATTTTTAGTGCTACCATCCACAGTGTTTTAACTCAAGGACAGACACCAGATAGGTTGGTTGGTTGGTTGATTTTATGACGGCCAATTATCAACACGAGGGATATAGGCCCTAGGGAGGAGTGCCCTCCGTGGGGGTCTTTCTAAGGGATCCTAACCCGTATTTACGGCAAAGTTCGAAGAAAACCACGGAAAACACCGAACGGTTAGGTCGACGAGCGCTACAGGTGTTAGCACCAGATAGGAAAACGTGTATATTTTATTTTGCTCAATGTACTAAAATATCTAAAAGCATTGAAAAATCTATACGCACGTTTGGTATATAATATAATTTCTAATTTTATTGAAAATTGGACTCGAAAAGATAAGTTATAAAAAAAAAGTTTATTCTTTCCGTTAAAGGTATAAAAGTAAAGTTAACAAACATGGTATACATGAAAAATTGTAATTAACATAAAAAATAAAATGAAAAACTCTATCCAAAACATTTTTTTTTTCAAAATGACGGCTCCGTGATACAGAAAACTGTGGTGTATGTAAATATCACATATTTCCTGATTTATATCTGCTTTTCATAAATGTCTGCTAATAATATGAATAACGGTCGCTGTCTTTAATAAATACGATTTTTCATCAGTAAAACGTTTGCTCTCTACGATAATACATTTTAGAAACAATCGCATTATGTGACATCGTATCCAGAATAAGAAAATAAAATCACCATCCATCTTTCAAAAATCCATGAATGGACAAGAAGCTTTCTCTAATAACATTCAAATAACCAAGTTGATATAAAAAAAATTATATCCCATTTCCTAATTTATATCTGCTTTTTATAAATGTCTGCAAATAATTGGAATAACGGTCGCTGTGTTTAATAAATACGATTTTTCATCAGTAAAACGTTTGCTCTCTACGATAATACATTTTAGAAACAATCGCATTATGTGACATCGTATCCAGAATAAGAAAATAAAATCACCATCCATCTTTCAAAAATCCATGAATGGACAAGAAGCTTTCTCTAATAACATTCAAATAACCAAGTTGATATAAAAAAAAATTATATCCCATTTCCTAATTTATATCTGCTTTTTATAAATATCTGCAAATAATAGGAATAACGGTCTCTGTGTTTAATAAATACGATTTTTCATCAGTAAAACGTCTGCTTTCTACGATAATACATTTTAGATACAATCGCATTATGTGACATCGTATCCAGATTAAGAAAGTAAAATCACCATCCATGTTTCAAAAATCCATGAATGGACAAGAAGCTTTCTCTAATAACATTCAAATAACCAAGTTGATATAAAAAAAAATTATATCTCATTTCCTAATTTATATCTGCTTTTTATAAATATCTGCAAATAATAGGAATAACGGTCGCTGTGTTTAATAAATACGATTTTTCATCAGTAAAACGTTTGCTTTCTACGATAATACATTTTAGATACAATCGCATTATGTGACATCGTATCCAGATTAAAAAAGTAAAATCACCATCCATGTTTCAAAAATCCATGAATGGACAAGAAGCTTTCTCTAATAACATTCAAATAACCAAGTTGATATAAAAAAAATTATATCCCTGGAACACGCAGTCAGAATAGCAATGTCACAATTCTGATTTCGACTCTCGTTCTTTTATGTATGCGAGTATTGCAATCGACTAGAACAAGAGTAAGAATTTATCTTCTATTTTGTTTTGGTGAAATGTAACTTGGTTTGGTGCTCTAAATCTTGAAATTTTCTAACACAATATAAGAATAAACAGAATGTAGGTGATATTTTCTATAATGCCTAAAAAATTATAATTTTTAATTGCGTCAATATAAATCGATATTTCAGTTAATTTTATTACTAGCTGAACAAGTAGTTAAAACTTTTTTTTTTCTTGTTTTCTGCTTTTTTTTTCCTAGAGATAAACAGAATGTAGGTAACATTTTCTATAATGCCTAAAAAATTATAATTTTTAATTGCGTCAATATAAATCGATATTTCAGTTAATTTTATTACTAGCTGAACAAATAGTTAAAACTTTTTTTTCTGGTTTTCTGGGGGTTTTTTTTCTAGAAATAAACAGAATGTAAGTAACATTTTCTATAATGCCTAAAAAATTATAATTTTTAATTGCGTCAATATAAATCGATATTTCAGTTAATTTTATTACTAGCTGAACAAGTAGTTGAAAATTTTTTTTTTCTAGAGATAAACAGAATGTAGGTAACATTTTCTATAATGCCTAAAAAATTATAATTTTTAATTGCGTCAATAAAAATCGATATTTCAGTTAATTTTATTACTAGCTGAACAAATAGTTAAAACTTTTTTTCTGGTTTTCTGGTTTTTTTTTCTAGAAATAAACAGAATGTAGGTAACATTTTCTATAATGCCTAAAAAATTATAATTTTTAATTGCGTCAACATAAATCGATATTTCAGTTAATTTTATTACTAGCTGAACAAATAGTTAAAACTTTTTTTCTGGTTTTCTGTTTCTTTTGTCTAGAGATAAGCAGAATGTAGGTAACATTTTCTATAATGCCTAAAACATTAAAATTTTTAATTGCGTCAATATAAATCGATATTTCAGTTAATTTTATTACTGACTGAACAAATAGTTAAAACTTTTTTTTTCTGGTTTTCTGTTTTTTGTTCTAGAGATAATGAATATGGAATATGGATTAGAGAATATGGATTAGAGAATATGGGTAGCATTTTCCATAATGCCTAAAAATTAAAAATTTTAATTGCGTCAATATAAATTGATATTTCAGTTAATTTTATTAATAGCTGAACAAATAGTTAAAACTTTTTTTCTGGTTAAGTTTTTTTTTTTTTTTTTTTAAGTTTTGTGACACTAGATTAGATGCATGTAATTTAAAATGATGCTTGAAGGTAAAATCTGAGGGTACATCCTCCGAAGTAAGATTATTGTTTTGTCAAAGAATTTAAGGACACAATTTTTATTTTAATTAATGAAAAAACTAATAAATCAGTAAAACATAATTAAAAATACACGCAAATGTCGAATTAAAAACCACTTGATGTCATAACAAACACGTATAATGCTTCTGACATCAAGTCAATGGGACTGCATTTTTGGCGTTTAATCTTACAGTTTGGCGATATTTTTTTGTTATGAAAAGTGGTCGACGGGATAATAGGGAAGTGCCTTCTATTTCTATAATAAACTTTTAACAGAGTAAAGACTAACAATATAGTAACAGTAAGTATAATAACAGCACAATATAATAGCAAGAGCAGAGGTCTTGTGTAATGACGAAACGATTGAAACTTTATTAACATTCGTGCGTTATGCCATTTAATTAACCACATAATATTAATAGATGGTTACTAGCCCTAAAAATTCTAAATGAAAAATAGCCTCTGACATAATTCTCGCCAAGCTTGGCGACACTTGACTAATTATCGCTTACTTGATATTTACTTGATAATGTTTCATTAAATATTTAGTAAAAATAGCAAAATAAAAAAAGTAGAAAATTTGTATTTCCATAAACCAGAAATTTTTGCTGCTATTTAAAATTATTTAAATTTTTTTAAATGAATAATTTTCTATTTTCCACAGAGGAACAAAATAAAATATGTGATATAAAGTCTATAATGTAATTATTTAAATTTTCTTTCATTATCCAAATATTTAAAAAATTTTCATGATTTAAAAAAAATGCTTTTAAATTTTTCATATGATTTTTTTAAATCTTGGATTGTTGATTTTTTAATTAGAATCACGTAGTTTGTCTACGTAATAAGTATTTTTAGC
Organism: Maratus michaelseni; assembly: GCA_963931845.1. Taxonomy (NCBI): domain Eukaryota; kingdom Metazoa; phylum Arthropoda; class Arachnida; order Araneae; family Salticidae; genus Maratus; species Maratus michaelseni. The sequence continues at coordinate 176,895,341 of OZ007594.1, forward strand.
AATAAAAATTCTTATTTTTTATGTAATACGTTTTTCATTATATTACGGTAAATCCAGGTAAGATGCCCCATCGGGTTGTATAAACTAGTTGCTTCTATTTCAGCTATTGGGTGTGTGTCAGAGCTAGTGACGTTGTTATACTATCAATAGTTATAAAAAAGCATAGTAGACTAAGTTACAGTAATTTATTTCTTCAAATAAATGTTTCATCCATCAAAGAAAGGTATGTTTAGCTTATTTCGTATAAACTTGTAAGATAAGAGACAAGTAGAAGATGAAGTACAATGTACTTACTAGACATTTTGCATGAAATATTTAGAGAATGTTGTTGAAACAAGGATTGAATAATGTGTTAGTTATAGGTTTCAGTCAAATTTGTTCCTACTTCCAGAGCTACTTGCGGGGGCATCTATCCGGGATTGAAAGGGTTGGGTTGGGTTGATTATTGACGGCCAATTATCTACACATGGGATATAGGCCCGGGGGGAGTGCCCTTCGTGGGGGTCTTTCTAAGGGAACCTAACCCGTATTTACGCATGGATAAATCCACGGCTCGAAGAAAACCACGAAAACTTCGAACGATTAGGCCGACGGGCGCGATTGGGATCGAACCCAGCACCTCCCGTCTACCAGCTTCGAGCGCAGAACCTCTCAGCCACTGGTGGGGCCCGGGATTGAAAGGAAACATGCCGCGCCTGAATCGGGGATATATGCCTCAATTGTTATTCGAGATAAGACCAATAATTATAGTTATCAAATAACATTGATACTTGATAATGTTCTTTTAAATCTTCAAGATTTTGATAAATAAATCTGTTTCTTCTTTTGGTTAAACATGTTCCTTCCGGATGAACATTACCTAACAAGTCCGGGACGATGTCAATAGTGATAAATTACTTTTAGTAACGAAGCAAGTAAACTCTTTTTGCCCGAACGTGGTTCGGGCAAAATAGTCAAGTGGTCAAAACATAACTTTTGCATAGTGCTTAGTAACGTTCATTAAAAAAGTAGCATTTTATAGAAGCGGATTTAAATATTTTTGGAATAGTTATTGAAGCGAAGCTAGCAAAAGCCTGCAGAAGGGTGTTTTCGGAGAGCTTGGCACTTTTGTGAGTAACTGAGCACGGAGCAAGGCAATATTGGGAACAGAAAGGAACATAGACTCTTCTGAGCTAAAAAAAATATTTATTGAATGTTTCATACTAGCATTTACAGTCCTTAAAATGTTGTAAGAAAGAATGAATTAAATTAGACATTTATATCTATAACAGACTCGGAACGTTACATTTAGGTATTTCCTTCATGTGGGAATGTTCGCATTACTTGCTACTCAAAGCAATATATTAAATAAATTATTCTTTAAACACACAAGGAAAAAAACATGAAATCTTTTTATCTTGAATATTTTTTAGTTACTAAAAATGTTTATAAAATAAGCAAAGATTGCTTAAAATTTTGAGGATTAAATGAAAATTTATTGTTTTTCAAATTATAAAGCAAGTATAAAGATGAACATATGTAGAGATTGTACAAGTTTTTGAAGATTGTTTTAGAAAATGGATTATTTTTCAAACACTAAATTATTATAATATTATTATAGTAATATGTTAAATAATAAATATTACAGTTACTTATTAAATAATTCTTCTGAAAGATATAAACACTAAATCTTTTAATCTTTGATATATTTTTAAGTAAGTAAAAAGGTTACACAAGCAATGATAATTCGTCAAAACTTTGCAGATTAATTGAAAAATTAGTGTTAACAAACAGTAAAATATTTAGCTTGATCAATGTTTATAGAACTATTATTTTAATTTAGCTGAAATCATTCCATGCCATTAGTTTTAAAAATGCTTAATAATTAAAAAAATATATTTTTTATATTTAGATTATCAACTTTTTAAAGAAAATAGTCAAAATGAGAGGAAACAATCTTTATAACATTTATTTTTCTCAATAAAATAAAAAAGAAAGTAAACTACATTTTCGTTTATTGCTAAACTTCTCCAGACTTAATGGAATCCTTAATTACCTTTTCTTAAAGAATGGTTTATCGGAACTTCCCTTTGAATTACGTATTTAATGAAATTGAGAAAGAAAGAAATGTAATAAATGATTTTAACTAAGCAAAAGATTATAAAACTTTTATTATATTCTAACTTTTTTTATTTATGATATACTGCTTTAAATTTGTGTTTCATTAAGTGCTATATTTTGGATTAAAAAAACTGAATTATATGCTTATCCAAAATTATATTGAAATCTGTGAAATCATTAAAAAATAGAGCTTTGTAAACATTATAAATAAAATGATAGGATGATTTTTTAGGAAATCTTGTTCGTATTGTATTTTTAATGCGAGATAGTGTCTTTGTACTTTTTTTTAGATGTAAATATATTAAGGATACTAATTACACTTATAGCAATATCCAAAGGAATATTTTATTACCATAATTTATTTATGGGAGACAAATGTTTTTAAAACTGATTTAGTCTGTGGACTTCCGATATAAAATCAAAAGTTCAAAGAAAAAAACATTTGTGTGAAATTTATGTCTATATATATATACAAAAGTCCTTCCGGCCTGTACCGGGAGGAAAAGGTAGCTTTCTACGTCCATGTTTTTAAAAATTCAACTCATATTACTCAAACACCCGAAGCTAAAATGTTTGGAAAGCGATTATAAAAGATTTATTCCCGGTTTTCGTTAATACTGAATTTGAATGCGAATTTCAGTATGCGAGTTACAGCGTAATAAACATCAGATTGTTTCAAAATGTCAGACACCCTAAAATTTCAAACTGCCATATCTCAGCCATTTTTTAAGATAAAGCCAAAACAAAAAATGTTCTGGAATTCTTGTATCACGATCTAACTCTTAACGGAAACAACTTTTCAATTTATAATTTTTTACATATATATTTTTGAATGTTTAATTTTTGTAATATAACTGGCAGCCATTTTGAAACAAGATGGCGCATGAAGCTGGCCAACGATCTCGGTCGAGACCTTGGTATGTCCTATAAACATATTCAGTCGCATCCAAATCAGTTCATAAATAAGAGAGTTACAACATGACAAATGTCAGATACATATATATATATATATATATATCAACATTTGAACGGAGGGTAGTTTTATGGTCTGGGGGTCATTATCAGTGAAAATATACCATATTTTATGGAATTGCTTTCCCCCGAACGGCTGCAATAGGTAGCTTTTTGTAATGAAAGCTACCTAAAGTGAAACTCACAAAACAATTCATTTTCGTTTCTTGTGAAACATGTTTTAAATTAATGAAAATCTTTATTATCTTTTCGAACAGAATAGTATTCGAAATTTTCATTGAATTACGCCTTTAGTTAAACTACAAAGATTGTTGTGAAATAAATAGTTTTTATTAAGTATGAAATATAGAACATCTTATTTATTTTCTAACAGTTAAAAATAATGTTTTTTTTAAATATTTATACTCTCAATAACATGTTACATAAATATAAAACAAATTATAATAAAATAAACTAAAATCACTTTAAAACAAATTGCTAATTTTTTTTTTGTTTTACATTAATATTACTGCTTTTCTAATGACTTAAGAATAGTCTAAACATTTATTTACACTTAGTGGAATGTTAAAACAAATGACAAATTAAGCAATCTCTAAAAATATTTATTTATATTTTTAATTAAGTCATCCTATTAGAATTAACTACAAATAAAAACAAATGGAAAATGAATGTTTATAACATTTATTTTACCTAAAAAATAAAAGAGTAAAATGACTAATATTTGTTTACTGTGAACTTTTTTAAGCTTATAAAATATTTATTTACAAAAATTATTTCTTTTTAAGAATAGTTATCGGAAGCTTTTATGAAATAAATATTCGATGAAATTGTATAGAATCTGTCTCAAAAACATTTTTTTACTAAGTGGAATAACTTATAGATTTTCTAACACTTTTTCATATTTTATTTGAGTTTTTACAAATACTCAAAAATAGCATTGTTATAAACATTAAATTTTGAAATATGAAATTGCACAAATACGAAACAAATATTTCTTAAAATCTAGTCAATTATTTTGGAAAAAAAATCAATTTCTCGAAAAGTTAATGAAAGTTTAAAGTTTTTTACGACTGCACGAATTCTAAAGCTATTTTTTGCGCTTAGTGGAATATTCAAAGAAATTAAAATAGAAAACAATTTTACTAAAAGACAGATTAATGTATAATTAAAACTGTCTTAGAATGTTAAACTTAGATAGAAAATGAAAACTTTAAAAAAAAAGGTTTTCTATAGTAACTATATTTAACTATATAAGTTCTTTATTTATTTAAATAAAGAAAATAGAAGCTTGATAATATTTATTTAAATAAATAAAATAAAAACAAACTCATTTTTGTTTGTGTAAAACTTTTTTAGATATAATCGAATCCATATTTACCCTTTCTTAAAGAATTGTTATAAGAGCTTTTCTTTGAATTACCTATTTACTGAAATTGACAAACAGAGGAATGTAACAATTGCTTTACACTAGATAAAAGAACATACAACCTAATTGATATTCTAACAATTACTCTTAGAATACGTCTTACAATTTTAAATAACTAAACAAAATAACATTTTCAAAATGCAATATCTAAATAAGGTGTTACTCGAATACTAAAAAGAAATTATAAAAATTGTGTTTTTAGTGTATGATGTAAGTGCTAAAAAAAAAAAAAAGTCATAGCAAATTAAATAAATTTAAGATTGGAAATAATTAATGATCTTCTGCTGCAACCAACTTATGTATATAAATTTACTTATGTTTGAAATTGTGTAACACTATTAAAATATACTGCAAACAGTTTTTGCGCTTAGACCATAATGTAACGAACTTTTGTGAGTGTCCCTATAAACGAACTATAAATGCTACGCACTTCATTTTCAATAGTAAACGTGCTATAGTATATATTAATAACATTTATAGACATAAATTGCACGGCAATCCGAGTACATTTCAGAGAGTTAGATTACAGAAAGGTGACCAATCAAACCGAAGTCATCCACGCGTTTCAACTACGTTGGAAAGTTTTTAAAAAAAAGAACTTCGTCCAAAGAGTCACAAACTAATTTTGTGATCCATAGGACAACGTTCCAGTCACAAAATTCCTAAATGACAACAGACAGTGATATATGTAGTGAAAGTTGGGATAAATATAGTCAACAGTTTGAGGATTAAAGGTGGTCATTTTTTGTACAACATATTTGAACATAATTTACACGAATCTAGATAAAAAAAAATTGCAAAATTGCACCATTCAGGTAATAAATTTACAAATTTGTACACTTTTGAATAAAATGTAATTCTTCATACCAAAGAAGTCTATGTTTCACCCTTGAATTAAAGATAAGATACAGTTATTGCACCCTTTTATGCGAATAATTTTCTCCGAGATGTCAACGTGTAACACGAAAATGTATAAAGTTAATTTTTTTAACATGTTTACATAAGAATATGTGTAGTTTATAGCTACAAAAACATATAAATTTTCAATCATTGCATTAAAATACTACTAGATTTGACGGCAAACAGCTTGATAGTACCATAAAAATAAAATTCATAGCTGCTTTAAAACGTTGGAAATTTTTGCAGAATAATTCAACGTTCCAGTCACAAGTGTGTGACTGGAATTGTGGGATTGGGGGGGGGGGGATTGATTTGGGTGTGGGATTTATTTAAATAAAAAGCTCACCTCGAATTAAAGCTATGTTGGGAACCGGCAATTGGCTGAGTTACACTGGCACATGCACTCACAGAATTTATTTCATCTGATACTTTTCCATTTACTGGCACAACCTCGATAAATCATACACAATTGTCATTGCACACACCATCATCACAACGTCAGTGAATGCAGAATGCTTTTACATGCACTACACACTTTTCCATCTATTGATCCGATAACTATTTTGTCGTTATAGTGTATCTAAATGCGGTTTGTGATATAGGACAAAATTATCACGAAATATTTGAAACACTAAAGAGTAGAAAATGTAAATAAAGAGTGTAATAAATTTATAAAAAATAAACTAGTAAATGACTAGTAAATCTGCAGATCAGGAGCCTCAACATCAGCTCTGAAAATCATTGTTTTTTAATCTCACTTTTCATAATATTTAACATCTTACAATCCGCAAATTATTCTTTTTTAAATTACATATATATTTATAGGTATATAAAATAATTCAAAGGTTTCAGAAATTAGAAACGGTAAATTAAAAACGGTTTATGCCTTCATATTATGACATACTTATGAACTTCTTATTCTTGTAATTTTTTAGATAAAAAAATACATAAATATTGCAGCAAAATAGTTAGTTGAATTTTATTATTTTGATATTCTTTGAAATATAGTTGCTAAACAACTAATAAATTAAAGACCAAACTAAAAGGAAAAATGCATTTTAAAATTTGTAAAAAAAAATATGAAAGTAAAATGTTTTATATTTCCCGAACATATGCAAAACATTTTCCAATAATTTAAACAATTAATTTCTAAATTCTAATAAAGGTATTGACAAATTTTCAAAGCTGTTGGATATATTTAAAACCTCCATATCAAAAATTTAGCATCCATATTTTTAGGTTTGAATCCATTATTCAAATATGTGATTTTCATTTCAGTTAAAAAGGAAATTCGAAAATCGTCTGCATTCCCATAGGAAAGCATTATGAGCTAAAAATAAATGTTCTATATTTTTCGAACGATTGAACCAAATGTTACTAAAAACTATACAGCTAATTACGGGTACCTCACCAACATACCTACCAAAAATCAAGCTAATCAGATCATTTTTGCGGCAGTTATCGCGGAACACACAGACAAACAGATAGACAAACAAAGAAACAAACAAACAAACAGATGAAACTAAAAACTTTTCGCGTATCCACAGTAAGCTTCAATGACGTTTCGGCAATAAAAGTGTAAGATTAATTAAATTACGATTATTCGTTGAGAGAACAATTAAAAAATCTTGTATAGATAGTTTAAATTATTATTTTTTATGTAACGTTGACATATTAAAAAACAAACAAACAAAAAAATTACATTTTTAAAATACATTCACTATTTCACCATTTCTGCCAAGCGGAAATTGAGTAGTGAATTATCCACAATCGGAGCCCACACTAAATTAAAGTATTGTACACTCAGAGAAAAGTTTTGTTGAATCAACAAAAATTTGATTGGCCCAACAAAACTTTCCGTTTAAATATGGGTCAATGGAAAATTTGTTTGATTCAACTAGAAAATTATTGTTGATTTTTTTTGCAATTCCAACAAAAAATTTTGTATAGTCAACAAAAAAAATTCTGTTAATTCAAGTAAAAATGTTTCAATTTTACTTAAATTAACAAAATTATTTTGTTGAAAATTTTCTCAAAATAAATATAATTATCTGTTACTTTAAGAGTTCTTTTCAGTTTCGGCAACAAAAACTTTTGTTTAAAGAACAATTATTTTGTGTAATTTTAAGATTTTTTTTTGTTTTAACAACAAAAGGTTTTTGTTACATAAACAAGTATAATATTTACTTTAAAATTATTTTTTCTATTAGAACGAATCTAAACTTAAACTATTTTTTTAGGTAACTTTTAATTTATTTTCAGCAGTGATTTACGCCTGTAATCCTTGAATAATAACAAGCGAATTTTTATCCTGCTTCTTTTCACGCGTAAATCTACAGTTTGAACAATGTCCCCAGCTAGGAACCGAAACCTCAGAATAACGATCTGAGACTCTAACCACTCAGTCAGAAGGAACGATACCCAAACACGAAATTTCTTATTCTTATATATGTTGGAAAGGCTGAAAAGACAGCACAAGATGGAAATGTCATCATGAGCACAGCGCCCGCTTAAGACATAAAAGTAGGGGAAGCCCGACGTTACTCTGGGGCCCCCCTCTACCAATTGCTTTGTTATTTACTAAATCCATTTTTGGTATGCTACAACAATTTGAAATTTTACCATCAAAATTTCGAGTAAACAACAATTTAGAAATAGCGAGCTTCTTAGATAAAAATTTCGTAAATGCATTTCTTACCCTGATTTTTTTTTTTTTTTTTTTTTTTTGTAAAAAGTTTTTCTGAAAAGTAAATTTGGGGGCACCTTTATATTTCTTTGTGTAAGCACGGGCTTCTTGGGACTATTCGGTAAACAGGCCCTGCATGAGCATGCAAATTTTTGCGGCAAACATGAGACGAAAATACAAAGCCCAGTATACGGCAACATATAGTTAATTTTTAATTCATTTTCAGCTGTGAATTACGCCTGTAAAAATCAGGATAAAAATTCACTGGTTATTATTCAAGGATTACAGGCATAATTCACTGCAGAAAATTAATTAAAAATTACCTGTGTTGCCGTATGCTGGGGCCTCAGAGCGCTATTCTGAGGACCCGGGTACAATTCCCGGCTTGGGACATTTTCCACTCTGTCGGTTTACGCTTGAAAAAAAAGCAGGATAAAAATTCACTGGTTATTATTTAATAATTACAGGCGTAAATCGCTGCTGAAAATGATTTAAAAATTAATCCGTGCATTAGTTCTTGAGATTTAGTTACAGGGAAAATCATGAAAAAATAACATAGCAACGCCACCTGTTGCGCTATTGACACCAAAACGTAATCAGCTTCTATTTATGTCACGGTCTAACTCAATCTGTATTTTGATGTAAATCAGTGCATTAGTTCTTGAGAAATCGCGAAACAATTGCAGAAATCGCGAAAATTGCAATATAGCAGCGCCACCTGTTGCGCGATTTATGCCAAAAACTAATCAGCATCAATTTATATCAGGAAGTAACTGAATATAAAGTTTAATTAAATTCCGTGCATTAGTTCTTGAATTAGAGCGCCCTCAAAATTTTTGACACATACAGACAGACAGAGTCATAGACAGTCATTTTCTGAAAACAGTCAAATCGTGTTCAGGACCTTCTAAAATCCATCGAAAACCACAAGTTAAAAATTTTCATGATTCCAATACTTTCTTCTTGTAAAGATAGAAGAAAGTAATAAATGGGATAGGGAGATTTTTAAAACTACCTTGGTCCGCCCCAATTAAAAAAGTTTAAATTATCCAAAAATTATGTTAATCCTTTAATTATACAGCTATGAAAGTCAAATAAACCAAGTTACGTGTGAGAGTTATGGCTAACACAACAATTTAAATTTTGCAAAAGCAACAAAATTTTGCTGGAATTATAAATTACAAAATTATGGTAAAATTAAAAAAACAGATTTTGTTAATTCAAGTAAAATTGATGAAATTATGTTAAAATTTTGTAAGAGTGTTAACAATATTTTTTTGTTAATGCAACAAAACCAACTTTTTACTTCAACTAAAAATTTTGCTTGAAAGAGCCAAATGTACTCAACAAAACATGTTTTGTTGTTTTAATCAATTCCTTTTTCTGGGTGTAATGAAATTTTTTGTGAACAATACAAATTGCAGTCATGCAATTAGGCGTCATTTAAAAGATGTATATATCATTGAATGCATATAAAAGACTGCTTTTTTAATACTACTTTTAAATTTATACTTATTTTTAAACCTTCACGATTTTTTTAATTTAAAGATGTAACATAAAGTGTTTAATATAAATTTCCGTGTATACAATTAATAATATATTTTTGAAAAATAAATCATATCATTAGGAGATGCACGAAAACATCGCTCGCGTCCCACTGCTGGGTCGTGACTCATAGCTTGCACCCAGAGAAAAGTTTTGTTGAATCAGCAAAATTTTGGTTGGCCCAACAAAACTTTTCGTTTAAATATGGATCAATGAAATTTTGTTTGAATCAACGAGAAAAATATTGTTGATTTTTTTTTGCAGTCGCAACAAAAAATTTTGTATCATCAATAAAAAAATGTTTTGTTAATTCAAGTAAAAATGGTTCAATTTTACTTGAATTAACAAATTTCTTTTGTTGAAAGTTTTCTCAAAATAAATATAAATATCTGTTACTTTAAGAGTTCTTTTCAGTTTCAGCAACAAAGACTTTTGTTTAAAGAACAACTTTTTGTGTAATTTTAGGAATTTTCTTTGTTTTAACAACAAAAGATTTTTGTTACAGAAACAATTATAATATTTACTTTAAAATTATTTTTTGTATTAGAACCAATTTAAACTTAACTATTTTTTAATTCATTTTAAGCAGTGATTTACGCCTGGAATCCTTGAACAAAAACAAATAAAGTTTTATTCTGCTTTTTTCAAGCATAAACCGACCGATTGAACAATGTCCCAATCCGGAACTTGACCCCGGGTCCTCTGAACAGCGTGCTGAGGCTCTAGCCCTGAGCTACAAGGAACGATATCCAAACTTGAAATTTCTCACTATTATATTTGTCGGACCGGCTGCAACCGCAGCACAAGATGGAAATATCATGAGCACAGGGCCCTCTTAAGACAAAAAAGTAGGGGAAGCCCGACGTTACTCTAGAGTCCCCCTCTACCAAATGCTTTGTTATTTACTAAATCCATTTTTGGTATGCTGCAACAATTTGAAATTTGACCATCAAAATTTCGATTAACCAACAATTTAGAAAGAGCGAGCTTCTTAGATAAAAATTTCGTAAAGAAAAAATGCATTTTTTACCCTGGTTGATTTTTTTTTTTTTTTTTTTTTTTTTTTTGTAAAAAGTTATTCTGAAAAATAAATTTGGGGGTACCTTTGTATTTTTTAAAGTAAGCACTGGCTTCCCGGTCCTGTTCGGTAAACAGGCCCTGCATGAGCATGTAAATTTCTGCGGCAAACATGAGACGAAAATACAAAGTCCAGCATAGGTCAACATATAGTCAATTTTTAAATCATTTTCAGCAGCGAATTACGCATGTAAAAAGCAGTATAAAAATTCACTGGTAATAAGGAATAATTCAAGGATTACAGGCGTAATTCACTGCAGAAAATTAATTAAAAATTAACTGTGCTGCCTGCTGCTGGGGCCTCAGAGCGCTTTTCTGAGGACCCGGGTACGATTCTCGCCTTGGGACATTTTTCACTCTGTGAGTTTACGCTTGAGAAAAAGCAGGATAAAAATTCACTGGTTATTATTTAAGAATTACAGGCGTAAATCACTGCTTAAATTGACTTAAAAATTAATCCGTGCATTAGTTCTTGAGATTTATGTATAGTGAAAATCTTGCAAAAAGTAGCATAGTAGCGCTACCTGTTTGGCAATTTACACCAAAACGTAATCAGCTTCTATTTATGTCAAGGTCTAACTCAATGTGTAGTTTGATCTAAATCAGTGCATTAGTTCTTGAGAAATCGCGAATCTATTGCGCGAAAATTGCAACTTAGCAGCGCCACCTGTTGCGCTATTTACGCCAAAAACTAATCAGCACCAATTTATAGCAGGAAGTAACTGAATATAAAATTTTATTAAATTCCCTGCATTAATTCTTGAAATAGAGATCCCACAAAATTTGTGTCATATACAGACAGACAGAGTCATATACAGTCATTTTCTAAAACCAGTCAAATTGTGTTCAGGACCTTCTAAAATCAGTCGAACACCAGAAGTTGAAAATTTTCATGACTCCAATACTTTCTTCTTGTAAAGATAGAAGAAAGTAATAAATGGGATACGGGGATTTTTAAAACTACCTGGGGTCCGTGCCAAATAAAAAAGTTTTAATTAAACACAAATTATGTTAATCCTTTAATTATATAGCTTTATAAGTCAAATAAACCAAGTTACGTAAGAGAGTTATGGCTACTACACAACAATTTAAATTTTGTATAAATTACATATTTAAATTACAAAATTATGGTAAAATTAAAAAAACAGATTTTGTTAACTCAAGTAAAATTGATGAAATTTTGTTAAAATTTTGTAAGAGTGTTAACAATAATTTTGTCAATGCAACAAAACCAAATTTTTACTTCAACTAAAAATTTTGCTTGAAACAATCAAAATGTCTCAACAAAACATGTTTTGTTGTTTTAATCAATTCCTTTTTCTGGGTGTGGGAACCGCTGTCTTACTAAATAAAATTCAATATATCCTTTAAATTTTAATAAATTATCCAACATTGTAGATAATGATATTAAGTGCTTCTATTCGTCTGTATTCTAATCCAATCAGCCTATTAATTATGTTAATGAATTTCGCAATCTTACTAAATATATAGTCATATATCACCATGACATATTCCTTAGTGCATTGTGGTTAAGAGGGCATATCAATTATATGCAATATTCTTGTAGTTATAAGTACCAGGATAAATATATTTAAGAGATTGTTACATAATTGATGAATTCATATAATGATTCTAATTAAAAATATAAACGCACTACATTTAAAGGATAAGGTAGGTAAGTGCAAGGTTACAAGTAAAGTTAAAGTTAAAAAAATAAATTTATTAAAATTACTAAGAATAAGAATTATAACAATATCAAGATAAAGAATATTATATGCGTGATGCATTAAGGTTTTATTCCATGCAACTCTGAAAATGACGAGCCACAATTTTATCAGTAACACATAATTAAAAATTACTAAACAAGTCTATATACTAGATAATTTATATTATATTCAAAAATTATATGTTTTACTAGTCATTTTCTTTCCAGGTTACACATCAGTTATTCAACTACCATCAATTGGTATGACGACAATGCACTTTTAGATTAACCTATATGTTGAATATGGTGAGAAACAGAACCAGAAACTAGTAAAACCGGCATTTCTTTATTAAAGCGTTTTATTTATTGATCATCTTCTTGATATTAGATAATTTTTATTTATGTTGAATAGCGAATTCCTCCAAAGTGATGCACATATGACAGCCATGGTATGTGTATCTCTAACGTAAATAATATAAAATAAATACAACATATAATAACTTATACAATCAGTGAATAGATTTCCGTAGCACTGATTAATTGAACCGTTTGTTTTCAAGAACCTTCTCAGAGGACAAAACAAGAATTACATTATTGTTGCTATTTATATGAATCTGCAGCTTTAGGTTGCTCCCAATTTAAAAAGTAAAAAACTAATTATTGCAGGCTTCAGGGAGAAAGCCATTTCCGAAAATGTCGTATATTTTCAACGACTATGACCCCCCAGACCCCAAAACTACCCCTCGTTCAAATATTGATTTATGTAATATATTCATATAGGTATCCATATATATATATATATATATATATATATATATATATATATACTTTATATATATGTTTATATTATATATATAATATATATATTATATATATATATCTTTACTGACTTTTGTCATGCTGTAACTCTTGTATTTATCAATGATTTGGATGTAACTTAGAATTTGTTAAGTATATACTAAATAGTTGTAAATTTCCAACTGGACGAAAAATGTCCGGGCCAGGATTCGAACCTGTGATCGCTTGGCTGAAGCCGCCACGCTCTACCACTGAGCTATCCCAGTCGAATCTGGAGGGCATACCGGGATAGCTCAGTGGTAGAGCGTGGCGGCTTCAGCCAAGCGATCCCAGGTTCAAATCCTGGCCCGGACATTTTTCGTCCAGTTGGAAATTTACAACTTGATTACTTTACCAATTTGAAATAATTGTGTTAAAAAATAATCTAGTATATACTAAATACTCTTGTTGAGCAGTTTCAAAATGTCTGCACCTATTTTTTGTGAATTTATAAAAATTTAAAAAGATGTAAAAAAAATAGAAATTGGAAAAGTATTGTATTTTGAGAATTGGGCCTTGGTACAAGGATTCCAGAGCATTGTTTGTTTCAACTTTTTCTCTGTTTTTTAGACCGCTGAGTAGGTACCTACCTGCCGGGCTTTTGCCCAGATTAACGGGTTGATGCCTGGCAACGGAGAGAGGATTCTCCTGATCTTCGCATGGTGAAGATATGTTTGATAAATCTGTTGGTCGACGGGGCTTCAGTACATTTTTTTTGCCTAAGTTGCTTTTCCTTAGTTGGACGATTGCTAATTGATGTTTGGATGAGACGGTTCAGCACTGCACAGTGTAGCGAATTCATTGCCGGACGGATGTGAGATTCTAATCAAAACCAGGCGCTACTTTTACACTTTAAGCACTATTACTTTACTTGGTTGTTTGTCTTAATTTACCTATAGTTCTACTCTACAATTACTTTAACTAAAACTAAAAATTCTATACAGTTTTGCTTATTCCTAGGGGACATTACATGCATGATTTACCAAATTAAAGAATGGTTGGACCATCGCCTATATATTATCTGTATATAATTTAATATATATAATTTATATCACTTACATGAATATAAAGATGGGAAGGACAGGACAAATGACTATATACTAAATAAATATAATTTAGTTATATAATGTTTAAAACTAGTACAGACTTGTACAGCTGGGGAGGTGCTAAAAAGCTTAATTTAAGTTAAAAATTGCTAATTAAAACTGCTATGCTGTACGTGGCACTTCTATCCTCTAGCACTGCGGATAAGGTTAAAGGAGCGATGTTGGAAAATACGCGTTAGTGTATCCCCTCGGGCCCTGCCACACGGGGCAGCAGGTCGGATATCCTTTCAGCCTCCGTTCCTGGCTACACTGTTGGGATAAGTAGAAAGATAGTGAGAGTTGGTTAGTTGCGCAACCGAATTGGGAGCCTTGGCCCTATCCCCTCGGATTTTTTATTATACCGCTAACCATGCCCCTACCTGCCCAGCATGAGTGCCTAGCTTGACAGGTTAGTACTTGGGAGCGGAGCGGAAATCGCCTGATCACAGCATGGCTGTGATCCACCTGATTATTGATTTGTTGACATCGCTACAGTGCTTGCTCTCTTGTGGTTTGCTACAGTTATCTTTGTTTGCCAGTTCAAGATTTCTATTTAACTTTGTTGAATTGACAGATTTAAAAAAGTAAAAGGCAAACATTAATAAAGAGAAATTAATTGGTCTCGTAATTTAGAACCTTGATCAGGTGACGAGACCTTCACCTGACTAGACACCTCCAGATGTATAATTCACAGGTAACTTGGAGGACTTAGCACCCACGATGGCTTTTACATGCATGAGGCGTCTTTAGCGTACACAGATTTATATATTTGTTGTCTCTGTTGACTTGTCACGCTCACGGTGGATTGTCGCTGTAGTGTTTATCTCCTTTTTAGGGGGCTGATTTCACTTTTCGTTTTTATTTTTCTCTGACAGTGTTTTTTGCGGTTTTTATGGGCTCACCCTTGTTTCTGTCTGTTATCATTCGTTGGGTTGCGGACAGACGGACAGACAGCTGGATGGACGGACCAGACGACTATAGGTGCTACGTATTTATATATTTCCAAACGCACATAAAAAGAAAGATAATATCTTGTAGCAAAATTTACAGTCTAAAGTTAGTCGTCAGACTAAAGATATTAGTCGCTAAAATGTTATACCAGTTTAAATCCTTTACCTACTGTCTGGAGATGTAATGCGGATTCCCTTTTTTTTAATTTGTTTAATTTAATTTATTACAGTTTATTTGTCTGTAAAACATATTATATATTTACATATAGAATAAAAACAGTTATATATTGGTACAAATTATTCAAATGTATGTATAATATGATAAAAAGTTATAAAACTTAATAAAATCATGAATAGAAAACTGACCAACATGCCGACGAAAATTAGCATTACACAGCAATAATATTAAATTTACAGACGAACTTTATTATGTAAAGATATATAACTTTATCTTAATGTAAAATTTCGTCGTAAAAGAGAAAAATATTATGTACAAATATTGGATCTCATATGGTTTAGGTCATAGGGTCAAATTTATTGACCATGATCAAGAGGTGGAAAAAGTAGAAAAAATGATTATGTGGGGAACGGCGAAATTCGAGTTATGTCAAAAATAAATACAACTCTGCTTTTAGAACACAAAAACGATCCCCAATATTCCTATGTTGATTTCTTGTCGCCAGACTGAGTGTTCTTGCAACTAGAAATTTCGAGGTCTGGTTTAAATGAAATCCATTTATTTTTTATTACTTTAGTATGTTTTCGTACATTATTGTACATGTAATTAAAACCAATTAATGAATACGTATCTTAATTTAAGGACACGATGACAATAATTTAGGTAAAGGATCTACGTACCGTTTGTAAAATAAAAATGCTACATTTATTATCGTCCGAACAATAAAGAAAAAAAATTACAATGAAATTACGAATCGTAACAGACAATGTTTTTAGTGCGTTATCGAACATAAAATTACTTTAAAAGAATACTTATTTTAAGAAATTTCCGTTAGAAATTTATTTTATTTTTGTAATTATAATAAGATTGTAAACTATGTAATTCGAGCAAAAATATGAATAATGTATATCTCATTACACAACATTCTTCAATGATTTAAAATCTCATTTCCTTTAAGTACTGCCATTGATATTTGAAATAAGTAAAATAAGACATCATTTAACATGAAACAAATTTAATTTTCGTAATATTAAAAACCGATTACTTAATATAAGTTTAAAGCTCATCATTTACAAAATAATTCTATAGATTTTAGTTTTACTAATAAGATTTATGTAATGAAACATTAATATTTCTGGTTTGATTTTCCTTAAAAAAGTTAGATTTCAAATTCCTAAATTGCAAAATGTTTTCTGTATTGTAATTAGAAAAAAACGTATAATGAACATAAGCATACTACTTGAAAACTCAACATACCGGTTTTTTTCCAAATGATTTTTCTTTTATATCAAATTCAATTTAAAAATTAAATTACTTATAGTAGTGATACAGTATCGCCCAATATATATAATAATAGATGGTCATTCTTTGAAACATTTTTTATCTCTGATGGTACGTGTTTCTAGGCTGAATGACATTATTTTATTTGTGCAGTATGGAGCAAATAACGTCCCCACAGTGCATTATTGCTACTGTAATATTATTTTTACAATGCATTTGAGACTATTGAATAGTCTCAACTGCACTGTGGGGATAGTCCATAGCCGAGTATTGAATAGTCTCATGGTAGATATGGAGATAAAACTGGACACCAAAAAAATGCGAATTAGTGAGTTTGGTGGCAATTTGTTTTCTTGAAATATTTATTTCGAAATCCACAAAATTGATACACTACAAACGTAATTATCGAGAGTAACTTAAATTATCTTTGAATGACGTAGTTGCTAGTCATTAGGAAGGATGGAAATGTAATTTTTGCAATATCGGTGAGTTACTGTTATCAACATATTAGAGATGTCAATGCCATCTTGCAGTCTCCGCAGAATTCTGGTGGTTGTTGCTATTTTCTTGCATGTTTATGACGAGTGTCTGTTTTTATCGTTGACTAATAACTAATTCCTAAACCATTAGTTTTGGGGAGATAGTTTCAATTGTAAAAAAACGTTTAAAATGTTTTACATCATCATATGAAAATTAAGTTACATCAAAATTGTTTCAGAAAAAGGTCGGACAATTTAAGATCAATAGTTAAACTAATGTCGGGAAATTAAAAGAGCTAGAAATTAACAAATGTTTACGGTTTTGTGGTCCTATAGGTGATATTTAGAAAAAGAATTACATTCCCCAATCTCTATACAGTAAAACAGTAAAAATTCACTTCTCCTGCGACCAAAACTTACTGAATTATAATGTTTTTAGTTTTATATATTTTCGTCATTTTCTGCCCCTAAAATTGCGTTATTCTGTCTTAAATAATACTTCCAAAACTAATGATATAGGAAATAGTCAACAGTGAGAAGGGACTTCCTGTAGAATGAACTTTGAGTTCCTGCAATTCTTTATGTTTTACGAGTAGTATTAACTTGTTTTTATGCATTTTGTGGTACAAAATGTATGGTTATTATTGTCGAATATTTGCCAGAAGATGCACTTTATTTTACAGATAAGCAACATGATTATATTCTAAATCCCTTTCATTGTGTTTAAAGGTGAACAGTTTGCGAAAACTTATTTGTTACATCTTAGAATAATAAAAATGCTTTTATAATTTTCGCGTTTTTTTTCAAAAAAAAAAAAAAACATTAGTTATTTTTTTTACTGCATTACTATTTCTAAAAATAAGCAGTAATACCTGCTCTATCAGTAAGCTTTTTAAAGATTTTTTTTAATATAAAATCATCCGTAAACCGTTTAGAAAGTAAAGAAAGGTAATTCCAGTACAATATTTATAGTGCAATTTCTAAGTCTTATCACCTGCTCTACCAGTAAGCTTTTCAAAGATTTTCTTTTTTCAAATTTAAAATCATGTATAATCATTTTGAAAATAAACAAAAGTAATTCCAGTGCAATATTTATAATGTGAAAATTTCTGTAAAAAAGTAAACTGAAAATGTAAAAAGTACTAAATGGGACATTTTGAATTTTCTCGTTATATCATTCAGAATTGTAATTAAAGGATGTTTTTCTATTTTATATCCAAAATCTCTATGCAAATTCCAATCACCCATTTTATAAAGTTTGGTGGGTGACCAGACATTAAAATGGAGAATAATATCACAAGTTAATAGGCTGCAACAAGTTCCTTGGCTTTGTTTCTATTTTTCTAATTATTATAGGGGAAAAAAAACTAATTCGATTATCGAGAAAAAAAAACGAAAATTATGTGAAGGACTGGAGTATGAAATAAGGTAACTAACAAAATGGATGTTTCAAGAAATTTAAGTTTTCTACAATTTCTACAACAAAAAAAAATAGGCATTAGGAATATTTTTCTCTGATTACTTAAACTGATTTTTTATACTGGAACTTTCTGTTAACTATCTGCAAAAGTTTTATTCTGATACGTTTTATTTATTGGACTTATATAACAAAAATATGATTGTACGTATGTAAAATTTACCTTTGATTATGATGGCATAAACTCAGTAATAAATAAGACTAAAAATTATGATTGTGATTTGTAATAAGCCGAAAGCAACAAAACTACATCGCAAAAATAGTTAAAACATCAGTTATCAGCATATTTATTGTTTTTTAGGGTTTCGTTTGGTAAGAAATGTACAAAAAATGCCACTTGTTGGACCCAAATAATCCGATTTTTTTATTATATTATTAGTGGTCTTATCAAATAATAAGTTGATGCAGAAAAGGAAATTTATAGCAAAAGAAAAACATTTTGTGCGAACTGTGGATTAAAAAATTAAATTAGAATAACATACATCTGGAGTGAAATTAGATTAGCTTTGAAAACAAGTTCCTTATAGAAAACTAAAATCTTTATATAAAGAAAGTAAGTAGGTCAAACATTGTTCTTCTCTTTCATGTTACATGTGTTTTTTAGATATTTAACATTTCTCATCTCAATTGCTCATCTGTTTTATTTCTCTCTGTGAAAACGGCAAATGAAAATATTGTGAAGGAAGCTATAGAAAATGCTACTTTTCGTTTATTCCTTTGCTCATCTTCTGCTCAATCCTTCCAAAAGCCTCGAAACAAATTTTATAAAGTGTTGTTTTAGAACTTTGATGCAATCTATGAGATTATTGGAGGGGGGGAGCAGGGACTTTCATTCGCGTATGTAGCAAGACGGTGGGATTATGGTATTTCCTCGCTTTCTGTTTATTGATTTTGAATGGAAAAGTTAAATTTTCTATGCGCTCTGAAAAGAAATGCATACTTTTTTATACAAGTATTTATCAGTATTTATGCAAGTATTTTATGTATTTATCAGTTTTAAGAAAGCAATTTAATCAAAAATATCTAAAAAATAATATTTTTTAATAAAAAGAATATGAAGTAAATAATATCTTTTAAATATTTATAATTCATGCAAAGAAATGAAAGATATATATATTGTAATTATCCCTGCACAACAATTGAAAACGTTGCAAATCCGAAAATAAATATTTAAATTGTAATCAACAATACAAACGCTGAAAACTATAAACATTTTTAAATACTTTATCATAGTGACTTTTTCATTCTGTATCATTCTGATTAGAAAAAAGGTTTAAATAGAAAGCATAGACAATATCTTTCAAAAATTCTACATATTGATTTGATGTATGAAAATATATTTACTTGTAACATATAGTAAATTGTCCCAAAGTTCGTTAATTTAAATAATAAATGAAAATCTCGTATGCAGACAAATGGTTAATAAATACTGTAATTATCCCTTCCAAATGCACAAAAAGGTAAAAGAAGAACCATTTGAGCACATAAATTATTAAATTCTAATCAAGAATACAAGTGAAGAAAACTTTCAAAGACCTCAGTCATGCTGACTTTTAAATATGTACGGTTCTTATTAATAAAAGTATTAAACGAAAAAGATAAAAAAGGATTCCAGAGTTTATATTGCATAATACATTTTATGTATTATTTGTTTTGGATGAGAATAGAATTAATTTAAACACATAATTATGTACTTTCCAAACGCGTTTCTTCATAGATATTGAATTCTAATATTTGATACAAACAATAACTTATAATTAATAATAATGATTAATAAATATTGTAATTGTTGCTTCTACATGCCGGATAATTGAAAAAAACTTCTAAAAAGTATATAAATAATTAAAATACAAGAATAGAAACTAAGAAAACGATGAAAAGATGCGAATATAATTTCGAGCCATTCTGATTACGAAACGTATCTACGCTCAATAACTATATTCGGTATTTATTATATTATACTTTTTCTTAGATATTTTTAAACATTTAACTGAAACATAATCTCTAAAACTTATCTTTTCAAATTCTAAATGCTAATCTCATATCCAGGCAAATTATTAAAACATTCTGCATTTTAAGGTCTAAATGCATGCTAACTAAACAAATTTCAAGACTACATGTAAATAAGGAAATTGTAAACAAGAAAATAAACGAAGAAAACCTTTCAATTACTTTTTCTGTATTTTTATTTTTCTATAAATTCTACATATGAAACTGTTTAGAATACATAATGCATTTCATATTCTGGCTGTAATGCACTGTAGAAAAAAAGACAAATGTTTCTGATTCTATGAAAATAAAATATAATCACGAAGGAAAATGTACAATAATCACTTCTGAATTACCCACGATTCCAAAATCCGTTCTTTAACATTAGAAACTACATAAACCAATATATTTTCGATATTTAAGGAATCATTTATAAAAACTAATTTTCTTTTGTTGCCACTGACTTTCGAAAATGTTTCCTATTTCTATTTATTGAAAAAAGCTTCAAAATATATTGTAAAAAAAATGATTCCTATTAATAAATTTTCTCAAACCGAGATGTCGGTTTTTAGGATGTTATTAATTCTCTATTAAACATTCGCAGATACGTAATTTAATTTATGTATGCAAGAGCAACAAAATAATGTTAATTTTAATGCTAATGTTAATGCTGTTATAGGATTTGTCTATAATATATGTTCGTGGAGGAAGATGGAACTAAAGGATTTTGCAGCTCATGCGCAGCACGCCTGTTATAAGATGCCGCACGCGCCGGAGGTTCGCTTAACTCATATTTCACCATCGTCCTAAAAATAGGACACCATGTATGAATGGCCTTTATATAAATTCTTTTGAGTATTTTAATTCAAATTAAAGGCGATATATTTTTAACAGTCTGTTAAGTATATCTCTGCTCTTATTGTTAGTTTAAATTAATGTTAAATATTTTTTTTTAAATTTTTCAAAATGGTGATTTTTTTAAGATTTATTTCTTTCATATTCAATACATTATTTCTTAAAAGATTTTACTATTAAAAATAACGGTTATATAAATTTATTGAGGTAATATTCTATACTTTTCTACAGATAAAAAATATATATTAAAAATATATATCTAAATGGTCTATTTTCCTTATATTTCATACTGTCCTAAAAATAGGACGATGGTATAATCCACTGATACATAATCCCTACATTAAGTAATGGGAATAATCCATTCTTCTCTGTGATATTCCAAACATTTGTACGGATAATCTTTAAATAGTTTCTCTAACACCTGCAGATCACGTGTGTCTGCAGGTGTTAGGTACACGTGCTCTGCGTGGTCACGTGTCAGACTGGTTTGTGTGAGGGGATTCCCCGTGTAAGAAAGTAAAAAAAATTGCATTGTGAAATAATTGTGTACGTCGTTTCACTTTGCTTCGTTTCGGAAACTACTTAGATCCTAATGCTTAAAAATGTCTCGTAAATTTTTAACTACGCAGGAAGCCTTGGACTTTTTGTGGAGTTTAGATGATAGTGATTTTGAAGACAATGACAATGAATTAGTTATTGTACCTCCAGATCCTGATTTAATGAGTGACACAGAGGACATTGATGATTCATCTGTAAGGAAAGTAGAAGAAATCATGTGTGATGAAGTAGATTCTACAGAGGTTGCAGGAACGATTGAAATTTTAGTTCCAAATAGAAATGAAAACATTTCTGTAAATCCGAAATGGGAAAAATGCGAACCTAAGTTCGAACGTGCTCCAAAAGCATTTCCTCATGAAAGACTTCAAAGAGTTAAAGATAATGTGGCTGGTAAATCTCCTATTGAACTTTTTGAAATGATCTGTTTGAAAATGATTGAGCTGACGGTTGAAGAATCAATTACTGTTTGTCGACCACAAGAATAGCTCCCGCCATAAAGTCTGGTTGGTGGCGGTCGCTATAGTAACAAGACCGGTCCATTTCGAATGGGGAATACGCGTGTGAGGAATTGGCGGAATAAAAGGTTAGATCACGTCATTCGTCTTCTCGGATCTACAGCAGTTGCGTTATCTTATTTTTGATTTAATTTTGCTTTTGCTTTTTTTAAATTATTTGTTCCCATTTGATTAAATAATTTTGCTAATTTGTTAAACTGGAAAGATGCCCTTTCAGTTTAGAAAAGGTGAAGTCTTGAAATCGCAAGCACGTAAAATCATATATAATGTTGCGGAATTTTGTTCCAGTGAAGCTTCATCTAAAGATGTTTTAATTCCACTCCCACAAGCTCTGAAACGAGCTTCCCGAGCAAGTGGAGTTTCTGAAGCTACAATAAAAAAAATAAGAAATGAAGTTTCTGCATTGGGCTCATCCACATGTTTAATATCACCTGGTAAACATCGTAAAAGACCTAGTGAGCGGAACTGCGAAATAGATGACTTTGACAAGTCCGTTATACGTCAAACGATTCAAGATTTTTATATAAGAGAAAGAAAAGTACCATCTCTCAGAAAATTATTACCCGTGTTGAAAGAAAAAATTGGATTTTCGTGGAAAAGAGACACATTGTGCAAAGTCTTACATTCAATGATGGAAAAAGTGCGTGAATAAAAGAAAAGTTCTCTTGGAAAGGCCAGATATTGTTTTTTGGAGACACAAATATTTGAGAGAAATGAGACGTCATAGGAACACTGGACAACCTATTGTCTATATTGATGAAACTTGGATCGATAGCAACTTGACATTTAAGAAATGTTGGCAAGACGACACAGTTTTGGGAGTTACAGCAAATGTTAATGCGAAAAATAGACTTATAGTCGTTCATGCTGGATCATCAACAGGTTTTCTTACGGATGCTCAACTAGTATATAAAGCATCGACAAAAAGCGGTGACTATCACGGGCAAATGAACTATGAAAACTTCAAAAAATGGGTGTTGGAAAAACTTCTTCCTAATTTGCAACCAAACAGTGTCGTATGTATGGATAATGCTCCGTATCATACAACTGTTGAAAACCTCACTCCTACAAAGTATTCTATAAAAAAAGTTATGATTGATTGGCTGAAAAACAACAAAATATACTGCGACGAACAAATGCGGAAAGCGGAACTATTCTCTCTTATAGACAGCAATCGTCCAAAGAAAATCGTCTATAAAATTGATAATTTAATAGAAAAAGATGGTCATGAAGTTCTACGACTCCCCCCTTATCATTGTGATCTAAACGCAATAGAATTTGTGTGGACCTCTGTAAAAAGAAAAGTAAAAGAACGAAATGTTACTGGTGATTTAAGTTTGGATAATCTAAAATCTTTACTTCAAACAGCTATCACTGAGGTTACTTCGGCAGAATGGGCAGCACATTGCAAACACGTGGAAAACGTTGAAAATAATTACTGGGAAAAATATTGACTGTTAGAGGATCTATTAGACGAACTGTCATTTAACATTAATACCGACGACTCTGATTCAGAAGAAACCGAGACTGCTGAGAGTGATTTAGAGAATTTTCACATGCTTGAATAAATTCTAAAAGTTTAGAAGGTATTATTATTTTTTCTATTTTTAATGATAAAAAAAAATTTCCGTCCTTGCAAATTGTTTGAAAATACATACTGAAATCTATAATAATCACTGAAGTTCGGTCATTGTATTAATAATTTAAAGTTATTGATAATTATTAATGGTTATGAAAATATCAATTTTTAAACAATTATTTAAGTTAATTTAATTTCATTTTTACAGTAATAAATTTCATGATTAATTCATATTGATTCATATTTTATTTTCATTTGTAAAATCTAAATATTATCATATAAATAATATATGAAACAGTTTTCTTTCACTCGATGAATCGATTAAAATAATTACAAAAAAAAACAAAACAATAATAATAAAAGCGTTTAGTAAACTATTGTGAATGCCTATCTTCTGGTTTCCCCTGTCTAAAATGGAGCGAGTCTTGTTTCCACGGCG
Organism: Maratus michaelseni; assembly: GCA_963931845.1. Classification (NCBI taxonomy): domain Eukaryota; kingdom Metazoa; phylum Arthropoda; class Arachnida; order Araneae; family Salticidae; genus Maratus; species Maratus michaelseni. The sequence continues at coordinate 176,919,974 of OZ007594.1, forward strand.
ACAGACAGGCGCAGACTTCTCGAGCTATTCTTGTGATCGACAAATAGTAAATATTCCAGACAAAATAATAATCATGGTTTTGAAATAAGCATGGATGAAATGAAACAATTTTTAGCAATTCTTTTCTATAGCGGTTATCATATTTTACCTCAAAGAAAATGTACTGGGAAAATGCACCCGACACTGGAACTTTACTTGTAAGTAAATCTATGTCAAGGAACAGATATTACGAAATAAAGAAATATCTTCATTTTAACGATAACTTGCGACTTGATCGGAATGATCGCTATTTTAAAGTGAGGCCACTTTATAATCTGTTTAATGAAGGCCTTCAACAATTTGGAGTATTTTCGGAATTTTTAAGTATTGATGAAAGAATGGTTAGATACTTTGGAAAACATGGCTGTAAGATGTATATAAAAGGAAAACCAGTCAAATTTGGATATAAATTATGGATGCTAACTTCTTTCAACGGATTCCCGTATTATATTATACCGTACCAAGGTGCAAAGCAGAATAAAACAGAACCTGCATCTATCGACAATATACCATCAACATCCAAATGCCAAGCTATGAAAACTCTAGAAGGGCAAAAGAAAAAAATCCAAAGGTTAAAAAGAATCAACCATGTCAGAAAAAAGTGAATGAGCCATTATCTCACACAGTTGTCCAGAACCTGCTGTCAATAGTTGCAAATCCTGAGATACATAAAATTTACATGGATAATTTAATTACTTCCCATGAACTGCTATCCATTCTGGAAACTAAGAACTTCTTCGTTACAGGTACTGTTAGAGAAAATAGAATCTCTAAGTGTCCACTTATGTCTTCAAAAGCAATGTCGAAATTGGAACGTTGATTTTCTGACAGCAGATTCGATACAAGGAACAAAATAGCCGCAGTTCGGTGGAATGACAATCGGGTTGTTTCTGTAATCACTAATTTCGAAGAAACAAAAAGTATCTCAACAGTAGAAAGAAGAGTAAAAGGTGGTAAAAAACAGGTAAAGATACCTGCGTGCATTACATCCTACAATAAATACAAAAATGGAGTTGACTTGTTTGATAATCATGCAGCATCTTACTTTACTTCAATTCAAGGGAAAAAATGGTATTGGCCATTATTTGTTAATGCATTTGAAACAGCGCTTGTTGCTTCATGGAAGCTCAATCAGTTATTTGTAGAAAATAGTCTGAGCCTGCTTGATTTTCGAAGGCACATAACAGTTGCCTATTTGGGGATTTCTATTCCAAGAAAACCATCTTACAGAAAATTGGGTCGTCAACAGAGTAATGCAGATTTTTTAAGGATTCAGAATGAGCATGTGTTGATAAAACACCCAGAAAACCGACAAAGAAGATGCCAGCTAAAACCTTGTACAGGAAAACCAACCACAATATGTAAAAAATGTAACTTCGGACTATGCTTAAGATGTTTTGTCCCATTCCATTCATCTAATAATGAATAGCAGTGGATTATACCATTGTCCTATTTTTAGGACAGCCTGCACCAATCAAGCTAATAAAAAATTGGTAAGTTTTTTGATTTTGTGTGTATACATAGGCTTAATGAAGCATATATTTAAGATTTTATTTAAAAATAATATTTCTTTCAATGCTTGGTACGCTATGGGTTAAATCAGAATGCGGCCCCTATCGGCGGAAAATGAAAATAAAGGCTTTTCCGGGACGCAGCACGCTCGGTATACGGTGCCCCAGACAGCGTTGTCAAGAGCCAGATGTTCGTTCGATTCGAGGTGGAAAGAAAGGATTTTCATTCCACCATAGGAAGGATTCGGGATACGGTGTCATAAGCAGCGGGGACCCCAGCAGAAGGTTCATTCAGTTCTATGTTTATCATATTCGATGTTTCTTTGGTTCGAGCTTTATCATATTCGAGGCCCGATGTCAATTATGAGACCGTTAGCGGACAAAGCCAGTTAGTATTAATTTTAATGCTAATATTAATACTGTTTATTTATAATATTGGTCTGTAAAATATGTTCCTTGACAATTAAAACGCTTACTTGAGAATTGATAGCATACAAAAAACCAATATTCCTGTTTGAGAAATCTAATTAATACATTATAAAAACTTTTCGGAAATGTTTACAAAAATCATTGGCATCAAAAGAAACTTTTTTTTGTAAATGCTTTTATAATCTCAAAAATGTATTGATGTTTAGGGTCTTTATAGATAAAGAACACTTTTTTGAATCGTGGGCAACTAGAAAAGGGTTAAATTATATTCTAGTTCATGGTTGTGTTATATTTTTTTTAAATTAAGACACATCTGTATTTTTTTACAGTGCGTGTTTCATAATCTTTGCAAACTTTTATTGTTCTTAATACTTATTATTTTGATATAGAATTAGATTTAACTGAACACGAAGAATCTCTACAAAATTTGTTTTTTAAATATTAAATGATATTCTCTTATTAAAGGAAATGATAAAGAAATACTCTACTACGCACTTCTGACATGCATGGTAACTTAAAAAGCTCCAAGGCAGTACATAAGTAATTAAACTGTAATTTAGAATACAAACTTTTGAATTACTCATCCAACGTGACGTTTCTTCTATAAGCTCTTATTGAAATCGGATTTTCTCTTTTGTATCTGAAATAAACTGGAAAATTATTCAGATTGGGGAAATAATAATTTATATCTAATTATCCAACATTCTTCTATGATTTAAAACCTAATTTCTTTTTAATAATTCCTTTGAGATTTGAAGTAAATTAAATAATGCATCATTTAACTTGAAACAAATTCAATTTCTGGATATATTAGAAAACTGATTACGTGATGTAAGGAAACTACCATCATTTACCAAACACGATTATAACCTTATGTTCTACGCAATAATTTTTTTTTCTTGCCTCAGAAATTCGAAATTAAAAACCAATGAATTGCAAATATACAGGATGACTTTTAATTAACGTACAACTTTTAACTGACATAAATCTTGAGTCGTTACAGATACTACAAACATTTTATTTATTGAAAATAACGTCAAAAAGGAATTTAATGGATAAAGATTTAAAAGAGAGAAACTTCAGAGGTAATATAATAGCACAACTTACAAGGATAATGTCTATAAAAACAATTTCTGCTGAACCTCGATATAAAGTCCGTAAAAAAATAATGAAAATTTCAGTTCTTGGTGGTTTATCGTTGATTGGCGACACAATAAAATAAAATAAAATACGTTTTTAGGCTCTTTTCGGGAAAACTTTGTCTACTCTTCATACAAAACTAGTTTAAGTAAGTTTAACTTAAATAAATGCACTTTTATAACTACGGTTTTGCCTTATACATTTATATGTATATAAAAAAAAAATAACGATCATATTCTACGGTTTAGAAGAAAATTAAAATTGATTAAAAATGTTTTAAACTAAGAATTGAAGTCCGATTATGAGCATTGGCAATTTCACTTCGATATTGTTAGTGTCGGAGACAACAAAAGAAAAGAAAGCCATGGAAACAAGGACATATTCCATATAGAAAGTATATTAAAAGGTGTTCTTAATCGTTCAGCTAAAACACACTTCAAACTTATCCAGTCGGTAAAACCGTATAAAATTAAATAAATTCAGCAACACACAACTTGTATATATATTTTATAATAATATTTTATATGTGTTTATAGAAAAAATAATAAACTATTTAATCGTTTAAGTTTAAATTCATAAAGTACTGCACATTTTAACAGTCATTTAACCAAGAATTTCCAAATGTATTAAAATCGCTGGAATTTGGCGAAGAAAAAGTTTTGCTTGCCAAATCGTGTATTTTTTCTCCACATACTCGAAAGTATTTTATTTTTTTTACAGAATTTCTACTGGGATTGCGCAGCTAAATTTGACTGATCCTTTATTACATACATGAGTTTCGTTAGCATTTTTTTTCTGAGAAAAAATTCTGAGTATGCGCTTTAAGGAGACCTTCCTTGTTAGTTAGTCTCAACCACTTGTAATATTGTTCAACAAAGTTTTATTACATTTCAAAACTAGTATTTATTAAACATAAATGTTCTCTCACAAATAGTCTTAGGAATTATTTACATCTTACCTTGCAATGTGCTTTTGTAATGCTGGCACTGATATCTCTTGACACAAGCCTGAACATATAACTGATTTATTTTATGAGAAAATCCGTGTGCTTCATTAGTCTCCTTGTCCCATTAGGCTAAGTCCTAAGTTTACTCTGTATCGTACATATCGTGGGAGAAAAGAAGCTATACAATAAGAGTCTTAAAAATAGTAAATGTTTATATCTGTAAATAAATGTGGTGTGTTTGTTCGCGAATATCACACCTGTCTGAACAAATTTAACGGCAGAATCACGTATTGTAATCGTGACATATATGAATAATTTAAAATATGCTGTTAAAGGTAGAGCGTTTCTTTACGGGATACATTTAAAAAGAGCGATAAGTATGTACGGCTAAGTCGTTTATAGAAAGATAATATTATACTACTGTGCAAAACTTAAGCAACGAAAACAAAATGCTAATTTCTGAACACGCGAGTACTCAAAAGGAAATTCTATAAAGAGCAAGTGTAGAAAATAGATAATATCCTGACAGCACAGCCAGTCGATGTGAAGTTTATGGCATCACAAATGGTCACGATTGTCAGTCACTACAATGAACAGAAATGTGATATATTTCATTCCTCTCATTTCTACTCTGATTTGGCAACTCTACCGAGAAGTCACCATGACTACTGCTTTTTGACGAGTCAACAGGTGACTTTACGATGAAGTCACCTTGTGACTCTCGTATGACTGTCATTTTGACACTCCATTGTAAAGTCATCATGATAGCTGTTCTGTGATGAATTCCAAAGTGACAAAATATGAAATCATCTGGTGACTTTTCACAAAGGAGTGCAATGGTGACTTTACAGTACAGTGTCAATCACCTGAAAGTCACCATACGACTTCATTGCAACATTATTTGATGACTCGTCACAATTCAAATCTCACAATGACTTCAAAGTTGAGTCTTCAAATCACAGTCACCTGAGAATCACAAAGTTACTTCATTGTAATGACACCCGGTGACCCATCACAAAGTAACTGTCAGAGTGACATTTCAGTGAAAACAATCATTTGAGAGTAATAATGAGACGCGTGAACGATCCCATATTTTGATTAAGCGTAGTGACTGTGACACTTTCAACCATGTGTAACGTCAAGGAGAATTCACATCGACTGGCTGTGCTGTTAGGGTAGTATCTATTTTCTACACTTGTTGTTTATAGAATTTCCTTTTGAGTGCTCACGCGTTCAGAAATTAGCATTTTGTGTTTGTTGCTTAAGTTTTGCACACTAGTATACATTTCTAATTTCACTTTCATATGTGAAGTATTCTAATGTAATCAGGTTTTTTAAATCGGTTCAATAGGCTTTTCGTTAGCTTTGAAAGTATTCTAGAGTATGTAACAATTGCAGCAAATGTATGTAACATAAGCATCAGCATCTGTAGTATTTTCATTCTTATATATCAGCAATTTATAAAAATATAGCCGCAACTTGCTACCAGTATGAGTATGATACGGGAAATTTAATATATATCTATACATATATCAAATTGCATCATAAAATGATAAATCAAATATTTTTCCTTTAAGAGCCTACACTAGTCACGCGAAGAAACGCTCACGCTAATGTTAAGTCTATGGGAAGGTTATCCCGCGATTTCTCGCTCGCATTTTAATATTTTTAAATGATTTTTTTGCGTAGGAAGCTGAGGTCGATCTTCAACGTTGTTAGTTTTTACTTTTTTCATTTTGGTTAAACTTTTTTATAAGCGGAGATTTTAAATTTTGGAACCTGTTCTGAAAATTAAAGTACCCTTATATAAAAAAACTGGAGCCAAAATCCAAGAAGTAAAAACTAACAACGATAGATATCGACGTCAGCTATCCTACGCAAAAAAAAAATCATTTAAAAATATTAAAATGCGAGGGAGAAATCGCGGGATAACCTTCCCATAGACTTAACATTAGCGTGAGCGTTTCTTTGCGTGACTAGTGTAGGCTCTTAAAAATAAAAGTTTAGGTTAGATATGGAGAAATACTCTGTGAGTTTACAATAATATTAAATGTCATTACATCACAATTCAAAAGAAAAAAAGAAGAAAATTTCTATAAATTTGTTCAAGAAGAAAAAGCTACAAATTATTCTTTTAAAACATTAAAATATATTTTCCGTGACTAATAAAAGTAAATATTGTTGCTGAAAACTACGAATTTTATATAACAAAATATTATTGCAGTTGATTTTTAACCAAACATTTGTAGAAAATTTATTGTCAAGTGTAATATTAGAATTGTTTGATACAGTATCAGGATGAATTCTATGTCAAGTGGTATACATTGCTAACGAAAGTAATAAGTAGCTTAAGATGATTACAGTTCTATGAGAAAAAATACTACTTTTTCGAAAATTAGACTCAATGTTTAATTTGTGCTGAAAATTAAAACAAAAACTAAGCAAACTGTATAGCGGTTTACTAAGTATATATTCTTGCTATTTATATTTGAATCTGGAGGCACGGCAGTGCCTCCGCCAAGTCGAGAGAGCACAGCCGTAAGCATCCTTTTCTGGAAACAACTTAGGGCACTTTTGACCCCCCCCCATGTCTCTGCGCTGGAGTTTCCCAAAAACCCGGATCTTCGTTTTTCTAGAGTATTTGGCACACAGAACCAAAATTTTAAATTACAAGTTTCTGTCTTTTCTAGTTCAGACGATATATGAACTCAAACATTCGATTATTTGTCACTCACTCACTCCCTCATTCACGCGTCATCAATAAGATTAGGTGATCCCGTAGCCCTAGAAACTTGACATTTGGAAAAAGGGAAGTGTTTAGGATACAAAGAAAAGAAAAATTACAAAATCCGGAAAATGCGAAAAAAAATTCGAAAATTCAACAAATTTCATCAAAATTGAAAATTGAAAATGATATGATCTTGTAGTCTTAGAAACTTAAAATTTGGTGTGAAGGTAGTGTTTAGCATCCAGAAAAAAAAACATCAAAAATATAAAAAAAATCGAAAGCAAATTTAAAAAATCGAAAAAATTCAACAAAAAAAAAACGAAAATTTGAAGACAATCCAATTTTGTTGCGCTAGAAACTTCAAATTTGGAATAAAGGTAGTATTTAGGATACAGAAAAAGAAAAAATTGAAAAACCCCAGAAAATTCGAAAAATTTGAAAAAAATTGAAAAAATTAAAATAATTTGATCTTTTAGTCATAGAAACTTAAAATTCGGCGTAAAGGTAGTGTTTGGAATTCAGAATAAGAAAAAATTAAAAACACAATAAAAATCGAAAATAAAATTACAAAATCGAAAAACATCGAAAATTTGAAAACAATTCGATTTTATAGCGCTAGAAACTTGAAATTTGGAATAAAGTTAGTATTTAGGATACAAAAAAGAAAAAAGAAAAGAAATCCAGAAAATTTGAAAAAAAAATTCACAAATTCGAAAAAAATTGAAAATAATGAAAATAATTTTATCTTTTAACCTTAGAAACTTAAAATTCGGTGGAAGGTAGTGTTTGGAAATCAGAATAAGGAAAAATTAAAAACACATTAAAAATCGGAAATAAAATTTAAAAATTGGAAAAATCGAAACACGTCGAAAATTTGAAAATTATTCGATTTTGTAGCGCTAGAAACTTGAAATGTGGAATAAAGGTAATATTTAAGATAAAAAAAAAAGAAAATTAAAAAAATTCCAGAAAATTCGAAAAATTCGAAATAAATTTAAAACCTGAAAATAATTTGATCGTTTAACCTTAGAAACTTAAAATTCGGCGTAAAGGTAGTGTTTGGAATTCAGAATAAGGGAAAATTAAAAACACAATAAAAACCGAAAATAAAATTAAAAAATCGGAAAAATCGAAAAACATCGAAAATTTGAAAATAATTCGATTTTGTAGAAGTAGAAACTTGAAATCTGGAATATAGGTAGTACTTAAAATAAAAAAAAAAATAAAAAATCCAGAATATTAAAAATAAAAATTTCGAAAATTGGAAAAAATCGAAAATAAAATTGAAAAAAGATTGATTTGTTGAAAATTTTCTGAACTTTTAATTTTTTATCTGGAGGCACCGCAGTGCCTCCGCCAATTCGAGAGAGCACAGCCGTAAGCATCCTTTTCTGGAAGCAACGGGCACTTTTGACCTCCCCATAACTTTGAGTTGGTGTATCCCAAAAACCAGAAACTTCGTTTATATAGAGTATGTGGCAAATAAGTCGAAAATTTAAAATTTCACATTTCTGTCTTTTCTAGTGCAAACGATATATGAACTGAAAATTTCGATTTTTTGCCATTCACTCACGCGTCATCAAAAAGATTAGGTGGATCCCCTAGGCCGAGAAATTGAAATTCGGAATAAAGGTAGTGTTTAGTCTACAAAGAAAGAAAAAATTATAAAATCCAGAAAATTCGAAAATTCAATAAATTCCAACAAGATGAAAATTGAAAATAATACGATCTGGTATTCGTTGAAACTTAACATTTGGTGTAAAGGTAGTGTTTGAATTCAGAACAAAAAAATAAATATAAAAAAACACTATAAAAATCGAAAATAAAATCAAAAAATTCAAAAAATCGAAAAAAATCAAAAATGTGAAAATAATCCAATTTTTTTGCTCTAGAAACTTGGAATTCGGAGTAAAGGTAGTATTTGGGATACAAAATAAGAAAAAAATAAAAAAATAATGAAAATTCGAAAACAAAATTCGAAAAAAATCAAAATTTGAAAATAATTCGATCTTGTTAAAGACTTAAAATGTAATGATTATTTACATTTTATTTACAGAAATTTAACCTGTAAAGGTAATATTTTCGATAAAAAAAACCTTTTAAAACTTTGTAAAATTCGAAAATAAAATCGAAAAATCGAAATATCTGTAAAAAAATAGAAAATTCGAAAACAATTCGATTTTGTAGTTCTAGAAACAGGAGTTTTAAAATAATTGTCCTATTAGCTAGTACACCACCCGTAATTGTTTTATGTTTTGTTTTTTTTCCCCCGGATTATGCTGTTTTTACTTTTTATTTACGAATTTCGGTATAGAAAATTTCCGCTATAGACCGGCTACGTTATGGGTGCTTCCTTTATAGACATATTTGTTTTCTTTCACAGGTTATACTCTATTTACTTTGCATATGAACTATGGATTATTAAATGATGTTAGCACCAAAAAATCTTCACAGCTCCACCTCTCCTTCTGACATTACTGGCTGGTTATGGCTTGATATCCCTTTCTAAATAAAGTCATGGTGACTCTAAGATTATCTTGATTTATCTTTAAATTGAACCTAAATGATCCTAAGAAGACGGATCAAAGAATTACTATATTGGCATGACAATCAGGAAATTTAGAAGTAAAATCGAAAAATCAATAAATTTATAAAAAGTCGAAGGTTTGAATATAATTCGATTTTGTAGTCCTGCCAGCTTGACATTTGGCAGAAAGGTAGGGTTTAGGATACAAAATAAAGAAAAATTTAAAAATGCGAAAAAAAAAAAACTTCGAAAAATCAAATTTAGTTTGATATATTGAAAATTTCCGAAACTTTTAATTTTAGCTTTCTTTTTATCCTAAACAGTACTTTTGTGCTAAATATCAAGTATCTAGGCTGCGAGTAATATCTCAGATGGATAGCACCTTTCCTCGAAGCAGTTGAGAGTACTTTTGACTCCCCCGTCCCATAACTTAGTGCTTGCCTAGTTACCTGAAATTCCTTTAAGGTAACTTCGTCGGAAATCAGTGGATAATCTCCAAAAAGAGCCCAAAATCAAGAACACGAGGATTACTTACAAAAAGAAGTGAAATCTCATCAAAAAGTCACCTGTAAAAAATGCAGCCAAGTCTCGTAACTCATTTACCGTAAAAAGTACTAATATCGTATAAGCCAAGTTTAACTATCTTATTAACTCTGAAATTTTCATTCACAAATCACTCCTAGTCTCTACATCTTTCGTTAATTATTATTTTGTGACTTAGCAATTACGTAGCCCAAGAATGTGATGTATATAGTTAGTCTTAATCAAATAATACTATAACATATTAAGGTGTAATAACTTCCCTGTGCGTATATAATTTGCCTTAATTAAATTATCCCATCCCATAACATAGTAAGGTGCAATAACTTCCCTGTGCTGCATAATTGCCAAGTCACAAAATAATAATTAACTAAAGATGTATAGACTAGAAGTGATTTGTGATTGAAAATTTCAGGGTTAATAAGATGGTTAAACTCGGCTTTATACGATCTCAGTACGTTTTACGGTAAATGAGTTACGAGACTTGGCTGCATTTTTTACAGGTGACTTTTTGATGAGATTGTTTTTACGCAGAGATAATGAAACATTCATGGCTGTAGTACGTAACAGTCATATTTGCAACAATCACACTTGTAGAAAGCAAAAATTTACAATTTTCTCTTGCTTCTTCTAAATCTTCAAAAATCACTAATTAAATGCATGCATTCTTTCGTTCCATCAAAATCGTTTAATGCATGCTTAAAATAAATAAACTTTTCTAATGAACTAAAATACTTTCGTTTAATTATTTGAAATTTCATGAAAAACTTAAAGGTGATCATACATGAATAGCAAATATATCAATCTATTTTAATTCCATTTACTTTATTTTAGTTTGTTCCCTTTTTAGAAGATATTACGTTAATAATCCAAATTCGTTAAAACAAACTTCGCTGAATCTTGATATTTAATCTCTTTGTTGGTTCTATTCTTTTATAAGACAATCTTTAAAGGATTTATTAATAATATTTCTCCCAAGGCAGTAATTAGTACCGAAGATATCGGAAATATTCTTTAAATTATAATTACATATATAATTCTAATTTATTGCTACAGTAAAATGTTTTAAAGTATTATTTTGTAAAGTTGCAATGGTACTTTTTGTGAAAAAGGTTTGACAGTGTAGAATTGGAGGCTTATTATTGAAAGTGCTTATTGTCGAGAAATCGCGAGTATATTTTAGAGAATGATAATTTGAGATTTGGCTTTTCCAAAATTTGAACGGAATGTCTGCCGCATACATGGGTTTGTTTCCCTAATTGTCTGTCATACACAAGCATTTGTTTTTGGTTTAAATCTTAACTTTAGGCTGTGTAAATTATTTTAAGTTTCATATTTTATAAATATTTTTTGTCATTATTTTTCTGGTGTAACATTTTAGAACTTTTTAATTCAAGTTATATAGCTATTTAAAAAAATACTTTTTCATTTTTCTAGCATCCATGACTCATTATTTCTCATTCAACTCATTCCATGACTCATTCACTGTGTTTTTATATTTATTCAGACTACGGCAAAATTTTTCTTGCGTATCATTTTCAAACAAAGCGTACACCCAGAAAAAGGAATTGATTAAAACTACAAAACATGTTTTGTTGAGCACATTTTGGTTGTTTTAGCAAAACTCAAGTAAAATTGTACCATTTTACTTGAATTAACAAAACATTTTTTTGCTGACGATACAAAATTTTTTTCTGGAATTGCAAAAAAAAAAAAAATTTGTTGATTCAAACAAAATTCCCATTGACCTATATTTAAACAAGAAGTTTTGTTGGGTTAACCAAATTTTTGTTGATTCAACAAAACTTTTTTCTGGGTGTAAATAGAGGGACACATCGATGATTCAGTTCAGATATTATTTAGTATGTCAGGGTTAATATACAGGGCATGACAAATGCTATCGCCAGGTCGCCACCGGCGACCAAGTTATTTATATTAAAAACTTTAAAATAAAAAAATCAGCATTTTTTGACTGACTTCGACAGGAAAAAATAAGCAAAAGTGTTTTTCTGATTCACTATTTCATCGATGTCCCCCCTCATCCAATATAGATTTTGTCGCACTCAGCTATCCGGACGTTTGAAGCATTCGTCGATCGGCATTTCTTGAACATGCAGGTTAATTCAGTTTTTACAGTATTTTCTTTTGTTGGAATATATAAAATAATTGATAAGTATCATTAGAAAACTTAGTTTATATTATCTTTCTAAATTATGTCCTATTCTAAACTATGTAGCTATTACTTCTAAACTATGCTAAAAGTCTAGTTAAATTAACTTTATAATTTAAATCTACTTAAATTAGAAACCACAAGATTATTTTCAGTGATTTTGCCATATTTTTCAAGAGATATTATAACTTGGTGTTTTCAGCATTTATAGCTATCTATGAGGAGCTTTCCTGTGAATTGTTAGAGTAGACATTTTTTACATAAGTTCAATTTAGATTTTAGTACTTTTCCTTCAATTTATTATTTGACACTTACTTGACTAGCGTTAACGTAATTTCCCCAAGCTCCACTGCATTGGCCACTTATTGTTGACTTTAAATAAACTTTTATTTTATCTTTATTAGACTCTATGGCTACTTATTTACGTGACGTGCCCATAGCGTAGGTCAGAAACGGCGGTACTTGAACGAATTTATGTTTTTGGCCTTTAGTCTTTGAGTCTCCTGTTAATTATGGTGCCGGCATGAAATTAGAAGTTGTTTAAAGATGTTATTTTACTAGTACAGCGACTGTGGGTGAATTAGTTGTAAATCTTGAAGAATATATTTCACATAATAGTATTCCAGAGAAAAATAAATACTCGCTGTTCAAGTGTTCCCTTAATGGGGGATACTTAATTATGGTTATAGAGCATTGGGTGTTTTGCTGTAACAGAATAATACAAAATATTACGGGCAAACTGGGACTGAGTTATATTTCCCACCATTAGAGTTAAGAGTAAATTATGTCGAGAATGTTATAGTAATAAGCAAATTTTATTTCAAAAAGCTTTAAAAATTTTCGCAATAAATTGGAAGTTAAAAATAAGTTAGGACTTGATGTGACATTTGACAAACTTTTAGATATTATTCATCTACATCAATATTCATTCATGTATCAATCCACGATATTGTGGATACGAGAACACTTAAATTGCTGGAGGAATGTATGAATTATTGCTTAAGTATGAAAATAGGCATGATTGTGATCTTGGTGAAGTGTCGAGTAGTTCAAATCAGAAGCAATACGTGTGGTAATGGGGGTAATGAGTTTTCACGTAAGGGGAATAGAAGTGGTTTTGAGGGGAAAATCAAGAATTTATAAATAAGGTTAAAAATAATTATATGATAATCGTAATGATGACAATTATAGAGGTTAAAATGGTAGAGTTTTCAGAGGTAAGCGCAATAATTCTAGAGATAATAAAGATATTACCCAACACATTGTATAATTTAGTTAGGACTTATAAAGAAAACACAGAGGGAGATAATACACAGATGGAATGAACATTTGGAATCTGGGAACTTTCGTTAAAAAAGTTTTTTTTTTCTTTCAAAGAGAAATAAACAGAAAAAAAGTTAAAAAGAAAGACGGGAAAGAAAGAGTCTCTAAAAAACACGTGATATAAAAAATACATAAATATTTTGACATTTTCTTTTTGTTTGGAATTCTAATAGATTTCTAAAAGGACTTGCGTTCAAAATTACTTCAAAAGCATCCAAAAGTATTTCTTTTAATTTTGTAGGAGAATCATACAGCAGACGTTCACCTGAAGTGTGTTTTTCTTTGGTTTTCAGATATGGGATAATGTTTTTCTCTTGAAATCTTGATTATGAATGAATTAATAATGAACAATAAATGAACTTTACTGTTTATTGTTGCAATTTCACGAATATTATTTTTTTAAATCACATGTTTTGAAAATTTCGTTAACAACAATTTTTAAATATGTAAAATTAATAACTATCACTTAGTTGCTAATAAGTAATAAAAAAAGAAAACTCTGAAATGCTAATTTTACTTTTCAATTAATATTCAGTTTTTTTTTATGTTTTATGTAGTGTGTTTAGTGTTTTTAACCTATAAAATAAATACGTTTTATTGCGAGAAATGGTAAGCATAAAATGTTGATTATTTAATACTAATTTCCTATTTCTTACAAATATGATCATGACATTATTTTCATAGTACTTTTATAGACAACATCAAATATCTAATAAAACACTTTGGAAATTTTTCTTCGCAGCTTTTAAAAAATAACAGAAGGAAAGAGAATGCATGAATAAAAAAGTCCTTCCGGCCTGTACCGGGAGGAAAAGGTAGCTTTCCTATATCTTCGTTTTAAAATTTTAGCTACGAAAGCAGCAAGTTAAAATGCAAACAAAACGTTTACAAAAGATTCGTTAATACTGAATTTGAATAAGAAATTCGCCAAATTATTGAGCAATAGCCAAATTGGCTTCATTTATGAAGACTTATTTTGGTCGCCAAATTTGGCGACCAAATAAGGCAAATATTGGCAAATTTGGCTCGCCAATTGTCGCCAAGTTTGGCGAGAATTTGGCGCTAACGGATATGAATATATAGTTTTGTGCGTATGATTGGAAAAGTTATTACAACAATGAAAATTTTTTTAATGTGCTGTCTTGTTTCAAAATGTCAGCCACCCTAGAATTTCAAACTGCTCTATGTCAGCCATTTTTTAAAATAGAGGTAAACCAAAAAATGCTCTGGAATCCTCGTAACAAGGCCTAACACTTAATTTAAAAATAAATTTGAATTTTTAACTTTTTGTATATTTATTTTAGTTTTAAATTTTTAAGTGGCCGCTATCTTGAAACATGCTGACCAAGCTGACCAACGAACTCGGTCGAGACATTGGTGAGCTTAATACACACAATTAGTTTCATCAAAATTGATTTATAAATACGAGAGTTATCGTATGACATAGGTCAGATATATATATATATATATATATATATATATATATATATATATGGATATCTATATATATAAATCAACATTTGAACGGAGGGTGGTTTTGGGGTCTGGGTGTCATGATCGGTGAAAATATGTCGAAATTTTCCGGAACTGCTTTCCTCCGAACGGCTGCAATAGGTAGCTTTATACTTTTTTGTATTGAAAGCTACCTAAAATGTAATTCTTAAAATGTTCGTGCCATTTGTTTATTTTGTTATTCATAACAAGAAATAAAATGTATGAGAAAACGAAATGAAAAACATAAAATCTTTAAAGAAATACAGAAAATTAGTTTCTGTTAATCAAATGTTAGGCCTTTTTTATTTTCGAAAAAGGTTTGTTTTGAAAGTTATTTCACATTTGTCCAGACGCATTGCTTTTAAATGTTGAAGATAAACTGTGCATTGGACATTTCACAGAAGTATGTTTATAAATTTGTTTATAGATTTGTTTATAGTATTTTTAAAACCGTTTGTTTAGTTTTATATTAACATGAATACAATTTTAATTTACTTTATCCGGTTTATTGTGTCAATTTGATTTTAATTGTAGAAATTTATTTATAATGTCTTGGCCAATATTAAAGCAGGTTTAGTTTCGTCTTTTAAGTATAAGATATGAAACATTACAATAAATGTGGGACAAATATATGAAATATTTAATACTATTTTCTAATACATTTCAGTATTGAAAATGACATTCTTTTCATCTTGCTAAATTTTACGCTTTCTCATACCACTAAAAGTTAGTAGTAAATTTCTTTTTATTTAATTGCCGAAATCCCCAATTAAAAGAATTTTTTATCACATTATATTGGCTATAAAAAATGCAAAAATTGGCAGGTATGCTATACTCCTATAGGCTGTACAAAAGGCCTAAAACAGGAACTCTATAAAATTTTGTTCGGAGTTTTGTTAAAAAAGAAAAAGAAAAAAACAAGCCACAAATTGAATAAGAAGGATTTTTTTTTCCAAATGGAAATAAAACAGATGAAATGAAAAATGGAATTGTGTCCATGGAACACTTGGTTTAAAAAGGAAAATACAGAAACTTTGTTTGACTTATTCAATTTAATGCAGCATTATTAGATTTCCAAGTTTAAAAACAAATATTTCACAGACTACCAAAAGGATTTACATTGAAGAGGAAATATGCAGCAGGAATTCAACGAAAATATGTTTCTAGTTTGTTCTTCTCATATGAGAAAATATATTTTTAAATTCCTAAAATGGGTTATTCACCATTATTACTTCATATACGCAGAGTGCGTACACTCCTGATAACTTTCAATGAGCATGGCACCAGAATTTCAGATTAGAAAATTTCTTGTTAATATTAATTATAATTGTAATAATAATATATTGTAAATTGCTCAATTTTTAATAGATTTTTCCGATTAAAAAACTGCGAAAAATTATATTCAAAATTTGTGGTTGAATTGTATGCATCCTGTTATATGTTGATTATTTTTCTAATACTAAATTAATTTTATTACTTAATGTTTTATTTATAGTGGTGCCATAGTTAAGCTTCAAACATGCAGGTGGTTTGTAGTAACTTATTAATACTACATAGTTAGTGGTAATATTTTAAAGCCTAAATAGTGAACTTTTAATATTATCCTTGTTTAATGCAATGTCCAGTGATAGGATAAAAGTAATAAACATCGAATTCATAAAATGGGACTCGTTTAATTATACTTAGCAAAACACGAACGATATTAAACTGCATAAAATCAGGGTTGGCGTACTCCACACGCTAATGTCTTTTAAAGCCTGTAGGTATGTCAAATGTACATGATATTTCTCCTTTAATTTAATTTCAATTAATAGTATAAAATTATTAAACATCAAATTTATTAAAAATATAATTTAATTTAAAAAGGAAAGGAAATAAATTTCACAAATACACGGTCGTCGTATTCCGGGCGTAAGTTGTGACTTACCAATAAAAATAATGACAGGAAGCCGAAGAAAATGGAGCTTAAACTTTAAACAATAGTTAAACAATTTAGAGTCTTTGGAAAGAGTGTACTTAAGGCGCAGGTGTTACTCATCTAATTATTTTGAAAACCTCAGCTATTTTTTCATTTTGCGCATGTAGTACGCCTTCCGTATTTTTAAAGGTAAAAATAAATTTTGATATTTAAATTATAATAGCGGAAATCATGTGACTATCCCAAAGAGATAAGTAACTGACACTTTTGCGTTTCATATGCCAGTCGGCAATTTTTTTCTCAAAATTATTTAATCAAATAAAATTGCATAAAAGTTAGATTTTTAGAAAAATTGTTTAAAAATTTTATATTTGAGAAATGAGCTAACTTCTAAAATGTGTCTATTTTGAGTTATCGGAATTCCAAATTTCATTTCCAACATAAACAATCTGCTTCAAAAACATTTGACGTTAATTTTTACCGTACTGAAAAATACTGTCAACAATACGTACTTCTTTCAGGAGCAGATATTAAAATCAGAAAAGACATTTGAAGTCATACTCCTACGAACCAGTGAAATTAAGTTTAGATTTAGAAGTGATTTTTTATAAAATTCAACTGAATTTTTTGTTTATTTGATTTCTGAACTGTAAATAGAAATGTAAAATCAGATAATTATGTCGTGAAATGGCTGTTACTTGATTGCTGGAAATTACCGCCGTGGCAAATATTATTTTGAAAGATTTTAGCATTGTTAATAATATTCCCAGCTAAGGCAGATAATTTGATTAATTCGGAACGCGTTCTGAATGAAAGTGAATCGTACTTTTGTAAGTTATTTTTTGTTTTTAAAAAGCAGTCTTGTAGGTAATGTTCTATTTTTTGTTATTTTACACAGTAGAGAAAGTTTGGAGGCTCCGCACAGACGCTTTATCAGGCAGGTCATGAATATTTTTTGAACATTATGAATATTTTTATTTTATTTATTTCGTGACATCTTTATTTACACCATTTGTGATATTTTTATTATTTTCTTATAGCTTTGAATAAAATATTTTATATATTTATATTTTGCTTCCATATAATACTGCACATAAAACGTTGGAGAAGATAATACATTAATTCAAGGAAAAGGAAAGTCCTTTTTCATTTTTACAATTTTATTTTATTGGTCATTTTAGTAGTTTTTCTAATTATAAAGTGATTTTACTTGTTAAAATTTAATTTTAATGTCATAGTCATTGCTAAAATGAGTTTAGTTTGTTTTTATGTGTGTACAAAAAAAAGAAGAAGAAGAAAGAAAAGAAAAAAGGAAAAGAAGAAAAAATTCATTTAAAAAATGATTAGAAAAACTGTGCATTGTGTAATTGTAGAGAGGAATCTACATTCTTAAAACGTCTTCCTAGAATCACTGATCAGAAAATGTTAACAACACGACAGAGAACTCAATATCTCTAATAAAGACTCTACGAAAACCTGTTTCGTAGAGTTTTTATTACGAAATCTTTACTACGAAATCTGTTCCGTCTGAATTCCGAAATATTTCTTCTGCACCACTCTTGAGCCAAGGAATGACGATTGGACAAACAAGTTTTTCCCCTTTCGGAAAGTGTCAGCAGAAGTGTTCAGGTAACTGCCTCAAGGGTGGACCACGCATAGTTGAGATTCGAAAGACCTTTTCTCCTGCATTGATCCCACAGTTAGAGTTCGCACTATAAATGTTATCTTCGAATTTCTATATCAAGTGGAGAACATTTTTAAATGTTTTGCACCCGAATTAAATATTGCAGTTTCCAGATATCCAATAAATAAACCGTAAATTCATTTCCAGTACTGTTTGCTATTCTTCAAATTTCCCGTGACTTCTGATGAGATGTCTTCTGAGAAAGACGCAGTGTTGTATTGTGTCTTCCAATTTTACATCCAATACTACTGCAAGAAACAACACAAGACTCTGGATCTTTCTCAGAAGGTACGAGAAATCTGTAGATTAGCAGACAGGATTGGAAATGTACATACGGCTTGCATCTGCTTATTTATAGGGCATCAGGAAACTGCAATATTTAATTTGGGCGCAGAAAAGTTTAAAATGTTGTCCATTTCATAACGAATTTTGAATATAATTTTTACAGTTTGAACTCTGGAACCAACTCAGCAGAAACAGTCTTTCGAAATTCAACTGCGCGTGGTCGACATTTCTTCCTTCAGAATCCCGCTTAAGATAGACGCGGTTACCTGTACACATGTGCTGCCACTTTCCGAAAGGAAATAACTTGTTCTTCCACTCGCAATTTCTTGGCTCAAGGGTTCGACACAAAAAAATATGGTTTATGCCACATGACAATTCACGCAAAATCGAGGGTTTCATACATAACGTGCCTTTATTAGAGAAATTGAGTTCACTGCAGTGTTGTTGATACTTTCTGATCAGTGATTCTAGGAGGTTGTTTCAAGAATGTAGAGACTTTCTCTCTACAGTAATCCTAAAGTCTATAAATTTTTGAGAATAAATGTTTATTATTATTTATTTATTTATACATACAAAAAAGAACTAAATGCATTTTAACAATGACCATAACATTGAAATTACATTATAACTGCTAAAATCAGTTTACAATTTAAAAAACTGTTAAACTGATCAATAAAACAAAATTATAAAAATGAAAAGTGATTATCTTGCTTTATGTTTCCTCCTAAATGATCGGAATAAAATTCTATAAAGTGTAAAGTATGTGTATATCTCTTACAGTAGCGTGGATTACTTTATTTCCACTATGCTTCTTATGCATACAATATCAAAATCTTACAATAACACTTTATGAAATTTTTTTTGGAGCTTTACGAGAAAAACTTAGAGAAAGATAATCCACCAATGGAATGAAAATTACAATCATTTTAATTTTTGCAATTTTATTTTATTGATTATTTTAACAGTTTTTTTAAACTGTAAACAGATTTTAGCAGTTAAAATGTAATTTCAATATTATGGACATTTTTAAAATATTCTAGTTTATTACGTATAAAAGTATATATATATATATATATATATATATATATATTCTTGAAAATGATTAGAAAGAATTAGGGATTGTGTAATACGAATGTATTTTATCTTACAGCAGTGGATTACTTTCTTTTCACTATATACTTTCATAGACAATATCAAAGTTCTGAAACAACACTTTATAGAATTTTATTCCGAGTATTTAGGAGAAAACATAAAGTAAGACAATCACTTTTCATTTTTACAATTTTGTTTTATTGATCAGTTTAGAAGTTTTTTAAATTGTAAACTGATTTTAGCACTTAAAATGTAATTTCAATGTTATGGTCATTGTTAAAATGCATTTAGTTTTTTTTTTTATGTATAAATAAATAAATAATAATAAACAAAAATATTAGAAACCATTATGGATTATGTAATACAAATGCATATTATCTTACAGTACTGTGGATTACTTTTTTTCAACTATACTCTTTTATAGACAATATCAAAGCTTTGCAAGATATTGTATGAAATTTTATTTGGGGCATTTAGCAGAAAACATAAGGGAAGATAATCCACAAATTGAATGAAAAGGAGAATCTTGTGAAACTTTTTTCACAAAGATTTTTCGCTATTTTTTTCTCAAGTGGAAATAAAAGATATGAACAGCCAAAAAGAAAATGATGAAAATAAAAAAAACAACACCAGTAATAGAAAAACATACAAATCTTTTTGGGGATATTCTATTTTTAGGGAAGATCAATAGCTTTCTAAAAGAATTTGATTTTAAAGTTATTTCACATCCGTACAGAAGTTTCTTTTATTATTATTATTCAATAGGTAAACTGTGCAGTAGTCAACCTCAATTAAGTTTGTAATATGTTTTACAACATGTGATCATATATGTCTTTATTTCCTAAAATGATTTATTATTTTGTAATTTCCTACACTGTTAAAAATTTTCAGAAAACTGTCCAGTCATTTGACCGTTTTGACCGACCTTTCACATAACCGTAATTTAAGTCTGTCTTGACCATATTATTGCCCATATTATGGTCAGAATAGAGTTAAATTACGGTTATATAACCATGTTTTACAAAAACGGTCAAATGACTGGACAGTTTGCTGCAAATTTTTAACAGTGTATGAGTTGATCGTTTTTGTAATTGCATGATTTTTGTTCACGACCAAATTCACGACCGTTGAATCTATCTTTAAATACTTATACGTGATTTAAATCCCATTATTTAATGTAATTCGGATGTGACAAAATCTATTCAGATTTTTTTTTCTATCGCGTATACTGTAGTTTTTATTGAATGATATACTCAAATTAAAAATAAAGAAATATTGAATTATTTAATAACAAATGCATAATTTTTTTAAGTTAGTGGATGAACACCATTTACTATAAAAATAAATTTTAAAAAGTTTCAGAGAGGCTTCCGTCATCTTATTTATACACAAAATTCAATCGTATTCTTTTCTTCAGGGACATGAAATTTTCAGTTTAAGAGGGGATTCTATGAAAAAATATGACTGTGAAATTTATATTTAAATTTAAAAAAGAGGATTTATTAAACATTTCTTAATAAATGCATGAAAAATTGCATTGTGTGGTTGAAGAAAACTAAAGTCAGATTTGTAAATTTTAGCCCAAAATACAATGGAAGATAATCATTAAGAGGGCTAAATGTGTTCTTCTCCACTACATGCTAAACATAAAGTAAGTCTTAAAGTTAATTATTTTTCTTTAAGAATTAAAAATACAGTGAAAATTTCAAGTTTCATTAAGACGGCGAAATGTTTTCTGTTGTTCTACACGCTAAACATAAAATTACTCGTATTATTTTTCTTTAACATTTCCACCACAGCTCAAAATTATTTACAAAATACGTCTGAATGTTATATTCCAGAAAATTGTTTTTATAGTGTTTGGATATGAGGTATCTGCTGAAGTAATCACAAAGCAAACTCCATGCAAAGCTAAATAAAATTAAAATATATGTTTATCTTCCAGTTAGTAAAATTTAAAAAAAAATGTATAAGATTATTTTACTTCAAGGTAGGTGACCCAAAGGTGGACATAGTTAAACTTTGAGGATTTTTTTATAAGTTTTTGATTGTGTGTGTGTGGCAGAATTTTTATTTGTAAGACTTTACAATTATCTCTAACACATACCAAGTATACTTTTCTTTGTAAAATAAAACTTATTAATTTTATAATACAATTTCAAAATTGTAACTTACGGGTAACATTTGGTGCATAGTGTTCCAAAGGTGGTCCATGTATTGAAATCACTTTTAAAATGAGAAGAAAAATACACGGCAAAATATTTAACTTACTATTATGCTCTGATGATCTTTTCTGTCTTTTGATATCTTTCAAGTTTTTCTTCTTAATCTTCTTATCTTATGACACGAAAAGACCATGAAGCATTTTTTGTGAATGGTATTTCAGGCATTTTCTTCTGGGAGTTACTGACTTCTTTTGAGTGATCTCTGATGTTAACAATAAATGGTAATAAGTTTTATCAAATTTTTATGTTGACAATTTTTAAATTGCCCCTACTACACTAATTTCCACATTTGTTTTCTAAGATGGCCACTTGGGAACATGCGTATAGTCGCTATTTGCACGATGTAAAGGTATTAATCCGATACATTTATTAGAATTGAAGTAAATGTGGTTAATGAGAACGAAATAAGATTTCAGAAGTATCGTACCTCAAAGTTCTAAGAACTTAAACACATGTAAATTAAAATATCTTCTTACATAGAAATTAGAACGACTACTCCTCAAAAGTGAAATCACTACATAAAATGTTGGAGATCAAGGTGATCTCTTTAAATTCAGCAACGTGCATTACAGATACAGGATTAAAAATGCAGTGACCCCATTTTGTGATTAAAAATGAAATTAATTCTACTTTTGAGGGGCGGGTTACCTTAGGAACACTGACCACCTTTGGTTCACCTTATTTCTTTTATTGATTAATTTTACTCGTTAGTCAAAAAGTTTTGGTAAAACGTTTGGAAAATGTTTTTGTTCTAAATGTGTTGGTTGTCAATGACTACAAAAGGCTACTTACTAATAAATCTAGAAAAGACTATTTGCTAAAAACCAACCTGACGCTTAAAAAAAAAAAATTCTACTCAAAAATGTCTATCTTCAAAGTTTAATTATTTGTCATGGATTATATTTATTCAGCATTCAAATATATACATTTAATTTTTAAACCAAAAGTACCTAGCCTTTTGTAAAATTATCTGCCAATAAAGTTAAATATCATTTCTTATTCTTCTTACCGAATAATCAACTGATGTCAATAAAAAGGATATTCGGAAAGAAGTGAAAAAGCTTTAAATTTCATTTTAATAATTTGCGTCAAAATACATTGCATCATTTTATTAATGTAAATTTCAACATCAATTTGTAGGGTAATTAATAATTTACCATCTTTTTTTATTATGTAAAAACCTTTAAAAGAATATAAATAAACATAAACATATAAATAAATTTCAATATATTATCTATCATGAAAATTTACAAAACTCTAAAGTTAATCTGAGCGATAAATATTCTTAATACAAAAATGTATATTTATAAGTTCTTAAATCAATATTGCTTAAGTATAAAATCAATAAACTGTCTAGATATAAAATTCAAATAATTACCTGTTCACTCCACGTGATGCTATTAAATATTTCACAATTATTTATCAACGTATTTACTAACTTTTTTGTATGCCCCCCATAAAAAAATAAGAAATAAAATAAAATAAAAATAAAAGGGGGACGAAATTTGAAGAGGTGAAAAATGCAATCTATCTTTAAGTGTATTATGAAAAATCAAAATGAGTCGCAGTGAAATAATCACTAACAACTAAAGTAATTATTTAAAAGCTATTTAAATTATACCTTTTATATATAATTATCTAAAAATTTAATTTTTTATGACACGTGAAAGTTGAAATCTATAAAAGCTATTAAATTTTTCTAAGCGTTTTGATTGCCGTATATTTTGAAACGGATTTGCATTCACTTATTTTCATATAATATGAACATTTCATTCCTGCTTCTTAAAGAATGAAAAACATTATTGAATTTCAACCTTTTATGACAATCAAAATAACGCATCAAAGCTAAAATTCACTAAAATGTTCCCCCATGTTTGCAAAGTTAATCTAAAATATACTTATATAAAATCCAAATACATAAATTAATAGATTTTGAAATCAAAAGTACTTTAGTAGCTACTAAAATAAAATTGTCTACAAATAAAACTGAAAGTCACTTTCCGTTCGTATTTACCGATTTACAAGTTGATGTCATTAAGTAGTTTATTTTTTTCTCTGTATTTAAGAATATTTTCGAGCGTACAAATAGGAAAATTCCATTAGACGTAGAAAAATATTTAAATATGTATAAATGACTTATGAAAGAAAATAACATCTTTATAAAATGGAAATGATTAAATGCAACATCTAAAATTATTTTAAACGTTTCGGATATTTGTCATCTATCAATATATATCGTTGCATATACATACTCTCATCACTTAAAAAATACAAAAATTTGCATTTTTTATTAAAAAAAAAATTTAAATCGAAATTAAACATCAAGATTTCCATTATTTAAAATAATTAATTCAACTTGAAATTTACAAAACTTTATGTCTTTCATATTTAGCAATTTAATCTGGTTCATACTAACTCAAAATTTTAATATATAAATTTACTCATTTTTAAATCAAAAGTGCTTAACCACTCCATAAATCTGTCTACAAACAAAATTAAAAGACACTTCCCAACACTTTTATCGATTTACTAATTGATGTCAGAAAACGATTATCTTTATTTTTCTCTACACTTAAAATTTTTTTCTTCTGTAATAAATAGTTAAATTTAAAAAGATAAAATGTATATTAAAATCTTCTTAAAGATTTGTGTGTGTCAAAATGCAATTCAAAATTACTAGCTGACACGCCCGGCGTTTCCCGGGTTCGTGATAATAAATTAAAACAAAAAAAAGTTTTTACTATTTTGTATCTTTAACCCGATTTTGTATGAAATTATATTTTAAAATGAAAAATTCGCAATTTTTTTTTTTTATATTTGTTGATAAAAGCGCTTATTTTCTTCTTTTTTCACGTTTCATAGTTTCAAAATAAAACGTTACATTTGTTCGAACGCTTTGAAATTTTTATTGGTTATAAATAAGACGATTTTACATCTCGCATAAAAATTTCTTTAAAAAATATTGTTATCTAGTTGTAAAAGAAATGTTTTCCTCTCGCTTTTTTGTTTGTTTGTTTGGTTTTGCGTCGGCTCCTTTAACATAGCAATAGAAAAATAGTTCTCATCTTCCGAACTCTCGAAATTTCAATCAGTTATAAATATAACTGTATCCAAGGTCGCTTTAAAAAAAAAACGCTTTAGCTCTCAGCGCAATGGCCATATTGCGCCCACATCCGTTTTCTCCCCCTAGGAGAAAGGGAGAAAACAAGGCGTTGCAGAGAAGCAACGGAATCGTGCATGTGACGACGGTTATTAAGCCTATTTTGGTGATCGCTTATTCTCTGTGTTTGCGAGCGTTCTCAATCCAATCTATTTCGATTTTTCTCTTCTTAATTCGACTTCTTCATCACTTTCAAGCATTCGCCGAGATCTTTTACGGGCATTTCTAATGATATTTTGAAGCTCCATAATTGCAGCGAAAGAGCGAAACGTAAATAAACCTGATTTATCTCGGCCTAAATCCTGTCAAAAACATTTGCACAATAACCAATGAGATGCGTCTCATTCGGGCGTTGCCATTAAAAAATTAGCAAATAATTGCGATTTCTGAGCCATGTACGATAGAGTAATATATATATAGATAGATGCTAGCAACCCGCTCCGACGTCGCACGGTTACCATGATGTTTTAAAGATACCTTTAAATACATTTATCCAGAGTTGCCAAGTCTCCGGCGTTTTGCACATTAGTATATTCTTACAGAAAATGTTGTTATTTTAAATCGCAGAATGTTCCGATTAAACAAAACAACATTTTCTGTACTAAAATACTGGTATTCAAAAAGCCGGAGACTTGGCAGCTCTGTTTATCTGTGAACATCAAACTCGACATCATTTTTAATTTGCACAGATAAAAAAAATTACAGAATACATTTGATTTTCTTTTAACCCTATCAAGTAACACACTGTCGATGTAGTACATAAATATCCAACTGGAAATGCAAAAATCGCCTGTAAATGAGAAATAAAATCTACGATACATATAAAAAATATATGATTTTTTTAAATCGTCTTCTCCGACTTTAACGGTAATCATATCGTATAATATCATAAAGCAAAAGTACCTAAAAGTAAATATTTTCTTAACAGGGTGCTAAAAATAGGCAACAAAAGTGATAAATTGCCAAATATTGTTTCAATGGCTACCTTTGATATTGAATACTTCTTTTAAGCCGTACAAACATTCCTTTCATATTTAAATTAAAAATATTCGTTTTATGGATTTTATTTCTCATTAAAACTTTATTCTTCTTTGTACACTGCTCAAAAAAATTAGGGAAGCAAGCAAAAAAATTGTAAGGGAGCTTTAATTTTTTGAAACGATGGAAGGAACATGAAAAGATGGTTTAGGGCAACAATTTGGTTACATTTAAATGACAAAAAAAGTATTGTTTAGTAATGATGCAAGATGTTTAATACGTCGTGTTGTCCCATCGAACAGCTAAGACTGTTGCACACCTGTTTTCCATGGATGCGATGAGATTATCGATCAGAATTTGAGGAATACTGTTCCTCTCTTCAAGAATTGCAATCTCCAAGTCTCAGACAATAAAAGAAAGCCTTGGTCACTCTGCAATGCGTCGTCTGAGTGTGTCCTAAACATGTTCGATCAGATTCAGGTCACAAAAGCATGCTGGCCCCTCCATACGCTGTATAGTTTCAATTTAACCATATTCTCCACCAGACGAACTGTATGCAGTTTGGCATTATCATGCATGAAAAGAAAGGAATCAGCATGGGTGAAGCGTAAGGTACTACACGAGGTCTCAGTATCTCGTCTGTATACTTTTGGGTGGTCAAAGTGCCATTCCAAATGATATGCAGGTCCGTACGTCCACCTATGCTGATTCCAGTCCATAACATCAACCCACCTGGTCTGTAATGTGATCTTTCACAAACGAACTGTAGGGTTATTTTGAGTGCCCCTTTCCCTCCATCCCAAAACACGTCGAGTGCTACACTTCAGACTGAATAGGGACTCGTCTGTGAACAGCATTTGATTCCAATCCGTTACCTTCAGATGTTCAGCAGCCTACCTTCTTCGGGCCGCAAGGTGGCTTGAGGTCAACGGAATACAGATCATTGGCCTACGTGCATACAGACTATCCCGATGAAGCACTGTTCCTCGCACTGTTTGGCTGGACACCCTTCGTCGTGTTGCCAACAATTACTGTATTTGCAACAGAATAGCATTCCCTTTTCTGTCTCGACGAGCTGTTAACAGGATATATTGGCCATCAGTTGCTGCGATAGCACCTGGTCGACATTGCCCTGGTCGACGTATAATATTTCCTGTTTCTCGGAATCGATTCAACATCCTTGCAAGGACATTTCTTGAAACTCTAACAGCATCCGCTGCACTTCGTTGTGTATGACCGGATTCTCGCTAATACGTCAAGCCATGGATTCCCGTAAATCACGTTGTTGTGACATTTTCAAATCACCTTTTCTCAAAACAAAAGCTGAGTAATTGAATTTCACAACTGAGACAGTGAAACAGACATTTCTGTAATATGACGATTTCTGCACTTATCTCCTTTTTTGGTTTTTGACGTCATGAACTATGATTTGCATATAAAGTTTTATTTTTCTGTTTTCTGTTATGCTTTAAATTATGGATGTTTTAATTTAAGTTACTTATTGGTGTAAGTATTTGTGTAATTTCGTCAAAACTATGTGCTCCCCTAATTCTTTTGAGCAGCGTAGTTTAAATAAAATCAGTAATAGTGTTTTTTATTTTATTTTTCGAAGTGTTTGTATTTTTTAATCTCTTAACTGATGCAGCCGTTTCCCAAAGACCGTTAACCAAACGATTACATAATATACCGTCGCCAAGATGAAACACATACACTAATGTCATCCTTTTCATCCAAAATAAGGATAAAATAACAAATTTTATTATCAGAAGTCATGGTTATATCGTTATATTATATAAACGAATGGCCGCGAAATTTTCTCGATCCAATGGTGCAAACCGCAAAACAATCCATTGGGATTTTTTTTTAATTACCCGGATATACACTTTTAGGGCTTCTTGCTTTATAATATATATATGATTTAAAATGCAATATTGAATTGAAACATATTATTTAACTTTCAAACTTTGTAATCAGTGTGTTTAAATGAATTTCCGAAATGTAGGATTCGCATTACTCAATAAATCCTTAAAAGAAATATCATATCGCAGCATGGTTGTAACGACGTAAGGCAAAGAAAAGATGAAACATTTTCTTTTATACTGTAGTGATCGTAATGTATACAAAATACGAGGTACTTTAGAAAAAAAATATTAAAATATATAAGTACTAAATTTTTAAACATAGGTCAAAAGAAAAAGAAAACGTGATTTTGACTTATTTAACGATGACTGTACATTTTGCAACATATAATTGTGCATTTTCCGATTGTGAAAGAAGACTTGAAATGACATTTGGTTTATTTTAATATTGATGACAAAAATAATATGATCATCCTCATGAATAAATACAAGATGTTTAAAGATTCAATGTTTACAGTTTTACATTATGCTTTTAATATTACGTATAAAACATATGCAAAATTGTCCGTTAGTTTTTTAGAGCAATGGTCGAAAAGAACAGAGAGATCATTTCCCAAAGCAGTACGTTTCGTTTCATCAGTATCACTTAATACTGAATGTTCAAAAATTACTGTCAAATCGTTTTCTATGAAATAATGGCGAATATACCGATAACGATTAATCTTAAGTTTTATGTAGATTTACAGACAGCTGAAAACGCAAATTCCGATAAAAATAGATACATTTCTTCTATAAATCTGCATCTATAATAACATTCAGAACACTGTAAATTTAGAAGCATAAAATACAGACGTATTTTCTTCTATGAAATGTGATAAAGAGTTAGTTAATTATTTACTTTTTTAGTTATCGGGAGTGAAATATTTTGCTTGATTAGTACATTTAATTTTCTTTTAATGTTACGTGAACGAAGTCACGGGTAACAGCTAGTAGAAAATATGTTGTTTTCAGAATGGTATTTAGCTAACAAAATATAAGACAAAGGCTGTGCCAGCGTGACTGTTCTCTACGGAATTTCGTGCGCAATTTCAGAATTACATGAGAGATACACATCACGTAATATAACACTTCTAGCGATTAAACAATTTGTGTATCCAATACTATACAACAGTGTACGGTACCATACCTTGAAAAGGTGGTATTTACGTAAGAAAATTTGACAAAAATATCAATAACGCCAAGTAATTTTATAAAATACTATCATATTATTCTGGTTATAAACATCTTATTTTTAATTTAATTTATTTTGATTAGATCTTGATTTTTTTTAATGAATTAAGAAAGTAATATTATTCAAAGTATGAATCCATAAATTTAGAACTGAAGACATATTTTTTTTCCCGATAACGATCAACAATGAATAATAAATATGTAATAAACACGACATTATTTTGAAGTTTTCTTTCCTTATTTGGAAGTTATTCCACCGCCCTCCAGGTTAGTAAAATTAATTATTAAAACTTGTTCAATGATTTATATTTTGCAATATGAATTTGAATAAGAGTTAAAACTCCGAACTTATAAAAATTATGTTATATACTAAACGAATAACTGTTGTTGAGCATATTCCAACAACAAAGAAATATTTTTATATTATCTTATGGCTCCATAAATTAAATTCCATGCACTATATGGTGGATGATAATATATTTACCAGGTATAGCAAAGAACATTGAATAAAAGGTATGAATGGATAATTTTTCGCTTTGTCAGGAAATGAAAAGAAAATCTATATTATTAAGGAAAAATATGCTTTCTTAAGTCTTCTATTGACCTGTCGAATTAACTTCGCTTTTACTGCGACATTTTAGGTGCGTTCGTAATCATATAAATACGAAGCACCTATAGCCGTCGTCCGTATGTACGTCTGTAAGCATATAGCGGCGCAAAAACTACCCAACCAAATGGTTTGAAATTTAATATATATAATCGCTGCAGAATTTTGTCGAGTGATTTCAAATTTTATGAAAATCGAATTAAAACTTAAAAAAAATATTAATAAAAGTTTTCTTTATTCTATTAAATCCATATCATACGTAATCTATATAATAAAAGCGCAAGCCATGTGATTGAGGAAAACAAAAACTTTTTTCATATGCCAAGTGGCCATTTTTATTCAAAATTATTTTTTCGAATAAAACTGCATAAAAGTTACATTTTTAGAAAGAACGTTCAAAAAAATTATTTGCTTGAGAGATGAATTACATTCATAAATGTGATTCTGAAATTAGGTTAACTGCGGAATATTTCAATCCATTAATGTAAATAAACACAAGGGATTCGTTCATCGTGAGTCATAGAAATATTAACCATGGAGGTAATCATTAGCAAAGCAACATCTCCATGGGGATTTTTACAGGCTGTCTGGTGTAAAAAAAAATATCGCATCTGTAAACGTGGCATACGTAATAATAAAACTAGTCGGATGTGTCAATCCCAAAACTTTCTTCTATCTCACACAGGTTTCTCATACACTAAAAACGAATCAGCACCAATTTATATCAAGGTCTAACTGAAACTCAAGTTTTATTAAATTCCGTGCATCTGTTCTTCAGATATGACTATCGCTAAAATCGTGTAAATCCTGCAAAGTGCAGCATAGCAGCGCAACTTGTAGGGAGATTTAGACCAAAACATAATCAACAACAACTTATGTCAACGTCTAACTCAATCTGAAGTTGGATGAAAATCTGTTCATTAGTTCTTGAGATATAGTTAACGTGAAAATCATGAAAAAAGTAGCATAGCAGCGCCAACTGTTGAGCTATTTACACCAAAACATAATCAACATTTATTTATGTCAAACTTTAACAGAATCTGAAGTTTGATGAAATTCCGTGCGTTAGTTCTTGAGATACTGCTGTCGTCAAAATCATGCAAAAAAGTAGCATAGCAGCGCCACCTGTTGGGATATCTACACCAAAACGTTATCAGCGTCTATTTATGTTGAGGTCTAAATCTAAAATTTGATGAAAAAAGTGCATTAGTTCTTGAGGTAGAGCTATTGCGGAAATCGCGAAAAATGCAGCATAGCAGCGTCACCTACAGGACGATTTTTACCAAAAACTAATCAGCACCAATTTATATCAGGGACTAAATGACTATAAAGTTTTATTAAATTCCGAACATTAGTTCTTGCGATAGAGAGCCCGCAATGTTTTTTGTCACACACAGACAGACAGACA
This sequence comes from Maratus michaelseni, assembly GCA_963931845.1. Lineage (NCBI taxonomy): Eukaryota > Metazoa > Arthropoda > Arachnida > Araneae > Salticidae > Maratus > Maratus michaelseni. The sequence continues at coordinate 176,951,267 of OZ007594.1, forward strand.
GAGTCACAGACTCTCAGACAGACAGAGTCACAGACTCACAGACAGACATTTTCTAAAAACAGTCAAATCGTGTTCAGGACCGTCTAAAACGTATAAATCCGTCGAAACTGGAAGTCGAAAATTTTCATGAATCCAATAATTTCTTCTTGTAAAGATAGAAGAAAGTAAGGCATGCTCATTTCGCACATAACAGACGTTTAAATACATTTCACTGAAATAAGAACAATGATTTTTTTACCTTGTTAAACTTGTTATCGCGTGAACGCATTTCATTTGTCATGTTTAACGTACAATTTCCAACTTGTTTGAACTTCCAAACTTCGCATAAATTTAAATTTTACACCGTTAAATAGATTATAATATGTAGTTTCAAATGCAATTCTGTAAAAACTATCGCAATTTATTAGAATAAATTTTAGGAATTTAAAAATAATTTTCAACTATGGTCTTTTTTAAATGTGCGTGTAACCAAATTACGGAATATTAACCCGTTTGCGCTTAAAACAATGTAAGAAATTTATCATTAGATTGTTTCTGTGCAATGTATTATACCATAACTAAATTTTCAAACAATATTAAAACTTCCAAATAATTAAATACATATATAAATAAATATATTAAAAACGAATTTAACAGATATGTAATTGCACTACACACTTAAACACTAAAATAATCAAAATCACAATGATTTCTATAAATAGTGAACTATTTCGTGATTTTCCGCTGGCATGCGTCTAATACTGAAGTTACCGAAAATTCCTTTTGGTATATCTTTCCTTTTGGTACATCTGTTTTGCAACATAAGAAAATACACTAAATGCCGAAAATATATTAGAGTTTTAAATTGAAGACGATTGAAATACATATTCTGTGCAATAGGCGGTATATCATACATCTTTATACCGGGTAGATCGGGTTTGATTGTCTTGTATTGCTAAAAACATGTTATATGACCAATTTCAAACTAAAATTTAAAGATTTAAATACAACTATCAAATAATACTCATTTTTGTATTCAATCGAATATATATTTAAATATACAATTAAGGAAATAATCTTTATTCAAATATACTTTATTCTGTGTGATTTATCTTCGATTAAAAATTAACTATGGATTTGTATTAACACACTATTCCCTCTTAAATAAGCCACTTGAAAGTGATATTTTCCAAACAAACATAATTCCACCAAATAAGGAAAAGAGTCTAAACATCTGTCATCTCATGATTTTGATACTCTACTTTCTTAAATATAGCTTTTCTTCTAGATTGAAAATATATGAGCCTTGAAATTGAAACTCATCAAATGAGCTATCATTTGGATTGTTATAACAACTGAAATTACGAGGAATTATGACGATAGAAAAACTACGACCATTCATTAAGAAATTTGCTTTTCTAAAAACTGTTCTTTTATTGTTGTGTTTAACGGCTGCTGAAAATTGCAGTAGTGAAAGTCTTTTATAGATAGAAATTAAATTAATGTATCTGTTAGATATAAGATAACTGTTTTTCTGCAGTTTTATTCTTAAAAATGGTATTTTTAATGTTAGTCTTTTTTTCTATTTTTACAAGAAGAAAGTATTAGATACGTGCAAAAATTAGATTTCATTTTTTCGGCGGATTTTTACGTTTTATTGGGTTTTGAACACGATTTGACTGTATTTAGAAAATGTCTGTCTGAGAGTCTGTAACTCTGTCTGTTTCTCTGTCTGCATGTGACAAACTTTTTGTGGGAGCTCTAGCTCAAGAACTAATGCACAGAATTTAATAAAACTTTATTTTCAGTCAGTCACTGATGTAAATTGGTGCTGATTTGTTTTTGGTGCAAATTACCTAACATACTGCTACGTTACATTTTTCATGATTTTCTTGATAGCTATATCTCAAGAACTAATGCGCATATTTTCATCAAACTTCAGCTTCTGCTAGACCATAACATAAGTAGACGATGATTACATTTTGGTGTAAATAGTCCAACAGGTAGCGCTGTTATGCTACTTTGTTTCAAGATTTTCTCAAGAACTAATGCACAGAATTTCATCAAACGTCAGATTCCGTTAGATGTTGATATATGTTGTTGTTAATTAGCTTTTGGTGTAAATTTCTCAACAGATGGTGCTGCTATGCTGCAATTTTCTGTATTTGCACGATATTAGCAATAGTCATATCTCAAGAACTAATGCACGGAATTTAATAAAACTTTAGATTCAGTTAGATTTTGACATATATTGTTGCTGATTCGTTTTGGGTGTATGTGAAACCTGTATGAGATAGAAGAAAGTTTTGGGATCGGCGCATCCGACTAGTTTGAAATTGGTTTAAAGAAACAACTGTAACTTTTGTATAACATACTTTTTTAATATTATAAACAAGCAATATAACTTTTATTATTTTAAATAGAATATCTACGTTCCTTCATCATTTTTTAAATATTACAATAATGTGAAAATATACAATGAATGTAAATATTAAATATAGTTAAATAAAATTATTTTAAATTAATTTTTTTTTAATAAAATGAAATAAAATAAAACAATAACAAAAAGTCATGCAGCATGCATATATTGTAAAACACTTTAAAAAACTAACAGTATTTTGATGAGAAATTACTTTTTTTTCATACAAGTGAATTAGATTCTAAATAAACATTAAAAAAAAAACACATTGCGCTTTAAAAATTCATTTTTATCATATTCTGTTTTCTCCGGTAATACGTGCGAATTCTGTCGTGTAGCTTTGTATACAGGGTGTATCTGAAATGCTTTAACAAACTTAGAGGGATGATAGTACTCATGAAAACCAACAAAAAATGCAATGGATCATGGGGTCGCAAATGACGTTTAAAGGATGAAAATCGAGAAAATGCGTCTGGAAATGGACAAACTGAGACAAGAAAGAAACACTCCAGAAAATTATTTATTGCACAGAATAGGTACAACACAGCTCGTGATGTCCAGAGAAAACAAATATTTTACAACAATTGTTCAAAGTGTCGACCGCGGACATTATTACACAGAGTACATCTACGGAGGAACGACTGGCGCACACTCTCGAAGATTCCGGGAGTTTCTTGGATTTCTCCTGCAGCGGTCACAATACGCGCTACTACTTATTCTGGCATTTCTACTAGTGTCTCATAAATGAGGAATTCCATCTGTCCCCAGAAGAAGAAATCCAAAGGGTTAAGTTCCGGCGAGCGTGGTGGCCCTGTTGCTTGTCATCCACACTCGCCGGACCTTAACCTTTTGGATTTCTTCTTCTGGGGACAGTTGAAATCCCTCATTTATGAGACTCCAGAATAAGTAGTATTGCGTATTGTGACCGCTGCAGGAGGAATCCAGGAAACTCCCGGAATCTTGGAGCGTGTCCACGCATGAACTTTTAAATGACAGAGCGTTGTTTTGCGGTTCATTTCCTTTGAGTGAAAAAAAACTATCACACTGTAAATGCCTGTAATTTGTGTCTTCATAATTTTCAAATTACGCTTAACATAAATTGAGAAGATCACGAGAAATTGCTTACATTTTATGCTGTTAGACTAAAATTACCTGAAATCAACACTTGTGAAGTCTCTCCAACAAGTATTGCTTTACTGTTTAAAATATTATAAAGTATTTCCATTAGCTACAATGCCTATAATTTTATTGTGAAATAAATATAGAATGTTATGGGAAACCATTTACATTTCAGAAAATATAAAAAAAATCCGATAATATTTTAAACAGAACACCTCACTGAGAAAAATGACACTTTCAAATCTGAGTAAATCAATGTTTTCATTTTGTTATGAAACCTTTTGTTTCAAATAGGACTTACCCAAAGCTTTCATTTCTGAAATATCAGAAATACTCAGAATATTGAAACATGGGCAAACTGAAAAATGATTATGGTTAGTTCATACTAATTTTTGAAGCATGGACATACTCAAAAATGAGCACATAGAAGTGAGTTCATATCATTTTTGAAACATGGACATACTCAAATATGAGCACATGATGTTTTATTCTTGAGTGTGTGCATGTTTTCAGAAATGAGTATGTACATGTTTCAAACTTGAGTAATTTCGATTCAGAGCCATTTTGATTATGCGACATACTCATATTTGAATATATTTTGCTCAGTCTTGAAAATGTTGTTTTTAGAGTGCTTATACAATTACGAACTTTACATACCCTTGATTTGTTATTTATAGTCAAAAAGTATTTTATGAAATTTAATCATGTGCAAACAAATAATAACAATAATAATAAAAATAATAAAATTCTTTTCAGAGTATTATGCGATAATTAGGTAATATGGAATAAAGGATTGAAAGTGAATAAAACGCACAAATTTGGCAGTAATACATGGTAAACCAGACATTCAGCTGCGTGTAATCCGGTATAGTAGTAGGGGCGATGCCCAAATGAGACCGACCATTGGAATAAAAAAGGTTTCTTATCAGTGCCCTAGTCACCCTTAGATGTATTATTTAAATATTTTAGAAAGTTTATTTTTCAGTTGTTTCAGTTTCTGTTTCAGTCGAGAGCTGTTTCTGTTTTCTCTTTATAGCCATGGTTTCTTTTTTCTATTGCTTAACCTCCACTTGTCTTTTTTGACAAACATCCGGTTAGAATAGAGTTTTTGCAGTTTTCTTCCATTTTTTATGTTAAGGAATGTTGTGATACTGAACTTGTACTGTAAAAACTTACTTTGTACTAATTTTATTTTAATCTCTTATGTAATATTCAACATTTGTATTCTAAGATATGAATTTTCAATAAACATTTCCTATTGTCGAGAACAATTCCTATGTTCAACAGCTTACTTTCCACGAGAGAGGGATTACATTTCATTTGTATTACAAGTCTTCCTTTTTTTTCTTTTTTCGGTAGAAGAGGCGAGATATCAGAGGCTCGAACAAAACTGCCTTGAAGGCTTTTAGATGAACAAGCAACAGGACAGTCCGAAACAGGCATTGGTCTCCCTGAATTACATTTCATTTGTATTACAAGTCTTCCTTTTTTTCTTTTTTCGGTAGAAGAGGCGAGATATCAGAGGCTCGAACAAAACTGCCTTGAAGGCTTTTAGATGAACAAGCAACAGGACAGTCCGAAACAGGCATTTGTCTCCCTGAATTACATTTCATTTGTATTACAAGTCTTCCTTTTTTTCTTTTTTCGGTAGAAGAGGCGAGATATCAGAGGCTCGAACAAAACTGCCTTGAAGGCTTTTAGATGAACAAGCAACAGGACAGTCCGAAACAGGCATTGGTCTCCCTGAATTACATTTCATTTGTATTACAAGTCTTCCTTTTTTTCTTTTTTCGGTAGAAGAGGCGAGATATCAGAGGCTCGAACAAAACTGCCTAGAAGGCTTTTAGATGAACAAGCAACAGGACAGTCCGAAACAGGCATTGGTCTCCCTGAATTACATTTCATTTGTATTACAAGTCTTCCTTTTTTTCTTTTTTCGGTAGAAGAGGCGAGATATCAGAGGCTCGAACAAAACTGCCTTGAAGGCTTTTAGATAAACAAGCAACAGGACAGTCCGAAACAGGCATTGGTCTCCCTGAATTACATTTCATTTGTATTACAAGTCTTCCTTTTTTTCTTTTTTCGGTAGAAGAGGCGAGATATCAGAGGCTCGAACAAAACTGCCTTGAAGGCTTTTAGATGAACAAGCAACAGGACAGTCCGAAACAGGCATTGGTCTCCCTGAATTACATTTCATTTGTATTACAAGTCTTCCTTTTTTTCTTTTTTCGGTAGAAGAGGCGAGATATCAGAGGCTCGAACAAAACTGCCTTGAAGGCTTTTAGATGAACAAGCAACAGGACAGTCCGAAACAGGCATTGGTCTCCCTGTTTCGGATTCTTCTTATTATTCGGATTCGGATTCTTATTCTGTGCAATTTGGAGATCGTCGGTATGAAAGTTAAAGCCTTTTCCTTACAGGTGATATTAGAAAATCTTCACTTAACCTATTTATCAGGGTTGCGGAGTCGGTGGGAAAAATGACCGACTCCGACTCTGACTCCTGAAATTTTAAAGGAACAGACTCCGACTCTGACACCGACTCCGACTCCGGGACTGCTAAAGTACTAGTATTGCCTGTTGATTCCTATTATTCAGATTGCTTCATTGCTGTCATTTGTTTTGAAATAGTAATAGTCGCTTTATTAAATTTGTCCTTAAATATAGTAAATATTTCTATTATACAAAAGTGGCAGCAATCAAGAAATCGGAATAAAAAAAAAAGGAACTGGCAACACTGCAACCTACTGACGCATTCCTGTTTGACCTTGAAACATGTGATTACTGCAGCAGCAAACTTCTAAAAGTATTGGTATATTAGTATAAAAAATTTCACCTTATTTAAATGCAGATTTTTTTTTAATAAGGTGAAAATACTCTTATAAAATGCACGTGGAACTTTGCCCCTGCATTAATCGGCTCTGGTCAAGACTGAAACATTTTTAAACACTCCTTCATCCTCCCAGATACTCTTTGCACACTCACACAAAAACACAATGTGACTTAAATTTTATATATTGTAAAATTTAAGTATGTCAAAACTGTGCAAAAACTATAGGTAAAATATTTATATGCATGTAAATTGCAAAAGAAAAGTTAAATTTGAAGCTATTTAGATAGAAACAACAGTTCAAATCTAATAAATCTCCAAAATTTACTTTTAACAACTGACACAAAGTTGTGTCCAGTTGAATCCAAACAACGTATACTATGTAGGTATGTCATTTTAAGACAATAACCAAAATATTATATGCCAAATATATATTATACCAAGATATTGGCGAAAGGATGTTTAATTTTGGTTTTTATCCATTTCCGCAGACCCTAAAAATAGCAAGCGAAAATTTTAGAATTTACGCATCATTTGGGGTCTCAAGAACCTGATAAAATTACGAGGAAATGCAAAAACTGAAAATTTTACTATTTTGGCATTAACTCTGTTCTCACGGCTTCGTAAAAAAAAGGGGGAAAATTATGTTTTCAGCATTAGTAATTGTACAATTTTGGGTCTTGCAGATCCGAAAAATCCAAATATTGAAATCTAAAGAAGTGAATAAAATGGAAATTTTACTATTTCAGATCCTGCTGACTTGGAAAAGAAAATGCACAAAGGTGCAATTTTGTTGTTATAGTATGTCTTCGAGAACAGAAAAATTCTGATGTTAGGGAAGAAAAATAAAGATGGAAATTTTAAAATTTCAGATAAAATTTGGGTTCTGCGGATTCGAAAGGAAAAGTTAAAATTTTATATTTCCGGCATTAATCTTATCATTTCGGCTTTACTTCGGGGCTGTAAGACACGAACATCAGAAGGAGAAAGATAACAGAAATTTCACTATTTCATCAATATTTTGGATACCGCAGGCTCAATATGAAAAAAAATCACATATTTTGGGGGTTCCGTGCACACGAAAAAAAGGTGATAAAAAAATTACAATTTCAGCATTACTCCTGGTCTCACAGACCCGACGAATCTGAGGAAAAATAAGAAAAAAAAGGGGAAAAGGTTTCTATTACAATGATATTTTGGGTTCTGTAAACTCAAAAAATAGTAGATATTTCCAATTTTTGCATTACCGCAACTTCCGCAACTTCCCCAAAAACGAGAGAAATGACTTTATACTAAATATAAAATATCAACTGGAGGTTTCAATTTAAGAAAAAAACAGTTTTCATATAGGCTGTACACTGGACAGTATATTGTGTCTGTTTAAGACACAATATACTGTCGGTTGCCAGATATATATAGTCCAAAATTAAAAATAATAATTCAGTTTATAAATTTAAAATTACATGGAATTGGTTTAATTTCACTTCAGACTGTCTAAAAAACAAGCTGGAGTCGGAGTCGGAGTCGGCATTTTTTTTAGTGACTACGACTCCGACTCTTTTGCCCTGAAATGGGCCCTACTCCGACTCCACGACTCCGACTCCGACTCCGACTCCGACTCCGCAGCCCTGCTATTTAGACAATTATTTCAGTGGTTTTGAAGCCGTTACACTGAGAAAAATGATGCTTTAAAATCTGAGTAAATGGATATTTTCATTTTTTTTATGAAACTTTTTTTTCAAATATGACGACTCAGTTCTGTCACTTCTGAAATACCAGAAATACTCAGAATATTGAAACATGTGCATACTCAAAACTTATCACATAGAGTTCAGTCCATACACATTTTTTAAAACATGGGCATACTCAAAAATGATTAGAAAACAGTTAAAACTCAATTTTGAAACATTAAAATATTCAAAAATGAGCATGTTCGTTCATACTTATTTTTGAAACATAGACATACGCAAATATGAGCACATGATGTTTTATTTTTGAGTGTGTACATGTTTTCAGAAATGAGTATATACATGTTTCAAACTTGAGTAATTTTGATTCGGAGCCTTTTTGACTATGCGACATACTCAGATTTGAGTAGTTTTTGCTCAGTTTTGCAAATGCCATTTTTAGAGTATAACTGCTATCATGCTCCGCTGAACTCTTATGTAAATTCGACTAAACAGTTCCAGCATGTGAAATACACTGAAGGCGGTCATATGCTGTACTTTAAAAACGTTCTCACTTCTTCACTGGTACGGATAAAAGTTGCAATTTTCCAGTTAAAATTGTATATTACTGACTAATTGTACAGGCTATTAAATGTATTTGCATATTTTGACGCATTATATTGAGTAAATGATTTCATGTCAGGTTTTATGAGATAATTGTATTTCATATATCCCGACTTCAGCATTTTAGAAACAACGTATTGGAAATAAAAAAATATATATATATTACATAATAAATTGTTACTCTTTAAATAAACGATATGATTAGTTTCAATTTAAAAATATTACTTATAATTAGGAGTAGTACGTTTTAAAAACTTACTGCTTTAAATTTTCCAAACACGAAACACAGATTTTTTATTTACACAACGCGCCTTAGAAGAACACGTCTTGAGGGAGATTCTGGGAATTTTTTTAAATAGTTTATGATATTTCCGATTGGTGGCAGCAACGTACCAATAAGAAACCTTTGCATGTGGTTTACGTGGGAAACAAATTCGAAATTTGCAACTTGTCTAAGTGGAGTTACGCCTTAACACATTGTCACAAATTTAAAAATAAAAAAATATTTATAAAACTTTAAATATTTCAAATACATAATATATTTTTCATTAAATTGTTGCCAAAAATATTGATAAATTCTGAAACAATAGTTGTGAAAATGCTAATTATTACTAATTTCACTAAAAATAAACATTTCATAAGAACCGAAAATCAAGCGCTAAGCATAGATTATGAAACGCTTTTCAACATATTCAGAAAACTATAAAGAAACTTCACCATTAAATAAGGTGAAAGAAGATATGTAGTAAATAGTTTATGAGGCATATAACACACTTAAAAATACAGTTTTAGCATTTACCTTTCATAGTCAAATTATTTTGTGCAGTCCTGTATGATCTATAGACTTGGATATATACTACCTAGCATGATAAAAATTAGTTCAGTTAGAAAATTCACTTTTGCAATTCCCGTCAATCGAAGGAAATGCACTTGAAAGCTTTTGTACAGCCCTGTATATTATATAAAGACTTTTGTACACACCACATATTAAACTAAAATTTAATTCAGATAAAAAACGCATAAGGCAACTTAAAACTCACTTCCAGCAATTACCAATATAAACAGCATTGTATCTTGTTCTATGCGTAGCCCTGTATAAGAACTTATTCATATTCCACAAATTTATATTAATCTACTAAATTTCTCTACTAATCTACTCAGCAGAAAAATGTGTAGCAAAATTAAAAATATCCTTAAGCAATTCTCTCCCATTGTCAGTAATACTTACGAATTCCTTTGTGTAGTCCGGTATATAATCAACAGAATGTATATACACCACGTACTATACAAAAATTTAGTTACACTTAAAAACACAAACCAAAGTTGAAAACTCACTGATCACACATAGACTGTGATTATCGCATAAACACTGTAACTAAATTCTTTTGCGTGTCCCTGTAGATAAACAAAAAACACAATGCACACCATACCCTTCGGTGAGCAAATTATACTGCATCTCAGTATTACATATAAACCAGAGGGCCCGTGCGAGGATTTCGCACTGAAATCTAATAATTTTTAGGTACTGCTCTATTACCCCGTCGACCACTTTTCATAACAAAAAACTATCGCCAAACTGTAAGATTAAACGCCAAAAATGCATTCCCATTTACTTGATATCAGAAGCATTATACGTGTTTGTTACGTCATCAAGTGGTTTTTAACGCGACATTTGCGTGTATTTTTCATTATGTTTTACTGATTTATTAGTTATTTCATTCATTAAAATAACAATTGTGTCATTAAATTCTTATATTTTATTTATTTATTTATTTTGATATTCCAATGACAACGTTCTCCCGTTTATTTGGCGATAGTTTTTTGTTATGAAAAGTGGTCGACGGGATAATAGAGAAGTACCATTTTTTATCAATATGTAATATTTCTTAGATGCAGGTTTAAACATCTAAAGAAAAAGTAAGGATAAAAATATCTGCAAACAACATTTAGTTTTTAGTCAAGCTAGAATATCATCTAATTTATTCCATCAAAGTTATAGTAAAAACTGATCCAAGATTGCAAAATGCATGCACGAGAAAAAAAAAATAACAATCGTATTTTAACTGCATTAGAGGATGACGTCATCCGCTTCGGGAAAACATGGGACATAGAAATATAAATCTAAACATTTCAATTTCCATTTCGCTTTTTAATCATAAATATAAAATAAACCCGTGCGGTGTTTTTTATAATAATTGCTGAGCATCATATAATGTGGTATTTTATTTTTGTGGCAACGATACTTTGAAGAAAACCTTTCATTTCTTTTATGAAAACAATGCCGATTTAATTTTTAATTTTCAGCAAATTTTAATCAAAAACATGTTTTAACGAATTGTTAAGTGTGCTATGTCAGAAGCCAGTTCAAAATCCTTTGATATGCCATCTCATTCGTCGTTCTGCGTTTCGTATTTTCTGAGAAAAAGGGATGTTGACAGGAGAAATAATATATATGATGATTTCATAATGTTTTAAATAGTGAAACATCATTAAATTATACTGCAAACGACTTTTCAGCATAGAACATTGTGTAACCCTGTAAATGAATAATAAGTGCTTTGCGCGTCATATTTTAGATAAAGTATGCTTTAAAGCTTTACATAATTGTATATCAATTTCATCATGTTCCGAAAGGCGTAACATTATCAAAATGCACTGGAAACGATTTTAACTACTTACCGTGTAATTGAATACCTTTGACTGTACCAATAAATACATTATAAATGCTATACACTTCATTTTTATTAAGGATCATGCTATAGTAAGTGTCAATGACATAAAAAAAATTCAGAGAAATCCGAGTATATTTACAAAAGTTAGAGCACTGACGGACGGGCAGACGACAGACGGTCAGACAAACTTGAGTCGTAAATGCTTTTCAACTATGCTGGAAAGTGTTAAAAATTGGCTGTATTTAATTCATCATTAAATGGAGATAATACAAAATATATGTTTATTCTGTGAATTGAAAGATATCTGTTCAAACATAAAAAAGTATTGAGTGAACCACTAAAAATATGTCTTTTTCACAACTTAAATATGGATATCAACATCATATATACGCCTTACATACTACAACAATTCTGAAATAGTGATTTAATTCGAGGATAACGCTGCATAAAACAACAACTGTTAAAAAAATGTAACTTTTACTGTGTCCTTAAATGAAGATTTTTTTATTTTGTTAGAAGAATTTACAAATAATTACACTGTACAAAATATTTTAACATCAATTTCAAATGCATTTGTATTTCGTGTGCAGAATGTTTAAGACATAATAATCACAATTTGATATCTTATTTCGATATGAAGCGTATTGATGTAGATGGGTAGATTTGAATGGAAAATCTTACAAAATAATGCCCGTGTGCATGAATGAGCATATTTCTACACTATCCCATATGATGTTGGACGATGTAAATTCGTGGGTTAAACAGAAATTCCTACTTTATTATGCTCGTATAGAAAGATGAATATTGTGGCTAAATTGAAAATTTCATTCGTAGTTTCTAGAAAGTTATAATCTATAATATTGTGTATGCAATGAATAGTTTTCTAACATTTTTCGAGAATAGAGGCGTATGATTTCTATTTTAAATAAGATTATATTATAATAAATAGATGAAGTTTAGAACTTTCCCAATCCGCAATACAAAGATAGCTACAGAATGTTTCAGTTTGAATCTTACATTTTGAAAGCAGCTTTAAATGTATAGAATTATTATTAAATCTAACAAAGAAGATAAAATAAGACTATGTAATATTTTTGAAAGAGTTGAATTTATATCGTGTGATATTTTAGATGTGATTGTTTTGTAATGTTTTAGAAATGCAAATGCAGGAACAAAGGTAATCTTACAAGACCGAATAGAAACAATAAATAACAAATGACAACATTTTCAGTTCTTGTTAAATATCTATTAACATAAAGATCTGTTAATATAAATTAAATATAAATCTTTGAAAATCATAAAGAACAGATACAATGCTTTTATTTTTTATGTAACTTTCAACCAGTCAAGCAGTCAAATATTAATGAATGGCGAACTTGTAAAATTCAAATTACTATTGTCATTAAGCGAATTAATTGATAATATTTATTAGATCTACACTCTTAAAAATCTGCAACAAACTGTCCACGCATTCGACCGTTTTTATAGAAAACGGTTGCATAACCTTAATTTAACTGTGTTCTGACCATATTATTACCCATATTATGGTGAGAATAGAGTTAAATTACGGTCATGTAACTTTTTTTTATAAAAATGTTCAAACGACTGGACAGTTTGCGGCAAATTTTTAACAGTGTATTACATTTGAGTTACAATTACTTTAAATAAACACTCGTGTAAAACATCAGAAACGAAGTCACGTACTGTAATATTTTGTAAAGAGGACAGATGTGCAAAAAATGCATTAGGTGCTAAATTATCTTTCGCAAATGCCATTAAAAAAGGGAAAAATCTAAAAATATTTGCATAATTTGTGTTTGATAAGGCATTGTTTAAGTTGAGTTAAAAGAACATTATTGGAGAATGTCAGGAATTAACAAAATATATAACTGTTGTAAAATGAAATAAAAAATTTAAATAAATTTTCAATATCAGATAAACCATCAGTAACGGATCCGTCGCTGTGACTAATAGGAGAACAAATGGATAACATACTCCCTCCTCCACACAATTAATGCGATCGATAATTAAGTTTTACCACTGGACTTTGTATCACATAGATTAAAATCAAGATCAAATTGGAAATTGATTTCACTATTATAGTTCAATAGGGTTTGAACTTGTAGGCTACATATATAGGTACTACAAAAATATTTTCGTATTTTGCTCTTTAAATCCAAACCTTTAAAAAACTGAATGACCTTAAAATCCCAACAAAATAGCCCAAAATCCTGGTATTTTCGTTCCCCCCTTTTTCACTAGGTAAGTAATGGAAATGACCCTACTACCTTCTCCTTTTATTCAAATGTCGACAGGTGTTAAACCCCTCTGTTTATCATTGCTCCAGTTACTGAAAAAAATCTTGTTTTTCTTTCTGTAGTGTCCAGAAATGCCGACACATTACCCCATACACAACTGGAGAAACCACGCTCTTGACAGCACCCCGACCCATTTAAGGGGAAGGGAAGTCCTTTCAGCTATCCTGGGTTATTGTGGGTTTCACAGCATTGGGATGTTTTCGACTATTGCGGAATTCAAAAGTTTAAAATGAAACTTAAAACACCGTCTAGCCACCAGATTATAGATATAACAAATGTATATTTTTTAAAGTTCTATAATATCCGACATTAATGCAAAATATAAATTTGATAAAAAATTTATAAAATAGGATTATAGTTACGTTACCATTTGAAAAAGTGTGCCATTTATTATTGTTTTTATCCACCACAAATATATTGCCCGCGAGAATCATTTTGGAGTTTACAAACGCTGGGTCCAAACTGACAAATAACGACGAATCAATTTATAATAATTTTTGTACTTTTATTATTTCATGGGTCTAAATGATAACAAAATTTCTATTGAATCTTTTTTGCTATGCAGAATGCGTAACATCTAATAACCAACATTTTACAAATATTCTGCATATTTAGATAACTTGCTTCACATTTCATCATGAGTAATTTCTCTGTGAATGTTTCTACTGTAAAGACATAGTGTGAATAGAAATTTGTACTTAGCATTGAGCTGTTTATGAAAATTATGATGAAAGCAAATATTCCACTAGCTTTATGTATACCGCTTTCATCTATAATAATGGATATTCAGCAAAGAGCTTTTAAAGATTTTTTCAAGAGTAGTCGCGTTAGATTTCCACTTGTATCGTTATATTCCGGAACAGTTGATAAGGTCGTAAATATATTAAATCTTCTATCAAATTATAGTGATCAAAGTTTTAGTTTAATGTATTTAATTATCATTAAAATGAATAAGAAGGGGGTAGTCAGAATATAAGTAGTGATTTGGGAAGAAATTAGTTAGGATTTATAGGATTTGGTGACTTTAGTAAGAAATTTTGAAGCAGTTTTGACATTTGGTATTAAAAGTAAGTGGTGAATAATGTACAGCCGTCATTCAAGGTGTTAAGAGTTATAATTTTTCTGTTTGTCTAGTAGTTTGGATGGTAGCTGCTAGTCCAGAGGTGTTAGAATCGAGTCCGACTATATGTTTCAATGTTCTTAGTAGTTCTAAATCTACGAGTCATATGCACATAATTAAGTGGTTCTAGTATAGTAATATAAAATAGATAAATTCAAATACATGGCTGCACAAAATGATACATATATGGTAATTCCAAGGGAAGCAATTTTAGTTCATTTTTGCTTTTTCTAGCGGAATAGTAGTTTCCTTATGTGTTATACATGGCAATTATTTACATCATATAAATAGTTGTACAAGAAGAGAATCCGTATACATTGACATTTATACACAATAATTACTGAAAGTGTATTTAATACTGCGGTATAAGTTTACTAAATTTTTCATTTATGTATAATTATCCTTAATGCTTCATAATCTATGCTTGGTGCATGATTTTTTCTTGTTAATATTTGTTTTGGTACACTCATAAAAATGAGTATTTTTGAAAATTTCGAATTAAGCTTTCTCAGCTATTGGAAGACCAGAAATTACTCAAAACTGTTGACAATCAGCTTATTTTTAACTAACCATGTTTTAAGACTTTAATTATGCAAGTAATTTAATTGAGAAAATCATGCGCAACTACCAAGCTCTTATTTAAAGTAAGAGCGCTGGTGTCATACAATAACATTAAAAAAGTGTAAAAATTTATAAACTAAAGCTGACGTATAACTGTGCTAGAAGTAGATTATTTTGTAAATGCAGAAATATATATTTGTAAAAAAAAGTAGACTATCACTGAAGCCGTTTTTAACTGAAATGTGTCATTAAAAGAGAATTTCGTAGACTTTCTTAAATCATACAAGACAATAAAAGTAAATAAAAGGTTTGATCTCACCTAATTTTCTGGTTCGTGTTCTATGAGCTTCTTTTTTGGTAGAAACATCTTTTACTAATGAAGATTATTTATTGGACAGGTAGACACACTTAAAGACGATACAGAACGAATACACGACAAGCTATGTACAAACGTAAAGTAAACAAAACAGTCAGTCAGTCCAAAAGTTCTACGCGCTTAGCGCCATCTGGTGGTTCCTTTTCATTTTGCAACAACTTCCGTCGGGCGAAGTTCGTCTGGAGACGAAAGTGTTGAAAGTTCAAGTGGGCAAAGAAGCTGCACCGGTCTTCTGATGATGGCTCCGTTTTGCAAGTTTAATCCAGTATTCTTCGGCAAATTCAAGTTCTTCTGTAGCCAAGGGACCACTTCTCTTACTCTGAGGATTCCTTGTATTGTGGATGAATCTTTGAATCCATGCAGTAATTCGCAATATTTGTTTAAGTTTGCTGAATCTTCGGATATCGAAAAGATCTTCAAGTTTCGTTGTCAGGAGCATATTCACCACTTCATATTCTTTATTTTCTAAGTTGGTTTCCTGATCGGTATGAACGTTGGATTGTGGCCATTGACTTTCGCACTTCCTTAGCCACGGTGGCCCAAACCACCAAAGCTCCAGGTCCTTTAGACTGGTTAAGTTTTCACCCCGTGTTAAAATATCAGCAGGGTTATCATTCCCAGGACAGTGATTCCAACAATCAGGTTCAGATATTTTCTTGATTTCATCTACTCTGTTCTTGACAAACATCTTCAATTTTCGAGAATTATTCTTGATCCAGTGAAGAACAATCGTGGAATCTGACCAAAATATAGTCTTCGTATCCTTCGGTGTACTTGAATGTAGTCGAATATGATCGAACAATCTGGCTCCTATAAGTGCAGCAAGAAGCTCTAACCTCGGCAGAGTTATTTCTTTAACTGGTGCAACCCTAGTCTTTGAAGTGACTAAATTGGAATGGAAAATTCCGTCAGAGTTGCGAAAACGTACATAAATAACTGCTCCGTAAGCTCGTTTGCTGGCATCTACGAAGACGTGAAATTGACAGCCCGTAAGTTCTTCCATTCCTTTCATTGAGAATAGATGTCTTGGTACAGATATCTGCTTCAAATAAAACAATTCTTCACACCAATCTTGAAATATTTTTGCTAAGTCGGTTGGTAAAGCATCATCCCAATTGAGTTTTTTCTTCCATATGTCTTGCAGTAGTATTTTAGCTCGAACTGCAAATGGTGATATTAAGCCCAACGGGTCGTAGATTCTTCCCATAGTTTTTATTACGTTTCTCTTCGTAAATTTTAATTCTGCCATATCCTTATCCCTTAAAAGTTTATCACTATCAACGCTTAAGACATCATCTGCTGAATTCCAGCAATAGCCAAGGACCTTGCATAACGTGGATTCCTCGTTAACTTCTTCCTTAAATCGATCTTGCAAAGAGCGTACATTTGTTTTCCATTTTCTCATATTAAAGCCTGCTTCTCCCAAAATGAGCCTTATTTGTTCGTGGACGGTGTACGCTAAATCTGTGTCTTCTAAACTGTGTATAAGGTCATCTACATACAATCTACTGTTCAAAACGCTGAAGGCAGTTGGATAAACATCCTCATACTTCTTGATGTGATGTTTAATTGTCGCGTTCAGTAAAAATGAGCTCGATCTTGCTCCAAAAATTACACGCGTCATCCTCAAAACTTCGGGTTCAGCGTCTAAATCTTCCGTAACCCATAGAAATCTAACTGCGTCTCTTTCTTCTGGCGCCAGGGCAATTTGCAAAAATGCACCTTCTATATCCGCCGTTATGGCAACCTTATTCAGACGGAACTGCAAAAGAAGTATTAGAATATCGGGCGTTAAATTCGGACCTGGATTCAAGCAG
This sequence comes from Maratus michaelseni, assembly GCA_963931845.1. Classification (NCBI taxonomy): domain Eukaryota; kingdom Metazoa; phylum Arthropoda; class Arachnida; order Araneae; family Salticidae; genus Maratus; species Maratus michaelseni. The sequence continues at coordinate 176,968,768 of OZ007594.1, forward strand.
TCATTAAGGGACGGAAAATTATGTTCACTCGAGGAGGCATCGAAAACTATTCTCATTTTCGTCGTTGTTTTATCTTCGCGTATCACTGTGTGATGTGGCATGTAATAGATCTTAGAATTATCACCACATTCATTTTCATTGACCCTTTCAGCTATTCCTTGAATTAGATGCTTTGAAATAATGTCCTTGTACTGACTATGAAAATTTCGATTTTTCTTAAATCTTTTGACAAGTGTTCGCAAACGGTCGTTAGCATTACTATAGTTATCACGTAGCGACTCAGAATGTTCGTTCCATGGTAGTTTAACTTGGTAGCGACCTTCGATTAGTTTCGTAGAATTTTCAAATTCTTTCATAACTTCGTCATCTTCATTCAGATTGTCACTACGCGAAATTCCCAAACCTTCTAAATCGAACAATCTTTTCAAAATGTCTGATTCTTCTAAATTTTGATTACGCACTATAACATTCATTACGCTAACATCCTTAAAATCCTTGCGTTTTGCTTCAGAACCATTAAATACATAACCTAGTTTCGTTTCCATTCCTACTAAAGCACCGGACACTCTTTTGACTTTCCCTGTAGCGATTTTCCAGAAATAGTCTGACCCAATTAAAAGAGAAACCCTTAAATTTTCAGACCCTTCAATATCAGCTATCTGTATTTTGGCTTCATTACAAAATTTGTGAATTTCTTTACTGGGACCTTGAATTTCAGCTTCTGATATGGAAGATGTTTCAATTGCTTCTATAGAAATAATTTTCTTTGGATCATAAATGCTTCGTAAATTTACTTTTACCCTATTTCTTACAATAGATTTCTTTGGTTTTGACCCAAAAGCATAAATTGCTAATTTTTCTTTTCCTATAACTTCTAAATTAAATTTACGAGATAACGTTTTATCGATGAACGTATTTTGCGACCCCGAATCCATGATAATTTTTATTTTTCTTTCCTGAGAATTATTACTTAAAAAGGCGACAGCTGTTTGTAAAAATACATTTTCGTTTACTGCAGTTGTTGCGCAACTTAGAGCATTGGAATCATTTTTTCTTTCAGACTTTGAGACGCTTTCCTTTTTGTTATGTTGCTTTTCAGTTTCGTCACAAATTAAAACATTATGTCTTCGAGTACAAATGTTGCAACGCATTTTTTCGCGGCAAAATTTTGATACATGTGATTTGCGAAGGCAAAGAAAGCAATAACCCTTTCGTAAAAGACTTGATTTTCGTTCATTAATGGTTAAGGGGCAGTTAAAATTTTCGTGTTCCCCATTGCAAAATAAACAGTCTTTCTTGATAATAGTATTTAATGTAGCTGCTGTGGGTATATTTTTATGAGTTTCATGTTTTCGATAAGGTAACTCTTTAATTTTATTCCTTTCAAATACTTCATCATTTCGAAACATATACGTTTTTTCTCGCGTTTCGATTTCATGTTTCAGAAATTCTAATAATTTGGCACAGTTCCAAGAATCTTCGCCAGCAGAACGATTGAATCCTAGAACAATTTCTTCAGGAATTAATTTGACTAAAATAGCGAATAAAATTCCCCCATAGTTATTTAATTCTACTCCGGCTGTTTCGAGACTTCTGATTTGAATAATACAGGTATCATGCAATTGTCTAAGCTCTCTTAAATTCGCTCCAGATTTTACAGGATTTAGGCTTAATAGCTTGTTTACATGCGATCGTATTATTAATTCATTTTTTCCGAATCTTTCTTTTAACAATCCGATCGCGACATCGTAATTATTTTGTGTTAAAGCTAAACCTTGAATACATTTTAAAGCTGCTCCTGTTAAGAAATTCTTTAAGTAATTTAACTTCTCTATGTTAGTTAACTTTACATTTTCATGTATAGCCACTTCAAATTGCCCCCAAAATTCCTGCCAATTTTCATATTTCCCATCGAAAGGTTGTATTGTAAGTTTCGGTAATCTTACGTGAGAATAATTCTTTGATTCATCAGGTTCTGTGGACAATAAAATAGAAGAGTTTATTTTACTTTCGTTAGGAACATTACGCTTTAAATATCGATCAATTTTAGCTTTCGTTTTTGTAATTTTTTCGCGATATTCTTGACTGGATGATACATCTTTTTCTAGCGTTTCTAAGTTATCTACAAGTTTCTGAATTTCTGAATCTAATTTGTAAACTTGTTCTGCATTCTCGATTAATTGAATTTTAAGATCTTCGACTTCGTCATTATCTATCTCGTCACCTGCCAAATATTCAGTTATTTTGTTAATAATCTTCGTTAAAGATGTTCTAAGAGACTTACGCATACTTTTTGATTTATCTAATTCGCTAGGTTGCGCCATTTTCTAAATTACAGCTCTTGGGAATTTCGGCACCATAAAAGAGAATTTCGTAGACTTTCTTAAATCATACAAGACAATAAAAGTAAATAAAAGGTTTGATCTCACCTAATTTTCTGGTTCGTGTTCTATGAGCTTCTTTTTTGGTAGAAACATCTTTTACTAATGAAGATTATTTATTGGACAGGTAGACACACTTAAAGACGATACAGAACGAATACACGACAAGCTATGTACAAACGTAAAGTAAACAAAACAGTCAGTCAGTCCAAAAGTTCTACGCGCTTAGCGCCATCTGGTGGTTCCTTTTCATTTTGCAACAGTCATTAACCGCGAACGTTAAATTCCACCTCGATGTTCGTAAGTTAATATACCAAGCGTTCTAGTCTAGTTAGAAAAAGAAAAGCTTAGAGAAAAAATAATGTTCTTCAATTCCATTTTCTGTATATCTTTTTCTCCAGTTGAAGCAAATGGGCATTAATTTTTACGGCTTTAGCAATAATACACTGTAAATGAGATTAACTTTGAAACTGCAAGTTTCAATGTTTTTCGTTCCATGAAAATTCCATCGTCGTTTGGATACTTAACATGCGGAGACATAAATGATTGTACTCCTTGTATTTATTTATTAGTATTATATGTTAAAATAGTTCTATATTTCCTTTATTGAGGTTTTTATATGTTAGGATCAAAATTTATAAATCTGAGTAATATTCAAGTAAAATATTAGCTGTAAAAAATGAAATGAGTTTCGAGTTTTTAAATTTCTCATAAAATGTTATGAAGAAATTCGACGAGCAGGCTACTCGTGAAATATTTTATAAAAATAATTTTATAACGTTACATAAATAAATAAATTATTTAAAAAATGTTGTAAGCCCAGTAAAAGTACATTACTAGATACGATTTATTTATTTTAAAGTCCACTTTGAAAACAGTTTGTGTACAAAAAGTTCTTGTTTCATAAAATATTAATACTCTAGAAGGTATTCTTTATATCTCCACAATTCATTAATTACTAAAGCAAACGAGAACACCTAATCAAGTGACTCACCCATAGGGTAAAACCAAGCCACGCAGGCGTAAGTCTGAGTACTTCCCCATCGGTTTTAGGTTCACGTGCATCAATGCGAGTGTTTCAACAGAAGACATTCCGTTTACCCGAGGCGGCTAACAGGTAGTCTTTCCGGCCAAGGGAAGCACAGACACCTGCACATCACTTCCTAGCAACCAAGACTTTGACTCATAGGCCGCTACGATTTGCATTGTTTCCCAGAACTCTTAGAACACCAACGCTTCTCACTTGGGGAGACGTCGGAGTGCCATGACAGATTCGGAGCCCGGAAACCAAAAACGGAGCCGGGTCCTAGGCCTTATGCCGAGTTTCCTCCACAATTCTTACTATACCGCCGCTTTCGGTCATTGAGCTCCGACAAATGTTACTATTGCATCGATCGGTGGCGACCAAGAAGTAGGTACTTCTCGCTTGCTTAGGAGATCGAAGGAACATCCATCCCTGGACTCATAGACACGTCCCAGCTTATTCTCCCGGCCCCCAGCCCAAGAACATTTATCTCTTTTCTTCCCCGGGAATTGGTCCGAGAACTCCGAGAACTCCGAGAAGCCCTCTCGCCGTGCAGGACCACTGGTACTAGTAAACCGTAAACGTCATTCTGGGTCCCAGAGGGTCATAGAAGACTCCCTCCTGAATGCTACAGAAACGCACCCGATCGGGAGTTAGTAGCGTGAATGTTAGTTGCCAAGCTCCTGCTCACCCAACTGTCGTCGGGCGCTGAACGTTTTGACTACACAGAGACACACTGGATTTGTTAACGACCCAGGGTCTCCCTTCTGCCTGGACGCGGTTACTTGACTATCAATCCGCCTGTCCGGTTCCTCTTGGCCAGTCCGTCCAGTAGGTGGGAACACCTGCCAGGTGGGCAATACGCGCCATGCGTATCGAGCAACGACGTTGGTTTCACATGGACACGAACTGCCTCTAGTCAAGCAAGGCACCCGTCTCTTCTTGACAAGACCTCGAGGACAACTCAATCCTACGCCAGGTACAGAGGGAACCGCGGGAATGAACGATCGTGATGGGCTAATTTTAAAATCTGACATTCACCAAGCCTCAACCCTTTCACCCAATAAGGTGGTGGAAGGACGTGCCGTAGACCAATCCCAGTTGTTCGAGCAGGGGTATCACTTACCTTGCATCGAGGTAGGTGACGCTGGGCAACTACAAGCAAACGGCAGCTGTAACGTCTCCAAAACTTTATCCGAGGAATTGACGGCGGCGAGATCAAGCTTTGTAGAGCACGATGCTTGGTGACTCTGTAGTGACGCTGGGTGGTGGGAGATGCGGCGTGCAGCAACCATCTGCACCGTACCAGCAACAGAGGTGAGCTAGTTAACGGCACGTGGGACCGCATGGCCCGCAACCATCACGTCATCCGCTGTAGCTGAAGATGTTGTGTGCCGATCTCAATGGTAGAGCAGCGCTGTAGGTGCCCAAGACCAAGTGAGGCTACAGTCCAAAGGCGGCCTCTCAGGTCGCTGTGTACAAAGCCAATCTTGGTGGGGGGATCACCCACTTCTTGTGTTGTTTGAATACGAGGAACCGGGGCGGTGGCTCGCCGAGTAAAGAGGAGGCGTTTAAGCCAAAACTCGAATCCTCGGGTTGAAAACCAATCCAACGTGTCTTTGCGTAATCAGAGCTTTCCATGCCCGATGATTGGATTAGCGAGAGACTTCACATAACTTTCACGCTACTAATTTCGACCGGGATAGATTTTTTAGTGTTCTTGAAGGAGATTTCCATGCCCTTCAAAGTCTGGTAGTGGTCCTAAACTTAATTTTTCGTTGTTTTAACATTTGTTGTGTTTTTGTTTTGTGTTTGTGTTTGTGTTGTGTTATTTTACATGTGCATGTTCCTCTCAATGGAGTCGAGGGACCTTCCGTATTTCGCTGCGGGGCTCACCGAAAGCAAACCCGGGTTGGCGAGAAGCTCCTCCTACTCACCACGGCAGATGAACTAGTTGTTTCCTCCTTCCCTAGGACTTTACGATCGGACGCCGTGGCAAAGCGAGGTTCGTTGTTGGAACTCGACGTATGGCCGAGGACCTGATTCCCCTCATGAGGTTCACCGCTACGAAGCCGTCGGGTGTTTTCTGGCGATTCATCATGTGTATTCGTGGTGGTTTCCTTTGATTTTGGGATCCACTGCGAATCGTAACGACCTATGTCGTCACTTCATGGGTTGAATCGGAGTGATGCGCATGTGGCGGTGCTCCGACCGGTCGCAGTGCATACGAGAGGCCTCTCCCGGTCGTGCGCATTATAAGTCCTTCAGGACATGGGTGCGACGGTTGACGTACTCAACGGGCGCTCCTCAGGTGACTAGTGACGCAGATCAGTTTTGCCTTCGTTATATGGCGATTCCACAACAGCATAAATTTCGAGGTAGTAGTATCCCTACCTAAAATTGTGGGAACCCCTGACTTATAACGTACAGTTCATAAACTAATTTTCATTAGTTCACTGTAATGGAACTGCATTACAGGTAGGATATATTATGAAAAAAATGTGTCGCTGCTGCTTCATTTTTACACATATGCAGACGCTACCATATGATATATGTAGTTGAATATATGGGTCTCTTTAAATATCTGTTAAAAGTTGCATGATTGAAAAAAACTTGCAATTTATCTGTCTTCAATTGAAAACGCATAATACTTGCACGCTACAGCAGTCATTCAGCTCCACAGAAAATTCTAAATTGTAATTTTCTCGATACAGAGTATCAAGAGCAGGACAATAATTGATAGATAGTGGAAGAGAGGATAGTAATTGTTTAAAGTGCAAATAATAGACAGGTTTTAATTATCTTGAAATTTTAAAGTTAAGCTTATATCGTACACAGCCAGTGACGGCAATCTTTAGCTCCAGTGAACATCCAATTAAATGAGGGGAGGGGGAGCAAGAATCTTGGATTTGAATCCTTTCAACGCCATTGGGGTAATTTTGAAAAGTGCATGCAAACTTGTCATCTCACGTTAGCGTCTTTGACTTATTTCTCATGTACACCGCTAATTATGTGGCACTTTAGAGTATGATAATTAGTAAAAACTCGATTTCTGGAAAGAAAAAAATGCATGCGTTTATTTATATATGATTTAGATTTTTCAATTCTATATAAGAATTTGAAATTTTTCCCCAGAAAAATTTACTTACATAAAATTTAATTCAATATATCTTTAATGACATCGACTAAATGTGTTATCATTTATAGCGAAAACTAATAAACACTTTAGTATAGTAATTGAGTACATTTTAGATTAAATTTATGATATAACTTTAATTTATAATTTATCCACCATGTATGTACAATAGAAATAATGAACGCAAATTTCAGTTTCAGAAAAGTATTACTAAAAAGCAAGTTATAAAATATCTTTATGTGTAGTTTCTTTCGTCATAAATGTTCATCTACTTTTAAAATGCACTTCATTTTTCAAAAATTTGATATTAAACCGAATATTTTATTGCTTAGTTACATTAAATTTTTTTAAAGCATAAATTATTCAACCATCTGACCACCAAGAAGGGCAAAATTGTAATGTTGTTTTCGCCGTAATTGTTTAAAAATGCTAAAAAAGAAGGATTTTTCAAACTTGATATAAACAATTTCATTACGTATATGAATATAATCCCTGAGAATATTAATAATTGCTCAGTGTTTTAAAATTGCATTATAAATGCAAAATTACATTAATTTAAATAAGTCTTGTATTGCAGTGAAACTTACAGCTTAGTGAACGGATATATCAGTTTACGGTGCTGAAAAGATTATCGAATTCTACTCTCGAAACATGAAACACGTTTTAGTAGCATAAATAACAGTTTTTTGAAGACATATTAAAAAGTAAGTAAATTAAATATTGACACCAGAAAATATCTGCAGTGTTAGGTTAAATTAATGATTTACAATCAAAAGCTTTGCGTTGAGTATGAAACGTAAGTCTGAGCATTCTTGTAACGTCTTGTTTGACTTGGTGGCCGCAAGATGAGCATAAACAACAACAAGAAAAAAAAGGAATAAAATATTATTTAGAATTACATAACTTTTTTTTTTTTAATTTAATTTTTTGTTAAGAAAAGTTTTTATATAATGAGAGATAATTAAGTAAAATGGTTGCTATCCTTTGGGATTAATCTGATCATATCATATATTCTAAAACGAGAAAATCTTGTCTATGGTTATATATAATATATATGCAAATTTTATCTTAAAAACTGCTCTAACGATTTTGACGAAATTTTGTATCCTACAGTTTTGGGGCACCAGAAAACCATTGGACTAGGTCACATGTTCGAGAAAATTCGATTAGTGGGTCATTTTGGGTCATGGTCAAGCTAATTGTATCTAAAAACGGTTCAAACGATTTTGACGAAATTTTGTATTCAACCATTTTCGGGCACGAGAAGACTATTGGGCTGGATCACATGTTCCAGAACTTTCAATTAGTCGATCAGTTTTAGGTCAACGCGGGTCAAATTAATTTTATGTAAAAAACGGCTCTAACGATTTTGATTAAATTTTGTATCCTACAAGTTAAGGGCACGAAAAAATCATTGGGCTAGGTCACATGTCCGAGGAAATTTGATTAGTGGATCATTTCTTGGTCATTGTGGGTCAAGCTAATTTATCTAAAAAGCGGCTCAGACTATTTACACTAAATTTTGAATCCTATGGTTTTCGGGCACGAGAAGACTGTTGGGCTTGGTCACATGTTCGAGAAAATTCAATTACTGGGTCTTTTTGGTCATGGGTCATTATGGGTCAAGCTATTATATCTTAAAAACGGCTCAGACTATTTACACTAAATTTAGCATCCTACAGGTTTAGGGAACGAGAAGATTATTAGGCTAGGTCACATGTTCAAGAAATTCCGATTAGTGGGTCATTTTGTCATGGGTCATTATGGGTCAAGCTATTTTATCTTAAAAACGGCTCAGAATATTTACACTAAATTTTGCATCATATGGTTTTCGTGCACTAGACGACTGTTGGGCTAAGTCACATGTTCGAGAAAATTCAATTAGTGGGTCATTTTGGTCATGGGTCATGATATTTGAACTCAAATTTAATTTTGACCGAGCATAGCTCGGTCTTCCCAGCTCGTAATTAATATTGCGTAAACATGTCTAGACCTAAACTGAGAATTTGATCAAATGTTATTTGGAGTGATTTTAAAACATTTAGTGATATTGTCTTTCACCATAGCAGTGCTTCGAAGCGTACCTAATTAAAGAAAATTAATCGAATATATAAAGAAAAGTTCATTGCTGTGATACATTTGAAAAAAATAATAATCTTTAATTTTAAAAAAGTTCAAAGTATCATTGAATTGAGTTACAGCTTTCAATGATTCATAAATACATTTATTACTTTCTTAAATCTATATTAGAAAAGCATTTCATTAGAATAAATGTGAATAATTACTATACAGGGTAATTATCTGTGAGCCCGGGCTCACGTTCGGTTTGTTAGATCTTTATGAAGCTCGCGAATTTATGAAATCAAATCAAAAACAATTTAAATTTTTATGCGAATAACTAACATATTTTGAATGTTCAGTTAAAATTCGTTTTGAGTTCAGTTGAATGTTCAGTATAATGTGACTACTATAGCATTTACTACTGTATCATCTTTACAAATGAAATTAAATAGCGTTGTTTTATTCGAATAATTATGAATATGAAGTATTGCATACTTCTTTGAATTTAATATGAAGTTACACTGATCACTTTAAAAAAAATAATAAAACATTATGAACAGCATCATCTATTTTAAACTCGAAGTCAGAACTGGAAAAATATGTATATTTATATTAATAATCTCAAATATATAATTAACTGCGTTACTATCCTGTGGAAATTGAGATGGAAATATACACCACAAACACTTTAGTATAGCTATATATATATATATATATATATATATCTGTTGAACATGTTTTGAAAGACACGGCAAACAGTGCCATATGTTGGATAATATAAAGCAAAATTCAAAAAGCAGGTATTTCAGTTCAACCCATATGTTTTAGAATGTTCACTATAACAAATACAGTGTCTCACATAAGTGATGGGACACTTGTGATTTACAAAAGGAAACTAATCAAATAAATTTAAAAAACATGTACACATTTTTTTGTGGGTGTGTTTCATACTTAAATTTAGTAATGATTATTACATAACATACATTTTGTCAAAATATTAAAATATTAATTTAATAAAAATACAAATGTTTAGAACGGAGCAAAAAATAGCTCACATAAGTGATGGGACACCATTATATATGCAACAAAAATCGTCTGAAATAAGCAATAAAAATATTTTTTGGGGTTTTATTTTTACTTAAAAGCAATTGGCAATAATTTATAAAATCGTCTGCAGTATTTCTCTCCAGTTTGTTTTGGAATTTTTGTGTTTTTAGCTCTGTGTAGCCATGAATGCTAAACGAAAAGAAACTTCGCCTGAAATTCGAAAATTAGTTATTAATTTGCATATTGAACGTGGAAAATCTATTAGAAAAACTGCTGAAACTGTTAACTTGAGTCGTTCAACAGTTTTCAATATCATTAAACGATATAAAAAGAATCATATGATTCAGGATAAAAGAAGACCTGGCCGACCATCAAAGCTATCCAATGGAATAAAGCGAATTATCGTTCGAAATATTAAAAGAAATCCAAGAATTAGTGCTTCAAAAGTTGCTGCTGATTTACAAGCATTATATGGAATAATTGTTAATCCTGAGACTATTAGAAGGGTAATTCGATCTGCTGGATATCACGGTAGAGTAGCCAGGAAAAAATTCTTCGTAAGTGAAAAGAATAGAAAACTCAGACTAGCTTTCGCAAAATCCAACATAAATAAGAATTCTGATTACTGGAATAAAGTTATATTTGCTGATGAGAGTAAATTTAATATATTTGGTTCTGACGGTAGAATCTTGGTGTGGAGAAAACCCAGGGAAGAATTTCGCAAACAGAACTTGGTACCAACAGTAAAACATGGTGGAGGAGGAGTTATAGTATGGGGGTGTATGTCGTCCGCTGGAGTTGGTAATCTTGTTTTTATTGACAGTATAATGGATCAGTACAAGTATATTGATATTTTAAAGCAAAATTTGAAATCTTCAGCACGAAAATTGAACCTTCATAACGATTTTAAATTCTACCAGGACAATGACTCCAAGCACACTGCTCTGAACGTTAGACTCTGGCTGCTATATAACTGTCCTGAAATAATAAAAACACCACCACAATCTCCAGACTTAAATCCCATAGAGAATATTTGGCAAGAATTGGAATCAAGAATTCGCAAACACACCATTTCTTCAAAACAACAACTAAAATCGGTGCTTCAAGAAGAATGGGGTAAAATCACTCCAGAAATCACAAAAAATTAGTCGAATCCATCCCAAAAAGATTAAATCATGTTTTAAACGTAAAAGGAAATCCAACAAAATATTAAAACCTTTTAAAAAGTAAAATTTTTGGATAAATATTTGATGGAAAAGTAAGTGTCCCATCACTTATGTGAGCCATTTTTTGCTCCGTTCTGAACAATTGTATTTTTACTAAATTAATATTTTAATATTTTGACAAAATGTATGTTATGTAATAATTGTTACTAACTTTAAATATGAAACACACTCAAAAAATTTTTGCACATGTTTGTTTATTTATTTTATTGCAGTTTCTTTTTATAAAGCACAAGTGTCCCATCACTTTTGTGAGACACTGTATATACATATGAGGGGGCTAGAATGACAGTGGAGTAAGTAAAAAAATTTGAAAATTGAGGTAATCATATTTTCACTGAACATATATTAATTTCTGTTCAATGTGCCAGCCAAATAAGTCATAGATTCGCATAGGGAGTCACTAGAGGACAAAACAAGTTGGACCACTCAATGCAAAGGATATAAGTACAAGTTTCACAAAAAATAGGTGGATTTAATTTTGTGCCGTTATATTAAAAAATCAATAAATGAACAACGTGAAATAGCACAAATAAAAGTATATAAAATGGCAAACACCTGTTTCGGAGCCCCTAAATCTCCATCATCACTGCCAAATTGAAAACTTTAAAGCACGCTATAAAAGTTTAAAGGTTAAATACGCTTGCGTCCCTCGCACGCGCCCAAGATCCATTGAATGCAATCTTGGGTGCGTGCGAGGGACGCAAGAATATTTACTTGGCTTAAACTTTTGAATCGGTTTTAATCTTTTGAATTTGGCACTGATGATGGAGCTTTAGGGGCTTCGAAACAGCTGTTTGCTATTTTATAAATTTTTATTTGTGCTATTTCACGTTGTTCATATATTTATTTTTTTAATATAACGGCACAAAGTTAAATACACCTGTTTTTTGTGACACTTGTTGTATTTCCGTTGCATTGAGTGGTCCAACTTGTTTTGTCCTCTAGAGACTCCCTGTGTGAACTATGACCTATTTGACTGCCCCATTGAACAGACTTTAATATACGTTCAGTGAAAATATGATTATCTCGAATTTCAAAATTTTTGATTTACTCCACTGTCATTCTAGCCCCCTCATATATCCCATTGTTCATTTATTTATTTTTAAGTTTCACAAAACCCTTCATTTGTCAAATCGCAAAATTTTTACTTACTCCACTGTCATTTTAACCCCTTCATATGTAAAAATCCATGAAATGTCATGATTTTAATTGCATTAGATCTTGCATTATAGCATCGAAAAATCTGTGCAACGCACAATCACACACACGCACACAGATATCGGTCTACACAAAACAAAAATCCGCTACTGTCCGTTTTATATGAATACATAAGAAAAAAACTATTTTTAAGATTTTTATTTAGAGCAGAGTAGGAGAACGGGGATGTTTTCCGTTTCTTTAAAAAAATAAAATTGAATTTTAAAATGGTTTTCTATAAAAATATCCATATCTAATTTTTTTTTCGGCGAAATTAATGTTTCTGATGTGTTCCTCAGCAGAAATGTTTGAAATAGGCATCTCTCAGAAACATGTAATTATAAAGTTACAATGTTTTATTTTTTTTTTCTGAAAATTAATTTTGCACAAAGTTTTATAAATCGTACATGTCTTTTGGCTAGCACTGTGAGATGTATCTGTATCGTATAAGACGTGCGTTTATTTCTAATAATACTACATTGAGATAACAGTGTTCCATGTTACGAGACATGTCAATAATGGCGACCTTTTTGCCACCAGCTGAGATACCTCTATGCTTTCTAAAAGGTTAGCCGGGCCTGAATTGGAGTATCTAAAATTATTTTTAATTACGGAAAAGGTAGTGTATTACAGGTTATTTAAATATTTGCTACAGGAATAGAAAAATTAAACTACTATCAATCTTATCAGCACTATACGTCATGTTTCTTTTTTTCCTTTCCTTCTTTATTTTACATGTAACATTGATTATGTTATTGATTACCATTTACGATGAAAATCCATTAATTTTTAAATGATGAAACAAATTAAATGAGTTAATGCAGCACTCTCTTTTCTATGAAACAGCACCACTGACAGTGGAAATGATCAAGAGAAACTTATCAACCAAAAAGAGAAAATAAACAATCAATGAACTACAGAACAGTAATGGAATATAAATATGTAACAAAAGGTTTGTCACAGACAATGAATCCACATCTTCTATTAATTGTCTAAAGTATTTGTTTTGTTTTCGGAAAAGATACATTAAGCATTGTCGGTAGCTATCATTAAGAGGTTAAAAAGGGTGTTTTGGAGAAAAAGCTTCAGAAAAGAATTCTTACAACTAATTATCCTACTTAAATATATCCATTGTTTTGTTTCATATATTTAAGAATTTATGTTAACGATGCTCTGTCTTTTCGTTTGCATTTTTTACATGTATTTCATATTTTTACACTTCAAACATAAACCTTTATTTTAAGTTTGAACTTTAATGTTAAAACAAGGAATTTTTTTTAAAAAACTGCTGTGAAGACACTTATCACCTTCGATTTATGATTGTAATACCGGTTTCATACTTTTTACATAAGAATTAACTAAGAAAGGTCTTCCATTTTACTGTTTAAAAACATAGATGGCGTACTGTGTACGCTATTCTCTACCATCTCTACACAAAGACCCTTTATGGTCAACCAATGCTTAAAGTTGAAGTTTGAAATTTTTGCTGCTCTTTTATATTATTTTTATTGGTAAGTCATTACTGGTGTGAGGTATACGTATATTTGGGTAATTTCTTGGTTTTTATTTATAAATTTATTCGTTATAACTTTTTAAACTATTATTAGATATTCCATTAAAGAAGTTCATCAAAAATTCATGTTTAACTTGTAAAAGGCATTGTCATATATAGTACACTACCCTTGTTTCATTTTTAAAACAAACTGCCCATGATATTTTTACACTTCAAACATAAACCTTTAAATTTTAATAAAATGATTTTTTTATTAACTTTATGTTTATTACTTTTATAGAAATACTAGAAATTCCATTAAACAAGAATATCATTAAACAAGAGAATATAATCATGCATCAAGCATAGATTATGAAACACTTTCCAACACTTCTAGGATAATTTAATCACTTATCAACATTAACAGAACACTTTAACAAACCTTCGCTGTTTAATAAGGTAAATAAGATACCTTAGTAAACATTTTATAAAACGTAAATCACATTTGAAAATCTTATTTCAGCAATTACAGGCCATAGCTAGAAAAGTACTCCAATTCTTTTGCTCTGCCCTGTATATTATCTATAGAATTTTACATAATCCTTATAGTATGCAACAATTTAGTTTAGTAAGAAAACACACACAGTAAATGACATTTGAAAATCTTATTTCAGCAATTACAGGCCATAGCTAGAAAAGTACTCCAATTCTTTTGCTCAGCCCTGTATATTATCTATAGAATTTTACATAATCCTTATAGTATGCAACAATTTAGTTTAGTAAGAAAACACATAAAACTGTTAAAAATTCACCTTCAGCAGTTTCTACCAATAGACGGAAACATATTTGAATTATTCTGCACAGCCCTTAAGATATTTATACACACCACACATTTAACTAAAGTTTAATTCAGGCAAAAACACGTTGTAAACTACTGAAATCACACTTCCAGAAATTATCATACAAAAGCGGCCATACATACAGTCCTTTGCGTGGCCCTGTATATGATTCTCTATTAGTTTCAGCAAACATCTCTTAGTATATTAAATATATTTCACGTTAAAAATGCATAACTCTACAACAAAACATATTTAAGCAATTTACACTGATACATAGTACTTTACGAATTCTTTTGTGTAGCCCTGTATATGATCTATAGCATTGATACATACCATCTGGTATAAAAAAATAGTTAAAGGCATACCTAGGAGAAAGTGCACTTCTAGCAATTATTGCTTATAGAGAGTAATTCGGATACAGTACTCTATCCAAAATCTTTTTTGTCCCCCTGTAAATTAATGATAAATACTATGCACAACATATTATACAACGAGTATCGTGTAGTAAACCTCAGTAATGTATATATGTTTCATTATATTTGAAATAGTCTAACATAATTAAAATATGTTGCAAACAGTTTTTCACCGATAGGCCATTATGTCACCGAATACTTTCGTGTGGCCCTGTAAGTGAATAATAAATTAAATGAATTATAAGTGAATGACAAATGATTTACATTCCATTTTCTACAGAAAGCATGTTTCAGTACACCTCACAAATTGATTTCAATATCATTGTGTTTATCACAGTGTAACATGATTAAAATGCATCGCAAACGATTTTTCCGCATAGATCATAATATAACCGAATTCTTTTGAGTTTCATTGTAAAGTACGAGTGCTGCACGTACCATATTCGATAGTAAGCATCTTGTAGATCACTTCAGTAATGCGTATGAATTTGAATACATTTGAAATAGTTTAACACCATTAAAATACGCTGCAAAGGATTTTTTCCCTTAGACCGTAATGTAACGGCATTCTTTTGAGTGCCTCTGTAAGCAAAGTTAGATACTTTGATTGCATATATCAATAACATATATCAATCGCATGTAAATCCGAGCATATTTACGTGAATTAGAGATCGGACAGACAGACAATTAGATAAACAGACAGAGCGCCAGACAAACCGAATTTTTAAACACTTTTCAACTACGTTGGAAAGTGTTAAAAATGATATTTAAGCTTTAAAACTATTTGGCGTACAGAGGAAGCCGGTCGTGCTTTTATGTTACGTACAAATTGCTCCGTGGGCTTATAGGTTAATATTCATTCGGAAATCATATTACTCTATCCATTTCAAATCTATCCAAAGTATACGACGAAAAGAAATTGACGCATTGTTAATTTCAAGTTGATTTAAATATTTGCAAAAGATATGTTGATCAAATAATTAATATAGGATTAAAAATATCTTTTGATAATGATAAAAATTTCGAAGAAAGAGGTACAGCAGATGACAAATTTGAAAATAGAATTCTTAAACGAGTTTATTCTCAACTGCTACTTCATAGCGTCACAGATGTTCAGCCAACTGATTCTCATCTCATACATCCTAACACCCCAAGTCCTAAGCCACCTGAATCTGATTTCACACCTTCACCGTTTACAAAACCTATTGTTCCCAATTTTACAAATAATGTTTCTCCAGGATCGCAAAGTCTCTAAAATACAATTCTTCTTCCTGCTCCTTACAGGTAGTTTCAAATTCAATCCGGATTAGAAGAGTTCCTGAAATGTTAAAGTGTATGTGTGTTGGAATTGTAGTGCTTCTGTTTAAAGAAAAGCATGTAGATGACAGCACTAAAAAGCCAGGTAGAACTATTCAATTATATTACTCGCACGTTCGAGGAACGTTTTATTCTACATCTGTAAACTTGTTAAAAATGTTATAATTGTGATGTTTAAGTCATGCTATGTGATCACCTGTGAAATAAAATTTTAGATGTTACCACAATCATTTATTAGGTGTGTTCGTAATTATATAAATACGTAGCACCTATAGTCGCCGTCATGTCCGTCCATCTTTTCGTCTGTCCGCATATGATACATCTTCCATGAGTGAGTAACGATTCACAATATATGCTCAGGAGAATGCACAGATGGTGTAGATTTTGTCATATCTAATGACATCATCCTAAAAGCCCGCGTATTGGCATTATCAACCACGTCCACAAAATGGCGCAGTTGTGTCAATTTTGCGCCCGTATCCTAGTATTAAGTTGGTGCGCTTACTATGTATATAGCTTTGCGCGGCTTTTCATTTTCACTGTGCTGAAAGATCAACGAAAAATTTTCTACGCTGGGCAGTGATTCCTTTTTTTAGGGATAATGACCGAAACGTGGCATCTTTTCTATGCGATAGCATAGAAAATCTCTATGCGTGGCATCTTTTCTATCCCAGATGTCTGTTCAAAATAAATAAATAAAATAAATAAAACACAATTTTGTAATCAAATTTAATGGAATCGACTAAGTGTTTTTTTGTTTTTTTTAAGTGTGTTTAGTTCAATGAAAATTTAACCAATTTGTCATATATGCAAGATCAGTGCACGAGGTTATTGCGTGTCACAATGCATCTGCCTTTAAAGAAATAATGCTTCAGTTTGTTTCTACATATGATATTAAGAAAAAATAAAATAACTATTTGTGCCTCTATCAAGCAAATAATAATTCTCGTGCTCTTCAAATCAAGTTTTCTTCGTGAAATTATAATTAAAAAATAAATACAAGAAAATTGTTATTATTTGACAAGTAGTGTTATATTTCTTGTCTTGTGAATAAGTAATGTGTTACAGTTTCTCCACAAAAAAAATATCAATAACAATTGCTCCCTGCAGTTAAATTCGAGTGCTTTTCAACGACAATCATTAAGTGCTTCAAAATAGTATATATTATCATGATGAAATGAGATTAATATTATCCTCACAAAAACTTACTAAATAAATGACTAGATTATCCACACTAGATTATCCACAGATATAATAATACATATTTCGCATTTTATTATATAATCTCAATTGTCATTCATTGTTATTTATGTGATCTTTTAACTTAATATGCCATTTCTATTATATTTATTTTTTCATGTAATAAAATAATGAAGAATTTTATTTTTATTAAACTTTCGGACCATTTTATTAGTGAAGTTTTATTCATTATGCAAAGTTATATTTAATATTATTCATTTTATTATAATATGTTTGAGATATTGTGAATTAATTCAGTTTCTTTACTATTCTTTCAAAACACAACGCAGTTACTTCTATTTAATATATTATTTTCTTCTATCTTCAATTAAATCAATATACACATTTCTACCTCTCCTCTTCTACATTTTATAACTCAACTTCCCCTCCTACACACAACATAACTATTGATACAATAGATTAGTGCTCGCGAATATACGTATAATGCGTATAAAACATATTGTAACCGGTAACGATTTTGAATAGGAACAATATGAAAAAAAAGGCTTAACCACGTATACATTTAAACGTATATAAACGAATATTCGCGAGCACTACAATAGATATTCATTTTCATGCTCTGGGTGCGTTTATTGTAAATGCACCAGGTTTCATTCGCAAATAAAAGCAAAAAAGAACTCTGTCAATAATGAATAAAACGTTATGTACAAATTGTTTTTTGGCAGAATTACATTTAAATAACTGTTTCGGTACTTTAAAATCGTTTCTATTTAATACAGGAAAGATAAAAATATATAAACTTTATAAACTTTAATAAAAGCTATTTCTACAGAATTACATTTAAACAACTTTTCTATTTTTTAAAAATCTCTTTATTTTATATTCTAAAATTATGTTTGAATTATGTTACTTGCATGTATAAATTAGACCAACATTAAAAATTTCTTTATTTTTAAAACGTTTCTTTAAATATATATTTTTAAATATACCTATAATATATACTATATGTGTTTAAATAAAATAATTAAGAAAAAACTTTAATCGTATCTCCAAATCAAAAAATACTATGTAAGATAAACATCTTTACAATGAAATATACACATGTAATCAGCATATCATGTATATTGTTGAGGTGACTTTTTCCCATCATTTGAAGGGTTAATCACCTACGATATATTTATTATATACTAGCAAGCTACGCCCGCTACGCTGGTCAATTTCTTATAACGCACTTTTAATCAAACAAAATATTGACACTTCATAATTCACTTTCATATTTTAACAGAATAATAAGGCTACTATAATTTGTGACTCGTGCTATAGCCAATATACACGCCAGGACACGTCGCCCTTATCATTATCTTTTTACGCATGAAGGTTTTGCTATGGTACTCCATTGTGAAATTTGGTATTTTTTTAAAATTCAATATTTGAAAAATGACATAATCATTAGATTTGAAATTTATATAAAGAAAAATATTTTTTTTTACCTTTCAAAAGCAGCGTGCCTAACAATTTTCTGACAAATACTTTTCGACCTATTATTTTTTTTTCAGTAACTTCAAATGTTCCATTTTCCGAGATTAACCTGTGGCAACAATTAGCGAAAAACCCAGTCGTCAGCAACGCATAGTTTTTTATTAAAGCGGCTGTTGGAGCAGGGATTGTCACCACCAATTTGCCACCATCACTTTTGAAATCGGTCCGGTAGTTCCAGAGATTCCATAGAAATTGTAATTTAGAATGTTTTTAGAACGCTTTTCGCTTATTTCACCCTTTTAAATTTCGATTTTTTTAAATTTTTTTCTTAGAGAACATTTATATTTTGTAAGTAACAACAATGACAAATTTCAAATTTCTAGCTCCTTCAGTATAGAAAAGATCGCAATTTTAGAACGTTTTTTGCTCCCTCACCCCCCTGGGGTTAGTGACACCGACATAAAATATAGCCTATGTTGGAGTAGAGGTTGTCACGATCAATTTGCCACCATCACTTTTGAAATCGGTTCGGTAGTTCCAGAGATTCCATAAAAATTGTAATTTAGGATGTTTTTAGAACGCTTTTCACTCATTTCACCCTTTTAAATTTCGATATTTTTTAAATGTTTTCTTAGAGAACATTTATATCTTGTAAGTAACTACAATGCCAAATTTCAAATTTCTAGCTCCTTCAGTATTAAAAAGATCGCAATTGTAGAACGTTTTTCGCTCCTGCACCCCCCTGGGGTTAGTGACACCGACATAAAATATAGCCTATGTTGGAACAGGGGTTGTCACCATCAATTTTTAAATCGGTCGAAAAGTTCCAGAAATTCCATAGAAATTGTATTTTAGAATGTGTTTAGAACGTTGTATAACGTTGTATAACGTTGTATAACATTGTATTAAAAAGATCGCAATTGTAGAACGTTTTTCGTTCCTGCACCCCCCTGGGGTTAGTGACACCGACATAAAATATAGCCTACGTTGGAGTAGGGGTTGTCACGATCAATTTGCCACCATCACTTTTGAAATCGGTTCGGTAGTTCCAGGGATTCCATAGAAATTGTAATTTAGAATGTTTTTAGAACGGTTTTCGCTTATTTCACCCTTTTAAATTTCGATTTTTTTTTTTATTTTTTCTTAGAGAACATTTATATCTTGTAAGTAACTACAATGCCAAATTTCAAATTTCTAGCTCCTTCAGTATTAAAAAAATCGCAATTTTAGAAAGTTTTTCGCTCCTGCACCCCCCTGGGGTTAGTGTCACCGACATAAAATATAGCCTATGTTGGAACAGGGGTTGTCACCATCAATTTTTAAATCGGTCGGTTAGTTCCAGAGATTCCATAGAAATTGTAATTTAGAATGTTTTTAGAACGCTTTTCGCACATTTCACCCTTTTAAATTTCGATTTTTTTTATTTTGTTCTGAGAGAGCATTTACATCTTATGAGTAACTACATTGCCAAATTTCAAATTTCTAGCTCCTTCAGTATAGAAAAGATCGCAATTTTAGAACGTTTTTCGCTCCTGCACCCCCCTGAGGTTAGTGGCACCGACATAAAATATAGCCTATGTTGGAGTAGGGGTTGTCACCATCAATTTGCCACCATCCCTTTTGAAATCGGTTCGGTAGTTCCAGAGATTACCCCCTACAAACAAACAAACAAACAAAAAAACAATCTTTACTCCTTTATAATATTTGTATAGATGTATATGTTTTTTTCTGTTATCATTTTCATGTTTAAGCGACCTAAGAAGGCAACTTTCTAACAAGAACTTACCACAATCTCAAATAAAGCCACCATCAATAGAATTTGATCAAAATATATATTAAAATTTTCTGTAAACTTTTACCGGTGATATTTCTCAAAAAGCAATTTTATGGTACAAATCAGGGATCGGCAAAATTTGGCATGCGGATGTATTTTTAATGACACTCGGAAGTATCGTATGCTGACTTAAGTTTTTCTTTTCTGTTTTTCGTCTTAGTTTCCTTATTGTTTCGGGGTTTTCCATATATTTGTATCATAAATCGTAGTAATTATGGAGTTTTTTGTTTAAAACCAGGACATCTCCACAATTAAATGATGACAACTGGCACGGATTTTGCCATATCCATTTGAGGCGCATCATCTTTTATATCGATCAATTTAGACCCTTTTTCCAAATTCCTATCAGTCACGTCTCCCGATGAATTTATCTCTATCTCATTAACAGACTTATTATCCCTTTCACAGATTTCATTTACAACCATTTATCTAACAAATTTTTGCTCATGATCGCTAGACAATCTGAAGGTTCCCTGCCCATTTAATTCTCTCTTATTGTCCACCTGTTTACACGCTGAATTTTTCTTATCCATATTTCCTAACTTTAATAAGTCATAAACAGCTGGTGTTATAAGGGGCGGAGAATTTAGTTTTCTCACAACTGCAACCACCACATTTTTTTTAACATACTCTTTTTCACCTTCCATCAAAGCAACCGGCACTGACACCAAATCCGCTTTTTGTCTATTTCCGAGGGCCGGTATAAGAAAGACATTTCCCACTTTGTTAGCACTCCACGGAATGTCATTAGCATCAAAAACCGCAATTTGCGCACCTGTGTCCTTAATCGCTTTCACTTTTTTACCATTCACGCATAAATCAACCATAGGTAATTCGGTTTCCACACCCTCCCTATTATTTTCACTTTTCCCATCACTAGTAGTGATCCAAGCTATGCTTTTATCCTCATAATTAGTTTTACTTTTTAACAATTCCGGACAATTTGGACGGATGTGGCCCACAGCCAAACAATTATAACATTGGACTTGTCTTTGCTTTTCGAAAGCATTGTCCTTCTTAAATTGATCAAATTTCCCACCCTCTTTCGTATTTTCAAATTCCGATTTTGGTTTAATTTCCTTTCTACTTTTAGAATTAAAGCTGTCTTTTTGCTTATCCTGAAAAGATTTATTTTCCCACGGTTTCTATCCGACCTGTTAAATTCTCTTCTTATACTCTCAAATTTATCCGATTTTTCCGCGAGTTTAGAAGCAATCTTTATTTCCTCCCAATCATTCATAAATTTTTCCTTTATCTCAAAAGGGACTCGTTTTTTTAGTTGTTCCGTGAGCATTAGTTCTTTTAAGGATTCAAAATCCCTCACTTCTAATGACTCTAACCAATTATCTAGATAACCCCTTAACTCATAAATCAGATCTACCCATAGTTCACCAGATTTTCTTTGATGAGTTTCAAATTTTTGTTTTAAGGCGCCTGTACTTAGCCTAAACCTATCTAACAGAACTTTCTTTATATGTTGAAAATCATCACATTTGTCTGACGGTTGTTTAACTATAATTTCGGCAATGTCAGAAGGTAATAAAGGAATTAATTGACTGACCAAATCTTCCTGAGAAATTTTAGCTTTCTCGGCTTGCCTTTCAAAAATCATAAAGAAAAGAGTTATATCAATTAATTTAGAATCAAAACGCGGAACCAAATGCTTTAAATTTACCTTAGGAGTTCTATGAAAATCTACATTTGATTCATTAGATGAGACGCTAACAATATACGCAGAATTTTGAATACGCAATTTTTCTAATTCAAATTGCTGTTGTTTCTCAAGTTTTTGTAATTCAAGTTGTTGTTGTTTTTCAAATTTATCTGCCTCAAGTTGTTGTTGTTTTTCAATTTTATCTGCCTCAAGTTGTTGCTGTTTTTCAAGTTTATCTGCCTCAAGTTGCTTTTCAAGTTTATCTAATTCAAATTTCCTAAGTTTATCTTTTTCCTCTTGCGCAATCCTATCTAATTCAATTTGCCTCTCTCTTTCTTTACGATCTTTTTCAATTTGTCTCTCTTGTTTTTTACGATCTTTTTCAATTTGTTTTTCCTGTTCTTTCCGCTCTGCCTCCTGTTCAAGAATATATTGCAAGCGAAGTTTTGCGTAACTTTCTTTATAATCCTCAGCACTAACGATAGCCTGAATTATAGCTTGATTTTTACACGTTTTTGACACACTGGTCTCAAATTCCTCAGCTAATAATAGCAAGACGTTTTTATTATATTTTACTAAATAGTCTGCCATATTTTCCCCCAAAATATAATAAATTTCAAAATATCAGATATATTCAATTTACAATAAATACAGAAATAGAATTTTCTTCACTATACGTATAATAATGTATTCAAAAACGACACAATTTCAATATAGCAAATTCTCATGCAACAGTGACGTCTTTCAAACTGAGTATATCCCCCAAAATAAATTTTATACCCAACAGTACAGTATAACATCAATTTATTTTGAAACATTAATCATAATCATCCACAGTATACCCATAAAATTAAGCTATAACTTTATTACTGTAAGAAATAAAATGTATATAAACAAAACTCTTATTTCCAAAAGTTTTATACAAAATTATGATTAAAATACCCTGATTAATAATCTCAATTAATCAATAACAATTTACTATACCCCAAGTAAATTTTAACATATACATAAGTATATAATTTTCTTAACCCAATATTATACCAAACAGATACCAGAAAATCAACAAACATAAAAATTCTAACCAAAATTTAAATACCAAATTAATAGCTTCCCTAGAATTCTTAAAATTTTCATAGAGTTTTGTTCCCCAAAATTAAAATTTATACACAAAATTTAATTTAAAACAGACCTCTATAGAAAATATCATAAAAGAGCTTACCTCCAGATGCAGATATTTCCTCCACACTGATACCAGGCTTCCAAGCGCTTTTAAAGATGATATACACACAGATGTTTTAAGACTTGAAGACATTCCATTCATTGATGAGGCACTAATTGCACCTTAGATCCGTATGTAGACAACTTAGACGGTACACCGCATATCTTCATTCCACTGATATAATTTGAAGCACACACAAATAGCACCAAGTCTATAGTTGACTGTTCATACACCTCACAGCTTTAGTCGATAAAGTTCTTTTACCAGTTCTCTACTTGCTAGAACTCCAAGAAAAATCCACGACTCCAATTAGGCTTCAAGACTCCACAACTCTGCTTGTTCGTTTTCCACTCTCTTCATCTGTTTAATCAGGTTAACGCATAGATCCGTAATCTAATTTATTCTAGATCACATATCCCATTTGCTGCCACCAATTAATTATATATACTATTGCTGTGGTAGCGTGAGACGTTGTATATATAATTAATAAATTCCATTTATCGTTTGAAACGAAAAAACTTTATTTTAAATTAACACATTAAAAAAAAAAAAAGTAAAAATGAAAAAATATGATTATTCGTGTCCATGCTGTGAAATTACAATTTCAGACGAACTTCCCTTCTGAAGTCCACTCCAAGAGACAACCTCACTCAAGCTTCTTTCACCACCAACTGATTCAACATTCAACTCCTTCCACCTTCAACTGCCATCAGCAATTTCACTTCCCAGGGGCTTTCCTTGCATTCCAGGAATTTCCCAGAAAACATTGCATTTCGTAGGGGCCCAGTTCTTTGTATCCACAAGAACAATACTTTACAATTCTTATCTACTCATTCAGATAACATACCATTCAATACAAAGCATGTATTGCAGCTTGGCTTATCTCAAAGTGAAAATGAAATTCACACTATTGATAGCATTTTTGTCAATAGAGATCAATCTGTCAGATTATTTTCATTCCAGAGAGATTATCCTTTTTCCACAAATAAGGGAGGAGTTGAAACATGTCAACTCATCACACGGTCTATGGAGAAAAATCGACTGCGGTTTATTTAAATAATGTTTCACTATTTTAAACGCATTGAAATTTATATGCATCACTAAGGTGCATTAGAAGAAGCTTA
Source organism: Maratus michaelseni (assembly GCA_963931845.1). NCBI lineage: Eukaryota > Metazoa > Arthropoda > Arachnida > Araneae > Salticidae > Maratus > Maratus michaelseni. The sequence continues at coordinate 176,993,411 of OZ007594.1, forward strand.
ATATGGAATAGGGTGTGCATAGCACTTATACTTACTTTACAGGGACAGTCAAAAGAATTCCGTTACATTACGTCTATGGAGAAAAATCGTCTGCGGTTTATTTAAATAATATTTCACTATTTTAAACGCATTGAAATTTATATATATCACTAAGGTGCATTACAAGAGGCTTACAACAGAATATTTTGTGTATGGCAGTCATCGTTCATTTACAGGAACACACAAAAGAATTCACTACTGTCTGTTAACAATAATTCCTGGAAGTGCGTTTTAAGTTACTGAACGCGATTTTAATTTTAACTCGCTTTTTCGCTATTACGTGGTACTGTATAAATTCTGTAGATCATATACAGGGAAGCAGAAAAGTTCGCGGACACATTTCCGTTTATTAACAGAAACTTTAGACGGAGAATTTTAAACTGTGCTACGCGTTTCCTAACTGAACTAAAATTTAGCATCCTATGTAGTATATATATCAATCTATAGATCCTATACAGGGCTGAATAAAAGTATTCGGATATTTTTCTGAATATTGTATGTATTGGAAATTTCTGAAATTATGTTTTTCAATATGTTATGCGTTTTCCAAATTGTTTACTTAGATGTTATCGTTTAGCTTATTAAACGGTATGATTTGTAAAATTATTTTGGAAACGTTGGAAAGTGTTACATAATCTATGCTTAACGCATGATTTTTCATTCTTGTTTAAGATATAACCAAAACAAAAAATGTTCCGAAATCCTTTTATCACGTTCTAAAACTTAACAGAAACAATTGTTTCAATTTATAATATTTTGTACATCTTTTTTGAAAAAAAAATAATTTAACTGGCCGCCATTTTTAAACAAGATGGCAGATGAAGCCGGCCAACGAACTGGGTTGAGACCTTGGTATGATCTGTACACATGATCAGTCACCTTCATATCGGTTCATAAATACGAGGTTACAGCATACGAAATATCAGATTTTTTCAAAATCTGAGCCACCCTAGAATTTCAAACTGTCATATCTCAGTCATTTTTTAAGCTATTGTCAAAACAAAAATGTTCCGAAATCCTTTTATCACGTTCTAACACTTAACAGAAACAATTATTTCAATTTATAATTTTTTGTACATCTTTTTGAATTTTAAAAATAATTAAAAATTTTAACTGGCAGCCATTTTGAAACGAGATGGCGGATGAAGCCGGCCAACGAAGTCGGTCGAGAAATTGGTATGTCCTATACACATACTCTGTTATATCCAAATCGGTTCATAAATAAGAGAGTTAAAGCATGACATATGTCAGATATATATATATATATAGATATAGATATAGATAGATAGATAGATGTGGATATATATATATAAATCAACATTTGATCGAAGGGTAGTTTGGGGATCTGGGGTCATGATCGGTGAAAATGTACCAACATTTTTTGGAATTGCTTTTCTCCGAACGGCTGCAATAGATAGCTTTTGTACTGAAAGCTACGTAAAAGAGTGAAATATTTTCAATTTTGCATGTTACAGATTGTGTAAAATGAGCGGTATCGTAATACCTTATAAATGATTATTTTAAAGCACAATTTTCAATGGGAGAAAAGTCTACTTTGGAGAAACTTTAATTTCAAGGTAATTCAACAGGGGTGCGATAAATATTTGAGTCAATACCGTAATTTACGTTAAAAAATTTTACACAAAAAATTACAATAATTTACGTATTGGGAAAAAAAAAAAAAAAAAAAAAAATGTTAGCATTTCAAAAAAGTTTTTCTTTTAAATTCCGTGATTTTCTGCCGTTCAAATAGCATGATGCGCTTTATATAAGAGAATTGGCTTCGTTTTTTCCCATTAAAATTACGATGCCCGTTATACACAAGAAACCAAATTAAAATTTGCTAAAATTTAATGTTTTTAAAATAATTATTTCCATTAAACCATTAAAATACATTGATAAACCACGTTAAAAAGTGTAAAAAGTAGATTTGAAATTCGTAAAATTCTTATAGCAATTCACATTTAATTAAATAACTATTTATTTATATAGACGTGTTTGATATAAATAATAATAAACTTTTACGTTAACGAATATTTTTTTAAGAATATTAATAACCAATGGATTCTGCGAGGCTTTCGCACGGCAATATTTGAATTATTTTCTGATGCGACCATTAATTATTTTTTAATTAACGGTATTTCTAATTAAAAAACATGTTTTAATGAAATGTAAGTGCAGTATATTAAAACCCTATTCAAACATATTTCGTGTGATATCCCACTCATTGTTGTGCGTTTTGTGTGTGCATAACAAATGGGATGTTGATATCAGAAATAATATACATAATTATATAAAATAATACTAGATTACTTCCAATTCTTTTCAACTCAATTCACCAGGAAAATAAAATATATTTTTTACCGAGGAATTGATACGTCTTATATACTTATACTTCGACACTTATTTTGTAAAAGGCATTGGGATTTGAAAGATTCGGATGATCATCGTTAAAGAAGATTACTATTAATGGATGAAACGGATTGTGGATGAAAAAAATATATATATAAACCCAAATTTACCATTACTTGTTTTCAGTTATTTTCAATAATATTAATCTAGAAAGAAGGTACTAATTCTCATGAAATCATAAAGGGAAACTCTTATAAAGATACTGGAATTATATAAGCCTCAAAATATCATAAGAAGATTAATGTATTTTCTGATTGTGACTGAAATCTGCGAAATAAAACAAACATTATTGACTTTTTATACCATGGAAGTCAAAGCGATTTTTTTTGTTAAAATAACTATCCTTGTTTTCAAAATTCTCATACCAAAATATTTAATACGCTTTTGTACAGAAAAGTCCATACTAAATTAATTATTTGTTTATTTTGTTTTATTTGTAAATTTTCTGCAATATTTTGTTATTTGCAGAATAAAAATAAAAAACATATACAATATAGGCTTAAATAATTTAATCATTAAAAAGAGTTCATCTTTACGTATGAAATATACCAGACTCTAAAGGAATGTTCCTGGCAAATAATGAGAAGCTGGTTTTCTGTAATTCTGATTATATATTCTGATAAAATGTTCTTCAAATTTGATAATAATACCTAGAGAAACATCTGATACATTTTTACAAAATTCAAAGGAGTATCCAAATGTTTTCTCTGTTTTCTTCCATAGTGAACCTTCTCAATTCAGAAGTTTCATAATTCGCGAATTTGAACATAAATTTCAATAGGTTTTGCATTACCACTCCGATTCGTTCCTCTTTGGGCTTCTGGGGTTTAATTCTGAAAGATGATAAAACAAAGTCTACTTACGCGATGTGCTAATACGCACTGTGTTATGCAAACACGTAGAAACAGTACCGATCCGTCGCGAATAAAATTAGGCGTGGTGAACTTTGAAATATTTTTCATTCCTTTGAAATATTTTTCATTCCCGTCTTGAATGGTAGGAAAATCGGCCTCCTCACAAATCGGATTTGCCTCAAGATGATTTTTAATCGATAAATTAGAACCAGATTTGTTTCTAATACGAATATATTTTATTTCAATCATGGTTTGGAAATACCTATTTTGCAGGTGTGTGATTTCCATTAGGTAGAAATTCTTAACAAATTCCACTTGCACTTCATTGATGACAAGTTTTAAACACTTGATGATTTAACATTTGATTATGATTTTTTTCAATAGTAATTTCTGTTGAACGGACTTTCTTTTATAGTTCACATATTCCTTTCTTCGGAAGAAAATAAAAATAAAAACAGTCACTAAAAGTTCTCAAAACAAACTTTTGAAACACAGAAATAATTTTATTAGTGGTAAGACTTGGCACGAAATATTGTTACCAGAAGCATGTTTTACAAAACAAAGTTACAAAATCAACGACTACCTTTGTCATTATAAATGACGATGTGATTAATTTGTAAAAGCATTGCCAAATAGTATATTAAGTTCTGTCTAGTGTTTGTAAAGTTAAGTTAGTAAAGGGATTGTCAAAATGTGGTAATTGTTTTAAATACCTATGCGAGAGGTGCCCTCGAGTAACAGAATGCAATCTAAAGGAAGGCATTTTCAGTCGACAGAGCATAAAAAATTTCCATTTAGAATAGATACACTTGATTAAAAAGTTTGGATTACTTAATATAAAGTCATTAAAAGGTTTTTTGTAAAAATAAGTATCCGGACTATGTGGATATGTTAAAAATATGTCACAGAAATTAAAAAATTAAGGATGCTCAAATAGTTTAAAAATTCCTTTTAGCTCACGTCTCGACTTTATCAAGAAAACCTCGGTTGCTGTCTGTAAGACACAAAGAAAATGTTTTAACCAATACAGCCTTGGCCGAAAGTATTAGGCACCCTGACTTTTAATACATTTTTGGTTTTTAAGGTAAAAAATAAAAGTCTAATTGTTTTATTAATTATTTTATTAACGTAAAAACGCAAAAAATATCAATATTTAATGGATCCACCCTTGGCTTTAATAGACAGCAGCGATCCTTTATGACGTACTGCATACATAAGGCTTGCATATTTTTCTGCACTTATGGCATCCCACTTTTGAATAAGGGTATTTTTCAAAGCTGTTTTTGATATTTTGTTCATGATTTTATGTTTCAATATCCTCCAAAGGTGCTCGATTGGATTAAGATCTGGAAACTGCGCTGGCCAGTCGAGCAATATGATGTTATTGTCGTTAAACCAGCGCATCGTAGTGGCTGACTTATGACAGGGAGCATTGTCTTATTGGAACTTGATGCGACATAAATTGGTGTCACCAAAAATGCGCGTTGACGAAGGCGTTAGCACATTTTCCAGCACATGTATGCATTTTTCGCTATTCATGCGGCCTTCACAAATGGACAGTTCACAACGCTATCAGCAGCCATGCAGCCCCAGATCATAATGTGCCAATATTCGTGTTTTACAGTAGGCACCCCGCAATCTGGATGATTTTCTTCGCCAATACGTCACCTTACTAAGGTCACTCCGGGTGTTCCAAATACCTGGAAACAAAATTTGAATGACACATCTTAAAATATTTTCATTTTTGTTACAAAAGCCAACTCTGACTGAATTATGGTGATTTTTCCTTATGAAAAAGAGTTAAAATGCTTACCTCAAAGTTAGATTCATCGGACCACGGAACATTTGACCAATCCTCTTCCATAAAATGTTGATGTCGAAGAGCACACGCCAAGCGATTCTTATTGCTGTTTTCTTTAAGCCAAGGCTTCTTCCTGGCTTTGAAGCCTTTTAACTCATCTTCTGCTAGTTTTCTTCTTGCCGTTCGAGCACTTATAGTCTGTCCAACGTCTTCTGACAGAGTTGCAGCGAGCTCAGAAGTTTTTTTGCGATATCTAACAGACTCTCGTATTAGTTTTCACCCCTAGCGTTAAGTTGTAACGCGTTTTCTGCCCTTTCTTCCCTTGTTTACGTGAGACCAATTTTCTGTTAATAGAATAGTTAATAATAGTTAATAACAGTTCTTAATAATAGTTAATAATATTAGTTAATAATAGTTAATAATAGTTCTCTGTTAATAATAGTTCTTTTAATAGCAGATTGCATTGCACATTGAGAGCATTTCACCAACTCTCTTATCTCTACTTGAGATTTGCCTTGTTCATGAAAGACCTGAATTCTCTCTCTTTTTCAATAGAGAGATCAAGTTTTTTAGGCATTTTAGAATTAAATTATGTACATGTTGCCACTAGATCACACACGGAAGTTACTTTGCACTGCGAATGTCAGATAAAGACTGCAAAGCATTTGAAGCATTGTTTCAAAAAATTGCATTTTGTTTTATTTAGTCTCCTGATGCCGCCAGTCGTTCCAAAGGGATTTTCTAAGTTTTTATTGACGTTTGATAACACCGCTTACGCCTTTGTATAAAGCGTTTGTTATTGTTTCGAATATTTTTTTACGATTCAAGTGTTTTGTAGGTGTGCCTAATACTTTTGGCCAAGGCTATTTCTTAAAGATATAGAAAAAAGGTACCAGGGTTATTGTGGATATGGAAAAAAAGTACCGGAAGGAAGTGTTACTAAGATTACAGATTACTACTGGATATGCATTGTGAAAATGTAGAAATATTACACGGGAGAAACCAAAAATGCGCCTTTGTTAGAAAACAAAAGAAAAAAAAGATTTGTTTAAAAGGGAAAACATAAAATTATGTCTATTTTAATGCATTATGTAAATATGTATGTATGTATGTTCAAATCTTCGAATAAAATCGTTCTATTTTATTTATTTGCCATTATCTTTTTAACTAGCTTTATACATTAATATAACACAGATAAAATAATATTTACAGGTTGTAAATTATCTGTACACTGTTAAAAATCTGCAACAAACTGTCCAGTTATTTCACCGTTTTCATAGATAACGGTTACATGAATATTGCCGACAGTTACTCGATATTTACCGGGTAATTTAAAGCGTTCTCATTCGTCAGAATAGATATACATTCCGTTTGTGTAACCGTTTTCTATAAAAACGGTTGAATGACAGGAGAGTGTTCTGCAGATTTTTACTGTGTAATGTGATAGAAAGTGAATTTTGATGAATTTTGAATAAGCATACAGAACACTACACAACAACTAAATTTGATTTAAGTTGATTTTTGTAGACATATGTAATTAGTTTAATCGCATAATAATAATAATAAGAGGAAGTAATAATCAATAATGCTCCCTGCGAAACTTTTCTTTCCAAGATATCCTTAATTCAGGCATATTTACCAATAAGATTTATCTGTAGGAAATATAACTAATCTATTGGGATTCGATGAATGCTTGAACAGAAAAAAATCCAGTAATGCTAATGATTCTTATGAATATATATGTGAACATTTTTTTTTCTTTTTTCTCGAAAACAAAAATATTTAATTTTGTGGGGGTTTCTCTTATATTTTTAGGTTAAATTATTTTTAAAGTATTTGCTTTTAGTGTTTATAATTTATTAGATATTCGAAGGGTAATATATGAGATATAATCAGTAAATTATCAATAAATTACATTATTAAGTATACAATCATATTTTTTCTAAAATAATTGCTAAATTTAGATTTTACCCGATCTACGAAACAATGAAATATCGCATTTATCATGAGTTTTTACAATTCTCTAAATAGTGTTTTATTATGAAAGAACATTTCAAAAAGGAAGGTTATTGTTCAAAAAGGAAGGTTTAGCTCTGCGATCTATCTTAACTACTAAGCATTTTGAATCAGTTAAAAATTGACACAGTTAATATCTGGCAGGAGTAAATTAAAAAATGCTACTTCAAAATATAAATTAAATCGCTATTATAAGATAATGAAATTTTGAATAAAAAATTTAAAAACGAAACCCAACAAATAAGACAAATTTATAAAATAATTAAACACTGCACACCACATATACGCTTGCACATTTTGTAACTAAACAGCCGCGGTCAATTTCAACTTTAACCCTTTCAGGGGCAAGCAATTGTGTTCCTGTAAAGTTGAATTCTCACCGGTATTTACGAAAGAATTTAATTCAAAATAACGACAGGTAATTTTTTTAACTTTTTCCGTCAAAGTTTAAAAAGTGAAAATTAATTAAAAGTTTCTGGTTCTAATCGGGTTAAAATTAAGTGGGATATAATATATCCCACCGCTCCTCAAAGGGTTAATTGATAAATGCAAACACATAGCAAAGAAGCTTGAACTACATTTTCGTAATTTTTAATTGTATTTTAATTATTTTGGCTTTCTAAGCACAACTTTAAGTAAAAAACAAAATTTTATTTTATATATGTTAATTATTATACTTGTTGTAGTTAATAATGAATTTAATTATTTTTGTGAGTAAAAATATTATTTTTTTAACTGGCACGATTCAATTATATGCACATTTATATTAACATTTACAGTAGACTAGAAACTCTCTTAGAAAGGGAGTCTGGTTTTTTTAATGGGAACATTCTGTCGATATTAAGCAGTATGCGCAAGAGGGACATACGTATTTTGTTTTACTTTCAATTTTCCGAAGCGTCTTTGTGGCTCTCGGAATTTGCTTCTATTGGTTTTTGATGTGGTTTTAGGCAAATTAGGTTACGTTGGTCAATCTACTGACCATAAAGCAGAATCAAAAGTCGTATAAGCGGATCTGGATTTTACCTGTATCTTGAGGATATAAGACCAGCTGCAAGTGTTGGAGATTCCGAACATCGAAAAGTTGGAGTTTGTCTAAAGACGAGTTGCAGTTTGGTAAGAGTGAATTTTGTTTATAGTTTTAAAAAGTTGGTTGGAAACCACGGGTTTCAAGGTTTAGGAACATTTTAGATTTGTTTGCAACAATGTGAACTAATATTTCGTTATAGTAATAGCCGTGCCTGAAGCTTGAAGTTGTTAGCCAACGCATGTGAGCCGTCAGAGTTTTTTACGTAAATGAAGTTTCTTGAATTAGAAATTTTGTATTTCTTCGTATTATTGTATTGTGACCCAAACACAGATTATGGTTAGTCGTAGCGTATCGTAGACGAAATTTAAAAGATGCTCTATCGGATCCCTTCCCAATTGGTTTTAAATAAAGTGGTTTTTAACACTTTCCAACCTAGTTGAAAAGTGTTTATGACTTCGGTTTGTCTGGCCGTATGGCCGTCTGTCCGTGCTCTAACTTACGTAAATATGCTCGGATTGCCTTGAAATTTTTATATGTTATTGTAGTTATTGCATGTTCCCTATTTCAACGGAAGTGTGTAGCACTTATACTTTTTTTACAAGGACACTCAAAAGAATTCCGTTACATTACGGTCTATGGGGAAAAATCATTTGCGGTTTATTTTAATGATGTTACACAATTGCAAACACATTGTAATTGATATATATCACTAAGGTGCATTAGAAGAAGTTTAATATGGAATAGGGTGTGCATAGCACTTATAGTTACTTTACAGGGACAGTCAAAAGAATTCCGTCACATTACGTCTATGGAGAAAAATCGTCTGCGGTTTATTTAAATAATGTTTCACTATTTTAAACGCATTGAAATTTATATATATCACTAAGGTGCATTGCAAGAGGCTTACTACAGAATATTGTGTGTATAGCAGTCATCGTTTATTTACAGGGACACACAAAATAATTCTCTACTGCCTGTTAACAATAATTCCTGGAAGTGCGTTTTAAATTACTGAACATGATTTTAAATTTAACTCACTTTTTGTTTATTACGTGGTGTGTATAAATTCTGTAGATCATATACATGGAAGCACAAAATTTTGCAAACACATTTCTGTTTATTGACAGAAACTCCAGAAGGATAATTTTAAACTGTGCTACGCGTTTCTTAACTGAACAAAAATTTAGCATCCTATGTAGTATATATACAAATCTATAGATCATATACAGGGCTGAATAAAAGTATTCGGATATTTTTCCGAATATTACATAGGTTGGAAATTCCTGAAATTATGTTTTTAAATATGTTATGCGTTTTCCAAATTGTTTACTTACATGTTATCTTTCAGCTTATTAAACGGTATGATTTGTAAAAGTATTTTGGAGGCGTCACAGATTACGTAAATCATATTTAGAATACAATACTTTAAAAGCCGTCATCCTATAAAATAAATATAAAAAATTATTATAGATGTTGAACGAAAGAATATTTATTTTTACAAAACAAACTCTTGAGAACTTGTGACTAAAATAATCATCATAGACTTTAGCACCCATTTAGATATGATACATAATATAAAAATTTGCATTTATTTTAGGGAAATGTTGTTATTTTTGCACCTTTTGGTTATATTCAACTTTTAGCTGTTATTACATTAAACATTATTTGAATACTCATTTCTGGGGAATAATGTTATGTAAATAATAAGTAACAGAGAAGTTTTGATACATCTAATTAAAAAAAAGTTATTTCAATTACATTTGTACATTTTCCTGTACATATAAGTAAATATGTTTTTGAAACTCTCTAGTCTATTTTTTTCTGCAACAATAATTGCAATGCAAAAACATATCTGAGAAATATATCATAAGCTATTTTTATCTAAGAAAATTATGAAGCATATCATAAGCGTTTTACTGTGAGCAATCTACCTAAATGTTACTCAGTATATTCGGTATTGAAATAATGTGGCTATTAGTCACAAAAACGAGGATGCTGTCAGTTTTACGATTTGTTACGATTTCTGGAGCGAAAATGCGTGTTTTTTATTTCTTCAGAATATAAAGTTGTTGCATTGTATATTTGTAAATCTGTGAAATACTCACTGCTCTTTAAAGTATAAGGATATTGTGAAAATATGATGAGTAGTACATAGGTGAAAATATAATTTTTAAATCTCATTTTTGTATAAGGTAAAGCCAGGAGAGATGGCGCGGTCGGAGATATTACGTACATAGAGGTTCGGGGGGGAAAGAGTAGAGTGAGTGCGCAGCGACTCCAGGTAGTTGTACAACAGCAGTAGTGGAGTGTCTACTTGAAAGTGCACGTTGATTGTTTTAAGCGTCTGAGATAAAGTATTGCTATTTTGTTTTGTTTTCCCAAAGTAAGTGCTTGAATTTTCATAGCTATTCATCAGAATTTCTATACAATATCGGTAATACAAAATATATTTGCATATGTTTAGCAAAAAATTCATATTTAGATTTTTTATTGTTAATCTTTTGAATTGTGCGCAGACTCTCCTAGATTTACCTTATTGTATGAGCTCCCTCTCCTTATAGATTTGTGCAGAAGGGCTGTTGTTCTTTTTTTGCGAAATACTGAAAACGTTGATTTTTAATTTCTCTACGTTAAATTGTGAAAACTTACTTTTTCTTACATAAATATCGTGAAATGCTTTATTTCGCTTTGTCAAAACTAGTTTAGTTCTGTCCAAATTAGTTAGTACTTAGTTTTTTTATTCAACTAGGTTGCTCAGCTCCCTACGAGCTACACTCTCCACCTTTCGACCAGGTCACGCGGACTCTAAAAACACGCTAATTTGCTCTGTTTTTAAAAGTAAATTTGCTTTAAAGTTACAAACTCAATAGTAAATTATATTTTCCTTTATGTACTTTTAGTCGCTTTCCATGCATCATTTAAAAATACTTCAACCCATAAAAATGCGCATATCGTTTTAAATATGACGTAATTTTCCTGCCTCAAAAGTTTTTTGCATATAATAATTAATTAATTTTATAGTTTTCTTTATTTATAATATTTATGTGCAAATATATATTTCAACTGAAAAAACAGTATTTAGAAATTATATTATTCGGGTTTTTTATAACTTGTCAGCAATAAATATAAAACGTATATTTCAAAATAAAACTTAAATCACTAATAATATAATGAAATATTAAATAAAAAATTGAAAAAAGACCCTCAAATTTAGAAAAATTAAAATAAAATTATTGGACACTGTACAACACAATATAGTCCAAGTATACGGCTGCAAAAAGATGTTTGAATTGCTAAGCATAGTTTTAAATCCTATAAAACTTATGGAACTGAACTATCGTGATCGCTTTCAACATTCAATAGCACTTAAACTATCTTTTTCTATTAAGAAACTGTCTTCCTTAGCTTGTTTTAAGTACAGTTCTTTGTGAAATGCTAATCGTTGTGTTTTTACATGCAATAGGTGGCGAAAAATGAAATTGACACAACAGATTCAATAACGGCAGCAGCAGTACCAGAGTTACTAGCTTTTTTTAGAATAATATATAGAATTAGAATAGTATATAGTGATATATATTAGAATAATATATATTGAATTAGAATTATATATAGAGATATATATTAGAATAATATATAGAATTAGAATAGTATATAGAGTAGTATATAGAGTAGTATTTAGAATAGTATACTAAAACAATGTGTCTGCTGCACACAATAACATGGAGCATACATTTGTTTTCGTCCCCGCACTTGTTATATTCCATTCTGAATTTTGAAAGCTCCGAAGGTTTACATTTTTAAAAATGATGATATAAAAACAAATGTTATATATTTTTTAAATATGTATAGTTACAAACGGTAAATGTATTCAATGCAATATCTAATTGTAATGCTTAAATTTCTATAGATATATATTTTTTAATTTTAGTATATTTAGAAAGTATCATTGGCAGCGAAATAATTTTAAATGATTTTTTTTTAAAGAATAAATCTGTTTTTGCATTAACAAAGAATTAGGTACACGTAAAAAAGATTTTGTAATGGAGAAATACATTACTATATTTGTGGTTTTTTCTATATTTTCCGATATTGAAACGATTGACGAAAATGTTTTAAGCATAATTTTAAAATTTTTAATGAATAATAATTAGCAAATTTTATCAAAAAATCTTGTCTTGAAACAAATTGCATTATTTATTTACTCCAGGTAGATATGTATATTATAGAATGGAAAACATGTCAGAAGCTCACGTCATAACGATGGTGACAACAATGTGGTTACGACTGTATTGCAGTTGGGATAATACAGTTAGTTATTCTGCATATAGATTCGATTCTAAATATTGGAATTTTTCGATTTTAAACCGTCGAATATAGCTAAAAATGTTATAACAAATAAAATTGATTTGAAAATTGTAAATTACATTTGTGATTTTTTAAATAATTTTCAAGAATGGATGTTTTAGCATGTATAAACACACGGTTCAACAATAAACATTTGTTTGGAACAAATATAAGAAGTATGTTCTTACACTTACTTAGAAAGGAACTCTACGAATGTTCCGTGTGAATGCAATCATTTTGTCTTCGTAATTAACCTGTGCACTTAATGGATATTGCACTTCTATCAAGATACACTGCTCAAAACAATTAAAGGATATTTGAAGTTTTATATAAAACTAGCTGTTACCCGTGACTTCGTTCACGTAACATTAAAAGAAGAATAAATGTACTAATCAAGCAAAATATTTCACTCCCGATAATTAAAAACGTAAATAATTAACTAACTCTTTATCGCATTTCATAGAAGAAAATACGATATTTCTTTGTTATAGGGGCCATGACATAAATCAGTTTAAAAAAAGTAAAATTTTGTGCCAAATAAACGCGAAAAGGAAACTGCAACCAATGGAAAAAGGACGGCCAAATAAAATCGTGTAAAACGACAAATTGGGTAAAAACAAATGTCAATTTTACCTGATAAACCATTTTACTTTAAACGACTTTGAGAAACGTTTTAACAGCCATCATTTTAAAATAATTCATTGGAAATAGTATATGTTTTTTCTTTAAATTCAATTCTTGTGAATAGGGAGGAAATAATTCTACACCTAAATGCAAGGAGCTTCAATTGCAAAGCTTTTTTGCAGTCCAAAATTACATGCAAACGTAACACTTAAATTGCAAAGTTTTTTGCAACCCAAAATTATATGTAAGCATTCCTTTTGCATGTAATTTTCATTGCAAATTAACATTTATTACAGTTCAAAGTGAAATTAATTTGGGTGCAAATTACATGTAAATGTTACGTTTGCATGTAATTTGGGGATGCAAAAAGCTTTGTAATTGCAAGTGTTACGTTTGCATGTAACAGAAAATTTGTGTCCTTAGTTTAATCTATAGCTGAAACAAATTTTGATTTCTTGACAATATGCTGACATTCGATTTTTGCTCTGCAGAATAAATTAATTCATAAAGTTTGAATATGTGGAAATATGTTTTTATTTTTCGGAAATTTTACTGTAATCAAGATTTTTTTTTCACCAACTATTCAAATTGAAAATAAAATAATTTTTTTTTTCAGTTTTAATGAGAAAATAGCATAAAAATATATTAATCCGTTTTATTTCTCCTTTTCTATCCACAAAAATGGAGTAATTTAAGTACCGTTCTTAGAGAAATTTCGTTAAAATTTAAAAATATATATATTAATATCTCGAAATCTAATTCAAAATTTTAAATTCTCAGAGTTTATATGACATCCTCGAATCAATGATAACCGGTATTAAGTAAATCGCGTTGCATTAAGAGGAGTAGTTGCGAAATACACACAGTCAGATTTTAACTTAATAGACTTGTGTTCAATTTTATTTTCCTAATAATCTTACTGATGCTTTTATTATTAATCTCAGAGTTCAGAGAATAAATAGAGATGAATTGTTCATGTTTGGCGTGATGCTGAAAATGCAACCCTACAGTCGGCCCAAACAACTGGCGCTTGCTTTGAAAACCTCTCCCCGTCCAATGAAGTCAGCCTTTGGGCCTAATGATTTGAACGATAGCCTGCTTCATATTGCAAGCCGATTTTACGGTTCATTACCTCTCTATTCTTTCACTGCACTCAGTGATTATTAATGTATGAAATTGATACACGCTCCATTTGAAACATATTTAAAAAATCCCGTTTTATTATGACGTCACTTTGATCCCAGAGAAATCTCTTTTCAATGATATAATGCTTGTTAATTTTCTTTTCCTGGCAATAATGACGTGAATTTTAGCAGAAAACTCACATCTGTTTGTAACTGATATTCAAGCTTATTATTAATCAGTAGCAAAAAAATATTTCAGTTATTCATCTTAAATATGACGTCTATTATGTATATACTTTTACTAGCAAGCTACGCCCGCTACGCTGGTCAGTTTCTCTTAACGAACCTTTAATCAAACAAATTATTGACATTTCATAATTCACTTTTATATTTTAACAGAATAATAAGGATACTATAATTTGTGACTCGTGCTATAGTCAATATACACGTCAGGACACGTCGCCCTTATCATTATCTTTTTACGCGTGAAGGTTTCGCTATGGTACTCTATTGTGAAATTTGGTAATTTTAGAAATTCAATAGTTGAAAAATCGCAGAATCATTAGATCATTTTTCTTTAGAAATTGTTCTTAGAGCGCATTTAGATCTTATAAATAACAATCATGCCGAACTTGAAGTTTCTAGCTCCTTCAGCATCGCAAAAATCGCAATTTAAGAACGTTTTTCGCTTCTGCACCCCCCTCGGGGTAGTGGCACCGACATAAAATATAGCCTATGTTGGAGCATGGATTGTCACCATCCATTTGCCACCATCACTTTTGAAATCCCTTTAGTAGTTCCAGACATTCTATACAAATTGTAATTTAGAATGTTTTTAGAAAATTTTTTGCTTATTTCAGCCTTTTAAATTTCGAATTTTTTTAGATTTTGTTCTTATAGAGCATTTAAATCTTGTAAGTAAAGACCATACAAAATGTCAAGTTCCTAACTCCTTCATTATTGAAAATATCATAATTTTGGAACGTTTTTCGCTCCTGCACCCTCTGCGGGCAGTGGCACCGACAAAAAATTTAGCATATGTTGGAGCAGGGACTGTCACCATCCATTTGCCACCATCACTTTTGAAATCGGTTCTGTAGTTTCAGAGATTCCATAGAAATTGTAATTTAGAATGTTTTTAGAACGCTTCTTCCTCATCTCACCCTTTTAAATTGCGAATGTTTTCATAATTTGTTCTTAGAGAGCATTTCCATCTTAAAAGTAACTACCATACCAAATTTGATACTTCTATCTCCTTCAGTACACAAAAAATCGAAATTTTAGAAAGTTTTTCGCTCCTGCACCCCCCTGGGGGTGGTGGCACCGACATAAAATATAGCCTATGTTAGAGCAGGGATTGTCACCATTAATTTGCCACCATCACTTTTAAAATCGCTTCAGTGGTTCCAGAGATTACCCCCTACAACCCCCTTTATATATTAGTATAGATAAGGGGGAATTAGACCCTTGTTCCCCCTCTTTATACTTAACCAATCAATCCCGAAAACTAATCAGAGATGCGCCTTAACACAGTGAACCTATAAATAAAATTTGAAGGAAATGGGGTAATTCTGCATGAAAAACCCATTTACATAAATTAAGGGGGGTATTAGCCCCCGTTCCATCCCTTTATACTTAATCAATCAATCCCGAAAACTAATCAGGGAAGCGTCTTAACCCAATGAATCTAAAAACAAATTTTGAAGCAAATAGAATAATTCTGCATGAAAAACCCATTTATATAAATTAAGGGGGGGGATTATCCCCCCAATCCCCCCCCTTTATACTTAACTAATCAATCCCGAAAACTAATCAGGGAAGCGCCTTAACACACTGAACCTATAAACAAAATTTGAAGGAAAACGGAATAATTCTGCATGAAAAACCCATTTATATAAATTAAGGGGGGATTAGCCCCCCAATCCCCCCCCCTTTATACTTAACTAATCAATCCCGAAAACTAATCAGGGAAGCGCCTTAACTCAGTGAACCTATAAAAAAAATTTGAAGGAAAACGGAATAATTCTGCATGAAAAACCCATTTATATAAATTAAGGGGGGGATTAGCCCCCCCCCGTTCCCCCCTTTATACTCAGCCAATCAATCCCGAAAATTATCATGCAAGCGCCTTAACACAGTGAACCTATAAACAAAATTTGAAGGAAAACGGAATAATTCTGCATGAAAAACCCAATTATATAAATTAAGGGGGGATTAGCCCCCGTTCCCCCCCCCTTTATACTTAACTAATCAATCCCGAAAACTAATCAGGGAAGCGCCTTAACTCAGTGAACCTATAAACAAAATTTGAAGGAAAACGGAATAATTCTGCATGAAAAACCCATTTATATAAATTAAGGGGGGGATTAGCCCCCCCCCCGTTCCCCCCTTTATACTCAGCCAATCAATCCCGAAAATTATCATGCAAGCGCCTTAACACAGTGAACCTATAATCAAAATTTGAAGGAAAACGGAATAATTCAGCATGAAAAACCCATTTATATAAATTAAGGGGGGAATTAGCCCCCCGTTCCCCCCTTTATACTTAACCAATCAATCCCGAAAAGTAATCAGGGAAGCGTCTTAACCCAATGAACCTATAAACAAAATTTGAAGGAAAACGAAATAATTCTGCATGAAAAACCCATTTATATAAATTAAGGGGGGGATTAGCCCCCCGTTCCCCTCTTTATACTTAACCAATCAATCCCGAAAAGTAATCAGGGAAGCGTCTTAACCCAATGAACCTATAAACAAAATTTGAAGGAAAACGGAATAATTCTGCATGAAAAACCCATTTATATAAATTAAGGGGGGGGGGATTTAGCCCCTTGTTCCCCCTCTTTATACTTAACCAATCAATCCCGAAAAGTAATCAGGGAAGCGTCTTAACCCAATGAACCTATAAACAAAATTTGAAGGAAAACGGAATAATTCTGCATGAAAAACCCATTTATATAAATTAAGGGGGGGATTACCCCCCCCCCCGATCCCCCTCCCTTTATACTTAACTAATCAAACCCGTAAACTAATCAGGGAAGCGCCTTAACTCAGTGAACCTATAAACAAAATTTGAAGGGAAACGGAATAATTCTGCATGAAAAACCCATTTATATAAATTAAGGGGGGGAATTAGACCCTTGTCCCCCCCCCCTTTATACTTGACCAATCAATCCCGAAAACTAATCAGGGAAGCGCCATAACACAGTGAACCTATAAACAAAATTTGAAGGAAAACGGATATTTCTATGAAGAGTTATCGCATTACGTACGTACATACATACATACAGAACCGGCTGCCAAGCTCTCAGGCTTGACAGCCAGTGTGATAACTGAAAAATCGCAATTTTAGAACGTTTTCTGCTCCTGCACCCCCTGGGGTTAGTGGCACCGACATAAAATATAGCCTATGTTGGAGCAGGGGTTGTCACCATTAATTTGCCACCATTACTTTTGAAATCGGTTCGGTAGTTCCAGAGATTACCCCCTACAAACAAACAAACAAGATTTACTCCTTTATAATATTAGTATAGATAAAGATATAAACGAAATTTTTTTTGCCGAAAATAGAAGAAGAGAATCACAAATGCAAATTTTTCTGGTTTTCAAACTGTGGAGTATGCAAATTTTGAGTTCGACGTCAAAAACGTCGCTTCAGCGGCAGCGAATGAAATTTGACTTTCAACTGGATAAAAGAGAATGAAGACAAGGATGATCGGCATTCAGTGATTGCTTTGTTTCGATGAGTACGATGTCTCGGCGAAGTCATTTGACAGATTCAGAAGCTTGGAGAATTGTTGGTAGGTTAGAAGGGGGCCAAACTCAAGCCGAAGTAGCGCAAGCCATTGGAGTGTCACAAAGTGTCATTTCCAGGATCTGGAACCGTTTTTTGGAGAGTGGATGTGCAAGCCGAAGACCAGGGTAAGGTCGTAGATGGGCAACAACGCCCAATGAAGATCGGTATTTAGCGTTAACAGCTCGGAGACACCGAAACATGAACGCTACTCTTCTCCAACAACACCTTCGCTCGGCTACAGGCACCACGATTTCAACTCAGACTGTCCGAAACCAGCTCCATGCTGTAGGTCTGTATGCTCGCCGACCGATGGTATGTGTTAGATTAACATCAAGGCATCGTCGCGACCGCAGGGAGTGGGCAACCGAGCATGTCAACTGGAGGAGAAATGAATGGAGCAATATTCTGTTTTCTGACGAGTCCCGTTTTTCTGTGCATCCAGATAATAGGCGTATTTTCATTTGGAGGGACCGTGGCAGTAGGAATAATCCTGCGTTCGTGCACGAAAGTGTCAGATTTGGCGGTGGAGGAGTGTTGGTGTATGGTGGCATCTCCATTGACGGGCGCACTGACCTCTACATCCTTCGAGATGGAGCTCTGACTGGTCGCCGATATAGGGATGAGATCCTCAGACCTATTGTAGTCCCTTACGCTGCAACAATCGGAGATAACTTCATTTTAATGGACGATAACTGCAGGCCACATTTTGCAAACCTGGTAGAGGATTTCCTTTTCGAGGAAAAAATCGTTCGAATGGAATGGCCAGCGTGTTCTCCAGACATGAATCCCATCGAGCACGTTTGGGACGCTCTAGGAAGACGAGTTTCTGGCCGCCAACAACCCCCACAAACTCTCCAAGAACTGGAAAGAGCTCTTCTGGAAGAGTGGGGCAGAATACCCCAACTCGTCATTAATAGCCTCATTGAGTCCACGCATCAAAGGTGTTCAACGTTGCTGGCCGCCCGTGGAAACCATACCCCCTACTGAAAATGATTTTCTTTGAAGAAAACACCTTTTCTTATTCTTTTTTTCTCATATGCACAAATTGTGTTTTTTTCCTTTTGTACACAAATGCGCAATAAAATTCATTTTTTTCTGTCAAACATGTGTAATTTATTCTCATATAACCTACTATGTCTGTCGACCATGTATCAATCAGCTAAAAAGTTTCCCAGATACAAAATCCACCTAAAACTGCAATATCCTTTAATTGTTTTGAGCAGCTTTTAAAGTTGTGACTGAGTATCAGCAGAATGAGAGTTTTTAAGATGAGTACATTTTACGACAATGTAGATCATGCATGCACGTGACTCTTAGCACATTGCTTAAGAAAGTGGATGGTTTGTTGGTTGGTTATTTGTTACGGCCGATTATCTGTGCTAGGGATATAGGCTGACGGGGGCAGTATCCTCCGTGGGGGTCTTTCTAAGGAATCCTAACCCGTATTTACCCCAAGATTTTAAGAAAACCAACGAAAACTCCGAACGGTTAGGTCGCCGAGCTCGAAAGAGGTTTCAACCCAGCACCTCCCATCTACCATATTTGAGAGCAGAACCTCTCAACTACTGGTGGGGCGCTTAAGAAAGTGACTTTTCCGGTATAGTAGATAATTAACATCGTCGCCTATTTTAGAAAAAACACACTGAGCTATTGCGGCAAATACCACGTGTTGAGAAGTTACTTTTTAAAGTTCTTACAATAAAGCATAGCTGCCAAATTTTACTATTTTTTACTACTACTGTACTGTAATCGAAAATAGTGATAATAAAAAAATATATATATGAGTAAAAGTTGGCGGTTATGTATTGCTTGGGATCCTTTGAGATTAATAGTTTTAAAACTGCTTACTGAAGAAACTAAAATAATTTGTAGCTATTGTGACATGAACATAGAGTTTTTGTAATGTAATTTAAAGTAAATGCTAGTTTTGTGTAGGTTTTGTGAAGATTTTTAGAGTTTTAGAAGTAACCTCGTCAATTTCCCCAAAAATCATTTTTGTAATTGGCTTAAGCTGTTTGCTCTTTGTTAACTTTACATCAGAGGTGTCAAACTGTGACCCGTCGAAAGCCACTAAAATTTTACAATAAAATTTGCCTTATTTAATCATCGAATATATGCGATTCAAGAAGTCGACTCCGTCTGTAAACAATTAGTGGTATCTGGCAGGCCACAGTTTGACACCCCTGCTTTACATGTTTGTGTGTTTATTGAGATAGACATCTTGATTGAATCATTACAAAATAAACCATTAAACAATAAAATATACTGTTAAGTAATATTTGCGGTAATGTAAATAAGTATGCAAAACTAAGGAGACAGTGGCAGCCTTACAACAATGGCTATTAACAACTCTTTCAACTTCACCACAAAACCAAAAATGCGTATTTTCTTTCGTAAAATGCAAAAGTGATTGGAATAATTCCTTTGAAATTATGTTTATAGATAGATTTTTAACGCAGTTAAGAAACACATAATTTTGTTCCATTTAAACATAGGGTTTTTTCATAAATTTCAAAAATTAATTACATCATTCATACCTTTCATATGAAAATGCTTTTTGATGTATGAGACGAGTAATCCAAAAATTTATTAAACGTAAATACTCAGTAGAGTTTAAATTTAAAATGATCTTGAATTACGTTCTGTAAGTTTCTATAATAATCCTGCTAGTCGGGGTTGGATACCTTGGAATTTTTATTACAAAATAATTTGCCACTACGTATCTGGTTATGGAATTTACCACTGTGATGAAATGATTAATCATAATATAATTTATCTATTTTTTAATACTTTGAAATTTTTCCATAGAAAATTTCTCACACCTTGCATTTATAATATTTCAAATTTTAATTGTTTAAAAAGCGTATAGCCAATACATCTTGGATACTTTTTCATTATGTTGGCTATAAACTTTTTAAACAATTAAAATTTGAAATACCATAGTATAATTTGTTTAAATAAAACAACTTTAATCATTTCTTATCAGCGCAGAAAATAAATTAAGCTATAGATGCCCTATAAAGAAACTAAATTCGTTTTATTGCTTCAGTGGCTACATCGAAATGATTAATTATATTTAAAATTAAACATTTTACCGCTCGTGATAATTAATAAACAGTTACATTTTGCTGTGCATAAAGACATGCATGTGGTTACCACTTCAATCAATTGTGATTTGGGATTATTATCGTGACAATGCAGATCAAGAATACAGAACATTAAATCTAATTAACGATGTTTCTCTGCGAAAATAATACAATCTAAATTTTCGGACTTCACTCAATATGTCTAGACACACGCAGTTTTGCTTAAAAATGAATTCAGTGTCCTTTTATTCATTTCATTTACAGGTTCGTGCTTGACATTAATATTAAATTCCATAATAGCAAAACAGTATAGGGAATTAAAACAAAATTTATGATTCTGACACCAAAAATGTGGTATTTACCATTGTTAGTACCGACGGAAGAATAAAATAAAATATTAATTTTTATACAGTATTGTAAAAATATTAGAATAGTTAGTGTAGTTAGAAAATATGAATTGGCAATGCTTGATTGTGTGTTATGTTAATAATAAAAACTAGGGGGCTCAGCCCCATATTCGCTAACGCTCGCCAACCCCCCGTGAATTGCAAAGCAATTCACATTGAGACCGCTATGCGGTCCAAGCTCGCTTCGCTCGCTCGCCCCTTTTTATTTTTGCAGTAATTCTAGCCTGAATAAGTACTACCATAAATCATTTGAACATATGAAATAGACAATTTTTTTAATGTAAAAAAGTAATTGAAAACTCCGTTGAAAACACAACTAAAAATGTATTTAGTTGGAGCTACTAATGGGCATATAAATCATGTAAATACTATGAATAAAGGATCTTGGAAACATAATTTGTTTAAAACTTCTTGCACCTATAATATTGTACAGCGCGGCTTATTCATTAACAAATCACTACGTAATAGGAAGATAGTTTATCATGAATGATTGTTTATATTTCGTTCGACATTTTACTATTCTAATTGATTATAGATTTCTGCAACAGATGGCAGCAGGTGCAACCTAGACAGTTGATATTTTTACTATATCTCCGATTTTTCATGTGAGTGAAATTCATAAATAAATTCTAAATAAGAGTTGAGAATTCATTTGAAATTAACAATATTACTCATAATTAAAATGAGTAATCATCTCAGACGTTTTGGATTACATACATGTTATTTTATTTTTAATATTTGCTAGCTTGATTGTCACTACTCTGACACTGAGCGCCATATTGGAGGCGGAACTGATCTATCATACTCGATCTATTCTTTTCATTGGTCTGATCTCTGGAAACTACGGTTGTTGCCAACAATAAGCTAGAAATTCAGCCCTATATCCGTGCCACGTAAGACAAATATATATATAGATTATTTAACGTGTAAAAGATATAACGATTCAAAACACTAATTATAATTTTGAAACTTTGTTACTCTTCTTTGATAGTCCAAGCCATGAAATAAACAATAAGATAAATTTTACATCGTTATATTGAAATACTATTACATTTAGAATAATCAAAAATGTGTATTAGTAATATCGTATGCCATTTTAATATTGTAGACCTAATAATTGTGTAATTTTCATAAATGCAGAAAAAACTCTTCCATGTTATTTTAATAAAATAATCAGCAGAAAAAAATATTCCAAGTGTAAAAGTTACATTTTGCTATAAATTCGTAAAAACCTTAAAATCCACATGGTACAATAATCAAGAAATTATCCCGCTTTTATATTCTCAAAGTGGATTTCTTTTTGTAAAGGAACATGTATAAGTGATACAAGTACCAAGAAGGGTGCTAGATATCACAGAAACATATTTGCACTGCATCCAAAATCGTCTGAAAGTACTCTTCGATATATGGAACTACGTGACACGGATACTATAAAATGTAAAGTCCTTGTACACTCTTTGAATATGTCTAAAAATACTTTTTTTTAGTAGAGAGGTAAGAAGAAAAGAGAGAATATTCTAAAATGATATAAGCTTTTACGATTTTCAAATCAATTTATTGAATGGTGCATTTTGTACGATTTATTTTTTTATTCAAAAATATATACTTAACTTTAAATGATAAGTACAGCATTGTCGACAATACACGTTTTGTAAGTATTATAACGACAAGTATTTTTATTTTTTACAATGGCAAAAACCGTAGACTGTGTACGAAAAAAAAATAAATTTTTGTACGAATTTTGAAAATAATTATTCAGAAAATGATAAAAGCCCGATGTAAAAATTGCTTGTCATTATGACGCCTAAAGTATCTTACACATTCATCTCAGCTGGTAAAATTTAATTTTGACAAGTCATGTTTGATTTATAATAGTTATAACCTGCTAATAAACAATAGTAAATTATACTCAAAGAAAATTTTAAACACATATTTTTCAAAACCATACTTTCATAGAGAAAGCTTGCTATGTATTTTGTTTTGAATTAAAGAAAATATGTTGCAAAACGATATCAGCTGTGAAAAGACTATTTTATAAATAATTCTAAATTAAAATAAAAAGTTAATTAATATTTTGTAAAAGTAATACATTTATTACACAATAAATTAAAAAAAAAAGATTTTTTTTTTTTAAATATTTAATAAACTGTTTAAGAAGGGCTTTTAAGCGTATTTTAAAAGGTTACTTTAGTGAAAAAGGGTGAAACTATTTACCTTTAGCAAATATACCTAGAAATGTTTAATTAAAGATAAACTTATTTTAGGCGAACAAGTGTTTTGTTCTCAAATTTTGAATAGATACACACTGTGTAGTGTATACATGAATTAAACAGTCGCATTAAATATGCGACTGTAGGTATTTCAGAAGGTATATTCTGAAATGAAATTTTTTTTTTTCAAGCCTGTTCAACCTTTAGTTACTAAATACTTAATTAAACTAAATATTATTAAAAATACAGTAATTTAAACTCTTTTATTCGTACAAAAAATATGAGGGTTAAATATTTTTAGTAACATAAAACAGCACATAAAATAGCATATTTTGTAAATTCAATGACAATGTATTGTGAAAAATACTAAATTTATTTGCTTATTGAAATAAAGATTTGAAATATTTACAAATATGAAATAAATTAAATGTGTGTTACGTGTTGCTATTTTCTTTTCTTGTTTTGTGCGTTTTTTTTTTTTTTTTTTTTTTTTTTTTAGAATAAGTAAAAATAAATTTGTTGCAGTTTAGTTAAAAATACAAAATGAAAAATATAAAACTTTTTACGAAATATATATGTAAATAATACTCATTTTAGATTGCTCGAAAAAACAATGTTAACAATAAAGCAAAACATAAATAACAATTTCAAATGTACTTTGTAAATAAAAGATATACCTATCTCTTTATGATTTATTATCTATAGAATGAAAACAATAAGGAAAATTGCATCTGTATTCAAATAAATCTTCAGCAAGTAAATATACCTTGATTCAATATAATGCCGCAACGTTCATCTCAAGTTTATTTTAATTTTAATTTTAATTTTAATTTTAATTTATTTTTCTATTTTGCAAATATTATTTGAGATACACTTTATAAATGAATACTAGATCTATCTCTTAATAATATAAAAAATCTATATGGCCATTTTAAATTACAATAAAAGGTCGTTCTTGTTCAGACATATCAAAGTACATATGTCCCTTTTTTAGAAATCGAAAAAAAAATGTTTCTTTCCCTACTGTTTACTCTCATCTTCTAGCAGATATATGAATATTAAAAAAAAACTTTATATATGTTTAACTGTATAATTATATACTCCTATTTGACACATTATTTTAATTTTTGAATTTAAAAAAAATCATAAACAAAATGTTTTTTTTTCGCTAGAAAGACATTTCGATTCTTAACGCATTCAGTAACTTTTAGTTAATTATTTTACTAAACCTTAAAAAAAAAAAAAAAAAAAAGAAAAAAAAAAGAAAAAAAAAAAAAAAGAAAAACCTTTACTGAAGAAGAGTTTTTTTTTCTCTTAATAATTAAAAAGCATTAGAAAGTGAAATATCTCGATTTCAGAAACGAATTTTAAACATTAGATGTAATGATCCAAGACTTAACTTTGTAATTATTTAAAAAATAACTAAGTATCCTAAGAACTAACGAATTATACTAAGAATATTACTAAATTTCGTAAATATATTATTATACCACATTCAAAAACAATAAGGACGCAATACGATATTTCACTTTTGTGTAAAATGGGAAATTAATTGCTTATTTCTGAATCAAATAAACGAAAAATATGCACATTTTTTCACATCACTCAATGTGTATTTTATTCCAATTAGAATAGTTTTTAATCTCAAATATATGCCATGAATTTTTTTAATTATTATTAAAAGTAATTTATAACAGTTTGTTTAATTAATGAAAATGTATACGTATGAGTGATTTATTTCCGAAATAGAAAAGCATTTACAATAAATGAGAAATAAAGTAAATTAGATATCATTTGAAATATGACTTTAATTTGAGATAGATAAAAATTTCAAATTGAATTTTTTCAAAATAATTTGTAATATTTCGTTAGGAAGCAAAACTAAACTTTTCTGTTATTATAATGAGTTTTCTTCTTTAATGATTATCAAACTTAATTTTTTTAATTAGTTAGTTTAATGAAACATGAAAATTTCTAGAACTTTAATTGAGCTGTTGATTTTGAAAGTGGGCCCAATTTTGTCATTGCTAGATATTGACGGGTTTGCATCTGAAAGAATTTTTAAAATATTTAGTGTTTTACGGTATTTATTTTAACTTATCAGATTTATTCTATATTCTTTGTGGTTTCCTTTTATGTAAATTTAATATAATGGTTATCCGTGTTAGTTGCAATAAAGAATGCTTTTGGTATGCCAATGGACTTGTCTCGCTTTTGAAAGCAATGATTTGTTGAAAACATTGATTTTCTTTGAATTGAATAGAATTGTAATAACAGAAAAATGAATATTCTATTTTATATACTTATTTATTTTCTTTCATTATTTCATTCTTTTTTAGAAAAGTTCCAATAAAACAAAAAATAAATTTAATGTTACAGGAAAAAGTTGATAAAATAAGGGAAAATATTCAGTAATATGTTATATGCATATAATAATAAATTATGATAAAAATATGTTTTACCAATGTGCCAGTTTGTCACACTTGCAATAGAATTGCTATATCTGATTATGCTTGTTAATGTTATGCAATGTTTATAAAAATATGTTTATGTTATAAAAATATTTTTATTTAAAGTGAACTGGCTACACAGTCAAAATCAACACTCCAAGAACGACATTTTCAAAACTGAGCAAAGCATGCTCAAATCTGAGTATCTCGCATTGTCAAAATGACTCCGAATCTAAATTACGCAAGTTTGAGTCATGTATATACTCATTTCTGAAAACATGCGCACACTCATGAATAAAACATTCATGTGCCCATATTTGAGTGTATCCATGTTTCAAATATGAGTTTGAACTGATTCTAATCATTTTTGAGTATGTCCATGTTTCAAAAATGAGTATGAACTCACATCTATGTGCTCAGTTTTGAGTATGTCCATGTTTCAATATTCTGAGTATTTCTGAAATTTCAAAATTGAAAGCATTGGATCGTCATATTTGAAACAAAAAGGTTCATAACAAAATGAAAACATCGATTTACTCAGATTTGAAAGTGTCATCTTTTTAAGTGAACGCTTTTGAAATATCATTGAACAAATAAATTACCAGTAAAAAATTAATAGCGATATTAAAACATATTTATTGGGAATTTTTTTTAAAATATAATAATAATTTTATGTTAATTTGTGATAAGATTTAGCATTATTTTTTTTTTCAAAAATGGACATATTCCACTTTAAAGATCAACTGCTCAACTATCAAACTGAATTAGATTTTAAACTTCTCAGAAAAAAAAATTAAAAAAATTTCAAATTTTTACAGTCGAACTGTAAAAAAATAGATACGTTAATTTAGTTTTTTTTTTTTTTTTTTTTTTTTTTTAAATTAAACATAAAAATATCTTCTTAAAATACATTACAAAAATATTTAAAAAAAACAACACGTAATTTCACTCTACCGTAAAATTTAAATATCCCTTAATAATTTTTAAACAAATAAACGAAAAACCATGTTAAGCAATATCTCATATCGTAAGTGCATAAATATTTTATTCGCGATTGCATATGATTCATTCTCGAGAATTTTTTATTGATTTTTAATTAGAACTTGCATGGTGATTAAACTTTAAAAAAAATAAATACCTTTTAAAATATGGCTATTATTTTAGACAAAATAATAAATAATTAAAAAAAATAATTTGCTTTTTCGAGAAAATATTGTATATTATTTATGTAAGAGGTTTCAAATTTCATTTATCACAGCTTGTTATATATTTTTAGAAAAAATCAAATTGAGTTTTTTAAAATGATTTTCTTTTTTTAATCATTAAACACATTAGAAAATTCCTGAAAATTGAATTTTATATAATATTAGATGAATAATATCAAAAATAAATAATAGAAATTATCAAGCCGACATTCATCAATTGCATACGTTTATGTAATATTTCTTAATAATAAATCCTTTGAAACTATTAATCTAAAAGCAATAAAAAAAATATGATCAAAGAAAAGAATTCTCTCAGAAAATATTTGTATAGTTTTCACATCAGATATAATATTTCTCGTTTTAACAATCAATTTTTAAAAATTCCGGATACATATTTATAAATTATCTTAAAAAGGGTAATTTCTGCATTTCGTAAAATTTGAAATTAATCACTCATTTTCAAAACAAATTAACGAAAATTATCTCCCTACCTAGCTTTTAATAAATTATTTATAAGCGTTTTTTATTCTCATTAATTTTGCACTAATTTTCATTTAGTTAATAGCAATTAATTGTAGTTATTTTAATTATGACATTTCTGAATCAGGAATAATTTAGTTTACAATAAAAAAGTATTTTACCGTAAATGAGGAAAACATTAGATATCATTTGAAATGTGTGTTACTTTTTCATATTAGAATATCGTACATACACGAATTTTTTTAAGAAAATGTTTACTACACTGCGTTAAGAAAGAAAACTGAAAATTTCCATATTGAGTTTTATTGTTTCAGAAAAACATGAAAGTCGGTATTTAATCTAGGAAATTTAACCAATATAGTTAAAAATCGTTTATGTTCGTTTTGTATGTCTGTCCGTACTCTAACTAGCGTAGATATACTCAAATTGTCATGCAATTGGTATATGTTATTGAGTTTTACTATAGCATGTTTGTTATTAAAAATGAAATGTGTAGCATTTTTAGTTCGTGTACAAAGATACTCAAAAAGATACTGGGAAAAATCGTTTGCCGTGTGTTTTAATCCTGTCACACTATTTCAAACATATTTAAATTATTATATATCACTTAGGTACACTATGGTGTTCACATCATTTATCGTTCATTTACAGGGACGCATAACAATTTGGTGCTTTATTTATGAAAATAAGTAGTAGCTGGCAGCACCACAAAAAATAAGGATTGTAAGAGTATAGTCGCTAGTGACATCTATGTTTATCAGTTCTGTTTCTACGGCGATTACACTGAAAAAAAAATTATAAGACCTTAATAAAGGGACCGGGAGGGATACTATGGTCTACAGACTTGGTTTCCTTGTCTGAGCAGTCCGTCTTAGGTAGTCAAATTTATATGTAGTTCTGTTATGTGTAATGTTGTGTAATTATAGTGTGACGATATAGGAAAGCTACCTTTTCCTCCCGGTACAAGCCGGAAGGACTTTTTTGTTTCGGGGTCGAAACAGATGAAACACAACATTTGTTTTACAAAAAAATCATATTATTCTGCTGCTAGCTGAGCACCAAGGCATCCCCCGGCTCAGTGATAATAATCTTAAATATATCTGAATTCAGTATTGAATGATGTCATACTTTTAAAAGAATTTTTTTCCAAACGAACCTAGAGTTAAGGGAGTGGGGTGTGCCTTCGGTAATGTATACCGGACGTGCTGCGTGTGTCTCGGCCTGTTTTGAATATATATTTTTAAACATTAAGTACTTAAAAATAACATTTTCGATAATTATAAAAGTAATCCTGTATTTCACCGTTTCTCTTTCTATATATTTCAAGAGAATTTATTTAAAATATGTACATGAGAACTATCCGTATCTACCGTTGAAAAAAATTATCCAATGTAACTGAGAGGTAAATAATACGCGCCTATCAAAATCTCGCTTAAAGTAATTGCATTTATGTAAAATTACTAACATTAAAATTGTAAAAGAACACCTAACCAAAACTTAGAATTAAAAAAAATCTTCTTAAAGAAGCTTATTTTTAAACGCAATAAAAATATATTTGTGGAAACGCTTCCTAGTTTTGAAGTGGTTTTGAACATGAAATGTGTCAATTAAGATTGGTGTTAAATTTCTTCTTCAGATTATTCTATTACTATTACAATCTTTCTAGTCTCTTTAAATAAGCTTCTGAAAAACAAGAACATAAAAAAAGGGAAAATTTTTTCCAGAAAAAACATTTTCTGGAATAATTTTTATTGCTAATCACTTTCTCATGTTAAAATAGCGACAAGTAATTTTAAATTTTAAGCTGATTCCCTGAAAATATATTATCTTTGTTTTATCGTTTATGTTATGCAGCCAGAAATGTTCATATAATGTATTTTTATTAATTATTGTTTATGTTACGAAATTTATATTTTTATTTCCAATTATGATTTTATATTTTATAATCTAACTTTATACCCAGAATGATATTACAGTAAGATTTTTAGCTGAAACAAGAATCTTACGAGATTTAAAATTGCTCGTAAAATATCTCGAAAAATTTCAATGAAATGAATACAAGTAAAATAATTTAAAAGTAAAAGTTTTAAAATTTCTTGAAAAAATAAATTACTAAATAACAGTTATACGAAGTTAAATAAATACAATATTCAAAACCGTTTAATTGTTCTGTACTCAACTATAAAAATAGTTTGCGTGAAAAACTTTCTTGTTTCATTAAATATTAACACGCTATAAAAATAAAAATATTTTAGATTTTGCCACAGTGATTTAAAGACTGAACAATTTGCTTTATATGTAGGTAGCCACAATAATTAAAAATGAAAAAACAAATAAAAATAAATCTGATGATTGGAAATTCTCCAACTTCTTAAAACGTGGCGCTGTAGTCTACATGCATAGATACAAAGTGCATAAAATTCAGGCAATAATTTATAATGAAATGTTTCACCTGTGTAGGTGATAATTGCACCAGTAATTTAGATTTTAAAACTTGCATAAACACAACAAAACTTTCCAGAATCCAGCTAAGCTCAACATGCATCTTTCGTTACAGTGTTGCCAGTCAACTACTTTTTGGTTTTTTTTTTTTTTTTTTAAATTGCTTGATTGGCATCATTTTTAAAAAATACTATAATTTCCTTTATTTTCTCTGTATTTAATATGTCATTAAATAAGGCGAATATTAATATTTCAAAACAGTTGTAGTAATTAAGCCTTTTGAATAATAAACAAAAACAACGGACTGGCAACGCTGTTACGTTGTTACATGCTGTGATGGGAGCTTGTGATGGCATCTGTGCGCTCATTACAAGCGGCATCTGTGAGCTTGTGATGGCATCTGTGAGCTTGTGATGGCATCTGATGTGAGCTTGTGAAGGCATATGATGAGAGGTTTGTGACCTTGAAACATTTTATGATGCTACGAGGAAAGAAAATATCTAACAAACGTAAATGGTGAAGAAAACGCTTGATTTAATAAATTACCAGATACCTCTAGTTGTAAGTTTGAATGCACTTTAAATAACGAATAATTGCATCGAAATGTACGATTCTCAAAAGCCAGGTTATCGCGGATGAATAATACTTTGGAAGAATAATTGCGGATGAATAATACATTGGAAGAATAATTGCGAATAATTGCATCCTTTCCTTGAGTGAAAGGGGTGTCGAATTTATAAAAGGCATTCCTTTTTCAGTGCCTATGGTATCAGATCCACCTATCACACAATTGCATTATTGAGGGCGTGATGTTTTACCAAATATTGTTTTACAAGGGTATAGATAAAGGATAAAAATTTTAATTAAAAACCTCTTTACGCTTGCCTGTGTTAAAAAATTCACTATCAAAAGACTGATAGATAACTAAATATACTTTTGCCACAGATGGAGGGTGATGAATCGAATGTTCAAAACTCGACAGCTTTATCCACGTTTATTTTTTAATATTTTCAGGTTAAATAACTTAATAGATACCGAAATATATATATTCTACACCTGAAGGTTTGGGACAGAGGTAAAATTTGTGAAGTCCTTTGTACACGACTATGTTCTTTAAATTCCCATTAACAAATAAAAATTATTCTATTAGGGCTTGCTAGGTTCCTGGAAATATTTTGTATCATCCAAGGGGCAACGAGAATTGTATTTCTTAAAAACAAACACTTTACTCCAACCCGTGTTTTAAAAAATACCATGCTTCAAATTTTCATCTTTATCGTCCTGACAAATTCCAAGAAAGCTTTTATTTCCTCCTCTTCGGTTGGGGACAACAGACTGATTTTGAATATATTCCTTTTACACATGACCATGTTCTAAAATTCAACGTTCTACAAAATTTCATCTATAAAGGACTGATATATCATCATATATAATTTTGCAACCCTGGGAGCCAGGGGTGTTATTTTTAAAAGAAAAAAATATGCATGCTTATGTTAAAACAATAACCATTCCACAAAATTTTATCCTTAGGGGCATGACAGATCCTAAGATATATTTTTATATCTTATTTTTATATCAACTCCCAAGGGACAACTATCCAATATTTAATTAGTAAGACGTTTACAGATATTTGATTGTGTTCTAGAATTAATCATAAATTCTTCGACACTGGATTGCTAGTTCATAAGAAATAGCTTGTGTTTTTCCCGGGGGACAGGGTGTCGAATCGTTAAAATAAATTACTCAAGCGTATCTTCTAAAACTCAATCAAAATTTCACGTATAAAGAAGGCCTAATAGATCCCAATGTATGGTTTTTCTCCCTCTCAGGTGGAGGGCAAATCTTTGGACTTTTAAAAGAAACACTATTACTCATGTTTATGTTTAAAAAATTGACCATTCCAGAAAATTTCATGTTGAAGTATCTGATACATTCCGAAAACACGACTTTGCTCACCCCTCGGGGGAAATGGGAGTCAACTAATTTTCCAAAAATCTGTTTATTCGTGCCTATGCTCACTTCTTTACTATCTCACAAAAATTTATCTTATAATGTCTGGCAGATCCCGATATATGATTTTCAAACCACAGTAGGTTGACTTTTTTTATATCGAACCTTTTACCCTTATCTGTTTTCTTAAATAGATGAAGAAAATATTCATTACCATCGCCGAAATTTAAATATCATTATGATATAAATTTCGCTGTGTCTGTAGCATATGCGAAATTCCAAGCATGCACTGTCAATATCATAAAATCGGTATATCACTCATTGCCAGTGTTCGCAAACGAAACCCGAATGAAAGCATGCGCTAATTTTATCGTCCAGTCGCATAGCCACCGTTATACTTCGTTTCTCCTTATAAAAAAACCGTTTCAGATGGTAGCATTCGTACCGCTAGCAACCTCGAATATTTTAGACACCGAACTGCGGTTTAATTTACTAGATAGAATTCGAGATAAATATCGGAATCACGATATACGCGATATACCGTTATATAGAATTTTTTAAAATCATTATTACGATTTGCATTTTGTATAGATTTTAACGATTTTATCAATGCCGTGATGTACAGGAAAAAAATGCAGGCTTTTTCTTTTAAATAAAAGTATTGCTTTTTCATATTTTCATAAGACATCTACATAATTAATACGAACTCAATGGTTAAATGTTTGCTATATCAACACCAGAATTCTGCTGCATATTTAACTCAACAGCCCAAAAAAATCACGCACCGAATCAGACTTGATTAACTTATTTAAATATTTCACCTGTTAACATCTTCCAATCTTAAAATATAAATAATAGTTTTTTCCTCGACATATTATAAATTCAATAAATTAAATTTTTATACCAGAAAAAAGTCGTAATTTTAATGTATATTAAAAACGTTTGCCTTTATTATTTAACACTTACCGCCTCATGTGCTATGACTCTTGTAACGTCTTGCTGGACCTACGGCCTGTAAGATAGGAATCAAAATAAGTAAAAAAATAAACTTATTTTACATGGTATTTCAATTGTTTGACAACCGTCGGTATTACTGTGTGTTTCAAAATAGAGCAATACATTCTCTATTTACGGTAAATGAGACATGTTAAAATTAATTAGGCGGAAAATATACTTCCAAAACTATCTGCATTGTAATCTATTTTGCAACTATTATAAATAAATTTAACATTAAGAATTCTAGATTTTAAACCTGCATAAATTTTTAACTACTTGACCAAATGATTTCTCTTTAGTATCCGAATGTAAAATGCACCGTAAACATCAAATATGATTTAAAAATTGAATATTACCATTAAAAATTTTCATGTTTAGTACAACTTTTATAATAGGTTTAGATAAATATAATAAGAATAAATTAAATATAGATAATAAATTAAGTAGATTATAGATAATAAATTAAGTATAGATATATTTTGTATATGCTATTAGTAATCGATTTATACCTATCATTTTTTATAGATGATTTGCGGCAGAATTGGGAAGAAGAGGTGCTTTTTTTTCTTTCCAGAACTATACAATAATACTATCCCAACATCTATATACGATATATTGTGTGTGCGTTGTATTCCCCGACATGCGCATAGATATAAACTAGCACAATAATTTAATAGAAAAGTATAATTGTTGTTATTTAATTAGTTATAGATGATTTGATGCAGAATTGGGAAGGAGGGGTGTTTTTTTTTCTTCTCAGAACTATACAATAATATTATCCCAACATCTATATATGATAGATTCTGTGTGCGTTGTATTCCTCGACATGTGCATATATATAAACTAACACATTAATTTAATCGAAAAATATAAATTTCAAACATTTTTTTTAATGTTTCATTTTGAAAACGAACCATTTTTTCTCATAATATTTTTTTTTAAGTTTCATTTAAAATATAGCTTATGTGTAATGTAAATTAAAACAGATTTAAGATTATTGACTCTTTTTAACAATTGGTAACAAAATGAATGTTAAATGAAATCTCTTACAATTAGAATTTCATACAATAATTTCTAGTCTCGATACTTCAGTATATAATCAATCTTTGCAATCCCAAGAGTTCTATTAACTGCTTCAAAAAAATATTTTCTAGTTAGAAAGACCAAAAAGCTTGGATGTAATACGGTCACTCTAATTATTTAACATTGTTGAAGAAATTCTCTTCATTTAAAATTCTTACTTAATTTCCAAGTAAAGTACATTTAAAAGTCACATTTTTAAACAATGTTTTATCATTACTTATTTATTCTTTTAACAGAATAAAAAAAGGACATATTTATCAATTAATTTAATTTTTGTAATTGTTTTATAAATGAAAATGTATGAGGCAAAATGAAGAAGAATAATGCGTATGTAATTAATTACCAAAAACAAAGATGAAAACGTTTACTGTTCTTCAAATGATGAATCCATGTTTTGCTTTCTATATTATTGTATTTTACTTTAGAAATTAGTCATTGAAAGCTAGAAATGATGTTTCGTTTGAATAAACATATGTGTGAGAGCTTTTTAACGTGCTCATTATTAAATACGTAATATAGTCTCAAAAATCGATTAACTTTTCCAAAATTTATAAAAATAAAAGGATTTAGCATATTAAAATGTAGTTTGAGGGAAACTTAATGAAAAGTGATTACGTATGCGAATTTTGAAGTGAGAACATAATAAACATTTTTTCATTGGCGTATGTTCAAATATATCTTTAATGATACGTTTATAAGTGAAATGCGATTCTGCAGTGGCCATATATAGCGAGGTGTTGAAACAGATCCCATCGAAATTCGTTTAACCCTTTCTGGCACAGGCAAAGTCTGTTCGAAAAATGAGAAATTACTATAATAATTGTTTAAAAACAACACAAAATGTCACAAAAACATATATGCATCGTTTAATAAAAACTTTTACTTTAGGTGTTTTAACACCTAAAGTAAAAGTTTTTATTAAACGATGCATAAATGTTTTTTGTGGCATTTTGTGTTGTTTTTAAACAATTATTATAGTACAGAGGTGGATTTGATTCAGTTGAGTGTTGTGTTTTTCATGACTCAAGTTTATTTTGAGAAATTACTAACTGACACCGGAATTTACAAACGACTTAAATAATTCCTTATTTTACGCTTTCATTGTACAAAAGAAATTTTATTAAATATTCTTGGTGTCGAATGCAAGTTTGGAATGAAAATTAGGTGTGCCCGGAGTGGGACTACTGTGCCGGAAAGGGTTAACTTCGGCAATCGAGTTCCATTTGTTTAATTATCGTTACGCGAAGGTGGATGTGAAGCAGTGAGTCCGACTTGCAGATTTTGATAGATCCAGCAACTGTGCAATTTGCCTATTTGGCAAAGGTCACTTTTCTACATTTCGAATAAAGAAATTCCACGATCCACGAAATTTCATTTAAAGTTTAGAGTTATTTTCTATTTGTATTTTTTAGATTCTAACAAAAGAAACTGAATTTAGGAAAAGCGTTTCCCCCTCTTAGTTTTTCTTCACTGAGTTTAGTCTCGAGCCATCTAAATTAAGGCTATCCATTCCGCTCTAGACATTCTATGCGTTTTGCTGGAAATATTTTTTGTTTTGCATTTAGTAAAATGCATTTACTAAAACTTATGTCATGACTTTCTTTCAAGCTCGAAAATATTGCCTTAAATGCCGCCCGAACTAATCTGGAATACAGGCCATTAGACATTTTTTTAGAGGTTATTTTAGTATTGTAAAAAATGGGAATGAGTTTATCTTATACCTTGTAGGAATATATCCTATATTACAATGTCCCTGTGAAAAAAATAGTATGTCTTGTTAAGAAGTTTATTGAATGGGGGTACACGTGTATGGTTTGAGAACATCGGTAATTTTTTTGTCTAAATATTAGTTACAACTCAGTTTAAAAAGCCGCACTCTTGTGTTTGTGATGAACTTAATTTAAAGAAAGAATTCACCTGTAATCAACATAATATGTTTCAGAAAGGCTCTAAATATTTCTTGATTAAATTACAGATATAACACAAAATAGGTTTTAGATTTTAAATTTTACCTTTAATGAACATTTAGATAATTTTTTACCGTTGTTTTCATGTAGTAATGCTGGACTATATTGAAATGAAGCACCTAAAATTTCTACTGAATTTTATGAATTATTACTAAAATGTGAAACTAGACATGCCATTGATCGCAATGGAGTATCGGGCAGCCTAGGACAGAGAGGAATTCCTAGTAATTAAACAACTCTTACCTCACGTGAGTTTTGAAATGAGAATAGAGGAAATGGTATTTAAAGAGGAAGTAGAGAGTGTGATAATTCTAAAGGAGATGGTTGTAATTTTATAGGAAAAAGAGTACATTTTTTAAATAACCGTAGAAGCGAGGATAGGAACAAACAGTCATTTTCTATTTCATGTAGTAATGATAGAGGTGTAGACCATATAATAATTTATATTAATCTGTAACACCTTATTTAATCTGGTCATACCTAAACAATTTGCTATTCGCAGGCTCACTCGTATGCCCGTTATGCAAAAAGACATGAGTGAGCAGAAAGAATTTTAAAACAGTAAATGCATTAGCCATCCGTTCACACATTATGCACTATGTGTAGACTGAACCATAGGATTCGAGTATTTTAATTTCTTATATATTTCTTCCATCTAAAATAATTATTATAAACTGATTAAGAAAAAAAAAACAGCACTCAATACCAGTATTGAATAAACGTTTCCCCACAATGACGTCCAATGCGATAAGAATTCAAGGCGTTCAATTGTATCAACAGAAACAACATTCTGTAATGCACTATAGTGCCAAAGGTGACCTGTCACTTGCGATTTTAGATGTTCTGTTAACTATTTAGAAAAATGCATGAGGAATTAACCTGAAACTGCAGGTGTGTAAACAGTATAAAATAGGTTATAGCTTTCCGTGAAGATTTTTTCACGAAATCTCATAGGGGACTGTCAACAGATTAAAAAAGAACGAATATCTTTTGGATAATCCTATAAAAACTAATGTAGCAAAGGCGTTCAAACTCGAGATTATTTATAAGTTGCTTATTGTAATATGTTCATTTTATGAGGATAGCATTTATACTCGTAGAAAAATTAAGGTTTTTATAAAAACAGTCCCAATTTCGCCTAGTTTTTTGCTTATAATTTGCAGAGATCTTAATATAAAAAAAGTTCGTTTCAGAAAATATGACAAACAACATTGTACATAATACTCTGCAATCAAAACTAAAAAATAATAGAAAATGAATGAAAAATGAGCAGGTTTACTAAAAAATGTTTTACTGCGCATGCACGAATGCAATCAAAATATAATATGCATAATGTATTAGCTAAGTATATAGAGCAACTTTTGTGAAAGTCTCAAAATCATAGCTTGAAATTTCTGAAAATTATCGTCGAAAGAATAAGCTCGGAATCCGTTGTTCCCAAAAGGAAGCAAAAATATGAGGGGTTGTATCCAAATATAGTAGTACGTGCAATATTGTGTACGCTATCTTGGCACTAATCAACAGATATTTGATACAACCCCTCATCTTTTTGCTAACCTTTTGCTATACTGTTTACACACCTGGAGTTTCAGATTAATTCCTCATATATTTTTCTAAATAGTTAACAAAACGTCTAAAATTGTAAGTAACCGGTCACCTTTGCCAATATAGTGTATTAAAGAAATGTAGGAATGCTCACCTTCGTGTATAAGCAGTTGGGCGTATTAAAATGTAATGCGGGTACTGTCACAGAATAAATAGTAAGAGCCGTTTTTTTTGTTGTTTTAAATGTTGTTTATGTTAGTACAATTGAACAACTTGAGTTATTAATCACATTGGAGGCAAACGTTTATTCGATACTCTAACTGAGCGCTGTTTTTTATTCTTAATGAGTTTATAATAATTGTTTTAGATAGAAGAAATATATAAGAAATTAAAATTATCGAATCCTATGTTTCATTCTACACATTATTTTTAATGTGCGAACGGAGGGCTGATATACTTACTGTGTTGATATCCTCTCTGCTCACTAATGTATGTTGGCATTAGACTGATACGGGTGATACTACGCCTGTGGATAACAAACGGTTTAATTACGTCAAGATTAAATAAGGTAGTATAGATAATTACGAATATCAAGAAGAACACGTTAAACGTGGATTCTAAAATGCATATTGTTTCAAACTTTGCGTCACCAGTAGTGCTGAGTCGAATGAAAAACAGAAAAAAATAAGATGATAATGAGGCATGGAGATTTGCAAATCAGTGCCTCAATTTAAATGTTATTTCTCAGTGTCCCCGATTTTCCAATATCTGTAATAGATGAACTGTTAGCAAGTATCATGAAGACTATTTTTATTTAATCCCCAGATTTAAGATTTGAGGATTTTCAAATTTCAGCGAAACCAGGAGATATAGCTGAAACAGCTTTTAACAGTAAAAAAGGCTACTTCGCCTTTAAATGGATGATTTTTGGTTTCTCTTGTTCTATAGCCGTGTTTCGGAAGGCCATAAATAAAATCTTTAAACATATGTTAGATAAGGGAGTTCTGGTCTATCTGGAGGACACTTTTTAACACTTTCCAACCTAGTTTAAAAGTGTTTATGACTTCGGTTTGTCTGGCCGTCTGCCGTCTGTCCGTCTGTCCGTGCTCTAACTCCCGTAAATATGCTCGGATTGCCCTGCAATTTTTATATGTTATTGTAGTTATCTATAGCATGTTCCTACTTCAACTGAAGTGTGTAGCACTTATAGTATTTTTACAGGGACACTCAAAAGAATTCCGTTACATTACGGTCTATGGGGAAAAATCCTTTGCGGTTTATTTTAATGATCTTACACATTTTCAAACACATTGTAATTGATATATATCACTAAGGTGCATTGCAAGAAGCTTAATATGGAATATAGTGTGCATAGCACTTATAGTTACTTTACAGGGACAGTAAAAAAAATTCCGTTACATTACGTCTATGGAGAAAAATCGTTTGCGGTTTAATTAAATAATGTTTCACTATTTTAAACGCATTGAAATTTATATATATCACTAAGGTGCATTACAAGAGGCTTACTACAGAATATTGTATGTATAGCAGTCATTGTTCATTTACAGGGACACACAAGAGAATTCTGTACAGTCTGTTAACATTAATTCCTGGAAGTGCGTTTTAAGTTACTGAACGCGATTTTAAATTTAACTCACTTTTTGTCTATTACTTGGTGTGTATAAATTCTGTAGATCATATACAGGGCAGCACAAAAGTTCGGAAACACATTTCCGTTTATTGACAGAAACTCCAGAAGGAGAATTTTAAACTGTGCTACGCGTTTCTTAACTGAACAAAAATTTAACATTCTATGTAGTATATATACAAATCTATAGATCATATACAGGGCTGAATAAAAGTATTCGGATATTTTTCCGAATATTGTATACGTTGGAAATATATGTTGCAAATTCCTGAAATTTCGTTTTTAAATATGTTATGCGTTTTCCAAATTGTTTACTTAGATGTTATCTTTCAGCTTTTTAAACGGTAATGATTTGTAAAATTATCTTGAAGCGTTGGAAAGTGTTACATAATCTATGCTTAACGCATAACTTTTCGTTCTTGTTTAATGCTCTAAAGCAGCATTTAAAATTGCTAAGAGAAGCAATGACACTATTAAGTAAAGCTGGTTTAAAAAAAATTGTGGAGAAATGTAGGTATATAAAGGGCGTGAAATAAAATATTTAAATGTTAAAATTACTCATGACGGAATTAAGAGAAAACTGCTGCTATTACTTCCATGCCCTTCCTCACCCTAAAAATTCTAAACAAGTTAGATCATTCTTAAGAATGGTTCTTCAATTTTTTCTTATAATTTTTCTAGCTTGTGTAAATATTTGTATGCTTTGAAGAGGAAATATCAATGTTATTTTTACACGGAATATTTTGAACTTTAATATAAAGCTTTAATTTCTTTCCCTGTCCTGCTCCATCCAAATTATTCGCTTCCATTTCAAGTGTACAGAGGTTGAAGTTAGCGTTGGTGTAGTACATAGATTAATGTACAAGATAGGACACTATCATAGAGCGTAATAGTAACGCGATGACGATCGCAGCGCCTGTAGTGACAATGGGGAATAAACTTCTCAAACACGGAATGTTTCTGTTTTTGAACGTCTACTTTGATATGAACTTTATTTTGTAAATGTCACATGTTTACGTTTTCAACTTAGTAGAAAAAAACAAAAAACGAAAGCATTGAACTCCGATTTGTGTGCAGGCAAGATTTTGCTTGGCATACTTTAGCATGTTTAGACATACTAAAAATGTTTTGAAGAGAAATGTTTCAAGAATAATAAAAGAAAGAATAAAAATGTTTAAAAAGATACATAAATAACGCACCATTAGTCAATCTATATAATAAAACCGTAAGTCATGTGACTGTTATCAACAGTTCCGGGATGTCCGTTTCACTTTTTCATATGCCAGGCGGCCATTTTTATTCAAAATTATTTTTGCAAATAAAACTGCATAAAAATTACATTTTTAGAAAGATCGTTCAAAATAAATTAATATTTGAGAGATGACTTACGTTCAATTATGTATACATTCTGCAATAACTTCAGTTTAAATTACGTTCGCAGTTAAAATTCTCTATCTATGAAAGTAAACAAAGAAAAAAGATTCATTCGTTGTGAATGTTTAAAATATTAAACCATGAATTTTTGGATCGCTGCCTGGCGTAAAAAAAATAATCCGCAGCAGTGAGACAGTCAAAGTTTACCTTAATTCTGTTCCATACAACTCAACTTCCGGATGTTTTTTGACGTAAGTTGAACTCATGTAATAATATTTAATGGATCAAATTTCGAAAAGAATTGTCAGCTTTTATTTTTTGCGCGTGCAAATTAGAAACGATACTTTAATTTGAAATCAAATGTTTTGATTTATGATAATTATTATTTTTCTATTTTCTATTTTAAATGAAAAATGTGAACGCCATGTATTTTAAATTGAAACAGCTGTCACGGACGCACCAGGGTTGGCGCGATTTTTGTTTAGCGCCAAATATGTTTAAGAATCTCCGCATTAGCGAACATATTGCAAGTGATAAGCAAACGGACATGAAGCATAAATTCTTAAGTGGGTTAAGCGGTTTTTGTAAAGAAAGATGAAATACATAACAACAAAAAATATGCGAAATGCTACCGCGATCGCAAAAGTTCTTGTCTATTAGATTCTTCCAGTTATGCGAGGGATTAAGGAAAAAAATAAATTATGAATAAAAATAATTTGTTACAATGCTTAACATACATTTAAGGGCGACCAAACTGGTCGCCAGTGGCGGCTAGTTTGAAAAGAATAGTTTTCCTCCAAGGAAAAAAAAATGAATATTAAAAACATAGAGCATAAATAGGTTTTATTTACATAGATAAATTTCGGAAGCTTGTTAGTTTTTCCCCTTGTCACTAGTGACGTTAGCATTGCTGCCATTACAGATTTTGCTGTAACTGTCCTATTGTGTATGTTAATCTATGGTGTAGTGTTAGCCTAGAAAGATAGAGCTATACGACGAGGATTTTGAATTCGAGTGAACGAAATTGTGCTTTTCCGGAAAGCTATTATACTATTGTCTTGCAGTTGTTTGGGTGTTGGCTAAATTCAGTTGCTATTTTAATCAACCTCTAGTAAAGGTTATT
Source organism: Maratus michaelseni (assembly GCA_963931845.1). Taxonomy (NCBI): domain Eukaryota; kingdom Metazoa; phylum Arthropoda; class Arachnida; order Araneae; family Salticidae; genus Maratus; species Maratus michaelseni. The sequence goes on from OZ007594.1 coordinate 177,035,417, forward strand.
ACCAATCACTGAGCTTTAAACCTTTATCTACTGACGGTACTTTTAAGTACCATGAGAGAAAACTTTGTATAAAATTTCTTTAATCTGTCTAATAATGATAATAAGGTTTTGTTTTTATACAAAATACTTTTCTGGATCACATTTAGAAAGCACAGCAAAACAGTGAAAGCTAAATATTTTGTAAAGTGGTATTTTTCTCGACCTTTTACGTAAGTGTATATCTTCTCTTTTTAAAAATTGTTATATGAAAATTTTGCTACGATAAAAACCTTTCTATTTAATGATAGGATCACAATACATTTGCTTACATTGTTCCGATAAAGAATTGTGATATTTCCTTAACAGCATTTTTTGTTAATTAATATAATTATTCTTGTAAATATTTCACAAAAAGAGCTATTACTATCGCATTATTAAATCAGTTTTAATGAAAAAACTTATCTAAATTTCATATTATTATAATATAAATTTTTAATATACATTCAGACATCAAGGAAGATAATTATTGAGATTGAACAATTTGTTGATTCATAATTCGGTAGATAAAGGGTTAAATAAGTTAATGAACGTAAAGATTTTTCGGCGAGAATGGTATGTTGGAGTTTTAAATTTGCCGAGCGCCAGCAGAGGATTAATACTAGTGGCGTTTCGGTAAGTTAAGCCGAAGCCAGTAATTTTCGAAATTTTGCTTGAGACCGCGAAATTTGAATTTTACAACTTGCAACTGAAACAATTGAAGTTATAATAGAAGTGAGGTTTTTATCCTTTAAGTTTGCGATAATTTTGCATTCATCCTGAGCTTTAGAAAATCTATCATTGAAGTTATATAAGTCTGCGTAGAATTAAATTTTTGTAGCCTTAGCGCTTAGTGAATAGCGGGTCTATGCATAATCTAAGCCACATTATTGATGAATAATATATAATGAAAATAAAAATAAAAGAATTAAGACAAAATTTTAAAGTAATTACCCATCATATGTTTTATTGTTTTTTTACACAGTATTTGAAATCAAATGTATCGGACATGCTTAGCCCAATCTTATCCCATTTTTTCCCGATTCCGAACAGGGGTTGTAGCAAACTAATTACTTTTATGAGGTGACCTATTATACGAGTTAGTTTTTATAAATTTCCAGGTGATGATTTTTTCGTGAATCAGAAACATTTGTGCGTAAATGAGAAATCTATTCTGACTTTCTTTAAGTATCGCAAAATGTGCATGTATTTCCGCAATCTTGTTGTCACGATTATTTTGCAAGAGTACGTTAATTAAGTATATGCTGTTGTGTAGCGGCTTATATAGTGCGCTGTCTGCAAGAATCAGTGTTTTTTGAACAATTTTCACCACAGTTCGTTCATCGTCTGCCATCTTGTTCCATTTGCTCTCAATATCGCTACGTGAAGGTTGATTTGAAATGGAGAGTCCGACATGCAGTTCTCGACAGAGACATCTACTGTGAAATTGCATACTTGGTAAGGTGAACCTTTTTATACTTCGAAGAAAAATGTACTTGGATTCACTTGATGCCGTTAAATTTTAGATTTATCTTCAAAGTATATTTTTCATGTTTTAGTAAGATGAACTGGGTGGACATTGTGTGCTAAGCGAAGTACTTTACAATTGAACATGTTTGGGAAAGGATTTTCTCCTCTTAGTTTTCTTATTTGAGCTCAGTTTCGAGACATATAAATAAAGTCCATACACACCACTGCTCACATTCCCTGCTTATTGCTAAAGATAAAATTGTTGTTGTTTCTTTCTAAAATCTGTTTTATGGCTTTCATTCAAGCTGACAGTCTCGAATGGGTTGCCGTAAACTTTAACATATAGTTAAATATAGTCACCAAAGAGCTTTCAAACACTTTTTTCTGCTTTAGACACGTAATCTGGGAAGTAAATGGAGAAGTGTAGCTACATACATTGAGAATGATTTACATCTATAAAAATAGAAAACAAAAAATAGTTGTAGAAACCTTTATTTAGAAATCTAGTACTAAGATGTTGCTTTAAATATAGAATTTTATAAAACTTTAAAATAATTAGGTAAACATACCATATGTGGTATTTTTTTGGAAGAATTTATGTTGACCTTTGCATGTTATATTTGGTGAATGCTAAATTCTGATTTAGAAATAAAATACAATAATAAAATAAATAATAAGTAAAAAATAACAACATTTTGCGCTTTTTCTCTTAAGAATCCCCTCCCCCCACAAAAAAAGACCTTTTATTAATTTATTTGTTTTGTTTGAAGTGTGGATTTATTTTAATTTATTGTGGCCATACCAAATACAAGAGAACATTATTTCCTATACTGAATATAGATAATATAAAGTATATTGCTAATAGTTGAAAGCTTATGTCAGCGTGAGACATTACTATGTGAAGATAGCTAATGTAAATATGTGGTTTGAATCAAGATGCCTACTTAATTCTGTACAAACATGTATGTAGATAATATCACGAAATGAAACACTTTTTAACACATTCTAACCTAGTTGAAAAGTGTTTATGACTTCGGTTTGTCTGCCGTCTGCCGTCTGTCTGTGCTCTAACTCCCGTAAATATGCTTCGATTGTCCTGAAATTTTTGTATGTTATTGTCGTTTACTATGAAATGTTTTCCCTATTTCAACAGAAGTGTGTAGCACTTGTAGCTTTTTACAGGGACAGTCAAAAGTATTCCGTTACATTACAGTCAATGGGGAATTAAGCGGTTCAAGCGAATTTTGATGACACTACGTCATTTAAAACATAATTAAATTGATATATAATTTTGATGCTCATGAAAACACGCTTTTTGTAGAATATGGGGTGCAAAGTAATTTATTATTCATGTACAGGGTCACCAAAAATAATTCTTTTACACATCGTTATATGGAGAAAACTCGTCTGCAGTGTAATTTAGCGATATTTCTCTATTTCAAAATTATAATGAAAATTATATGCATTACTGAGGTGCACTATAAATTGCTCTCATGTGTGCATTGCGTTTATTTACAGGGACACACAAAAGATTTTGGTTACAGTACATGTGATATATTTACAGTCTATGTGTGATAAGTGAGTTTCAAACCTTAGTTTGTTATTTTTAACTTTTTTTTTCATAGTACGTGTGTTTTTATAAACTCGGTTGACCATATACAGGGCTACACAAGGAAATTCGTAAGTACTACAGACTATGGGAGTGAATTGCTTAAGGGTAGTTTTTAATTGTGTTTATGCATTTTCCTGCTGAACTATATTTAGTGGACTAATAGAAGTTTGTGGAATATAAAAAAAATCATATACAGGGCTACGTAAAAAAGATACATTGTCGTTTACGTTTGGTAATTGCTGCCAGTGAGTTTTAAGTTGCCTTTTAGCTTAATATGTGGTGTGTACAAAAGTCTTCAGATAATATACAGGGCTGTACAAAAGATTTCGAGTGCATTTTCATCGATTGTGCGAAAATTGCCAAATGTGAATTTTCTAACTGAGCTAAATTTTATCATACTATATATCCATATCTATTGATCATATACAGGGCTGCAAAAAATAATTCAAGTACTTTTTTGACACTGGAAGGTAATTTTGAAAACTATTTTTCAACGTGTCATGTGTTTTCTAAACTGTTTACTTACATATCTGCTTTCACCTTATTTAACGGTGAAGTTTCGTTACAGTTTCCTGGTTGTTTTGGAAAGTGTTTCATAATATATGCTTAACGCATGATTTTTCGTTCTTGTTTTATTACTGAAGTTGCTGCAATATATAATAATATGCAGTCAGTAATTCGTTTCCAAACATTTTTCCGGCACCTTAGAAGAAGTCAAGTATAGTTAGATTTTGATACATTGAAAATTATTTAATTTTGACACATCAAAGAAAAATTGTTATCGTAGAAACTTGAATTTTGTATGTTTTTCATGAGAGGTTGGTTCCTTTAAATACATAGATATACTCTATTGTTGTAAAACATAAGGATAATAAGGTAACTTAGCATATAGCATTATTTATGTAAAACATATTAGGCGTAATCAAATATGATTTTTTCATAATATGTATACAGTAATATTTCAATCGAGTTTACAAACTAGAATGAAATATGTTATTCTAGAGAATTAAATTAAAAATAAATCTCTAAAATTTCACAATGTTCTTTTAAAATTTTAAATAAGAAGAATATGAAATATGTGAACTATAAAACTATTCTTTAACTAATAAAAGATTACACGTTCAAATAAAAAAAATAAAGAAGAAAGTTAGATCCTTTAAAAATTCTTTTAATTTATAGAAATAAAATTGCACATCACAGTTCTGTTTCATATATAAAAAACAAATATTTTAAAATCAAATGCAGGTAATTTCAAAAATACAGATTTTGTTTTCTGTAGTGAAATTTTTACATATATATATATATATTTACTGTTTATTAAAATTTAAAATTTATATAAAAATATGATCATCAGTTCGTTTGTTTTAGCGGGCACAGAAGGGACTTCAAATTTTCAGTTTCAATTTGAAACTAGTATGATACGGACATAACAAAATTTTCTTCCATGTCATTCATATCTATAAAATTAAATAGCACAATTTCACTCTAACAATTATGTATATGATGTAACTATGGTAAGAACTAATAAGGAGTTACGGAAATCAATTTTGGATTACAAAAAGAAAAAAAAAACACAACGGTACCCTTATTTGGATTAAAAGTCAAAATTCGACCAATATACAGTATGCCCATTAAAGTCCCTTGCCACCCTCTTAACTTCGGAACGGTTGCTGCTATATTCATAAAAGTGGTGTCTAGGTATAGTAAAGTGGCCATGCGCTACTGAATGAAACCGACTACGGAGCCACCTGGTGCCAAACTGTGGAGTTATCATTCCTATCTCGAAAACGGAAAGAGCTAGGGAAAAAAGTGATTTACAAAGTGGTTGAGCATCATCGATTTAGTATGAAAAGATACATTGTGGACATTATTGCGAAGGATAGAACGATTAAAACAGACATTTGTTTTTTCGTGATTTCCTGCACTGTGACGTGACAAAACGATCTTACATAGAAAAAAACGTCTAGTTATAACAATATACGTTTATTTGAGATGTTCAAACTTCTCACCATCAGCTGCAATGCACATTTGGATCCTTGTTTGAATTTCACGTTGCACACGTTGGAGCATAGAGGGTGACAAGTTGGCACAAGCGTCCGTAATGCGTCATTTTGATTGGGAATCACAAGCAATGCCACTGTGCCACATTGTGGTGTCGTGTTTTGTCCGAAAAAAAATAATTTCTCCTCCGTGACGTCAGAGTGTAGGAAATCACAAAAAAATGCGCGTTTTAACCGGTCTATTCTTCTCATTAATGCCCACAATGCGTCTTTTCGTACTAAATCGATAATGCTCTACAACTTTGTAAATCACTTTTTTCCCTAGCTCTTTCCGTTTTCGAGATAGGAATGCTAACTCCACAGTTTGGCACCAGGTGGCTCCGTAGTCGGTTTAATTCAGTAGCGCATGGCCACTTTACTATACCTAGACACCACTTTTATGAATATAGCAGCAGCCGTTCCGAAGTTAAGAGGGTGGCAAGGGACTTTAATGGGCATACTGTATATTGGTCGAATTTTGACTTTTAATCCAAATAAGGGTACCGTTGTGGTTTTTTTTCTTTTTGTAATCCAAAATTGATTTCCGTAACTCCTTATTAGTTCTTAGGGTAGCGCATGGCCACTTTACTATACCTAGACACTACTTTTATGAAAATAGCAGCAGCCGTTCCGAAGTAAAGAGGGTGGCAAGGGACTTAGTGGGCATACTGTATATATTTACATTACTAACCTGAAATATAAAAGTTTGTACGTTTTTACCTAATAGGAATTCAGTTGCAAGTATATTGTGCATCGCAAAAAATATAGATGAATGAGATATATATGTTTGAAAACAAGTGAAACAATTTTCCATGTTTTACGATATAGAAAGACGCAACTAAATATGAGTAGGTCATAAAACTTTTTATTTTTCTGAAGACGAAAAAAAGAAAAAGTTTTGCTGATAGGCAATTATTTTTGCTAACAAAAGAACACAATGGAAATTTTAAGTCAAACAATAATTTAGTTTTAAGCAACACATCTTGAAGGTGGAGATCAACGTTTACATGCACTGCTAAGCGGATTTCTGAATTTCCCCTCGACACGTTCCAGCAAGTAAATCGGATTTAAGGCTTTTTCCTGCTGAATAATAAGGTTTGTGGGGCAATGTTTAAAAGCCTCAACCTTGGGATATCCCCATAAAATATCACATGGCGTTAGATCATCCGACCACGGCAGAGTTGCCAAGTCTCCGGATTTTTGCACACCGGTAATTTTTTAGAGAAATCGTTTGTCTTTTAAATCGCAAAATGCTCCAATTAAATAAAACAACATTTTCTGTACTAAATTATTGGTACCCAAAAATCCGGAGACATGGCAGGTCTGGCCCACGTGATTAGACCTCGAATCAAAATGAATGGTTGATCGTAAAATAGGTTTCGACTGCAAACGCATTCTGCTTCCTCGTCCATCTCATGTTTTCTAGTGAAAGTTACAAGAAAGAAATAACGACAATTGCTGCGTCTGCCGAACCCTTTCTCACTTTTCCACGGCTCAGTGTTGAATTCAGACACTTTTCTCCGGGTGGGATTTCTGTGGCTCTGGGGGGGACATTGTAGAGTTCCGGGGGGGGGAATTACACTTTTTAACTATTAAAAGCATAAAATCTCAAATATTCCGGGTGGGGGGAATTCCCCCCCCCTAGGTTACTAGGTTTCGTAGGTACTAGGTTGTTAGGTACTAGGTTTAGACCGCAAACGCATTCTGCTTTCTCGTCCATCTCATGTTTTTTACTGACAGTTACAAGAAGGAAATAACGACAATTGCTGCGTCTGCTGAACCCTTCCTCACTGTTCCACGGCTCAGTGTTGAATTCAGACACTTTTCTCCGGGAGGGATTTCTGTGGCTCTGGGGGGGACATTGTAGAGTTCCGGGGGGGGGGGGGAATTACACTTTTTAACTATTAAAAGCATAAAATCTCAAATCTTCCGGGGGGAATTCAGTTCATTAGGTGGGGGGAGAATGTCCCTCTCCGGTCCACCCCCTGGATTCAACACTGCCGTAACTCCCTTCCATACACACTGTTCCATAAAAAAGGGCAGTGTCTGTACCCCATCCTGTATGAGGTTTCAGAGTGCTTAAGCTTCTTAAGCTATTACACTCACATATTTCTATAATACATACGCACGTACATCGAACATACATATTGGATAAACATCGAATTAAAAAAAATCAAATTCTATTTAGGTATTCCAAAAAGTGTAAATCGAAGTCCGGAAGTGACATTTTTCACCAATATATTATTTTATGTGTATCATTACAGTAGAGACTTGTAATTTAAATTAAGAAAATTAGAATATTTGTTTACGTACAGAAAAAAGACTTTTCAATGACAGGTCTATTTAAATAGCAATGAAAGAAAAATAATCAAGTTTATCTAAATCTTTTCAGAACTACACGAAACTTTTCTTTCTTTATTTTGCAAGTAATTCTCTTTATTTGTAAATAAAAAAAATGATTTTTACATTATATTCAGTATATGCAACCATAATAAATTGAATGAACAAGGAAATCTCTGAAGGAAATCATTGACGATGGAAATGATCATGATATAGTTCAAAATAAATTGAGAAGAAAACAATTGATACAATGGGATATAAAAGAAATAAAAGGTTTGTCACAGACCATGAATCCACAGCTCTTATTAATTGTCGAAAGTATTTGTTTTGTTTTCGGAAAACAGCCATTAAGAGAGGCTGGTTGCGACCATTAAGAGGTTAAAGGCAGACTTTAGGAAAATGTTAAAGAAAAGATTTCTTATAATTAATTATGTTACTTAAACATTTTCATTGGTTTGTTTAAATATATTAAAAACTTATTTAAAAGTGTTTCTGGAGTTTTTAGTCATTTACGTGTATTCCCATACATTTATATTTCAAATAAATACCTTATTTTAAATATGAACTTTTCTTTTTATACAAGAAAAAAATTTTATGAACACACTTATCACCATTCGTTATAGCACAGGATTGATTCGATTGTAGTTTAGGTATCGTATTTATTAAAATACTCTGAGCGTCTGAGTTCTTTCCTTCATTTCCGTAAAATTGTTCGTAAAATTAATATTAATTTAAAATTTCTTTCCCTGTTTGTTTCTAAAATGCAATTCATATCTCTTTATTTTACATAACTCTGAAAATACAATTCTGTTAAAAATGTTTCTAGTTACAGACGATTTAAGTTCTTTCTGAGAAACGGAAACACACAGGAACAAGTTGGAAATTGTACGTCAAACGTGACAAATGAGGTGCGTTCGTACTATAGATATTTGTACAAATATTCAGATCGTGATTCTTAATTCTGTGAAATGAATTATATCGTCTGCAGATTAATTTCTGTAATAAAATAAGTGTTTCGGTCGCTTGACGATTAAACTTCGGAAGCTCCTATAACAAAAAAGCACCGATTTAAAAAAAATCAAATTTCTTAATAAATATTTTTATTAATATCTCCTAAAGTTTTTATTCGATTTTTATAAAATTTGAAACGCGTCGACAAAATTCTGCAAAGATAATATATCTTAAATTTCAAACCATTCGGTTGGGTAGCTTTTGCGTTGTTATATGCGGACGGACTGAAAGACAGACGGACGGACCAAGCAACGACAATAGTTGCTACGTATTTATATAATTACGAACGCACCTATAAACGTTTAGAGGGTTAAAATATCTTATCCTATTTGCAGGAGTTTCTAGTGGTTTTCAAAAGTTAAAACATTACGAATCCTTTTTTTACTCTATGTCGGTTACATGGAATGCAAAGCCAACAGCAATTCATTTTTCAACTTATTTGTGGCATTGTTACTGTCCGCTATAATGTTTATTCCTTATTTTCTGCATGAAATATTATTATTAGATTTGATGCTGTCTCACAAAACATCTCGTCATTTGATTGCGCTGCTTCACCTTGGAAATTTTCCTGCCAGGCAAAAAATAAAAATAAATAAATTAACAGTTAAGGCCAAATATGCACCCAGGAATTAGTAATAAATACGAAAATAAATGGTGGTATGTTTAGAATGCAAGGATTCTCAAAACACTTATTCCCCGAAAAAATAGATTAAATAAGCCATAAACTAAAAATTCCATATTGGTATTCATTTTAAAATCATATTCTTTATGTATTTTTATTTCTGTCCAGTATATACAAACAAAATAATTTACAAAGATTAATGAGGCCAGTGTTGAATTCAGATCTTTTAAATATGACGTATTTCTATGGCTCTGGTGGGAAGGGGTTTGGGATGCTTAAAGTGGGTGTCCCGCCGGCACACTCCTTCAATTCATCATCGAACAAGGCACTTTATTTCTGGCAGACGACAACATTGATGGTGGAAACAACTATGGTAAATTTACCAACCAAATTGAGAAAATCAACAATGTGTAAACTACGATGAGATAAAAAAAAATATGCAAAAGCCATGCCACGGGTAATTAATTTGCAGTTTTATGAATTGTCTAAGGTAAGTACGTATTTTGTTTTCTGTATATTACCATTACCTGCTAGCTAGCATTAAATAGTAAATGTTGAGTTTAAGAGAAAATATTGAGGAAAGATATTTTAATATTAATTATGTTAATAAAACATTTTTATATTGTTTATTTGTCGTTTCATGTGGATTATTTACGTGCTTTTCATACTATTATATTTCAAATAAAAATATTTAAAGTTAATTTCAAATTAACTCTGTAAAACAGAAAACAAAAAGAAACGCAATTGACACACATATGGCGTTTTGTAAATGTTTGTAAGCCAGTGCTCATATTTATATCATAAATCATACATTCAAAGCATTGTTTCACCTTATTTTCATTTGGTAATTCTAAGAGTCTCTAAGTATTATATTTTAATCACGTTTACAAGACAAATACATATTAATCAAAAGAATGAGGCATGCCATTTCTAGAAAATAAGTTAATTGGTGATCAAGATAAACTTAACATCCAAAATGAGAAAATATACAATGGGTAAAAGTAGAAACAAAGGCTTGTCACAAGCAATGGATCGGTAGCTTCTATTAATTGGCACATGTTTATTTAAAACAGGCATAATTAAAATCGTTAAGTAATATTTAACTGTAAAACAGTCTTTAAGAAAAAACATAAGATTAAAGATTGCCTATTATTAAAATGTTTTAAAAATTATTATTATTATGTTATTTAAACCATTACATTTGTTTCTGGAGAGATTTTAAAGAAATTGTTTCCACGTTAGTCCATCCTTTTTCGTACATCATTTTTAAATACAGTATTTTATATTTATTAAAAAAACATTTACACGTAACTGTGACGCTCGCAAAAAAAAAAAAAAAAAAAAAAGTTAATGAACGCGGAATTTTTTGAAAATTTGCAGATCTCTAGGGTACAAATTAAATCATTCAACTTTTATTTCACGGCGTATTTTATTTACAGGAAAAGCATCTTGCAAAAAAGGCATAATTTTATTTTTCATAATACAAATTCGCGTTAATTGAAAATCGTACATAAAAGTCATCTAAATACTGAATAAAGTGGGTAACAAATCTTTTTTAAAAACTCTAATTTTATTAAATTACTCTTTATACTCACGAATGCAATATTTTGTTAGTTAGAAATTGATTTCCAAAGTGAAAAAGGAATTATTTTTGATTTATAGAAGTGAAGAGTGCCACAGAGAATAAGCAGTAACGGAAACTTTAAGCGTGTTATTTTTAGACCACATTTTCAAAATTAGTGGACACTCTAACAACGCCAATTTTCAACGTATTAATTTAATCTTTTTGAAAATTAATCCCCACATATGCTTCTAGTGATACATGTAGCATTTCACGTATTACAGTGGATAAACATTTTGCAATTTAAACTAATTTTTTGGGGGTTCTTTTCATACGTTTCCTAAACAAAATATGTTATTTTTTATGCAGTAATTCCTCTTAAATGGCAAATTTGTGTATACAAACAAATTGTAGTAATATTGTGTCCGATGTTTGATCCTTTTTTTTTTCGAAAAGATTCCATTCATTATTTCTCAAGCCACCAATTGTTAATTTATCTGCTAAAATATAAATGTTATATATATATATATATATATATATATTTAATTTTAATTATTGGAAAATCTGATATCTCATTATTTCTGTTTAAATTTAAATGATGACATTTTTAATAGAAATGTACATTTTACTTTATTATGCAATTTCACTACATTTTGTTACTACAAAAGCTAATTTTGTTGCATCATTGTTTTACGTGAGGTTTCAGATGAATTAGTTTGCTCAATATTTGACCCTCTCTTCTCGAAACTCCCATTAGTTGTTAAACCGCCATTTGTTAATTTCTCATCTAAAATATACATTTTATACTTCTTCTATGCATTTTAATGTTGTGTAAATATATTTTTATAAACACTTCCCTTGTCTTAAAAAAAGTATAAACAAAGTATTGTCAATGGCTATGAATCGGTAGCTTTTACTAATTGGCAAAGGTGTCTGTTGTGTTTTCTTAAAACAACCATTAAATGGAACCGATAACTAACATTTAAAGGTAAAAACAATCATTAAGAGAAAACGTAATATTAAATCTTTCCTACTTTTAATCCCTTTGGTTTTCCTAAGAAAAATAAAATAAAAGCAATTTCAAGGTGTTATATTGATGTTACTCATTAAGTATATTGAAGAAAGTAAGGAGATAAATCATATTTTTATTTCAATTTGAACTATTTTATTATCTTGTCCTGGAAATACGTTCGTTTGGGAAAATTAATTCGTACCAAAAAAATCTGCCCGTTATTGTTATATACAATGGAACAATGTAGTTAAAAGCATGGAATACCTAATTGCGTATCAACTGAACTTCCAGGTTAAAGGTAATTGACTTGCGAGGCAAAAGGGAGCCGTGAGAAATTAAAAAATTAAAAAATTAAATAAAAATATTTAAATATGTAATAAAGAAATAGAAGTATAACAAAAATAGCAAAAAAAAAGTAAATAAAAAAAAGATCCATTAGATCCCAAAAATGACAGACGAAACCTACCGATGTTCGAACTCCTCTAAAAAAAAAAAAAAAAAAAAAAAAAAAAAAAGACTCCTTTCAGAGACCATACATATAGTTTAAAAGTTACAAAATAATAACATTAAAAAAGTCGATAGGCAGACTAAATATTTTTTTTATACAAAGACAAAAGACAAGAAAAAATAAGTATAATTGCAGAGAGGGGAAAGTCAATCTTCATGATCAATTAATAAAGCCTATTTAGGGCGTTTACGGTTATTGGGGTTGGAGGTCTCATAGTCTGGTAATTCTGCTATGATTTCGTCAGGTATGTTGTAAATAGTTTATAAAATTTTTTGGAAAGTTGATATATACGTTTTTTTAAGAATGTGGTGCAGAGATCTCTGCAGATACACTGTAAAAAATGACCAATGTTTCTTATTTTATGAAAATATGCTATAACCACGAACGAAAATATAATATAACCTTCTGAGTTATCCGAAATTTCAAATAGCATGTTACATTGTTTTTCGAATCCCCAGAAATGAATACATTTTCAAAATTTAAAGAATAATTTATAAAAACAAATTATTTTTAGCTGCCCGAATTTTTCAGAAACGTTTCCGAAGGGATTTTATAGTGTATTAATTAGTGTCCTCAGCCTGGAATACCTGTTTTTCGAATGCTATCCATTCTGAAGTAAACATTTTCATGCTCAAAAAGAAATGTTTAACAGACAAACATGCAAAATTTACAGCGTTAACAATAACATTAAAATTAAGATTATTTCTTTACTCTTTCATGTATAAATTAACTTATGCGGCTGAAAACGTGTACTTGAAAATGGATAACATTCGAAAAACAGGTATTCCAGCCTGAGGACACTCATTAATACACTATAAAAACCCTTCGGAAACGTTTCTGAAAAATTCGGGCAGCTAAAAATAATTTGTTTTTATAAATTATTCTTTAAATTTTGAAAGGGATTCAAAAGACAATGTAACATGCTATTTGAAATTTCGGATAACTCAGAAGATTATATTATATTTTCGTTCGTGGTTATAGCATATTTTCATAAAATAAGAAACATCGGTCATTTTTTACAGTGTAGTATTGGTTCTTAGGTATCGGTGGCCATTCCTGATAATTCTAAGATTTTTATTATGGGCTTTATATAGATAATTCATATTGGTGTTACTAGCAAAGCCCCAGATCAGACAAGCATAAGTAAGGATAGATCGAATGCATATAATATAACATAATTTTTAATAGAAAAAATGTATTGCTTTCAAGAAGACTTGAAAGGGATTTTTTGATGTTAGCTATCGGAATTAATGTATAATAATTAAATTATAGAATTTTCCGGTGCAAATTAATTTTCCCAAACGAAACTAATTTTCCGGTCAACTCAATATATTGTGAACCGATTTAAGGAGAATCCGATTTTAACAAGCAGAATGAAAGGGAGTTGTAAGCCTAATATAAGAATTATTTGTAAAAACTTTTTTTAAAGGGGAAACTCGAATACAGAGAACAAACATTTTGCAATTTCATACTGATTTTTTAAGTTTTTCACACTTTTTACCAAGCAAAATCTGTTATTTCATGTGTTACGCACTTTTTATTCAATATGGTAAAAAATCTGGAAGTTATTATTTTTTATACAGTCATTCCTTTTAAATGATCACATATCTTTTACACAAACGAATTCTAGAAATATATTATCTTTTTGGTGGAAAAGTTATTAAAAAGATAAATTAGGATGTAAGAATAAATTAATACGAAAAATTGAAACAAAATATTCAAATTAAAAAATATTTGGCAAACATATTTTTATTATCCTTTCACAGAATTATTTGTAATTTATAAAAACAGATATAAAAATTATTAAAGTTAATTTTAAGCTGTCATTAATAATTTATTTTCCTTCTTCTAATCCAGAAATGTAAGTTTTCATGTGGTATTAGATCAGTTATTCTGTATTTTTTATTAATTCATGTGAACCTTTTTGTATTTTTTTTTTCGTTTTATTGTATGAAATCTTAAGCCTCTTTATTGTAAAAACTTTATTATAATTGGCCCATGCTGTGGCTCTTTAGTCCAAAGTATAACCCAGCTAGACTGTATTAGCAGTCAGTTTATATTGTTAAAGAGAAATAGAATTTTCTGTAAGATTTTGCTGAAATTTGATAGAATTATTAATTTATTGATTCAATAATTAGGTCTAATTTTAGCATCATTAGAACTGGTAGTAAAAATCAATATTGTTCTCTGATTGAGGTTTTTCTTTTCAAGATATCCTTAATTAAGCCATATTTACAAACGAGATTTATCATCAGAATCTTTAGAACGTCTGCAGGGATTTAATGAATGCCTGCCAATAGAAAAAAATCCAATACTGCTAACGATTCTTATAAGGAATCTTATAGTTATTTTTTGCGAAAACAAAAATATTATCCATTTCTGATTAGCTTTATCACAAACTGAAAAATGAGGAAATAAAGAAGTTAAAACGTATATAGATATTTACCAATTGTTTGATTGTGGTTTTCTTATTATATATTTAAGTATATGTTTATGTATCTTATTATATATTAATTTTAAAATATTAGATTAACTCTATTTAGAATTTCATGGATTTCCAAATGCTAATATCCGAATTTAACACAACACATTATCAATAAATTTCATTATTATTGTATTACATTATTAAAACACAATCATCATACCTTTTTAAAAATTTTAATATATGTTTTTTCCCGCTGTATAAAATATTCAAATATTGCATCAATAATGAATTATTTAATTTAAACGATTAGCTAATTTTTCCAAAAATAAATGTATTAAAATATCTTCCATATTTTAATTAATCACTATTTTGAATCATTTAAAAAATGGCACTATAAAATTTAATTCATAAATGAAGACAATTAGCAAAGGAAAATAAACTACATTTTTGTAATTAGTCATTTAAATACACATTTCTCTTTTATAGATAACATTTTGATAAAAAATAGTATTTTGACTTGCATATGGAATTGTTACGTATGCTGTAGTAAAGACATTAAAAAGAATTATGTTTTATGGTTCAAATATTTTGTATAGTTTTTAAATGCACTTATTGAAATTTACGTGTCATTTATATAACATTACATAAATCAAGTTCTGAATATTCTATTTTACAAGTAGACCTCTTATAAACAAAATCAGAAATTTATAAACAAACATATATTAAACAAAGTTTATGGATAAAATAATCGTGATTCATTTTTGAACATAATTTAAATTGTTATATAAAATAATTTTTTTACAATTAATTTAGAGAAAAGTTGGCATTTGACTGCTTTTAGCTTAAATATTTATTATACGTTTTAGTACATTAAAAAAAATTATTTATTTTTGTGTTATAATCTTAAATGTGCAACTGATAATTATTGATACATATATCTTATAAAAGTAATAAGTCATTTCAGTTACAATTTTGCCTAGCTGTAGAATTAGTTAAAGAGGATTTTTGAACAATCTATACCTATTTTATTCTGTAAATAATGGAATAGAAATACTGTACCAAATAAGGCCACATTACGTATTCGGATCAAAATAAAATTTAATATTTTAGCGTTAACATTTTAATTGTTATTGGGTGTCGTTCATTTACACATATTTTTATAATATTAAACTCTTGTCGCTGTAAATTTTGGCCAGGAGAGTTCAAAACAAAAGACACGTTAAAGTTGCCTTATTATCAGTATGTGCTCTAAAACAGGCCATAATTTTCTAAGTACATATTTTAATTTAATTAATAGATATTTTGCAGGTAATACAACAAAATAGAACTGTAGTTGCGTTGGAATGCCAGTATGCAAATTTGAGATCACCTGTTTTTATCTTTCTGATATTATCGATGGATTATTTTGTGAAGTGGTCATACCTTGGTCATCATCCAGAGCATACTATTTATATATAATGCTTGAACTTTTTTCCATTTCAGCAATCTTTAATCTCCATTGAAAATACTAACGTTAAAAATTAGGAATTATATATAAAGTTAGGAATTATATATTTAAATTTAAACATCGTAAGGGTATTTTTTGATAACTCTATGTTTTATTTCATCTTTTTTTTTTTTTACGTTCTACATTAATGTTTCTTTTACGAATGTTATCTGATACATGAAGTCAATATTAAGTATATTGTGCATTTTAAATTGTTTGTACATGTTTTAACTTTAATTAACAGATATTTTACAGGTAATACAACAAAATATAACTCTAGTGGCGTAGGAATGCCTGTCTGCAAATTTGGGAACAGCCGTTGTTATCTTTTTGATGTCATCGACGGATTATTTTGTAAAGTGGTCATACCTTGGTAATCATCCTGAACATACTATTTATTTATAATGCTTGAACTTTTCCCCATTCGAACAATGTTTAATATCCATCGAAAATACTAATGTTAAAAATTAGGAATTTCTGTATAATTAATATTTAAAATTAATCATCCTAAGGGAACTTTTGGATAACTGTGTGTTTTATTTCATCTTTTTTTACGTTCTACATTAATATTTCTTCTACGTGTGTTATCTGATACACGAATACAATATTAAGTAAATTGCGTATTTTTAATTGTTTCTTTTGTAACGGATCTTTTGAATACATTTTATATTGCATACGCTTTTAATAATTGTACAGCCATTTTATTATAAATATTTCGTATCTTAATTTATGAATTGTTTATGTTAGTGAATGTTTATAGATCTAAGTAACGTTGCAAATAATACAAACTTTATATATCAACACATGACAGAAAAGCCCGATGTAGAGAACAACTTCTCTTGTTTATATATTCTGCTATAACATTCAATTACCTGACCAATGAATGAGCTCTTTGATCTAACTGGAAACATAAGACGAAATGCTAATATATTTAATGATATACTATATGTTTTCAAAGGTATAAGAAATAGGCTGGATTAAATAAAAAAGTCTATGTTATCCAAAGAGACACCGACTTCTGTCAACAGAAAATGACATTTTCTTGTGCTCTACAGTTTCGAGATAAAAAGAAAAAGATGAGTAAAGGAAAAAGCAACTGATAATGTCATTTTTCTTTCACCTTTGAGCGTACCATATTAAGATTGTATTCGGAAGTATTATCACAGTTTTATGTTAACATTAAATTGTGCATGATTGGAATGACTGCAATTAGTAGTCTTCAAAAAATGTTTTGAATAATTACATGGATTTTGTAAAAATTCTTATTCCAGGTCCCATCAGGGTTATCTTTTTTTATTTTTTTATTTAATTTTATTCTCTAACTTAAAAAATAATAATTCTGGCTTATGCAATATGCTCGTCCACTTCAATAAATTTATATTACTTACTTAACTACCAGTGACACACTAGACATAGAAATTTAAAAGTTTCTTAAAAACATTCCGATTTTTTTTTTAATACGAATGTAATTATTTTCTATAAGAAATCACATTCCAGGCCAATCGCATAATTAAAGTTAAAGGGAAATACATATAAAAATGTATATATATATATATATATATATATATATATATATATATATATATATATATATATATATATATATATATATATAACTATTGAATGTATGTTCCCGGGATTGAAAAATGCGGTCTCCGGCTCTCCACTGGCAAACAAATTTTTTTTTTTTTTTTTTGGTGACCAAATTATTTAATCTGGCTGGTTTTTTTTTGTATAAAATATGATCTAAGAAATGAGCACATCAGACTTTTTTCTTTCCCCCAAATATTTTAAAGGATAATACCATATAGTTGAAATATATAATCTTGGTAACATTATTATTATGGCGCATGCGTACACAGCACACATGGCACCTTAGGTCGGCACCATGCTGGTTTGGAATCAAGTGTCTGGTACTGGGTTGTTTACCAATGTTTTTCGTAAGCGGGCTTGGTTTCCAGCTTTTCAATAACGCTTGACATAATCTGCAAAACGTAATTAGTTTTGATATTTTTCATACTGAGATTTATTTCATAAGCACATAAATATTTTTTTAATATTTGACCCGGCTTATGTATATAAACAAGCTTATTTTATTTATTTTTGTAATTAAAATGTTTACGGCAATTATCTGCCTACAATGTCTATCAAGAGCACAATCTGTTATTCAACTTAGTCACATTGTTAAATACATTTTCTCATTATAAATGTTTTAAAGTTACAAACTTTTGACAAATAAACATAGAAACTACATTCAAACAAACAGTATTTTTTGCTTAATTTTAATTTGGCAAAAATAAGTTAATCAAATGCAGAAGTTAAAATATTAAAATCAGACTTATTTGACTGACTTCGACAGGATTATAGATTTCATCGATCCCCCTCCCCCCTCTCCCCCCACACACACTTCACCAGATATAGTTTTTCTAACACTAACCTATCAGGACATTTGAAGCATTCGACAGTGATCATTTCGCGAACATGCCAGTTAATTCTGGCTTTACAGTATTTCTTTCATTTTTTTTCAGAGATGTGTAACCTTGAATAGTTTCATTAGAAAACTTAGTTTGTATTCTCTTCTAAACTATGTATCTAATCATTCTAAATTATGATTGTTATTAATTTTTCTCAATTAATTAATAAAAACTTTTGTGTTTTTTGAAAACCAATGACGGAGGAGGGTGTAAATACATTTTACTGGTGACTAGAATTTTTTTAGTGGCTACCAGATTTTCTCAAATTTATAAAGCCCTGTATGATCTCATAGATAACCAACAGTATAACAGTACTTCATAATGCTGTAATTGTAGAAATATATTTTGACAGATTAAAAAAAAGCACGATTTTACAAGTTGTGTAAACAAGAATATGATTCTCCAAAACATAAAATAAAAAATAAATCGTATTTATTTTGTGTAAATAATTTGCATAAAATTAACCTTTATCGGCTCATTGCCACAATGTATATATGCAGCATTGCATTCCTACTTATTAAGTAGAATGCCACGTATGTTGTGAGAATGATGTTTTAGTATTTTATACCTGAATAACTCAATACCAAAATGTACGCAGCAAGGAACTTCTACTTATGAAGTCGAATGACGAGCATATTGCTGCAAAATGTATTTTATTAACTCTCCATTGTCGTAATATATGCAGCATAAAATTTTGCCGAAGCCGCATATATTGCGGAATTGTATCGTTAGGGGTTAGTCCATAATACATATTCTTAAGAAAACTATCTTTGACCCAGTGGTATAAAATTTGAAATACTTCTGGACCATTGAAAAATTATAATTCTTGTCACTTTTTCTATCTGCATAAGAAGAATGTAAAGTAGTCGTAAAAAATTTCAACTTCCAGTTTTCGAAGGATTTATACGTTTTAGAAACCTGAACACGATTTGACTGTTTTTAGAAAATTTTTGTCCGTAAGTTTCTCTGTACGGAAACAAATTTTGTGCGCGCTCTATCTCAAGAACTAATGCACGGAATTTAATCAAAGTTCAGATTCAGTTAGACCGTGTTATTCATTGGTGCTAATTATTTTTAGTATAAATCGTGCAACAGGTGACACTGCTATGCTGCATTTTTAATGTTTTTTTCAATAGCTATAGCTCAAGAACTTATGCACGGAATTACTTCAACCTTTATATTCTGATAGACCTTGACACAATTAGATCCTTATTAGGCCTCTGTATACCGCCCAACAGGCATTTTTTATTCTAAATTTTAGATTTATTCAATTATAAAATTCAACTTTACTTAAATAAGAATATTCATTTTTAATCTTACCAAGACAGAAACTACCTTCTATGCCTTAAGATTCATTTTCTGAATGGGATACCCCTTTCAGATATCACTTCCCATTGAAATATATAGTTACCTATATGCTTTACTGTTTTAACAATTAGCAATATTCGCTCTCTACATTTGTACATTAGTACAACTCTCTACCCCATCCAGATAGCATTTCTAAAAAGCTTTTTTTAAACTTAAAATTTGATAACAGGGATTTAACATAGCTCTTTATAGACGTTATTTGTTTTCTTTTAATTCTTATTTTAGTGCTGCATGTCCTAAAGAACATATTCCGCATTTAAACCCTATACTGCCAACCAACCAACCCTTCAGTTTCAAATCTTCTTAAGACAATGTCAGAAAATAAACTTGGTCTTTCAGTTTTCCAAAAAGCTCGATAAGCACTGCTCAATACATCGTATGAATCACGCAAATATTGTCTACTCGACCACATTTGACACTGTATTTGGACGTTTTTGAACTTCCTCTTACAAAAAATTTACCTTTTCGACCTCTGCGATAACGAAAATGTAGTGTTTGTTAGAAATGTATTACAACTACACATTTTCATTCATCACTATGTGGGATTAAATAAAAAACATTTTCATGACACAATACGAATTATTTCAGAAATGTTTTACTATCTATGCGTCATGCACATTTTTTTGTTCTTACTTAATATTAATTTGTTGAGCATGATATATTAAATTTTAGGCTGATGTTTTATAGTGAATATCCAGAACAGATACTTTTGAAATAGCTGTAGTTTAGATGAACTACATTATCATGCTTTAGATATTATTTTTTTTTTCAAAATTGTCAAACTATTTATCAAGATGAATAGGATGATTTCTACAGATAATTTCAAATGAACGGATTTTACTAAAGGAGCATTGGTCACTTTTAGCGCTGATTTGATATTTTCTATTGTACGACGCCACTGAATCTACAAATTTTTGTTAATAAAAGGCGAACTATTATGTACATTGCATTTTCTTCTAAAAGTATTTCATCAATTAAGTATATTTTTTTCTGATTTTGTATAAAATGAAAATTTTTGTAGTATTTAAAAATAGTTTATTTCTTACAGTGAATAGAAGTTCAGTTTACACAAATATCGAATGGGTGGAGCCAATGTTATTAAACTTATCGGAGTGTTCGTTTCAAATTTAGCCCTTAAAGTTTAATATTTTTAAGGACTTTTTTTTTTTGCATAAGATATCGGAGGTTGATCTTTAACGGTGTGCTTTTGTATTTTTATGATTTTGGTTGAAGTTTTTATTTTATTTTATTATTATTTTTTTTTAAATGAGGACACCTTTACTTTCGGAACGGATTCGGAAAATTAATGTACCCTCATGAAAAAAAATTGTCTTCAAAAATCAGAAAAGTACAACGCTAGACTTCAACCTCATATATCCTATGGAAAAGAATCGTTTAATAATATTGAAATGCAAATGTGGAATTTGTGGAATTTGTGGAATTTCACATTAGATAAAACCATTAGATTTCCCCTTTTACTTATTCACATTACTTATTCACATTAGATTTCACCTTGTTTGTGTTATACTCATTTCGGGGGCCCCCAAGTAATTTTTTTCTAATACGAGATATGAAATTATTTTAATGTATGCACCTTATTTATTTTTCATTGCATATATTCTGTGTGTAGTTGTGTCAAAAATTTGATGCATCAATAAAAAAATATCATACATTTTAAGACAGTTAAAATATACATACTACTATTTCCTAAGAGACTGATGGTGCTGCTTAATTTTTTACTACTTGTCATATTTAATGTGTGAAACATGTAACCGTAAATCTGGTTCGGCGTTCAATTGATTTCTATATTTGTTTTTCTTGTGCACAAGGTGAGATTGAAACATTCATCAATGATTTTGATTCTGAAAATTGCTTGAGGACCCCCGGATGTAAGCTCACGGACCTCCAGAGGTCTACGGACCACAGTTTAAGAAACGCTGAGTTACAGTATCCATTTGGGAATAGATATGAGTCTAACAGTACACTTTGGCAGAAAAATACTTTCTTTATTTTCTATGCTATGTTTGAAGACAACATAATTACGTGAATTTATTTTACTACTGATGTCAAATTCTAACAATGATTTTACAAATATTAATTTTTAATATATAATTTCATATTTTTTCCGGAATGTGTATTTTTCTAATTAATTCATTAGTCATTTTCCTATAAATCATTCATTATACTCAACGTAGAATTAACTGAATTTTTAACCACAAAAAATGGCATTCATAACATAAACTTTTTTTATTTATAAAACGTATTTCAATGTCAGTATTTCAGGGAAATCCATAATATTTGCACCTATTTTTATAGTTATTTAGGAATACGAGCGATAATATTTAAGAAAGAGCTATTTAACGCCAAACTCTAATTTTGTAATATGCAATAGCATATAAATTCATTTACTAAAAAAAAACTTGACGACGTTCTTTTCATCTGAAAATGAAATTTTAATTCTTTTTTTTTTTCAAACTTTCATAAGAAAAATTTTGGGAAGAAGAATTTTTTGCATTTTAGGATTAATTTATTTTGAATAGACTGCACATCATTCATATTTTATCAAAAAATTATATATTTTTTAAATTAAAACAAGTAAAGAAACTTATTTGAATATGACGTCAATCAGGTAATTTTTTAATATACCTTTTGAATATGACTGCAGCATAACTGCGGTTATAGTAAAACTTTTCCATTAAAATATACGGGTTTAAGTTTAAAAGAGTTTAACCTAATATTCTTGGAGATTGCTTTAAATTTGTTAACGGAATTTTAATTTTTCTATCTTAAATGAGGTCATGAAATGTATTGGAGAAAATAAGAGATGTGCCAAAGCTTGCCATAGTAGAAGACCATAAGCTTGGCTAATAAGAGGTCAAGTGGGGGAATATGACCGTGTTCAAATTATTTTCTTCATTCAGTAAATACTTTATATGTTAAAAATATACGTACAATAAACGTTTTAAAAAAATAACCTCCTGACATTTTTTAATACAAAATTGTTTAAAAAAATAGTTTGTTTTCCCTTTGAGTTGAATCATAGTTATGTCCAACGGGTATTAGATAACATTTTGTTTTAGCGTCACAAAAACTCTTAAGCACATTATAGTTTTTTTTTTTTTTTTTTTTTTTTTTGTGTGTGTGTGTGTGTGGGGGGGGGAGTTCAATTTTTCTTGTAATTTCAATAACACATCTATTTTAAAATTCATGTCATTTACTTTCGAATGGTTTTCATAAAAAAGCACTCTGAATATGTATTCGCTGTGGTGACGCAATACTATCTGATACATTATTGTAAAAGTGGCAGTGAGTGTGCTTTAAACGCGGTGTCACTTATTTTAGTTTAAATTTCAAAAATCATTCAAAATCACTGAAAAGGAACATTGCGTCTTTTTTTAACCCCTGTATAACAAGTAGCTGATTTAAAATTAATTTTGTGACTATAATGCATTTCATCTGTTGCATGTTTATCAATCTTAATTTTATTGTATAGAGAGTGAGCAGTATAAGAATCGTGAGAGATAAATACTGGGGCATTTGTTTCGCAACCAAAATGGTATTTATTTTTGTTTGAATAAAGCATAAACTTAGTTTTAAATGTAAAATATGATTTTACATTTGTAAAATAGCATATGGTAAATGTGTAAAAAAATGGTATATTTTTATTTTGAAATGATTTACATATGGGAGTCAACAGACGTTTACTAGTCGAGTCTCAACACAATCTAACATTATTTGCATATATTTCAAAGTACTGCTTCGAAGGTTCCAAATAAATATTTCGCGACCAAACTGCAGGGCATAAAATAACATATAAAGTAGGCGACACTAGTGTCGCCCAGTGTGAAATTATTGTCGCCCATTGACAGGGAATGGTGCCGGTAATTTTTGAAATAAAAAATCTTTGAATAACAAAAACTCTCTTTGTTCTTCTGATAATATGACTGGCGACAGTCGTTATAGCAGATACTGAGTATAGGCAGGGACAGTGCGATACAGTATGAGGCAAGCTGGGATGGCGGGAAGTGCGGTGTGACCTATGGCCTATGGGAAACATGTCTTTGTTGTGACCTTTGTGTTTCTGCTTGAAAGATTTATTTTCCGACAATCCATCTAGTGATAGGATTCAAATAATATAACAACCGGTTCGCTTGGCGAATGATTTTTGATGCATTAACAATAAGGGAAAATGAAGCATCACACATAGATTATGAAACACTTTACATTAAAATAACAACATAAACTTTGATAATGGGAAAAAAAATCCTGAAACATGTTTTCCTATAAGGACGTAATTTGTTTAATAAATATTAGGCAATCATGAAATCCTGATCAAAATTTCTATCGGAAAATGAAATAAAACCTGATAATACAATAACGATAATGCAAGAATAGCAGAAATTTAAGAAATGTTGAATAAGCATGCTATATAATAAGGGAGTTATCCTAGGCTGCCAATTTAGATCTTCAAATCTTCAAAACTTCAATGTTTCTTGTTAAGATAAATTGGATTCTCACAGTACTGAAGAAGATTTTTTTTTCAAATTAAAGATTATTTTATTAAATGAAACAATTTAGAAAATGTCACAGTGTTATATTTTTAAAATGCTGTTGTGCAGATGCACTTTAAAAAAAGTAAATTAATGTAAATACGATTTCGCATTTGTAGTATTTTAACAACCATTTCGCCGAACACAAATTAACAACTGGTGCGAACCAGCTGAATCCCACCACTGAATCCATCCGCCTTCATCCACTGCATCATGGCCTCAAGACGAACTTATAGAGTTGGGGCCCCACTGTCTTTCGTGGAACACTTATAAAATTTAGCTAAAGCAGTATGGCACAATCTTCCTTTTATGAAAAAACATTGGGAAAACATTGTGAACCATCAACCCGACTCATCAAAAACTGAAAAAGCTTCTGCTCGTGTGTTCCTCAGATTACGGATGAAAGATGGTGAGCAACAACGCAAGACTTGCATAATGTTAGATCTGATGAAGCACTTTGAAAAACTTCAGAAAGATAGTCAAAGGTCTTTCATTACACTACCTGACATAGAATTGTCAAGGAAAATTTTTACGAATGCTTTGACTGTTATCGAAGATGGGTGTTATCCTGTTGGATACGAAGAGCAGTTGATGGACATAAATGAAGATACTAAGTAATTTGAAAGTGACTCGGATGTTGAAGAAAATCCTCGCAGGCGTAAAGTTTGCAACTCATTAGTTTCTACCAAGAGATTTTGGTCTGCAGCGAGAAAAGAAACTGTATTGAGTTGCAAAGAATTTGTTTCTTAAAGATTGGAAGAGGATCAAATGAGCATCTCCAACAGGATAGATGCTTTCATAAAAGCAAGAAGACCAACAGAGGTTGTTAGTGCAGTCCGCCTTGATGTTGAGAACTTTTTTGGTAAAGGCAAAGTTGTCGATTTTACCGATGATGTGGTTGCTTTATACGCGGCTGAAAAACTGCCTCCTCCATCAGATATGACCTCATCAACAGCAAGACTCTATCACTACTTTAAAGCGTCTCAACCCCACTCAGTTTTTAAAAAATTGATACAATCATATGTTTCTTTAACACCTCATAGCGCTGGCCCAGAAAAAGCTGTGTCCATACATACAACGCTTAAATCTAACAAACAGTCGGGACTATCAAGAGAAGCATTAAACTCAAGAATGTTTATTGCTCTTAATGGAATTGGAACAGTTTGCAAGGTTCCTAGAGAACAAAGAAAGAAGGAGAAAGCTTCCAGACAAAGAAATCTATCAAACACAAGAGTTTGTTAAAAAATTCATTGCAATTGATAATAACTTGTTAAAAAAAATTTAACGATTTTAATTATTATTGTAACATTTTAAAACCATTATAAAAATTTAATAAATTTTAACTCATTAAAATATAAAGAACGAATCCATTTCCTTGTTTAATTCCATTATTTCCATAAGAAAGTCCTTTGTATAAAAATTTTAAACTATTATAAATATTTCTGTAGTATTTTGGAAATATTTTACAGTTAGAATTTGATTTTTTTTAAACATGAAGGGTAAAATCGGTTTCCTTGTTTAGTTCCACTCTTTTCAAAATACAGTAATTTCTGAAAGGCTAAAGATATTTAATCACTTTAATTATTGTTCATTTGGCATTTTGGAAACATGTAATAAAATTTAGCATGGTTTTTTTTTTTTATTTAATGTTTTTAAACAGCAAGAGGAAAATCTTTTTGATTAGTTCAACTTTGGGTCTAAAACTATAGTTACGGGAAATTAAAAACAAATATTTAATGATTCAGGTCAAATTTGCTTTTCAATTTGAGAATTTATTCCTTGCTCAAAATACCAAAATGGTAGATGTAATACTTGTTAGGTACAAAAGTCAAGTGTAGAAACAGTAAAAGGTAAGTAGCATTTTAACATAATTTTAGTGATAAATTTCATACATAAATTTTTAATTAGGTACAGAAATTTGGTAGGTTGAATATTAGGTTTGATCTCTATATATGACTAACTTAACAATTGTTAACAATTAGTCTGAACTGTGAATGTAGTCTAACCTAGCTATAAATGAACGGGTTTACGTGATTCAAGAAGACATCATTATTTTCTTATAGGTACAGAAGAAGTAAAATAGACAGAATTAATAAAACATAATTATAGAAATTGATATTTTATTTATTTATTTTGCAGTTATCGGGGGCGGGGGTGAATTTATAGATATTTGCTTGGAACAACAGATCAAACCTATTGTCGCCCAGTGAGAATTCCTTAAAATATGCTCTGCCAATCTGATCCCCAAAGTATCCACGTTGCGAACACAGTCGCCAAATTGTTGCCAAGGTTGATCATTCAATTTTGCCGTTTAATATTGAACATTATCATAGTTTACTACTTTCTAGTGTTTAAATTTTCATTGTCGGATTTTCCTGATATTACTATTAGAGAAATTTTGACAGTATATAGTAAACATATCATGATTTTCTCATTTCAGCATGGTAATAAACATTTAGTAAAATAATTCAGAAGATGGTCATTTCTTTGGAAATATTTCTTCAGAATGTATGTATATTACTACTATATTACGTTTGTTATGATTGATATGAGATGTGAGAGAAGTAATTTCATAAACATTGTTTCAAAATATATTAAGGGGTCATAAGACTTTATTTAAAACTTTCAAAAATTCGATCTTTTCAAAATAAAAATATATTAAATGATAATCATTCTTGAACATTATAAAGCATACCGCATTAAAATTTCCCTATAATTACTCGAGTTATAGCATACAACGTACGAAGCCCTACATGTAAACAGGTTTACAAGTGAAACTTGGAAGTCAGTTTTCTCAAAATGAGGTTTTTGGGCATAACGCGCAGGATTTCTCAAAAACTTTTCAATATATTTTCACGAAATGTTCAGAAAATATATTTTATGTTAGTATGCATAAAGTGAATCTAAATTAAAATTTTTATTATTAAAACAAATAATACTTTTGGTGATTATACTGTTGGAAATTTCAAAATTTTGTATTATCTAAATACAATTTTGTACTAAAAATAAAAATATAACAATGTTTTAAATACAAAGTTATTTAGGTTCAGAGTAATTATTACAATCTCAAGTATAATTAAGCACCAAAATATTTGTTCTAGATGCAAAATTCCTTTTCTGATCCTGCGCGTAAGCTCTCATGCTAATTTTCTGCTTGATAAAAATCTGACAGTTTGAAGCCCCATATAAATATTAATTTTGTATGTTGTATTTTTTTAAATATATGAAATGAAAAATCCTACATTTGTCGAAATTTGATTTTGTTATTATGCTTTAATATATATTATTATGACTATAAAATATATAAGACTCACTTAAATTATGAAAGTGACAAGTGTTTTAGTAATGCCCTTTAAAGAAATAGAATTTATAATCGTGCGTTGTACGTATATATTGAATCATATGAACATCAAAAATAAACAGGAGCATTCATAAATCAAAATAGAGATTTTCTTCTATTATTACTTCCCTTATTTACAAAACCGTTTTTAAAATGGATAATTACATAATACGAAATCAACTTCAGCATTGAAATAATCAAATGTTTTGCAAAGACTAATTATCTATCCCTTTGATAAAAATTTTTATGTTTCGTGAATCAAATATTAATTGTATGTTTCTTTTATAGAACTTTATTTATTTCGAACTGATGAGAAGAATTTCGCTCAGTTTTGTTTTGAGGTATTAATATGCTTGAAAACTAATTTCACTCTGTGATGATGCTTATATTTATGCTTTGTTTCTACTTAAAGCAACATAAAAAGTTCACTTTGTAAATTGTTTGCATGGAAAGTCGTAATGATAAATGTTGATTTTCTTTTATTTTACTAATATATTCTTTTTGTAATTAAGTGACATTTAATAATTATTTTTGAAACAGAAATTCGTTATTTCTGCAAATAGTAAAAAAAAAAAAAATTGGAGACGATGAAAAAACAATTTTTTTATTCTAAAATAATAATATGTGGCTACGTTTCATTTTGTAATTCAAAAGCACCATGATTATGCGTACGTTATTCATCCATGATCCGTATGCATACATGATTTTATATTAAATATTTACTAATATTTTACATGTATCAGAATTTTATAAGATGTTTAAAACAATTGTCTTTATATGCTACTGATTTTAAATTTTAATTATAAGTTGCAATAGTCTATCAATATACACTTTCGTGTTCTTTCATTATAAACTTTAACCTAACATGATCGTCAGATTGAAAATGTTTTTTTAAAGAGTGAGTAAAAATAGGAGATATGACACCACTATGGATAAAATGATTAATGGATTCTGTTTTCAAGCTTTTTTGCCCTTTTTACCGATACGTTAAGAATTTTATTTTTTAAAGAACGAACGCTACTTGTGGATATAAAATAATGTATCGTTTAGTTTTATAACGCATTTTTAAAAAAAATGTTTACATAGTTATTTATCGTTATGAAATGTTGCCTGAAAATATTTTTATACAATAAAAAGATGAAAAAGTTTTTTTTTATGTTCTAATAATATTATTTTTTACTTTTGTTTGTTCATGAATTGTCTCCTCTCCTAAATTTTGCGTTATATTTATTTTCCACGGCAAACTAGAAAATTAAATTTTCTATTTTTTTTTCAGAAACGGTGGAACACGTACATCATTCACAACCGTATACATAAAATTTGTAATATATATACGATATAAATATATAATTTGAATCGTAAAAACAGAAACATAGTGTCCAATTGCCCGTTTTATGTCCAATTTTTTAATTAATTGTCTAAATCTTCTAAGCAATACATTTTATGTTTTCGGGTTGCCTCGCTTTTCGTCTACATTACTACAAATTTTGTTACAGCAATAATTTAAAAACAAAACAAAACAAAATCTGTTAATAACTAAACTAAATTGTTGATGTAATGAAAAAGTTCTCAACTGTACCTAAGGCGCTAAAATCTGAGTGTTTGTTTCATTAATGGGTCAGATAAGATCTGCGAACTGAGTTTGCTCTTAACGTATTCCAATGTTTCAATAACTTTTATTTTATAAAATCTATAAGCGAAACTAATTTAAAACTGTTTATGCCTCGGGAATTATATACCGAAAAGGTTATTCGAGAGTTGTCTAAAACTCTGTGCTAATTTTAATACATAGTTGTGCATAATTGAATAAAAGTTATCTCTAACTGGAAATGTAGTTGTCATAACTCGATTAATATGATTACTAATCAGCACATGATAAAGAAGCTGAAAAGAAGTTGTGATAAATAGAAACACCTGGTTTGTGGTAATTTAACACAAATAACCTTTTATCGATTCTGCACTGTACAATGGGTTCTAGCATTTTACGTATATACTTCCAGAATATATGTATATAATTTGAAATTGAATTAATGTCATGATCAGTTAAAAAATGCTCATATATAGTGAGTTAAAGGGTAGATAACTGATAAGCAACATATGTATTCATATAAAATGATATAGAACAGTATCTATCATTAAAGCTGCAAAAAATATTTCAAAAGATTTTTTTCAGAAAATGTGTATTGAAGAGTGCTTATACAGAAAAAAATGATTAATCATTTATACAATTTTATTCCTGAGAATACACTTAACATGCCTGCAGTTGGTTTTGAGTGTTTTCTTGTATTCTGCTAGAAATGAAAGTTTTTAAGTTACGGTCTTCAACCCGCGCCCCAAGGTTTAGTGGCTGGCCGGCCGAGAGTATTTTAATGGCTTTATTTTTATGAGTTATTTCGAATATTTAGAGCGAAAATTTTTCAGAGCAAAGCAAAATTTTAGAAGCCTCTAGGTAGAGCTAAATCCATAGCTGCCAATTTTTACGCTTTTTTTACACATCAAATACACTTGTTTGTACCACAATATTCAATTACATTAATTAAATGTTGCTTGTTTCTATGTGACACTTACTTAATTTCGTTTACTAAGTAAAATTTCTGGTTCAAAGTATTTTTATAACTTTAATAAACGATTAAAATGCGATTAAATATAACTAGTGTCTTCGTAGATGAAATGTGATGTAGAAATATGAGAAAAGCCGATAAGTACATTTATGTTTTTTCATATGAACACAAAAGCTAGTGAATATATACTATGATAAGTGAATATATACTTTTCTTGCCGCACAAAAACTGAAACTTTATGGATCCGACAGTTCCACCTTATGCTATAAGCACCCTATGACATGCATTCGAGGCTTTCATATTTATCATTGTGGTACAGTAATAAACACAGCAGTTCTACTTTTGCTTTCTTAAATGCTAACCGACTGAATATCCAGTTTCACTGATACTAGTTTAACTAAATGAATATGTGTATGTATATAATGAATGGATATTTATAGAATTTTTGTTGATAAAATTAAATATTGCGTGCAAATATTAATAAATAAATTGTTTCTTTATAAATCAAGTAGGAAATGAGAATTCTATTGTTTCATAGCGCCTATATACAATCAGTTCCTCGTCATGCAGTCTAGGTGTGTTGTGAATACATTTCTTGCCTACGGTGTTTAATTGATTTGTAATAGGGTCCTCGAGCGTGAAAGGTTGAAGATTCCTACTTTAAGTGTTCCAAGTATGACATTAACATTCATAATTATGAAAAATAAAGCTACATAAAAATATGTTAGGTTAATCTCAATGAAAGCAATTTGCAATTCTATTAAATGCAATCTGCTCTTTTAAAATAGTTCCACGTATTTATTCCGCACATTTAAATGAATAAATTTAATTAAAATTATATGAACCTATGAAAGCGCTTTTTAAAAACTATTTAAAATGTATACTTTATTAACTCTTTTGAATGTAGTTGAAAGAAATTATGATTTCGTTTAGTCTGTCTGTCCATTCACTCACAAATTTTCGTACTTATGCAGTACGATGCAAAAGTCAATATACTCAATATATACAAACTTATCCATCAAATATTATAAATGTTTAGCGTTAACTATTACCAAAGGGAGAACGGCACAAACTTTGAACGAATCTTTTTATAATAAATTGATATACATTCATTTGTAATTACTGGCATGAACAGTCGACAAATAAATAAATAAAAACAGCACATACATTTTATTCCCCAATTAAGCAGATGAAAAAACACAGAAATAGCCATTTGGTAAACTCTTATTATTACTATGGTATTGTCTGTAACAAGTATGCATTAAATATATATAAATAAAAATCGTTTAAAATTCCTGGTTGCGGCTGATAATTAGAAGTAATGGAATAACAGTTACTCTAATTAATTAAAAAGTAAAATAAATTACATCAGAGTTGTAATTGTTTTTCGTAAACTCTGAACTTTTTAAAATAGACTGAACTAGAATTTGGAATAAACAAATATATATGGAAGATAAAAATTAACAACAACCTAATACCTGCGATAAGACAAGGGATGTTAAATAATACACTTCTAAATCTCCATGCAAAAATTAAGTAAATAAATTACATACAAAAATAATCCAGAGAAAGAATTGCAAATTAACAAAGAAATTTTATTTACATACTACATATATAAAAATGCAATTAAAAGAAAAAAACATTATGTAAAATTAAATAAAATACAATTCTGCTTTCAAGAGCTTTCAAAGGGAACACATCTGAATTTATATCTACTGATATACGTGACATATGCGTAATAAACAATTAATTTAAACATTTATTCAAATTCAATTTAATACAATCTTTTTCCGACTGCTCACACACTATAATTTTAATAAATATGTTTTGCATACACAAGCTAATACATAAACACTACCGTTATATCCTGGGTTACATCCATTAGTTACCGTCAGGGGAGGATCAACAAGTTCGATGACACAAATTATAGAGCTTTAATTAATTTTTAAATATACTTATTACTGTTAGAAGAATCACAGCTTCGCAATTTACTAATAAGAACATTTTCTGTAGTAATCATATTGGAAAATTAGAAGCATATCAGATTCGAAAAAGAGACAGAGCAGATCTTTTTCTAATATTGTTATTAGAAGCATCCCGCGTAGAAGCTTTTTCGAAGAACATTTTTTACATTCTGTCAACAAGAATATATTTTTTCATAATCATCTATAAGTTCATGAAAGATTTATCTCTATACAGAGAGAAACAGGAAAGGTGGGGCCGAAAAGTCCTCAAAAACAGCGGGCTCTTATTCACTGCGCTTCACACTAATGTATCGCCCTAGCGTAACTCATACTGACCTCAGTGAATCTCCATTGAAAAGTCTGAGACGAGAGAATATATTCTGATTTGCTTAGACCTATACGTGGAATGGATAAACATCTGCCATGATGAGGCAATCTAATTTCTATTAAGGTTGCGTTTTATGAAGGGGCCGTAAATATACACAAATTTACCTGTCTATTGTGGAGTAGAGACACTAAGGGACGGGGATGATAAATTTAAATTTCCAATGTAAAGATGTCAAAGTGTGTAGTTCCACATACTTCTCGTTCTCAGCCGTTTTGCTATGGGCAAATACACATATTTAATGTCTCTATCACAATATTACATAATATAAATAATAGTTTTTTCATTTTTATAATGACATATATATTTAAACAAAAATGCGGTTTTTTCTCACCAGCAAAAGGCTTAGCAGGTTGTCTTCATAGAGTAATCTTATCAAACTTTAAAATTTTCAATATGAACCCCTTATTTTGACATAATGTACGGTATTTTCAGAATTTTGATTTCCCCTAATACAGCAAAAATGCCATTCGGTGAAATAAATTAGAAGATATAAAGACTTAAAGTTTACTTAATGTTAAATTCATTTTTAGTAATTGTAAAACAAACAAAAATGCGTGTAGTTTTTAAAACATGTTACATGTTTGGCCTACCCGGGAACAGTTCCATGTACATCCTTTGAGTAGCCGCTCCATTTCCTTGCGCAATGTCATACATGAAACGCATGTCGGCAAAATCCTTTTGGTGTAACGATGGATGTTGCTCGAAATCCGTGCGGGGAATGACGATTCAAGACAACGAAGCGCTTTCATCCACCGAACTCAACAGCGCCCTCTACTGCACAACACTGGATTTCCGCACCCACTATACGAAATATGCTTATTTAGGTCCCCTTTACCTGCCTTTACATTTCTGACATATAGTTCTGAACCACTCTGTATCTTCTTTACCGTAAAATTGTGAACGAAAACTCGAGTTCGACTTGCAGCGAGACACCCTGTATATATGACTCAATAAGTAGATTACGACCCAGCTTTCCTATAGAAAAATAATGTTTGTTTTAGTGAGCTATGCAACTCCTGAAAGTTTGTACACGTGGTAGTTAATCACCATTTATAATCGTATAAGGACATAACATTATTTAAAATTTATCTAAATCAGAAAAAGTGGATTCAGAAAAAATAGCTTAAGCTTTTCCCGTATATTTTATTTCTTACTTGTAATCTACTTAATGGTCAGAAGAATGAGAAAAGAAAAAAGCCTCTATACTCAAGATTATATTTTGTTATCTATATAGAAATATTTGCCATTCTTGTAAACTTTTACGCTCTTAAGAAAATATATACGAGTTAATCACATTTTTTAGTAGAGTAGTCGTCAAAATTGTTTATTTCCCTAAATGAACTAAATATAAGTTAAATAAATGTTCATAAAATTATGGCCAAAATAAATGGATTTGATAAAAACATAAATTTTTCTCTCAGATTTTCTATCTTGATTTTCATAAAATTATGTCCAAAATAAATGGATTTGAAAAAAAGGATACATTTTTCTCTCAGATTTTCTATCCTAATTCTGATATACTTATTGTTCAAAAGAGTGAAAGGCCACTGTACTCTAGATAAAACTAGACCTAGAGGAGCCAACCCGGGCGTCCCGTGTTACAGAAAGTTAGTGATATCAATTTTTTTGTTGAAAATTCGAATGTTTTTTTACATTTAATTATATTTGTTTTAGATTCCGCACTAACAACGCCAAGAAACATTTTTATATGAAAAATATCAATAAAGGATTTAAAGCGTCAGCACACGCGCAATTTTCCATTACATTACTACACACGCGGGATAAATTTTACCCCAATGGGTTTTCTTGTGTCAATTTCCCCCCGGTTAGATTATAAACAAAAATTTATATTTTGAAAAAAACTGTAAATCAATAAAGGACATAATTTAACTTAAAATAAAAAGTTCTTTTATATTTAAATCAAGAAAAAAAAAAAAAAAAAAAAAAAAAAAAAACATAAAATCTCGCACTAAGATTTTTTTCTGCATATCATTACATACAAAGCTTTTACAATCCAAATTCAGCAATGAAAATATAAAAAAAAAACATAAAAATGATTTATAGAAACTGTATTTGCAACAATTGTTAACGTTTAAAAGAAAAATTGTATTATTACTAGCAAGCTACCCCGGCTACTTATAACGAACTTTTAATCCAACAATATATTGACATTTCATAATTCACTTTTATATTTTAACAGAATAATAAGACTACTATAATTTGTGACTCGTGTTATAGCCAATATACACGCCAGGACACGTCGCCCTTATCATTATCTTTTTACGCATGAAGGTTTTGCTATGGTACTCCATTGTGAAATTTAGTAATTTTTCAAATTCAATAATTAAAAAATGGCATAATCATTAGATTTGAAATTTATATCAAGAAAAATACAATTTTTACCTTTCAAACGCAGTTTGCCTAACAACTTTCTGACAAATACTTTTCGAGCTACTATTTTTTTTCAGTAACTTCAAATGTTTCATTTTCCGAGATTAATCTGTGGCAACAATTAGCGAGGCTGTTCGAGCAGGGGTTGTCACCACCAATTTGCCACCATCACTTTTGAAATCAGTTCGGTAGTTCTAGAGATTCCATAGAAATTGTAATTTAGAATGTTTTTAGAACGCTTTTCGCTCATTTCACCCTTTTAAATTTCGATTTTTTTTATTTTGTTTTTAGAGAACATTTACATCTTATAAGTAACTACAATGCCAAATTTCATATTTCTAGCTCCTTCAGTATAAAAAAAATCGCAATTTTAGAACGTGTTTTGCTCCTGTACCCCCCTGGGGTTAGTAACACCGACATAAAATATATCCTATGTTGAAGTAGGGGTTGTCACCATCAATTTGCCACCATCACTTTTGAAATCGGTTCGGTATTTCTACAGAGTCCATAGAAATTGTAATTTAGAATGTTTTTAGAACGCTTTTCACTCATTTCACCCTTTTAAATTTCGAATTTTTTTTATTTTGTTTTTAGAGAGCATTTACATCTTATAAGTAACTACAATGCCAAATTTCAAATTTCTAGCTCCTTCAGTATAAAAAAAATCGCAATTTTAGAACGTTTTTCGCTCCTGTAACCCCCTGGAGTTAGTGACACCGACATAAAGTATAGCCTATGTTGGAGCAGGGGTTGTCACCATCAATTTGCCACCATCACTTTTGAAATCGATTCGGTAGTTCCAGAGATTCCATAGAAATTGTAATTTAGAATGTTTTTAGAACGCTTTTCACTCATTTCACCCTTTTAAATTTCGTATTTTTTTTATTTTGTTTTTAGAGAGCATTTACATTTTATAAGTAACTAAAATGCCAAATTTCAAATTTCTAGCTCCTTCAGTATAAACAAAATCGCAATTTTAGAAAGTTTTTCGCTCCTGCACCTCCCTGGGGATAGTGGCACACACAAAAAATATATCCTATGTTGGAGCAGTGGTTGTCACCATCCATTTGCCACCATCACTTTTGAAATCGGTTCGGTAGTTCCAGAGATTCCATAGAAATTGTAATTTAGAATATTTTTAGAACGCTTTTCGCTCATTTCACCCTTTTAAATTTCGAATTTTTTTATTTTGTTCTTAGAGAGCATTCACATGTTATAAGTAACTACACCGCCAAATTTCAAATTTCTAGCTCCTTCAGTATAAAAAAGATCTCAATTTTAGAACGTTTTTTGCTCCTGCACCCGCCTGGAGTTAGTGACACCGACATAAAATATAGCCTAAGTTGGAGCAGGGGTTGTTACCATAAATTTGCCACCATCACTTTTGAAATCGGTTCCGTAGTTCTAGAGATTCCATAGAAATTGTAATTTAGAATGTTTTTAGAACGTTTTTCGCTCATTTCACCCTTTTAAATTTCGATTTTTTTTTTGTTCTTACAGAGCATTTACATCTTATAAGTAACTACAACGCCTAATTTCAAATCGGTTCGGTAGTTCTAGAGATTCCATAGAAATTGTAATTTAGAATGTTTTAGAACGCTTTTCGCTCATTTCAGCAGGGGTTGTCACCATCAATTTGCCACCATCACTTTTGAAATCGGTTCGGTAGTTCTAGAGATTACCCCCTACAAACAAAAAACAATCTTTACTCCTTTATAATATTAGTATAGATTTGCACACTATATTTTTTACATAAACATTTGCATTAACATTTTCCTATCATTATGAGTTACGTTATAACACGCGTGGGGTAAATTTCCTCCCACGTGACATTTTTATTACAAAAGAATGAAAAATATTCAACTGGAGGTAAATTCTTTTTTGCCGCATCTTGATATCATTCAGCTTGAAAGGTACTATAAAGCTCAGAATGAACACTGACTATTTTCGCACATTTTTAAGTAGTAGTTGTAAGCTGGGGTAGATTTTATCCCAGCGCGTGTGCTGGTAATATAAAAATACATAAACTGCTGTGGAAACATAATATATTATGCTTTTCAATACATCCACGACATGAAATTTTTTTGGTAGATTGAACTATCTTTTGGTGCTGCTCTTAGCCTGATTAAGGTTGTCTTTTAATTTTCGACACGAGAAAATTGAAATCAACAGTATGGAAAAATTTAAATAAAATATTTCCATATTTTATTTATATTTTATTTTATTTAAATTTTTCCATACTGTTGATTTCAATTTTCTCGTGTCGAAAATTAAAAGATCAGTAGTCGTTTGTGTTGTTCCTCTTCCCCGATGAGGGCTTTAAGTTTAAAGCCGAAACATGTAGGATTTTAGTTCTTTTATGAGTTTAAAACAATTTTTACACTGATTTTAGCAACTAATAAGCACAATTTGTGCAATTTGTGTTTTTAAAATACTAGTTAACAGTGTAGTGTCCAATGGATTCAATTGTGTTTACTTACATTTATCATATTGTCACCCACAATAAGCAAGTGGTAAAATGTTGCCATTCTTAATTTTTAAATAGTTATACATAGGAAAAGTAATAGATTTAGTGATAAAAACGTAACGGAAAAATAGATTGCATTTATACGAGAGTAACAATGTAACGAATGTAAAATTTTATTCGTTCAAAACAATTTGGACAAAAGAATGATAATTTAAATACAGAATTATTAAATTAAACCATACACAGTTTATTTTTCTTAGATACTGCATTTATGAGTGAAATAAAATATTTTATTTGACAAATTTAATAAGATACATATGAAAAAGATAATATGAGCAGTAAAAAACAACGTTTTTATACACATTTCATCGATATTACATAAAAGTTAACGATTAATGTTAAGTTGAAAAAACGAAAATACACGAAATTCGTTAATGCCGCGATCATTGTACCGCACGTATGATCGCTTCGCGAACACGAAACCGAAAAAAAAACATCACTGGATGCAGCAACCTCGTCGTATCGGAATCCCAAGAAATACAAGTAATTCGTTATTACCGCGATCACTGTACAGCACGTATGATCGCTTCGCGAACATGAAACCGTAAAAAACAGCACTAGATACAGCACCCTGTCGTATCGGAATCCCAAAAAATACACGAAATTCTTTAATGCCGCGATCACAGTACCGCACGTATGATCGCTTCGCGAACATGAAACCGAAAAAAACATCACTTTATACAGCAACCTCGTCGTATCGGAATCCCCAAAAATATACGAAATTCGTTAATGCCGCAATCGCTGTACCGCATGTATGATCGCTTCTCGAACATGAAACCGAAAAAAAAAAACATCACTGGATACAGCAACCTCGTCGTATCGGAATCACCAAAAATACACGAAATTCGTTAATGCCGCGATCACTGTACCGCACGTATGATCGCTTCGCGAACATGAAACTGAAAAAAAAACATCACTGGATACAGCAACCTCGTCGCATCGGAATCCCCAAAAATACACGAAATTCGTTAATGCCGCGATCACTGTACCGCACGTATGATGGCTTCGCGAACATGAAACCGAAAAAAAAACATCACTGGATACATCAACCTCGTCGTATCGGAATCCCCAAAAATACACGAAATTCGTTAATGCCGCGATCACTGTACCACACGTATGATCGATTCACGAACATGAAACCGAATAAAAAAAACATCACTGGATACAGCAACCTCGTCGTATCGGAATCCCCAAAAATATACGAAATTTGTTTATGCCGAGATCACTGTACCACACGTATGATCGGTTCGCGAACATGAAACCGAAAAAAGACATCTCTGGATGCAGCAACCTCGTTGTATAGCGGTCACAAAAAATACACAAAATTTGTAAATGCGGCGATCACTATACCGCATGTATGATCGCTTCGTGAACATGAGACTTCCATAAAAACTGCAGACAATTAATTTTTATACTGTTCTAAAGTAACAAGAGTAACCACTCACAAACATAAAAAAAAAGAAGAAAAAATCGAGCTTTAAATAAACAAGCAGATGATAACATTTTTTCAATGCTTTTTTTCTTTTAATATTATGACATATCCATTTAATGACGTAAGTGTTATTTAATTATATTAAAAAAAATGTTTTAAACAAATAATAAATCATTAAACATCATTAAAATACAAATAAACATTGAATAAAGAATCACTTGATGACGTAACAAATACGTCATACGTAACAAACGCGTCATCACAAAAAATATCAAAATCTCAGCCTTTCTAACAATAAAAGAGCTACATCAGGCTGACTATCGTCGATTTGACAAGATTTCGCCAAATGGTGCCCTCAAATAGGAACCAACCAACATTTATTATATATAGAATAAAATAAGATTTCTTTTTTTTTCCTCAAAAAAAAAAAAAAAAAAAAAAAAAAAAAAAAAAAAAAAAGTCATATAATACAAGTACAACGTTGAGCAGCTAATTTTGAAAGTGGTGCAATTACATTTTGTTAATGCTAGATATTGAATGGTTTGCATTTGAATTGATTTAAAAATATTTTACGACTGATTTTAAACCCAGAAAAAATATTTTATATTATTTGTGGTCATATTTTAAGTAAATTTACTAGGCAATAATAGTTATGCGTGTTGCGTGTTAGATGAAAATAATTATGGTTTTGGTATGCGCCACTGTACTTACCCCACTTTCAAAAGAAATAATTTGTTGAGAACATTGATTTTATATAAATGGAAAATACTTTTAATTAAAAAATTTGAATATTTTATCGTATTTACTTATTTATTTTATTTTAGTTGTTTTATTCTTCGTTACAAAAGTTACAATAGAACAAAAAAAAATAATTTTATAGACAAAAAGTGAAAAAATAAGAAATAAAAACCCAGCTATTAGTTGTATAATTATACATTACTAGCCGCCACTGGCGACCAGTTTGGTCTCCCTTAAATGTATGTTAAACATTGCAACACGTTACATTTATTCATAATTTAATTTTCCCTTAATCCTTCGCCAAATCGGAAGATTCTAATAGACAAATCATGAACTTTTGCGACCATGGTAGCATTTCGCATATTTTTTGGGCACAAATGTCACATACGCACGTTGGCGCGATTCCCCCCCCCCTCCCCCGCCAATTTGGCGAAAACTTTGTTATGGAAATTGTTGTTTATTTACTTTTATTTTTTATTTTAATTCTATAAATTATTTTTGATATATATATCAATATTTATTTACAACAAACTATCATTTATTTATTTTTATTCTTTTTTTTAATTATGAGTATTTTTGTTAGCCGGGAGCAGATGATAATTCGCCAAATATCGTTCCCATCACCGTCATTCATACTACAATTAATTTAATTTTAAATTATAAACCTGTCACTCATTTCATTTAAAATACTTAACTTTAATCTAAAATGCTTATATTACATAAATTTAAAATACTTCACACTTTTCATTTAAAAGAGAAAATAAATAAATAAATAAGAAATAATATCATAAATCAAAACATTTGATTTCAAAATCAAAGTATCATTTCTAATTTGTACACGCGATAAATAAAAGCTGTATTAGCGATTTTAAAAATGCTAAAAATCTGATTCATTAAATATTATTACATGAGTTCAATTTACGTCAAGAAAAGGTCCGAAAGTTGAGTTGTATAGCACATAATTATGGTAAACTTTGATTGTCTCACTGGTGCGAATTATTTTTTTGACGCGAGGCAGCGGTCCAAAAATTCATTCGCGGAGAACTTGCTTTGCGAATGATTACCTCCATGATTTAATATTTTAAATGTTCACAACGAATCAATCTTTTTTTGTTTACTTTTATGAATAGAGAATTTGAACTGCGAATCTTTCGACTGAAGTTATTGCAGAATATATACATAATTGAACGCAAGTCATCTCTCAAATATTAATTTATTTTGAACGATCTTTCTTAAAATGTAACTTTTATGCAGTTTATTCGAAAAAATAATTTTGAATAAAAATGGCCGCTTGGCATATGAAAAAGCGATGCGGCATCCCGGAACTGTTGAGGACAGTCACATGACTTACAGTTTTATTATAGAGATTATAAAACAATGTTTCACCAATGTTGACAATTCACTATAATTTTAGTAGAACTGCTAAATTGTGCCTGCCAATAGTATGCAACAAATAATTATTTTTAAAGTAGACATGCCTCACTTTCAAAGTTAACGCATTTGTAACATCATTGACCAAATAAATTATGAGTAACATACTCCAGCTGAAATTAGAAAATATTTCTGGTGAAGTGATTGAAAAAATTATTTTTTATGTTAATTTGTAATAAAATGCAGCTTGAATTATTATTATTTTTTTCAATAATGGATTTGCCTCACTTTTAAAATTAACAGCTTAATTGCTACGCCTACTTCCTATTAGATTAATGTAATTCCTTGTAATTCTAATACAAAATATCTCCTTTCAAAGCATATCTATCCTATAATTTCTATATCTTTGTTAACGATTTCCTATTTTTCGAAGGAAAATATGAAACTGTTATATTGAAAAATGATCAGACGCTTTAAATTGGACGTTGTAAACAAAGGTAATTTACAGTTGATGGTTTTAAAGATTACAAGCAACAAAAACATCAATTTTGAAAAAAAAGACGTATGTTTAAATTTAATCTTAAATACACTTAATTTATTTTGCAACAGGTGGATAAAGATAAATTGTTTAACTAAAGAATTAAGCTTATGTTTTCATGATTCTTAAAGTTTTATAAATAAATGAAATGTTCGATATACCGTTCTCTGTTTGTTTAAATGCAGTATAAAGGACTAAATATG
Organism: Maratus michaelseni; assembly: GCA_963931845.1. Lineage (NCBI taxonomy): Eukaryota > Metazoa > Arthropoda > Arachnida > Araneae > Salticidae > Maratus > Maratus michaelseni. The sequence goes on from OZ007594.1 coordinate 177,077,363, forward strand.
ACACTAATCATTTCCATGAAATCTATGATTCAGTATTAAAAATAACATTCGTCATAAAAAAGTTTGACAATGTGATTAGTAACAAAATAACTTCAATTTTCAATGACATAAGATTGTTTCTAGATTTTTTTAAACCTCATATTAATGTTTGTAAATATGTAATTTAAATTATGAGGTGGATCTTTGAAGCATCTTGGATCATTTCGACGAAATGATTACCATGGTATCTAAAATCGTATGAAAATAGTGGATTTTGACTAATTAAAATTAGTATGTTTCCAGTTTTAGAAATATCTATTGAGTCACAGGGATAGATGTGATATCAAAGAGTAGAATTATCGTCGTATTTTAACAGCATCTCAAACATAAGCAAAATAGAGGTGAAAACTCAACATTTTCAGTATATTTCTTGCAAAAAGTGAAAATTATAAATGTATATTAGACAAATATTAATTAAATATTAATATTATAAATATTAATTAGATACTAATATTATAACTATAAATTTATAATACAAATATTAATAATATAAGGATATATAAATATTAATTAGACAACATTAATTTAAAAAGGATGTTTTATGTTTTAAGGTTATTTCACTAACTAACATGTATTCTTGTATTATTATAAAAACTATTAAATCTGTTTTGGTTCTCCAGAAATATAAATATTTGTATAATATTATAAATATTAATTAGATATTAATATTAATTATAAATATTACTATTAATTATAAATTTTAATAATATAGATGTAATAATGTAAATATACATATATTATTAATAATATAAAATTAATAATATAAATATTAATAACATAATGATATATATATAAATTACACAACATTAATTTGCAAGATTGTTTATGTTTTACTGTTATTTTACTAAATAAGTATTCTTGTATCATTATAAAAACCATCAAAATTGTTTTGGTTTCACATTCTCCAGAAATATAAATATTTGTATAATAACAACCACTTATTGGCCTGAATATAAGCATGTTATAGTACTAGAACAACACAATAATTCACAAAGGGTATCAGGTATAATATTTTTTATAGTTATGTGTGATATATTCTAAAAAGACATTGAAGCACCAGACAGTGAACCAATTAATTAAGGGCTTTTTATTTTTTATTTTATTTTTTTATTTTATTATTTTATTTATTGTTTCTATTTTATTTTTCTATTTTTTTATTATATAGTCTCTTTTTATCTTTTGATCTTTTACAGTTTTATGATTTTAGATATGTTATTTTTCTAATTACAGACAATATATCGATATATATATTTTAAGAAAGGCTCTCCCATATATATATAACTAAATTTAACCTCCAGAAACAATATTTCGTATAGCTGTTTGAATGTAAAATTAATTAAAATTTTCTTTTTCAAATTCAACAAAGATGAAAAAACATTAATTAAAATGTAGTAATACTATAGATATACATTGGTTCTCGTTGACGACTTTTATAGTTTAAAAAAATAAAAAAACATATTTTCTTTTATCAGTCTATGCAGTGTTAACAACGTACTTCGTTAAAAACTAGTATTTTCACTATTACCTTAATAAGATTATTGGATAGATAACAAATTCTAAAGCTAAAAAAAAAAAAAAAAAAAAAAAATCTTTGTCACCTTTACATTTTTACGAAATCGATATTTCACTAACAATATTTCTTATAAAAATTTCCTTTTTCTTGTACCTATAAGAAGTCAATGTTTACTTTTTATATACTGATTCAGATAAACGCGTTTGCATTAAAATATAAAGAAAAAGTATTGATGCCTGAAACAAAATTTCAGTATTTAATAAAAATTTTAAAAACTTTTGTATTTTAAACTTAAACTTACATCTATTTTTAAAAAGGAAATTTTAAAAACTGTTATCTTTCTTGAAAACTGTTTAACTTTTTTCGTATTTCTCATTTATTTATATTTTATCAAAACTGCACCTTCGATTACGAGGGTGGAGCAAATAAAAATGACTTTAATTTAAACATCAATAGAAATTTTTTTATACTTGATTTCATGACAATTATAATAGTTTGTTTATAGTCTAAAAATTTGTTAAAAATCGTTTTATTCTTCATAGATTCATTTATTTACTCGCTAGTATTATGAATAAACGCAAAGTACACTATGATATCAAATGTATCCAGAAAGTTTCGAGTTTAGACGTTTAGTCGAAAATAGAAAGTGAAATAGTTGGCAAAGTGTTTTTCAACTTTTCATATGTAAATAATATATTTGACCACATATTTTTCGGTAAAGATGTAGGCACGAGGACAATTTGGGGAGCAACAAAAAATATATACATAAATTAAATCAGTAATAACTGTATCATAAAAAAAAACTTAAAAAATCTATTGCTGGGTTTAGAGTATTAAAAATTTTCTAGAAGGAAAGAGAGAAAAATTATAAACTTAATTCTTTCAACAAGTACACACGGAGGAATCTGTTGAAGCAGATAGTCGGTGCCCGCATACGCTGAACTTTAAAAATAGAGACGATTGTTCCTTATATTTGCTCCGATATATATTTATTTAGTCTAGAATATCTTTAAATTTAATTAACTTGAGATATAATCTTTAGATATCATAATCTGATAATGTATAACATTTAACATTGCATATAGGTTATAATTTTATTCTATGTCGACTACATTTAATTAGTTGTATTTTTTTATGTATGTACCCTGTCATTTTTCACTACAAAGGATATGAGCGTAAGTGCCAATGAGTGATGAGCCAGACTGAAAAAAAATGAATATATTAATATTTAATAAAATACGAGCATTTGTCTGAAACAATTTCAGCTGCGCATGCGCGAATGATAATACAATGTTTCTTCCCTAATTTGGTATTTAACTATATAGGGTAACTACTAGAAAATGACTAGTCATATAACGCGAAATGATAGGAAGTAATCGGAGATGAATTCAGTTATATTTCAGTTACTTTCAAAAAATGACTGGCCGATAAGTGATTTTTTTTTTTTAAATTATCATTTTCATCATAAATTACTTTATAATTACAATGTATTACATAAGATGTATTAATGCTCTAAATTCACATAGATACTTTTAAATAAAGAATACATCGCGTTTATTGTTTTAATTGACAAATACTTTACACTGTGTACATAAACTTGTTAAAAATTCCTTATCATAAAGTTTCTCTTCGAATTCAAACACAATTGAAATGCAGCTCACTAAACTGTCAATAACTATCTAAATGATTTAAGATATTTACCTGACTTTTTTTATATACATTGCACTACATAGTTGACTATCAAATTACGAAAGAAAATTTGTCTTATCATTCTTGTATAGGCAGTAAAAAAGATTACACACAAATGCTCATTTGTTATGAAATATATAATCTATTTATTCTTATTTCCTAGTATAATGTTTTTATTGCATCTTGTCAAGTTTACTGAAAATGAGATTAAATTTGTTTGAAATGCTTGCATGTTATAAACAAAAGAACATGCAGATTTTGTTTTTAATTTTTAGAAGTTAAGTTTATATTTTTATCAATATATATGCTATTCTTACGCAAATCCCTATGAATATCATACTGTGGCTATATAAATATTTGTTACAACGGTAGGTAATTTCAAACGTTTTATGATAGAGGGTGATTGCAGTTTTAATATTTAATATTTAATTATTTTCGGTCTCAAATTGCCCTCCTGACAAAATATCAGGTCAAATACGATCTTTATATCAACGAATTACAAAAATAATATGTCAAATATTTCTGTATATTTTAGAGAAAGCGTCTAAAATTGGAACAGCCCGGATACTTTTCACCAAATAGCTTACAGTAGGACGAAAATAAAAGAACAAGCCTTTTAATCACTAAATAGTCGCAGAAAAATAAGAATCTAGGTCATTGGATTATGTTATCTTTCAATTTAGGTTTAAAATAATCAATTTTCATACTAAAATTATATACAATTTCGAAATTTGCTTTGAGAACGCCTTATTTTAACATGATATTTGCATTTTTGAAAAATTTTACCGTACAACACTAAACAGAAATTCGTTTGGTCAAGTATTCTAGGAATTATGCCGGTTTAAAATTTAAGACTCTTAATGTTAAATTTATTTTTTATCGTTCCAAAACAGGTTGCAATGCGGGTAGTTTTTTAAACATAACTCAAAAGTTACTTCGCGAAGTAAGCATTACTTTTGCTGTCGCATACTTCAAGTTAATAGAAATTTATTTATGTTACATATTCAGAGGTTGCAATTCATATTTTTTAAATATGGATTTTGATAAATATATTATTTGAATTTATTATTTAAAAAAATGAATTGTAACATTTAAAATAAATAACGTAAATAAACTTATAGAAATTTCGTTTATGCGAATCCAACATTACAGCTCATACGTCAATTGCTTTTTAAGTTATGCGTAAAATAGTACCGGCATTGGAATCTGTTTTGTAACGATTAAAATTCTTTTCAACATTAGGAGTTCCAAAATTTAAACCGGCATCATTCTAAACTGAATGACATTCCGTATGGTATTCCATTTCACAATTCTCCGAAGATGCGAAATAGGATGCCAAAATCTATTGTTCCTTTTGAATATTTCAAAGATTGGTACAATTTCAGTATGAAGACTATCACCTAGTCAATATATCTTTTTAATCATAAATTAAAAGGAAATATATTTGCCTATCGAACAACTAATTTTGTTTTTCCTACAACAATTTGGTGAAATGTATGAGGTGTTCTTTTTTTTCTTATTTTTTTTCTTTTGGCCGAATGTACATAGTAATAGAGACATGCAGAAAATATAACTAAAACACTTCCAACAAATGAAAATATCCAACCTGGCACATTTGGCACATATTGGATGTCGTTTCGGAAATAATACCCTTTAGAGGTATCGACTATCAAAATGGCACAAGTTGTTTAAAAATGACAGTGAAGGAGGTGAAAGAAGGCATTCTGATATGAGGTACCGCAAAAAAGGTGAAGCCGCTCCACTGAAACAAGAAACTAGAAAATATTTCAATAACAATTTTTGAGATTTACGGATAGTTTGGCCGTCTATTTTCGTCATGAATGACGTACATATAATGCAGTATAGTAATGATAATGTTGGAGAAGATTAAAGATGCACATATGTCCAAAAAATGCTTCATTCCGATACGAATGTCCATCTTTTTGGGAACAATGCAGTACAGCAAACACCCGGTCTAAAGAAACAAAAAAATTCACTATAACTCACTTGGTCACACGTTCCTAAAGGTGCAATCGCACGTACTATCTGGGCATTTGAAATACCAGATAATAAATATTAACCTCATCCGAGAAATTAACTTACAGAAAAACCACTTTTTCATTTCCTCTTGCAAAGGGGAAAGATGGAAAGACAGTGATAAAGAAAAGAAATAGCTTCTAAGTAATCAACATTTCTTTCAACGCATAATGAATAGCAAAGTAATATTTATTACCACTCAACTTCAAATAAATGTTCAAAAGCTTTTTTAAATTGATGAACTATTATTATATGAAATAGATTAAAGACATTAGAACAATAATTATAGGAGCAAATGGAACTTTATTATTCCATTTACGTTCTTACGCTCAAACCTCGCAATATGTGTAATTTCCTCTGACGTAAGAATGATGTAATGATAAACTCTAAACTCTTTATTATGACTTTAATTCTTCAGTCCTGAATCAAAATGTAAACGCGTAAACACGTAGAGCGAATAAGCTCAAAGATGCCAACAAATCGTATATAACTTTATAATCTAAACCTAAATATGTATGTAACATGTAATTGTCTTTATTATCCGCGTAATTAAATAATCAAGAATGTGTTTTAAAAGAAGTTTAATTATTTGCAGTCAAAGCCTAATTAAATAATTAGTTTTTCCGTGTGATAGTGATGTTAAAAACAACAGTGATGTGTTCTGTACGATCAATTTACTAACATCTTGGATTAACTACAATTGGATTATATTCCGAAGTAAGATGCACCTTCAGAAAAGGTAAGAGAATTTTATCTTCTCCTTTTTAATCTTCTTGAGACATTTTCGCGTTTGAACGAACCCCTCCTTCAAAGATTATGAGACTGAAAATTTGTCTCAGAAGGAAGGTGTGATTTCAAAACTTAAAAACTGAAACTATTTACAAAGCATATAGAAATCAATTAGAACTAGTTCGAAAGAACGAAAATAAATATAAGCATCTTTCTAGTACTAATTAAATAAAACTTAATAAAAAACAATAAAGAAAAATCAATCGATGAAATGGCGTTCTCAAAAGAAACACAGATAATTGAAAAATTAAATCCAAATAATTATTCCATATGGAAATTCAAGGTCCAAATGTTACTAATAAAAGAAGATTTATCTGAATTCATAACAGAAGAACCGTCAAACCCAATAACACCTGATTGGCAAAAGAAGGACAAGAAAGCAAGGGCGTTATAAATTTAAGTCTTGAGGACTCTCAAATCGTCCATATAAGAAATTTAAACACGTCAAAACAAACGTGAGACACGTTAAAGAACATTCATGAAAGAGCGAATCTTTCAAGCAAACTTTACTTACTTAAAAATATATATGGAGCCAAATTACAAGAAAACGGTAACATGCAACGTCACATAACACATATTCTTGAAACCATCGACAAACTCTCCGCAATTGGAGAAAATATTAGTGACTCGCACATTTCAGCACTATTACTGTGCTCACTTCCACCTAGTTACAACACACTAATAACGGCTCTGGAAACCAGACCGGAAAATGAATTAACACCAGAATATATAAAAAATAAACTTGTTGACGAATATAATAAACGAGTAGAAAACTCGGAACAAACCGAAAATTCGGCAAAAGCGTTTAAAACACAGAAAAATTTCGTAAGTAATGATTACAAAAATTATAATAAATATTGCATGTACTGTAAGCAAAATAATCATAACTATGCTGGCACTTAAAAAACAGAAATTCACAAAAAGCTACACCGAATAAACAATCATTTAAACCAAAAAAGTTTACATCGTCGCTCTGCTTCGAAAACTCAATCGGTGATAGTGAAAATGATAGGTACGAAACGAAAGAAAAAATAAATAAAAACGTACAAATAAATCATAACAAAAATCAAGATGCAGCATTTATAATCGAAAAGCCCGGAAAACCAACCTGGATTATTGTTCCGCAGCATCTTCCCATATTGCGAACAGCAAAGAAATATTTACTGAAATAAACAACACCGAACAAACATCCGTAATAATCGCGATCGGAAACACGTTCATTTCCCACGGATCCGGTGAAGTTATGATTACAACAAAAACATCAAACGGGGACTCAAATAAAATAAAATTAAAAAACGTGTTATATGTTCCAGATTTGGAAACAAACTTAATTTCTGTGAGTAAAGCAACTCAACACGGTTACAAATTAATATTTGAAAACGAAAAATGCATGCTATCCTGTAACGGCAAAACGTATCTGGAAGTGAAAAAGAAAAATAATTTATATGAGGTAATTCTCTCAGATAAAGATACCCCAAACACTGCAAATATCGCAAACGACTGCAAAAATAAAGAATGTCTAGAACTTTGGCACAAACGCCTAGGTCATAGGAATTACGAAAGTATAAAACAAATGATGAAAAACAACTTGGCCAATGGAATAAAAATAAACAACTGCAGTCATACTACACACTGTGAAACATGCATCAAGACAAAAACTACTGATGCACCATATCCGAAATTATCTGAAAATAAAACGACACAGGTACTCGACCTGATACATACAGACGTCTGTGGACCGATAAGAACAACCTCTTTAGGGGGAAAAGGGTATTTCGTCACTTTTATTGACGACCACTCTAGATTTACTGTAATTTATTTACTATCTCACAAAGATGAGGTCTCAGACAAAATAAAGGACTATACACAAATGGTTCACACACAATTCGGGAGATATCCCAAAGCATTCAGATCGGATAACGGGGGCGAATATATAGGCAAAAATACGGAGGACTTTCTTAGAAAAAGAGGTATAAAACACCAATTTACTGTTCCACACTGCCCGAGCCAGAACGGAATTGCTGAAAGAAAGTATAGGAGCTTGATAGGAATGACCCGAGCTATGCTCTCAGAAGCTGGGTTACCCCACAGATTCTGGGGTGAAGCAATAAATACAGCAACACATCTCCAAAACAGACTACCAACAAAGACTACAAATAAAACTCCGTACGAAATTTGGTTCAAGAGAAAACCAAACTTACATTACCTTCGAGTATTTGGCTGTAAAGCTTATATATACATAAACAAGATACATAGTGGAAAATTAGATAACACAGCCAGGGAAGGAATATTTATGGGATATGATAACCACACAAAGGGATATAGAGTATTTACTAAAAATAATGAAATCATAATCGGGAGAACTATAAAATTCTTAGAGAATAACACACACATTCTGAATGAAGAAAATAATGAATCAGAATGCCTGCTTGATAAAAAAAAATATTGAAACGGAAATAAACAATACAGATTAAACGCAAGCAGAACCCGATCAAAATAATCCTACATTAAGAATGTCAAAAAGGACAAACAGGGGAGTTCCACCTAATAGATATACATCCGACAGTTATATCTGTATATTAAAAAATGAAATAATCGAACCGAAAAATTGGAAAAAAATCATCGAAATAAAAAATCCTAGTGAAAAAGAAAATTGGCTCAAAGCCACAGATGCGAAAATAGAAGCGCTGATGAAAAATAAAACATGGAAACTGGTAGAACCTCCACCAAAAAGAAAAATAATAGGATTAAAATGGATCTTTAAAAGAAAAGTCGATAGCTCAGAAAAATCCTCCATATATAAAGCAATATTAGTTGCTAAAGGATTTAGCCAAAACATTTGGTGAAGATTATGATGAAACATTTGCACCAGTAGTGCAACACACCACCATTCGTGCATTTTTAACCGCAGGCGCTTATAAAAACTTGATGTACACCATATTGACATAAATGCGGCATTCCTTCATGGAAATTTACAAGAGGAAATTTGCATGCAACAACCAGAGGATTACATAGAAACAAACTCTAATTATAAAGTTTGTAAACTAAATAAGACCATATATGGTCTCAAACAGGCAGCAAGAGCCTAACACCTAAAGATAGAAAATTCATTAAAAGCACTTAATTTCACGCAAAGCACAGCCGATACATGCTTATTCATAAGAAAAGAAAAAGATAATTTCACATACGTAATAATCTACGTCGACGATATACTTATAGCAAGTAAACCGGAAATAATAAAAGAAATCGCAAAAACACTAAACGAAGAATATGAATTGAAAAACTTAGGACAAATAAAGAAATATTTAGGAACCGAAATAGAAAAAATACCGGGCGGTTACGCACTAAACCATAAATCAAAAATTGAAGAATTAGCTAAGAAATTTAATCTTGAAAATGCAAAACCATACGGAACACCAATGGAACCCGGTTTTAATAAAATAGAAGATGACGAAAATTTGTTACCAAACAACACAGAATACCGTAAAGCTATAGGATCACTTCTTTACATCGCGACAGTTACTAGACCAGACATATCAGCACCAGTCAACATCCTTAGTAGACGTAATGAAGAACCGCGAAACAAGGACTGGAATGCAGTGAAGGGAATAATCAAATATTTACACTGTAAGAAAAATTTAAATTTAGTTTTAAATACAAAAAAGAAACCAAAATTAGAAGTTTACACCGACTCCGATTGGGCGGGAGATACAAAAACGAGAAAATCAACTTCTGGCAGTATTTACATGTTGGAAGACAATCCAATACAGTGGATCACAAAAAGGCAGACATGCATCGCCTTATCATCTGCTGAAGCAGAATATATATCTGCAGCAAACGCTTGTCAAGAAACTTTATGGCTAATCAAATTATTAGAAGCTTTAGGATTAACTCAAGAAAAACCAATTATAATGCATGAAGGCAACCAAAGCTGCATAAAGATGATACACAACGAAAAGTTTGGTAAGCGTACCCAACACATTGACGTCAAATTCCATGCCATAAAACAGCTTAAAGAAGAAGGTAATAGAATTAAAATATTGTCCTACAGATCAGATGATAGCAGACGCGTTAACCAAGCCCATACCCAAGCCTGCACTGGAAAGACATAGAAATTCAATGAAACTATTTATGATCAATTCCTCGGAGGAGCTTAAGGGGGAATGTTATAAATATTAACCTCATCCGAGAAATTAACTTACAGAAAAACCACTTTTTCATTTCCTCTTGCAAAGGGGAAAGATGGAAAGACCTTGATAAAGAAAAGAAATAGCTTCTAAGTAATCAACATTTCTTTCAACGCATAATGAATAGCAAAGTAATATTTATGACCACTCAACTTCAAATAAATGTTCAAAAGCTTTTTTAAATTGATGAACTATTATTATATAAAATAGATTAAAGACATTAGAACATTAATTATAGCAGCAAATGAAACTTTATTATTCCAATTATGTTCTTACGCTCAAACCTCGCAATATGTGTAATTTCCTCTGACATAAGAATGATGTAATGATAAACTCTGAACTCTTTATTATGACTTTAATTCTTCAGTCCTGAATCAAAATGTAAACGCGTAAACACGTAGAGCGAATAAGCTCAAAGATGTCAACAAATTGTATATTACTTTATAATCTAAACCTAAATATGTATGTAACATGTAATTGTCTTTATTATCCGCGTAATTAAATAATCAGGAATGTGTTTTAAAAGAAGTTTAATTATTTGCAGTCAAAGCCAAATTAAATAATTAGTTTTTCAGTGTGATAGTGATGTTAAAAACAACAGTGATGTGTTCTCTGCGATTAATTTACTAACACCTTGGATTAACTACAATTGGATTATATTCAGAAGTAAGATGCACCTTCAGAAAAGGTAAGATAATTTTATCTTATCCTTTTTAATCTTCTTGAGACATTATCGCGTTTGAACGAACCCCTCCTTCAGATATCTACTAATGAACAGGTTTTTTCAAGATGACAAGATCGAAAACGCACCGTGCGGTACATTACCTCTTGCAAATTTGGCAGTAATGAACATATTTTTTTTGTAGGTCTAATAATAGATATGAACTCGAATTCTACCAGTCAGAACATTCTGAAAATGGTTGTTTTCAGTTCTTGGACTTTGCGTTACTTTTAAAAACAGATAACAGCAATTTTCGGCAAAATATTCGACTTACTGCTTACAATCGTAATTTTTTTCCGTCTTGAAACAACTCTACTTGCAGCGCGAAAGTGCAGCTCCCAGTAAGTAAGAAGTAATAGAGTTTATTTCAGGTGATTGAAACTTTATAGTCCGAAATTATCTTCTGACGAACGTGTATTTGGATCCCTTAAAAAAGCGTTAGAAGGAGCAAGATTTTCAACAGATAAAGAAATCAAAGTATTTTTAGGCAGTATGCTTCTTACATTATCTACTTCTTTTTGTAATAGAAGAATAAACAAATTCTTAATATTCTGAAGAACATGTGTAAATGTAAATTTAAAAAAAATATCGTAAAAATTTGACTACCTATATTTTTGATAAATAATGTTTCTAAAAAAATTATTTAAAAAAGTTGGAAATTGTACGTTAAACGTGACAAATGAGGTTTCGTTCGTACTATAGCTAATCGATCTTGAGGATTTTTAATTCTGTGAAATGAGTTACATCGTCTGCAGATTAATTTCAGTAATAAAATAAGTATCTCGGTTGCTTAACGTTTAAAGCTCGGAAGCTCCTATAACAAGAATGCACCGATTAAAAAAAAATTCAAATTTCTTAATAAATGTTTTTATTAATATTTTCTAAAGTTTTGATTCGATTTTAATAAAATTTGAAATGTCTCGACAAAATTCTGCAAAGATAATCTATCTAAAATTTCAAATCATTCGGTTGGGTAGTTTTTGCGTTGTTATATGCGGACGGACGGACAGACAGACGGACGGACCAGACGACGACAATAGGTGCTACGTATTTATATAATGACGAACGCACCTAAAAAAGTGTCCTTTACATCTGTTTCACCCTTGTAAAATCTCATTGTCGCAGATGAATGGATAAAAACATTGTATATGAATTATTAAATTATTTCACTGTTAAAATATTTCAATCAATAGCCATAAAGGTAGTTTAAAAAAATTACTCAACATATAAAAACCATGTTTAAACGATTGTATACGGACCACAAAAGATCTTTTTTATATTTAATAAAAATATAGGAACCTTACAAAAGAAGTTAAAAGTTGGAATGAAATGACTATGAATGAAACTACACATAACATATTACTGAGCAATGTCTTTCACGAATTGTGTTTATCTGCCAAACCAGATGTTATTTTCTTAACCGGGAACAAAAGACCCAGTCAGATATAAAATAGTTTCTCTCTTTTGCTTGTTTTTTCAATTCTACGAATGAAAAGGAAACATTATTGGTACGTTAGAGAACAAAGAAAATTTTTCATGCTTTAGTCAAAATGTTACTGTGGTACTGTGGAATTATTTCAATACTTTTATTTTTTATTAAGTTACATTATGTTTTTGTGATGGATAGTTAAGATTTGTGAAGAAGGTAGTTTTATATATAATGAAGGTCTTTATTCTGAAATGTTAACAATGATTTGAGATCTTAAACTGTGAAAATTTTTTTCACTTTTTTCAACATTCAGAAAATAGTGATTCATTGTCCATTTTTCAAGAAGTGGCTTTAAGTATAAAAAATTGGAAATTATACGTCAAAAGTGACAAATGAGATGCGTTCGTACTATAACTAGTTTTATATATAATCAGGTATTGTTGCAATAGCTACAAACAATTAGTTACTGTCCCGTTACAATAAAATTTTACTATGGCCAAATATCCAATACAAGACAATGTAAAAATATCATCGTATTATTTCAGTGAAATGAATTATATCGTCGGTACCTAACGTAACATAATTTCGCTAAACTTTGATTGGCTTGTAATGAAAGCTCTTGTCAAATTACTTGTATAGCAAGCAACACATATTTTTATACAAAATATAGTACATTTCTTCCTCTTCTCAAAATAATTGTTTGTAAGTAAAGGTTTGCGATTTAAATTCTGCCATATTTATCGGCTCGGGTAAGCACAAGACTTCGTTATAGTGTTTGCCGTATAATGAGTTTATAGGCGTGAAACCTACGGGTGTCTGTAAAAATGATTATCCTTTTCATGATTTGTGCACTCAAAATGCACAAGACCCCGTTATAAGAATAGCTGTATCACTGATATATGGCTAAAAGCACACAGGACCACGTTATTTTGATCACCGTATTTACAATTTATGGACGTGAAACCACAGTGCCCATTTTCAGTGATCGCTATGTACTTCGGCTATCCCACTTTTGTTTATTTTATCTAGAAGCTCTCTCATTCCCATGGGCAGGGCTGAGCGGGTCTTTGTCCGAGGGCTCATGAAAAAGAAAATCTATTTACCTCGCAAAAACTTTATTAATATGCTTTTTTATATTCTTATAAGTTATTTTTGTACGGTTTAAAATAAGGTAATTTATTTTTATTTTTCTGTTTGCATGTAAAATGCATTTTCTTAGCTGCAAGAGAAGTCCGAGCTATATGCTGCAGAAACCATCTGGACCCCACACGGAAGCAACTGCCTAGTTATTAACTATTTCAAGTCATCATGTATTTGAAATATGTATTTATCATTTACATTTTCAACCTTTGACACTGGAATTTTAAAAATAAAATTTCTTCAAAAATTGTGTATTACATAAATTTTTCCACAGATGTTTTGCCCGTGGAAAACGCGAGATAAGCGAAAAACAAAACAAACGAAAAGAAAAAAAACAGTAGATATAAATTATTAGTTTGATAAGTTTTATAACATAATATCTGTTTTTATTTTTTTTTATGTATTATATATTCTATGATTCTCTATTAATCATCTCGAATTTTTTATCATCAATTTTTGATATCGAAATTGTATTAGAAACAACGATTTAATAAATGAGTGTTTTGAAAAAATAAACTCTCAACAAATCTGGAAAGATGTGTGAGAAATACTTTTATAACGCGAAGATAATCCATCAATTCTTTTACTGGCTATAAAAGAAATATATATCATTAAAGTAATTCATTTTTGAGAAGAAAACAGTGAAATATCGTTATGAGTAAAATACTGGATGAAATAAATTATAAAGAGAATTATATTCTCTATAATATAATAAAACGCATTTTTCTAATAGGAAAAGATCAGATGTTTATATATTATGAGTATGGTGAAATTGTATTTTACTTGTATTTCAGCATATTGTGTTTACTATATAATATTATGAGCTTGTTAATTACAATGGCCTCCAAAAGTTAAGGTACAACATGTTTTTCGAAGCTCACCAGACAAAAAATAGCAGTCAGATTAAACTTCATAGTTTATATGAATGACAATAATAAGCTTTAAAAAAACTAACGCAAAAATTACAGCTACCACTTTTATTTTATAGAAAAGAATAGGTATTTGTCAATGAGAGAAAAATATGCAATTACGAAGTTTTCGTAATTTCGCGTGTAAGTTTTGTTGTATTCGAACTATTGTTGTCAGTTTTGTTCACAACAGCCAGTAGAGTCTAGAAATATCTAGAAGAAGTCGTTTGCCCGATTCATTAAGGTAGCGGGCCGTAGGATGGATGGAAATGGGGTTGTCACAGGCCGATACTGCTAGACGGCTCAATGTGTCTCGCAGTGTAGTCCAACGACTCTGGGATCAGTATGAATCCGAAGATTCTGGGTCCAGAAACATGTTCCAGGCCACCCACGTGTTACAACACCTGCAGAAGACCGGTTTCTAGCTCTTTTGGCCCGAAGGAGAAGACGCACTACTGTGCCGCAAATCATTGCAGACCATTTTGCAGCATCAGGGAGAAAAATATCCGCTACTACGGTGCGAAGACGTCATCACAATGCAGGTCTCTATGCAAGGCGACCAGTTGTGTGTGTCCCCCTCAACAGACTACAAAGGAGGGCCCGCTTATGTTGGACAAGAGAACATGTTTCCTGGACCAGACAACAGTGGGCTTCTGTACTCTTCACAGACGAGTCCAGATTTACACTGGAGAGCTATTCAGGACGTTTTCTGCTCTGGACAGAACAATGCACTCGATACCATCAATCAAACACTGTCGAAACACAAAGGTACAGAAACGGTGGAATCATGGTTTGAGCAGGGATCTCACTCGGAGGCCACATTGACCTGCATGTGTTCCATGGAGGAACTGTGACTGGTGCGAAATATCGGGATGAGATCCTTGATTCATATGTGCGCAATGGTTTCATTATAATGGATAATAATGTGAGACCACACCGAGCTGTGGTTGATGAGGATTATCTTGAGGATCACGGTTTGGAGAGAGTTGAATGGACAGCTCACTCTCCAGACTTGAATCCGATAGAACATCTTTGGGACTATCTTGGAATAGAGGTTGCGACTTTAAGTCCTCCTCCAAGGTCATTAAATGAGCTGGAACAAGGCTTACTCCAAGTCTGGTCAGCGTTACATATTTTGGTGTCCGACAATTTATGGCATGGAAAGTCGATGCCGCCAATGAATTCAAGTCCGGGGGGGACATATTCTGTATTAGAACCATTTTTTTTAATTTTTCTGTCCCATTTTACTGTATAATACTGCGATGTAGTGATTTTTCTAAGAATGGAATTTTCCACCATGAGTGCTTTTTTGTTGTAATTTCATTTATACGTTTAACTTAAGTAAATTTCTGTGTCGCATTTAATATATAACAGTTTAGTGCACATTTCCTCCAAATGTGTTGTTTCTATATTCATTCATTTGCAAATTAGCCACAAAAAAGCGGCTGTACCTTAACTTTTGGAGGCCAGTGTATCTATGCCACGAGTTATTAATTTTTTTCTGCATTTGTTCAGTATTTATTAATGTTTCTGTGGGACGGTAACTAAATAATAGTATTGTTTATGAAGAAAATACTGTAATTTACTAATGCTTATAATTTTTAATTTTACTTTAAATATACTATTATTTTATTCGCACATTATTATTTCATTAACATAGTATTATTTACATAAACACAACATTTCTTCATTATATTTATCTCTTTTGCGGGTTGTAACATAAATAAATGTGGATAATCCAATTGTTAAAATTTTAAATTATGCATAGTTGTGTACGAAATCATTACAATTGTAATCATTCAATTATTTTTCGTGTGCAAAATGGTTTAAAATTTACTCTTGTTTATTCTCGAATTTAAAATATGTTTACTGGAAATAAAATAAAGTTTTCAATTTCAGAATGCATCTTTATCTATATTTTTAACTTGTATGTCAGAATACATGAATTTCTACCATAGGAGAATAAATTCCGACTTTGAAAAAATTCGTTTAAACGAAATAATGTTATATATGATGTCATTTAATATATTGTAAATTATGTTTGCGTCAGGAATAGTATTATTTTCTCATTGACGTGATATTAATTGATATATTAATATAAAGATTATTTTATAACATATTAGGAAAGGTTTGTTAAAAACATTTCAATTCGAATTCCTATTTTGTGCATTTTTATTTTAATTTTACCTCCTTTTTTGAAATATCTAAACTATAGACAGTCGACTAATATAGTTTGAAGTTTCGGCAATATGTTAGATAATATGTATAATAATAAAATAAATGAAGTCTCGTATATCGATAAAACGCATGATAGTATGTTTAACTATTGTTATGCATTCCTGTCTTCTGTTTTTTGCACAAGGCGTCAAGCAGATATTTCGGTTCAACCCACATGTTTTAGAATGTTCACTATAACAAATATATATATATATATGTGGGGGCTAGAAGAACAGTGGGGTAAGTCGGGGTAATTTGTGGTAATTTGAAAAATCTAGATAACCATATTTTCACTGAACGAATACTAATTTCTGTTCAGTGCGGCAGTCAAATAAGCCATAGTTCAATTAGGGAGTCGCTAGAGGTCAAACCAAGTTGGACCACTCAATGCAACGGCAAATTGACAAGTTTTACAATACCCTTCATTTCTCAAATTATTAAATATTGACTTACTCCACTGTCATTCTAACCCCTTCATATAACTACTACTTTCATTGAGCTTAATAACCTTTCTTCCATTTTTCACATGCTCGTTATTCTTTACGAAGATAAACTAGTCGGATGTGTCAATCCCAAAACTTTCTTCTATCTCACACAGGTTTCGCATACAGTAAAAAGAATCGGCACCAATTTATATCACGGTCTAACTGAAACTCAAGTTTTATTAAATTCCGTGCAATATATCTTGAGATATGACTATCGTTCGCTAAAATCGTGTAAATCCTGAAAAATGCTGCATAGCAGCGGCACCTACTGAGCAATTTATATCAGCAATTAATCAGCAGCACCAATTTATATCAGAGACTAACTGAATCTAAAGTTTTATTAAATTCCGAGCATTAGTTCTGGAGATAGAGCTATTGTGGGAAATAGCGAAAAATGCTGCATAGCAGCGCCACCTGCTGGACGATTTTTACCAAAAACTAATCAGCACCCATTTATATCAGGAACTAACTGAATCTAAAGTTTTATTAAATTCCGAGTACTAGTTCTTGAGATAGAGCTATTGCGGAAATCGAGAAGAATGCTGCATAGCAGTGCCACCTGTCAGGCGATTTTTACCAAAAGCTAATCAGCACCCATTTATATCAAGAACTAACTGAATCTAAAGTTTTATTAAATTCCGAGCATTAGTTCTTGAGATAGAGCTATTGCGGAAATCGCAAAGGATGCTGCATAGCAGCGCCACCTGCCGGGCGATTTTTAACAAAAACTAATCAGCACCCATTTATATCAGGGACTAACGGAATCTAAAGATTTATTAAATTCCGAGCATTAGTTCTTGGGATAGAGCGCCCACAAAATTTGTGTCACATACAGACAGACAGACAGACTCACAGACAGACATTTTCTAAAAACAGTCAAATCGTGTTCAGGACCTTCTAAAACGTATAAATCCGTCGAAAACCGGAAGTCGAAAATGTTCATGAATCCAATCTTTCTTCTTGTAAAGATAAAAGAAAGTAAAAAGATTTCTATTCACGCTTTTTACTTGTTTTGACCAAAGAAGCGTACGCGGATTGAAATAGAACAGCGCAACTTGTTAAAAGCCTACAAGTAATAAATGCGGAGATTTCAGAAATTTATTTATATCTAAAAAGCAAATTTTATGTTACATGCTTTTGAATTATAAAAGAGTAGTTAAGTGATTATTTTTTTTTAACATAAAACGAAAATTGTACGTTACATTTTGTGGCTACTTTGTATATAAACTTTTACGCATGTATGACAAAATGCATTAACTGTTATAGAAGCATTGTATGATATGTTTTACAGTACAGCACAAAATAATACAAATTCTTATAAAATGAATAAAAAACCCACTACTTTTCAAATCAAATCCATGGATTTTCTATTTTTTTGAAGGAAATTTGAAACTGTCATATTGAAAAATAATCAAATGTTTCAAAATTGACGTTCTAAATAAAAGAGATTTACCGATAAAGGTTTTATTCATCTCGGATAGCAATGAAATCAATTGTAAAAAAATGCAGTGCATTATTCAATAAAATCTTAAATGCGCACCATTTATTTTACAACGATTGGAAGTAAATAAAATGTTTATCTAAAGGATTTAGTATTTTTTGTTTATTTATTTTATTTTTTACATATGACTGAATTTATGACATCGTTTCTCTAAAACATCTATGTCAGCATATTAGCATTCAGAATTTTAAATTTCATATATGATGATCATTTTGTTAATACGTTTGATAACACGAGAACTTTAATATATAGGATATGATTGCTTTTAGATTTTTGAAACAAATTTTAAAGCTATACAACATGAAATTTTAATTAGTTAAAAAGGTATATCGTGATTAATGCGTAATATTTTTCAATATTACCTTTATAAGATAACATAAGTAAAATTGACATTCTGGAGCTAAAAAAAAAAAAAAGCTATGTTATCTTCCTGCAACGTTTATATGAAATCGATATTTAAGAATCTATTTTTCTTTTGTTACTTTATAAATGCCCGTAACTCATGAAATTGTCTCTTTATTGTGTATTTAAGAAGATCTCTTTGCTTATTATGTGCTACTTCAAATACAAGTGTGTGAATTAACGTCTATATATCATCATCATCATCATTAACGGTTTTCAATCCATTGCTGGACGTAGATCTTCGCAAGATTTTTCCATTGTTTCCTGTTAAGAGTTTTGGTCATCCAATTGTTTGAAGAAACTTTTCGTATTTCGTTACTCTATCTTACCTCAGTCAATCTTTTCAGTCGCTTACATGTGTGGAACACCAGTGTGGAGTGTGTATGCCCCATCTACTGTCTTGTCTTCTAGAAATTTGCCCAGCTCCAATTTAACAATTTAATTCTCTCAACGATAACAAAAACTTTCGTGCAATTTCTTATCCAAGTTATTTATTTTGTGTCTATTTTAGTTATGCCCTGGATACTTCTTTCCATAGATCGTGGTGTTGTTTCTAATATTTGCACCACGCGTTTTAATAGCATCCATATTTAAGCTTTATAACTAGGCGCAGGCAAAACACATTGTTTAAATACGTTTATTTTCAAGCAAAGATTTATTTTACCTATCAGAATAATACTGTTCTTCCGAAAATCCTCCAATCAATTTTTTATTCTTCTACTTCTTTTGTTCGATGCTGCTGTCCAGTGTTATTTCCTGCCCAAAGTACACGTTACTCAACACTTTCTAAAGCTCAGTGTTGTCGTAATCGATTTTCGTTTTTGGTGTAAATCTATCGAACTTCACCTTAGACTAATCTAAATTCATTTTTAATCTCATGTTAAAAATGCGGTCTCTGCCAAATCCTCTATAATCTGTTCAAATACATTAGGGCTAATACTGAAAATTATTATTTCGTCAGCAAATTGAAGGCGACTTAAGTGTATCCGTTTTATTGTAATCACTTTATTTTCTCAATCCAGTTTTTTTAACACATTTTCTATGGCAGCAGTGACAAATTTAGTTGATATGATGTCTCCTTGTCTAACTACTTTACCAAGCTGCATCTTTGATTTCCTATGTCCAAACAGATGGTACCCGTTTCTTTGTTATAAATCTTTATTATAATATTGATGTACGGCTTGTCTACCGATATCTTCCAAAGATTTTACAAGTACTGATGAGTAGACAAACTCAAATAGTTTTCATAAACGATAAAGGTGAATCAGAAAGGTAAATTATTCTCGTTGTACCCAGGTTTATATATATATAAACATATAAAACCGTTATATGTCTTCCAAAATGTTTAAAATATTTATACAGTCGACCAAAATAAAAAAAAGAGAGAGAACTCCCTATAAATTTTATTGGCCAAAATGCCCCAGACAAAAATTAAGGCAGCCATTAGTGTGCAATCGTGACTTCATTCTATTTCTGTTACAAAAATGAGTTTAAGAGATAGTTTTATGTAGAATTTGTACCAAAAAATAAAATTTATTAAAACGAACTAACAGCATTTTTTAATCTTTTGCTAAATTGTACCTTAGAATACAAAACAAGAAGTCATTCCGTGAACACGTTTAGGAATTGTAAACATTTAAATTGAAAACTGCTAGAGTTGAATTCATTTGCTGAGGAGACAATATATATATGCGTAAAAACGTCTGATGATCTGATGATCCCTACTTTCTGTCTGATGAAATCATGTCCCAATATTGCACGTTTTCTCCTTGCAAAGCACGTGATCGTTTTTCTCCCCGAGGAATAGTGTAGGTGAAATATCTGTTTTTATAGATTCTCTTACTTTGGATAATAAAGAATTTACTTTTTGAATTTGCTTATACTATAATATATTACACTGGATTTTTAATTTATTTCTTAATATAAATATACGTATCAAATTATGCAAAATAGTAAATAGAACAATTTTGCATTTATTTCGGAAATTGTAACCAACACAGCATTTTTATGATCATTTTCGTAATTAGCATACCCATATTATGTAAGAAAAGTCAGTTTTATGTAAAAAGCAAACTTGTTACAAATAATATAATAGAATCAATTTTTAACGTTAAATTAAAGCGTAGTTATTGCGTAAAGTGATAAAACACATAACACAAAACGTTTAAAGATAATTTTTAATATAGATTACATATGTTTCCCTTGCTCAAACGGCGACATCTTCAGATCAAAATCATAAATAAAATATTCTATAATAAAATATCTCTGTAACTACTCTATTCTATGTAGTCTGTCTAAGGCAGCAGTAATAGAGCCGTTACAGATTGATTTCAGTCACAGTAAAATAATTTTTTCCATCAAGAGTTTATTTCCCATCCATTATCCGTGAATCAATAGAAATATATTTGCGAAACGATAACATTTGCAACGAATCGGCTTCTTTAGAATTACCTAAAATTTGGCAAGCGATGCTTCACAGATTGAAAAAGAAATTAAAATTAAAATTAAATAATAATTTTCACGTTTTCCAGTTTGACCAATTTAAGCACCTGCTTGCATCGGACATGTGATCTCGTTATTTGTGTTTCTCATGTTCAAAAACTTTGCGAGAATATTTTATTTATCATTTTGATCTGAAGATGTTGCCATTTGAGCGAAGGAAACATATGTAATCAATATTAAAAGGTATTTTTAAACCTTTTGTGTTATGTTTTTTATCCCTTTAAGCAATAATTACACTTTAATTTAAAGCAAATTTGTTGTTGAATTGTCGGGAAAAGCAATTAGTAAATAATATATTTTTCTTGTATTTTCATTTTAACGGTCAGATAAATGTAATTGCACTATTGATAGAAAACTCGATTTGATATTTATTTATTTGTTTATTTTATTAACGGCAGAAAATCAGGAAATTATATAAGAATGTTATTTATTATCTCCAAAAGAAATGAAGGGAATAATATATATTTAAACAGGAAGGAAGGTTTGATTAAATATAATGTAAAATGTTTAGTTTACTTTTAATTGTGGGAGAATTGATGATATAGAATGATTTTTTTAATTACATCATCATGCGAAGTTATTTATAATTTAATAAAAAAATGTAGTCTCAGTTTAAACCGTCAACATCACAGTATGATATAAAGGGAATAAACACGTTTCCACCGTAAAACTGTTTATATATTTGTGTTTATATATTTCGGATATCCTTTAACTGATTCGATTCTTTTTTAACCGATATTGGTCTGCTTGGCAACTATCTATCTTTGTATAAGTTAAACAACTTTTGTGAGCGTTTTAGCTTAATATAATAATTAATGTGGGGAATTATATAAAACTTCACATATACTGTAACAAAATTTGATGCTGTTTAGATTTTGGTGTATATCGCCCAATAAACGGCGCTGACATGCCGCATTTTCTTTCTACGTGCGTGATAGCTACATCTTCACATATCTAGAATAAAATACCAGAAAATATAATATGAAACATGCTCAGATGCTTATCATAAAAAACTATGTGGCATCACTTTTTGTTTTAATCACTGAAAAGGGGGGAACTCCCATGTTGGGCATTTTACAATCATCATTATAACTATTTCTCTGTTCCTATTGATCTACAAAAAATTCTATCAATACGTTATATATACGTTACATTAAATAAACATGATTAGGTTTGTAAGGATTAATTTCATAATTCAAAGTTTTTTTATATGTTACAGGAAAAAAACCTAATTATAAAATAAGCTAATTATTGAAAAGTGCTTCGAGAACATAAAAAGAAGTATTTCTTGGCTACAGTTGGTGCGTGAGAAGGTAATTCACACAAAAACGTATTTTAAAATATTGCAATTTGTTATTTAATTTATTTAAAAGTCATAAGTTAATAATTTAAAGCAATTGCGTAGTTTGTTAATTAAATCAGGAAAACCACTTTCGTGTATTCATATTGTTTATTTAAAATTTCAGACGGTTTTCGTTATCGAAACTTCTTTTCAGAAATATGTAAATAGGGAAATCACTCAATCTTCCAAATAATTTGTATTTAACTTTCGAAAGATTTTTTTTCAGCTCTTAAATTATGCTTTAAAGTCATTCATCTAACAGAAATGATAAAAAACAGATAAACAATTTTAAAAGTTTTCAAAAAAGTATTTTCTTTCTAGAATGAATTTTCTTCGTTCAAAAAATATGTATTTTATTTTTAAAACTGAAAAATCGCTTTTTTCTTCAAATATATAGCCTAGAAATTAAAAAAAATTATATTAGTATAAGTAAGAGTAAAAATAATACATGTACTTTAACATTTTGTTTTACGTAAATTATTATTATTTTAATGAAAAAAAAATCGATATATACTCATAACACACGAATGCTAAGATTCGGTAAAAAATAAATAAATAAATAAATAATGGATGCATAAAGATTTTAACATAAGTGCATTTTTATGCTATATAAACATTTCTGAAATGAATATAGATTTTTTTGCAGACCACAGTGATCAAAATAAAAAGACTTTTTTTTTCATCATTCTAAAAATCTATCTAATCATTCTAAAATCATTCTAAATTCTTCAGGCTTAATGAATTATCGTCGTAACTAAATACATTCTTTCATTACATATAGTTACACAAATCCATCGTACATACTTACATACATCTTATAACATACAGGATGATTTTTTTTAAAGTTGTGAAAGTAAAACCCTATAACAAAAGAACCAATGATCCAAATGACTTAAAATTTCCCCAGTATGCCCCCAAAGCTATGGAAAATTTTTAGGCGTGGTTTAAAAAACTTAAAATCTCACCGACAGATAGCGCTGTTAATGCAGTAAAGTCGGGAGACGAACTTGCACACACCACACGCACAGTGGCGATAAAAAGGTTAAGCATGTAGACCTCGTGTTCATTATTCTACGGATATCCTCGCAATGACTGTGCCATTGACAAACCGTGCGTTGATAGTCAAACTGTATTATCAGAATAATGACAGCGCAGCTACTGCTCTTAGGGGAGTTAGGACACATACGAATTTAAGAAAAGGTCCAATGACGACAGAAGGCCTACTGAAGATGGTTTTGAAATTTGAATAGATAGGTTCGCTGAGCCTAAAACCCAGTAGAGGAAAGAAACCAGTTGATGTGACTGCTGTAGAACGCCTAGATACTGCATTAGGACAAGGATTCAGCAGTGGTGCGGAAAGCTGCAGTGCATGGGGTATTGCCAGAAGTTTGAACGTGGCGGTCAGTACTGTACATAAAGTTTTGAAAAAAATTATGCGATGCTATCCGTACAAAATAACCCATGTGCAAGAATTACAGCGCCATCTTCTGGTGCGATTTTAAGTGTTTTTAGCGACGCCTAAAATATCCCCATTGCTTTGGGAGCATACTGGTGAAATTTCAGGTCATTTGTATCAGTGGTCCTTTTGTAATAGGGTTTTACTTTCACAACTTAAAAAAATCATTCTGTACGTACACAGTTTGCCTTCTAAAGTCCTGCCCACACCTTATTAGCTACAAAACGGCAAGACTTTAAATATAATCATAAGCATGGTGTCTTGTGATAGCAAAGTGACTGTGTTTCTCGATGTGACTACTTACAGCCCCACCTAGCAGTAAACTGTGGGGTTTGTGTTCCCATTTGGAAAACCACACCAAATACGGACAAAAAAGTCATTTAAGAAGTTGTATAACCCCTTCAAAATGATGTCTCACACATAAAAATAACTTTAATAGAGACCTTGAAATGCAAATTTCTTACACCCAATCAACAGCTTCAATACGTCACTAACTGAATGCAGAAGTGTGGAATTTATGGTTAGACGCACATTTACGAATAAAAATAACACATATAAGTATAATAAAGTTTAAATTAGTATGAAAAAAAAGAACAAAGTATGTTCAATGTGTTCACCATTGGCAGCAATGCGTCATACATGTGTTCCAATAAGGGAGAAAATGGATATATTTAACTTACATGAGTTAGTTTTTTATTAGTATATGTGAGCCTGTTTTATAATTGCGCATTTCTGTATGCAATTACTAGCATAATTACGTTGTTGATTGGATGTTAAGAAATACATTTTGGGTTTTCCAATAGTTATTTTCAAATGTAAGATATGATTTCATTCTTCATCGAGAACATTCTATAATTTTCTAATCGCGTTTTTTCTCCTATCTCGTTTTCTAGATAGGAACACTAACCCCTCAATTTGCCAATAGGCGACGTTTTAAGCGGTCTTATCATGTGGCAAAAAGGCATTTAATTATACCTAGACACCATGCTCAAGAGTATAACTTCATGGTGTGGATAGGACTTTAGTGGACACCCTGTATATAAAGTGCCCTAAAATGGACTGAAGATTTTATAAATTCAATAATGAATACATTGTTTCATATATTGTGTTATTTTTGCAGGAGAGTAATGTGTGAATGCATTTAGTAAAAAATGCATTTAGTTAGATGTTTTACTAAACTTCTCGATTTTAATACCAATTATCACAAATAATGTCATTTTTCTGTTTTCAAAGTATAATATTAATAATTATTGATCAGGAATTCTTTTACTAAACTTCTCGATTTTAATACCAATTATCACAAATAATGTCATTTTTCTGTTTTCAAAGTATAATATTAATAATTATTGACAGTGCAATTTGAAACCACAAATCTTTTTGGGGGTTTTAAGCATCTAAACGGAATTAAGGGATTAAACGAAGGGAATTTTGATTCATCTGTGTACGTTAGTTTGAGCATTACAACAGTATGAGACATTTAGCACTATCTTAAATAGCTGTTACCGTTAACTTGTTATTATTTTTTTAATCCGTCAGTACGTTTTAGGATATCTTGTACAAACATTGAGCACCATTTAATAAACACAATTGATATAACAACTAATTTCAACAAATGAATGCAATACTGACTAAAGAGGATTCTTTCAAATCCCATTTGAAGTAGTTTTTTTTATCAATCTGTTAAGTTAATATGAATGTTGGTCGCGCTTAATTTTGAGAATAACAGCATGCAAGGAATAATCATTAATGGATTCTCTTCCAAAATACAGCAGTGTGTTATTATTCTTTTTAATCCGTCAGTACGTTTTAGGATACCTTGTACAAACATAGAGCACAAATGATATAACAACTTCTTTCAACAAATGCATGCAATACTGACTAAAGTGGATTCTTTCAATTCCTATTTCACGTAGTTTTTTTATTAATCTGTTAAGTTATATGAAAGTTGGTTGCGCTTAATTTTGAGGAGAACAGCTCGCAGGGAATAACCAGTAATGGATTCTCTTCCAAAATACAGCAGTGTGTTGCATTAAAATTTTATTTTACAATCGGTATGCTTTCCTCATAAATGCTATGACGTTTTCAAGAGATTGAACACAATTAGTAACATCATAATTAAAATAAATGTGTTATATTGTTTCGTTTGAATTCACAAGTTAACTTATTTTTTAATCTACATGAAACCATAAAAGGGATTTTGAAGATAGTAACATAAATCTGTAAATTATCTGTTAAATCTGTTAAATCTCTAAAATTGTGTTAATAAGACTCATTTCATATAAATATGTAAATGTAGATATAAGTCTAAACAGTGTTGTCGATACACTACTCTTTTTGTTTTCGGAATGCCCGATTATCACCACATTTTTTAAATGTTCGCCTTATTTAATCTGTCATAAAATATGGGGTATAAGGTGAAGCTAGGATAGTCTGCGCACAATTAAAAAAATAGCAATAAAAATCTAAATATTAATTTTTTGCTAAACTATTCATGAGTAATTTTTACTTAATTTGTTTTTTTATGCATTTCCATTGCTATTTTGTTGTTATGTTGCAATTTAATAGAACAGTTGTTATGGGGGAGTTATCGTGTTCATTTATGTATATAGAAGAGTTATCGTGGGAAGTAAGTTGAGGGGTTGATTATTGAGAAGATGTTGTCAAAGTTGGCGAATCCTTTAAAAACCTGAAGGGTTTTTTTTTCGGAGTAAAACAATTTGGTATAGTGGCACTTGGTTGTTTTGGCAAACCGCAGATGCGTTTCCTGGGTACTGAAGTACTGAACCGGAGTGTAGTTCCCCTTTTTATTCTGTATGATGAAGCAAAGAAGACGAAAATCACATCAGTAGAGTTAATGGTTTTTAATTGAAGAAACATGTCATAATTCACAATCTTCCACAATAGTGAGATTTTGATCAATCAAAGTTTCAGATTTTTAAATGAATCTGATGAATATTGGTGAGGTGACATTTTAAATTTAAAGTCAGGGGTGAAGAACACAAACTTGATCCAAAGAATAATCCAAAAATGCTGTTGAACGAGTCCGACCAATTTCACGTAATCCAAAGAGTTTTAAGCCATCAAGAGGATTTTTCGTTATAAAACCAAAGGGTGGCCAAAGGGGCCAAGACATTTTAAGATGTTTAGGAGATGAAGATCAGAAGGCAAGTGTTGTATCCGATATGAAAGTGGGTGCAAGGAAACACGCCAAGCGAGTTACATTTCAAGCCAAGAGAATCGCATTTTTTTGCTTGGGAATTGTAACCGTTACATATACAGCATATCAACCTCATAATTGACGTCATTGGAAGGGGAAAATCTTTTGGCGAAGATTGCACTTTGGCTAAAAAGAGAGATTAAGAATCTTACCGTTAATTGTTGTTATGGGAATAGGGTTTTCAAGGAATGCTGCAAAGGCGCCATTGGAATGCTTTAAGCATCTGGATACAATATGCAAGACAAAGCTGACCATGAAAAGGAAAACATTTTATGCCTTGTATAATTTCATTTCTTTTGATGTGTGGGAGCCCGAATAAGTACGTTAAAGATAATTTAAAAACAATATGCATGATTTTGAATAAAAGTCTTTCGTTGAAAGAGAGAGATAAAAGGATGCGCGTTTTTAACAGCTGGGAATGTATATGAACTACGATAAAGCAGAAAGGGGAAAATATATTTGATAAAATACATAAAAAATAGATTTCTTTAATCTTTTGAAATGAATATATATGGTATCTTTACCATATATATAT
Source organism: Maratus michaelseni (assembly GCA_963931845.1). NCBI lineage: Eukaryota > Metazoa > Arthropoda > Arachnida > Araneae > Salticidae > Maratus > Maratus michaelseni. Next base: position 177,105,472 of record OZ007594.1, read on the forward strand.
CACCCCTTCTCAAGATTTTGAAAAATTTAGAATGTCACCCTGTAAATATGATACAAAATATCAAAGCAGAAAAATAATAATAAAAATAAAATAAGTATGCATACAATAATGTAAATAATAATATGTAGTACTACAATAATATCTTCTTATTAGTTATAGCCAGACATTTTCAAATTACAGCAAAATATATCTTCAAAGTCTATGAAAAGTCTTTTATCCATATTAGAACTAATGTTAGCTGCAAACATATTTTTTTTGTTTGTTTTCTTGCAAGTTTATTCATTTTACAATATGATGGTGCACCTATATAAATAAATCCTTATTGTTCATTTTTTTTTTTTTAACACAGTCTTTAAAAAGAGTTCAAGAATGAAAAATTACAGCTGCATTTTTCTTTGAAGGTTTGCTTACATGATTTTATCTATCCATAGACATGATAAATAAGTACTTAGTGCACATTTTTTTTTTTTTGTGTTTGTTTAAAAGTTCACAAGTTGCACTATATTATTAAAGATCTTAAATGAAATGTAAATACAAATATTTCAAAAATAAAGAAACACAATTACAACTATGCAATTACTATAAAATGATAATATAGATATTACAAAGATATATATATAAAATGTAAAACGTAAAAAAGTTTTCGTGTAAAGACACAGGAGAGATAAAAATGATGCAACACATGGGCATCGATAAAAAAAAATATCTTCCCTTAAACTTGTTGTAACAACAAGGAAGAGACCGCAGTTTAGAACATTGGTCATAATCGGGACAGGGCGTATTTAGGGAGAGGGGTTTATTTTTGGTAAACCCCCCCTTGCTCCGCACATATTTGGAAACTCCGCCTATGATTGGAGCGACTCGGATTCATCTACGGGTTTGAAAAATAGTAAAATTGGGTATACCAAATTTTAACAAAGTTTTGCTCTCATACACTATGGAATAAAGACCCCCACATGGGTATTAATTTTGAACGGGGCTTATTCCGCAAGGGCGAATAAAAACTAAAAAAAATGAAAAAATAAATCAAAGTTTTTTTGTTCAAAAATCTAAAAATCCTTCAATAGACACGTTCTAGAGTGTAGAGAGCATAAAGTCATAATCGGGATATTTATATATTATTTAGAAAATTAAATTCTCAAAATAACAATTCCTTTATTTTAAGTTATATAAAAATTAAAAGTCTAGATTAGAAGAAAAATGAATGTTAAATTCAGATGAGGTAATTAATTTGAAATTTTAACAAAATGATAAGTATCTTTTAAAATGCAGAAAGTTTTAATGGATTTGTCAAATGTTTAAATTTATAACACTATCTAATATTCTTTTTTTTTTTTTTAAACAAAAAAAAGCAAACAAGATTGCAAGGAATATGGAAAAAATACCTTTTGTCAAATAATGATATGAATCCTTTCATAATCAATATTATTCTTATGAAAAGAACATTTAGAAGGTGACAAAGTCAAGTTGTATTTACCTAAGATTTCAAGAATTTTTGTTAGTTTATCGTACGTTTCCTGAAATGAGTTAGAGCCAAAAATTAAATCATCTTGATAGGCATAAATTTGCTGCAGGCATAAAAAACTGCATTTCATCCAATAAACTACCCATAAGGGCTTGAAAATATGCACTTGCATTTTTTAATCCAAAACAGAGTCTTTTATATTTAAATGAACCGAACATAGACGTGAAAGTGACCTTATCCTGATATTCTGAAGGAAGGTCAATTTGATGGTAAGCCTGTTTGAAATCAAGGGATGTGAAAAATTTATATTTAGATAAATTCGAAATAATATTTTGTATTTTAGGGGTAGGAGAGATTGTTACTAATAATAACAACAATTAAATTGTTAACAATAATAATTACACTTAATGACATTGCTGTAATCTTTTTGTGAACAAATATTATTGTATTAGGATTGAATATTTCAAACTAATGATTAAAGAATCAGAAAAAGGAAATAATTTTTAAAACGATTAAAAAATTTTAATTAAAGAAAAAAAAATTAAATAATCAGAAAAAGCAAGTCCAGATAAGATTACAAAATAAAATTATGTTACTTAATAACACGTTTAACTTAAAATTATTCCATTTTCATTTTTCATTTTTTATGCAAATTTACCAATAAGCTGCGTAATCTCTCCTAGCATAGAAACTAATGGGAACACTGCGCCATCTCTCCTAAGTAGCAGATGCGCAAACTCTCCAATTTTGGTAGGAGAGATTGCGCGGCCTTTTATTTAAACATGACCTCTTCTAAAACGAACCGTTGATGTTTACATTGTTAGTCTAGATTTGTAGCTTATAAGAAATCGTTTAAGTTTAAAATATTTTGTACTATTGACATTGTATAAAAATTCTGATGAATACCTATGAAAATTCAAGCACTTACTTTGGGAAAACAAAACAAAATAGCAATACTTGATCTTAGACGCTCAAAGCAATCAACGTGCACTTTCAAGTAGACACTCCACTACTGTTGTTGTACAACTACTTGGAGTCGCTGCGCGCTCACTCTACTCCTTCCTCCTGAGCCTCTATGTGCGCAATCTCTCCGACCGCGTCATCTCTCTTGGCTTTACCTTATTTCTATTAATAAAAGGGTAGAAATCAAGGAAGATGAATTTTAAACAAGTAGCATACTGGATACACCGATTTCAACTAGTTTTCGAGTTATGTGTATTTTACAATTATTTTTTCCTCAGCTGCTCAAATATTTTAAATAAGCACTTTTTTGAAAGCGAAGTAAGAAATATGTAAATATTGTAAAATATTACGGCATTAGTCAAATGTAACAACAGCCTTTACATGTGATGTTTGTTTGAGGAAATAGTTCTTGTATACTGTTTATATTGATTTAAAATTATTTAATTATTTTTTTATACTAAAATAGCAATAATTTTCATAAAAAAGGTATATTTTCTCAAATTTATTTCTTTCAGTGTGTATGTGTGCGTGTTGTATATCTGTTTTCTAGTGCCTAAATCTGCACCGCGGTAGCTTTTGACTAGTTTTTCTATTTTTTCATTCAAAAGATAAAGTTTAGATAGTTATTTTAACGATGTAAATTTCTTACAAGGGGTTTATTTTTTGTGCTTAAAAATATTGCATAGAAAACTTGGAAATAACTTTGTATCATGCGTTCCTATGCAATTGTTGCGTATATTGATATTTGTGTTTATTCAGCAGAAAAATGCTAACAATTTAAATAATAAAGCCCAAGAAATCTTATATTACCTGGCTCACAAATACACTTAATATTTGTATATATATACTACATTTTTCAATGTCTAAACAAAAATAATATAATTATAAAGTAGATTACAGTATGGAGAATATTTACATTAATACACATTTAGCCTAACCAAGATTTAAATAAAATCAACTCAAATGAAAAGTGATAATTTACACGCAATCACCTAATATTAAGATTTCTGTATAAATCATAGTAACGACATATTTTACAAGTTATTTTATAAGTTAATTATAAGTAAAACTAATAAAAACTGAACATATCTTCCTAATAGTTTATTAGTACTACTAATATGTCGTCATAATTAGATTGTATTGTGATATAACAATAACACACGAGCAGGCAAGTGGTTTGGTCCAATATTTCTGTCGCACAGGGTGGACGATACCTCAGGACACCCCATTTGTAAACAGCCAACCAAGATGCATGGGAAGTGTTGAAGCCCCCTCCTCATACTCTCCTAATGAGTTATTGTATGATTTCAAATATATTTCGAAAATAAATTTCCATTTTTCGAAAATAAATAAACTATTTTGCGATAATACGGTTACGTTCATCATAAGACATCGTAAAACCCGTAAAAAAACCATGTGTCGAATAATACCTGATGAAGCAGATTGTGTTCTTCGACTTTGACATCGTTCGCAGTGCACTATGAACACGCTTGAAAATTGCTGTGAAATATCATAAAAAGTCCTTGTTTATCTTGTTACGTATGTCTGACTTTTGTCTTTTAATAAACTGACAAAAAGGTTATTAATGTCCATAGGTTTCTTTTAGATATTCGTGAACATTTCATGCTTTACATAGATCACATTATTCACTTTCTGATATATCATTCAGTATATCCTTCTACTTCCAATTTTCATGCCATGTCTGCATTTCAATGAAATTTAATAGTTGCCTCAATGTTGGCAGAAAAATACTAAAATTTTATTTTGAATACCGCTTTCATATAGTTTGTTTCGCCTGACTTAAAAGCAAAATATCTGTAATTGAATAAGACTACTATTTCTCTACAAATATAGCTATATTCAAAATAAAATTTTAGTATTTTTCTGGTAACCGTGAGTTGCGGTGACGTATGCCGACTTTTGTAGATATTCAAATACGTAGACATTTACTTTTTTCACCATTTGTAACTGCAATATTGCATTTTTTTTTTTACTTAAAATTACATTATTGTTTTATAACGTGAAATAGAGGAATTGCAATATTTTATAGTTTAGACATTGTTACCCGCATAAACATCGGGATAAAAACTTGTAAGAAAACGAATAAGATGACTTTTATACATATATAATTTCGATTTTTTTCATATTCGGAGAATATTTCGGCACTTATTTGTCTCTTCCTTTTTATCAAAAATGACAAGCTAAAAGAAACAATATCATTGGTAATTTAAATTATCTCACAATTCATTTTGAATTATTTTAAAAGATCCTTACGGAAGTACATTTTGCAAAGAATAGTAATAATAAAGTATATTTACCAAAAGGAAAAGAATGTGTCTTTTTCTTTTCATGTTCACTAAATAATTAAGTTAATCTTACTTCATTGTGCATTTCTTTATGTGACACAGTTTCATCTCTAAAACAATAATGTGCTTAGCCAGATATACGTATGCTACAATTAGTGTTTTCTTAAAGCTTCCTTATCGAAGCTCTAACATCTGGAAGTTTCTCCACATCTTTACAGACCACCACAAAGAATAATACTCTTATTGTTTATTTTTACTTTAATTCTAGTATTTTTCTGGTGCTAAAATATCTTTTAAATCTTTTGAAAATTACTGAATTACAATACTACTAAAATTAGAGACACATTCATACCTTTATATCACAGCAATTTCAATTTTCAAGTTCCATCGTATCTAAAAGTTAAGTATAATGCATAAAATTGGAAATAATCTGTTAAAACAATGATATAAAAAATGCATTCGTGTCTTAGTGTGTTATATCACAGCTGTTGCAGAAGGCTCAAAGCACGGGAACTTTCACACAATGAACAAGGGCAGGTCAGACAAAAGTAAAAACCGCTCAGTACAACTTACATTTTTCTGTAACCGTACTACGTGAAAAAAAAAATAATGTTAGTACACAACATCGTTATACAAAAATAGGCAGACGTGGGAAGGAATTTCGAGTCAAACTGTTTACAGAAGACAATCACGTTAGTCTGTATGTCAGACTATCAGCAGTTACCCAGATAGCAAGCAAGGTTCCGAAAACGGTCTCTTTTCATTTTCTTTCGACTTTTCTGCAAAGTTATGTTATTTTTACCGTATATCACGGTCACAGTAATATTTTGAATATTAGATTTTTGAAATAACCGTCAGAAAACCTACCTTCTAAAATCATCCTTTACACATTCATTTTACGCGCATGTGCAACTTATTTTGTCACTTTGTCAGCTGCAAATTGTGCTTATTCACTCACTCATTGAAGGTGCGAGGCTAACGAAAAAGACAGGCTACCGCGGTACATTCCACTTATCTGTTTTTACAGACCGCTAGAATGATGTGATGCTCTTTTCGTACACCTGCATTGGTGCATTCGAGCATCACGTGACTTCGGCGGTCTGTAAAAAAATATACGCGTAAAGCACCGCGGTAGCCTTTCTTTTTCGTTAGCCTCGTTGAAGGTGATATTGACGTGCAAGCGGGTCACGTAGCAACGCTTTGCCAGTGCTGGCTTTGCATTTACGTGTGCAATCATATTCAAACTAGTGCTCCCGATGCGATACGTATTTCAGTTATACGTTTAACCGATATACGTATATACGTATAATACGTATTTAAGAAAGACGTATACCTTAAACTATACGTTTAAACGTATCCATATACGTATAATCGTATATCGGTTAAACGTATAACTAAAGTATACGTTTAATTCAAGTATACGTATATTTCATGTATCGTATTTACTTTTAATACATATGGATTTCATCAGTGTTACGACACTGAACTGAGAACATGTTGGAAAACGGTGGCGGTACTTTAGCAATCTGTATAGTATGTTTCATACATAGAATCTTGTTATTTTTCCCTATAAATGATTATTGTAAATATATAACGAAAGTAAAAAGACTTTTTGAGTAAATAAGAAGAATATACACGTCTCAGATTTATTGTTAATCCTTATTAAATACATTCTTTCTTTTTAACACTTTCCAACCCGGTTGAAAAGTGTTTATGAGTTCGGTTTGTCTGGCCGTATAGCCGTCTGCCGCCTGTCCGTACTCTAACTCCCGTAAATATGCTCGGATTGCTCTGCAATTTTTGTATGTTTTTGTCGTTCTCTATATCATGTTCCCTATTTCAACTGAAGTGTGTAGCACTTATAGTTTTTTTACAGGGACATTCAAAAGAATTCCGTTACATTACGGTCTATGGGGAAAAAATCATTTGCGGTTTATTTTAATGATGTTACACAATTTCAAATACATTGTAATTGATATATATCACTAAGGTGCATTACAAGAAGCTTAATTTGGAATATGGTGTGCATATCACTTATAGTTTCTGTACAGGGACAGTCAAAAGAATTCCGTTACATTACGTCTATGGAGAAAAATCGTTTGCGGTTTAATTAAATAATGTTTCATTATTTTAAACGCATTGAAATTTATATATATCACTAAGGTGCATTACAAGAGGCTTACTACAGAATATTGTGTGTATAGCAGTCATCGTTCATTCACAGGGACACACAAAAGAATTCTCTACTGTCTGTTAACAATAACTCCTGGAAGTGCGTTTTAAGTTGCTGAACGCGATTTTAAATTTAACTCACTTTTTGTCTATTACTTGGTGTGTATAAATTCTGTAGATCATATACAGGTCAGCACAAAAGTTCACAAACACATTTCCGTTTATTGACAGAAACTCCAGAAGGAGAATTTTAAACTGTGTTTCCTAACTAAACTAAAATTTAGCATTCTATGTAGTATATATACAAATCTATAAATCCTATACAGGGCTGAATAAAAGTATTCGGATATTTTTCCGAATATTGTATATGTTGGGAATTCCTGAAATTACGTTTTTAAATATGTTATGCGTTTTCTAAATTGTTTACTTAGATGTTATCTTTCTGCTTATTAAACGGTAATGAAGTATTAGTTAATGATGTATTTTTTGTATTAGTACCTATAAATTTCCATTACTTATAGTCTGACAAATACTCGTCACTGCTGGTTTCAGAACGCAATCACACAAGCTTAAAATGACTTGCCTTTTCTTTCCTTTATTGCTGTAAAACGTATTTTCAAAATATTTTTAATATAGAAAAAAGTATTCTAAAATACAATAAAAGTATGTTTAGTTAGTTATTTGTTACGGGCGATTATCTGCATTAGGGATATAGGCCGGTGGGGGGAGTGCCCTCCTTGAGGGCCTTTAAAATAAAAATAAGATTATGAAACATCCCAGGTGTTCGATTGATCAATGTCAGTATAAAATATGAAGTCAATGTAAGTAAGTACTTATGTTTCGAGCGAAATGTCCACGCCATAAATCAAAATAAGCTATGTGCGTGTTTTACAGATATGCGAAAGGTAAATCATTTCATAATTAATAGTTTTGATTTGAGGGGGAAAAACAAAATCTAAACTAAGGAAAAAATATTCCAATTTTTTTTCTTTTTGCAAGTACCGACTGCACAGTGCACAGGACACAGCGGATGTTTCTCAAAGTCTCTGATCCTCAGACCAGCAGGAGAAAGGAATAATTTTTTAAGCAATGAACGAAAACCGTTTAAACGCTTACACGTTTAACCGCTGGTGTAAGATCCGTATATACGATGTACCGTATATGCTGTTTCGTATAATACGTATAACCGCTGTAGTCGTATCATACGTATCCAAATTCTGCACCCCGTATAATACGTATTATACGTGTACTCGTATAAACGTTTAACACTAGAAAGACGGCAAGTTGCCTTATACCTAGAAAGACGAAAAGGGCCAATTTGGCTCTTCGATGATTCTTGATATCTTAACAAAGGTAAAATGTAAATAATAAGAAGAAAAATGAGGAAAATTATAGAATATGCGAATAGATTTTATATTGACCTTCATTTCTTTAAATTGTACACTTTATGTTTTCTTAAGGCAATGAGTACATCGAACTTCTGTATATCTGCATGTGCCACAAACTGGTTTTGTACATTCGATACAAGTGTTCCTTGTATGATTTCCTTTGCAATTTGATTTAACTTTACATTTGAACCTTTTGAATCCGTTGATGTCTTTTATATAATTTGCTGGAGTGATATTAGACGCTGTACAACATGGGGATTCTATATATGAAGCTCGCAGATCTTCACATAGTTGCAGAATAAAATTTCTCCGACTAAGTTTCTTCTTTCCCGTCACTTCTTTATATAAAATCCAAGCATTCAGTGCAGACATATCTAAAACATTATAAAAGACGTGCATATGCCAACGACGTGTTCCAGATTCGGTGGTATACAGCGTAACATTTGGTCTACAATGTCCGCTCCATACTTTGTCTGGTTATAAAACTCAACTTTCTCGCGTGTCTTTTTGTCATTATTGTCAATGACAACATTAGGATGGAGGGAACTTAGTATCAAAACATGTTTATTCTTCTTTCCTTGATACGATGTGATCGTTATATCATTGTCCTTCTTGAATAAAATTGTAGAGTACAACGCCTGTTTTCCTATCTTGGCCGTTGGTGGCACTTCTTTACGATATTTTCTAAGTGTTCAGAATAAGCTTTTTGAATTGGATTTCAATTTTTCACACAATTTTAGCGATGTAAAATAATTGTCCGTAGTTATATTTCTACCTTTCCCTAAATATCCTTTAGTGATCTTCATCACTACATGTTCATGTACAGCTTGATCAGTATGTCTGCTGATATCCTGACCAGTATACGGGAATCCATTGAGGATATATTTCGAATCTACACAGACAATTAGCCAAAATTTTATATCGAATTTGTCTGGTTTATTTGGAATGTACTGAGTAAAAGGACATCTGGTCTTCGATGGCAACAATTGTTCATCAACTGTGAGATTTTCTCCTGGTTTGTAGCAAGCTGCACAGTTGTCAATGAACGAACTCCAAAGTGTCGATGCCAATGCAAACTTATCTGTCTTCAATCTCTCTGATCTTTCTGTTTTCAAATCAAAACCAAAAAATCGAATATCTTTGAAACGATCTCTTGGCATAGTTTATGAAAAAAATGCCGGTCCCCAAACTGATGACCATAATATATTTAATGGGAAAATTTTGCCCCATATAATCCTTTTGCATACATAATAGAAAACACAGCGCCCAATTCATCTACTGATACTGTCCATGTGTCATCTTCAAGTTGACGGTGAGCTTCTGCTTCTGTACATTGTTTTATATGGCGTACCATTTTATGACTGAACATTAGACGCCACGCACTAATCACATTATCTGCATTTATATTCATTTTTGCATACGAGGTCAGCCCTTGAGATTCCCGCAATACGTTCTGTGTTGCACGACGTCCTTTTGTCGCAGAATGTTCAAACACTTTCCAAATTGTTCCGTCGATGGCAGTTTCTTCATGACCAACAGAAGGTGCACCAAAAAGACCAACAAATGTTTCTGGCAATGTTTTCGATCACGCCTACGAAAAAACATTCGTCCTTTTGCCTTAGATGTTGAAGGCTGGGAATAATTTCGGAAAAAATCACAATCTGAATCACTTTCATAGATAACTTCGTTTTCTACCGACTGCAATTTAGGTGATATAGAATTATCAGAAATGCGAATTTTTTTCCTGTATTTTTTCTTCGATTCTTCTATCCTAATCTCATTTCTACATTCTTGTGATTTTTGTACGGTAACACTATTTTGAGAAATCATTTCAATTTTATCATCACTGGAACTGCTACATTCCATGTCTTCTTTTGAAAGAATATATTCTTTATCTTCATCTAAACTGCTGTTATCACTATCACCTGACTCCATTTCATCTAATCGTTGCAGCTCTTTCAAAATCTCTTCATGAGAGAGACCGCGTTTAGGAGATATCTCTTCTGATCTTTACTACTAAAGCAACTGACAATATGTTATCATTCCGTTGGTCACGTGGGTAAAGCTCAGTCGCGTCACTCTATCGGTAAAAGCCATTTTACGTGGGGGGGGGGGGGGTGCGAAGCAAACAGAATATAAACGTAGAAAATGAACTCAAATTACTGGGAATGCTATTTCCAAGGTCATAATACTAAGAATGAAACGGTGCGACGCGAATGCAGAGAGTGATTAGTGAGGGCCAATTTGGCCCTTCCCGTCTTTCTAGGTATACTGTTCGAAATACGGGATTCTATGTAAGTTTGGAAAATATTATTTCAGATATATGGACTAGAAGCCAAATAAACAAAAGTCATGAAATACAGAAATATATACTTCAATAGTATAGGAAATACATATTCGCAAACATCGATAGGGGCCAAATTGGCCCCGTGCGTCATTCTAGTGTTAATAGGGAGCTCTAATTCAAACCGAAGTATGTTAAGCTATTTTGTATTGATTTAATTTCATAAAGATTTATCTTATAGCAAGAACTACATACATACGCATATTTCTGTTATAGTTCTTGAAATTTCCATTTATAATATGTTTTTTATTCTTAACGAATTAATGCAAGTTCTTTAACCATACTTTCATTGCAAAATACAACAGATAGAGAGTGGCATTTGTTTATGTTTAACTTTTAAATTATATTATTATAGTTTATGTCATTATCTATTGATTTTCCCCAATTTTAAAATATCCATCTTATAGTTCATGCGATTAAAAATTACCGTCAAAAGTTTGAAATATTGCGTAATAATAATAATAATAATAGATTTTGTACTAGTATTTAAACTGCAATTTAGTCAAAATTAATTATTTTTACGCATGTGTTTTATTTTCTTATAATTTAGTCATTTATATTGTATAAAATTCCATTTAAAATTATATCATTCAATTACGTACGTTTAAGATATAAAATTTTTATTGTATACGTTGCTAGAATATTTTAAATCATTGTTATTTTTATTACTTTCTTCAATACATTTTATTTTCATGAATTTTAAAATATGAATTTTGATGAAGGCAAACTATTTAAATTTTTGACGTTTCAATGTACATGCTAATAATTATGAGATATTTTGAAAATGAAGGTTTATCTTTCAAAGAATAAAAGGGGGGGGGGGGAGTCTAAATAATGTTAACTGATTATTATTATTTATTTTCAATTACGGAGTATCAGTAGATTTAATTCATAGATAAGTCATTCTGAAAAATTATTATCCTTCTGTGTTAAGGAGAATGAAAACATGCTTAAAGTAAAGATTAAAAATAAACAATTCGGTAATATGCATATGATATAAATATATTATAAATGGAAATTGCATATTTAATTTTTCCCAGTACTTATATAAATACCAAAATTTTGTTTTATATAGTTCTTAAATGGAGAATAATCTTTATGAAATTAAATTATTCAGTAATGCTTAACTTGCTTCAATTTGTCAATCAACTAATAAATAAGAATGGTTGATAGTGGGCTGACCATTATCAGTTTCCAAATATGAAAACACAAAAGTAAAGACAACATAAATAATCCCCAACTCAGAAATTTAAAGTATTATGAAACTTTCAGGATAATATAGTACGGCTTTAGCAAAAAGTATAATATACTAATTTTCCTGTTGCCCTAATTCACTATAAAAAGAAAATATTATCCCCGCTTTATTTTAAAACTAATTAATGGTAAGAAATACAAAAAAATAAATAAAAAGATAAAAGTTATCTATTTTAATTAATTCTGTCAAATTCCAACAAAAGTTAGAAAACTTCTGTAAATTAATTCTTACCGTTCATTCTAACAAAATGTAAATTAGATTTGATTTTTTTTAAATGTTATCAACAATTAATATTTTTTACCATACTTTAAAGGATGAGATGCAATTTATTAATTAAAATATAAAAAATAAAATATATTAAAATTTTTAGCAAATACTTTAAAGGAAAATGCAATATATTAATTAAAATATGTAACTTACTAAATGTAATATGACTTCTAAAATAGAATGTGTGCAAATAAAAATGATTCTTTTCCATTTTTTTTTACTTCAGTATGTAAATATTAGGCTAAATTTTAGTTTCCTACAAAAAAAAAAAAAAATCTAAGTCAAGTTCTTTTGATGAAAATCTCATGACTCTGTCAATTAAGATTTAAAACTAACAGAATAATCAAACTCTTTTTCATTTCCTTTATAGATGCTTATAGTAAAAGCGTTATTATCTACCTTTGCTTGTAGTTCTTGTTAGAATGGTCAATATGAAATCCTGTAACTAGTCTTACATTTCTATCTTTTGGTATGCTTGTCCTAAAACACTTACAAATACCTCAGATTGTGTCAACTAGCAACCTTTTATAATCCTTTTTACAATGTTTGCAAACCTTTCAGACAAAGCCTTTAAAAAGCATCTAATCATTTACATGTTGAGGTTAGAAAAATGTTTTAAAAATCAAAAATTGTTATCTGGGTAGTATTCCTTCACGTCTCTGTTGAAAAGCGAATGTTTACTGTAATGTTTGGAATATCATATCTAGAGGCGAAAAACGTGTGGCATTGTCATGTTCAAATATGAGTCCAAATATGAGTCTTCATATTGATTTTAGTAGGAGGGACGTGACGACGTAACTAGATGGCATTGTGATACAAGAATAACACACGAAGCGCGCGAGTGGCGCAGCTTCATCTTTCATGAAGGATGGACGATACACCAGGATACACACTTTGTAAATAGATAATCATAAAAAATGGGAAGTTCACGCGGAAAACATCATGCAGAGACTTCGTTTTCTGGGTGTCGTGATGTGGTAGACATTAAGTTGAATGAACACACATAGACCCTTACATCTTTGAGAATAAGTCTGTTTCTGCCAGCAAAAAATTATGAATTTCTTTACTTTTGCTTTTGTCTGCTTTCATCTGCTGTTGGGCCTGGATTCATAATCATGGATAATATAAGTCTATCTTACCATATGGTTAACGGCTTTCTTCAAAGTGAGATAGTCAGCGAATGCAGTGGCTTTCAAATCCTCATAATCAGCGGTTAATTTGTAACAAAAAGTACCGGTTTTCAAATATTCTGCAGTAATAACAACTGTAGTGCTCCCCCTTGTCCCATCCACCCGAATATTTATATTTCATGTATTATTTGAAAAATGTAAAGCAATTTTGTTTTTAGAAAAAGACATTTAAAAATATATTTTGGCTATATCTATTTGCATTTATGTATAAAAATATCTAATAAATGAACACAACAAAATCATTAAAATCAGGAGTTAGAAAATTTTCAGAAAATCCTAGTCTCCAAGGATTTTTTTGTAGCAGCTACCAAAACACAACACACAGTTCCGGTGGGCTTCGTTGCTCAATATTTAAAGTTCTGGTGGATTCCGATTATCATTGAAACATTCACTAAAAATAAAGAAGAACTTGAGATTTGATACTGTGAGCTTCGACCCAAATTAAGCACCACGATGAGCTAAAATGTTTATCAGAAAAAATATTTTGCAAGGTCAAGGTTAAACCGGGCGGGAGGCCTAACTTTCGGCTTAAGCTCAGCTAGCCGCACCCAGCAGGTTTGTTTACTATGCGGCAAGGCTCCAGCACAGGGAGCGATGCCCGGAAGTACCACCCGGGAAAGGGACCCCTCACTATTCAAAACTAAATATCAAAGATTACAATGTCAATCACAAAGGTTATCACTTATACTGGACGAACCAAGTTTTATACAATAATAGGATGAATGAAGAATTGCGATTTTAAACAAATATAAGGAGATATAGAGCTTTTACAAGATAATAATTAAAGTTGAGAGAAAACTATAAATACAAAAAAAACTAACAGCTCACTTATTGAACGATAAACAATTAACAAATAAGATATTTACAAAGAAAGCAATCATAGTTTGAATAGTTGCATCGAGTGTATAAAACTACTTATATGGAGAAAAACTTGAATCTGATACTGTGTCAACAAGTTGTTTTACAAGATAATAATTAAAGTTGAGAGAAAACTATAAATACAAAAAAAAAAAAAAAAAAAAACTAACAGCTCACTTATTGAACGATAAGCAATTAACAAATACGATATTTACAAAGAAAGCAATCATAGTTTGAATAGTTGCATCGAGTGTATAAAACTACTTATATTGAGAAAAACTTGAATATATAAGGTAAAGCCAGGAGAGATGGCGCGGTCGGAGAGATTGCGCACATAGAGGTTCGGGGGGAAGGAACACTGTGAGCGCGCAGCGACTCCAGGTAGTTGTACAACAGCAGTAGTGGAGTGTCTACTTGAAAGTGCATGCTGATTGTTTTGAGCGTCTAAGATAAAGCATTGTTATTTTGTTTTGTTTTCCCAAAGTAGGTGCTTCAATTTTCATAGCTATTCATCAGAAGTTCTATACAATGCCAATAGTACAAAATATTTTACACCTAAACGATTTCTCATAAGCTACTAATCTAGACTAACAGTGTGAACATCAACGGTTCGTTTTAATAGCAGCCATGTTTAAATAAAAGGACGCGCAATCTCTCCTACTGAAATTGGAGAGTTTGCGCATCTGCTACTTAGGAGAGATGGCGTATTGTTCTCATTCGTTTGAATGGTAGGAGAGATTACGCAGCTTATTGGTAAATTTGCATTAAAAAAGTAAAAATGAAAATAGACTAATTTTAAGTTAAACGTGTTATTAAGTAACATAATGTTATTTTGCAATCTTATCTGGACTTGCTTTTCTTAATTCTTTATTTTTTTTCCCTTTAATTAATTTTTTTAATCGTTTTTAAATTAATTTCCTTTTTCTGATTCTTTAATCATTAGGTTGGAATATTCACTCCTAATACAATAACATTTGTTCACAAAAACCTTACAACAATGTCATTTAAGTGTAATTATCATTGTTAATAATTTAATTGTAGTTATTATTAGTAACAATCTCTCCTACCCATGTGCGCAACCACACCAACCCTGTAAGGACAGATTGTGCTAAATAACTTTCTTGGTTTTATTACAACTTTTCTATTAAATTACAACATAACAACAAAATAGCAATTGAAATGAATAAAAAACAAATGAAGTAAAAATTATTCATGGATAGTTCAGCAAAAATTTAATATTTAGATTTTTTATTGTTATTCTTTTGAATTGTGCGCAGACTCTCCTAGCTTTACCTTATATATATTTTTTACAGTAAATTTTTTACAGGTATTTACAGTAAACATTTAACACAATTTAAATACAGCAATAATACCAGAAAACAAATCTGATAACGAGTACTAAGCATAATAGGGAATATCATAAGTGATTATATAAGAATATATATTTGTAGTGAAAACAATCAAGTCAACCACCATGAGATTAGAAAAGCAGTACTGAAACACAAATTCCAAAAATTCAAATTTTGATGATACAAAATCTGAGAAAGCAATTTACTAATTATAATGAGCATTACTAAATTATACTTTGTGACACTGAGCAATAATTATACCATGTAATGCTGAAATACAAATTCTGAAAATATAAAATTCCGAAAATACAAATTCTGAAAATGTAATTTACCAATCCTATTGAACAGTACTAAATACTACTATGCACTGTAAAAAATGACCAATGTTTCTTATTTTATGAAAATATGCTATAACCACGAACGAAAATATAATATAATCTTCTGAGTTATCCGAAATTTCAAATAGCATGTTACATTGTTTTTTGAATTCCCAGAAACGAATACATTTTCCAAAATTAAAGAATAATTTATAAAAACAAATTATTTTTAGCTGCCCGAAGTTTTCAGAAACGTTTCCGAAGGGTTTTTATAGTGTATTAATTAGTGTCCTCAGGCTGAAATACCTGTTTTTCGAATGTTATCCATTCTCAAGTATACGTTTTCAGCCGCATAAGTTAATTTATACATGAAAGAGTAAAGCAATAATCTTAATTTTAATGTTATTGTTAACGCTGTTAATTTTGCATGTTTGTCTGGTAAACATTTTTTTGAGCATGAAAATGTTTACTTTAGAATTGATAGCATTCGAAAAACAGGTATTCCAGGCTGAGGACACTAATTAATACACTATAAAAACCCTTCGGAAGCGTTTCTGAAAAATTCGGGTAGCTAAAAATAATTTGTTTTTATAAATTATTCTTTAAATTTTGAAAATGTATTCGTTTCTGGGGATTCAAAGACAATGTAACATGCTATTTGAAATGTCTGATAACTCAGAAGATTATATTATATTTTCGTTCGTGGTTATAGCATATTTTCATAAAATAAGAAACATTGGTCATTTTTTACAGTGTGTGATACTGAGCAATAGTGTTTCCATGTAACAATACTGTATGATTCTGAAGTAGATCATAATAATGGATAGAAGAAAGTACTAAATGAACAATAATGAATGAATAATAATACAACAATAAACAATAATAAATTATGCTGAAACTACTAAATAACACTGTATGATGCCCATTACGAACAACTAAATTTTAAATGTTAGACTTTATGTAGTTTGTAAATGTCCTTATGCGTATTAGAAGTCCACTTCAACCTCAACCTCCACTATGTCCAATGGATGCAGCATGATTAAATTAAATAATGACATTGAAACAAATTGATTGTCAAGATTTCATTTATTCTATTATATGTATAAATGGCAAATTTTTCAAAATCATATGTCTTGTTCCTTTTTAAAACCAATCATTATTTTTTAATGCAGAAGAAATTAAACATAACAGTATAAAAAAATTAAAAGATGTTTATTTTTAAATAAACGTAAATAGAAGAATGAAGTAAGCTATTTTTTTTTTTAATTCAAACATTTATGTTGAATATTTCACGTCTTGAAAAAGATCCGTCTATAACATTTAGTTTTTTCATGTAAGAAAGGAAGTTTAGTAACATGAAATAGTTTAATTCAACATGTTATAATATATATATATATACTCTATATATACTCTAAATAAATTTGTTATACTAGTTATATTTTAGACCAACAGATGGCAACACACAATAAGTTCTTTCAATTTGCCAATGGCATAGGATGATCTCAGTACACATGTGACTTCAAGTAGCCCCATAACCAAAAATCCCAAGGGGTGAGATCTGGAGACCTTGGAGGCCATTTGCGCAGAAAAGAGTGGATCTCCTCAAATGTAGACCTCAGTATTTTCGTGACAAGTTCAGCGATGTGTGGCGGCGTTTCATCCTCTATAAATGTTATGGAAGGAATCGTGTGCCTGTTTTGAAAGTGAGGTGCGATCTTAAAAGCACTGCATATCGGTCATCCGTCCAAATATTTAACCATGTCATTTAGGAGTCCATAGGCATGATCATGCTTATGTTGATAGATTTTTTAGTGTGTACAAGTCGTATATTTTAAATTATGTTGAAATCATTTTAATTTTAGGTTGTAAAATATTAGGAATAAAATATGATGCAATGCAAGAGTTTTCGGGCAATACATTGTAGTTTATTAATATATATTTTTTTTACATGCAGAATAAAATCAGTCGTTATACAGTTAATTTCATTCTCCAATTCGCTTTTAATTATAACATTATTAACGAATGAGGTGACTTTACTGTGAGCGTTGTAAATAAACTTTTTTTTTTTGAGTAGCGTACTTTAAGGAAGTATCATTCTGAAGAAAATCCTTTCATAATGTACAGATCTACTGAAATACAGATCTACGTATAAAAGACATATACTGAAATAATAACAATGATTATAGTTTATTGTCGGAGCAAAGCTCCGGCTTCCCATGAAAAATTACACTTTTGTGTACACGATAGCGGCCAAAATATTTGCCGCATTGATACCAAAATTGGACTGGAAGTCGGTAGTGGCAAAATCTCGCCGGGGATTGAAAAACAGAAATATTCGTCAATTCTAACGCCCGGAATCGTCTGCTCTAGAATTTTCCATTTCCCCATAGAGATAACATTGCGATTGTTTGAATTAAATGAAAAGAAAATTGAAATAATTTATATTGTTGCCATTTTTTATCATGAAAAACTTTTGAATTAAATAAAAAGAAAATTGAAATAATTTATATTGTTGCCATTTTTTATCATGAGAAACTTATTTAAATAACAATATACTCGGAAACAACCTTTTAGTAAAAGCTCTTAATCTCGGTCCCATATATTTTACTTTTATATATTTTACATATATTTTACTTTTCTGAAATAAGGACCCCATACATTTTTATCTTAAAACACGTGCAATGAAGTTTAAATTGTATTAAGTACATGAATTTAGTGTTTTTTAAATCGAACTCAGCAATTGGTGCAATTATTTTTGTTTCCATTTCAAAATATTTTTTTTCCTTTTCATTCAAGCTTATTGTATAAAAGAAGGGTACTTTTCGGTTAGCCGGGCGCCAGTGATATATGTACATGTATATATACACATACATATATGTATACACATATATCTGCATATACATATATATACATACATTTATATATGTACATATATGTATGTATGTATATATATATATGTATATACATATGTATTTATATCTGTACATATATCACTGGCGCCCGGCTAACCGAAAAGTACCAAAAGAAGTATGAGAGTAAATCTTTTTATTTTGATATAGTCCAGCCAATCCAGGATTAAAAAAAATATATGTTAAGAAACATTTTATATATGGATGGATTATATGTTTTTATTATATAGAATTTGCAAGGATGCCAGTTAAGAGAAAGCAATCAGCTGAAATGAGAAGAATTGCGAATCGTAATTCAATGCGGAGAAGTCGCACAAATCAGTTACCTTCAGATTTTTTGCCGAGTACCGGTATACTGACAACTCAAATGAATGAAGCAATCAGGTTTGATAGAGAGGTATTGCAAATCTCCTATGTGTCCTGTAATACGTGTCACAGAGCTTTCCCTGATATCATATTAAATACTGCTGGGCTCTGCCAGACATGCAAGTGTAGAGACGGTGCTTTCAAGTTTTCTGCCACTAATTCGATGGACCCAGGTCCAGTTCCTATTTGTCTCAAAGATCTGAGCTACATTGAACAAATGATGATCGCTCAAATACATCCAGTGGTTTCTCTTACCGTATACGAGGCTCACAGTATGGATACAGCGGAAATATAATCAGCTTTAAACAAAATATTGAGAGTTTTATTTCGCGCCTGCCTGTCAATCCTTCAGATATGACTTCAATTGTGTTAGTGACAAAAGATACTTTATCAGGATGTGCAGAGTTTTCTGTTCGCTCACAACGCCTTCTAGAAGCACTCAATGGCTTAAAGCTCACAATCCTTATTATTCAAATATCACAATTGATGAAGATTTGATCGCTACATTACCTAAGAATGGTGACGTATCTCAAATGTTACCAACAGCAACCGATATTACTGAGGATATTGATACTTTGAACGGGGAAATAAGGCGCGAGTCATTTAGACCACTACTTGAACCGGTAGATCAAAACAACTTAATAAATGACGCAATTCGTGTGCCTCACCCTTCATTAAATTCACAGCCTATCAACGAATTTCAAGAAGAGAGTTACATAGCACGTGCTTTTCCTCATCTTTTTCCACATGGTACAGCTGACTTACAACAACCTCGTCAAAAAGCAGTCTCTCCTGATGAGTATTTTAAGTTCCTAATGAAGTATGAAGATGGGCGATTTGCTAAAGACCCCCGATTTCGCTACTTTGCCATGAATTCAATTCTTCGGTGGCAATCTTTGGCTAAAGGGCGTTTTTTCGTACAGCGAAATAGGTTCAGCAATAAGACGGTAGAGCAGATGCGTGATATTCTGAATAGGCAACCAGAAATGGCAAAACACATTATGATTTATGCTAGCAAATTAAGATCTACAAAAGGATACTGGAGTGCACGTTGTGGGGAACTCCTTTCCATGGTAGGACAAATTGGAGCACCAACAATTTTTTTTACACTGTCTGCAGCTGATTATCACTGGCCTGATCTTTTCAGACTTTTAGAGCCTAACAGAGATCCAAATGAGCTGACTGATACAGAACGCAGACAATTAATGCACGACAACCCTCTGTTGACTGGTTGGTTCTTTCAAAAACGTTGTGATATATTTTTGAGAAAAATCTTGACGCCGTTGTTTTTAATAGACGACTACTGGGTTCGTTTCGAATGGCAGTGGCGTGGAAGTCCTCACATGCATGGATTGTTGTGGTTAAGAGGGGCACCAAACATGGAAACACTAGACATGACTAACGCTAAAAATGTAGCAGTCGTAACAGCATATTTCGAAAAACTATGCAGTGCTGTTAATCCTGACAAGGACGTCCTTGTAAATGATATACACCGCTGTCGAATTCGCTTTTCAGACATTTCCAGTGAAGATTGTGAAAAAGATCTCGCTCAGCTCTTAAATCAAGTCCAACGTCACACAAGACATGGAGATTATTGCCTAAGGAAAAAAAAGAGATACAAATAGTTATAGCTGCTGATTTGGTTTTCCAAAAGCAGAGTGCGGCTCTCCAAAGCTTCAAGTAGAAAATGGCATAATTAGCTTTTTGCCAAAAAGAAACGATTCTGAAATGAATACCTACAATTGCTTCGTGTCACAAGTTTGGAGAACTAACACGGATTTCAGTCCTATTACATCAAAGGATGCGGTTTTGCATTACATTGCCAAATATGCCTCAAAATCAGAAACAGCTTCTGTTCCTTACAAGGAATTGTTATCTGAGATTTTAAATAAGATGAACGAAACAAATCCAGCGGTTCAAGAAGTCCAAAAACTTATTTTGTCTTCTGTTTCTAAAAGGGATTACTCAGCCCAAGAGGTAGTACAAATATTAATGGGATGGCCAATGTATCACAGTAGTCGGGAAGTAGTTACAATACGGCTTCATGATAAGAACTGGGAAGAAATCAACTTTTCAAGCGACGAAAGACCATCAAAAAGCATGCTTCAGAAATATTGCGCGCGGCCGGAGAAACTTATTTCCTGCACGCTTCTTAAGTTTGCAAAATCTTTCTCAGTAAGAGGAGTCGATTATCACCAAAGAAGAAAAGATGAAGTTGTCAGAGTTTTTCCTCTTACATCACTCAACCACGACCCAACTCTAGCCGAAGAATACTATAGGCAACAAGTATTACTCAATTATCCTTGGAGAGGTAATTCTGACTCTTTATTGCAAGAAGGCCTGCCGTCTGCGTATCACTCATGGGAGGAAGAATTCAATGATCTAAATATTGATGCACACGAAGAAATAAATTTTCCTGCTGTTAGCAGTACACATGAGACAGAAATCCTGCAAGAAGAATACCGCGAGATTGATCCATATATGGTAGCAGCTGCCATAGTTCCTGTGCAGACAAACGAGGATACTTTGGGGCAACGCGTGATTGATCATGCATGTGAGTGGAAAAGTGAGAGTTACAAGTACCCTGATCGCAATTTTACTTCATTTTTAAATTACTGTAAAGAACAACAACTTACAGTGCATCAAAATTACGATACGTCTGAGATCAGATTTACAGATGAGCAGCAAAAAATACTTCACTTATGCACGCAACAGCTTTCGTCTTTGCAATCAAGATTTATAAATTGCCCTAAACGTACTTTTATTATTGGGAAAGCCGGAGCTGGAAAAAGTACGGTAATAAAAGAAATTCGTAAAAGAGTTACCGAGCAGTTAGGACCGGAAGCTATTATGGTTTTGGCTCCAACAGGTGCTGCTGCAATTAATGTCGAGGGCAAAACAATTCACTCTGCACTAAAAGTACCAACATGTTTTAAATTGTTTGCTGATTTAGGAAGTGAAGCAGCAAGAAATCTACAGCTCAGCATGAATCCAGTTTCATTTCTCATTATTGACGAATTTTCAATGATCGGATGCCGTCTGATGGCTGCACTTGAGCAAAGATGTCGCGAAGGTAAACCAGACAGCATTGAACCTTTTGGAGGCTTATTTGTTTACCTGATTGGAGATATTAGGCAGCTACAGCCTGTAAAAGACACACCTCTATATAGGAGACATTCTATAAAAGACATTTTGGCTTTACGTGGACAAACAGTTCTTAAGATGTTTGAAAAATGTTTCACCTTAACAAAGTCAATGAGACAAAGCGACGATCAGCAAATACAGTTTAGAGAGACTCTTGATTCGCTTTCCGTAGGTGAAGTTACAGGCGACCAATACGCATCCCTTATGCAACGACGTAAAGCTATACAGCCTCCGGCTGAACTTGAAAGATTTCAAGATGCCATACGCCTTTTTCCCACAAACAAGCAAGCTGAAGAACATAATCAAGAAGTACTTCGTAAATCAAAATGGCCAGTGGCAAGAATATTAGCAGACCACAATAATCAAATAGCAAGATGGAGTGAAGATGAGCACGCGTCTGGACTTCAGGCTGAACTTTTTTTAGCAATTGGATGCAGAATTATGTTGCGTACCAATCTGTGGACAGAGGGAGGATTGGTCAACGGTGCACTTGGTACGGTAAAAGATATTGTCTACGGACCAGGATTACGGCCTCCAGGCTTGCCACAGGCAGTAATGGTTCATTTTGATGATTATCGGGGACCATTTCTCACTGAAAGACTTTTTCCTGTCACACCTATTACAAAGTCTTGGAAAGAAAACAATGTCTCATGCTCCCGTACTCAGTTACCTTTAACAGTTTCATACGCTGTCACCATACACAAATCCCAAGGTTTAACTTTGTCAAAAATAGCTGTGGACATTGGTGAAAAGGAGTTGTCACTTGGAGCAACTTATGTCGCGTTTAGCAGGGTTCGACGTTTAGAGGATGTTCTGATTGAAGTGCCTTTCGCAAAGGATAGGCTAGACCAAATTAGAAGAATGGGGGCACTTGCTGATAGATTAGCATTTGAGCAGTATCTGAGGCAACTGTTGACCGAATAAACACTTGAAGATTCAACAGCTGTTATTGTAAATTTTCTTTTATACTATTAAACAGTAAATATAAAAATAAAAAATATATATTATATATTGTTAATGTTATATTTTATGTTTATCCAACTCAATGCTCCGACATTTCGGCTTGACGGATTCTAGTTCAAATATTCTGCACTACTGTTCTATTAAAAATTAAAAGTAAAAAACTGCTGTTCTAGCATTGTGAAGAATGGTAAATTACATTTTCTTGAATTTATTTCTATTGACAATTAAAAAACATATCTGCTTTATACTTTACTTTTTTAGTGTCCGTATCTTCGCATATAAATTATTATTATTTCATTTTAACTCAGAAACTATTCGAATTATGCATTAACCAAAATAAAAATCCGCACATTCTTAATTTCTTCGAACATTTTTCTTATACACATTTTCTGAAACAGTGTTATAACTGATATCAAGGAAATTTTATTTTGAAAAAGTTATATTCTCAGAAATTCCCAAACTATCCCCTTGATTTTTCAGCTTGTGGTGGCTAACGAAGGAATATTATTTTAGCTATAACTACAAAAACAGAATTAGATATTAGAGAGATAAATGAATCTTCTGAAAAGTTTCATAAAATATAATGATATATATGAAGAATATATACTTTTTGGCTACACAAACGATGAATACTTGAAAATATTTTAAAAAGTGAACAATCGAAATTCCCATGACATATAAGCATTCCTATACTTTAACATTTTTAAAATTTTTCTGGTATCTTCAAAATATCTTGATTAAAAAAATATGTAAGTGGTATTTATTTTAGAAAATGTGTAATTCAAAAATATATATACTTTAAAGTTAAAAAAGAATTTATTTATAAAAAAATCTTTAAAACAATTGAATATTCATATCAAGACATTATACATTCTATTGAGTATCTTTTATGGATCAATGTGTTACTAACAAAAAAAAGTGTCTATTTTACTGAAAAATTTTGTTTGAAACTAATAAATGTCCAAATCTATACTCGAGGAAATATATATATATATATATATATATATATATATATATATATATATATATATATATATATATATATATATATATATATATATATATATATATATATATATATATTATAAATGCAAATTGAAATATTTGTATTTCAAAAATTTCTTTCGAAGTATTCATTTTATAATGAATAGTTCCATGTTACGATGAATGTGATTTTTTTTTCAATTCTTATTCTAGTTTTAAAAAGATAAAGTAAAAAGAAGTTGTTTCAGAAAAATGAAAGTATTTTGGTTAAAATAAAAGTAAAAGAAATATATCTTTAATTTATCAAAAACGGGGTAAATTTTGTTTCAGGTCTTTTGTGGAAGATTTGCATTCGTAAGCACTTCCTTTTTTACCTATGAATCTATAATGAGAAATAATGTGTTTCTTTCAACTATAAAGAATGGTACTTAAAAATTTAAATAATTATGTATAAAGGTTGATTAACGATGATACAGTGCCACAGTTAATGCAAAATAGAACAATATTTTTGTAGATAAAGAAAGTAAAATGTTATAAAAAAAGAAAGAAAAATCATTTGACGAATGAAAGCGTTTTGCATACAATAAAATATGTTTGCAAAAGACGTTTTAGGTAAATTACGTCTTTAATTTATAAACAAGAAATCATACATAAAGCATAGATTATAAAACGTTTTCTAACACTTCCAAAATACTTAACAAGCTTTCACTGTTTCAAAAGGTACATAGGATACCTAAGTAAACATTTTAGAAAACGCAAAATACATTTGAAAACCAGATTTCAACAATTACAGACCATAGCCAGAAAGGTTCTCCAATTCTTTTGTGCAGTACTGTATATAATCTATAGATTTGTATATGCCATATATAGAATACTACAATTTAGTTTAGTAAGAAAACACATTACACAATTAAAAATACACCTTCAGAAATGTCTGTCAATAGACGGAAATATATTTGAATTATTTTGTACAAACCTGTATATTACGATAAAAATTTTATATACGCCACATATTAATATGAAGTTTAATTCAGGCAAAACATACTGAAATCACACTTCCAGAAATTATCGAATATTCTTACAGGGGGGCAGAATCTCTAATTGCTGAAACCTCCGAAGTATTTTATATGCCTATAAATATGTATGTAATATAAAAATAAATAAATTGCAGATGCTAAATAATATGAAAATTGAGATTAAAAAAGAATGACCTTCGGAGCTGACGTGGAGGATCCTGATCTGCAGATTTACTAGTTTACAAATGCTCACCCTAATTACGATCTTGATTTTAGGAAAGCTTATAATATATGAAATAATTCAAAGAACTTGGTTAATGATATCTCCAGCACACCAAATTTTTTAAATGTCTGGCCACCTTTCCTTTAATTCACTCTCTATATTCCCCGTTTTTGTCTCTTTCCTGCTTAAACACGTCCAGACTGTCGGAGCGTTTCTAATTGGTCTCCTCCGTCACATCAGACTCCTGACTCCGCTGTTATTTTTCAACACTCATCGCTATTCCACCCTGTCCGCGAGTCGAGACGCTAGCTTACTGACAAGGTCTAGACCAGCGGTTCTTAAATTTTGGGATCTCGCGAACCGCCTTTGATGTGGAATATATTTCGCGGAACCCCAACAATATTTTACGTAATATAAGATAGTAAATTGTTTTAATGCATGCATTATATTTATTTTTCATTACATACATTCTATGTTTAGTTTACAGTGTTGAAAAAAATAAGCTGCATTAATAAGTAGAAAAATTATTATAACACACATTTTAAGATAATTAAAATATACATACTACTATTTGCTAAGAAAATGATGCTGCTTCTTTATTTCTACTACATGTGTAGTATTTGGTTCAATATTTAAAACATGTTTTCGTAAGTCTAGTTCAACATCCAGGGGACGTCTGCATTCGTTTCTCATCTGAATAAGATTGGAGAGAGTCTTTCACACAAATATCCGGAGCAGAAGGGTAGTAATTACTTGGTAGCTTTTTCTGCTAGTTCTGCAGGGGTATTTCTCACGCACAACCAAAAATTTGGAAAGGCAATGGAAAGGAATTTTCATGCACCCATAGCATGGTACTTTCGAATGTTGTTCCTGCTCTAAAAATGTCAAGGTTTCGATTTCACTTAGTTCTTGGAAATTAAATGGATCCCTCATACAATCTGTTTCTGACTTCGAGAGAGGAAAATAAAACCTGAAAGTTTATTTATAGTACTTCATGTGTAGAACAAAATGTTCAATAATATTAAGAAAATTGTACCGTCAGAGGTTTACAAGCTATCGCATAATGTTGAATATGATTCAAAAATATTATTTGTAATTGGGAAATACTTTTTTATATTGTGGCTTCTGCATTTTCTGGGACTTTGAAAATGTGTATTATTCAGGAAACTTTAAATAACTGTCAAATATGCCGCCTTGAAAAGCCAGGAGAAATAACTGAAACGATCTTTCAAATGGAGTTTAGAGTACATTAAAAACAGTCTTACTTCATCACGTAGAGCAAAAATTCAAATTTTTAAATTGCCTTTTTTCTCGTAACAGCCGCCTAATTCATGCATAAATAGCTGCTTGTGTTTACGCCCAATTTCTTTTCACAAAATTTTGTCTTATAATTCAAGTTAACTTATTTATTCCAGTAATAAATTGTATCAAAGCTAGTTAGTTTAGATATAATTTACTACTGAAACAACTTCGTTGAATGCAGTCTGCAAATCTTCAAGAATTTTCCGGCAAACAGCGGCCCACGGTTAATACAGCGGTGTGTTCAAATTACATGTGGTGTGTTAGCTTCAACGAAGCTGATCAAACATCAAATCATTAACAGTTCCACTCACAGCTCAAGCCTCATCTGCACTTATTGCAGTACATATTAGCCGTTTTATTTCTTTTTCTTGTATGAAACCGTCAAAACATGTGAATAGTACAGCACTTGTGCGAGTTGGAAGTTGTTTGCAAAATTCTTCACATATCTTAGTACCAAATTCATAACAAGCTAAAACTATCCAATAAACATTATTGGAAATATCCAAACTCTCATCTAGTTGCAATGTGAAAAAAGAACTAATTTTTACGCGTTCATACTATTAGTTCTCAAAATTGTCACACAAATCTGTGATTATGCTCTTAACGGTATCACTAGAGAATAAAATGAAATTTAAGTCCTTCTGTTTTTCTTCTATCATTGTAGAATTCAATTCGCTGAAATCGTGTGAAGTTTTGCCGACTTTGCTACCATCAGAGATATCCGATATGAAGTAAAAATGGCCTTTACATTATTGGTACCAGTTGTGATCTTCTCATTTCATTTCTGACTTGCTTATAGTTCTTTTAATTTGCTTTAAAAAAGTCATTTGGTTTGTTTGCTTACTCTTTGTGTTTAGTTTGTCTTCGGAGTTTTGCTGCTCGCATACATTGATTTGACATTATATCATTACAGATAATAGACTGATTGTTCCTCATTATTAATATAGGTGCTCGTAAATCCAAATGTTAAATATTATTCGGAGGACTAACGCTTTTGCTTTGGTGATATTTTCTTCTCTGTTCAATTGTGGTGTTGAATCATCATCGTCTAAATCTAACTTCTTCTCACCTTTACATTTTAATGTTTTAGCCTTTTTAATCACTCATCCGTATCTTAAATAAAACATTTGTCGAAATATGTAAATATGTAACAAAAGTGACTAAAATACGAGCAGTGTATTTAAAAATAACAATGACTGTAACAACAATATCACATTTTTTCAAATGAGTTTGTAAAAATAGGAACAAGCTTCTATTACCTCTTAAAAACAAATTTCTCACCCGTGCATCCAAATTTTTAAAAATAAAAATTCTTTCATATATAGAAAGAGAAAAAAGTTTATGATTTTTGTAAAGCTTGTTTTAAATCTAAAATTATTTCTTAATTTTGGGAAAAATTGCTCTTTTTGTAGATTTTAAATCTGTATTTTTTAAATAATATAATTCACAAGTTCATAGCTTCTATGTTTTTTGTTTAGAAATTAAAAAAAAAATGTTTCTCTTTCGTTTAAATGTCAAATAATTGTAAAACATTGTTTACGGGAATTTTTAGAATTTATTTTTAATGGAATCTTTATTAATCCTCTGACTGCTTAATTTTTTCTTCAAAATTCTTTCGACCAATATGTATCTTGTTACATATTTCAAATAATCATGTATTTGAAATATGCAGTATTATTTATCAGTTGCATTTATACCCTTCGGTTGCAGGATTTTTAAAACAAAATTTCTCCAAAAATTGCGTATTATATAATTTTTTCTACAAATGTCTTGCTTGTGGAAATCGCCGGATAAGGGGTCGGAGGTTAAATACTACCTTTTGCTTTCTTTTTCTTGCAGCGATAAACAAACAGTATGATTATGTGATTGCTACCAAGACAGCTCAAAACATTATGCATTTTAAAACGATTTAGGGAAAGGAAAAAAATATCTGTAAAAACTTTGGATTACGTAGTGATGAATTCAAAGCGTTGTCCGTCCAGTAAAGGGGGGTAAAGTATTCCATCTCTGGAACACTGACATGTCTCCCTCCGACGATTTGGTGTTTTATGTTTATTAATGGCCTAGACTAGAAATTCTAGTCCAGCAAAACTCTCCCTATAAGAACTACTGAAATTACTTCAGGATAAAAAAAATCCGAATTTAGCACTGAGCTTGAGGACTTTCAGCTGTAAGCTCGCAGACTCCCAGGGGTCCTCGAACCACAGTTTAAGAACCTCTGGTCTAGACATTTACATCTGTTTTTAATCTTTTTAATCTTGGCACTCATGATTGATCTTTAGAGGCTCCGAAACGGTTGTATACTATTTTCCTATGTATTTTTGTGTGTTATCTTTATTGTGCTTATATTTTTAACATAACGGCACTAATTCCAATCCTCCCATTTTAAATTAAATTATTGCATGCGAAAAACATTTAATGGTAAAAAATACGTTATATTTAAAACAATATATTAAAAATATCATATTTAAAACGATTTTCCTATAGTGTGTAAAAACTTTTCTTCCAGGCGATGTAAAGTCTGGGAGGCACCGACATTTTGTAGTTTATAATTTTAATCAAGCTTTCAAATGTATAATCAATCTTACTTAATTAATCACAAAAACAGACGTCAGCTGTCGCGACAACTGTTGATGCGACATTGGGACCGAAAAATACTCCAGTCGAAGGGAACTGAACGGCAACACGGTTACGAAAAACCGTCACTGGATGTGATAATATCATTTAATCTTTCTTAATCATGTAATATTTTTAAAAAAGAGCAAATTAGTGTGTTTTATAACCTACAGTGTCTAGAAGGGAGGGGGGAGGGGTCGGTGAGCATAGCTCGTAGGGTCAGACCCCCTCTCACCCTAGTTTCGATAAAAATCTTTATAAATTTTGTAATTAGATTTCAATTAATAATATGATGAACCATGGATTTTTTTTGGTATTGATAATTACTTTACGATAATGATACTTGTGCAGAGTAACTTTGGTAAAATGTTACATTACTCTAAATCTAAATCATTAAATACATTTTAATAAATGAGAAAAAGTGGATATTTCAAAAAAGTGCTGAATACAAAGTCGAAAGATACAAAAACTATCTTAATATTTCCTAATTTGTATGATTTTTTTACAAGTAATTATTTATGAATTTAGTTTGATATAGAATAATTAAATTAACTGCAGAATTGATAAAATTACTACTACGGCAAATATTCTTAATTTATCTACGTATAAACTTAACACATTTAATATAGTAGCTACGATATATTGAGATGAAATAAATGATTTCTTTATTTTCAGGTACGATTTTTTTTTGTTTTATTACTTGCATCACAATGTCAGGAAATAAGTGAATTTAAAAGTGATATTGTGTTTTCGAAAAATAAATAAATAATCATTGACCGCCTATTCAAATGTACAATTATTTAACTTCTTTTCGTTACACTATATTTTCCAATCATTATAATTTTAGTTCTTTAAAGAGAACAACAATTTGGAAAATAATGGTTTTAGGCGATGTTATGAAAAAGTCCTTCTCATAAATAATGATTCCCGAGTTTATATGACAACTGCAATACATCTAGAAATATATTTCTTTTTTCCATGAAAAAAACTCCATTACATCTCACTTCTTAAGGATTTCGTGCTATAACACTATATATCTTACACCTCTCCCCATTTCCGAAAGTAATCCCATGATACAAGAATGGAAACAATCTTGCATTTCCCTCACCGATAAAATGTTTTCTTGGTTCGTGCTTCTAAAAACCTCCTGAATATAATGATCACAGTCCCAATTGACAAATTTTATTTAGTAGAAAAAAAAAAGAATTCATAAATGGGACAGTACCTTAGAATTCGCAAAAGATTGGTAGCTTTTGAATTAGTTCTAACGCAATAACATAAAATAGAAATATACTGATGTGATGAGTTAATAATATTGAGTAAATATTTGTAGATTATGTTTGTATGTATGTAATTTGTATCCAATTCAAATTTAGAAATAAAAAAATATAATACTTCTACAGAATACCATATATATATGGTTTTAATAATATGTCAGTTATGTTTATTTTTTATCCCATTTATGATTGTATCGGTGATATATTGAGATAGAATAAAATTTTTATTTATTTTCAGATACGATTTTTCTTGTTTAATTACTTGCATTACAATTTCTAGATATAAAGAAGAATTAGGTAATATTGTTCCTTATGAAAATAAATAATTATTGAACGCATACGCAAATGTACAATGGTACACCTACTTTCTATTACAAGATATTTTTCAATCATTATAATTTTATTTTTAATTTATCTGTAAACTTAACACATTTATGATCGTAGCTAAAATATATTGAGATTAAATAAATGATTTCTTTATTTTCACGTACGATTTATATTGTTGTATTATTTGCATTACAATTTCAGGAAATAAATGAATTTGAAAGCAATATTGTGTTTTACGAAAATTTAAAAAAAAAATCACTGACCGCATTCTTAAATATATTCAATTATATAACTTATTTCCGTTACAATATAATTTCCAATCATTTAAATTTTTGTTCTGTAAAGAGAACAACAATTTGGAAAATAATGGTTTTAGGCAATATTGTGAAAAAGTCTTTCTCATAAATAATGATTCCCGAGTTCATGTGACAACTGCAATAAATCTAGAAATGTATTTTTTCCATGAAAAAACTCCATTACATCTCACTTCTTAAGGATTTCGTGCTATAACATTATATATCTTACACCTATCCCCATTTCCGACAGTAATCCCATGATACAAGAATGGAAACAATCTTGCATTTCCATCACCGATAAAATGTTTTCTTGGTTCGTGCTTCTAAAAACTTCCTGAATATAATGATCACAGTCCCCATAGACAAATTTTATTTATCAGAAAAAAAAAAAGAATTCATAAATGAGACAGGACTTAAGTTTTCGCAAAAGAATGGTAGCTTTTGAATTAGTTCTAACGCAATAACATAAAATAGAAATATACTGATGTGATGAGTTGATAATATTGAGTAAATATAACTCATTTGAATGTAGGAAGAAAAAATAATACATCTACAGAATACCACATATGTATGGTTTTAATAATGTATCAGTTATGATGATTATTTATCCCATTTATGATTGTATCGACGATATATTGAGATGGAATAAAATATTTATTTATTTTCTGATACAATTTTTATTGTTTTATTACTTGCATTACAATTTCTGGATATAAAAGAATTAAGTAATGTTGTGCCTTATGAAAATAAATATTAATCATTGAACGCATACGCAAATGTAGAATGGTATACCTTCTTTCTATAACAAAATACTTTCCAATCATTATAATTTTAGCACTTTAAAGAGAACAGCAATTGGTAAAATAATGGATTTACACAATATTGGGAAAAATCCTTCTCATAAATGATGATTCCCCAGTTTTTATGACAACTGCTATACATCTAGGAATGTATTTATTTTTTTCCCACGATAAAAGTCAATTACATCTCAGTCCTTAAGGATTTCGTGCTATAACATTATATATATTACACCTCTTCCCATTTCCGAAAGTAATCCCTTGATAAAGGAATGGACACAATCTTGCAATTCCGCTGCTGGTAAAACGTTATCTTGGTTCGTGCTTCTAAGAACTTCCTGAATATAATACTCACAGTCTCAATAGACAAATTTTATTTATTAAAAAAAATAATAATTCATAAATGAGACAGTAGTTTAGTTTTCGCGGAAGACAGGTACATTTTGAATTAGCTCTAAGAGCAATAGCATAAAATAGAAATATATTGAGGTAATGAGTTGATAATATTGAGTAAATATAACCCATTTGAATGTAGAAATAAAGAACAATACATCTACAGAATACCATATGTGGTTTATATGGTTTTAATAATGCATCAGTTATGCTTATTTTTTATCCCATTTATGATTGTATCGACGATAAATTGAGAATTAATAACATATTTATTTGTCTTCATATACGATTTTTATTTTTTTATTACTTGCATTATAATTTCAAGAAATGAATGAATTTGAAAGTATTATTCTGTTTTACGAAAATAAATAAATAATTATTGACCGCATAATCAAACATACAATTATAATACTTATTTCCGTTACAATATACTTTCCAATTATTATAATTTTAGTTCTTTAAAGATAACAACAATTTGGATAATAATGTTTTTAGACAATATTGTGAAAAAGTCCTTCTCATAAATAATGATTCCCGAGTTTATATGACAACTGCAATAAATCCAAAAATGTATTTCTTTTTTCCAAGAAAAAACTCACATCTCACGTCTTAAGGATTTCGTGCTATAACATTGTATATATTACACCTATCCCCATTTCCGAAAGTAATCCCATGATACAAAAATGGAAACAATCTTGCATTTCCATCACCGATAAAATGTTTTCTTGGTTTGTGCTTCTAAAAACTTCCTGAATATAAGGATCACAGTCCCCATAGACAAATTTTATTTATTAGAACAAAAAAAAAAAAAAAAAAAAGAATTCATAAATGAGACAGGACTTTTGTTTTCCCAAAAGAATGGTAGCTTTTGAATTAGTTCTAACGCAATAACTTAAAAGAAAAATATACTGATGTGACGAGTTGATAATATTGAGTAAACATCACTCATTTGAATGTAGAAATAAAAAACAATACATCTGCAGAATACCATAGATACATGGTTTTAATAATATATCAGTTATGATTATTTTTTATCCCATTTATGATTGTATCGACGATATATTGAGATGGAATAAAATATTTATTTATTTTCAGATACGATTTTTATTGTTTTATTACTTGCATTACAATTTCTGGATATAAAAGAATTAAGTAATATTGTGCCTTATGAAAATAAATAATCATTGAACGGACAGCAAATGTACAATGGTATACCTTCTTTCTAAGAGTGAACTGTGACTACTTCTATAGGTTTTCACATCCCTCGAGTTCTGGTAGAGCAAGTACGGGTCGGGAAAAGCCTACTTAAGGGCTAGGACCTGGCTTCATCTTGGGTGTCCATCCCCGAATCTGTTGGGGGACCCCAGCTCTTCCCAAGTGTAATATAGTGGTTTCTCAAGAGAGAGGAGAATCACCACAATCGCAACGGCCTATGTCGTCATTCACGTGGGTCTAATGGGAGTGATGCGCAGGTGACGTTGCTTCCACCGGCCGCAGCGCTTACAGAAGAAACCTCCTAGTCGAGTGCGTAACAAGTACCTCAGAACGTGGGTGTGGAGGTTGATATGCCTGACGAGTGCCACTCGGCGCCCGGTGGCTCAGCTCAGTTTTACCTTCTTTCTATTACGAGGTACCTTCCAATCATTAGCATTTTAGCTCTTTTGGTAAAATAATGGTTTGACACATTATTGGAAAACAATCCTTCTCATAAGTTTATATAACATATATATAGTATAAGAGTTTATATGACAACTGCAATACATCTAAGAATGTATTTATTTTTTCTCCAAGATAAAACTCAATTACATTTCAGTCCTTAAGGATTCCGAGCTATATAACATTATATACCTTAAACCTCTCCCCATTTTCGGAAGTAATCCCGTGATAAAGGAATGGACACAATCTTGCATTTCCGCTGCCTGTAAAACGTTTCCTTGGTTCGTGCTTCTAAGAAATTCCTGAATATAATGATCACAGTCCCAATAGACAAACTTTATTTATTAGAAAAAAAAATTCGTAAATGAGACAGTACATTAGTTTTCACAAAATAATGGTAGCTTTTTATTTAGTTCTAATGCAATAACTTAAAAGAGAAATATACTGATGTGATGAGTTGATAATATTGTGTACATATAAATCATTTGAATGTAGAAATATAAAAAAATACAACTGCAGAATACCATACATATGATTTTCATAATATATCAGTTATGATGATTATTTATCCCATTTATGACTGTATCTAAAATATATTGAGATGGAATAAAATATTTATTTACTTTCAGATACGAGTTTTATTTATTTATTACTTGTATTACAATTTATGGATATAAAAGAGTTAAGTAATATTGTACCGTATGAAAATAATTGAACGCATACGTGAGACATTGAACACATACGCAAATGTACAATGCTATACCTTATTTCTATTACAAGGTACTTTCCAACCATTATAATTTTAGATCTTTAAAGAGAACAACAATTGGTAAAATAATGGTTTTACACAATATTGGGAAACAATCCTTCCCATAAATGATGATTACCGAGTTTGTATGACAACTGCAATACATCTAGGAATGTATTTAATTTTTTTCCGAAGATAAAACTCAATTACATCCCAGTCCTTAAGGATTTCGTGCTATAACATTATATATCTTACACCTCTTCCCATTTCCGAAAGTAATCCCATGATAAAGGAATGGACACAATCTTGCATTTCCGCTGCCGTTAAAGCGTTTTCTTGGTTCGTGCTTCTAAGAACTTCCTGAATATAATGATCACAGTCCCAATAGACAAATTTTATTTATTAGGAAAAAAAAAGAATTCATAAATGAGACAGTGGTTTAGTTTTCGCGAAAGAATGGTAGATTTTGAATTAGTTCTAATGCAATAACATAACAAGTAGAAATATATTGATGTAATGAGTTGATAGTATTGAGTAAATTTAACTCTTGTGAATGTAGAAATACAAATCAACGCATCTTCAGAATACCATATATATATGCGTTTAATTATATATCAGTTGTAATTATTTTTTAATTCATTTACATAAGTCAGTTTCGTTTATTTTATAAAATATGTGAATTTACCTGCTTTGGGCGTGAATCAATATAAAAATTTTATAATGCGTCAGATAGTTTAAATTACAGAAATAATGTTATCAATTACCTAAAAGATGACTAAAATACTTTAATAGATGTTAGAAAATTGCATTAAAATCATCTAGTACTTTCGGTTACGTACCCAGCTTTCATCAGGATTAGCTGAAAGTACTAGATGATTTTAATGGAAATTTTTAACATCTAGTAAAGTGTTTTAGTCATATTTTAGGTAATTGGTCCCATTATTTGTGTATTTTTATACTGTTTTACAAAGATGAATTATAGCATTCTGAACTAGTTTATTTTATATATCAGATAGTCTGATGTGAAATAGTAAATTAATGATACAAAATGATAATCCCAAGCCTTTTAAAATAAACTATTGATATTTATTTATTGAACACACAAAAGAAATGAAAAAAAAAACATAAATCAAGTCATAATTAAATCAGATTAGTAGCATTACAAGACAGCTTTAAATAAAATGTTTTTGTTTAAAATTTGTATACTGTTATTTCCGTGAAATTTTGTTGGTGAATTGTATACATATTCATTTTTATATGAACTTTGAAAATCTCAGTATAAACGTTTATACTATTTTCCCAAATAGGTTTTCTTACCCTATTTACTTTAAATGCATAGTTTTACTGAACTCATTCAAAATACAGGATCATCCAAATTTACATATTACTCAATGGCAGATAGCTGAATGTCGAATAATCCACCCACACACAGCGTCAACTGTTTAAGTATGATTCATTGAACCTGTTATTTTGCATTTATTTCTATCCAACAGTATTTTAACTGTAACATAAATTTGAACGATTTTCAGGTAATACTCAGGTAATACTCAGGTAATAATCAAGTAATAATCAGGTAATAGCATTCATTACAGTGTTTTTATATGATAGATGACATTTACGGTCAAATTAAATTTCATTTTATAATGTTCTGTATATAGAACAATTCAGATTTATCAATTTTTTTTTCTGTTTCTCTCCTGAAATATGTTCTTAGTATAATAAATGACACTATTAATTTCAATTTTAAAATTTTAATTTTTTTATATTTTTATATTTTGGTACTTTTTAGTTTTTAATGTGACATGATCTGTTTACAAAATAAATAAATAAATAAATAATTGCATGGAAAAAATGCCAAGATTGTCTTCCAATTCAATCTTGACAATTTATACTGCTCTTATTACCTATGTGTAAAACTAATTATTGCTGTGTAATTGCAAAAATTATATGCACTTAATTTATGCCTATTTATTCTACCACCGACTATGGGACAGTTTATAAGACTGAAACCAATAAAGTTTCGTTTAGTTTTGATTTTTGATTTTTATGTTTGTTGACTTATTAGTCTGTAATAGAAACAGATTGAAAAAATCTAATTACTTTCTTCTATTTTTACAATAGAAAGTATTTGATTCATGAAAATTTCAACATCTTGTTTCCGACTGTTTTTAAAAAATCCCTGCGTTTGAATCTGTCTGTCCGTATGTATCACACATTTTATGTACGCTTTATCTCTAGAACTAATGCACGGAAATTAATCAAACTTCATGTTCTGTTAAAAATTGACATAAATACCTCCTTATTAAGTTTGGGTGTATATAGCCCAACAGATGTCGCTGTTATGCTATGTTTTTATTATTTCCGCGATAGCTATATCTCTGGAATGAATAGATTATCATTTGATTTTAATTGCAGACGATTTCATTTATATAGCAGAAATTTTTGTGATGTCTACAACATACGAGTTTATTATATGTAAAAAAAAAATGTGGGTTAATTTTCTTAATTTCATCACCGACGTGAACTGATATATCCATTCACTATGCTGCAGGTTTCACTGCAATATTAGTATTAATATAATTCTACAAATATAATGTAGTTTTAAAACATTAAGTAATTATTAATGATCTCAAGGATTATATTCATATACATAATTAAGTTTTTTTTTATATCATGTTTGAAATGTCATGCTTTTTTACCATTTTGAAAAAATTTGCAGAGAAAACAACATTAAAATTTTGTCCTTTTGTTCGGTGGTCAGAAGGTTAATAACAGACTAGCTGGCTTCGCCCGCCAGCGGGCCCCTATTTTACATCGGTAACTAAAATCGATAAAATCCCTAATTTACATCGGTGCCTCGAATCTTTTGTATTCTCCGGCTCGCACCCTCCTCGAACCGAACGAACTTCCGACAAGGGTCCCCGCTGCCTTCGGCACCGGATAATCCCTTAATTTGCACATTGCGTAGTATAAACATATAACCGAACGAACCTCCGACCCTGGTCCCCGCTGCCTTCGGCACCGTATACCAGTCGTGCTACGCACGCACAGGATAATCCCTTAATTTGCACATCGAATAGTATAAACCTCTAACTGAACGAATCTCCGACCCTGGTCCCCGCTGCCTTCGGCACCGTAAACCGGTCGTGCTAGGCACGCACCGGCACATAGAATGGTATGAACCTCTAACTGAACGAACCTCCGGTTCGGGTCCCCGCTGCCTGCGGCACCGTATAGCAGTCGTGCTGCGCACGCGCTGCAGTATACGTTAGTTCCACCTTCCACTACCAGGTGGCGCAATCTGTTTACACGATCAATACTGAAATCGTTAAGGCTTTCGATGTCGAGTCGAATGAGCCATACCCCGTCGTTTTCATGCCCGTAGAACCGGAGATAGGAAAGCGCACCCTGGTGGTGAGACTCTGAGCAAAAATCGATAAGCTCCAGTATCCTCTATCAACGTTGAGTCGATTGAGCCAAACGGCGTCGTGATGTGACCCATAGAACCCGAGTTGGATGAAAAATCCTTTAATTACACCTTCCAGCACCAGGGGGCGCAATTTGTTCTATACGAACATGAACGAAATCTGTAAAGCTATCGAAATCCAGTCGAAAGAGCCAAACCACGTCGTAATCAGGCCCATAGAACCCGATTTCCGGAAGCGCACCCTGGCGGTGATGTTCCTGTGTTGACTCTATGGTTTATTTTACTAAGATCGAAATGAAGTTGATTCTTTACATAGTGCATAATCTCTGATCCATCGAATAGAAAGTTTCTATAACTCAAATGGCAACATTTCTTTCCGACGAAATGAAAAAAGGATGCGTTTTAAAACGACAAATTTAAATATATCGCACCCCCACACAAACACAAAATCATAAACCGGGTGTTAAATAAACTATATAGAATCCGATGTATAAAAAATAGAAATAAAAAAAAATTATTTTGATATCTTTTGGAGCTTTTGAAAAAAGTAAACAAAGCAAGTATTCGGAGTGCAATCGGCTGCTTCAGAATACAAATATCCTAGTAGAATAGAATTTTAACTATGAAAATATAATTATTTCTCAAAATAAATCATATATTCGGAAAGCCCATTCAATTCTGTACGCAAAATGAACAACGATTTTTGATTTAAAATCGTTAATAAATAAGATAATTACGGCGAAAGCAAAGTCACTTATTACACTTTGATTAATCTGTGCTTGCGCCGAAAAACGCTTATTTCTAGAAACGGGTTTCACAAAACAATTTTTTTGAAATTGATAATACTCGAATTTTTTTAACTGAAAGGTGTCTTTCTAGAGCTGAATGTATGCACTTTTAGCTTCTTCTCTAGGAATTTATGTAATTCGATAAAAAATTGTTGCGGCAGGGGGATATACATTGGCAAATTAGAGGAAACACGAAAGTGACGTACGGGAACGATCGGTTTCTAAAGGGTTAATGTACATATTTTTTAAAACTGAAATATATGTTTCGAAGAAGAAGAACGTGGCTATGATCGGGTGTATTTTATTTGTGTCTATTCACATTTTCCGAGTCGATGCGGATTTTTAAACATGGGCCGAAAAACGAAAATTCACGTGAGTGAGTTTCGGAAAC
This sequence comes from Maratus michaelseni, assembly GCA_963931845.1. NCBI lineage: Eukaryota > Metazoa > Arthropoda > Arachnida > Araneae > Salticidae > Maratus > Maratus michaelseni. Next base: position 177,144,969 of record OZ007594.1, read on the forward strand.
CATTTTTTTAGAATGGTTAAAAAACGAATATTTCCAAACTGATACATGATTTTAAAAGGAAAAGGAACGTAGATTAGGCTCGGTATTTTTATTTTTTCGTATCTTGTTTAGAAGCCCAGAATTGAATTTTTAAAGATTGCATAAATCGCTGAAAAACCGAAAGAGACTTACGGAAAAAAACGATTTCGAAATGGTTAACTAAAATATTTTTTTAAACTAAAGGTTTTATATTAATCTCGAAAGAACGGAAATGTACTTGGGTGTGTTTGTTTGTTTTTTTTTCTTTCAGAGAGCCGATGCGCGATTTTAAAAATTGCAGAGAATCGGAATTTGCAAAAGTGAGTCTGCGCGCGAATTTTTTTCGAAGGGTTAATATTTATATTTTTCAAAAACAATCACATATTTCGAAAGGATAAAGAATGCAAATCTCGTCTGGTATTTTTAGTTTTCACTGACTTGTTTGGAACCGCCGATGCGAATTTTTCAAAATAGTCGAAATTGCCGAAATCGCGAAACGGTGTACGGAAAATATACGTTTTCGAAGGGTTAACTGACGTATTTTTTTAAATGGAAGTTAGCATTGGAGAGGACAAAGACCGATCTTTAATTTGGTGAAATCCGTTTATCCGAATCTTTCTTAGTCCGGCGGATGCGAGGTTCGGACGAAGGGAGAAAATACAAAACACGATTTCGACACTTTTTGATTATTTTTTTTCAAAGGGTTAATATCTAAATTTTGTCAAACCGATCAGATAGTTAGAGACGTAAAAGTACGTTCTTTGAGAATATGTTGACGGTTTTTTCGTATTTCAGTCGGTTCGCCGTCGGCGAGTTTAGACAGTCGTAAAACGAAACCGGCAGAAGCGATCTTTCCTTCTTCTTTTTGCGGAAGATGAGGATCGAGCTCTTCTGGGCATGCGCGGAATAATTTCAACGTAGGTTTCTTTTTAGTAATTAAAACAGTTTTGTTCGTTAATAACTCCCTTAATTACGGGCCGATTTTTTCGAAACTGCAATTCCTGAAGGCCCGGATTTTTCTGAATTTTTTGACACAAAAAGCGCTTCGGTTGCTCGCTGCGCTCGCAGAGTTTATCCGGGTACAGATGCACACACACACACACAGACAGACGTTTACGAACATTAATAATAATGACTAGCTGGCTTCGCCCGCCAGCGGGCCCCTAATTTACATGGGTAACTAAAATCGATAAAATCCCTAATTTACATCGGTGCCTCGAATCTTTTGTATTCTCCGGCTCGCAACCCCCTCGAACCGAACGAACTTCCGACACGGGTCCCCGCTGCCTTCGGCACCGGATAATCCCTTAATTTGCACATTGATTAGTATAAACCTCTAACCGAACGAACATCCGACCCTGGTCCCCGCTGCCTTCGGCACCGGATAATCCCTTAATTTGCACATCGAATAGTATAAACCTCTAACTGAACGAATCTGCGACCCTGGTCCCCGCTGCCTTCGGCACCGGCACATAGAATAGTATAAAGCTCTAACTGAACGAACCTCCGGTTCGGGTCCCCGCTGCCTGCGGCACCGTATAGCAGTCTGCTGTATACGTTAGTTCCACCTTCCACCACCAGGTGGCGCAATCTGTTTATACGATCATAACTGAAATCGTTAAGGCTTTCGATGTCGAGTCGAATGAGCCATACCCCGTCATTTTCATGCCCGTAGAACTGGAGATAGGAAAGCGCCCGCTGGTGGTGAGATTCGGAGCAAAAATCGATAAGCTCTAGTATCCTCTATCTACGTTGAGTCGATTGAGCCAAACCGCGTCGTGATGTGACCCATAGAACCCGAGTTAGATGAAAAATCCTTTAATTACACCTTCCACCACCAGGGGGCGCAATCTGTTCTATACGAACATGAACGAAATCTGTAAAGCTATCGAAATCCAGTCGAAAGAGCCAAACCCCGTCGTAATCGGGCCCATAGAACCCGATTTCCGGAAGCGCTCCCTGGCGATGATGTTCCTGTGTTGACTCTCTGGTTCATTTTACTACGATCGAAATGAAGTTGATTCTTTACATAGTGTATAATCTCTGATCCATCAAATAGAAAGTTTCTATAACTCAAATGGCAACATTTCTTTCCGACGAAATGAAAAAAGGATGCGTTTTAAAACGACAAATTTAAATATATCGCACCCCCACACAAACACCAAATCATAAACCGGAATTTAAACAAACTATATAGAATCCGATATATAAAAAATAGAAATAAAAAAAAATCATTTTGATATCTTTTAGAGCTTTTGAACAAAGTAAACAAAGCAAGTATTTGCGGTGCAATCGGATGCTTCAGAATACAAATATCCTAGTAGAATAGAATTTTAACTATGAAAATATAATTATTTCTCAAAATAAATCATATATTCGGAAAGCCCATTCAATTCTGTACGCAAAATGAACAACGATTTTTTAAATAAAATCTTTAATAAATTAGATAATTACTTCCAAAGCAAAGTCACTTATTACACTTTGATTAATCTGTGCTTGCGCCGAAAAACGCTTATTTCTAGAAACGGGTTTCACAAAAGAATTTTTTTGAAATTGATAATAGTCGATTTTTTTTAACTGAAAGGTGCCTTTCTAGAGCTGAATGTATGCACTTTTAGTTTTTTCTCTAGGAATTTATGTAAATCGATAAAAAATTGCTGCGGTGGGGGGGGTACACATTGGCAAATTAGAGGAAACACGAAAGTGACGTACGGGAACGATCGGTTTCTAAAGGGTTAATGTACATATTTTTTAAAACTGAAATATATGTTTCGAAGAAGAATAACGTGGCTATGATCTGGTGTATTTTATTTGTCTCTATTCACATTTTCCGAGTCGATGCGGATTTTTAAACATGGGCCTAAAAACGAAAATTCACGCGAGTGAGTTTCGGAAACCATTTTTTTAGAAGGGTTAAAAAACGAATATTTCAAAACTGATACCAGATTTTGAAAGGAAAAAGAACGTAGATTAGGCTCGGTATTTTTATTTTTTCGTATCTTGTTTAGAAGCCCAGAATTGAATTTTTAAAGATTGCAGAAATCGCTGAAAAACCGAAAGAGACTTACGGAAAAAAACGATTTCGAAAGGGTTAACTGAAATATTTTTTTTAACTAAAGGTTTTATATTAATTTCGAAAGAGCGGAAATGTACTTGGGTGTGTTTGTTTGTTTTTTTGTTCTTTCAGAGAGCCGATGCGCGATTTTAAAAATTGCAGAGAATCAGAATTTGCAAAAGTGAGTCTGCGCGCGAATTTTTTTCGAAGGGTTAATATTTGTATTTTTCAAAATCAATCGCAGATTTCGAAAGGATAAAGAATGTAGATCTCGTCTGGTATTTTTAGTTTTCCCTGACTCGTTTGGAACCGCCGCAGCGAATTTTTCAAAATAGTCGAAATTGCCGAAATCGCGAAACGGTGTACGGAAAATATACGTTTTCGAAGGGTTAACTGACGTATTTTTTTTAATGGAAGGTGACATTGGAGAGGACAGAGACCGATCTTTTATTTGGTGAAATCCGTTTATCCGAATCTTTCTTAGTCCGGCGGATGCGAGGTTCGGACGAAGGGAGAAAATCAAAAACACGAATTCGACCCTTTTTGATTATTTTTTTTGAAAGGGTTAATATCGAAATTTTTTCAAACCGATCGGATAGTTAGAGTAAAGTACGTTCTTTGAGAATATGTTGACGGTTTTTTCGTATTTTTGTCGGTTCGCCGTCGGCGAGTTTAGACAGTCGTAAAACGAAACCGGCCGAAGCGATCTTTCCTTCTTCTTTTTGCGGAAGATGAGGATTGAGCTCTTCGGGGCATGCGCGAAGGACTTTCCACATAGGTTTCTTTTGAACCAATTAAAACAGCTTTGTTCGTTAATAACTCCCTTAATTAAGGGCCGATTTTTCGAAACTGCAATTTCTGAAGGCCCGGATTTTTCTGAATTTTTTGACACAAAAAGCGCTTCGCTACTCGCTACGCTCGCAGAGTTTATCCGGGTACAGATACACACACACACACACACACACACACACACACACACACAGACACACAGACGGATACGAACATTAATAATAATGATGTTTGAAATATCCGTTCAAATTACAGAAGAGAAAAAAATCGCAGCGCTAAATATAACATCAGCCCGCTGGAAACGTTGCTGAGAATGCTGTTTGCAAATAGTTCATTTTTAATTATTCATATATTAATGTTAATATATACACAAAAGCATAAAAATAAAAATAAAATAAAGTAACTTGAGTAATCTTAAAGTGAATGCAAAAAACGTGAATAATGGCGTTTAAAATCATCGCATTAAAAATGGTGCATCTGCAGAATAATATCATTTGTCTTGAAAATGATTTCGGTGAAGCCGAAACATGTAGACTAGAGGTGCAAAATCGCTGCTCCGCGGAACACAAGGGTATCACTATTTTTACACATATTAATTTGCCTTATTTAATGATAAAAACATTGCTATTAAATATGTCGCAGCTTACCTTTTGTATACTGTGGTCGCAAACGACTGTCAGTCAAAAAAGTTCAGGCTGTTCAGGCCAAAAAGTTGTGAAGCAGTACTGTAGACAGTTTTTATATGAAACTTTTTTACTGTCTAATCCAAGATATTTTAGCAATTAATGCTGAAATGTGTTTTACTTAAATTATCTTGACGTTTGCATATTTATTATTTTTTTAAACTTTAAAAAATTAAAAAAAAAATCTTTAATTCGTCTTGTCACGCCGCGCCTTGCTTCTGTAAATGTAAGTTCGTTCCCGGATTATGATTATCACTTAAATATGAGTAAAGATGCGTTGGGGGTTAATGCTAATATGGAGACAAGTATTTCGAAACATGTAAGCTCGTTGTACTGTGAGTTTTGCTTAAGAAGAAAAATCATGCATTTCCTGATTAATGTGAATATCTCAAATAAAAATCTAAAAACAAACATCATTATTTAGTTATAATACACAGATATGTCATAAACCAAATTTACACAAATATTTTACCACTATGCAGTCTTTCATACATATTAATATTTAAATAATAATAAAATTGATTAAAATTCACAAATATACAAATAAATGTAAATACGTTGCTTACAGGTGCGTAAAACATAATAAAATACTTTAAAAACACATTAAAGTCATTTTAAAATCACAACTGTTTTAACCGAAATTTGCTCGGCCTTCATCAGTGAAAGTGTTTTTTCACTGATGAAGGCCGAGCTAGTTTCAGTTGAAAACGTGTTGATTTTAAAAGGACTTTAATGTATTTTTAAAGTATTTTATTATGATTTAAGCACCTTTAAGCAATGTATTTACATTTATTTGTACCTTTGTGATTTTTATTTAATAATCAAAGTGAATTTTGCACTGAAATTTTAGTTCTTTATTGGATAATAAATTTGATTATTTCGACATTAAGAATATTAAGCGGCTTCATTACAATAAATGGATTAATTGATTTCAATTCTAGTAATGAGTAGAACATGTCCACTTTATGATAAATTCTGCACCAAAATTTATTTACTTTAAAAATCATATTTATTATGTTATCATAAACTTTTCGAACAATGATATAAATCCCCACTTGGGAATTACTTTATTACATCATTTGTATTTTTGTAGATGTAAAACCACCTATCTCGTATAAATTACACTATGTTTCAGTGTAGACAAGAATGGGGCTTTTTGAAATGTATTTGAGCCTAAGAATAATTATCAAACACAAATATTGTAATATTTGAAACACAAATTAATTATTTTAATGATGAAAGTATAAACTACTAAACTTCTTAAATAAAATATATTAAAATCTGCTAACTTGAGTAAATAATTAAATTTGTTGACTCATTAAAAATATAATTATAAAATATACAACTCTCGAACAAGTCTGTTAATTAAGACAATATATAGCTCATATTCACCGCAGAATCGACGTTTCCAAAACATAATAGCAGCCTAAGATAAATATTGCTGCGGTTTCAAATCTGTCTCTAGACGAAGAATAAACAATTGATGATAAAGCGATTTGGCATAAGGTAAAGCCAGGAGAGATGACGCAGTCGGAGAGATTGCGCACATAGAGGTTCGGAGGGAAGGAGTAGAGTGAGCGCTCAGCGACTCCAGGTAGTTGTACAAACACAGTAGTGGAGTGTCTACTTGAAAGTGCACGTTGATTGCTTTGAACGTTTAAGATAAAATATTGCTATTTTGTTTTGTTTTCCCAAAGTAAGTGCTTGAATTTTCATAGCTATTCATCAGAATTTCTATACAACGTCAATAGTACAAAATATTTTAAACTTAAACGATTTCTCATAAGCTATTAATCTAGACTAACAATGTGAACATCAACGGTTCGTTTTAGAAGAAGTCATGTTTAAATAAAAGGCCGCGCAATCTCTCCTACCGAAATTGCAGAGTTTGCGCATCTGATACTTAGGAGAGATGGCGCAGTATTCCCATTAGTTTCAATGCTAGGAGAGATTACGCAGGTTATTGGTAAATTTGCATTAAAAAATGAAAAATGAAAATGGACTAATTTTAAGTTAAACGTGTTATTAAGTAACAAAATTTTATTTTGTAATTTTATTTGGACTTGCTTTTTCTGATTCTTTAATTTTTTTTCCCTTTAATTAAAATTTTTTAATCGTTTTTAAAATTATTTCCTTTTTCTGATTCTTCAATCATTAGGTTGAAATATTCCTTCCTAATACAATATTGTTCACAAAAACCTTACAGCAATGTCATTTAAGTGTAATTATTATTGTTAACAATTTAATTGTAGTTATTATCAGTACAAAAACCCTTAACGGGTTAAAAGTTGTGACGCAGCACTTTGTTTTGGCTCTATAAATTTTAAATATGGGTCTTAAAAGTAATGATATCAAATTTAAGTGACGCTATGTTAATAATTTTTTTTTAATCATAATTTTCTTTTTAGTTCTATATATATTCACAGGTGCAATTATTATCTTAATATGAAAAAAATATATAGAACTTATTCGCTGATGCTTTTTCATTCACATCTCTCATGAATTCAAAATATGGGTTTTAAAAGAAATGATATCAAAATTTGAGTGACACCTTGACGTGAATTTAATAGCACTCTTGTAAAATTCAATTTAAATTATTTTTGGTTTGTCTTCTAAAGTATATTTACACATACAAACAATACTTTTAATTTTTCAATACACTTTTAAATATATTACTTTCACAGAGCCTATATTATGTATTGAAATGTATTTATTTCAATAAATTGATTTATCTTCTGTGCCACGCTATCCAAAATCATAAGTAAAATTTATGTAAATCATTATTTTGCGTCATAGTATCCAAACAAAGGGAAATGTATGCAAGTGGATAATATGACGCAAAATAATCATTTACATAAATTTTACTTATGATTTTGGATAGCGTGGCACAGAAGATAAATCAATTTATTGAAATAAATACATTTCAATACATAATATAGGCTCAGTGAAAGTAATATATTTAAAAGTGTATTGAAAAATTAAAAGTATTGTTTGTATGTGTAAATATACTTTAGAAGACAAACCAAAAATAATTTAAATTGAATTTTAAAAGAGTCCTATTAAATTCACGTCAAGGTGTCACTCAAATTTTGATATCATTTCTTTTAAAACCCATATTTTGAATTCATGAGAGATGTGAATGAAAAAGCATCAGCGAATAAGTTCTATATATTTTTTTTCATATTAAGATAATAATTGCACCTGTGAATATATATAAAACTAAAAAGAAAATTATGATTAAAAAAAATTATTAACATAGCGTCACTTAAATTTGATATCATTACTTTTAAGACCCATATTTAAAATTTATAGAGCCAAAACAAATTGCTGCGTCACAACTTTTAACCCGTTAAGGGTTTTTGTACTGATGTCATTACTTTTTTAAGGTTATTGATGAAAATGTCAATTAGTCAAAATTAAGCATAGGGTATAAATTAATCATTAGAATAAAATTTTAAAGAAATGCTAAAAAAGACCCCTTGGACCCCAATAAAAATATGAGGGTGGTGGCCCAGGGAGAAGAATCCAAGACTCAACTTTTAAATTATACAGCGAGAGAGTAACACAATTAGAAGTATGAAAATGCATGGCAAAACCCGATTGTTCCATCTTCCACCGCCAGGGGGGCACTCTGTTCTATACAAACATAGCTGGAATCTTTGAGGCTGTCGATTTGGAGTCGAATGAGCCATACCTCGTCGTGATCGGTCCCATAGAACCCGATAGGAAAGCGCCCCCTGGTGGTGAAACTTGGAACTAAAATCGATATATCCTGTCGATGTCGAGTCGATGAATCAAACTACATTGTGATGGACCTATAGAAATAGAGTTAGCTACAAAATCTGTTAGTTCCACTCTCCACCACTAGAGGGCGCACTCTGTTCTATACAAACATAGCTCAAATGTTTGAGGCTGTCGATTTCAAGTCGAATAAGCCATACCTCGTCGTGATCGGGCCCATAGAATCCGAGATAGGAAAGCGCCCCCTGGTGGTGAAATTTGAAATTAAAATCGATATATCCTGTCGATGCCGAGTCGAATAAATTAAACTGTATTGTGATGGGTCACATAGCTACAAAATCCGTTAGTTCCATCTTCCACCGCCAGGGGGCGCACTCTGTTCTATACAAACATAGCTGAAATCTTTGAGGCTGTCGATTTGGAGTCGAATGAGCCATACCTCGTCGTGATCGGTCCCATAGAACCCGATAGGAAAGCGCCCCCTGGTGGTGAAACTTGGAACTAAAATCGATATATCCTGTCGATGAATCAAACTACATTGTGATGGGACCTATAGAAATAGAGTTAGCTACAAAATCTGTTAGTTCCACCTTCCACCACTAGAGGGCGCACTCTGTTCTATACAAACATAGCTCAAATGTTTGAGGCTGTCGATTTCGAGTCGAATAAGACATACCTCGTCGTGATCGGGCCCATAGAATCCGAGATAGGAAAGCGCCCCCTGGTGGTGAAATTTGGAATTAAAATCGATATATCCTGTCGATGCCGAGTTGAATAAATTAAACTGCATTGTGATGGGACACATAGCTACAAAAATCGTTAGTTCCATCTTCCACCACCAGGGGACGCACTCTGTTCTATACAAACATAGCTGAAATCTTTGAGGCTGTCGATTTAGAGTCGAATGAGCCATACCTCGTCGTGATTGGGCCCATAGTACCCAAGAAAGGAAAGTGCCCACTGGTGGTGAATTTTGGAACTAAAATCGATAAATCCTGTCGATGAATCAAACTACATTGTGATGGGACCCATAGAACTCGAGTTAGCTACAAAATCCGTTAGTTCCATCTTCCATCACTAGAGGGCGCACTCTGTTCTATACAAACATAGCTGATATCTTTGAGGCTATCCATTTGGAGTCGAATGAGCCATACCTCGTCGTGATCGGGTCCATAGAACCCGAGACAGATAAGCGCCTCCTGGTAGTGAAACTTGGAATTAAAATCTATATATCCTGTCGATGCTGAGTCGAACCAAACTGCATTGTGATCGGACCCATAGAACTCGAGTTAGCTGCAAAATCCGTTAGTTCCATCTTCCACCATCAGGGGGCGCACTCTGTACTATGCAGACATAGCTGAAATCTTTGAGGCTGTGGATTTCAAGTCGAATAAGCCATACTGCGTGGTGATTGGGCACATAGAACCCGAGAGAGGAAAGAGGCCCCTGGTGGTGAATTTTGAAACTAAAATCAATATATCCTGTCGATGTCGAGTCGAATAAATTAAACTGTATTAGATACCAATTAATCTCGGAAATAATTGCAAATTTTGTCATTTGGCAGCGTAAAAATCATGAATTTCATCGATCGGCACAGAAAAAACATGTATTTTGTCGATAGGGGGAGAAAAGATCATAAATTTCGTCGAACAGGCGGATAAAAATCATGAATTTCATTTATTAGCGCATGAAAAACACAAATTTCATCAAACACTCGCATAAAAATTAAAAAATTCATTGATCAGGCATGAAAAAACATTAATTTCGTCAAGTTTGCACGTAAAAATCACAAATTTCATCAAACGGTAGCATAAAAATCACAAATTTCATCAAACGGTAGCATAAAAATCAAGAATTTTGGCAATCGGGTGATAAAAATGTTTTTTGTCAATCCGGCCTGTAAAAAGTATGAATTTTGTCGATGAGGTGCGTAAAATTGTCGAGTCGAATGAATTAAACTGCATTAGATACCAATTAGTCTCTGAAAAAATTGCAAATTTCATTATTTTGCAGCATAAAAATCAGGAATTTCGTTGATCAATGTGCAAAAATCATGAATTTCATCGATCGGCACAAAAAAAACATGAATTTTCTCTATAGGGGGAGAAAAGATTATAAATTTCGTCGAACAGGCGGGTAAAAATCATGAATTTCATTTATTAGCACATGAAAATCGCAAAATTCATCAAACGGTCGTTATGAAAATCAAAAAATTCTATGATCGGGTATGAAAAAGTCATTAATTTCGTGAAGTTTGCACGTAAAAATCACAAATTTCATCAAACGGGTGCATAAAAATCAAGAATTTTGGAAATCCGAGTGATAAAATATTTTTTTGTCAATCCGGCCCGTAAAAAGTATGAATTTTGTCGATGAGGTGTGTAAAAATTGTCAAGTCGAATGAATTAAACTGCATTAGATACCAATTAGTCTCTGAAAAAATTGCAAATTTCATTATTTTGCAGCATAAAAATCAGGAATTTTGTTGATCAATGTGCGAAAATCATGAATATCATCGATCAGCACAGAAAAAACATGAATTTTCTCGATAGGAGGAGAAAAGATCATAAATTTCGTCGAACAGGCGGGTAAAAATCATTAATTTCATTTATTAGCGAACGAAAAAACATTAATTTCGTCAAGTTTGCACGTAAAAATCACTTTCATCTAATGGGTGCATAAAAATCAAGAATTTTGGCAATCGGGTGATAAAATTTTTTTTTGTCAATCCGGCACGTAAAAAGTATGAATTTTGTCGATGAAGCGCGTAAAAATTGTCGAGTCGAATGAATTAAACTGCATTAGATACCAATTAGTCTCTGAAAAAATTGCAAATTTCATTATTTTGCAGCATAAAAATCAGGAATTTTGTTGATCAATGTGCGAAAATCATGAATATCATCGATCAGCACAGAAAAAACATGAATTTTCTCGATAGGAGGAGAAAAGATCATAAATTTGTCGAACAAGCAGATAAAAACCATGAATTTCATTTATAAGCACATGAAAATCGCAAATTTCATCAAACGGTCGCATGAAAATCAAAAAATTCTTTGATCGGGTATGAAAAATCATTAATTCCGTAAAGTTTGCACGTAAATATCACAAATTTTTTCAAACGGGTGCATAAAAATTAAGAATTTTGGCAATCGGGTGATAAAATTTTTTTTGTCAATCCCGTAAAAAGTATGAATATTGTCGATGAGGTGCATAAAAATTGTCAAGTCGAATGAATTAAACTGCATTAGATACCAATTAGTCTGAAAAAATTGCAAATTTCGTCATTTTGCAGCATAAAAATCAGGAATTTCGTAGATCAATGTGCAAAAATCATGAATTTCATCGATCGGCACAGAAAAAACATGAATTTTGTCGATAGGGGGAGAAAATATTATAAATTTCATCAAACAGGCCGGTAAAAATCATGAATTTCATTTATTAGCAAATGAAAAACGCAAATTTCATCAAACGCTTGCATAAAAAAAAATTCGTTGATCGGGCATGAAAAAACATTAATTTCGTTAAGTTTGCACGTAAAAAACCCAAATTTCATCAAACGGGTGCATAAAAATCAAGAATTTTGTCTATCGGGCGATAAAAAAATGTATTGTCAATCCGGTACATAAAAAGTATTAATTTTGTCGATGAGGTTAAAAATAAAGGTAATATGAGTCAAGGGGTCTAACCTTATGAGTCTCCTTATTTTCTTTCTTGTTTGGATGCAAACAATTCATATTTTTAATCTGCATTTGGTCGAAAAATGAATTATCTTTCATTTTAAAAACGAGAAATTCGTAATTACATTTCGTAATTAAATTCGATTGGTATTTATTATTGGTAATTATGATTTCAAAATTTTTAATAAGAATTTTTTTTTTTTTTATAGTATACAGTGGGCAAAGTCTCTAGCCATGCCAACCAACCAATAGGTTGCTTATGGATCTGCTTATGCTTATATCACTTATTCATATAGTTTAGCTTTGGCTTGCCTCTTATTAGTTTGTCTTGACTGCTAAATTTTTATATTTCACATTTCATAATTTTTATTGCAATACTTCAGGTAAGAATGCTTTTTAACTTGATTATTTCCTGTATTTATAATAATTTTTTGTTACTAACATTCTTATGTTTTAATGGGTGCAAAATTTAAGATTGGCGAAAAAGCTACTAAAAGGTTCTTTATTTCAATAAATTGTTTTATCTTTTGTGCCATGCTGTCGAAAATTGAAAGAAAAATTTATGTAAAGGTTTATTTTGCATCATAGTATCCAAACTAAGTGAAATGTATGCAAATGGATAGTATGATGCAAAAAAAACCATTTACATAAATTTTTCTTTGAATTTTCGACAGCATGGCACAAAAGATAAATCAATTTATTGAAATAAATACATTTCAATGCATAATACAGGCTTATTGCAAGTGATATATTTAATGATGATTGTACTGAATTTTGTATTGAAAATGGAACATTTTAGTACATATTAATGGTTTAGCATAAAAAATAATTTATGTAGGTCATTCTAAAATTCTTATATAACAAAATCTGTAAAAATGAAGCTCTGTTTTGTCAGAATTCTGCAATTGTTAATTTGTTTTAAAACTAAATAAGCACTCCTTAGGTATTTTTAACTGTTTTTATTATTGGAAATGGTGCAGAAAACAGAACAAAACAAAATTTAGTAAAATATTTTATGTAGTAATAGGGTGGGTTTTTTTAGGAAACATTTATTTAACTGCGTTTATTTTTTTTTTTTAAGAGGACAGCCAAGGGTCGATGCATGCTTTACACTCACGCTAAAAAAAAAAAAAAATTAATCGGTTAAAAAAAAGAAAAAAGTCTCCAAACTTTGGGGACTGTTTTTTCTTTTATGGCAACCTGGCTATTAAGCTTGTATTTAGTAGCTTGGCGCAGTCTTGGAAATCGTGCCATCCAAACAGTCGCCAATCTTTTGTTTACATTTTAGCGTGAGTGTAACACATCTGTTCAGTTATTTTTCTTGGGGCCCATTTTGTGAAAAGTAAAGGTTACTTTTGTGAAATTTATTATATTTTAGTGAAAAATAACATTTTGTAACAAAAGTTGAAATTCAGTTACTCAAATTAGAACAAAGTACTTATTAACAAAAACTTTTTACATTTACAATCACTTTGCTGAAATTTTCCTCTCAAGTGAACTTGTTTGTTTACAAATTACACATTTTAAAACATCACAAAATAATAAATATTTAATAAATAGTAAGTTTTTATGGAATAGAATTTTGTGAAAGGAACTATTTTAGTAAAAAGAATTTTGTGGAGAGGCCCATTTTATCAAATTGATTTTTGTGAAGAGGTCCGTTTTATTAAATTGATTTTTCCCCAAATTTTACCTGGATCGACCCTTGACAGAGCAAAATATAAATATGTAAACTTTATTCTTAATAAAACAAACAAATAAACTGATATTTTTTTTATGTATATCAATATTTATTTACATCAAACTATCAATTATTTATTTTATTTATTTTTTTAATAATAGAAACTATTTCATTAGTTACGCTATTTTATTTTTATATTGAAATAAAAAAAATCCACGTGCTATTATTGCATGCTATTTGTAACTAATATTTAAAAAAAAAAGTTTTCGCCGGCGGAGGAAAAAAATCGCACCAACGTGGTCGTATATATATGACATCTGTGCGGTATTATTGATCAATAATACTATATTAATAAAATAGATTAGCAGTTTCACATAGCTTTTTCGCCAATCTTAAATTTTGCACGCATTAAAACATAAGAATGTTAGTAACAAAAAATTATTATAAATACAGGAAATAATCAAGTTAAAAAGCATTCTTACCTGAAGTATTGATATAAAAATTATAAAATGTGAAATTTTAGCTGTCGAGACAAACTAATAAATAAGAGCCAAGCCAAAGACAAACTAATAATAAGTAATAACAGCTAAGCCAAAGATACTACACTAGTGTATAGAATCTTTGGCTAAGCCAAAGCTAAACTACTGTGGCTAAACTATCAGTCAGATAATCAACCGATTGGTTGGTTGGCATGGCTAGAGACTTTGCCCACTGTATACTAGCAAAAAAACAATTTCTTATTAAAAATTTTGAAATCATAAATACCAATAATAAATACAATCTAATTTTATACATGTAATTACGAATTTCTCGTTTTTAAAATTAAAGATAATTCATTTTTCTACCAAATGCAGATTAAAAATACGAATTATTTGCATCGGAACAAGAAAGAAAAAAAAATTAACCATAATTTAATTTAATACATATTTTGGAATGTATAATAAACTGTTTTCATATTTAAAAAAAAAAAAAAAAAAAAAAAAAAATCTAAATAGTTCTTCAGCCACATATGATTGCGAAATCGCCTTTAACTATAACCGTGATACCCATGAACATCCTGACCGCGCTGGAATAAAAAAGGGTGAAAAGGCCGAAAATCTTTAATGTTAGTCTACCAGAAAAAGCATAAGAAAAGAGTCCGATTTTGAAGCTGGATTATATAAAAAACAAGAGTTTTCCTACGTTAGCTCAAAATCTTACTCTCTTCATCTAAAAGCGTAATTAATATAATATATTAATTTAAAAAAAAATCGTTCGATCCATTTTCGAGATAACACCTCTGTGCCCATTACACCATTACATTTTCCATTTTCGCTTAAAAATTGGTTTCCAGATCTCAAAATCTACTGCATGTAGAAATCTATAAATTTCAGGATAGAGTTAGGCCATAGATATAAGACTAATGTGAAAAAATCGAAACGGTATGCCTCATATTTACTGAGATATTAAATGTCGGCGTTTCGATTTTCCTTTGATGTCCTGCTAGCTGTATATATGAGAGTGACGGAATCTTCGGTTTTGGGCTTACGGTTTTCGGTTTTTCGCTGCGTCACTCAAGAGACTACCGTCTCTTATGATTAGTAACAATCTCTCCTACCCATGTGCGCAATCACACCAACCCTGTAAGCACAGATTGCGCAAAATAACTTTCTTGGTTTTATTACAACTGTTCTATTAATTTGCAACATAACAACAAAATAGCAATGGAAATGCATAAAAAACAAATGAAGTTAAAATTATTCATGAATAGTTTAGCAAAAAATTAATATTTAGATTTTTTATTGCTATTCTTTTGAATTGTGCGCAGACTATCCTAACTTTACCTTATTTGAAAAAATAATTCTAAAGAATGAGAACTGTTCTCGAAGTATTTTAAATAAAAGATGTATGTTATGGTTTGACAAAAATTAACATATATTTGTCTTGCACAGGCATACTGTGTCATTTCAAGAAAAATAAACTTTCATAAAAAGGCTGAATAACTTCTTAAATAAAATTGAGTAAATAATTAAATTTGTTGACTCATTAAAAATATAATTATAAAATATACAACTCTCGAACAAGTCTGTTAATTAAGGCAATATATAGCTCTGGCAATATAAAGCTCTTATGGCAATATATATATAATTAATGAATATATGCGGTGAACTAATTGATTAAAATGAAGTCTTTTAATATACAGGTTTACTAGTTTCGTACGCACAATCGGTCACATTCTGAAGATCAATAATGATAAATTATCATTATCGTTACTGATAATGATTTGATTTGATATAATAATGATCATAATTTTATCATTACTGATCTTTAGAGTGCTATAGACTGTGAGTGCGAAATTAGTATAGGTCTGATGAACAGAGGAAACTATTTTCAACTAGGTAAATTATATTCAATGGTTGCAGTATCAGAGTAGAGATTAAATCTTACTGAGCGAAAATTGCCGGAACCAGGACACGAACCTGGGTACTTTGGCTTGCCTTGCCAACGCTCTTCCTACTGAGCTATCCCAAAGCTATATCCTAGCTGGTATATTTCACTCTTATTTGTTGGACAAGGCTACAAACTGCAGCGCTAATTTCGTTCATCCGAGCTATAACTAT
Organism: Maratus michaelseni; assembly: GCA_963931845.1. Lineage (NCBI taxonomy): Eukaryota > Metazoa > Arthropoda > Arachnida > Araneae > Salticidae > Maratus > Maratus michaelseni. Next base: position 177,161,213 of record OZ007594.1, read on the forward strand.
AGCATTTTACATGATGAATCTGAAATAACACGGAAACTCCTGTATACTATGTAATTAGGTCATAATGAACAGAGGAAAGTATTTTCAACTAAGTAAAAATCACCTATTTCTGAATATCACCACAGGGACCGCATAAGAATTTAACAGCATAAGTTTTCGAAAATTATTTGGTTATTTGATCGACATAATGTTCATTCCTTACTCATTTTGAACATATTTCAAACTTTCAATGCCTAAGTATATTCATCAGATATAAAAATTAAAGCATGTTTCAGTCATTTAAAGGTACTATGTAGCCAACAATTTTTATAAATGTTACCGTGTAAGTCCGAATTTGGAGAATGTCGACTTTCTCTGGTGAATTGCAACACATACCAAAATACGTCGGTTAAATACCTAATATTTGGTTATACTCATATACATTCGGACCATCACCGGTGTATGTCGACAAGCACAGGAATGCTCTGGTGAAGGTCGAAACGTGAAGTCGAGAAGCCGATGTCGACAGAGAGGCGAAAGTCTGTCTCCAAATCCTTTATTCTGCCGCGATTGAGGTCACGTGGCATCTATTTGTTATACCCTGAAACACTTCTGTTTGTCAGTCTTATGCAATGTTTGCTGGTGCGTGCAACGTTTTCTTAAATTAATTTTTTTTTCGCTATCTTAATTTATATAGAATGGATATTGCAGCGAACCGTTACATGCATTAATTGCGAGTAAACGAAAATACAATTGTTTTATTTTTCTCAAGAAAGGTACTCTAAAATACTTTGCGAAATCATTTCTGCTAAAACTAAATGCAGCACACCTTTCTATTAAAGACGATTGAAACCTTTTTGAGGTTTTGAAAATTAATGATAAAGAAAAATTAATTGTACCATTAAAACCAGGAGAAACGAATATACAGCATTATGTTACCAATGATGAATTTTTCAGCATATTAGCTGAAACTCACACGAGAACAGTCCATGGAGAAAGAACAAGTATCCCTAAAGAATTGCGAGTTAAGCACAAAAATGTTATACATGAAGTTGTAATGTGGTATGTAAATTTATGTAAACGATGTTAAATGCTAAAAATTACCTAAAGTTACTAAAAATTAACAGATTTTTTTTTTAAATCCTATTTTCTGAAAATCGGTCATGTAAATCCTTTTAATTTCTTTCGTTTGCTTTAAATATATTAATGTCTTTAATTTCCAAATGTTACTCATAGAATTCGCATTCCTCTTTTCTAGAAATAAACAGATTTATTTTAAATCGTAGACTCTGAGAACTGGCAATGAGAACCATGGCCAGAAAAGCTACATTTTTATTTAAAAACTATAATATAAATGTAGTTTTCACACAGAATTTCTTTTTTTTATGTTTATTATTTTGAGACAAAATTTCTCACTGTATTATCTTCATCATAATGTGTTAATATTCATTTAAATATATGCACATACGTGCTTGAACGCTATTGAAAAATTTTTGCAATTTATTAAAAAAAATTCTCTATTATCCAACAAAATATTTGAACGCCTGTATATATGTGGACAACGATATAATGTTTTTTTATACTTTTGTTGCAAGTAATAGTTCTTATAGAAAATGAACTTGATTTTTTTTATCTAAATCTGACAGTTCCTAAATTTATCTTGCAAATAAAATTAGAAAAATGTAACATTAATATGTTATATTTATCCACAATAGGTTGTATTTCAGATAAAAATAAACTTAAAAATGTTTCGCAATCGATTTAAACGAATAAATAATTCTTAGACTATTCCGATCATTATTGAAATTTTGTTGTCCATTCTAAAACAATTAATAGATTTTAAAACATAAACCAGAAAAATTATTAAAAGTATTAATTAGTAAATGAATATCAACGTTTTAATTTACGTATTTCAACAACATGATTATGTAATTTAATACAACAGTTTCCTGTCTAAGAAACAGTGTAAATCTTTAAAATGATCACTTTTTTCTTTTACGTAATTTTGTGCGTGTAGAAAAAAAGCTTGTTTTGAAAAGATGCAAAGATAAAGAAAGCATTACTCCACAAAGAGCATATTATTTTTATTGTTTTACTTTAGGGAAATTTTGTATTATTTATGACTATACATAGTAAACTCAAAAAGTTACGTTTCGTATACAATAGACGCCACTTAATGTGATCAAATTTTGTGTTCTTTATCGCTTAATAGAATACAGATCAGCCAGTAGAGATTCACAAAGACGGAATTAATGAATCTCTTTAAAATTTCGTAATGTGAGCTTTGGGGGAGAGGATTAGAGTTAATCAGACCCGAAAACAGCACACAAAAAATAGATCTAACCTGATAATCCTAACGGTACAATCGAGTCACATGAACAAATCGAAAACTCCATCGCTTATTCGTTGCTATAACATGTGAGAGATAAAGCAGGGTTGTCAGTTTGGCGTTTTTTTAATACCGAAATTTCACATTCATGCCAGAAATTTCCTATAATTTTCTTTTCTTTGTTTAATGACATACATTTTAGGATCCCTTAAAGTAAAATTTCTTCTTTCAGAATTCCCGGTATGAATTCGAAATTTTTTTTTTATTGAAAAAAGGCCAAACTGGAAACCCTGAGATAAAATTTCAAAGGCAACAGAAGCTTTTTTAATTATAATTATGAATCAACAAATTAATTTAATCCTGGAAGTACACTGGAAGTACAGTAGATACCTATTAATTTTTAACTATTTTTTAAGTCGAGGTTCGTACACGTAGTTTATAAAAAAAATCATTATGCAAGCAAAACAGCAGTGAGCAAATACATTTTGTTTAATTGTAGAAAATCCCAGCTGTAAAATAATTACTATTTGCAAAATAATGTTTGCTATGTGTCTCGAAATAAATGTATTTTTAATTGTGACTATCAAATTCGAAGAAAACACATTCAAATTAAAAAGATTTCAGAATAAAATGTTGTTCTTCTAATTTTTTTTTCACTCCAAAAAGCTTTTTATCACTAATTAAAAGTAGCTACATTATGCGGAACACCTCGTCTATTATTTCGTAATCTAATCCACCTAAAAAAGTCAATACAGATAAAAATATGTGAGTAGATTTAATTTTTTATTAGTAACAAAAAAAGCATTCTGCTTTTGTATGTTCTTGTACTGTTGGGTTTTTGTTTACTTGTTTTGTTTCGCTAGAAATTGGAATGAAAATAAATTGCATATTTCATTTTAGTCTTGCTGCTTGAATACTGTTAAATTATATCTTGAATTTAGTATATAAAAGTATGTACTTTAAAATTTTCATTAAGTGAAAAAAATCAGAGTTTTTTAGTGAATTTCAAGTTTTTTAGTGAATAAGTAGATATTATTTTCATTTCTTGAAAACCAGTTTTCTAAAAATTATGTGACATTTTGATGTTAGAACAGTTCGGAGTAGAATTGTATTTTTATTAAAGTTTTGTTAAATCGTGAGTATGGAAGTTTCCTTAGAGAGACGATATTTTAATAGCAATGGACTATAATTATGGGTAAATCTTATAACACGGCTTAGTGTCTGAAGATGTGCCAGCGTAGAAAATATCTGAATTCTTTATCTTAATTGAGTTACAAATCGTGGCAATCATACTCTATGTGCCCTGCCACAATTTATCCTAATAGTAATTTCTCGATAAAGCTACATAGTCAAGTCTATATCTGCAGTTTATATGCACAAATATGAATTGCCCTTTAAAATGTAGAAATCAGGTTGGGTTATTTTTGTTTGTTTGGTAAAGGTATTGACAAATATGTCTTATATGAAAACATATCGTTGAAGAAAAACACACTCTTTTTGTATAGATGTGTTCCTTAAAAGTATCAAAAGCGTCCTTATTTTAAAGTTCTTTTTTGACTTTAAATATCTAAGCTTCAAAGTCGAATATCTGGCGTGCTCATAAAAATATGTACACAAAATATGAACAACCTTGTCACATTCATTTAAATGATTATTTTTTGGAACAGTGCATGTATTAATAGATATTAATGAAGAAATATTGCTTAACTGAATAAAGCTATGAGTCGAATTAAGGTATCTTATTTTGCACATAAACTATTATTCAAAATAGCATTTGTCAAAAATTTTTATAAAAGTTTTTAAATAAAAAATATTTTTTAATATGCGGAATCATGTTGGTAACCCTTGGTAAATACAAATTCTACAAATACATAATGTAAACCTACAAAAACGAATATTATTTCTTAAATGTCGTTGAAAATAAATCAATGTTTTAAATCTTTCCGAAATAGAAAATGGAAATTAAGGTTTTCATCAGCTCCAAAGAACATAATTTTCACGTAATTGTTTTTGGATAAAATATGTAATACATTTTTAAATTAATTTGTATCTACAAATTATTTCCAGAAAACGTTTTTTATAATTTTCATTAAACCTAAAAGAAATCGATATTTTTTTCTTGCATTAAGGTATATTATCGGAACTACACTGGTAAAAAATTAAATGGAACAATTATTAAAACTCATGTAATTTGAATGATTTTGAAGCTATGAATTCTACCATATTCGAATATGGAACTTGGACAAAATCTTGATTTTGTCACGCCTGACATATCGTCTGATTACAGTTCGGCAAAAATTTATTTAAATAAGGACACAGGAAGTATGATATAAAAGAGTGTGGGAGAAAATTTAATGTTTCATCTTTTTTTTTTACAATTTTTAGTCATAATTTATAAATTTAATACAGTGTAAGGCCACCTTTGGCTGAAATGAATATCGCTTATTTATGAATATCACCATGAATCTTCTGAAGAGTACTTTGTGGGGCTGCAGTGATGCTAGTGGACGTTCTAGTCTATCAATCATGTTCAACTGTATTTAAAAAAGGTGAATATGCAGGCCACTCCACTCACTTGATTCTTTCTTCCTCAAGATAATCAATCAGTAGTGTAGCCTGATGGGATCAAACCTTATCTTCCATTAGTGAGGAGTTACTATCCAGCACTCATGCGTTAGTAAAAATGTGTAGGTACGTCCAGGCAAAATAATGTTCACTCTCACCATGATTCCACTACATTGTTATCAATGCCTTTCAAAGATGTGTTCAGGCTCATTGTGTGTATTTGTTTTCTCCCGATTTTAACACATCTTGAATCATTCACCAAACAAAAACTAAACTCCTCAGTGAAACGATCTCAACCCCAGTCCCTGGTAGGACGATCACTATGATCTCTGCACCACTGCAACAGGGAGCATTTTGCAGCCGGAGTCGGCGGTACTCAAATTTTTCATTTCCTTGCTATCAGCCCTCTTTTATGGAATCTTTCACTCAGGTTATATCTGAATCGTCGAGTTCTTATAGCTACACCGAACTCCCTTGCAATTTGACTGATGTTAGATGTCTATTTCTTTTAGCAAACATTGTCAAATAACCATCCTGTGAGTCTGTTTGCCATGTTTTTTAAATTAATCTGGTTGTCTGCACACCCCAGAATAGCGACGCTATCAAAATTGGGTATTTGTTATGTAAATTTCAGAGGTAGTAGATTCCTACTGCAACCGATGAAGCAAGTTCTTATTAGTTGCTCCTAAATGTATCGGTTTCATTTTAATAATTATCTCTAGGAAAATAAGATAAACTGTTCTTCTATATTTTTATAGTGTAATATAATATTAATATTTATAAACATAAACAAAATTAGACTCAATGATTAAAAAAACTATACTTCATACAATTTCTGCGAGTAAAAAAAAATATATTCTTCCTCTGAATAAATAATTTTAGGAACATATTTAACATTTCTAATAATTAAAACATCGTTCAAAGAAATAAATATAAATTGTAATTAACATTATAGCACGTAAAAGGATTCTGAGGTCATAAATTAGTTGGTATTTATTAAAGATATGTTGCTTAAGTGATGTTTACTTAATCTAATCTCTGCTAATGTACTGCATAAATCAAATTAGATACTTCAAAGCTTTTCCATTACATGATTTTATAAGTAATGTGTAAACACTTAGTTTAATATGCTATGAGTTTTTACTGAATTTTTTAAGCATTCTAATCAACATTTCAGGTAAATTGTAAAAACAAAGAATTTTACTTATATAGTATTGCGCAATAATATATCGAAAACAATGACTAGGGAATGTTTCAAATAGCATCATCGTAATTTTCAATTAATTGATAAGACGGTTAAAGTTTTCAATTATCGCCTTTGTTTTTCTTAGAATATTAAAATAAATAAATGGAATGTTTTTGATACAAACATGAAATGAATTTGAATATTTAATTTTATTCACAACAGATGAAGCTGGTGCGAACTGGTCAACGTTTAAGCAAGCAAAACTGCACTAAACTACGCGTACAGAAAATGAGAACGTGTAAAAACAAACCTACGGTTGAATGAACACATGGTAAAAAAAATGCATGGTGAAACAACTCTTTCAAAAATAGATTTTATTTGGAAAGCTAATAAAAATGGATTAGTATTCGCAATGGTAACCTTAATACGTCTTTGCCCAAAAGTTGTCACATGTACAGGTGAACCTGGATAATACGAAACTGGTTCAATGAAAGTATAGAATAAATCGATCTTTTTTAAATTTCTCTGTAAATCGAAACATGTTATGGAAAAATAGCTATGAAGAGTACGTACATAACGAATAATTTGCACTCTCCATTCTGCTTCGATGTAGGAGATTTCAACTACATATCAGTTTTCAAAAGTTCAAAATTTGTGCCATATATCATGTGTAGTCATTTTGTGTAATAATAGAAACGGAAACGTACACATTTATTTCAGGTTAAACAACTCTTGTATATATACACGTGTTCGATAGATGTTGGCACGTTGAGTGAATGGGTTGTCAATACAGCATTGGTGTGTTTCTTATATATGAGACGAACATGGTAATATATTACAAATATATTAGCCCCTTAAATTTAAGATTTCTCTGGGAAGTGCTCTCTCTAAAACTGAGCTCCACAATAGATTGGAACCCCTATTCAGTTACATTGGATCCAGCAGCCCGCCCACGAATGACAAAACACCAATTTCTTTCGATAGCGTAATATGGTGGGGATATTTTCAAATTTGAGTTTATTTTTTTAAATATGACGAAGGTGCTATAATTTTCCGTAAGTTATATTCTTTAATTAAACAACTACAGATTTTATTTAATTTCATCACATTCTTTTAAAATTTTATCTGTACTAATAAGAGATAGTTTCGCTCTGTGTGTGTGTGTGTGCAAATGCTCGCAACATCTATTGCACCTAGAAGTCTGAAAATTTGGGTGAGGGTTGTCCAATGTCTGTCCTGGTGCACCTGAGACTCAGAATTTTAAAATTTAGAAAATTAGCATAGATATTAATTAAATCACATTAAACATCGCAGAAAAACCTATAAAAATGCTCTTCGAAAATGGGTATTTTTATCGTAACCACAAAAAAAATTAACGTTTGGATTATTCCAGACAACGAAATATTCTCATTTTCCCTTGTCCTGGAATATTAAAAAAACTATTGGAGGTGTCGAATTGAAACTCAAACGATATACGTAGTTTATTTTTCTGATTCCAAAAATGAAAATTTTGTGAAAATCAGACTGTAACATTTATTTATTTCAGTCAAAAACTAACCCGTCTTAAGAATTGGACCCAGGCAGAAAAAAGGGTTACTGAAATGTGGGACACCAAATTCAAATTCAACTCACAGTTTTGTGAACCTATTCAAATAAATAAAACTATTACGTTTATCGATTTGATATTTGGCGTATAGACATAAAAAAATCTAGATTTCAAAAAATCAAAATTCATAAAAATCGATGAGTGACTTTTCCAAACATTAATTAAAAACGTATTAATGAAAATGGAAAATGATTTTATTTCTATTTCAAGAGGACAGGTGCACTGGAGTTGCACGCGTTTTCATAATTCTAGACTGTGAAATATTCTCTTTTTCACCATAGAAAATGACGGACTAGGCACTTTTTCGCCTCTATACAGTTATTAAAACTACTGCATTTACCGATTTGAGAATTACCCATCTGTGCACGGACGTTACGCCGAACCCAGAAATCTAATTTTCATAATAAACAGATAATTAGAACCGAACTATTAATTAATTTTTCTTCAATGAAAATAAATCTTTTCGAAGTCAAAAGCACAACTGTCGTTCAATGATGCAGCGAGTCGAGATTTGCTATAAACACGGGCTGCCAGTTTTTAAATTCAGTAATTTTAACTCAGCGATTTTAATGTTCATACATATTTTAAAACGTATATAAGATACGGCTGTCAAAATTGATATATAGGCTCAAAATGATATGCTGATTAAGACTTTCCAAAAATCAAAAAAATCCACAGGCAAGTTTTCTATACTAATAAAATAAAGTTTCGCTCTGTGTGTCTGTTGGTGATGGCTAGTAAAATCTAGCCGACCTAGAAGTCTGAAAATTTAGGTGTGGATAGTCCAAGGTCTGACCATGTGTGCACCTGAGTCTCAGGATTTTAATATTTTGATAATTACTCAAGATATTATTTAGAATATCATTAATCATCGCATCGAAAATGCCATCTTTTAAATCAAAATGGCTAAAGGAAAGAACTGCTGTTGTGGGTTTGCAAGCAGAAATGAACGAATTCGAAATTATTTTACTAATTAGCGAATTTTAAGAAAACTAATTAAGATATAAATTTGAAAATTTCTGAGCATATGTAAAAAGACATTTTGCATCCGACTATGTGTTTTTGAAAAATTCGGCCGGTAATTTTTCTTAATTTATGCAAAAAACTGCAAAACATCTGCCGGCGCCAGTGAAAAAAATCCCAGAAAGTTTCAGACATGGATCTGCTTTCATTAAAAACGGAACTATAAAGAGATCTGTTTCTTTGGCTGATCCCTCCATTTAGTTTGCGAAAATGAAAGGAAATAATTGGCAATTTTTACTAATGAACAAAAATTTAGATAACTAATTAAGATATAGATCTGAAATTGAGGATGAAAAATGTTGTCATCTGCCGGTTATTTTAGCGTAGCGTGTTCGTAATGTTCTAATTATCAGAAAAATTTAATTCTTATTTTAATAATCGCATTAATGTAGGTGAAGGTGGTTTTCTTGAACAAATTATTCGTTATATTTGCGGGTATGGGGAGTGTAGGGGAGCGATGTTTTATGAATTATTGCATTTAGTCAACATGACACACATTGTTAAAACAGAGACTTGCGGACTTTGCTCTCTATCGGGACAATGGATGTAATTAACAAATAAACGGTCGTATTTGTTTCATGGGGTGGGGGGGGGGACTATGTTTATTAAATATCGCGTTTCATCCTAATGACAGATTTTATTATGCCCGAGACAAACGGTCTTCGGCCACTATCGGACTCTTAATTTATATCGTAGTTTTCTTATAACAAATTATTCGTTATATTTACATGTATGGGGATGGAGGGGGGGGGGTAACTACATTTTAATAAATATCGCATTTAATTACTTCGGGGTGGCGAGTTTTCCATTAATTAAATTTCTCCTTTTTATTACATCAACATGTTCAGAACTAATTCTATCTAAGAAATTTAACATTATTAGCTTCATACGTGCAGTTTAATTTCTATTATACAAAAAAATACCGGATTTTTCGAAAAACAGTTTTTGTAAAAGTTAAATTTAAGTTCCTTAACAGTATACAAGCCATATTCAGTTTATGCATACCGACAGTCAAAGTAAGTGGTTTGTTGCTGAGCAATACACTGCGCGCCCCTTGGCGGTCTCTCCGTAAAGGTTTTTTTTCTAATTGTGTCTTACTTCGTTTACTCAGCTAATAATGTTCCGATCTTCTCCAAACCAGCTCAATTTTGCTAAATTAGCAGAACAATTGCAATTCGTAGCTTCAACGTGTATTTCTAGGAAAGAGTTACCAGAATATTAGAATAATAATTTAAGCGAAATTTGAAATTATATTCCTAGCTTAACCAAATGACTCAATCTCTAAAGACGCATACTGGTCCTCCTAATTTGTAATTTACTGAAGGGCACTTGAACATTCCCCCTGCACCTCCCCCCATGTTTCTTTCTTTAACTGTGCCTTATTTTAATAACTTAGCTAATAATGTTCCGATCTTCTCTAAACCAGCTCAATTTTGCTGGTTGAGTGCATCACGCCTACCATATACAGCGGGGTCCTGTTACAGAGGTTCGTTCGGGAAGATGTTTCTTTAGAACAGAATGCTCCCATGGCGGTGGAAGGTGGAACAAAATATTTTCCGGAGCGTATGAGCATGCCCGGTATATTACGCTGAAACCAGAGCAACAGTTTTGTTTATAAAGACGTTTAAGTTTAATTACACAGGGGCCTGGGCAACATCGGGCGGGTCAGCTAGTCGTATATAAAATAAAATCTCATTTTGATGTATTGCTCATAAAATATATAAAAAGGCGTACAAATAACCAAAAGTAATTTAATATATGCTAAAAAGCTTGAAAAAAGCCTCTAATATTAAGAAAAGTGCAATATTTATTACGCGTGTGCATTGCAAGACAATTCGGTCGAATTTAATAGGGAAATCAGTGGAGAGTGCATTGTCTGTTAGGCTACTCAATGTTTTTGAAGAAAAAAACACCATATCTCTAAAATGTCCTTTGTACAATTTTTTTTAAACGTAATTGTTTTGTTTTTTTATCGTAAATTGAATCATTGTACAATTTCATACCAATAAACACAAATAATGAAGCTTTATTGGGTCCAAAAATAAATGCACTGTTTAAACTCCACATCACCTGTTATGTTTCACTTTTCACCTCTGCAGTTACAGGTTAATATTTCCTGTTATAAATTCAGGCAAATAAGATACAGAAATAGGACTTATACATTTTTCATGTTTCTTGTTAAGCTTATGTAAGATTTCATTTTACATATGATAAAATTTTTAAAAAATGTAGCATTGATATTTCAAAGAAAATTTCTTGTATTTCTATACTAATTAAAATATATAACTTATGTCCACATGTATTATAATTATTATATATATAGGAACTCTGAAGTTCCTGTTGGTATTTATTGCTACTTTGAGTTCTACAGATGCTGCATTCAGTTGTCAAATTTTTAAGTGTTGAATAATGGTTCGAGAATGATCATGTTTTGCATCCATGTCTGCAGTAAAAAAGAAAAAAACAACGCAAGTTATCTATTTTACAAATTACACAAATTAAGGAAATAGTTTCTTCATTTTAGCTTTTATCACATTTTCCATATTTGTTATTTATTCTTCATCATAGCGCTTATGCTCTCTACCTTGTTTTTTGTGATGAACCCCTTTTGTTACTTTTTTAGATAAAACATTCATTATATAGAAACATATCGTAATAGACAGATATCAAGTAATTTTTCTCTCTTATTTATAATTCTGTTACCACTCGCTTGATATTATGGGAAAATTGTTTTTGATTCAAAGCAAGATGTCTTTAATGTCTCTTAAATATATGTTCCGAAATAAATCATATAACATGTAATTGGAGATTAAGATTCATATATCCACTCATTTACTAAGTCCAAATAATTTTACATCAAATGACAAGCTGAGTAAAATAAGATTCAGTTTACTGTAGCAAAAGGTTGAAACTTATTGAAATAGGACCTATTCAAGTGAATAGCTGACATTACAGATGAAATAAATGCTAGTAATTCAGCGTTTTATGTGTCAATTATGAATAAAGTTTAGTTTTCCTTATATTATCAAACTCCCCTGCAACGATTCATGAACATTTATTACGTTTTCAGATAGCTCTGCTGGCATTTAATGTATTTGGGAATTAATTGCGAACTGTTTGTACGGAAAACAAGTTTAAGTTCCTTATTATGGATAAGTAAAGTTAATAATATTATAAATTGTTTTAAGAGTGCGATATCACCAGTAAAATTATTATTTCATAATAGTTATTTTAAGATTGTAATTGAAGCAGTTAATATTACTTTCAAGTTATGAGAAAGCATTCATAAATTTTACTATATTTATTTCGCAGAAAACATATATTAAAATGAAGTGAATTTTACGTTTTCCTATATTTGGTGAACAGGGTACAATAATTATAAATAAAACTAATCTAACGCTTTGGGAGAGGGGATTTTATCATACTAAAGAACCTATATAATGCAAAACTTTCGTATACATTTTGGGATGCACTGTATATGCACTACCTAGAAAGATGTACTATTAAGTAAACTTAAGAATTATATAATGCGAAAGCATAATAAAAAGATAAACAAAAAAAAATCGTTATATAAAATGTTATGGGTAATATTAAGGGAAAATAGCTATGTTTTGACATTTGTTCAGCGAATTGTGTTCCTCACATGTTATAGACATTTTATTCTGCGTTATTTTTAATAATTAGATTTATTTTCTACTAATATATATGTATATATACATGTGTGTATCAAAAGACAATTTAAAAGTTTCAAACATCATAACAATTAATACAATATTCATTTAACACATACACTGTAGTATACATTTTTACACGAAACAACATTATTCTTTTACAAAACATGCCGAAAAAAAAAAGAAAAAAAAAAACTTGTATAAATTACAGTGTGTCGAATTTGCGACCTCTTTTTAGTAGTTCCAATGTCGTTTTATGTCAAAACTTTAAATTGTTAAAATCGAAGGAATATAATAACAATTCTAATCCTTGATCCTAGAATAAAATATTTATATCCCAAGAGATCCATCAAAGAATTTAGTAAGGGATGCCTTACACGGTTGTCTAAATAATTCTTGAAGGTAGTGCAATGCATTCCGTTTACTTGTGTTGTTTTCCGAACAATTTTAAATTTTTAGAAAAATGTATTTAGTAAAATAGTTTATATATGTAATTGGATTACGTTGCACTATCGCTAAACTATCTACATCGATATTTTGCGTAAGAATATAGTACGTATACAACATTAAATTACTGTATATATTCTTATTGGTATAAGGATATGAAAAAGAAATTCTTTCATTTAAATGGTACTCTTAAATTATTTAATGATTAATTTTTTTTATATAATTGAAGTTAATGTTTTGCATGAATCCACATAAGTTATTTATGTCTATGCATTTTCCACGAATCCCTTTCTAAACGAATCGTTGAGACATTACATACTGCACAGTTAAAACTATGTAGGGATAAAATAGGCCACCATTAATCCTAGTTTTAAGATTAAAAAGCATGACGAAGTAATTTGAAAATTTATGTTTGTCTTCAAATCAGTTATTGATTTATTTACTCTTATTTCTCACGTTCTTGTTTTAATATGCACAATGATCCAAAAATTAAAACATTTTTTAAAAATTTTTTCCACACTAAGAGAATAATTCACAGCAAAACTAAACTGTAGGTAAAACAACTAATTTATTACTATTATTCTAATAACAGGGATATTAAAATAGAAAATGTTTTACTAAACCAGTTGAACGGTGGACAGTTTTTAATTGAACCATTTGAACAGTGTGCATTTAAGTGGATAATCAGGGGATAATTTTTAAACTAACGAATCATGAAACATTGAACCTTTTGACGAAAAATATAATTATTACTGTCATTATGCGATTTAATGCTGGAGTCATAAAGAAAACATATGCCCAAATATTCCCAACTTTTGTAACACTAGGAAGTCAAATGGTGCCATTTTGACACTACAGCGTACCAAGTAGAGATTTATACCTTCATCATGTCGAACTTCTGAATTAAGTTTCGTAATTCTCTACTGGAATTTTCAGAATCCTGAATTCTAACTGTTCCATTTATCACGCATTCGACGTCAGCCTTCAGTTTGCAAGTTCTAGTTGCATTTCATATTTTCTCCTCGCTTCTTCCAGTGCTTCGTTTGTTTTTTTAATATTTCTCTTCTTCGTGTACTTCTTTTCTTATATCAAATATAGTGTACATCTGTCTTTCCAGAAATCATTATCACAAACTTTGCTGTTTACGATATCACTATTTACGTTTAAATCTCTGTAATCTTCCAATGTGTCTATGTTAAAATCATCATCCAAGTTTTTTAAGTCTTCTTTAGGCACCTTAGTCAAATATGCCATTTTCAACGCAGTTTTACGTTAAGGAATTTTCAACTCTCCCCCATCCTAAAAAAAGAATTACCTTATTCTGAATAATAAGAAATTAAAAACTAGCATATAATTATAAGTAATAATAAAGACCAAACAAAAAAAAATCTCGATAAACAGTTAAATTAGATACCTTAACTTCCAATGTGCAAAAATAACGCAATTTAAAACAAAAATAATTCAAGCTATGCCAGTTAAATTACATAAGTAAAATAAAATGTTAAAACTCAGAGGTGAAATTACGTAACTAAATCAAATACAGAAAGCTAAATTACCCAAATACAATCAATATTCAGTGTTACTTTGCATAATAAAAGATCTCAAGTTGAATCACGTGATAAATTACCAAAAATAAAATCTAAATTTTGGTATCCCTATGGTATCGCTACCATAATACAATGCACCAAAATGAAAGAAAAAAAATCAGCATAGAAGAACTACGCATGTATTCTCATACCATAAATTATTCAAGAATTCCTAATATACTAAAATAACCAATTGATTCAAAATCTGTGTATAACTTGCACTATATGCATTTGATATTCTTAAATCAACATAAAGAATAAAAATTTAAACAAAGGTTACACCTATTATTGATACTAAGATAAACACATTAGTAGAAAAGTTTTCATACTTTAGTTAGATAAGAGAATACTTTAAGAACATATGCTGCTGAACCAAATAAACATTTAGATCTGAATTCGTAAATATTTTAAATATTCAAATCACACATTGAAAAGCAGAACACATTCAACACTCTTTTCTTACTTAATCAAATAAAATGCATATTCTACTGATAAATTCTTCCATTTTTAAGCAGAATAAGAAATTTCAATTTTTGTAAGCCGCATTGATATTCACTTTAAAAAAAAAGAAAAAAAATCCAAAGTTGCTAATTCTTTTTTATTTATTCCTTATACCTAAATATGTTTCGGTCGCTAAAATGCTGAAATGATTGATTGCCACCAGAATGTATGAACGAATTGATTTAAAAATAAATAAAACACCTGCAACAGAAAAGCAAAATTCTATTACATATTCTATAATTGGTATTTAAGATCACTTCCCACCGCCTTTGTAATGGTTAAAGTGCAGAAACCGATAAATCTCGAATGATGTTCTGTTCGTTATTTCTTCTCGATAACGCGAACACATAAGTACACTTGGTATTCTTTTAGGCAAGAATGTCGTACTAAATTATAATTGTTCGAAATGCTGGATCACAATTCTCAAATCTCTTTTCACTGAGTCTAAAAAGTATTAAAAACCAGAAAAATGTAGCAGTTAATTTTTAAATAAAACAGAAGTTTTAATTTAAAAGTATTATTTATCAAAAAAGTAACCTTAATTCAGGAGTGTTGTATGATGTAAAATTAGAAATAAGCAAAGGAATAAGCAAAGGCAACGTGTAATTCTTTCGATTTCGCGCACTCAAAAACTTTATTATTCAATTCGATGGCTAAAACTATTCTCTTATACAGTAAACAGTAGACACAGTTCTGGGTTATATTTAATAACATTTTCTTGACGAGATTTCAGACAGGCTTTGATGAAAATTAACAGTTTTCAAATCAGCAAATTTTAGTTACGTACTCAATAGATTTGATTTTATGAAGTGGCGGATTATGTAAACTCAGCCATTAGTATACCATTAGATAAATAAGGGTGATCCAGAATTCATGGTACAGACTTTAAGGGTTGTTACAGGACACTGTAACAATCATTTATTCTATAGGAAACAAGGGTCAAATGTCGATTTATATTGTCAAAATTACAAGGCTTATATCCAAAGTCGCGTTTTTGGTAAAAACATTCATAGTTGTGAAGTTACTTTAGTGAAGTCCTTACAATATCCTTACAATTCATACAAAGAATTTTTGTTAAAATAACTTTACTACTGTTAAAGTTATGAGCGAAAACGCGACTTAGGATTAGACTGAGACGCCCTGTAATTTTTATTAAATAAATGGATTTCTGACCCCTTGTTTCCGAAGCAATAAATGTGTAACAATGTAAACAATGTAACAATAACAATGTCTTGTACCAATCCTTAAAGTTTGTACCATGAATTTGGGATCACCCTATATTAAAACTACTTAAATAAGTTTTACATTTTAAAGTACTTTTGGTTTTTATTTAGTTTAAAATACTTATCATTCAATGTTTTATTAATAATTTATTATGGCACTGTTGTCCGTTAAAATGTATGTGAATAAACATAGTAATGAATATAGCGATAAATCTATCAACTTAGATAATTTCCGCATCATTTCTATACTTGCATATTTATGAGATGAAGCTGTTTAGAGAAAGCTTTTGGATGATAAAACCACGAGGGATTTTCAACATGATAATCGAGGAACACAAAATAGGTTTTAGTGATTTCATTAATAATCTTTGTGTTTCTTTTAAAATAGTCTCCTTAATGCTTTAATGAAAATTCGAACATAATATTACATGTCATTTCTTATCGAGTGTAATAAAATATTTCATAAGTTATGCTGTATAAAATTACTAATAATGAATAACCTGTAAATGTAAGTGCTTCATTATACTGTTGTGAATTTTTGAGTTTTCATTTCATAATATTAATATTTTTTGGAAGTTTTAAACTTTAATGTTTCTCTCCTTATTGAGAGAATGATATTTAAAATAAGCGAGGTACATAGGAATAAGAATGCCATCAAAATATACATAGGGTATAGTCTAGTATATACCATTAGAAAAATATAATAAAAAATATATTTAAACAATTTTTACATTCTAAAGTACTTTCGGTTTTGATTTAGATTAAAATGTTTATTATTCAGTGTTTTATTCATAATTTATTATGGTACTGTTGTCCGTTAAAATGTATGTGAATAAATATGGTACTGAATGTAGCGGTAAATCTATCAACTTAGATAATTTCCGCATCATTTCTATACTTGCATATTTATGAGATGAATCTGTTTAGAGAAAGCGTTTGGATGATAAAACCGCGAGAGAATTTCAACATGATAATCGTGGAACACAAAATTGGTTTTAGTGCTTTCATTAATAATCTGCGTGTTTCTTTTCAAATATTCTCTTTGAGGATTTAATGGAAATTCGAACATAATATTAAGTCATTTCTTATAAGTTATGCTGCATAAAAATATTAATAATGAATAACCCATAAAAGTAAGTGCAACGTTACATTGTTGCGAAATTGTTAGTTTTGGTTTCATAATATTAATATTTCTTGGAACATTTAAACTTTAAGGTTTCTCTCCTTATTCGGAGAATGATATTTCAAATAAGCGAAGTACATAGGAATAAGAATGCCATAAATATATATATGTAAGGTTTTGTCTAGTATACCATTAGAAAAATATAAGATATATATATTTAAACAACTTTTACACTCTAAAATACTTTCGGTTTTTATTTAGTTTAAAATGTTTACTATTCAGTGTTTAATACATAATTTAGTATGGCACTGTTGTACGTTAAAATGTATGTGAATAAATATGGTACTGAATATAGCGATAAATCTATCAACATAGATAATTTCCGCATCGTTTCTATACTTGCATATTTATGAGACAAAGCTGTTTAGAGAAAGCGTTAGGATGATAAAACCAGAGGGATTTTCAACATGATAATCAAGGAACACAAAATTGGTTTTAGTGATTTCATTAATTATCTGTGTGTTTATTTTCAAATATTCTCCTTAAGGGTTTAATGGAAATTCGAACATAATATTACATGTCATTCCTTTTCATGTACGTAAAATATTTTATAAGGTATGCTGCATAAAAACATTAATCATGAATAACACATGAAAGTAAGCGCTTCATTATATTTTTGCGAAATTGTTAGTTTTCCTTTCATAATATTAATATTTTTGGAAATTATAAACATTAATGTTTCTTTCCTTATTGAGAGAATGATATTTAAAATAAACGAAGTACATAGGAATAAGAATGTCATCAAGATATATATAAGGTATAGTCTAGCATACCATTAGAAAAATATATTTTAAAAATATACTTAAAATATTTTTACATTTTAAAAGACTTTCGGTTTTATTTCGTTTAAATTGTCTATCATTCAGTGTTTTATTTCTAATTTATTATGGCATTGTTGTCCGTTAAAATGTATGAGAATAAACATGGTATAGCAATAAATCTATCAAATTAGATAATTTTCACGTCATTTCTATACTTGCATATTTATGAGATGAAGCTCTTTGGAGAAAGCGTTTGGATGATAAAACCACGAGGGATTTTCAACATGCTAATCGAGGAACACAAAATTGGTTTTAGTGATTTTATTAATAATCTATGTGTTTCTTTAGAAATATTCTCCTTAAGGCTTTAATGGAAATTAGAACATAATATTATATATCATTTCTTATCAAGTATATTAAATATTTCATAAGTTATGCAGCATAAAATTATTAATAATGAATAACTCATGAAAGTTAGCGCTTCATTATATTATTGCGAAATTGTTAATTTTCCTTTTAAAATATTATTATTATTATTATTTGAAAATTTTAAATTTATAGTTTCTATTGTTATTGGGATCATGATATTTGAAATACGGCAATATTTATTTCGTAACTTTAAATCATTTGTTTTTATAAACGTTTAATACGTACAGACTATTTTCAATATAACTTACCTTAAGTAAAATCCTTTAAAATGCAACCAGCAGATTTTAGGTACGATTAAAAAGGATATGAAATTAATCTTCTTCTTGCAGTCTTTATTTGTTACATTTTTTACAAGTGGATTGTGAATGGTTAGGCAATATGTTTATAATTTACAAAGCATTGCAACACATGGCCTATAAAACATATTCCAGACCGTAAGGTTGAAAACTATTGGACCACGTTAAAAGGAATAACATTTAATTTCGAAATTACTAAAATGCGACAACTGTTACAATTAATTAAATGCAAGTGTTAAAATAATATTTGGCAAAATATATTTTTTACATTCATACAGAAGGAGGCAGAGAGAAAATTATAGAGGCAATGCAATACTTTCACAAACAAGGTAATAATTTCATACGCTGCCTCAACTTTGTTTTTTTATATATACTTCGAAATATATTGTAGTCCTAAAGGTTTTTAGAACGTCTTTTGGAAATGGTTATGCATGATTCTTCAATTTCTCTTTGAACCCGATCTTCTTTGTAATTTTATATTATAGTTAATTCTATAAAAACTGTAAACATTATTATCGAAAACCTCAGTATTGGATTTAAAGCAAGACTATTTCATTGTCAGTTTAACAACTGACCCAATGGCTACCTAATACTATTTTCATGAAGACATCATATAAATTACGATGCTCTCTTTTGAATGATATGCTCGCTATTTCTTATGAGTTATATTGACCATTACATTGCCAACTCCATGTTCTTATTTAGAAGAGTATACCTTTCTTAAGTCAAAATTACGCCACGACACTGGCTTAGTGGAAGAAACCTCGTCGTTTACTGTAATTTTGCTTAAAGAGACAAACTTTGTCTGACCACCAGTTTTTAATGCAAAATAAATATCTGTAGAAATAACAGAAAGTTTACTGATTATTTCTTCTGTTGATTATTCTTTCTTTAGCTGATTATTTTTTGCATAGCTACATCTTCAGTGATCCATGTTGTGGATCAAAGCTGAAAGCTCACTCGTTGTCATTTCGCATTCAGCATCTTTATTAATCAATGGTACGTTTGTGAGTTTCCAAGTTCGATAAACGCGTAAAATATTGGTTTAAGGACCATGAGGACTAAGCAATGAATCTCGCATAACTAGTATCGCAATTCCTACCTTTAATATAATTTAACCACTGTAGCCTATTTTAAATAGATTCTGAAATTGATCATCATCCCCATTACTTCTAATAAACCTTTCACAACTTCCCTATGCAAAATGATTTATTGTTCCCTGAATTATATTACATTTTGATACCTCACTACATCAGTCGAATTACATGTGAAAGGTAACCCCGCGATTTGTTAGACAATAAATTAGTTTAACCCATTAGCGACGAGTCTTTTTTACACATCTTTCAATTCTTCGACACCAGTTTTTCCATGTTGTATTTTTACCTTATTTAGTCGCTCAAAATTTGAGGTTAGATAATAGGGAAATTTCCTCAACAAAATACTGATTTTCAAATTCATAGGTTTCGTGCGTCTTAAATTGCCGTTTGTCGTGAATGTGTTAATGTGTTTCAATAAGTTTGATAACTACTTGTACTATTCTGTGTCATCCATTTGTCCACTTATAAAGTCATTTAATAATATATTCAATATCTAAACAATCTCAATTCACCTGTCTATATTTGACGCAATGTTTTAAGCAATGTTTCAAGGATTAAATAGAATAGAAAAACACCATTAAATCTATACTAAAGAGATTTAAAGTAGTAAATTACTTTCTTTCCTATTTTCTTTGTGCAAATCATTTGAAATAGTCCTTTCTAAGCGATATTTGAGTCATTTATCAAAACTTCTGAAACAATTTGTTTCAATGTCTCGGTAATTTGTTATGGGTTTAGTGTTCACAAAAAAGTTAGATTAATGAATTGCAGAGACTATAATGAATGATGCTTTAGCTGACATACACACTATTGTTGTCGGATATAAGAAAAAATATTTTTTTTTTTACGATACACCTTTTCATAAATATATTTATAACCAATTAATAGTATAAATCGCAATAAACGTTGGCATTGTATATATTCTAATACGAGCAAATCTTGTGTGTGGTTATATATATATATATATATATATATATATATATTAGGGTGTCCCAAAAAAATAAAAGTCATTTTTTTCTATCGCATACCCTCTTATTTTTTTCCTTTTATGTCAAAACAATTGTAAATAAAGTTTCATGTAATTTGAACCACGGTAACCCGTGCCGACTTCCAGCTAAACATCGCAGCGAGTACTTGTGTACTTAAGCGAACGAACGGTTTCACGTGTCAGCTTGTCACGTGACCGTAGAGGAGCACCCACCACCTGCAATAGGAAAATAAAAAAAGAAAGGTTTTGGAATGCTTCGACAGCCATAACGCGCAGTTTACTCAGAACAGCGCACGTCTACGTGTCAATGTGCTTATAGTTCCAACTTGTTTTGTTAGCAAATGTTTGTACAGTTTTGAATCAGTGAACAGAACATGGCAGTAGAATTGCGTAGTTCTATAAAAGGTTATATTTTCAGTAGGGAACCTAAAACATCAAATAACGGGCTCAAAACTTCCGTCTAATAGACAAGTTCTCGCTGCCTTGTTTTATAATATTCGGGAAGTGAATTTAACTGTTAATGAAAGTGCAAATCTCTCTATTCGCGAATGCATTATCTTTTGGGAAAAGGCACGCATACCTACCAAAGTGTTGCCAAATTGCGTGAGGAAGCTTGTTAATATGTATCAAGTTTGGAGAGATTTACAAAAAAATGCAAAGGAATTACAAGACGTATTTAAGAGGCGACAAGAGGATTTTGTAAGTAATTTAGAAAATTTGTTTGACATCGCACATGCTGATGCACTTCAAATAATGAAAATAGAGGAAGATAGGATGTTCTTGCAACTCCAAAGAGAGCCTGGCCGACCCAGTCACTTAGCGGGAGTGGATACAAAACTGGCCAAAAAAGAAGAAAGGGCGCGACTGCGAGCTGTCCAAGAAGAAAATCGGCGAATCAAATATGGTTCCGCTTCAACTTCCTCGTCAACATACGAAACATTGCAAGAAGATTCCTCTTCAAATTCTACCGAAAATATGGATAAAGAAGATATACCAACATTTATATCTATGAAAGTTCAGAACAGTCAGAAAGCTCCGAACAATGAAAGCTCAAAACCAGTAGTAAGGAGTAATTTTATTACACCAAAGTTAGTTGCTGCGTTAGACAGGTGTCAGTTAAGTGTCCGAGATTCTGTGTTTATTCTTGAAGCTACTATTGATGCACTTGGATTTAACACTGACGAATTTCCAATAAGTAAATCAAATAATTCGAACAGAAAAACGGAAGGAACGCGCGGAAAACATAAAAATTGATTTCCAAAATGAGGTACCGGATGTAGTGACTTTACATTGGGATGGAAAACTGTTGCCTGCTTTGAGTGTTCGAAAATCGAAAGAAGAACGCTTGCCCATAGTTATTTCATATGAGTTAAAGAACAACTCATTGCTGTGCCGAGACTGGATAATTCTACAGGCAAAGAACAAGCGCAGGTTATTTGGAAGGCGATCTTAGATTGGAATCTCGAAAACAAAGTCCAAATTCTCTGTTGTGATACTACGGCTTCGAATACAGGTCGTTTTATTGGTGCTTGTGCGCTCCTAGAGCACAAATTTGAAAGGGAAATGCTTTTTTTCGCTTGCCGCCATCATGTATACGAACTGGTATTAAAGGCCGTATTCGAAGCGAAAATTAAACAAGTGACAACAAGTCCCGATATTTCTCTTTTTAAAAAGCTTAAAGAGAACTGGAAAAACATCGATCCCACCAAAATACAGTGATATAGAGAAACAGTGGAATCGTTCCGAACCGTATCCGAAATTGAAAATTTGATTGACTTTTACCGCACTGAACTTAAAAATATTATGATCCGAGAGGACTATCGAGCATTGATCGAACTTTCTATCGTATTTTTAGGCGGAAATGCAGAAAAAAAAAATTAAAATCAGACATCCAGGTGCCATGCACCAAGCTAGATGGATGGCCTGAGCGATTTACTCCTTAAAACTATCATTATTTAGTTCTCAACTGAAATTAAACATCAAGGATAAAAAGGCACTGTTAGATGTCTACTTATTTATCGTGATTGTCTACGTTAAACCATGGATTCAATGCATTTTAGCAATTGAAGCGCCCTACAAAGATTTGTGCTTTTTGAAATCTTTGAAAGCTTACGAAAATGTGAATGAATGTATCTCGAAAGTTGCTTTACAGAAATTTCTCAAGCATTTATGGTATTTGACTGATGAAATAGCAATATTAGCACTTTTTAATGATGATGTTGACGAAGGAACAAAATTAAAAATGATGGCAAATTTAAACAGAGAAGATATTTTGACACATGAGAAAAGATACATTCCATCGAAGGAAGAACTTTGTGGTTCATTGTATGGTGAGTTTGATACATTTATTTTGTAGTTGTATATTTATTTATTCATTTATATCATGCAATTGTTATTTATTATTATATTCTTTTTTACAGAAAAAAAATGGAGGATTTCATATCAGTCAAAAGCCTTTCTTTGTTTTCTAGACTCAAAATCGATGATAGTTTTCTCAAAAAGAGTCCCTCTTCATGGGAGAATAATGATTCTTTTCTAGGCGCGAAAAAGACTATATCAATGCTTAGAGCAGTGAATGATACAGCTGAAAGAGCGGTAAAATTGATGCAGGACTTTCATGGTTTAATAACGGTTGAGGAGGATCAAAAACAATTTTTGTTACGTTGCGTACAAGAACATACTAAGCTTTATCCTGACTGTAAAAAACAAACATTGAAACGGAAATATGTTCATTAATGCTTCTTTTACTGTAATATGTTAATAAATATCTGATTTTAATAAAATGGTGTCTTAAGTACCAAGGAAAAGTACATTTTGAAATCTTTCCATAGTATTCCCCGTATAAGATTTCATGTTCAAGTTTGACCTAAAGTCGGCACGGGTTACTATTATTTTATTGCAATAATACTTTTTATTTATGTTACTGAGGTCAAATAGAAAAAAAATAGAGGGTATGCGTATTCGATTTTGCAAAAAAAAAAAAAATTCCATTGTATCTTGGGACACCCTAATATATATATATATATATATATATGCAAATTTTATCTTAAAAACGGCTCTAACGATTTTGACGAAATTCTGTATCCTACCGTTTTGGGGCACCAGAAAACCATTGGGCTAGGTCACATGTTCGAGAAAATTCGATTAGTGGGTCATTTTGGGTCATTTTGGGTCATTGTCAAGCTAATTGTATCTAAAAAACGGTTCAAACGATTTTGATGAAATTTTGTATCCGACCACTTTCGAGCACGAGAAGGCTATTGGGCTGGGTCACAAGTTCGAGAACTTTCGATTAGTGGGTCATTTTTGGGTGAACGCGGGTCAAATTAATTTTATCTAAAAAACGGCTCTAACGATTTTGATTAAATTTTGTGTCCTACGAGTTTCGAGCACGATAAAATCATTGGGCTAGGTCACATGTCCGAGAAAATTCGATTAGTGGGTCATTTTTGGGTCATTGTGGGTCAAGATCTAAAAAGCGGCTCAATTTACACTAAATTTTGCATCCAATGGTTTTCGGGCACGAGAAGACTGTTGGGCTAGGTCACATGTTCCAGAAAATTCAATTAATGGGTCAGTTTGGGTCAGTTTGGGTCATGGTCAAGCTAATTGAATCTAAAAAACGGTTCAAACGATTTTGACGAAATTTTGTATCCGATTATTTTCGGGCACGAGAAGACTATTGGGCTGGGTCACATGTTCCAGAACTTTCGATTAGTGGGTCATTTTTGGGTCAAAGCGGGTCAAATTAATTTTATCTAAAAAACGGCTCTAACAATTTTGATTAAATTTTGTATCCTACGAGTTTCGGACACGCGAAAATCATTGTTGGTCATTGTGGGTCAAGATCTAAAAAGCGGCTCAATTTACACTATATTTTGCATCCAATGGTTTTCGAGCACGAGAAGACTGTTGGGCTAAGTCACATGTTCGAGAAAATTCAATTAGTGGGTCATTTTGGTCATGGATCATTATGGGTCAAGCTATTTTATCTTAAAAACGGTTCAGAGGATTTCAAATAAATTTAGCATCCTACAGGTTTAGGGAACGAGAAGACTATTAGGCTAGGTCACATGTTCGAGAAAATTCAATTAGTGGGTCATTTTGGTCATGGGTCATGATATTTGAACTCAAATTTAATTTTGACCGAGCATAGCTCGGTCTTACCTGCTCGTATATTTAATGCAATCAGAGTTTTATCACGTATTTTATCAAGAACGTATTGTCTGACTATTAAATATGTTAATGTGTTATTTAATTGAGATATTTGGAGTTTACTATTAAACCATTTCATTTATTCCTTAAACCATTTCATTTATACTAAATACAAAAAGTCAAAGATATATTTATGGGATTCATTTTGCGTAATACTGATATATATACAATATAATTGTTACATTATCATTTTAATACTTTCAATAACAATGTAACAACATAAAAATAATGCTTTTATCAAAATTGATGCACTCTCTGAACGCATTTTAGCTCTTATTTATTGTGTTTTTGAAGTCGAGGCAATTGAAGTTTGATTTTGAGATAAATGTGGCATGATAAGTTAAATAACAAAAGAAACATACCGGCTCATATTGAGAATCTGAAAGTTCATACATTAAACAATGTATATACAACCCTAAAATATGTAAGTATTACAAGGTATATAAAAATCCCTAACAAGGCTATTTTAGGGAAGAGTGTCAAAACTTCAATGCTTATATTTCTTTCTTTTATCTTTGAAATTTCAGATTTATAAAGATAAAATATCTAAAGTTAAACGAAAGTTTGCACCTAAATACAAACTAATTATTCGTACAAAGTCTTGCTTTTATCATGTAGTATATACACAAAATTATTCGAAAATCACTGATATCATGAGAGACGGTAGTTTCTCGAGTGACGCAGCAAAAAAAACGAAAACCGAATGCTTAATACCGAAGATTTCCGTCACTCCATATATACAGCTAGTTTGAGTTCAAAGGAAAAGCGAAAAGCCGACATTTAATATCTCAGCAAATATGAGGTACATCGTTTTGATTTTTTGACAGCTGTCTTATATCTCCGGTCTAACTCTATCCTGAAATTTATAGATTTCTACATGCAGTAGATTTTAAGATCTGGAAATCCATTTTTAAGTAAAATGGGAAGTTTTTCGCTCTGCATGTAATGGTGTCATGGTGTAAGACAGCGTATCTCGAAAACCGCCCGAAGGATTGTTTTAAAATTAATATATGATACTAATCGGTTTTATATGAAGTGAATCCACCTATCCGCTTAAATAGGAAAACTCTAGTTTTTTATATAATCCGATTTTAAAAAAATGGGACTATTTTCTTAAGCCAAGCTGTACAAATGCAATAGAGTATTCACTACCTTCTTCCGCCGGGAATTACAGTTAAAATTTGATGTACGGTTGCCGTTATCAATAAAGCTTGTGACCGGGCTAATTATTTATATTTTTTTAAATGCAAAAACAATGAATTATATACTCTAAACATGTAAAACATATGTATTAAATTCAATTGGGGTTTATATGTTTTCTCTTTTTGTTACAAAGAAATAATTTCAGATTTTAAACATGCATATATTCGAAAAAATATTTAGATTCCTTTTTCAAAATGAGGAAATATTTTTTAATTACATGTATTCAATTTTACTGCTAAATATAATAAATCTTTCATTTTCTAATGATAAAATATTTTTCATTTCTTTGTTTCTTTCGCAACGAAGACAACCAACCAACTATTATCGTATCAATGCGCGAAGCACAAATTAGCGAGAGGCATTTGGGGAAAAGATAGGCACAGAAAATCAAAGATATTATACTTACTATTAGGTATTTTGTTTATTTATTCATTGCTTTTTATTTTATATGACTTGATGGCTCTTTTTAAAAATTTCGTTTTGGTAAGGTGCTTAGTTTGTCTTTGTCAGAGCAACTGCCAATTACATGTTTTTATGGCTTTAAAATATTACTTTTATGTTATTTTGTAAAAGAAAATGCAGAAAGTTAGTTCTGAATTAAGTATTTTATGTTATACAATGGATAAATAAGTTCTTAATTACTTTAAATCCAGAGTTTGAAAAGTAAACAAATAGTTTTTTTTTTCTTTTTCTTATTGCATTCAGGGGTCGATGCAGGTTTTTTTTCTTGGGGCCCATTTTGTGAAAAGTAAAGGTTGTTTTTGTGAAATTTATTATATTTTTGTGAAAAATAACATTTTGTAACGAAAGTTGAAATCGATTTAATCAAATTCGAACCAAGCATTTATAAACAAAACCTGTTTTAAATCCTTTTGCGGAAGTTTTCCTCTCTGGCAAACTTGTTTGTTTACAAATTACACATTTTAAAACATCACAAAATAATAAATAGTAAGTTTTTATGGAATAGAATTTTGTGAAGTGGCCCATTTTATCAAATTGATTTTTGTGAAGGGGCCCATTTTATGAAATAGATTTTTGTGAAGGGTCCCTAAATAGGCCCCAAATTTTTCCTGGATCGACCCCTGGCATTACCTTATTGCATTCATATTGCCAGTATTATTACATTGTTATCATTTTTTTTCCTCATTACATTTACAAACAGTTGTGTGACAAACTTCTATCTTCATGAATGTTTTGCATTTACTTTATATTAATTTTTCACATTCATTTTTTAATAAGCTTGTTAAATAGTTTTCAAGCACTATATTGTTTCAATGTCAAATGTTACATTAAAAATTGTTAAAAAATACAGTAAAAAAATTGCTATTTGCTCGCGAAACTTAAGAATATAATCATTTTAACCCACATAGATTTTTTTAGCTCTAAAATATTACTATACAATGAATAAATAAGTTCTTATTTACTTTAAATTCAGAGTTTAAAAAGTAAACAAATAGCTATTTTATCTTTCAATTTTTCTATCATTTACCTGTGACTTTAAAAATCATTTAAAATTACTAATTTAGAGGTATGAAATACCTTATATGTGCTTAAATCACAGAAAAAATACAACTTTAGTAAGTATATTGCAGGGCTCTGTTTAAGAAGAATTAAGAACACCTTTAAAGGATCCTTCACAATTTTTTTTAAATCTTAAAACAGTATCCTTCACATTTTTTTTTTTCATTTTAAAACAGGTTATTTCACATTTCTTTTCATATTAAAACAGGACACTTCACAAAACTTTTTCCTACCAAAAATTAACTCTTCACAAATTTAATCATCTTAAACATTTCCCAATTTTTGTATAAAATAATGTTTACTGTTGACTGTAATAAGTGTTTGTTCTTCAAAGTAAATTCTGAAAAATTATTAAATTTCAACTGCTGCTAATACATTTAATTTTTTGATTACAACTTACATAAATATCCATATTTTACATAGGGTTTCTTGTACAGAGGTGTATTTTGAAAACATATAGAAGAAAGAAAAAATTTTTTTTAGAGAAAACCGCTGTTAATTTTTTCGCAATGATTTTTAATAGTCATATCTTATAAATTAAGTGTTGGTGAGTGCAAAGTTTGAAATTGTCTGAATATGTTGAAAACAACATAGGGCTCTAAAACTATTTACTTGCATAAGTTTATTAAAAATGAATTTGAAAAATTAATATACAGTAACAGCAAAACATGCATGAAGCTTCACAAACAGCTATAGACCATCAAAGTATCAAATAAAATGAAAATTTTGAAATGGAGAACCATCAATTCAAAATAAATAAAAAACAATAAATAAATAAACAAAATACCTGGGGGAGGGGGGGGGGGGAGTATTTTATCTATTATAAATTGCAGCTTGTATTTTCAAATAATTTGGAAGGGCGGATAAAATTTTATCATTTAAAATATTAAAAAAAATAATACCTTCTAAACTAGAATTTTATTATCAATTTTATAGATGATTTTCTTTGGACGATTACTCTCTATGAGAGAAAAGTTCTACTTTTTGTATTTGTTCGCCACAGTATATTTTGTTGTTTTTCAGCCAGTCTATAGAATTCTTTGCAGGAGTGCGGTTTTCAACAGGCATGTGATGTTGAGCATTGGCCATATATAGGGAACTATTCGATTGCAAATTTGGAAGAAGTTTTTCCAACACTCATTTTTGGAAGTTTTCGTAGTTCATTTGCATGGGATTGTCACCCCTTTTTGTCGACGCTTTATACAGTAGTTGAGCATCCGTAAGGAAACACGTTTCCTCATTTTTACGCTCGAGTTAAGACCTTGTACAGCTAAGTACATGGCCGTTAAAGTTTTTTTCCTGTAAATAGTTAATAACTTTCTCCTTTTAATTCGATGTTATTCGTTTTTGGGTAAAGGTGAAAATAGGCACTCGCCAATCACCACTCGGCAATAAAACTTGAAAAACTGACTTGAAAAATATGGAGAAAACCGACCAAATGCAGGATTTTCTGATTTTCTTTTTTTCCCATGTTCGTTTGACAAAATTCATGATTTTCCTCTCCAGATCGACGAAAATAGTGATTTTTCTGCACCAGATCGATGAAATTAATGATTTTACTGCACTAGATTGGCGAAATTTATGATTTTTATGTGCCGATTAAAGAAATTCGTGATTTTTATGTGCCCCTTCAGCAAAATTTCTGATTTTTACATGCCGTTCAACAAATTTTTTTATCTTTATGTGCCCCGTTGACAAAATTTGTGATTTTTACATGCCTGATCGACTAAATTCATCATTTTTATATGCCCGATGGATGAAATTAATGATTTTTACATGCCGATCAATGAATTTCTTGATCTTTATGTGCCTGTTTGACAAAATTCATGATTTTCATGCACCGATAAACAAAATTCATGATTTTTACATCTGTTTTCGACAAAATTTATGATCTCCCCCTCCCTGATCCACAAAATTCATGTTTTTGCTGTGCCTGATTATTGAAACTCATCATTTTTACACACCCGATCGACAAAATTCATGATTTTTACACACCGATCAACGAAGTTCAAGATTTTTATGCACTTGATCGCCGAAATTCATGATTTTTTTCATGCTCGATCGATGAAATTTCATTTTTCTGAACCTGATCGATGAAATTATTGATTTTTATGCAAACGTTTGATGAAATTTGTGAATTTTATGCACCTACTTGATGAACTTGTGATTTTTAACCACCCACTTGATGAATTCGTGATTTCTATGCGACTACTCTACGAATTGGTAATTTTTATGCATCCGTTCTACAAAATTCATGATTTTTTCGTGCCTAATCGTTGAAATTCATAATTTTTACGCACCGATTGATGATTTTTATGTGCCTGATTCATAAATTTCTTGATTTTTATGCATCCGTATGATGAAATTAATGATTTTCATGTGCCGATCAAGGAATTTCTTGGTTTTTATGTATCTATTTGATGAAATACGTGATTTTTATGCGATCGATAAACAAAATTCAAGATTTTTACGTTCCCGATTGACAAAATTTATGATCTCCCCCTCCCTGATCCAACAAATTCATGTTTTTGCTGTGTCTGATTATTGAAACTCATCATTTTTACACACCCGATCGACAAAATTCATGATTTTTACACACCGATCAACAAAGTTCAAGATTTTTATGCACTTGATCACCGAAATTCATGATTTTTTTCATGTTCAATCGACGAAATTTCATTTTTCTGAACCTGATAGATGAAATTATTGATTTTTATGCAAACGTTTGATGAAATTTGTGAATTTTATGCACCTACTTGATGAACTTGTGATTTTTAACCACCCACTTGATGAATTCGTGATTTCTATGCGACTACTCTACGAATTGGTAATTTTTATGCGTCCGTTCTACAAAATTCATGATTTTTTCGTACCTAATCGATGAAATTCATAATTTTTACGCACCGATTGATGATTTTTATGTGCCTGATTCATAAATTTCTTGATTTTTATGCATCCGTTTGATGAAATTAATGATTTTCATGTGCCGATCAAGGAATTTTTTCGTTTTTATATATCTATTTGATGAAATACGTGATTTTTATGCGATCGATAAACAAAATTCAAGATTTTTTCGTTCCCGATTGACAAAATTTATGATCTCCCCCTCCCTGATCCACAAAATTCATGTTTTTGCTGTGCCTGATTATTGAAACTCATCATTTTTACACACCCGATCGACAAAATTCATGATTTTTACACACCGATCAACGAAGTTCAAGATTTTTATGCACTTGATCACCGAAATTCATGATTTTTTTCATGTTCAATCGACGAAATTTCATTTTTCTGAACCTGATCGATGAAATTATTGATTTTTATGCAAACGTTTGATGAAATTTGTAAATTTTATGCACCTACTTGATGAACTTGTGTTTTTTAACCACCCACTTGATGAATTCGTGATTTCTATGCGACTACTCTACGAATTGGTAATTTTTATGCGTCCGTTCTACAAAATTCATGATTTTTTCGTACCTAATCGATGAAATTCATAATTTTTACGCACCGATTGATGATTTTTATGTGCCTGATTCATAAATTTCTTGATTTTTATGCATCCGTTTGATGAAATTAATGATTTTCATGTGCCGATCAAGGAATTTCTTCGTTTTCATGTATCTATTTGATGAAATACGTGATTTTTATGCGATCGATAAACAAAATTCAAGATTTTTACGTTCCCGATTGACAAAATTTATGATCTCCCCCTCCCTGATCCACAAAATTCATGTTTTTGCTGTGCCTGATTATTGAAACTCATCATTTTTACACACCCGATCGACAAAATTCATAATTTTTACACACCGATCAACAAAGTTCAAGATTTTTATGTACTTGATCACCGAAATTCATGATTTTTTTCATGTTCAATCGACGAAATTTCATTTTTCTGAACCTGATCGATGAAATTATTGATTTTTATGCAAACGTTTGATGAAATTTGTGAATTTTATGCACCTACTTGATGAACTTGTGATTTTTAACCACCCACTTGATGAATTCGTGATTTCTATGTGACTACTCTACGAATTGGTAATTTTTATGCGTCCGTTCTACAAAATTCATGATTTTTTCGTACCTAATCGATGAAATTCATAATTTTTACGCACCGATTGATGATTTTTATGTGCCTGATTCATAAATTTCTTGATTTTTATGCATCCGTTTGATGAAATTAATGATTTTCATGTGCCGATCAAGGAATTTCTTCGTTTTTATGTATCTATTTGCTGAAATACGTGATTTTTATGCGATCGATAAACAAAATTCAAGATTTTTACGTGCCCAATTGACAAAATATATGATCCCCCCTTCCCCGATCGACAAAAGTCATGTTTTTTCTGTGCTCGATTGATGAAATTCACAGATTTTTACATACCCGATCAACGAAATCATGATTTTTAAATACACTATCAACGAAATTCATGATTTTTTCATGCCCGATTGACGAAATTAATGATAATGTCCATGCCCCAATTTGACCCCCCCCCAAGGCGGGTACTTTTTAAAATTTTGCACACACCCTTCATGTGATATATTGTTGGAAATGTCCGAGACTGTTTAATCATATTATGCATCTCCTGTGTCCACACCCCCACTTTGCCCCCCCAAGGGGGTACTTTCTGATATTTTGCACAACTCCTCATGTGATATATCGTTGGAAAGGTCTGTGACCGCTTAGTCATATTATGCATCTCTGGTGTCCATCCCCCCACTTTGCCCCCCCCAAGGCGGGTACTTTTTAAAATTTTGAACACACCCTTCATGTGATATATTGTTGCAAAGGTCTGAGACTGTTTAATCATATTCTGCATCTCCTGTGTTCACACCCCCACTTTGCCCCCCCAAGAGGGTACTTTTTGAAATTTTGCACAACCCCTCATGTGATATATCGTTGGAAAGGTCTGTGACTGCTTAGTCATATTATGCATCTCTGGTGTCCATCCCCCCACTTTGCCCCCCCAAGAGGGTACTTTTTGAAATTTTGCACAACCCTTCATGTGATATATTGTTGGAAAGGTCTGTGACTGTTTAATCATATTATGCATCTCTGGTGTCCATCCCCCCACTTTGCCCACCCAAGGGGGTACTTTCTGATATTTTGCACAACCCCTCATGTGATATATCGTTGGAAAGGTCTGTGACCGCTTAGTCATATTATGCATCTCTGGTGTCCATCCCCCCACTTTGCCCCACCAAGGCGGGTACTTTTTAAAATTTTGCACAACCCTTCATGTGATATACTGTTGGAAATGTCCGAGACTGTTTAATCATATTATGCATCTCCTGTGTCCACACCCCCACTTTGCCCCCCCAAGGGAGTACTTTCTGATATTTTGCACAACCCCTCATGTGATATATCGTTGGAAAGGTCTGTGACCGCTTAGTCATATTATGCATCTCTTGTGTCCATCGCCCCACTTTGCCCCCCCAAGGCGGGTACTTTTTAAAATTTTGCACACACCCTTCATGTGATATATTGTTGGAAAGGTCTGAGACTGTTTAATCATATTCTGCATCTCCTGTGTTCACACCCCCACTTTGCCCCCCCCCAAGAGGGTACTTTTTGAAATTTTGCACAACCCCTCATGTGATATATCGTTGGAAAGGTCTGTGACTGCTTAGTCATGTTATGCATCTCCTGTGTCCACACCCCCACTTTGCCCCCCCAAGGGGGTACTTTCTGATATTTTGCACAACCCCTCATGTGATATATCGTTGGAAAGGTCTGTGACCGCTTAGTCATATTATGCATTTCTGGTGTCCATCCCCCCACTTTGCCCCACCAAGGCGGGTACTTTTTAAAATTTTGCACACACCCTTCATGTGATATATTGTTGGAAAGGTCTGAGACTGTTTAATCATATTCTGCATCTCCTGTGTTCACACCCCCACTTTGCCCCCCCCCAAGAGGGTACTTTTTGAAATTTTGCACAACCCCTCATGTGATATATCGTTGGAAAGGTCTGTGACCGCTTAGTCATATTATGCATCTCTGGTGTCCATCCCCCCACTTTTCCCCCCCCTCTCAAGGGGGGTACTTTTTAAAATTTTGCACAACCCTTCATGTGATATACTGTTGGAAATGTCCGAGACTGTTTAATCATATTATGCATCTCCTGTGTCCACACCCCCACTTTGCCCCCCCAAGGGGGTACTTTCTGATATTTTGCACAACCCCTCATGTGATATATCGTTGGAAAGGCCTGTGACCGCTTAGTCATATTATGCATCTCTGGTGTCCATCCCCCCACTTGCCCCCCCCCCCCAAGGCGGGTACTTTTTAAAATTTTGCACACACCCTTCATGTGATATATTGTTGGAAAGGTCTGAGACTGTTTAATCATATTCTGCATGTCCTGTGTTCACACCCCCACTTTGCCCCCCCAAGAGGGTACTGTTTGAAATTTTGCACAACCGTTCATGTGATATATCGTTGGAAAGGTCTGTGACCGCTTAGTCATATTATGCATCTCTGGTGTCCATCCCCCCACTTTGCCCCCCCCAAGGCGGGTACTTTTTAAAATTTTGCACACACCCTTCATGTGATACATTGTTGGAAATGT
Source organism: Maratus michaelseni (assembly GCA_963931845.1). NCBI lineage: Eukaryota > Metazoa > Arthropoda > Arachnida > Araneae > Salticidae > Maratus > Maratus michaelseni. The sequence goes on from OZ007594.1 coordinate 177,195,591, forward strand.
CCGAGACTGTTTAATCATATTATGCATCTTCTGTGTCCACACCCCCACTTTGCCCCCCCAAGGGGGTACTTTCTCAAGATTTGCACAACCCCTCATGTGATATATCGTTGGAAAGGTCTGTGATTGCTTAGTCATATTATGCATCTCTGGTGTCCATCCCCCCACTTTGCCCCCCAAGGCGGGTACTTTTTAAAATTTTGCACACTCCCTTCATGTGATATATTGTTGGAAAGGTCTGTGACTGTTTAATCATATTATGCATCTCCTGTGTCCGTACCCCCCCTTTGCCCCCCTCCCCAACGGAGTACTTTTTGAAATTTTGCACAACCCCTCATGTGATATATCGTTGGAAAGGTCTGTGTCCACTTAGTTAGATTATGCACCTCCGGTGTCCATCCCCCCACTTTGCCCCCTCCAGGGGGGCACTTTTTAAATTTTGCTGACACTCCTCGTGATATATTGTTGGAAAGGTCTGTGACCACTTAGTCATATTATGCATCTCCAGTATCCATCCCCCCCACTTTGCCCCTCCCACAAGGGGGGTACTTTTTAAAATTTTGCACACACCCCTCATGTGATATATTGTTTAAAAAGTCTGTGACCACTTAATCTTATTATTCAGCACGGCAGCTATACGGTGCCGCAGGCAGCGGGAACCCGAGCCGGAGGTTCGTGCGATTAGAGCTTTATACTATTCGATGTGCAAATTAAGGTATTATCCGGTGCATGCATAGCACGACCGGTATACGGTGCCGGTGGCAGCAGGGACCTGGGTTGGTGGTTCGTTCGGTTATAGGTTTATACTATTCCATGTGGAAATTAAGGGATTGTCATACAAATGGAGAATTCAGTTAGATTCGAGGCCCTGATGTAAATTGAAGGCCCACTAGCGGGCGAAGCCACTAAGTTTTATTCTTATAAATTTATACCCTAATGCTTAATTGCGACTGAAAGAAATTTTCATCAATAACCGCTTAAAAGTAATGATATCAGTACAAAAACCCTTAACGGGTTAAAAGTTGTGACGCAGCACTTTCTTTTGGCTCTAAGAATTTCAAATATGGGTCTTAAAAGTAATGATATCAAATTTGAGTGACGCTATGTTAATTTTTTTTAAATCATCATTTTCTGTTTAGTTTTATTTATATTCACAGGTGCAATTATTATCTTAACATGAAAATAATATAAAATTTATTCGCTAAAGCTTTTTCATTCAGATCTCTCAGGAATTCAAAATATGGGTTTTAAAAGAAATTATATCAAAATTTGAGTGACACCTTGACGTGAATTTAATAGGATTGTTTTAAATTTAAATTTAAATTATTTTTCGTTTGTCTTCTAAAGTATATTTACACATACAAACAATACTTTTAATTTTTCAATACACTGTTAAATATATTACTTTCACTGAGCCTATATTATGTATTGAAATGTATTTATTTCAATAGACTGATTCATGTTTTGTGCCACGGTATCCAAAATCATAAGTAAAATTTATGTAAATGATTAATTTGCGTCATAGTATCCAAACAAAGGAAAATGTATGCAAGTGGATACTATGACGCAAATTAATCATTTACATAAATTTTACTTATGATTTTGGATACCGTGGCACAAAACATGAATCAGTCTATTGAAATAAATACATTTCAATACATAATATAGGCTCAGTGAAAGTAATATATTTAACAGTGTATTGAAAAATTAAAAGTATTGTTTGTATGTGTAAATATACTTTAGAAGACAAACGAAAAATAATTTAAATTTAAATTTAAAACAATCCTATTAAATTCACGTCAATGTGTCACTCAAATTTTGATATAATTTCTTTTAAAACCCATATTTTGAATTCCTGAGAGATCTGAATGAAAAAGCTTTAGCGAATAAATTTTATATTATTTTCATGTTAAGATAATAATTGCACCTGTGAATATAAATAAAATTAAACAGAAAATGATGATTTAAAAAAAATTAACATAGCGTCACTCAAATTTGATATCATTACTTTTAAGACCCATATTTGAAATTCTTAGAGCCAAAAGAAAGTGCTGCGTCACAACTTTTAACCCGTTAAGGGTTTTTGTACTGATATTAATATATTCATTTATTTTTGCCAGCGATTTAAAATTTTCTGAAACATACTTTTTAATGAAATATCTTATTACTAATTGATAATTATCAAATCGCATTTATACTAGGTGCGTCAAAAGTGTGTTACAACTTTAAAAAATAATTAAAAAGCAGCAAATAATGACAGCAAATTGCGTTTTGCACGAATGGGATGAGATAGATATTGGGATTCATGTAATAATCAAAAACGACGTACATCCAAACGTAACAGCTGGGGACAGTGTTGCCAGTTTCGTTAATTTTTTAAAATTCAAATTGCTTGATTGCCGCCACTTTTATGAAGTAGAAGTAGTCCGCCATAATTAATGACAGATTAAAAAAATGCGAAAATAACGCGTATTATATCATTTACAAAAATGGTGCTTTTTAAGAAAACTGAATTAAAAAGAAGCAGAGAACTGGCAACATTAGATAGAAGGCGTTTAGCTTAAATAGGAAGCAGATATATGCGAAAAGGAGGCTTATGATAGAATACGATGAACTTGAAAAAATAATGAGGTGTATGACACGCTTCACTATCCCTTCTGTTGAAATCGTCTTTTGATCTGTTTTCAGTTTTTTCGTCTTGAGAAACATTCCCAGGCTGCTAATTTGCCTTTCATGTAAAATAATAATACACTGGCCTCCAAAAGTTAAGATACAACCGGTTTTTTGCGTCTAATTTGCAAATGAATGAATATAGAAACAAATTTGAAGGAAATGTGCGCTAAACTGTTATTTATTAAATGCGACATAGAAATTTACTTAAGTTAAACGTATAAATGAAATTACAACAAAAAAGCACTCATGGTGGAAAATTCCATTATTGGAGAAATCAGTACATCACAGTATTATGCAGTAAAATGTGATAGAAACATTAAAAAACCGGTTCTAATACGGAACATGTCCACCCCGGACTTGAATGCATTGGCGGCATTGATTTTCCATGCTCTGAATTAAATTTTCGGACAACGAAATAGGTAATGCTGACCAGACTTGGAGTAAGCCTTGTTTCAGCTCATTTAATGACCTTGGAGGAGGACTTAAAGCCGCAACCTGTCTTCCAAGATAGTCCCAAAGATGTTCTATCAGATTCAAGTCTGGAGAGTGAGCTGGCCATTCCATTCTCTCCAGACCGTGATCCTCAAGATAATCCTCAACAACCACAGCTCGGTGTGGTTTCGAATTATCATCCATTACAATGAAACCATTGCCAATAGCACCTGCATATGGGCGTACATATGAATCAAGGATTTCATCCCGATATCTCGCACCAGTCACAGTTCCTCCATAGAGCACATGCAGGTCAGTGTGGCCTCCGAGTCAGATCGCTGCCCAAACCATGATTCAACCGTTTCTGTACCTGTGTGTTTCGACAGTGTTTGATTGATGGTATCGAGTGCATTGATCTCTCCAGATCAGAAGACGTCATGAATCGCTCTCCAGTGTGAATCTGGACTTGTCTGTGAAGAGTACAGAAGCCCACTGTTGTCTGGTCCAGGAAACATGTTTTCTTGCCCAACATAAGCGGACCCTTCTCTGTCGTCTGTTGAGTGGGACACACACAACTGGTCGCCTTGCATAGAGACCTGCATTGTGAAGACGTCTTCACACTGTAGTTGCGGAGATTCTTCTCCCTGATGCTGCAATGGGGTCTGCAATGAGTTGCCGCACAGTAGTGCGTCTTCTCCTTTGGGCCGAAAGAGCTAGAAACCGGTCTTCTGCAGGTGTTGTAACACGTGGGCGGCCTGGAACATGTCTTCTGGACACAGAATCTTCGGATTCATACTGATCCCAGAGTCGTTGGACTACACTGCGAGACACATTGAGCCGTCTAGCAGCATCGGCCTGTGTTAACCCCATTTTTATCCATTCTACCGCCCGCCACCTTAATGAATCAGGAAACGACTATTTCTAGACTCGACTGGCTGTTGTGAACAAAACTGACAACAATAGTTCGAATACAACAAAACGTACACGCAAAATTACGAAAACTTCGTAATTGCATATTTTTCTCTCATTGACAAATACCTATTCTTTTCTATAAAATAAAAGTGGTAACTGTAATTTTTGCGTAAGTTTTTTTAAAGCTTATTATTGTCATTCATATAAACTACGAAATTTAATCTGACTGCTATTTTTTGTCTGGTGTACTGAAGAAAATGGGTACTCAAAATTGAGTAAAAAGTACTCAATTTTGAATACGTCACATACTTAAAATAGCTCCGATCCAAATGTTCTCAAAATTGAGAAACACATGTACTCATTTTTGATCCCATGGATGTATTCAAATATGAACTGCTATGTACTCATTTTTGATCCCATGGAAGTATTCAAATATGAACTGCTATGTACTCATTTTTTATCCCATGGATGTATTCAAATTTAGAAATTTTTATGTCGTTAAAATAATATTTATAGGATAAAAAAAAGTTACTTCGCGAGGACAACCTTATACAGGAGACATACATTTCTGCTTATTTTTTTCATTCCTGCGTGAGTTTATAGTAATTAACCAACCCCATGCCTTGAGAGGAATCGAATCCGTGATGTCCTGTGTACTAACCTGACGACTCAGACCAACGCGCCATGAGTGGTCACGCCTCCTTCTCAAATGTTGTTAGTTACTTTATGATGCAAAAACTTGACGTTTCATCTGTAGATGGATTCTTTCAGTTTCAATGTTTTTAATATTTTCTTTTCATAATTTTCAATATTTTGCTGTATGATTTGGTGCCTTATAACAGATAAATTTCAATTTAGTATGTATTATATGCGTAAAACATTGCATTAATAATATTGATTGCTTCTTTTTGCAACAGTACCAACATTTTCTTTATTCGAACATATACTTTTTTTAAATTATTTGCCTGATTATCTATTTATCAATTCTAATAAAAACAACAATATCATAATCAGACGTGTTTATTACATGCTATTAAAATATTTTTTTAATGTCTTATTTTAAAAAGACTATATAAATAATTTTTTTATAATAAATTAAATTATTATATTTTAGCTATGCTGAGAGCTTTTGCGTACGGTTCTGTTAAACTGTAAAAAAAAATTATTTTTAAAGACAAATTCGAAATTAATGACCTTGGGATAGGTAGGTTTAAATCTGGACTTATTGATTTAATTTAAATTAAATTAGTTTAATTTATAAAAATATAAGCTGAAGAAATAAATTAAAAACGTTATAAAGTTAAAAACTTTATTATTATAAAAGTAAAGAAAAAATATTAACTAATTATATAAATATAAGAAAAAAATTATAAACTTTGTAAAATTATAATTTATAAAATAATAAATTTTAGCTTAATTCATAAATTTGTAAGCCAAAAATCAGTTTAGTTTAATACCAATTTGCATAGCTATAATTTGGAAAGATATTATGTTATGAAACTTTTAAATAACACAATATTGCCTCGCGTTAAAAAAGTTAAAATAAATTTTTAAAAAATTAGTGTGAAAAAAATCATAATTTTGAAGTACTATCAAGAAATAAAAAAGTAGTTGTTTAAAATGCGAGAAAAAAAGAGTAGTAACTGTGTTGTAGTGGATCCACTTTGATGAAAATCCTGAACAACAAAATTCACTTTTCATTTCTCTTATTCTTCGTTTTTCCTTCAAATAATAGCCTTTTAGGCTCCGAAATTTCGTCATTACACATTCTGCGAGGCTAACGAAAGAGACAGGCTACCGCGGTACATTCCACTTATCTTTTTTTACAGACCGCTAGAGTGACGTGACGCTCTATTCGTACGCCTTCATTGGTGCATTCAAGCAACACGTGACTCCGGCTGTCTGTAAAAAAAAGATATGCGTAAAGCACCGCGGTAGCCTTTCTTTTTCGTTAGCCTCGACATTCTGAAATATGCAAGTAAGTTAGGTTTGATCATGTTCATTTTTTATCCAAAAATACTCATTTTGAAATGAGTACATGGACTTACTCATTTTTGAGAATGCACATGTTCATTTTTGATACAAAAATACTCATTTCGATATGAGTACATGAACTTACTCATTTTTGAGAATGCACATGTTCATTTTTGATCCAAAAATAGTCATTTCGAAATGAGCGCATGAACTTACTCATTTTTGAGCATTTCATTTTTTTCAGTGTGAGCTTCGAAAAACATGTTGTACCTTAACTTTTAGAGGCCAGTGTAAAAAAAAATGATATAATCCACAAAGTTTCATCCGATAATAATGTTGTCGGCAAAGGATGAAGAATTCACGTGCATACAGGAGTTTTATTCAAGTTTTCAGCATGAAACACAATACTCCATAATACATTAAATTTTTCGGACGGCCAGATTTTCATAAATCTACTTCATACATTGCATATACGTGACCTCTATCGGAAGCTATTGTGACTACAACCTCTTTTTGTTAATACAAAAATTCAATTTTGTGCCTCTCAAGTTTTTATCATCATTAGTTCTTTTTAAAACAATTAGTAAATTTGTAAGGAACTTTTATAGCACCCGGTCTTAAATATTTACAACTTAACAAACGAATATTTTCTTAACGTATTTCTCCTGGGTTTTGTGCTCAATTTATTTTACATGTTAACACGTTGACGGACAGTAGGAACAAGAGAAGTTCGAAAACTGACACTATATGTTTTTGTATCTTTTAGAATATTAGAAGTATAGTTTTACTCTTTCTGTTTAAATAAACTTAATTTTGATTAATTCAGCACCTTTAATTATATTGCACACTCCCTTCACAACCACGTCAGGGTGGCTAGTGGTCAGGGAAAAATACAGTCAAAAAAGTAATACACCAGTATATTCTTATAGAAAAATTTATGTTGATTATTCGATCAAATAATCAACATGAATTTTTCTATAAGAAAATACTGGTAATTATAATTTTTTTAACCGTATTTTTCCCTGACCACTAGCCACTCTGCACGTGCATACTGAAGCTGCAACTCGTATGACAGGTGGAAAACGAACTTCAACCTAAAAAATTGTTTCCAAAACATGACACTTGGCTTCAACTTGTACGCCGGTAAATGCACATTTGTGCTGCTATAGCCGTCTAAAAACGACCGTTTCGTTTTGGGCGGCTATAGCCGTCATGCCACATTGTGAACTTCGCTTTGACGACTATAGCCGCAACTGCTCGTGAACGTGTTAAGACTGCTTGCCAGTAAACTTCCCGATTCCCCTCGCTAATGTTATTCCTGTGGGCGTAGGATGCATTCGTATTTTTAAAATATCTCCTCAGAAAATTAATATTTTTAACTTCTGTTTTCTTTGTACTGTTCTTACAGAATGTCTCGTTTTTTCTTAGTTGTCAATTTTTTTCTAAAATATATACTGAATTTTATATGAAACGTTAAAATCCTATTGAGTTTCGCTATGATTTTAACGAATAAAAATATAAATTAAGCACATAGTTTAGAAATATTTTGACAACTAAGAAAAAAGAGACATTCTTTAAGAACAGTACACAGAAAACAGAAGTTTAAAATATTAATTTCCTGAGGAGATATTTTAACAATACGGATGCATCCTACGCCCATAGGAATAACATTAGCGAGGGGAATTGAGAAGTTTACTGACGAGCAGCCTTAATCACGAAGCTAAATTGATTTTATAATTTAAATTTTAATAAGTTCAGATAATGTATTTATTTTACTCTATTCTTTCATAAGTTTCGAACAACATTTTTATCATTACTGTTTGGAGAGAAAAAGTCTTGTAAGTGATTTTTGTAAGTACCTTTAAATTTTCTTTATTGCAAAATAAAAACATTAATTGTGAATATAACAGTCAATCACAAATAATAGTGCACTTAGCAATTTATGACCTTTTCATGTCCTTTTTTATTTCGTACTTACGGTCAATTGTTCGTAAATTTCAGATAAGTGTAATACTTGAATTATTTATCTACTCTTATTAATTTTAATTGATCGTAGGAAAATATTGCGATAGCATTCGTATCTGAATGGTATGATATTAAATCCTTACGTTTTGGCAATTTTTATTTTTGTAATAATTTCTTTGAAGTTGAAGAAATCTATTTTTTAACAAAATTAAAAAATATACTAGATCATTGCCACACTGTAAAAAAAGAGGTTAAGTGTGATCGAAGATCGCACAAAGGGTTTCGTTTAATATTCCTTTCAAAACACTTTATCCTTTCTTTAATAAATACAAATAAATTTCATACAAAAAAAACTGATGTTTTTTATATAGTAAACATTTACTGGTCTATTTTTCTCGATTTTTCGAAAATCTGAACTGGACCGATAGCGGGTGAAGTCTGCTATTATACTCTGTCATAATAATATCTGTCATGTGGACTAAATGCGATATTAAAAAAAAAATCAAATTCAAAATTAAACATATTGTACAGAGACAACCAAAATGTTAAAATATTCCAATATTTCCATAATCGGATTTTTATCATGATTCAACACGTTCCTCAAACTCATATTACGTTATAATCACTTGCTAGTTCCTATCTACTTGCTTTCTGATACTCTCTTTGTACTATTCTCAAACATTTGAAAAAGTTCGTTAAACTTCCAATATGACGTCAGATTAATTTTATTTTTAATTCTCTAATGACATTATAGTAACCTGCTTTCTGTACTTACACATACTCATACCCCTTGTATCATTAAGAAATGTTTGAACATTTCCGTTTTATTACGAATATGACGTCATATTAATCTTTTTTTTCAATTGGTGAAACTTTTTATTTCATTTTCATTTGTCACGTGGAATTCTTTCAATAGAAAATTAATTATAGTAGAAAATTTTTTATTGTGGATTTTTGATTGTTGGCAACTGTTAAAACGAAAAATGTTAAAATTTAATAGGAAAAGACTGGTAGATTTTTGGTTTTTTATCTCTCTATATTACAATTCTTTATATTGTTTTCAAAATTTTATGATTTTCAGCTTCATAGTAGATATTCAGCTATAAGTACACAAAATTTCAAGTCTGTAAGTTATAGAGTATCTGAGAGCCGGCTCTGTAACGGACAGACACAGTAGTGGGACGAACAGGGTTTCATGAGATGAACGAAACCCTAAAAAGACGAATGTTTCTTAATCTACGAAAATATGATATAACCATGAACGAAAATATACAATTACCACCTCAATGTTTCTATGATGTATCCATGATTCCGAAAAGCATCCGTTATCTTTAGAAATCCTAGACACCAATATATTTTCGAGATTAAAAGAATCATTTATATAAATAAGTTTCGTTCCTGCAACTCAGTTTTGGAATCGTTTCCAAGTAATTTATAGTGTATTAATCAGCTTTCTCAAACCGGAATATCAAATTTTAGTATGCTATCAATTCTCAATTAAACATTTTCAGTTACGTAATTGAATTTTTACATGCAAAATAAACATAATAATATTAATTTTAATATTAATAATTATGCTTTATTAATGATTCATGCTGTTAAACAGAAAAATGTTAACTTGAGAATTACTAGCATCCAGAAACCTAAATTTCGGTTTAAGAAAACTCGTTAATACACTATAAAAATTACTCGGAAACGTTTCCAAAAATCAATTGCAGCAAAAGAAACTTTTATTTTTATAAACGCTCTTTAAATCTCGAAATTATATTTGTTTCTGAGATTTCTAAAGATATAGTTAAAGGTACATTTCGGAATTTTGGGTAACTCGGAAAAGTTTTATATTTTCGTTCGCGATTATATTATATTATTTTTAAATTAAGAAATATTTGTCATTTTTTACATAGCGTAGACATGTTTTAATTTAAACTATTCAATAAATAAAACATTTTATGAATTATTTCACAGTTTAAATAAAAGTTTTCCATGTAATATATTTTCGGAATTTCTATTACATCGTTAGTTTCAAATAACATTTTTATCGTTACTATTTGGGGAGAAAAAAGAAAAAAAAACTTGTAAGTGATTTTCGTAATTGGCTATGGATGTGATTTTTACTGCAAAAAAATAACGTTAACTGCGAATGTGAAAGTCGTGATTAACGAGCTCAAACTATAAAAATAGCAATTTATGATCACTTCCCGTTGTTTCGTATATCTTCATTATTTTAAAATTTCCGCTAATTTCAGTTAAGAACACTACTTGAATTGTTTACTTTTTATATATTTTTTATGAATTGAAAGAAAATATTTCGAAATATTCAAACTATTTTTTTAATATAACATATTTTACGTGAATGGTGTTATCCGTATGCATTGCGGCAATTCAGATTTGAAATAAATAATAATCTTAAGTTGAATGGTTGACGTAATTAAATTATTAATTTATATGTCATTCTAATAATACAAAAATAAATATATATAACCAGAAATGTTTAGTATTTAAAATAATCGGTCAAATGCGAATTTTACCTGCGTACAAAGGGTTCTTACAATAATTACAGTAATTACAATAAATTTAGTAATTATTAACTGCGAAATTACAAAACATCGTTGCTAAAATAATGCTAAAACTAAAAAAAAAAACTATAGAACGTAGGGCTGGGTATAGCTATATATACAAGTAAAGTATAGCTGGATATACCATGAACGTTCAGAAAGTTATGAAGTCTCGCCTTACCTAAAACAAAGACCTTGTACATAGTTTAAACTTGACATTTTGACAATGTGTTCGAAATGTTACTTGAATTTTGCTAAAACAACCAAAATGTACCAAAATTTGTAGTTTTATTCAATTAATCTTTTTCTGGGTGAAGTTTCTAATTAATATCACGGGAAAATACAGACGCATTTTTTCGAAAATTGTTATCAACAATCCTTGGATGATTCGTCGTAGATAGTTACCTCGATCCCTTCAACTACCCTGCTGAGCGCACGCAAAATAAAGTTTGTGTTTAATTGAAAAATGCGATTTTCTCAAAAATGATGTAATCCAAGATAATCGCTATTGTTTTCCTACAAGGTGTAAATAAACTACTATTACCTCTAATTTTTTTTCATATTTTTAGTTTCAGTAGATTCGGAAATAGTGGGGTGGACATATTTTTAGAGTACATTTTTGATGGTATCTCTGAAAATATAAAACCTAAAATTAAAACGCATATATTTTTATGTTAGAATATCTTTCGAACAATGTCCCATACGATATATATATTTAAAAAATTCAATTACCTTAATTAACCTCCCGAAAGTGTTCCTAGAAATATTTGTGAATGGCTAATAATCTATAAACATGTGGGTCAATAGCCCTTATAACTCTGCCAAGTTAGAACTGTCCTTGTTTCGTTGTTTTCGATATAAACAACTGTGACTGACAGACAGACAAACACACGTGTTATTTTACAATGTTTCCGTTTTTACTTTTCTTAGGGTCCTAAGAATAAAACACTTTATGAATTATTTAAGAATTATTTAAGAATTAAGAAGAAACGAGACATATTTGGATAATTCATTTCTGATTTTTTTTCTTTACCATTTCTCTTTAGTTTCAAATGACATTTTTTTCTCATTACTCTTCTGAGGAGAAAGTATTATAAGTGAATCTTCTAACTGCCGTCAAATTTTATCTTTATTGCAAAATAAACTAAATTTTTTTGCAATAAATTATGTTTACTGTGAATATAAAAGTCGTACTTAACGCGTCGAAGGGGTAAAATTTGAAATTTATAATCACTTCCGGTTTTTCGTATATCTTGATTGGTTTTTAGTGTCCATTAATATTAGACAGAGAACACTTTATGAATTATTTAAGAATTATTTAAGAATTAAGAAGAAACGAGACATATTTGGATAATTCATTTCTGATTTTTTTTATTTATGTAACTTTTTTATGGTTCTGCGTCAATTCGTCGCGAACAATTCATCGCGGAAGAATTCATCGTGCACAATTCGTCGCGGGCTCAATTCGTCGCGTGTTCAATTCGTCGCGGGCTCAATTCGTCGCGGGTTCAATTCCTCGCGGGCTCAATTCGTCGCTGTATCAATTCGTCGCGACGTCAATTCGTCGCAGCGAAAATGATTTTGAAAGCTATTATGATAAAAATAAGGATAATTTAGTAAAATTATTTAATGATAATTTGTTTTTTGGATATGCAGAATTATAACTAACGTTTTACAGGCGATTTTGGAGAATCTTTTTTTCATATGTGATTTTTTTGTGAATTTCCCTACTGAGAATATGAAAGTTTAATGAATTAGAGAAAGTCATTTTTATTTAAATTAGAGATAGAATAAATATTGCTTTATATCACCGAAAAAATGGCGGAAGATTTAGAACAAAATCACCCAGATCAGGAAAAAATAACGAATACAAATGCTAGAGAAAAAAATACATATGCGTGCACAGGGCACAAGAGAGGAACCCCCTCCTCCTTATATCTGAAAGAATTAGGAAGTTCAAAAAGTATTGAGAGATGTAAACATAAAAAAAAATTGTGACTGTGATTGAACTGATCGCTTCATGAATGCCTTTTCATTATATGATAATTTGGCTTTAAAAGGTTTTTCATTTATTTCATCTATACTAATAAAAGAAAGTTGTTTGTCTGTCTGAGTTCCGTGTGTGTGCGCGAGATGACAAGCGAAAACTACCGCCCGTAGAAGTCTGAAAATTTGGGTGCGAATGATCCGCGGCAGATTGACCAATGCAGGGTCCAATGGTCCAAGGCAGGTGAGGCTCAGATTTTTCATATTTTAAGAACCGGGGACCCTGGGACCCTTTTAAGGTTTTTGAATCTAAATTGTTAATAACTTACCCCATTTATATCCAATATTTCCAGTGAATTCTGATTTTCTTATTTTTCAGTTCCAAGGTTTTCTAAAAGTCCCAATCTTTTAACAAGTACTCCGGTAGTCTAAATCAGTTGTTTGAGAAAAATCAGTGTCATCACCCTTCCCCCTTTATCGTTTTTACTCTCAACTGTGGTCCGTTTCCATAACTCAGAAACTATGTTCCGGAATTACACCAAACTGATTCCAAACATTATAGTTAACGTAATAAGAACCCTCTATAACATTAAAAAAAGTTTCTGAGTTTATACCACTCTTTTTGAATAACATTATTTTTTCATTTCAAAAAATCTTGAGTTCTACCAGTCCAATCACAACGCGGTTTTGCTCATTCGACTTGATTTCGATAGCGCTTACATATTTTAGCTCCAAATTTCACCACCAGGGGAGCTTCCGTAAATCGGGTTCTATAGGACCGATTACCATGGGGTTTGGCTCATTCGACTGTATTTCTATAGCTTTACAGATTTCGATTATGTTCGTAAAGAACAGATTCCGTCCCCTGGCGGTGGAAGATGTAACTAAAGGATTTTGCAGCTAACTCGGGTTCTAAGGTTCACATCAAGACGCGGTTTGGCTCATTCGACTCGACATCGATAGAGCTTATCGATGTTAGTTCGTTTTTTCACCAACAGGCAGTACTTTCCTATCTCTGGTTCTATGGGCTGGATCACGAAGGGGTATAGATCATTCAACTCGACATCTATAGCCTTGCTTCTATACCTATTATCTTTCTTTAATAAATCCAAATAAATTTCATTTTCCAAAAAAAAAAAAAGCCATGTATTTTATAAAGTAAAAATTTATTGGTCTATTTTTCTCGTTTTTCCGAAAATCTGAAGAAATCCGATAGTGTGCGAAGCCGGCTATTATACTCTGTCATAATAATATCTGTCATGTTGACTAAATGCGTATTAAAAAAAAAATCTATTTCAAAATAAAACACATTGTACCTTCAAAATATTATAATATTCCAATATTTCCATAATCGGGTTTTTATCATGAATCAATACCTTCCTCAAACTCATATGACGTTATAATGACTTGTTGACGTCATATCTACTTGCTTTCTCTACTACGCATATTGATACTCTCTTTGTATTATTTTCAAACATTTGAAAAAGTAAAAAGTCCGTTAAACTTCCAATATGACGTTAGATTAATTTTCTTTTTATTTCTCTAATGACTGCATATTAACCTGCTTTCTGTACTTATACATAGTCATACTCCTTGTATTATTGAGAAATGTTTTAAAATTTCCATTTTATTACCAATATGATGTCATATTAATCATTTTTTAACTGGTGAAACTTTTTATTTCATTTTCATTTTTCATGTGGAAATATTTCAGTAGAAAATTAATTATTGTATAAGGAATTTTATTGTGGATTTTTAATTGTTGGAAACTGCTACAACGAAAAATGTTTAAGTTTAATAGGAAAAGGCTGTTGGATTTTTGTTTTTTTTTTCTCTTTATATTAAAATAATACGATTGTTTTAATTTTATGATTTTCAGCTTCTTAGTAGGTATTCAGCTATAAGTACACAAAATTTCAAGTCTGTAAGTCATATAGTTTCTGAGAACCTGCTCTGTGACGGGACATAGCGGGACGAATAGGGTTTCGGGAGATGAACGAAACCCTAAAAAGCTTCTAAGTGATTCTTAGAATATTAACTTGAAACGTAACAGTCATGCTTATTGGGTTCACATTATGAGACTCATGGTAAAATTAGCAGTTTATATACTCATTGAGTTGCTTCATATTTCGTCAAATATTTTTTAAACAGACAAATACAATGATCTAAATATTATTTTGTGTTATTATTTATGTACCTAAAGATATTTCTATATGTTGAAACAAAATGTATACTCTAACATAACATATATACATGCGATCCTAAATAGAGACTGTTTTGTTTGCACAAATGTTGAAATATATTTTTAAATAATATATTTCTATATATGAAATATATTTTTAAATATATTTTTCAATGAATTATTTATTTTTAACAGAAACATTGTTTTTCAAATTTAATATTTACATAAAAGTACAAACATTTTCCAAATATTTCTTTTATTTTACTAATAATCACAGTATTTTACATAATATTTTAAAAACATATATTTATTTACATATATAGTATTTTACATAATATTTATAAAAAAAGAAGTTAAAATAATTTATTTGCATATTTTGTTGTCTATATCATTCCTTATTAATTTAAAAACAAAATATTTTATTTTTAGTATTCTGAAAAAGCTGAGATTTTTGTAAATATATATTTTTTTAAATTATATTTAAAAATAAAATCGTTAACTGCGTAATTATCATTCTCGATTTACGATCCCAAATATCAATAAAATTACCTGTTTATTATCACATTATTATTTCTTCATTAATTTAAAATGTTCATAAATTTCATATTAAACGAACACTTGAAATGTTTTAATTTTTAAAAGGGTTTTTATGGGGGCACGGATATATAAAACCATTTTTTTTTCATTTTTATATTTACCGTTTTATATATTTACACGATATTCAATGTACTATATAGACTCTCTAGATATGACTCTCTCATTTTTTATGATCCCTTGTATATTCCACTGTATATTCCACTGTTTAGTTATATTGTCACTTTCAGATTTTAACATCTTGTTCGACAATATTTCATTCTTTTTATCATCACATGAAAAAATGTAAAAGATTGAGAATTTGTATCAAAAATTGTTCCCAGGATTCATTTTGAAATCTTATGAAATTTATTTCATTCTTTTGAAATCAGTTAATATTTTCTTATCTTGTGATGAGTATGCGCATTCAAGTATCTTCAGCGATCCAATGAAATCAACAACTTTGTAAAAAGAAGTTAGATATACTCATACATTTCTAAAGAGTAAGAGTTCTGTTTTAATCCGTATACTCCCAGTGGGACACTATGTCCCAGTGCAACTTCAAAAATTACCACTGGACACAGCAGTCCTTGAAACGTTTGGAAAACCATGTCTAATTGTCCTACTGGTCTTTCGCCAGTTCTGTGGCGTTTAGACCTTATTAAAACACTGTGCTAAATTTGATTTTAAATATCTCACAAAAAAAAGTAGTCAACGGGTTAAACACTTTTGCTGGAAAAATTTGTCACACACATCAAGATATTTTTTCTTTTTCTTTTCTTATTTATTTATTTATTTATTTATTTATTTGTGAATTATTGTCATCGCTGCCAAATGGGTAAAATGGAAAGGCACCCTTTATAGTCTACGATATGCTAACTGAATGTAAGTCAGATATCTTTATACTAAAATATGCTTTAAATGTGTTCTTCTCAAAATTATTTTTCTCCCAGTTGGTAAACATGCGACCATCAGAATCGATCGGCCGATTTTAGGAATTCAAAGTCCATTTTAATTTTACGTTATTTCTACCTGTAACCGGTAGAAAAGTCAAAATTATTTTATGTTATTTAAATCGTTTATATTAAAAATGATAAAAAATTGATAGAAATCTGATTTTTTTAAATATTACATGTTCTTTATACCTTTTGTATTTAATCACATTATTCTAGTATGTATATAACATTTTACGACTAGACATACAATTATTGTGAATATAAAAATATTTATACCTAATTTTTGATCCAGACGACCTATATAATAATGAACATCATAATGCACCAAACCATTCATCCGACTTGATCCTAACAACTGTAATTTTGAAAATTTATTTTCCTATTTAAATCGCAAATTTTGAAAATAACTTGTCAAAATGACAAAAATTAAGTGGTTAAAAATTCAAACCCTTAAATATAGGAATGTTATTCCTTTATAAGACATGGTTACGAAACTCCTGTATAATATATGACATAATAAAAATAAATAAAAAATCTTCATCTTTATGTTCTGTGTCTTATCCATTTTAAAAATTGTTTTCTTCTTAACATGCAAAAACAAATTTATTAAATTGTAGAATATCATACAAGCAAAAAATAATAGTAGCAACACACCTAACATCAAAACAGAAACTTGATAAATTTTCACAAAACAGTTCATGAAACATTTTGCAGTTGATAATAATGCTTATTTGTAGCGTCAATGTAGCTATTTTAAATGCTAATATCTTATATAGAATTTATGATACGTATTATGAGATTTTTATCCCCAGAGCTTTTGAAGCTTCTTGGCAGCCGCACACAGAAGCGACTCAAACATGAACATGTTTCTTATCCATTTTAAAATTGTTTTCTTCTTAACATGCAAAAACAAATTTATTAAATTGTAGAATATCATACAAGCAAAAAATAATAGTAGCAACACACCTAACATCAAAACAGAAACTTGATAAATTTTTACAAAACAGTTCATGAAACATTTTGCAGTTGATAATAATGCTTATTTGTAGCGTCAATGTAGCTATTTTAAATGTTAATATCTTATGTAGAATTTATGATAAGTATTATGAGATTTTTATCCCCATAGCTTTTGAAGTTTCTTAGGCAGCCGCACACAGAAGTGACACGAACATGTACAGGTTTCTTCTTCGTTTCAAACTGTTTCTTCTCCTAAGATGCGCTACATGCTGCTTGTGTCACCCTCAGTACGTGGCCTGTCTTAAACAACATATGTCATGTCAATGAGTGAGTGACAGTTTTTTTAATACTAAAACAAGTTACAAAGAGCACATGTTTTGTGATGTTATCTGGTTGCTGCTTCAACAAACAAAATCTCTCTTTTTAACAGCAAACCGTTTTTTCTACATTAAATAAGTTCGTAAAAATTACATATTTTTTGCCTTCCCTGTAAAAATGCCCCTTTAAAAATAAGAAATGATAAAACTATCATACTTAAAAATGTATTATCTATATTAAAAATTAAATTCTAATATATAATTTTATTCAACAATTAAACGAATAATTGACGTCCACATTTACAAGTTATTTTAACGATCATTTAATAAATTATGCAAAAATTGTAAACTTAAAAAAAAATATTTGCATTTTAGTTCCACTTTGTAACTCAATACATGGAAAATATTCATAAAAAGTACATTTATTTCATGAATTTGGGATATTGGATTTATGCGAAATGAATGTTCAGAAGAGAAATGCAATTAAAATAGAAACGCTCTGGTGTAGCAACATAACAATGTAGAAAATACTATAAGCGGGGAACGGAGCAGCAAATTCTGATTAATATTTCTGCATAACATATTGTGCGTATTCTGCATAACATATTGTAAATTAAAATATTTCTACAGACAGTAAAACATCCTTTTTTGAAATTAATCAAAAAATTCTATAATTTACGTATTTTTTCCTTCAACATTTGTTAAAGGTAATAATTAATTATATTTCTCTATTTGTTTTTTTAGAAATTTATGACGAAGCCAGAAATATCACGTTATTTCAATTCATTACAGATCTGGATAAACGCTATTTCGTATATTCAGCAAATGTAATAAAACAAGTTTAATTTTATTGATTAAAATAATCTGCATTTAAAGAACAGAAATATTTAAAAAAAAAAGAGAAGTTGTGTATTTGGAGGTTTCAAGTTTAGCTGATTGACGAGACTTCACTGCTGAAATATGAATAAATATCCTTTGTAATATCAGTAATACATTAAATAAGCAAATATGTGCCTAATCTATGATAGACAGGGTGTTTCAAAAATGACCGGTATATTTAAAAAATCAATAAAAACTAAACGGGCAGCGATAGAAATACACCGTTTGTTGCACTATTCTTGGGACAACAGTAAATTTTCAGGCAACCAACTTTCGAAAGTAATTGCAATTTTCAACAACAGATGGCGCTGCAGTCTGGAAAAATCTAAACCACGATATTTTCCACATATCCACCATGCACACCAATAATATGGCGTAGTCTCTGAACGAAATTACCAGAAACCTTTGTAAACGTGTCATCTCTTCACATGCAGAAGAGATGTACTGCTTCAGTTGTTCAATTGTTTCTGGAGTGTGGCGGTACATTTGGTCTTTCAAGTGTCCCCACAGAATGAAGTCACTGGTTTAAAAAGGTTTCTGGTAATTTCGTTCAGAGACTACGCCATATTATTGCTGCGCATGGTGGATATGCGGAAAATATCGTGGTTTAGATTTTTCCAGACTGCAGCGCCATATGTTGTTGAAAATTGTAACTAAATTCGAAAGTTTGTCTGCCTGAAAATTTACTGTTGTCCCAAGCATATTGCAACAAACCGTGTATTTCTATCGCTGCCCATTTAGTTTTTATTGATTTTTCAAATATACCGGTCATTTTTGAAACACCCTGTTTTATATATCATACGTTTGTAATACTTTTACCTAAGGGTTTTTATATTTCATGCATCTACTTATATAAATAAAAAATAAATTTAAATGCATTGTAAAATTATAAAAGAAATAGGTGATTATGTACAGTCAGCATACACGCACACAAACAGAAAACACACCATGCATTTCAAACACGAAATTGGTCTAGAAACCCCATCCCCCTGAAATAGCTTTTCAACTGGAAATTTTGTCTTCTTTTAATTTAAGTTTAAAAAAATAACATTGGGGGGTTGTCATCATACTGAAATTGCACCAATTTTGAAATTTGCTATACGAACACACAATTTTGACATCATATTTGGCTTACTTTTGTAAATTTTACATTGGTATACCAAATGGGAAGACATTCGGTCCAGTAGTTTAGGAAATACAAAAATTTAAAGGTTGGAACTCCTAATGCTAATTTCGTTAGTAATCTTTATAAAACAGATGGGATACAGGTAGTTGTTTAAAAATATTTCAAGAACTAATTAGCAGAAAAACCTGTAATTTTGGTTTCCCATATTTGAATAGATTACTATTAAAAAATATTTAAATTAAATTTATAATTGTTTCGAAAATTTTGAAAAACATCTATATAAATTAATTTTCTGGAAAAATATGAATTGCAACCTACAATATTTTTTAAAAAGAATTCAATTTTTAGAAGTTTCATATATGCGAATCCAAAATACAACTCATTCCTCCAAGTAATTTTTGAGCTAAAATATTCCCAGCTTTTCAATCTGTTTTGCAACGGTTACAATTCAATGCAACATTGAGAGTTCCAAACTTTAAACATTCATAATTCTTAGACCGCTTGACCGAATGACTTTTTAACACTTTCCAACCTAGTTGAAAAGTGTTTATGACTTCGGTCTGTCTGGCCGTCTGCCGTCTGCGTCTGTCCGTGCTCTAACTCCCGTAAATATGCTCGGATTGCCCTACAATTTTTATATGTTATTGTCGTTATCTATAGCATGTTCCCTATTTCAACTGAAGTGTGTAGCACTTATAGTTTTTCACAGGGACACTCAAAAGAATTCCGTTACATTACGGTCTATGGGGAAAAATCATTTGCGGCTTATTTGAATGATGTTAAACAATTTTAAACGCATTGTAATTGATATATATCACTAATGTGCATTACAAGAAGCTTAATATGGAATAGGGTGTGCATAGCACTTATAGTTACTTTACAGGGACAGTCAAAAGAATTCCGTTACATTACGTCTATGGAGAAAAATCGTTTGCGGTTTAATTAAATAATGTTTCACTGTTTTAAACGCATTGAAATTTATATATATCACTAAGGTGCGTTACAAAAGGCTTACTACAGAATAGTGTGTGTATAGCAGTCATCGTTCATTTACAGGGACACACAAAAGAATTCTGTACTGAATGTTAACAATAATTCCTGGAAGTGCGTTTTAAGTTGCTGAACGCGATTTTAAATTTAACTCACTTTTTGTCTATTACTTGGCGTGTATAAATTTTGTAGATCATATACAGGGCAGCACAAAAGTTCGCGAACACATTTCCGTTTATTGACAGAAACTTCAGAAGGAGAATTTTAAACTGTGCTACGCCTTTCCTAACTGAACTAAAATTTAGCATCCTATGTAGTATATATACAAATCTATACATCCTATACAGGGATGAATAAAAGTATTCGGATATTTTTCCGAATATTGTATATGTTGTAAATTCCTGAAATTACGTTTTTAAATATATTAGGTTCTTTCCAAATTGTTTACTTAGATGTTATCTTTCAGCCTATTAAAAGGTAATGATTTGTAAAATTATTTTGGAAGCGTTGGAAAGTGTTACATAATCTATGCTTGACGCATGATTTTTCGTTCTTGTTTTATATCTAAAGTAAAAATTTTATAAAAATGCTAAATATGATTAAAAATTAGGTATTCGCACTGAAGATTTTCTTATTTGCTACAATTTTTTTTGAAGACAGCTATCGAATGGATATTTCCATTTTACCTGTGATAATTTGGAGATTAAAATTAACTCGGGCGCTCTTTTTATTTTTCATATAAAAATGCTCTTTGTTGTTGTTTGTGAACAGTCTAAAAAATACATTAAATGTAAAGAAATCTATTAGAGTATTTAATCACAAAATGGTTAGTACTTAAGTTCTGTACATCGAGATGTATGCTCCCGTGAAACCAGGTTTGGATCCCTTTCTTTATAAAGTAGATATCACAATAAGCGTACAGTGAAACATGTTAAAAATATGAATGCCTATGAATAGTAAAAAAAGTGTAATAATAGCAGCAATATAACTTACTATTGATCAAATATAATATGCAATATCTCATCCTGGAGAAAATATATTTATGTCTAAAGAAATAGCCTAATTGTGTATATTTTCAAAACGTACATGGAGTGCCAATATTCTCATTTCATATAATTAATTACTTCAGATTAAAACACTGCATTCAGCAATTACATATTGTTATAATAGAAATGTATTGTAGTATGTTAGGCAGAATTTATTAACACCTGGTATTTCTCCTTTATACGAAGAAGTGTCAATTTAGCAAGTATCGAAATAATTGTGGAAGTTATTGTAATTCATTATCGAAGCAATTCCACTGTTTAGTAATGTTTAATTACCTCAT
The DNA here is from genome assembly GCA_963931845.1 of Maratus michaelseni. Lineage (NCBI taxonomy): Eukaryota > Metazoa > Arthropoda > Arachnida > Araneae > Salticidae > Maratus > Maratus michaelseni. Next base: position 177,217,392 of record OZ007594.1, read on the forward strand.
AAATATGTTTAAGCAAAATTAATTTGGGTTGTAACTTGTTGAAGGTGATATAATAAGTGAAATAATAAGTGAAATAATAAGTGAAATTTGTAAACATTAATTAAATCATGTAATCCTTTTTTTTAATCACAATTCTTTTTAGATTTCTGTATTTCTTGCCTAAAAATAAAATAATTAAACATTTTTACGACAACGTTTAAAGTTTTAGATCATACAAAAAAATCATAGTTATAAATAATTAATGTTACATTATTTTTAGATTAGCTATTATATTTATTTTTGTATTTGAGAGAGAAACTTTTCTTTAAAAAGCTCGTAAAAGAGATTAGCATGCTGACCACAAAATTTTTCTGGGACGCGCTGTTCGTGGTTTCCATACTACATCGGACATGATGTAATACCAGAGGAAGGTTTTCAGGGATTTTATCGTAAGAAAATGATAAATCGGGTCAATTTCTCTTACCTTATTCCCTGAAGACATCTATCTTAGAGCAATAGGATCTCATCTAGCCTAAGCCTAACAAAATCTTTCCCTTGTAAAAACTATTTTCTAATATCTGATAAATTATGATTATTTTTCAGTGATAAAATAATAACGTTTAATGAACGTAACAGAATATAAAATCTGCAGTTGTCGAGTGCACTCTGTGAATTAGATTGACATCACTAGCAAAATGCAGCAATTTTATCTCTAAATATTTTACGTTGAACAAACACATTTCATGTTTGGTTATGAAAGCAAAAGGGTAAACAGGGATTGGAAGAAAGTGAGTATTATAAAAACCCTCAAAACGGAAATGAAATTTAATAGAAACATCTAACAATAGTGCAAATCTATAATTTTGGGTTATAAGAACCAAAAAGAAAACAAGAATTTGTAAAGTACTTCTACGAAAAATCATTGCTGAAGAAAATGCATTAATGTACAAGTACTGGAAAAGTGTAGGCTTGTTTTGTGTTTTCTTTACGCGAACTAAAAGAAATACAATAAATAATACACTGGCCTCCAAAAGTTATGGTAAAACCAGTTTTTTGACGCTCACTACTAAAAGAATGAAAATAAAGGTAAAAAGTATGGTTTATATGAATGATCATAAGTAAGTTCAATCAAATCTTATGAAAAAATTATACCCATCTCAATTATTTTAATGTATTGGATACTTATATGCTTGTTAAGAGAAAAGGAAATATTCTGATTCGGGAATTTATGTGATTTTTTTTATGGTTGATGATTTTGAATTGTTGGTACTAAAATAGTGTTGTCTATGTCTAGAAGATGTTGTTTACTTGATTAGTTAAGTTGGCGGGCAATTTGATGAATGGAAATGGGGTTCGTACAAGCTGGTGCTGCTAGACTTCTTTATGTGTCTCGTAGTGTTGTCCAAAGGCTCTGAGATCAATTTGAATCCAAAAATTCAGTATCAAGAAGACTTGTTCTAGGCCGCTCGGGGCTTAGTACCTCTATACAAGATCGCTTTCTAGCTCTTTTGTCCCGAACGAGGAGCATCTCTATTGTGGCTCAACTCATTTCAGATCATCGTATCGCCCATTTATGTTGGCCAATAGAGCATGTTACCTGGAACACACAACAATGGGCTTCCGTACTGTTCACAGATGAGTCACGGTTTTCTTTAGAGGGTGGTTCAGTTTGTGCTGATCTGGAGAGAACAAGTCATCAGATTCTACCTATGTAACATTGTTGAATGATACAGTTATAGAGGAGTTGGAATCATGGTTTGGGCTGGAATCTCTCTTTTGGTCACAGTAACTCCCATGTGTGCCATGGAACAATTATGACTGCTGTGAAATATCGGGAGGAGATACTTGCTCCGTTTGTCAAACCCTATGGGGGTGCCATTGGTGATGAATTAATACCAATGGTTTATAATGCCCTATCGAAATGAGCTAGAGTCGTTGATGAATATCTAGAGGATCAAGGTTTGGAGCGAATGGAATGGCTTGCACAATCTTCGGACTTTGATCCTATAGAGCATCTTTGGGACTATCTCAGCAGACAGGTGGCTGCCGCAAGTTCTCCTCCAAAGTCGTTAAATGAGCTGGAACAAGCGTTGCTCCATTTATGAGATTTGTTTTTCTTCCCATTGTCTGACAACTTAATTCACAGTATGGAAAGTAAATGCCACAAATTCATTACAAGTATGGCCGGACACATGCCTTATTAAAATCCGTTTATTTAATTTTTATTAATTAAAAACTGCTATTTATATTTTTATCAATCTTTTCAAAAAAATGCAATTTTTTATTTGTAAATCGTGATTGATTTTATAATTCAGTAAAATTCGATAAATATCTGTTTAAAGCACAATTCTTCTAAATTTCAAATTTTTATCTACATTTGTTTTCAAATTAGACACAAAAGAATGGTTGTACCTTAACTTTTGGAGGCCAGTGTATGAAATGGACATTATGTAACAGCTTTTAAAAAGAAATTAGGTTTATAACAAATAATCAATCTGATATTGGTGGATTTCAAGAATTATCAGACCAGATTCTCTGATCAATAAGGTTAACTGGATGAATTATGCCCTCCAGATTCGACCGGGATAGCTCAGTGGTAGAGCGTGGCGGCTTCAGCCAAGCGATCCCAGGTTCGAATCCTGGCCCGGACATTTTTCGTCCAGTTGGAAAATTACTACTCGTATGATTTATTTACCAATTTGAAATAATTGTGTTAAAATTAATCTAGTGTAATCACGTATCCAGCGTTTTCTGGAGTTCCTTTACCTGCGATCTTTTCTGTTGAGCTGATTAAAATATCAGACCAGATTCTCTGATCAATAAGGTTAACTGGATGAATTATGCCCTCCAGATTCGACCGGGATAGCTCAGTGGTAGAGCGTGGCGGCTTCAGCCAAGCGATCCCAGGTTCGAATCCTGGCCCGGACATTTTTCGTCCAGTTGGAAAATTACTACTCGTATGATTTATTTACCAATTTGAAATAATTGTGTTAAAATTAATCTAGTGTAATCACGTATCCAGCGTTTTCTGGAGTTCCTTTAACTGCGATCTTTTCTGTTGAGCTGATTAAAATATCAGACCAGATTCTCTGATCAATAAGGTTAACTGGATGAATTATGCCCTCCAGATTCGACCGGGATAACTCAGTGGTAGAGCGTGGCGGCTTCAGCCAAGCGATCCCAGGTTCGAATCCTGGCCCGGACATTTTTCGTCCAGTTGGAAAATTACTACTCGTATGATTTATTTACCAATTTGAAATAATTGTGTTAAAATTAATCTAGTTTTATAAGGATAATCTGTTGGAAAGGTGAGTTTTGAGATTTTTCGTGCGATCGCGGTGTCCAGAACATTTGTGGGTGAATGAGATCTAATCCGACATTTCTTTAAGTTTTGTGGAGTACGTAGATGCGTAGACGTAAATATGATTGTCACAACTTGTCTGTATAATGATATGTTTATGAAGTAACTGTGGTTTTGTAGCAACTATTTTATAGTGCGGTAGTTGATGGAATCGGTGGGTTTGGAACACATCTCACTCTCGGAGTAGTTAGTTATCTCGTGTAATTCGATGAATGTGTTAACTTAAAGCGGAATTTCTGAATTACTGTTTCGATAAATTCATCGACTGTGAGTTTTCGCCAATTTGGTAAATAGTCGAGCATTCCAGTTTGAATACTGAGCAATTCCAGAATCGACTTTATTCCATTTATAGTGATATTACCTGCTGAAAAGAATTGCTTAGGTTGCTGCAAAAAGAACTGTGATGACTTTACTTTTTCGGACCAAGTTAAATGAGTAAATTAAAAAATATTTTAGAATGTGACATCTTCCCTTTATTTTATATCCTAATCAAATTGCATTTTTGGGGAGTTTATTTATTTATTTATTTTTCAATTTCAAGTGATCATTTTATTGGTTTTACGAAATACAATTTTTTAAGTTTGCTTTTACATTTTTAAGTACAACAATTTTGACATTAAATGTGTAAAAAGTTACTCTATTACTATTTTTAAAACATATCTTTTGTTTCCTTTCCAAAACAAATTTTGATATTCAATTTCTTCACTGAAAGAGCATTGCGCGTGTATCTTATTTATTAAGATCAGATTTTCAGTCTGTCAAAAAGTTTGTGTCGTCGCATTTCGATAAAATACATTACATAAATTCGTTAACTGTGAGAACGGAAGAGTTCATGATTATTTTAGAAAAAGTAATAGTTATTTTATTTAACATAGCATTATTTGTTTATTTGGTCATTTAAATAAAAAACGATAATATTTCTGTTATGAGTAATATATAACTACATTCGCGGTTATATTATTTTAAAGCTATTATGGAACTAGTTATAAAAATTATATTTTATCCTTAGAAAACAAGATTTATTAAATTATAAAAATTTTACTTTTTTCGATGTTCCAATCTTCTAAATAGTTATCAATTTTTAAAATTTAGACATACGCAAAATTTTCAAAAGGTATGCAAATATATTGCATATAAATAGTTGACTTTTGAAAACAAGACCATTCTTAATTTGTTTAGTATTCAAACAATAGTACAGTCCTGAATTAGAAAGTGATTACAAAACAATAGACGTTTAATATAATATTTTTTTCCGTAAAATTTTATTTTAATCGGTGAATAATGTACATTATGTAATATTAAACAAACAAAAAATGTCATCAGGAATTGTTCATGCATCTGAGCGCATTGAGATTTTACCCCATTTTCTAGTCCACTACGAGAGGGAACCGTGACTACCTCTGTGACTACCTCGGTTTTCACACCCCTCGAGTTGTGGTACAGCAAGTACGGGTTGAAACATTCCGACTTAAAGCCTAGGGCCTGGTTTCCTTTTGGGTTTCCAGCTCCGAAGCTGTTGGGGGACGCCGGCCCGTCTCCAAGTGTCTCGCGGTGACTCCCCGTGGTTTCACCGCGTATCGCAACGGCCTAAGTCATCGACACATGGGTTCAAGGTTAGATGGTCCGTAGGTGACGGTCCTCTGACCGGCCGAAGCGCCGTAGCGAGCCAAAGCTACTGGCGCGATAAAAGTCTCTCAGGACTTGGGTTCGGTGGTCGTCTGACGTGCAGGGCGCTCCCTCAGGACGCCTGCGGCGCAGCTTACTTTTACCCCATTTTCTATTCTGATTAATTTGCGCTGATTTTTATTTCGTAAAAAGCAATTTGTTACAATTACTTTAATTAACAAAAATTTAGAAGTAAACCGGTTTATTTTTCCAACAATGAAGTGTTTTATTGTAAATGTTATGTTAACCTTAAAAATATTATACACCTTTTGAAATATGACTTTAATTTATAAATTTAAAATGCACAACGTGATATTTTGTTCTTTTGGAAATGGAATTGAATTTTACTTTTTATCATAATGAGTTTTCTTTCTTAGAGAATATCAAACTTAGAGATTTTAAGTTAGTTATATTAATGATCATAAAAAATAGTGAAACGTTTACTAACAATCAAAATTACCTGTACACTTCCAAAAACAGAAAGAAAATGAATTGTAAAATTAAATACTTCCTAGCGAAACTATACAGAAAAAGATTTATTAAGCTGATACTTACATTTTTAAAATGTCTAATAAATCTGAATAAAAAAAAACAGTCAAAAATAATAAAAACAAAATGTAATTTCCCTATTGCGTAAAACTGAAAACTGATTAATAATTTTTAAGACAAATAAACGAAAAACATTATGCGAAAAATTATCCCAGCACGCAACGTATAAAATTTTTATCCCCGGTGGAACATTTTCCATTCTCGATAATTCTACTGTAATTTTTATTTTCTTAAAAGCAATTTATTACAGTTACTTTAATTACCACTCGTAACGAAAATAGAGAAGCACGAGTAATTTATTTTAGAAAAAGGAAATGTTTTATCGCAAATGGGGAGTAAATTTAAAAGAAATTAGACACATTTTAAAATATGACTTTAATTTTAGAATTTAAAGAAAAATCAAAGCCGATTTTTTAAAGAAAATATTTCACACTTTTTAAAGAAAGATAATTAAAAAAGTTGTTTTATTGCAATGAGTTACATTTTATTAAGGAATTTTCTAGTTCAAGGTTTTAAAATTAATCACTTTCATTTATTAATTAATTATAAAATCATTTACTAAAAAAATGCATTTTCATCTTATTTTGCCTGAGAAAAATAATATGCTAATCTAATACATACGCTTACCAATTTATTATCTCTATGATGAACGTTTTTACAATATCCGTCTGAAGAATGTAGAAAAATAAACAGCGTATTAAATTGGTGTTTTTTCTTTCAGAAAAACCTTTGCAGAGGTTTCCCATGTTCTGTAACACTTCTGTTTTTTTATTATTATTATTCAAATAATTCTAAACACATATATATATATTAATAAACTACTTTGAAAAATTCTGAAAATATATAATCTTTGTACTCGGTAAAATTTAAAATTAATTACTCCTGATCATTTCAAATTAAGCAGCTAGCGCCTATATTGGCTGTGATTTCCCATACTTATATATATATATATATATATATATATATATATATATATATATATATATATATATATATATATATATATATATATAATGAAATACTTTCAAATTATCAAGTAATATTATATATTTTAATTTATTAAATTAAAATTAAAATAAATTAATTAATGGTTTTTATTTATATGTATATCATAATTTTTTTCTACATTTTTTAAAATGTTGTAATCTATGTAGTTAAATAAAAATGACTGTAACTGTAGGATACAATTTATGATCTGAAGGATTCTCTATTTAACTGTGAATTTAACCTCTTATTTTGGATAGAATTTTGTACATGTGCTAACAATATACTAAATATCTTGGGATATTATTAATATAAGTAATATATATTTTTTTATTTTTTTTTCTTCTTTTTCACACTCCTTTTCAAATTGTATGTATAATTTATAATATTCCATTGTAAAGGTCTTGTTATTCAATATTGTTTCAGCGATTGTTCGGGCGAGATATGGCACTATATTTAGCAAAAGCTGGTGTCATATACAGAAAACAATCGTTCTTTGCTTATAAATGTGATTTTCTTGCCCTTGAAAAAGTAAATTACTTTATAAGCTTTTATTTGTGTATATACTCGTGTGGTTTATATTTCATTCCTTATTTTCTATTTTTTTTTCTTCTTAATTTGAATTAATAATGTTACATTTATTAGGACTACAATTTTAATTTGTAAATTGACAGGGCTCTTTGGTATCGGGATTTCAGTGTATGTGGTCAGTTTCTTATGTTTCAATGGTTAAATTTTACTTAAAGTTTTATATATATATATATATATATATATATATATATATATATATATATATCATTAAAAAAACATTGAATACTGTGATTTTAATGTAAAACTATCTTGTTTTGTAGAAATCGAATCGGTATCAGTAATCTAAACAACAACAACAAGAAAAAAATACACATTAGGGTAGACCGGGGCACGTTTACGCAGTGCACTTTTTTCGAAACGAGTTATAACTGGCGCGCCACCAGTCAGGTCAGACTGATGCTGCTCCCTAGCGGGTATTCTCACAAGATTTTGAGCGTCAGTCGAGCTTTGGTCTAGCATGTTTTCTGTCAAGGTGAGTAAATTTTGTGTTGAATATATTGGAACTTATTAGCTAATAATACTTAGTTAAGGATAAACAAATATATGAACATTAGCAGAATTTTATAATTTTTTGAGAACTGTATTTGTATGAACAAAAATGTTATTAATTTTCATTGCACGTTAAAACTAAATCCAAACATGACGACGGGGCACGTTTACGCATTGACATCGGGGCACCTTTACGCACGTTCTTATTGTGATTACCAATCCAAAAAAAGGACAAAACTGGGTTCAATGTCTTAAATTATATATATAAATAAGTAAATTAAAAATAAATAAATAAATGGGAGCGCTGACTGAATCAACATTGGTAACTGCGGCGTGTATTCGCTCCTAAGAAATGGTGTAATTTTTCCATCACGGGGTAAGCTAGAGTCATAATCTATATGTCATTATTTTACTTTTTTTATGTTCTTTATATTAGTATATAGTACGTTCATTTCGGTCTAGGGCTTCCGGAACTACGATTAAAAACTACTTCATTCATTAAATACTACCTAAAATCTTCATAATAAAAACTACTTCATTCAAATAAAACATCTCAATTTGATTAAATATTTATTTCACTTACACTTTGGTATCACTTAAAACATGCGAAAACGTGCCCCGTTGCCGGGGCACGTTTACGTAGATCACTTGGGCCTAAAATAAATTTTTTTACGTTTAAAAACTCAAATAGGGCAACAACTGAGTACACAAATTTTGACTTTATTAACTGCTTTATAAATCCACAATGTCTAAAATTTCCTAAGTTAAAACATAAATTAATTAAAATTTTTTTATTAATTAATTAATTAAATTAATTAATTAATTAATTAATTAATTTAATTAATTAATTAATTAATTAAATTTAATTAATTAATTAAATTTACATTCAATAATTAAAAAATTCATTGAAAAAAATCCGCGTAAATGTGCCCCGATCTACCCTATTGTCATAGTGGGTTCACTTTTGTCACTATTACATTTGTTAAAACCTAACCGTCTAAAATACTTAAATATGACATCACCTTAAAATATTCATTTAATTGCTATCAAACTTTCAAATAATAAACAGTTGAAATAGATAATATTAAAGTTGAAGCACTTATTATTGGACTACTTAATATATTAATTAATTAATTTAATAATAACTTAAAGAGTAAAAAAAAGGATTTTGAGTTACATAAAATTGAATATATTATAATTAAATAAGGAATGTTTCAACATTCATAGTTTAAACACTTTTAGCTTTTATTATGTAACAAACAAGAAATCTCTAATGGATGACAAATATAACATAAGTTTTACCAAAGAAATATTTATTACTGTGTATTTGAAGCGATTTTGCTTTTCATTTTTTTTTCATCTTCCGACCAAGATTTAATATTTCCTTCTTGATTTCTGGAAGGTATGGATCAAGATAATTTTCAGGTTTAGGCTATCTTCTGCTTCTATTGAACCGTTATAATCATGTTGTCTTAGTGACTGACTTCCAGTTTTTACTTATTTCTGTTTTTATTACGATGTTTTTTACTTTTTAAAACTTTAATTATTCTTCCTTTTCAAAATTTCGTTTCTGTTTTTTTCACTTCATTGCTTTTATTTATTTTATCATACACGCTTCAATTTTTAAGTGTTCTGAAAGCTTGATTCTATTGTTTTTCACATTTTGGCTGGATTTGACTGGAACTATTTTTTTACAAACAGCTTTCAAAAGCAAGTGTCGAGTTAGCTTCAGGGAGAGATATTTGTGAGTGTGATTCTATTTGCACACCAGATTGTTCTTGATTACAATCTGACCTGTTTTTGACCATTAAATTAAAAAAATATCCCTTATCATCCAATTGGATTTATCTCCTAATTTGTCAGTTGAATCACTGTATTGCCGTTATCTTTCTGAGTTTTCACGATACTTGACTGGTCTTTTTATATGAGTTACTCTGAAGAATCCACTACCATATAATAAAAAGAAAATTATTTCGTATATTTCGCGCATGCGCAGTTAAACATTATTTCTTACAAATGCCCATATCTCATCTAATATTCAATATATTAATCTTTTAATTGCAATATACTGTTCCTGAAGTCAAACAAGTGCTTTGGATCCTCGAATTCCAAGGACAATTCGTCAAGAATTTAGTAGATATTCTACATACCGTGTAAAAAGCGAAAGCATCCAGTCACTGCCCTTTAATTTTTGGACAGCATTGTATAATTAAATGTTAAAAATGTAATAAATGCATTTAAAAGAATGTAAAAATGTTCAGTTGTTCAAAACCGTTGATATAATGGAGGAAATGCCCAAGAATAGAAGGCACTTTTCAGAGAAGCTATATAATATAATTTTTTATTAGTAATAGTGCGATATAAAAGCGAAAACAAAGTAAAATAATTATATATATATATATATATATATATATTATAAAATAAAAAATAAGAATTTTAAACAAAGTTTAAATTAAACATATAAAAAAGAAAAACAAATAAATAAAATTAGGTATTATCTTCAATCAATGTTGAATGCCGCGGTTTTTACTGTTGCTAGTGTCAGAGACATCACAGTTCTGCAGTTCAGCAATAACCTCCTTGTTAATCTTTGACTTCTTTTTAGGAAAAATTTTGATACATTAAATAAAGATGCAGCAAATATTTAAATCACCTTTAATGGTGGTATTACGGATATATCTGTACCCATTTCTTATGGTTCTTAAACATCTATTGTGAATTTGAAGCGGGTTTTCCATTCTTTGCATATGAAACCCCAGATCGGAGGTGCATAAGACAGGATAAAGAGTAATCTCCTCGGGAATTTTTGACTCCTCTTTAGAAAAATTTTTGATTCCTTAAATAAAGGAGCAAATATTTAAATCACATTTAGTGGTGGTATTATGGAGGTATCTGCACCCATTTCATATGGTTCTTAAACATCTCTTATGAATTTTAAGTGGGTTTTCCATTCTATATTTGCATTTGAAACCCAAGATTGGAGGTGCATAACACATGATACAGAAAATGTAGGCTTTAGATATTAGTGTTTTATTGCGAATAAGATTGTAAGATTGTTAAAGAAAGGTTCAAGAGATTTGAAAACTCTGGTGATAGTCTTATTTAATTAAGAACATGTTTTCTGGAAAAAAATTCTTTTATTAAGGATAACCCCCAGATACATGGTATCATCCTTATGTGTGATTCTTTTAAGGCAGCGGTTCCCAACCTTTTTTTTCTCACACGTACCCCTTGCTTAGTTTTTTCATTTATACGTACCCCTTCCCACATTAACCCATTCCAAATATTTTTGGTTTTATTCATTAGTTATATCCTTATGCTAGTTACCACTTTTAGATGTATTTCTCTTCAGAATTCCAATTTTCAACCCCTTATCCCTTTTGAACCACAGCACAATACCAACATAAAGACACTCAAAACATGAATAGTACCTAAAGATTTCAAATTAAGCCCTCACAAAGTAGAGATGAAGCTATATCTATTAATACAAGTTAATGCGTTTATGCTAATGCTGACTAGTCGAACACTAAAATGATGAACTGCTTTCAGATGGGTTTTAAATGAAATTGTCGAAGCCAGAAGACCCGATACGATTCGTGTTCTTTATTTAAAAAAATTTCTACAATTATTTGAAAGAAAAGAACAATAAAAGATAAGGGGGGGGGGACAAATGCAAAATCGTAAGATGTTATTATGAATGGGCAGAGATAATGACAACAAATGATCAAGCAATTACTAAGTTTAGACATTTTCCTTCATTTTATGCGAATAGCCTATTTTACTTTTCCACAGGTCTCTCTTTATAAACGAAAAGTTTACAGTTTTGTTTCTCTGTTTTCATTTTAAGTTTTATTTTTGCATTATTCGCCATTACCAATGTAATTTTCACGTACTCCCAAATATTACACCACGTACCCTTAGGGGTACGCGTACCCCAGGTTGGGAACAGCTGTTTTAAGGGAATAAATTGTTGTTAAGAGTTAGTCTATTGGGGTAGGAGAAAGTTCTAAAAAGGTAAGTTGCAGCAATCTTGGATTCATTAACAGCCTCGGACAGCATATGTCCGATAATACATGCAAACTTGGACAGATTCTGTCCGAGCCCCCGTGTAAAGGTTACGCACCATAGATTACATCAGGCCATGAACATATCAACGTATCTTTGCAAGTTTCTATATAAAAAATAATGGCGTTCTGCTAATGCGTAAATAATGGTATCGTCCGCATATAAAGCAAGGTAAGTTAACAGGTATATTATTAAAAAAAATAAGTTGAAGAGTGTCCGTGCAAGAACCAAACACAGAAGGATGCCACAAAGGACTAATTGGGGTTGGATAAGGTATTACTAATGCAGACGTAAAAGGTGTGATCACTAAGTATGAGTGTATGAAATGTATAAGAGCGGACGGGATATTTAGCTAAATTAATTTGTGAGGCATTTTTGTAAGAGTTTGTCATTTCCTTTGCGATATCTAAGAATATGACTACAACTGTTTTTTCCTTATTGCAGTTTTCCGTTAACAATTAGACAACACGAAACAGCTGGAGTTGTCTAGAATGTTTAGCTCTGAAGTCAAACTGTCCAGGAATTAAAATGTTGTTACTAAATGTTTTGCTAAATCAATATTATTTATTATTAAAAAGGCATCAGGCAATAAAAGTAGAATGGTTTAGCTAATAATTCCACTGAATTTATATTATCCATTCTATTAACAATCTATATAATAAAAGCGCAAAGAATTTGACTGTAATCAACGATTCCGGGATGTCCGCTTCACTTTTTCATATGCTAGGCTTTTGTACTTTTTTGTACCATTGTTTAGTCCATTGCGATTGTTAATTTTGTATTGTTCTACCTTACAGACAAATATTGTTGCATTATCACTTTAAACAATGTTAACGTTTCTGAAGATTTTCTAAACATGAAAGATTCATTCATCGTGAACGTTTAAAATATTAAACCATGGAGGTAATCGTTCACGATGTAGTCTGGTGTAAAAAAAATGCGACTTACGTTGAAATTTCGTTTAGAAATATTGATTAAGTACTTTTAACATTTATTTTTTATTTCCTGCTGCTATATGTTATAAAAAACGGTAAAAAATATTTTTCTAATACATTTAGTGAAAATATTTTTCATAATCAGGGTCTATATCAAATTAACAAATCGTAACAAACTCTTTTTTGGAACAAAAGGAATAACATTCATGAAAGTAGGTATGATTTTAAGAAATGTTATTTGGAACAGTTTAAAAGTGCTTCTTCAAATTAACTTAGTTACTCATCAAATGACAGAATAAGATTACGCCTTAGTTTTTTAAAAATGATAGGATGAAACGCCGAGTTTGTATTGTTGCCGGAATTTAGAGAGACATTCAAACGAAATCACTTGCGATTATTTGTTTTGCAAGGGCCTCGGAAACGACCATCTAGACGGGCGAATCCCGGCTATTGAATAAATAAAAGGTGTTTAATAATGTAGCAATAATAAGCTAAGAATAAGAAAATGTTTATGAATGTAACAAAAGTATACGTTTGCTATTTAGAAATTCTTTCGGATACATTTAAAAATTATTCCTTTATAATTTGTAAATCTTTGCTTCACTGCTCATGTTTACGATTTCCTTCAGTTATGAACAAATTATCTCTGAATAATGACTATTTTAATAAGGGAAGCTTGACTTCGCACAAAATTAAACATATTAATCCCCTAATGTATTTAATAATATGAAATGTAGAATCTGTAAAATTAAAAACATGTAAATAATGTTAAAACCATCCACTAGTTCTGTTTTAATTAGTTCTTGTGTTTATTGTTATCTTTAATAATGTAGATGATATCAGATTTACTGTAACTGAAAACATATTTTGCGGTAAGTTCTGTGAAAACTGAAATTTAAAATCTAAGCGTATTAAATTTTACATGCAATTTAATCTTACGATAAAGGATACTCAGATTAAAAATATTCAACAAATATACTATATTATATATTAAATAACAAATATATATATATATTTCATTATGAATTGAAAAATAATTAATTATCAATTCAATTTTTCTAAATTATTAAAGACTGTTATCAATATAATCAATAATAAAAAAATGCCAAAAATTTTATTAATAATGGTTACATTATTTTAATGCAACGATTTGAATTATACAAAGCAAAAGAAAGTTACTACGTATAAGAATAAACATATTAATTAATTTACTATCATAAATTACACCTTTTTCAAGACTTTTCTCAAATCCAAGTAAAAACTACTTTCGGACACATTCTTGAATTCATTTTTGCACATAAACGCATGAAACTGGCAGATACTTTTATTCAGAAACTGTGAAATCGAATAACTGTTTTCCATTTTTCGATTAACGATAAGTATATGTCATGAATTACTCTCAAAGTTAACGTTTTTAACGAAATTTCCGGATACGAATGGCTAAACAAAAAAGTCACCAGGATGCCATAATCATTTATAACTTAAAATACAATTGAGATATAAGTGATATTACGAACCTTTATCATAAAATGAAAATATTTTTTCTCTCCCAAATCATTTCTATAGCCATTCTGCATGTTTTATACTTTTATATATAAAAATGAAAATGCTAATGTGTTAGAAAGTTCAGCGCGAAAAAATAATTTTTGAGCGCAGTTAATAAACTTTTTCTCTAAATCAACGTAAATAATATTTACATTGATTTCGTCATGCTTCTCTTAAACTTTTCCAACAGTAATGAATATTATTTATAGTACAGTTTTCATTAGCGCTGAATAATGCTTTAAAAAGTATTAATATACTTTTTTATTAGCAAATTAAAATTACAGTATCAAAAAATAATTTTATTCGCAATGCTCTTTCTGTTCTGTGTTCAGATTGTGTAATGCTCTTGTGTGATTGGTTGAGGCCTTCTTCTGTCCTATTGGCAGTTTTTTTTAACTTGTCCTTTTTATTCCAATTCCTGTTAGCCTTGCTCCAGGTATCAAAGTGGTAGCACGTGTTTTTTTGTGCCTGATGTAGAAAGACAAAGTTCTTTCGAAATGCCTAGCGTATTTTCTATTTTGTATGGTGTTACTAAGAGGTATTTTCAATTATTAAAATGATAGATTTTTTGGACAAAAGAAAACTAAATAAAACAATAAAAATAAGCTCACATCTTTAGGGATTATAACTTGTTTTATATCAAAATGAAAGTTTTTAATACAAACGATATATATCTATTTCAATAAATAAAATTAAACATTTTCAAAATAATCTCCATATTTATTAAATGTATGAATTCTAAATTTTGCTATTCCCATTTACTGATGACATTTTTCTGGATTATACAAAAAATCATTTTTAATCTCAGTAAATTATCTTAAAACTAATACGTAGATATATATATTTCGGTTTCATTATCTTTAAATTATTGCTGTTTTAATAAGATAAAGTTGCTTTCCCGAAATCTGTTTATATGAATCTACTAATGAAATTATAAACATGAATGTAGAAATTGTAAACAGTTATAGCAGCCTTCAGATTTAAATAATGATGTTACATCCCAAGTTCTAATTAGGGAATACTTGCTGTATTTGTTATTATCATTAATAACTTCCAGAGATAGAACATTAACTAAATCTTTAAACAAGATATTTTGGGTTAAGTTATATGTAAATTGAATATATATTTCTAATTTATATAATTTTTCTAATCTCATGTCATTCAAATCCTAGTAAACTGTAAAAGCATATGTGATATATACTGTTAAAAATCTGCAGAAATTTGTCCAATCATTCAAGCATTTTTGTAAAAAATGGTTAAATAACTGCAATTTATCTGACCAATGGAAATGCTTCAAATTACGGTCAAGTAACCGTTATATATAAAAAAGTTTGAATGACTGCTCTGTTAAAAACCTGCAACAAACTCTCAACCCATGCGACAGTTTTTAAAATTAACGGTTAATTGGCCATACGAGGAAGCGCATCCGACCGTACTATTGACCATACTATGGTCAGAATAAAGTTAAATTACGGTTATATCACTGTTTTTTTTTTTAAAGCAGTCGAATGACTAGACAGTTTGCAGCAAATTTTTAACAGTGTAGCTACTACAAATTCCTTTTTTAATTAATTAGTTAATTAGTATTATTCTATATTAATCAATCTATTAATAATTATTTATTTATTTTATTACTAAGAACTTATAAATAATTATCAGAAACACGTGTATAATAAAATTGTACTAACATCAACTATTTCTTCTATAAACGATTTTTAGTCAAAAAATATTTCCCAATAAATGTTATTATATATTTTGAGAAAACAAAAGATAAGAAATAAAAATCAATAGCTCCAGCAATAAAGCAGAAAGTGATGAATTATTGATTAATTTATACTCTGCAATATTTGACTTTTATGTTAGTAATGTTAATTATGCAAATAAATATAGAAATAAATTTAATTTAATAGTTAGCCAATTCTTTTACACCAGTTTACAAATTCAAATTACATTTTTCTTTTTCAATTTTCATTCAGTCTTTTACAGCACTCTGCAAATTGAAAAAAAAAAAAAAAAAAAACATTTTTCGCAAGCGGAGCCACAATAACTGAATTTTGTGCTTTTGTCGACAATAAATATGAAAATGAAGTCAGTTTTCTTCGCCGTGCATCACATTTTTGTTATATAACCTTGAACTTAAGGGAATGAATTAAAATGAAAATTGTACCAAAGTTTAAAATCTTTAATACAAACAAACACCAAAATTTGACATCATTATTGGTTTATTTCGTAAATTTGAACTTGGATCTAAAACAGGAAAACAGTTAATATAGTTGTTATGAAGAAGTAAAGCTTGTAAATCCAATTTTAAAATTTCTTTTTAATAATTCAAAACAAACTCCACACAGATAGATTTTTAAACATAACTCAAAACTAGTTAGCGGGACGAACTGTAATTTTGGAATCGCGTATTTAAAACTTCTAAAAATCTGTTTCTGTTAATGTTTTTATATTTTACAATATATATGTTTTAAGAATATTATTTTCATAATTTTTATCTTTAAAGTTACATAGCTAGAAAAGATGATAATATTTTTTTTTCTTTCAGCATTAAAAATACTTTTTCATACAATCATTGAGATATTTGTGTCTATGTGTAGTCTACTGTAATATTCGTCTTGTAGTCATTGAACGGTTATTTTTTCTAGTCATTTGCAACAAGAAAAATGCTAATTAAAAAGTTTAATTCCCAGTGTTTTACGTAAAAAGTAAGCTAATTACTAACAACTTAAACTCAGCTCATTCATCTGTTTTTATCCAAATGACATTATCTACAATGTCATTCCAGATCTCATCAATGATTTCGTTAAACAATTTACCAATTCAAATTATTAGAGATATAGATTCGCCAAGTGCAGTTTCGTAAACGCCTTTGTAAAGTTTTAGAAACTGTAACTAATTTCATAATTATATAAGAAAATCACTTGTTATCCTTAATATAAAGATGCATTTGCTTAAAGTGATAAACAATACATACAAATGCTTATAAATGCCTTTTAATATAGAGATTCGTACTGGTTTCGTACGCTCAATCGCCGACATTTTCAATATCAAAATGATAAGATCGATGAGATCGATGATTAAGATCGATGAGATCGATGATCAAGATCGATGATAAATAAACTGTTCTTTCAAAAATGTTTGAAAAAAGAAAAAAAAAATCTAAAAATATTTACAAAAAATAATTCTATTTATTTTTATTTATTATTATTTTTTTAATTGCAAAAAGAATTTACTTACCATTGTTGATCTTGAAAATTTCGCCGTTTACGAAACTTGTCGATCTATATATTAAACGATATTTATAAGCCTTTGTGTGTACTGTTTATCACTTTGAGCAAATTTCACATCTTCACTTTATGGCTAATTACTTTATTGGATGGTAATAAAATTCTGCTACAATAAACTTATCTTTTCAATTTCTTGTCATATTACCACCACAGCACGAAAGCATTTTGGTAACAATATACAACTGTTTACTTTCGTAAATTTATATTTCAGTTTTGAAATATATAAATTAATTAATTAAAAATTTCATTTCTCATGTTTACTAGATTAATAAATGAAATTTTAGTTATACTAACCATCAGTGTACTTTTTTTTTTTATCTAAAACCAGTTTTCCCTTCATGTCTGTCTCCGTATGTCATGTTTGTCTCCGTATGTCATGTTTGTCTGTCTTATAGTTTATAGTATATTTACTTTGCATATAAATAAATCGAAACTATAACTCCATAAAACATGAAATAATTATAAAAACCGGTTTTTGGCAGCCGTCAAAAAACGAACAACGTATTTCTAACAACGACATAAAAGTCCGTTATGAAAGAAATACGATTTTGTTGAGAAACAGGCTTTGTGGACACCAAATAAAATTTACAACCATTGTTGTTCAGGATTTTAATATGTTTCTATCTTATTGCTTTCAAAATTAAAAAAAAATATTCGTCTAAATTAACCTTTTTCAAATGTATTTTATAAACATTACGCTCTAAAGTTTTTTAAAATGTGTGATTCTATGTTTTAAAATTAATGTATCATATACAGAGTTGCCAATTCTCTGGATTTTTGAACACCAGTATTTTCCTATTTAAAATGGTGTTCTTTTAAATCGAAGAATTCCAGTATTAAATAAAATAAAATTTTCTGTACTAAAATACTTGTATTCAAAAAGCCAGAACAATTCTGCATATAATTATTCTCAAAAACGTAACATAGTCTTAAAATATTATTATTGGCGTAAGAGAGAAAATAGATGAAGGCCAGAAATAAAATTTTACTTAAATTCTGTTAGATCCGTAACATAACGTTTCAAGTTTTTATCATCTATTAAATGTTATGAACTTAACAGTAAACTCTATAATTTTAATGTAAACAAGCTCATAAATTACTCGCGATATTTCTCTAAGTATTGTAGTTGTTTTACAATGTATGTTAAAAGATTTATTTTGTGTTAATTGCTTCTGAAAACTTGACAACATCATAATAGGTCGAATAATATTATATAAATATATGCACACAAGCTATTTAGGATAAATTGTGATTGGTTTCAATAATGCAGTATAAGATACAAAATGGTGAAATTACTCCTTATGATTGTGTTAAAGTGAAATGCAGAGATCGATTCTGCATTCTTTATTCATTGTATTCAGTTACATATACATAATAATCTCTTCCTTATTAATGTAGCATCATATCATGCAATTCTTTATATCCGTAATAAAATTTAATAGAAGAGACTAGAGTTTTAGGAGATAAAATGTTTTTCAATTTGAAACTCCTTTGTTTTTTTAACAGCTTTGTGATGTTTTTAACGTCCTCTACATAACTTATATTTTTTTGTCATCAGTATTTTCAAATAATAATGTTTGTCTAATTCAAAGGCAGAAATTCTGTGATTACATAAGAATAAAATTGTTATGCAAAATTAATCGGAGGGGAAAAATGAAAGATTATGCGCATTCTATATTTTCTGCATACGTGACATTCGTCGGGAAGGGGTTATACATGATACTAAAGTATGAAACAATATATTATACGTAGGGTACCACATTTTTAATAATTCTGGTTATTAATTTATCTATTAAACCTATGCATAAATTACATGTTACACTGATGTAAACTGTATCTTATTTTTTATAAAGTTAAACCCTGGTATTTGTATTTGGGAACAGCTTATGAAACTAAAGGCAACTGAGGTCGGGAGCATGAGACTATTTTCTTTCCAAGATTTCGTTATTGGTGTGACAGGGAAAAGTCTATCATAGAGAAATGGTCCATGATAATCATCAAAATGGACCATTACAGTCTGTGGCAAGTCTAATGGCCGACGTCCTATGCTGTAGACAATATCGTTTACCGTACCAAGTGCACCATTTACCAATCCCCTTATGTCCACAGATTGGTACGCGACATAACTCTTCATCCAATTGCTAAAAAAAGTTCAGTCTGTAGACCATATGGCGTGATCAGCTTCACTCCATCTTTCTATTTGATTATTGTGGTCTGCTAATATTCTTGCCACTGGCCATTTTGATTTACAAATTTTAATATGTCTTGATTATGTTCTTCAGCTTGCTTGTTTGTTGGAAAAAGGCATATGGAATCTTGAAATATTTGAAGTTCAGCCGGAGGCAGTATACCTTTACGTCGTTGCATAAGGGGTGCGTATTGCTCGCCTGTAACTTGCCCCACGGTAAACTAATCAAGAGTCTCTCAAAACTGTCTTTGCTGATCGTCTCTTTGTCTCATTGACTTTGTTAAGATGAAACATTTTTCAAAAGTCCTAAGCACTGTTTATCCGCGCAAAGGCAAAATGTCTTCCATAGAATATCTCTTTTATAGAGGGATGTCTTTTACAATTGTAGCTGCTTAATATCTCCAATGAGGTAAACACATAAATCTTCAAAAGGCTCAATGTTATCTGGTTTCATTTCGCGACATATTTGGTCAAGTGCAGCCATCAGACGACATCCGATCATTGAAAATTCGTCAGTAGTGAGAAATGACACTGGATCTATGCTGAGCTGTGCTGCCTCACTTCCTAAATCGGCGAACAATTTAAAACAAATTGGTAATTTTAGCCCAGAGTGAATTGACTTGCCTTGTACTTTAATTGCATCAGCATCTGTTGGAGCCAAAACCATAATAGCTTCCGGTCACAACTGCTTGGTGCGAATGCTTGATACTACTTTTACGATTTTCTTTGATTCCCGTTCTTTTTCCAGCTCCAGCTTTCCTATAAATACCCATACGTTTAGGGCAATTTATATATCTTGATTGCAAAGACTAAAGCTTTTTTGTGCATAAGTGAGGTACAATTTCCTGCTCATCTGTAAATCTGATCTCAGAATTATCGTAATTTTGATGCACTTAAAATTTTTATTCTTATTTTCTAAGAGACAATTTTATTTATTTATGTAAAATAATAATTAATTACTTGTTAATTTTTAATTATCAGTTTCACATTACAACAGCCGGCAATTTTGACATCCTAAAACGGCCGCCGGTGTCATTTGGACACCACTAATTTAATTATGCAAAATAGACGCTATAAATTCTAATTTAAAACTATATTTCGTTATTATACTTTAATTAAGGTTATATCCTTAACTTTTCACAAAAGAACGATACTTTATTTCACAGAAAAATACATTAAAACAAAACGGCAGTCGATTTCGACATCCAAAAACAGCCGCCGGTGTCATATCGAGACTACTGATTTATTTATTAAAATTGTACGCTATAAATTTTAATATAACACTATATTGCGTCATTGTGCTTTAATTAAGCTTATATTGCAATATTTTCACAAAAGAAGAATGATTTACTTTAAATTCTGCTTGGTGTAGAAATAACACAGTTCTAATTAACACGTTCTAGTTAAATTGGGCTGTATTTTTTTTTAATCGAATCATATAATACAAATTTCGACAGTGTACTTATTGTGTAAAATGATTAAAAGTCATACAATTTGAAGAATATGGGTAAAAAAATGTAATAGAGAGTTAAAGCTAAATTCGGTTTGGTGTCGATATGACACCAACGGACGTTCTAGTCTTAACAGATAAAATTTTGTACCTATCGTTTTTATCATGTTACATTTATTTGTCTGGATTGTCTGAAATAAATCAAGATAAACAGATTCACTTCAGACTTCATTTAAACAATGAACTTGAAAAGAAACATTCATTTTGGTATGGAAAGAAAGAGTTAAATTACACCGACGGACGGCTGATTTTGATTTAAAGAGGAATAAAAACTAAATTCATATACTTAATACGATTTAAACATCATCGCACGTGTTTTAAAATTAAAATTTATGGGTGCTTATTTCAGAAAACTAAAATACATCTACTGCTGAACTATATTGACTATCTCAATGTATCTTATAAAGGAATATCCTTTAAATGTTATTTATAGATTTAAAAAAAAAAAAAAAAAAAGCTGAGCAAAATGTTTTGCTCTTTTTTTTAACCTATGTTCTAGAAGGCCCAATTGCGCAATAGTAAATTGATAATGTCTAACGGTCATGTTAAACAGAAATTTTAACTTAATAAAAAGTTTTGTTAAACATAAATTTAAAATTCGTGTGGGCAAACAGACTGCAAGATTTTGTTACTAACACATACCTAATGAATGTACCAGCAATATACAGGATGATTGTAATTAAACTTTCCCTATAAACAGCATCATACAGCGCAAACGGTTGAACGGAATACAACGAAATTTGGTACATAGACTATACACGAGATGCGATCACGGAATTTCGAAAAAAAAAATTAGTTCAAAAATGTCCACCAGAGGGCGCCTTTTCCGGAAAACATTAAATTTAACACAATAAATGACCAAAACGGAATACAGGAACAATATTAACAATCCAGAACAAGAATTATGAGTAATAAAATGTAAAACCGCGAAAAAGTTGTCAGTGCTAGAAAAATAGGCGAGATATGCATGCTTTCGAAGACGAGGAAGCTTTATACAAAACAAGTTAGGATATAAAACGTTTGAAGACGTTGTCATTATTTATGTCGACGTTTACGGCTGTAATAAACACAAATCTTTAGTTGAACGTGCGTTAATGATGAAGTTGTTTTACGAAAACAAGGGGAATGCTTTTCAGAAAAACGAATAAATCTCAGAAAACGATAATATACATATTTACGAATGTCCATGCAAAATTCCAGAACTTGGGGACACTTGGAACAGGTAGTAACTGAACTTTTTTAATTGTATTCACCAGAGTCTAAAGGGCTAGCGGCCATTTAAAAAGCTCATACATCTTTGATTACTGTTATATTAAACTATTACAAAGTTAGGCACAGTTAATAACATTTTAATTTTAGTATGATTAATCAAAGAAGAATACATAACAATAAAAGAATACAAATCATTCAAAATTTTATAAATTTTCTGTAAAAGCGAAAAATTTTCTTCGAAAACGAAATTGGCAGCAAAAAGTTTTATTGCGTTCAATATAAAAATAGCCTTGATATATTAGAAATTAATATAAAACAATAGTTTCAACACGAAGTAAGTTTTGTTTTACTAATTTCTTTTGTATTTCATAATTCGCTTTTTTTTGCCTAAGTTCAATGTACTGAGGTTCAATGATAAAATAATTTAGAAACAAAGTGTTTATGTTTTTAGAATCTTGAAAAAATTTGCAACAAACATAATGAGAGAGATATGTTTTTAATGTTTTTGAAAATTGTATATAAATTGGTAAACATCAAAATTATAACGATTTTAAAGAAATTTACCATGCGTAATTGATTTTTTTCTCCAAGATAATAAAAAAAATACATCTCCCTCGGTCTCTACCATATACCATAACACTATTTCAGAAAAGTCTCACAAAGACAAAACTGGCTACAATTGTTTTCTACTGTGTTCAATATAAAAAGTTTTCCTCAAAAAATAGTCTTGATATATTGGAAATTAATATCAGAAATAGTTTCAACATGAAGAAAGTTTTATCTGTTGTATTTTATACTTTAAATGCGTTTTCCTGAAAATGACATTTTTCATATTTTGCCTAAGTTCGAAGTATTAAGGCTCAGTGGTAAGGTAATTTAGAAACATAGTGTTTATATTTTTAAAATCTTAAAAATATTTGCAACAAAAGTAAAGAAATATATATTTTTATAAGTTTCTGTGAATTTTACATAAATTGGTAAACATGAAAATTATAATGATATTTAGTAAATTTACCATGCATAATTTAATTTTTTTTCAAGATCATTATAAAAGAAAATTAAAAATATCTCTCCCTAGGTCTTTTCTATATACCATAATACTATTTAAGAAATTTTAGTTGTACTAAAATATTGAAAATTGAATGAGGAGTAGTAATTTTTTTCTACAAAAAAAAAAAAAAAAAAAAAAAAAAAATCATAAAAATATACTTTTTAATAAAAAGTGGATTTTTTGCTGATTATTCCTTAAAAAAATATTTTTAACTAGTATACCAAAATTCATTACTTTAAAATCAATAATAAAAATTTGGGAGTTTTTTCTTACGGGTCTCCCTTATACAATATCGACCATATCCAAGAGTTGTTGGATAGGGACAAGCCCCAACGTCTCTAATTCGCAGTCAGTTTTCTCATCAGAATGACTGTTAATCTGTCATGGCCTTGGAACATTCTATGGAGCGACAAGGCTCATTTCTACCTCACTGGGACAGTCAACACACACAATTGCCGCATTTGGGCTCAGGAAAATCCGCGGACGTACACTGAAAATCCCCTACATTCTCCAAAGATGACTGTTTCGTGTGGATTCACGGCGACATTCATACTTGGGAAATTCTTCTTTGAGGAAATAACTGCACGTGGTCCTGTCACATGTTCCGTTATGGGCCGTACCATGACATGCTGCAGACGTTTGTTGAGTTGCAACTACAGCAAAGACGGGTCCTTACGTCGACCATTTTCACGTAGGATAGTGCGCCTCCACATATCTATGAAGGCGCTATTGCTCCAACACTTCACAGACAAACGTGTTATTAATCACTTCTTTCGCAATCCATGATGGCAACCACGTTCGCTGGATCTAAATCCGTGTCTGGTTATGGGGCCACTTAAAATGTCTGGTGTATCGTGGAGGTGTTGCAACGTTGAGGGACTTAACGAACTCCGTAACACTTCATGTGCGAAACATCACAAGTGATCAATTACGATCTGTTGTTGATCACACTTTCCATCGACTAGAAAGTTTGCAGATGAATGAGGGTGGTCACATGGAGCATATTTCCCTACATCGTCCTGGACACGATTAACAACTGCTCCTCTTGTACAATTTCGTCCTAATCTGTTCTTTTTTTTTCAAACTGAACTTTATTTTTCTCAAACAGGGTACTGTTATTTTTTTCTTACCTTTACTTAATGCAGATCGGTGACAAGGTGATCAGAAAATAGTCAATAAATGTTAATATTGTTTCTGGATTCGGTTTTTCCCGTTTATTGTGTTAAATTTAATTTTTTTGTCAGAAAAGCCGCTCTCTGGAGGACATTTTGGAACAACTTTTTTTTTCGAAATTCCATGAGCGCTTTCCGTGTATAGTCTATATACCAAATTTCGTTGCATTCCGTTCATCCGTTTGCGCTGTAGGATGCTGTTTATAGGGGAAGTGTAATTATAACAACCCTGTATATATATTTTATTCTAAAAACATTTTTTCTGCGTCCGTAGGCATTTTCAGTTTATCACGTTTTATTTTTGACAACAATGATAATGAAAATAATTAAACATTTATTTTATATATTTATGATGTTATTTAAATATTTTCAAGTAATGTGTATCTTTTTAACCATAACAAAACAACTGCAAATGAAAAATATTTAGAAATTACTTTCTTATTTTCCAGGTGGTGAGTAAAAACACACAATGTCGCTTTTAATCTATTTCGTTTTGGAGAGACTAAAAAGTCTAAAGAAAGAAAGATGCCCAAAAATACCTTTTCATTGAATCTTTTCTTATCTTTTGAGCTTGCTTTTAACGTTTACCGAAGGCGTAGAAAATGTTATAAGGTTCAGCTTTGAGACTTTTCATTTTCAAAACGATGTATTGTTTAAGGAGAAGAATAAAGGTAAACATTTATTGCTACACAAAACCTTTATTTAAACGATTTTTGTTTAATCAGAACTGTTATAATTCTAGGAATGCTTTAAAAAATGAATAAAATATTATTCGGAATTAAAAAGAAATAATTTCAATAAAAACGTCCTTTCTAAAATTTGTAAGTGATATGAGATTTTATTTACTTTTTATGCAGAGCAACGTACATTTTGAACTTCTAATTTGCTTTTAGTTTTTAAGAATCAATTTTAACATTGGATATGTGCTTTTCTTTAACATAAATTTTTTCTGAAATTTTTAATAACAATTTATACATAAATTTTCAAGAAATTACATAAATGAATGCATATTCGTGTATGATTATATGAATACAATATTAATAATTTTGTTATTTTATACGCGACGTTGTTTTAATATTTTATCATTATGTCAAAATGATCCAAATGCTATTCATGATTATGAACCATAAATGACTTTGAAACAATTTTTATAGATGTGCAACATATAACTATGGCTAAATTTTGTGCAAAGTTTTGTGTAAGAATACTTTGGTCACATTTTCCTCTATTGCCATTTGTCGTTTCTATGGTCACCTTGGTCATTCACATACACCCGAATGAACTTCTTCTGCTTCAGGTATACAGAAATTTAAGTAATGTTATAAATAATTTTAATGTTACTGTTAATTTTGATGTTGTTCATTCAGGATGATTGTCTGTAAAACACGTTTCTTGAACATGATATTGTTTACTTGAGAATGGATAGCATTCGAAAAACCCACACTGCAGGTTAAAAAAATTGGTTAACACACTATAAAAACTACTGGAGAACATTTACGAAAATCAGTGGCAGCAAAAGGAACTTTGTTTATATAAATGCTTATTTATGTCAAGAAATTATATTGGTTTCTGATGTTTCCAAAGCTAAATAACTTTTTTCGGAATCATGGTAACGCGGAAGAGGTTATTGTACATTTCCGTTTGTTATTACATTAAGTTTTCCTATATTAAGAAACATTTTTCTTTTATTTTATACAGTGTTGGTTTTATTAATTTCTGACATGTGAGTACATGTTAAACCATTACTTACCAATTAGTTTTCGTTATGTTAAACCGAATAAGTAACAACTGACGAATATTAAATTGGTCTTTTTTTCCCATTAAAATAAGTTAAATATGAAATTTGAATTATTCTTAAAAATTGTAATTTTTTATGATAAAGGGTTGATTAAACTGAAAAATAACGGAAAATTGACAAAATAGAATAAAAGTAATATATTTTTTAAAAGTTACGATTTTTTTAGAGCATTTAAAAATAAAAAATAATGGGTTTTTTAATGAAACGTCTGGGGTTCAAGGAAAAGTAGTCGGGTGTGCCAACTCAAAACTTTCTTTTATCTCATACAGGTTTCACACACACCAAAAACAAATACGGACATAATATCAAGGTCTAGCTGAATCTAATGTTTTGTTAAATTCCGCGCATTAGCTCTTGAGATATGAATATCGCTAAAATCGTGTAAATCTTGAAAAATAAAGAATAACAGAGTTGGGAGATTTACATCAAAACCTAATCAAAAACAATGTATCTCAGCGTCTAACCAGGGCCTGATTACCGACGGGGCACACTTCCACTAGTAAAATTTAATAGAAATTTTCGTCTTGTTAAATGCAAAATTCGTCTTATGATCATGCAAAATTACTGCCATGAATAAGTGAAAAAAATCTATTATTTTTTACTGGTGGAAGTGTGCCCCGTTGGTAATCAGGCCCTGCGTCTAACAGAGTTGAAGTTTTATGAAGATCCGCGCATTAGTTCTTGAGATAGAGCTATTGTGGAAATCGTGAAACATTGCAGCAGAGCAGAGTCACCTATTAGGTGATTTACACCAAAAACTAATCAGCACCAACAAAGTCTAACTGAATCTAAAGTTTTATTAAATTCCGTGCATTAGTTCTGGAAATAGTGCTCCCACAAAATATTTCTCACACACAGACAGACATTTTCTAAAAAGAGTTAAATCGTTTTCTGGACCTTCTAAAACTTATAAATCTGTTAAAAACTGGCAGTCGAAACTTTTTATGAATAAAACAATTTCTCCTTGCAAAGAAAGAAGAAAGTAAAAATAAATTCAATTATTATGAACCTTGATTACGTGTGTTACTTTCATTAATATATTCAATCTGCCTTAAAATTTTACTCTGCTGCACTTTTTTTAATTTGGTGTTTGAATATTGAAAAATGTCCATTTCTGGGATTATATCCAGAACGTAAGCTTTCCAATCCCTGTAGAAAGAAATAAAACATAATTATTTGGAAAAATGTATTGCAAAATATACAGCAATGTTTCAGCTACTTCTCAATATAAGAATCGCCGGGAATTGTAGCACTTGTCATAAAAAGGTGGGATGTGTTTGGTGGGATGAGTCCAGTGTCATAAAAGATTGTCATCTGGGAATGGAGCCAGCTTGTCGCAGTTGTTGTTTTATCTTAGTTTGTGGGGAAAGTGATGACCAGAAAGGAATTTCTTCAGGTGCAAGAACAGGTAGATGTCGCTGGGAGCAAGATCGGGACTATAGAGTAAATGTTCAAACACCTTCCAATGAGACTTCTATAGCATATTTTTGTGAGATTCGCCGTATGTGGGGAAGTGTTGTCACGGATCAATACAACACCAGCACTGAGCCTCCCACGCCTCTGTGGGTTCAAAAATTTTATCACGGACTTCACCTCGCAGTCGGTGGGAGAAGAAATGAGAGGCGACATATTCTCGCTCAAAAACGACGTTAATATAAGCGATCGGGAAGTTACAACTGCCGCGTATGATAGACATATACATAGTCTACCACCCTGATTGTGCATTTTTGTTTCGTGCATTTTGCAGCGCCATTTTTTGCGATGTGGAATACTTATTTTATGGATGAACCTAGTAAAAAAAATTATTTTAAATACATGACATCGTTTTATTATAAATTAACAACTCTCTCTTTTTTTGTAATTGGCATTTTTTGGTATCTATCATTATTTTAGATGCAAATTACATAAAATCCAAATTTTACCACAAGGGTCTTTGCTGTCACTGTCTAATGCATAGTCGATTTATTATAGGTTGACCCTTTTAGAACTAGGTTTGTCCGTATAAAAATTTATTTCAGTGCTTTCAAAAATTAGATTGCTCCAGTATATTATTTTTAAAGCTAACTGTTTATTAAAAATTTTGTTCAAAATATAAACCTTAAAAAACTTGTATATATTTTTTATACAGTTAACCATGGTGTTTAAGGTTTTTTTTTCTATCATAAAAATATTATGAAAAGATTTTATACCTCTGAAACAAACATGAGAAAGATAATAAAATTTATTGTTCTACCTCTTAATTGGGTTATTCAAAGCTGATCAAAAAAATTTTACCTTCCCTCTTTAAAAATGCCATTTCTAAAGAGGACTTAACGGTCAGACTTTTTTGAAAATGACTTCATTCATCCTAGAGAAAGCCGATAATCTCCCTTATCAATACTTGAAAGTCAATAGTTTCCTTTCACACCAACTCACTGGAAGAAAACATTTATTTATTTATTTTTACTTTTTTCAAAAAGAAGAAAAGGTTGAAATTTATAGAAAATAAAAGACATATCGGAAAGTAAGTACCCTTTAGATAGAATATGTGCTTTAATTTAGTGTCCTGAAAATAACAAATATATCAAACATAAGAAAGATATAACTGATAGAATGCGAGTATTAGCACTCGTGTGTGTATGTGCAACCAGTCAGAATATTTTTAAGTGCATAACTAACATAACTAATAATTAAAAAATTCGCGGTACAAGGAATGAGATAGTGTGTAGTATTTTTAATTAAGGATGTCGCATAGATGAATACCGGATAAACAGTAGTTTATTCTATTTGATCTAAATTATCTAAACGCGAAAAGTATATTACTATGAAATGTTCGTTTAAAAAATAAAAGAAAAGATTAAAAATTACCTAACTGCTTAAAAAATATATATATTACGAATATATATTACGAATATATATATATTACGAAATATTCATGTACTTTTCTTTTTCTTTTTTTTACGCCAGATTCAATGGGATAAATTATATGCTGGCGAGATATTTAAAGAATGAAAAATTATGCATCATTCATTGATTATGAAACCCTTTTCAACACTAACGGAATATTATTAAGAAATTCATTTTTCCATTCGTTTGAATTAGACAAAAAAATCAGCAACTTTAAAAACACCCCCAAACGCATTAAAAATTCATTTTCTACAATTGCTGTTTATATCAAGCAGTGTTTGGGAGTTCTTTTGTGTAGCTCAGTATATGATCTATAGAATTTATACACACATTGCAATCCATTAAAAATTTAGATAAATTTAAAAATAGACACCACAGCGACAAACGCACTTCCAGTATTTAAGGTTAATTGTCATTCCTTTCACCGAATTGTTTTGTACGTCTCTGTAAACGAACTATAAATTCTCCACACTCTAAATTCTATAGAAAACATGTTGTAGCGCACCTTAGTGCTGTATATAAGCTTCATTATATTTGAAGTATCATAACATTATTAAAAACATAGCAAACGACTTCTCCCCTTAGATTATGATGGAAATAATGGAATGGAATTCTTTTGTGCATCCCTCTAATTGCACTATAAATGCTTCTAATTTTATGCTTCTGAAAAGGCATGCTGTAGTCAATGTCATGGAAGTATATCAGTCTCATTATGTTTGAAATATTCTAACATCAATAAATTCACCTCAAATAATTTTTCCTCTTAAATCCTAATGGAAATAATGGAATAGAATAATTTTGTCCATCTCTTTAATTGCCCTATAAATGCTACTTATTATATTCTTCTGAGAAGGCATGATGTAGCCCATCTCATGGTTGCATATCAGTCTCATTATGTTTGACATATCGTAACATCAATAAATTCACCTAAAAAAAAATTCCCCATAGCCAATAATATAACGGAAATATTTTTTATGTCCCTGTAAATGATTTATTAATGCTACAGTAAATCTTAATAACATATAAAAGCTACATGGCAATTAGAGTATATTTAAGAGAGTTAGAGAACGGATAAACGAAATTAATGAACTCCTTTCAACTATATTGGAAAGTGTTAAAAAGCGAATACATTTTTTAATCATCTTACATCTTTTTTAAGATGACAAATCTGCAGGAAAACGTTTTTGGAACAGTAATGTCTGTTATTATTCATAAATATTTTAAAAGTGATCCATGCAGCCTTTATTAGGTTTTACACCCATACTGTGCAAATTGTACACTCAAATTTTATTTAGCTGTAAAACGCATACCAAACCAAACGCATAATAAACTGAAATTCAACCATTTTACATCTATAGACAGCAATGTATCCAAATTATTTTTTTGTGTACAACCGAGTATGTAATTATTTATTACGCACACAAAACATTGTGTGTTAAAATTTAATTCAACTGAAAAATTGAATTCATACGTTATTATTTATAGTCATTAAACATTATTAACTTGCTGCTAAAAAGCAAAATGTTCAAAAATTCGATCCTACTACCATAATTATCCTTTAATTGTAAGACTCGTCATTATTCAAGGCAGAAATGTAATTTAAATGAAGATTTTGAATCTTTTGTTGTTTGTAAAAATTAAAAAAATTAATTGTATTATAATCATGCAAAATAATTGTAGGATTAATTATTATTATTATTATTCTACAATAGTCATTATGCGGACAGACACAATTGAAATGCATGCTAGGTTTTTCTGATGTGTGTAGTTTAAATTATGTAGCTAACATTTCGTACTCGAATAGTTATTTAATTATTTGTTATCAAGATTTTTCTGTTACAAATATGTTATCATGAAAAAAATAAGAAAAACTGAATCTTGTTTCTACATTATGAGATTTGTAAATAAAATTTCTGAATACTATTAATTTTTTTGTGATATATAAAATTATGAATGCACGTATACACACACACACAAAAAAAGTCTAAAGAGTTTAACAAGAGTTAAAACATGTATATGTAAGTTTTATATCGAAATACATATGACAAAAAAAAATACAGTGATAATGTACAAATTCTTTAAAATATTTTTTTATTTCTTTGGAAGAAAACAAACATTATTTAAGAGGACGATTCTTAGAAGTACATAGGATGCGTACCAGTGAGTATTACTCTAATTAATGCTGAAAATAGTTGAGTCAAAAAAAGACGAAAGTATTTTGCTGATTGCATCAATTAAAAATAACGAATATAGAAATAACTTTGGTAAAAAAATTTCTGCTGATAGAGAGGTTTCGCAGAAGTATTTATAATGAGATAAGTTTTTATAGAAAATAAAAAGTTTTATGCGTATAAGTATGGAAACTTTTCTTCGAGAACAATGCATAACTCTGAGATGGGTTTTTTAATGTCTTCGGTTTATTTTATAGAAAAATAAATCCAATGCTAAATATTAAATAATGGAACTAAACTAGATAAAAGTCGCATGCAACAACCACTGCTGTTGATTTTGAAATAAAAGATAAAGTGTAATTTCAATATCTAACTATACAACTATTTTTTATTTAGTTTTATTTAGTTAGTCTTATTTATTTAATTTTTTAAACAAAGATGTTAATTTTTGTGTGTTTGTGTTTTTTTAATGAGTAAAATGTCGTATTATATACTTAACTTGTTCTTTGAAAAAATATGAAAATATCTAAAAATATTAAATTATAGGTTTTTATAGGCTAACAATATTAAATTATAAGTTTTTATAGGCTAACAATATTAAATTATAGGTCTTTATGGGTTTAAACATGATAAAGTGATGATACAGATTACTTCAATTATGCAAACACTTATAATTGTAACAAAAACAGAAAAACATATGAATAGCGCATAAATTAGGAACAGATTTGTGTTCTATGTAAGTCATTCTACCTAAAAGTTTCTTTTTGAACATAAAATAATCAATGAATGAATTTATCCAAAAATAATTTTACTAATATCCATTGTTCGTCATTAAAATACTCTACAGATTTATGTAGGTGGTAGTATAGCCATTTCATTATTTGGTGATTGATTCATTTAAAAAAAAAAAGTATTTTACTTACTAATGCTAAAACAAAGAATACAAGTTAGGATGTTTCTAATACAAAACGTTTTGTATTCAATGACACACTTAATTAGTGGAAAATATGAAAGTTCTTTAAAAATACTTTACATGTAGGAATTCAAAACCTATTTTTAATTCACAAATGATGCATACTTTTTACACCGAAAACGAGAAATATATAAAATTCACCACTATTTATAGTTAAATGAGAATATTGCAAAATTATTCACGAAAGACAATGCGCATAATAATGGCAAACGACTGAAATTAAAAGGGGTGTCTCCTGCTATGAATATTTTTATTATGTAACAAGTCCTGCAATATTTTGGATATTATTGCACAGAATTTTCTTATAACACAGGATACACGAAACGCTTGTAAGAATAACACTGGTCAACAACATTATTTCTACTTGGGAAAATATAGGTGTTCTAGACAAATTTGAGTGTACTGATTTAAAATCTGAACTCCAAGTTTCTCTATCACGTCAGGAAACTAACGATGTTTCAATTTGTCATTATGATGCTGTTTTACACAATTGAAATTTGAAGAATACTATTTGTTTCAGAGCAGATTCACAATCTTGATATGTTATTTTAGATTTATTTTTCTTTGAAAATCCGGATAGAAGGTGATTTTTTTGGTTCATGCCATATCATGAGCACAGAAAGAGACATTGATTTTCTTGTACCTCTTAACCTTTGTGATAGCCCTGTATTGCACACAGTAGAGCATATATGTGGTCCCCACTATTTGCCTTTATCTCCAACTTTTGCACCAAGTAAATAATGAGAAGCATTTTTTCACTTTTGAAATAGCAGGATGACAATAACTTTACATCCTGACGTGATACAGAAATTTGGAGTTCAGATTAGGAATCTGCACACTTATTTTAGTCTAGAACACCTACATTTGTCAAAATACCTGAATTTTTTTTTAACAGTATAATTTAAACGTATTTTTTTAGGAAAAAAAATTGTATAACTTTGCCTATTTTAAAATAATTCTTTATAACAAACTTAGGGAGAGTAAAGTGTAAAGCCACGATCATCGAGTAGTTTAAAAATGGAAAAATAAGTCATTATATTAGACTATAGTATAGTTTTATTCCACTGCTACGCGTATTTTTTACATTCGTGTACAGTTCGTAAATTATAAATATTGCTTCAGAGCAGTTTAATTGTTTCTTATCTTGTGTGTTTGAAAAAAAAGTGTTTGAAAGCGTTAAGTGAAAGAAAGTGTGAAAAGTCTTTGAAAGAGTTATGAGGTAAAAGCTTATAATATGATCTTCTGAAACAATTCCTCTGATTATATTTATTAATCAGAAATGTGCATCCAAATGTACACCTAAAACCTGCAAACATAATTAGAGATATATAAAAAATTGTTACTATTATTTGTAGTAATAATCATAATTAATATTGTTAGTTGTAGTATTATTATTACTAGATTAATAAATGTTTCGTTAATGGTAATATTTATCATTATAAAATTGTCTTCAGAATTAGAAAACGTAACCTCCTTTTTAATTCGTACAAGGTATAAATATTAATATAGTGGTTGTGAAAACAAATAAAATAAGAAGAATCTGAAAATGAATATCTGGCAGAGATTTTTCTGTTTATAGGAAATCGTTTTATCATTTATTTATAGAAATAATAAAATTTATCATGATCAAATGATTGAATTTATTATATTTCTAGCATAATGTTTGTGGGACTGAATATAGTTAGAAAATTTCCAGAAAGTTTTTAATATATTCCGAAAATAAACTATTCAATAAATACCAGAAAAGGATGAAATTTCATGTAAAGTCTTAACGTCAAAAAAATTGTTTTAAACATACTTGTTGCGCATCTATTTTTAATAAGTTTGTATATTTTTTAATTTGTGTAATTTTGTTTGAACTTATATTTTTATTATAATTTTATAATTATCAATATCTATTGAATATACTCAGTAACAATAACATTTTAAGATATGAACAATAGTTTTCTTTTCACAAAATATAATTAAAAATCTTCTTCTACAGTGTGACACATAAATTCTGTGACGTGATGAAAATGTCAAATTATTTTAATGTTTTTCGCGTTTTTGAGCTATACTATTGTTTTTTCGTGTTCCTCGCGCTTTTTTGTTGTGGAATGCCTGTTTCCGCTGATATTAATTCACTGTTTTGCAGAAAAACATGGTGTTCAAAAAAGACTGGTCAGCTATCGTCTGGAAATCTTAACTTTTAATAAAATTTCAAACTTAATGTAAATAGTTTTCCAAAAACAGAAATAGATTTCAGAAGGATTTTTTTCATTTTTGAATATAGTGCAATCGCATTTTTTTCTTTGAGATCAATAACTTAAAAAGAAACCATTTTGAAATAACAAATGTATTTTCTTACCATATTTTATGCATTTAAATATTAAAGTGCTATTTATAATTATGAAAGAGTATTTATAAACTGCTCCTCAAGATAAATGTCATTTGCATTTTTTTGCAAAATTTCTATGTATTAGAAAATAAATGTCATTTAAATTAACTGTTTTCATTTTTATTGCACATTAAATACTTTAAATGGCATTCTAAAAGATCCAGTTTGAAATGTTTACAGCATTTTGTATAATGTTTACAGCATTTTGTATAATGTTTAGTGTCCGTCACAAAGATTACTAACTCACGTTCTTGCAAATATTTGACAATAACATGTTAAGATAAGAACAAAACTTACACTACTCTTCATTGATATCCATAAGGGAAATGTCTTCAAATTCCACAAAGAACTCACTGGAACATTTTCATTTGCTGTGTTAAATGTTCAGCTGTCCCGCAGTGGCGCAGACGGTTATGCTCGGTATCCGTAAGATCACCGAAAGCCAAGCAGCATCGACCAAGGTCGATTGTCGGGAGGGTGACAACCTCTCTCGACTGCCGCTGTTGTGGAACCGTGTACGTTAATGGGAGCTGGTGCACGTAAAATCTGTTCGTTACTCCAATGTCCTCCAAGTTTAGTATAAGCGTTACCTCTGGGGGTGCCAATCCAGGTGCAGGTCTCTGATCTGGAATTGGTTCAAAATTAGGAGACCAGCTCTAGAAGTCCAACCTCTCTTGAGGCTCTGGCATCCTTTCTTTCAGGGAAGTGCCTTGGCACTTTCTCTGACACGCCAACAACAACAACAAAAGTTCAGCTGCAATGAGACAATAAGTAAAAAACATCTACTTTTTATTGGTACCAATAAATATACAGTCTCCAAATTCTACTACAAAGAATTTTCATTACGTCTATAGAAATGAACCAGAAAGCATAATACATGGCATGACAACTTTCTCGCTCTCATCGTGCAGGAATTAACGAACGGAATTAAAAAAATATATATTTTATCACAGGGAACAAGTATTAAATTTCTTGATGAAATAGAATCTCGTCGCATCTTTCAAATATTTTTTGATCATGTGGAGATAGGGCATATTAATAAAACAAATATTTACAGTTTAATTATTTTCCAGCTATTATTTTTAGCACAAAATAAAATATGATAATTTGTTACATTTTTCAAGAAATTTTGATTAGGACATTTTTTAATTATTATTAAAAGAAATAGTGGAAAATATTTGAATTAAAAAATTTTAAAAGCGTACATACTCTTTACAGAATGTTTAAAGCAGAAAAACATGTTCACTAAAAAGAATAATGAAAATATTCAATTCAATTCAATTACTTTTATTCAAGAACAAGCCATTAAAAGCATATCGACATACTTAACTAAAAATTTATTAAAGAGGATTAAAGTATTAAAAATACTAAATTTAGTCAACAAATCTATCTAGAAAAATGTTTCTGCGTTTTAAATTAGAAATTCGTGGTTTTCTTAAACAATTTACAAGGCTTAATGTTCATGTGTGGGATAGTAAGGAAATAAAATGAACGTATTGAAAAAGAAAATTTTCCCATTCAAGGATTTAATGAAGCCTTTCAGAGTCTTCTAAGGTCTTTCAAAATCAACGAAGCGTTTCAATGACTGGATCTGATTTTGAAACATATTCTTTCTTCCGATTCCCTTTTTTAATGTACAATAAAAATAATTATTTTCAAAATGAAGGTAGTATTATTGATTGCTTTAAGGTTGAATTTTGTGTTTTGATTAATTTCAAAATGCAAGTATTTTTTCGTGTTGAATAATATGTATCATATTTGTTAATGTAATGGCAACGAAGAAAGTTATTAAATATGATTAAAATTATTTTTATCTATAAAACAATGACGAAAAATCATGCATCATGCATTGATTGTGAAGCACTTTCTAGCACTAGCAGAAAATTATTAAGTATTTTATTTTCTTTCGTACCAAGTAATGAGATATCTATATAAGTAATGCAGTGCACTGTAAACAATGTTTCCACATATACCATAATGTAAGGGAATTCTTTTGTTTCCCTGTAAACGTACTGTAATTGCTACACACGTCATTTTCAATAACGATTCATGCTACAGTGAACTTTGTTAAAATATAAACATTTCATGTCGATACAAGTATATTTACGCAAGTTAGAGACATACAGACAGACAAACTGAATTCATAAGTAAATTTCGATTATGTTGGAAAGTGTTAGAAACCGGTAATGAATATTCATACAAGTAGACTTTCATTTCTGATTTATAAATTATGCAGGGTAAAGGTGACGGAATTATTTTATATATATGCTATATTTTATGATTAAGTATATATTTTACAAAGTATATAAAATATTGTGGAACGCTAGTTATGAGTTGTCAACTATTTTAACTATACATATTTATCTATTATTTGCTTCTCTTATAGCTCATGTAGTATGCGCAAACTAAGACACTGTATATATATTTTTTTGCAATAAAGAGAATGAAAAACTACCAATCTATTCAAGTTGTAATAATGCCAAAATAATGTAAATAAGATTAATATTGAAATTCTTTAACATTCGTATTTTTGAAATCTCACAATGTATCATTGATCAGGAAATGAAACTATTATGGCTTGTATCTAAAGCTTTATGTTGAAAGTATGTTTATATCGAAAGAATAAATCTATGGCACTGAAATTATTTTGGGGCATTTTCGTTGCAAATATATATTAATAAGATTAAATAGATTACATAAACTGCTGATATTATTTGCTGTGAATTAAAGTAGAATCTATTGGTAAATACTTCTGTAAATCTAAATGTTCCTGAAAACCGAGATTTTGTTTGTTAATTTACCATGAACTCTATATATCTAGATTTTGGAAAATATAAAGACCGTGTCAAACAGAAATACATAAATAAATAAAAAAACATAACACAGCTGTGATTTTGTTGTTCATGAAACGAGAAAATTATAATGCATTTTATGCGTATGTATCATACGCATTAAAGTAGAAGTGGGCAAGTTTACGAAAACTGTGAGAAAAGTTTGCTGTTACAAAATCTCGCAATATATTGAAAACACTTATAACATACGTGTAAATTTGAATAAACTGGATTAATCCATTTTTTCCTTATGTGAAGTCTTTTGAGCAATATGTTCTTTGTTTCCGCCAGTGTAAAGAAAAAACGTTTGAAATAATATTTGCACTTTTTTATCAAAAGCTTTTAACCAAGCACTATTGTAAATTCCCTGAGAATCAGAGTTTCATTTCTATGCTGATTAAAAAATTTTAACTTTCTAAAGAATATTCATCAGAAAAACTTTCTACATGAAAGAAACGTATCACAGAAAAAATCGATAGTGACGATCAATTATAATTATGTTGTGTAGAAATGGTCATACGGCTTTCAAAGCGTCTCTAAAACAAATCCATAAATTATCTCACCATTTTCGGGCACGATAAGACTATTTGGCTGTGTCACATGTTCGAGAACTTTCGATTAGTGGGTCATTTTTGGGTCAACCCGGATCAAGATAATTTTATCTAAAAAACGGCTCTAACGATTTTGATTAAATTTTGTATCCTACCAGTTTCGGGCACGACAAAATCATTGGGATAGGTCACATGTCCGAGAAAATTCGATTAGTAGGTCCTTTTTGGGTCACTGCGGGTCAAGCTATTTTGTCTAAAAAACGGCTCAGACTATTTACACAAATTTTGCATCCTATGTTTTTCGGGCACAAGAAGACTGCTGGGCTAGGTCACGTGTTCGAGAAAATTCAATTAGTGGGTCATTTTGGTCATGGGTCATAATGGGTCAAGCTATTTTATCTTAAAAATGGCTCAGACTAATTACACTAAATTTTACCTCCTATGGTTTTTGAGCACGATAAGAGTGTCGGGCTAGGTCTCATTTTTGAGAAAATTCAATTAGTGGGTCATTTTGCTCATGGGTCATTATGGGTCAAACTATTTTACCTTAAAAACGGCTCAGACTATGTAGATTAAATTTTGCCTCCTACGGTTTTTGGGCACGAGAAGACTGTTGGGCTAGGTCACATGTTTGAGAAAATTTGATTAATGGGTCATTTTGGTCATGCGTCAGGATATTTTAACTCAAAGCTAATTTTAACCGAGCATAGCTCGGTCTTCCCTGCTTGTTTTCTAATAAACAGTGTATTTAAAATATTTTTTTAAACGACCACATATCGCCGCTACAGCTTCGACGTTTGCTTCGTTAGGAATTATGTAAAACACTGTTCAGGACCAGAATCGTAATTCATTTATTCAGTCAATGATGCAAGTTGTCTCTTTTCAATTCGAATTCCGATTTTTTAAATGTAACTTTAACAATAATGAAGCTAATATAACAAGATTGGGAAAAGGATTAACTTTCTGTTTTTTTTTTTAATTTAGCGATATTACAAGCAGTAGTAGAATAGCCACCATCCATATCCAAGTACCAGTGAATGTGATGCCACATATTTTGAAATGTAATTAAAATTACACATGATTTCATTGATGAAAATACTGTACAGTTTTGATATTTTTCATTATATTATTGCATATAATTAAACGCAAGATAAGGTTGTTAAATTTTTGCTAAAATATCTTCATCATTTTTAAAGTTTTGAAGTTCAATGTAAAGTAACAAAAATATGTGTTCGGATGGAAATGATACACTTTGTATTTTGACTAAATAAATGTACTATGGACAGAATTTCCTAAAACTGATTAAAAAGAAGAACGAAATATCATGCGTCAAACGTAGATTATGTAACACTTTCCAACGCTTCGAAAATAATTTTACAAATCATTACCGTTAAATAAGCTGAAAGATATCATCTAAGTAAACAATTTGGAAAACGCATAACATATTTAAAAACGCAATTTCAGAAATTTCCAACATATACAATATTCGGAAAAATATCCGAATACTTTTATTCAGCCCTGTATATGATCTATAGATTTGTATATATACTACATAGGGTGCTAAATTTTAGTTTAGTTAGGAAACGCGTAGCACAGTTTAAAATTCTCCTTCTGGAGTTTCTGTCAATAAACGGAAATGTGTTCACGAACTTTTGTTCTGCCCTGTATAGGATCTACACAATTTATACACACCAAGTAATAGACAGTGAGTTAAATTTAAAATCGCATTCTGCAACTTAAAACGCACTTCCAGGAATTATTGTTAACAGACAGTAGAGAATTATTTTGTGTGTACCTGTAAATGAACGATGACTGCTATACACACAATATTCTATAGTGAGCCTCTTGTAATGCACCATAGTGATATATATAAATTTCAATGCGTTTAAAATAGGGAAACATTATTTAATTAAACCGCAAACGATTTTTCTCCATAGACGTAATGTAACGGAATTCTTTTGACTCTCCCTGTAAAGTAACTATAAGTGCTATGCACACCCTATTCCATATTAAGCTTCTTGTAATGCACCTTAGTGATATATATCAATTACAATGTGTTTGAAATTGTGTAACATCATTAAAATAAACCGCAAATGATTTTTTCCCATAGACCGTAATGTAACAGAATTCTTTTGAGTGTCCCTGTAAAAAAACTATAAGTGTTACACACTTCAGTTGAAATAGGGAACATGCTATAGATAATAACAATAACATATAAAAATTGCAGGCGATCCGAGCATATTTACGGGAGTTAGAGCGCGGACAGACTGCCAGAGGGCAGACGGCCAGAAAAACTGAAGTCATAAACACTTTTCAACTAGGTTTGAAAAGTGTTAAAAATTGTCGTAGTTGACAAACCCTAAAGTTTGTAGCATGAGCTGTGAATCACCCTGCATATACTGTTCTGATTGAACGCACACTTCTTCGAAATCGAAATCTCAGTTTTACAGTTTCATAGAAAACAAATATAATTCCCAATTTTATGAATTACAGTTTTATGAGAGTTTTTCATTTAGATGGTAATGTCGTTCGCACACTGTTAAAAATCTGCAATAAACTGACCAGTTATTCAAACTTTTTTACGGATATCGGTTACTTGATAATATTAGGAAGTGTTCTAATTGGTTCGAATAGAGATAAATTACGGTTAAAAATAATTTTATATAAAAGCTTTGAATGATTGGACAGTTTGCTGCAAATTTTTAACTGTGTAAATACATCAAAGTCATTCCATAAAAATGCATGGAAATATTATTTTATAAATACATAAAAGACACAATTCAACGCAATTTCGAATAAAAAAATCTCAATATAATTTATCTGTAATTTAATAAACAATAGTTTCGAGACATTGTTACATATTTCCTCTTTCAATGATATTGATCTAGCTAAGCTAGATTTTTTTTTTTACTATTTATCATTCGTTATTCATCTAAAACTGTTATTATTTCTTCCTTTTTTAAAGATAGTGCATAGAAAAAAATATTTATTTATGTATATCAAAATATTTTCATGGCATGATGTTCTTGAAAAATATTTAAAAAAATGAATTTGAAAGTCATGTAATTATTTAAAACGTGATTAATTAGGAGTTGAGTTGTGAAAATAGTTAATAAGAAATGGTTAGGATGTTCAATTCTAATATTATAAACGCAAAATATTTTTTTTTAATTGGTTGTAAATAAAGAATTTATTCTAAATATTTTTTAAAAAATCCCATGAAGAATATGAAAATGTTTAAAATTTTATTGTGCTCTTTTCAAATTATGAAAATTTAAACTCCCATCCACAAATGATAGAAATGGAAAATCTTTATCATGCAATAAAATAATTTTTATACGTGAGAAAAATATGCATTATGTATTCTTGAATATATATGTATCTCTCTTATTTATCTAAACCTGAGAGGAAACAATCCTCATTGTTTCAAATGGCAAATTTTCTAATATGAAAAATAGTTTTATCCGGGTTTATCTCCATTTCATTGCTGTCTTTTCTGATCCAAGGCAACATTTTTGAAGTACTACAAACAAATCCTGTCTCATTAATATTTATAACAGATCATTATTTTATTTTTAGAAATACTCAATCGACACAGAGCATTTTTTATTTATGGCAAAAGATTCGAAAAGTCTATGCATGCTGTCATGCAAGTTGTCATTCTTAGCAAGATATTTCAGTTTTTGTTTATTAGCAAACTGCCTAATTCTTTGACCCATGAATTTGACATTTAAAAAAGTTTAATAGATTTTATTTCAAATGTTTGAAAATTGCGTTCCGACAAAAATGTCATAAATCAGCATTGTGCGCTTTGATATTTTACAGATTTTTTTTTGTTGCTGATAAAGCTGAAAGATTGATTCCCTATCAAAAAAAAAATAATAACAAGTAAAATTAAATATTATCAGAAAATTTTTTTTAATGCAAATTATTGTTCCTTAACATCTGGTGATAAGATACTCTTATACGAATGATTACTCCACTCTTTAAAAATCAAATTAAGCAATACCAGAAATTTTAATCAGTAAAATTTCAAAATTAACTAGAAAGTAAATATAATGATATAAATAAACAAACATATGTTAGAATCTAACGAAATTTAGTATTTAGGTATTTGGAGGAATATTAAAAATTTCAAATGACATTTATTGATTTATCTCAAACTCAAATAAATGAAATAATCGACAGCTTTTTATTTTTTTATTTTATTCTTTCTTTCATGTGTATAGCCATAATTTATGATGATATAATTTTTTTCAGTGTAAATGAAGAGAATATTGTTTTTACAGAAAACGCTTTAAAAAGGAAAAAAATATGTATAGGTGATTTCTGTCGATGTATAATGTTCTGATCTTGTAAAGTTATTTTAAAATAAAAAATAGGTGAATATAAAAATTAAATAAACTTAAAATATTCAGTAACATTACATTAATCTAATATTTAATATGAATTTTTAAATATTTCGAATATAGACCAGTGTTAAATTCAGACATTTTTCTCCGGGAGGGAATTCTGTGTCTCCGGGGGGAACATTATAGAGTTTCGAGGCGGATTGCAGTTTTTGACCATTAAAAAGCATAAAAACTCAAATCTACCGAAGGGGACATTTCAATGCTCCAAGGGGGAATGTTCCCCACCGTGCAATTCCCTGAAACCACACTGGTATAGACAGATATAATTTTTGGCTAAAATTAATTTCATAGCTATGATCATTGTAGGTTTTTTTTTGCTGTAAAAATAATATTCCAGCGTCGCACTCCTGTTTGACTTGTTTCAGTATCATTTTTCACCTATGAAGAAGAGCGTTTTTTTGCAACTGAAGTCTGCCTCAGTTGAGCTACGACACTGAAAATTATTTAATATTGCATTGTCAACAACAATGATTTTGTATTCAAGAATCGATTTTATTCTTTATTTGCAAGCACAGACATATTACAAACGAAGTTAAATAAAATCGTTTAAAAAACCAATTTATAAGTTTATTTTGAACCTTGTTAAGTCAATTTAATGAATTTGTATAAGATGATTTTTATTATTATAATTTAAATCA
The DNA here is from genome assembly GCA_963931845.1 of Maratus michaelseni. NCBI lineage: Eukaryota > Metazoa > Arthropoda > Arachnida > Araneae > Salticidae > Maratus > Maratus michaelseni. The sequence continues at coordinate 177,260,615 of OZ007594.1, forward strand.
ATGTAAAAATATTGAACTGGAAATTGCGAACATACAATTGATTTACACACTAAAATCTAATCAAACTTGTGTGCATATTTAAATTTTTTTAATTTGCAATCTTTAAGGTTACAATTTAGGAAAAGAAAAGAAATAACTTTTAAATTTGCATATACCAAAACTAATTTGAATCAGGTGAGTATTTAATTTCGATTAAAAGATTTCTTAAAGTGTAATTCAGCATTATTTTAATGATTTAAATTTTCTGTATCAAACAGCGAAAGAAAAAGAAAATTTTAATTCAGATAAAATAGGAAAAAGACTCATTATAGACATTTGGGATTTATTCTAAAAATATTTAAAATACAAAAAATATTCGAAAACGTTTTTTAGCCATTTTTATATCTTTGAATTTAATTGCAATTTATATATTTTCAGCTATAATTGAACAGAAACATTTCTTGCTCTGAATGAAAATAATTTTCATATCTGAGAAAAATATGTATTCCATAACATAAAATATATCTTCTCATTCATCTACAGAAGACATAAAATATTCTTATGGTTTTCAAATTATTATAATTATGCAGTATTTTTTATATATATTTTAGTAATTATAAGGCAACCAATTCCAAAGATTTAAAAAAAAAAAACTTTAAATTAGATAAAAATAAAAAATCTAAATTTGCATTTTTAATTAATTCGAAAATTTTTAAATGCATAAAATATTCAAAAAGTTTTCTCTTTAACCATTTTATTTCCTTTAGAATTTACGGGAATTTAAATTTTCAGACATAAGTGAAAAGAAAATTCAAACCCTAGGCGAAATTAGTTTTCGTGTGAGTTCGAAATATGTAATGTATAAAAATAAAATATTTTCCCTATTTATCTGAAGTGAAAAAATAATTCTTATTGTTGAAAATGACGAATTATATAATATAAAAAAACACATTTACATTGGTTTATCCCAATTTCTTTCTTATGTGTAAGGCTTCGTTTTTCAAATACCCACAAACATCTGCTTGTCTCATCAATATTCACAACAATTCGCAAATGTGTTTTTGAAACATACTTGCAAAGAAGAGCATACATTTTTGAAGCAGTTAAAAAATATATATTTGGATTTAATGCGCATATATCTGTGCCATATTTTAGAAAGATCTATAAAGGAAACTGTTTATTCTATCTAACTTTGTTATATGTTTTGGAAAAAAAGGATTAATGCTATATTTCTGTACCACAAAAAATAACGCATTTTTCAAATAGTAAAAAATATATAATTTCTCAAATTACAGAAGTTAACGTCATTTTAAAAAGTGTAACTGAATTACGTATTCTAAATTATTTCATGAGTATGATAATAAAATAAACCGGTGCTGTTTGTCCTGAAGATCAAACCTTATAATTTTCAAACAAATGTGTATTCTCTTATTAAAATTATATTCTTATTAAAATTATATTACAGCAGTTGAAACTATAGTATCATAATTAGAACACATTTTTATTTTTTTTTTGTCAGCTGTAAAGCTTGTTACAAAAAAAGGTAGCTCCAATTTTCGAAATTTTCGGAAAACTGCAAAAAACATTTAAAAATTCAAATTTTCTAGTATATTATGTAGAATATACACAAATCTATAGATCAAATAGCGGGTTGCACAAAACAATTGGAGTAATTTCCCGGCTATGGACGGTAATTGCAGAAATCTCATTTTCAAATGCGTTATGCGTTTTCTAAAATATATTTTTAGGTATCTTATTTAACTTATTAAACAGCAAAGTTTTGTTAAAGTATTCTGGAAGTGTTGGAAAGTGTTTCATAATGTATGCTTGACGCATGATTTTTCTGTCTTGTTAATTATGTTCAAGTTAGGAAGAAGAAGATAGTCACGAAACGAAGAAACATCAGGACACAGGAATACCGGAGGTATGTATATTTCCTAAGAAAAACATATATTTCTTTTGCCATGAGGGTATCGGCTTGAATTTATAATTTGAAATATTTGTTTATTTCAAGTACATGTATGTTTCCATAAATGGACCGAAGATATGTAGTTCTCCTCATTTGAAAATGAAAATGATGAATAAATCTGGAAGTTAATATTAGTATAAACATTTTGAAATAATTAATTTGAAATACGTATCTCTGTGAATTTTGGAAGAAATAATATGAAGTAATTTAGAAGTCAAGAGAAAAAAAAGTTCCATGTGAGGATGACGTAGATGGCATCAGAATGAAGAATAAAAAGTTCGCTCGAATACCGGACGTACACTGGTAGACTATTGATAAAAACATATGATGTTGTAAAAGGTACGTGCACCAAAATCGAAAGCAGTAGTATTGGGAAATTAGCACAAGAGACCACACCTTTGAAAGCGGGCGCTACGATAAAATGTCGACATTGAGAGCACACCACAAATCTTTACGCGCATATAATCATCATTAATGAAATCGCCTGGTACACTTTATTTCCAATTGTTTAGTCTCCACAGCCAGAAACAAGACTATGAACTAAATCATAATTTCTAGGCACCATCTGTTATTTGTCAAACGTTTTTGAGCCTTCCTATATTACGGCCAAATGAATCAGACATGTATATATGACAACAATAAATATTTCTTTGTTATATATATATATTTTTTAATTCTGACAACAAACAAATAACGCATAACAATAATAATAATAATAATAATAAGCCAACTTATTTTAACAATGGAAGAAGAATGGGACAAGTTCTTCCTAACAATGAAATTTCTTTATCCACATTATTTGTAGAACAGGATCCAGGTGAGTAGGTACAAAAAAATATTGAACTTTTGGAAAGCATTTATGCGATTTACTTACAAATGTATAACTTGAAAAACAATTACTCTGCCTAGAACTACGCAATTTATCGTCTACTGGTAAGTGTTTAACAATTATTCTTTAATTATTAACTGCATAAATATGCATAATTACTGCATATAAAATACATTAATATACAGTGCATTTTATATTAAGGACTGAAAGTTTCCATAAACGGATCGACAGCCAATTGGCATATTTTCACGACAGTTGTTTGACGCAAAATTAAACACATTGTTGAAATCAGAGTTTTTTGAGGTTGAAAATATTTTATAGTATCCTAGATCATTCCTCCTACATAGTTGACGCTGTTGTAAAGCAGATGAGATCTGAACGAAGAGTAAAAAGAGCGCACGAATATCGGACGTACACTGGTAAAAGGTTGATGATAATTGTACTAAATCAAAATTCCTAGAAAACATCTGTTATTTGTCAAACATCTTCGAGCTTTCCTATATCCCAGATGAATCGAACACACACATATATATATGACAACAATGGATATTTGTTTGTTATACATATTTTTTATTTTTACAATAAACAAATCACGCATAGCAATAATAATAATAATAATAATAATAATAAACCAGTTAATTTTAACAATGGAACAAAAATGGGACAAGTTCTTTCTAACAATGAAATTTCTTTACCCACATTATTTGTAGAGAGGGAGCCAAGTAAAAAGGTAGGAAAAAATCGAATTCTGTATCACATTTGTGCAATTTACTTGAAAATGTACAGCTTGATAAAACACTTTCTGTACCGAGAGCCTCGCAATTTATTGTCTATTAGTAAGTGTTTAACGATTATCTTTTGTTATTAACTACGTAAATATGGATAATTATTGCATATATAATACATTAATTTACAGTGAATTCTATATTAAAGAGCGAAAGTTTCCATAAACGGATCTATAGCCAATTGGCGTATTTTCACGAGAGTTGTTTGGTGCAAAATTAAATACCTTATTGTAATCAGAGTTCTTTTTATGTTGAAAATATTTTATGGTATCCCAGGATGTAATGTTTCGCTCATATATTACACTTTTGTACGCGAATAGGTAATATTAGCCTATTAATGCGTAATTATAAACTTCATAACTTATTTCGAAGAAATTTAAATGTAACTGCATACTTAATGACATTCATGATAATATTGCTAAACTGTGTTATATATTCTCACATTGTTGATAATTTTAGATATTGTCATAATATCAGATTACAATTTGAATTTTATCGAATTAAAAAAAAATTGTTGCCATTAAAATGTAGAATTTTTCTTTTAAATGATAAATCCACACCCAAACAAATTTAGTTTATTACCCTTAAAGAAAATACTAACCTCCAATAATTATAAACTAGTAAATCTACAGATCAGGAGCCTCAACGTCAGCTCTGAAAGTCAATGTTTTTTTATCTCACTTTTCATAATATTTAACATCTTACAATTCGCAAATTAATTTTTTTAAATTACTACATATATATTTATACGCTTTTAAAATAATTCGTTGTTTTCAGGAATTAGAAACGTTTAATTAAACACGGTTTATGCAATAATATTCTGACATTCTTATGAACGTCTTATTCTATGTCTTAGATTTAAAAAAAATACATTTCTTCAGGGGGGCTCTGCTCTCCTGAACCCCCCGTAATCTAAACAAATTTATATTCGTGATTTACTATTGATTGTGTGAATGATTCTAGTATATCTTGGATTTAGTTCTACATAGTGATTTTATTAGTATAAGCAAACATTTCGAAAATAATTTAATGTTATCCTAATGCCTAAATAGCAATATTTACTTACCTGCGAACCACGAAACACTCGCATCTGATAGATAGGTTGAATAATATCTCGTGTACAAAAGCAACTTATGGAAATGTAAACTGAGTCTTTTCACTTATATCTATTTCAGAAATCTAGTGTTGTTACAATTTTTGTTTTGGAAAACAGTTTTGATGGTCATTCTATAATATTTATTTTACCTAAGGCCATCCTGATCTTACTCGATGGCAATAGCATACTAAAATCTCCCCAAAATAGGCTTATTTGGAAACTTTTAAACCCATTGGGTATCATTCATAATCGTGCCCACTGCCAATTCCCTAAATAGCAACCGTTATTTGCAGCTATAAAGTATTTTTTGTGATAACTTTGTATGATCTCAAATTTCCAGTAATTGTGCTATTTCAGGCTGTATGGATGCGCTTTACTAAGTTAATTTCTTTAGATTAACCATCTTGTTGTACTAGATATTATATCCTATTTTAAAAGTAACCACGAAAAATCAATATCTCTTCCAGAAAATGAATAATATATCATATAAAAATGTTTCGGTTATCATTCTATAGTAGTTAAAAGGTAACTTGTTTCAAAATAAATTCTCATTTAATTCAATAAAATATTAAAATCACTCAAAACTATTTTATTTTGCGAATAAAATATTGTAGCAAAATAGTCTGAGTTATTTGAATTTTATTATTTTGATATTCTTTAAAATGTAGTTGCTAGGTTACGGTTAAATTAAAGAGGAAAATAAAAATAAATGCGTTTTAAAATTTGCAAAAAATGATAAAATAAAATGTATTATATTATTAGAACAGACGTATAAAATTGCACCAAACATTGTATACCTAATTTAAAACATCTGACGAATGTATTAACAAAATTTGAAATTAATTTGAATAATTTAAGACCTGACTTGATAAATTTTAGCCTTCATAACTTATCCATTAAATACATTAATCAAATGCGCCATTTTATTTTCAATGAATGGAAATTTTCAAAATCGTCTGAATTCCCATAGGAAAGTATTATGACCTAAAAAGAAATGTTCTATATTTTCCGAACGAATGAACCAAACGTAACTAAAAACTATACAGCTAATTCCGTGTACCTCACCAACATACTTACCAAACATCAAACTAATCGGATCATTTTCGCGGCAGTTATCGCGGAACAGACAGACAGACAGACAGAAACCAAAAACGTTTCGGGTCTCCAGTGAAAGCCTCAACTGACGTTTCGGCAATACTGTTTCAAGGTCGGAGGAAGGAGTTGACCATGAAATGCAAGTTTAAAATTAAATCCATAATTACAAAATCATCATTCGATTCTTTGGCATTCAAATTTTACTTCAATCAATATGTGCTAACGCACACCAGATCCTCTAAATTTCTTGTGAGTGCTATCACAGGATAAACACGAATTGGGGAGAAAAAATTGCATACGAAAAATACTTATTTCTACACCACGCACTTATGCTAATTTCCACATGATATTGCGTTCGATTTTGTTGATTTTATCCGCGACAGTTTGATATGTCCTGGGAAAATGTATATATATTTTCTAAAGGTAGACTAATTTTTTTATGGGATTGAATTTATAATTGAAATTATTTTTTTTAATTCGAGTATACATACGTTTAAAAAGATGAGTTAGAAATGTCTACCAGTCCGAATTTTAAACAGAAAATTATGAAGTAGTCTGAATGTTTATTTCAATTATACATATTTTTAAGAAGATACATTAGAAATCAAACACTGTGTGTTTTTCAGAAGAAAAATGAAGAATTAGAATGTGAGTTAAGAGATTCATAGTTTTAAGTTAGAATAACGGAGATGATCGCAAAACGAAGAATAAGGTGACCACAAGAATATCGAAGTTATGTATATTTCCTGGTGGTGATGAACAAAATTTATTTTGCCTTGAATTTATGATTTAAAATAATCGTTTAGTCTGGGTATGCATATTTATAAAAAGGTGGGTCAAAGATAGGTACCATTTGAAATTTGGATAAATGATGTAGTATTCTGGTATTTTGTTACAGGTATACATATTTTTAAAAAGATGCATTAAAAATATTTATCCATGTGAATTTTATAAGAAAAAATATGAAATAATTGAACGTCGTGAGAAGAAATGTTCCAAGTGAGTATGAACTAAATAATCATGAAACAAAGAATTAAGAGAATATGGAAACGTCCTAGGCATGTATATTTCCTATGGCTATTAAAGTAATTTTTTAAGGGGTGGCTTTGAATTTATAAATTCACATATATGTCTTTATTTCAGGTATACATATATTTAAAAAGCATAAAGATACCTACATTTTTTAATATGATGAAGTGATGTGAATTTTGTTACAAATATACTTATTTAAAAAAAAAATGCATTAAAATTTCGTATTCCTGTGAAATTTAGAAGAAAAATAAGGAGTAGTTGAAAGTCACGAGACGAAAAGTTTCAACTGAATATAAAACAAGTATTATAAAAAAAATTAAGTCAATTCCTACTTAGGTCAAAAAGAAGTTTCAACTGAATATAAAATGGATAATCATGATACCCCTTTAAGACCTGAAAGTCGAAATTAAATCTTGTTTTTTAACCCTAATTAATAGGATCATATTTGATTGAATTTTTTTTTAATTACGTTGTCAGGTTACATTAAGAAGAAACCACACAATTGTGTGGTGCAGGCTCAGATTTAAATCACAGGGAAAGAGGAAATTGTTTTTCTTTTTCCTTAGGATCACCTACACAATTGTGTAGGTCAGGTCTTAAAGGGTTATAAATAATCAGGAGCACACTTGAGTGTCAGTTTATAAACTAATATATATCTTTTTTTCAGATATACATATATAAAGATGGTACAAAAATACCTACTCATCCAAATTTGGGAAAGAAAATTTTGAAGTGGTGCTCACTTTTGTTACAAGTATACATATTTTTAAAAAGATGCGTTAAAAATATTTATCCCTGTGGATTTTAGAAGAAAAATATGGAATAATTGAAAGTCTTCAGAAGAAATGTTTCAAGTGAGTATGAACAAGATAATCATGAAAAAAAGAATTAAGAAAACATATGAATGTCCCAGAAATGTATATTTCCTATGGTTATTATATGATTATTATTTTGTTTTTATTTTTATTTATTTAATTTATTTATTTTTATTTATTTAATTAATGTTTTTTTATTATTATTTATTTTTATTATTTTTATTTTATTAATTAATTAATTAATTAATTTTTTTTTGTGGGGGTGGGGGGTGAATTTATAAATTCACATATATGTCTTTATTTCAGGCATACATTTATATAAGAAGATGGGATAAAGATACTCACCCCTCCGTATTTGAGAAGAAGAATAAAAGAGTGACGTGGGATTTTGTTACACGTATACATATTTTTAAAAAGTAGATTAAAAATATTTATCCCTGTAAATTTTTGAAGAAAACATATGGCAAACATATGGAACGTTGTGAGAAAAATGCTCCAAGTGAGGATGAACTAGATAAACATGAAACAAAGAATTAAGAGAACATAATGAATGAACTAGGTATGTATATTTCATATGGCTATTAAAATAATTTTGTTTTGTGTGTGTGTGGGGGGGGGGTTGAATTTATAAATTAACATATGTCTTTATTTCAGGTATACATTTATTTAAGAAGATGGGATAAAGACACACACCCCTTCGAAATTGAGAAGAAAAATAAAAGGTTGACGTGGGATTTTGTTATAGGTATACATATTTTTAAAAAGTAGATTAAAATTATTTATCCCTGTAAATTTTTGAAGAAAACCTATGGCAAACATATGGAACGTTGTGAGAAAAATGCTCCAAGTGAGGATGAACTAGATAAACATGAAACATAGAATTAAGAGAACATAATGAATATCCTAGGTATGTATATTTCATATGTCTATTAAAATAATTTTTTTTTGTGTGTGTGTGGGGGGGGGGGTGAATTTATAAATTAACATATATGTCTTTATTTCAGGTATACATTTATTTAAGAAGATGAATAAAGACACCCACCCCTCCGAATTTGAGAAGAAAAAAAAAGAGTGACGTGGGATTTTGTTACAGGTATACATATTTTTAAAAAGTGGATTAAAAATATTTATCCCTGTAAATGTTTGAAGAAAACATATGGCAAACATATGGAACGTTGTGAGAAAAATGTTCCAAGTGACGATGAACTAAATAAACATCAAACAAAGAATTAAGAGAACATAATGAATGAACTAGGTATGTATAATTCATATGGCTATTAAAATAATTTTGTTTTGTGTGTGTGGGGGGGGGGTTGAATTTATAAATTAACATATGTCTTTTTTTCAGGTATACATTTATTTAAGAAGATGGGATAAAGACACACACCCCTTCGAAATTGAGAAGAAAAATAAAAGAGTGACGTGGGATTTTGTTATAGGTATACATATTTTTAAAAAGTAGATTAAAATTATTTATCCCTGTAAATTTTTGAAGAAAACCTATGGCAAACATATGGAACGTTGTGAGAAAAATGCTCCAAGTGAGGATGAACTAGATAAACATGAAACAAAGAATTAAGAGAACATAATGAATGAACTAGGTATGTATATTTCATATGGCTATTAAAATAATTTTGTTTTGTGTGTATGTGGGAGGGTGGGGGGTGAATTTATAAATTAACATATATGGATTTATTTCAGGTATACATTTATTTAAGAAGATGAATAAAGACACCCACCCCTCCGAATTTGAGAAGAAAAAAAAAAGAGTGACGTGGGATTTTGTTACAGGTATACATATTTTTAAAAAGTGGATTAAAAATATTTATCCCTGTAAATTTTTGAAGAAAACCTATGGCAAACATATGGAACGTTGTGAGAAAAATGCTCCAAGTGAGGATGAACTAGATAAACATGAAACAAAGAATTAAGAGAACGTAATGAATGAACTAGTTATTTATATTTCATCTGGCTATTAAAATAATTTTGTTTTGTGTGTGTGGGGGGGGGCTGAATTTATAAATTAACATATATGGATTTATTTCAGGTATACATTTATATAAGAAGATGAATAAATACACCCACCCCTCCGAATTTGAGAAGAAAAAAAAAGAGTGACGTGGGATTTTGTTACAGGTATACATATTTTTAAAAAGTGGATTAAAAATATTTATCCCTGTAAATTTTTGAAGAAAACCTATGGCAAACATATGGAACGTTGTGAGAAAAATGCTCCAAGTGAGGATGAACTAGATAAACATGAAACAAAGAATTAAGAGAACGTAATGAATGAACTAGTTATTTATATTTCATTTGGCTATTAAAATAATTTTGTTTTGTGTGTGTGGGGGGGGGGAGGTGAATTTATAAATTAACATATATGTCTTTATTTCAGGTATACATTTATTTAAGAAGATGGGATAAAGACACACACCCTTTCGAAATTGAGAAGAAAAATAAACGAGTGACGTGGGATTTGGTTACAGGTATACATATTTTTAAAAAAAAGATTAAAATTATTTATCCCTGTAAATATTTGAAGAAAACATATGGCAAACATATGGAACGTTGTGAGAAAAATGTTCCAAGTAAGGATGAACTAGATAAACATGAAACAAAGAATTAAGAGAACATAATGAATGAACTAGGTATTTATATTTCATATGGCTATTAAAATAATTTTGTTTTGTGTGTGTGTGGGGGCGGGGGTTGAATTTATAAATTAACATATGTCTTTATTTCAGGCATACATTTATTTAAGAAGATGGGATAAAGACACACACCCCTTCGAAATTGAGAAGAAAAATAAAAGAGTAACGTGGAATTTTGTTACAGGTATACATATTTTTTAAAAAGTTGGAATAAAAATATTTATCCCTGTAAATTTTTTCAGAAAACATATGGAATATTTGAACATCTTGAGAAGAAATGTTCCAAGTAAGGATGAACTAGATAATCATGAAACAAAGAATTAAGAGAACAAATGAATAACCTAGGTATGTATATTTCATATGGAAATTAAAATAATTTTGTTTTGTGTGTGGGGGTGGGGGTTGAATTTATAAATTGACATATATGTATTTATTTAAGGTATGCATTTATTTAAAAGGATGGGGTAAAGATACCCACCCCTGTGAATTTGAGAAAGCAAATGAAAATAGTGATGTGGAATTTTGTTATATGTGTACATATTTTTTAAAAGATGCATTAAAAATATTTATCCCTGTGAATTTTAGAAGAAAATATATGGAATATTTGAACGTTGTGAAAAGAAATGTTCCAAGTAAGGATGAACTAGATAATCATGAAACAAAGGATTAAGAGAACCTAATGAACGTCCTAGGTATGTATATTTCCTATGGCTATTAAAGGTTGTTTTTTTTAGGGGTGGTAAGGATAGTAGAATTTATAAATTAGTATATATATCTTTATTTCAGCTATACCTTTACTTTACTTAAGCAAATGGGGCGAAGATACCCACCCCTCCGAATTTCAGAAGGAAAATAAAAAGCGTAATGTAAAATTTTGTTACAGTATATATATTTTTAAATGATGCATTAAAAATATGTATCCCTGTGAATTTTACAAGAGAAATTATGGTGCAACTGAAAGTCAAGAGAAGAAAAGTTTCAAATGAGGATGAAATTGACAACCACGGAACAAAGGGGAAATATAAGAATATCCTAAGTATGCCTTTTTCCTATGTGTATAAAACTAATTTTTTATGATTAAATTTATAATTTGATATATGTATTTATTTCAGGTATGCATGTACCTAAAAAGCGTAAAGATACATATACTTCTGAATTTGATGACGAAAATTATGAAGTGATAAAGATACCTACCTCTCCAACTTTGAGAAGGAAAATTAAAATAGTGATGCAAAATTTTGTTACAGGTTTACATATTTTTAAAAAGATGCATTAAAAATATTTATTCCTGTGACTTATTGAAGACAAAATATGAAGTATCAGAGGATAAATAAAATGCTTGTAAAAATAATTCATACATATGTTTTGAGAAAAAAAATTGTTTAATTTCGCATTTTTAAAAATAATTGCAAATAATAGTAAAGTATATAGCCACGATTATCGGGCAGTTGGAAAAATGGAAAAAACGTAATTATATCAGAGTATAGTTTAAAATTTATTCCACTGCTACACATTTTTTTAAAACTCTTGTACAGTTCGTAAATTATAAAGATTGTTCAGAGAGGTTTAATTGTCTCTTATCTTGATTAAAATCGTAAAGTATAGGAAAGAGTTATGACGTAAAAACTTACAACATGATATGCCATAACAATTTCGCTGATTATATATTTTAGAATATGTTTATTTATTATTAAGTGTTGTACATTTAAAGATACATCTAAAACTAGTAAACATAAATACAGATACATAACAAGTTATTATTATTATTTCTAGTAATAATCCTCATTGTTTTTGTTAATTGTAGTATTATTATTACTAGATTAATAATAAATTTTTCATTAATTATTTTAATAATTATCATTATAGAAGTGTCTTCACAAATAGAAAACATAACCTCTTTATTAAATCTTACAAGGTATACATATTAATATATTGGCTGCAAAAAAGAGATAAAAAGGAAGAAACTGAAAGAGAATACCTGGCATAGACTTTTTCTATTTAGGGGAAATCGGGTTAGCATCTATTTACAGAAATAATAAAATTTATTATGTTCAAATGATGGAATTTATTATTTTTCTAGCATTATGCCTTTTAGATTGAATAAAGTTAGAAAATTTCAGATTTTTTTTTTTTTTAATACTGTAAATAAGCTGTTCAATAAATACTAGTGAACAATGAAATTTCATGTAAAGTCTTAACGTTAATAAAATGTTCTATAATTTACTTGTTGCGCATCTATTTCTAATAAGTTTGTATATTTGTTAAGTAGTATAATTTTGTTTGAACTTATACTTTTATTTTAATTTTATAAATATTAATATATATCAAACATACTCAGGAACCATAACATATTAAGATATGCACAATAGTTTTCTGTTCAGAAAATGAAATCTCATCAAAAAGTCACCTGTAAAAAATGCAGCCAAGTCTCGTAACTCATTTACCGTAAAAAGTACTGAGATCGTATAAAGCCAAGTTTAACTATCTTATTAACTCTGAAATTTTCATTCACAAATCACTCCTAGTCTCTACATCTCTAGTTAATTATTATTTTGTAACTTGGCAATTACGCAGCACAGAGACGTTATTGCACCTTACTATGTTATGGAATGGTATGGGCAAATTATATACGCACAAGTTATTACACCTTAATATGTTATAGTATTATTTGATTAAGACTAACTATATACATCATATTCTCGTGCTACGTATACCGAAATTCGTAAACAAAAAGAAAAAAAAATGCATACTCCGGAGAAAAAAACATAAAACAATTAGGGGCGGTGTACTAGATAATAGGACAATTATCCTAAAACTGATGTTTCTAGAACTAAAAAATCGAATTGTTTTCGAATTTTTGATTGTTTACATATATTTCGATTTTTCGATTTTATTTTCGAATTTTACAAATTTTTAAAAGTTTCTTTTTTGAATCGTAAATATTACCTTTACACTACATTTTAAGTCTCTAAGACTACAAAATCGAATTATTTTCAATTTTTGATTTTTTTCTAATTATCCGGATTTTTTCATTTTTCCATATTGTGTATCCTAAATACAATTCAAGTTTCTAGCGCTACAAAATCGAATTATTTTCAAATTTTCGATTTTTTTATTTTATTTTCGAATTTATTGTGTTTTAATTTTTCCTTTTTCTGTATCCTAAATGACTATAGTACCTTCACGCTGAATTTTCAGTTTCTAAAGCTACAAGATAAACACATTTTTCAATTTTTTGAATTTTCCAGATTTTTCTTTTTTTTTCTTTTTTTCTTTTTTTTTTTTTTTTTTGTATCTACTTTTATTCAAAATTTCAAGTTTTTAGCTCTAAAAAATCGAATTATTTTAAAATTTTCCTTATTTTTCCGATTTTTTTTCGAATTTTATTGTGTTTTTCATTTTATCTTATTTTGAATCCTAATCCTGTCCACTATCTTTACGCCAAATTTTAAGTTTCTAAGGCTAAAGGATCAAATTATTTTCAATTTTTCAATTTTTTCGACTTTTTGAATTTTGTTTTCGAATTTTCCGGATTTTTTTTATTTTTCCTTATTTTGTTTCCTAAATACTACCTTTATTCCGAATTCCAAGTTTCTAGCGCAACAAAATCGGATTATTATCAAATTTTTTATTTTTTTTCGATTTTTTCGATTATTTTTATTTTATTTTCGATTTTTATTGTGTTTTTGATGGGGTTTTTTTCTGAATTTTAAACACTACGTTTTTTACACCAAATTTTAAGTTGCTAAGATTACAAGATCGTATTATATTCAATTTTCAATTTTGTTGGATTTGTTGAATTTTCGAATGATTTTTTTTTCGAATTTTCTGGATTTTATAATTTTTTCTTTCTTTGTATCCTAAACACTACATTTATTCCAAATTTCAAGTTTCTGGGACTACGGGATCCACCTAATCTTTTTGATTACGCATGTGAGTGAGTGAGTAAGTGACAAAAAATCGAAACTTTCATTTCATATATTGTTTGCACTAGAAAAGACAGAAATGTGAAATTTTAAATTTTGGTATTATTTGCCACATACTCTATATAAACGAAGTTTCAGGTTTTTGCAGCCACCAGCTCAAAGATATGGGGAGGTCAAAAGTGCCCTGAGTGGCTTCCAGAAAGGGATGGTTACGGTTGTGCTCTCTCGACTTGGCGGAATCACTGCCGTGCCTCCAGATACAAAATTAAAAATTCAGGAAAATTCCAACAAATCAATCTTTTTTCAATTTCAAAAAAGATTCTTAAATTGTATACCAAAATGTATAACTTTAAAATCAATAATAAAAATTTGGAGTTTTTCTTACGGGTATCCCTTATACAAGATCGCCCATACCCAAGAGCTGTTGGATAAGCACAAGCCACAACGTCTGTAATTCGCATTCAGTTTTCCCAACAGAATGACTGTTGATCTGCCAAGGCCTTGGAACATTCTGTGGAGCGACGAGGTTCATTTCTTCCTCACTGGGACAGTCAACATACACAATTGCCGCATTTGGGCTCAGGAAAATCCGCAGATGTACACTGAAATTCCCCTACATTCTCCAAAGGTGACTGTTTGGTATGGATTCACGGCGACATTCATCCTTGGGCCATTTTCTTTGAGGAAATAACTACACGTGATCCTGTCACATGTTCCGCTACGGGCCGTCGGTACCATGACATGCTGCAGACGTTTGTTGAGCCGCAACTACAGAAAAGACGGGTCCTTACGTCGACCATTTTCATGCAGGATGGTGCGCCCTCACATATCCATGAATCCGTGAAGGCGCTATTGCTCCAACACTTCACAGACAAACTTGTTATTAGTCACTTCTTTCGTAATCCATGGCCACCACGTTCGCCGGATGTCAAACCGTGCGATTTCTGGTTATGGGGCCACTTAAAATGTCTGGTGTATCGTGGAGGTGTTGCAACGTTCAATGACTTAAGGAACTCCATAACACTTCATGTGGGAAGCATCACAAGTGATCAGTTACGATTTGTTGTTGATCACACTGTCCATCGACTTGAAATTTTGCAGGTGAATGAGGGTGCTCACATGGAGCATCTTTCCCTACATCGCCCTGTACACGATTAACAACTGCTCATCTTCCGCAGTTTCGTCCAAATCTGTTCTTGTTTTTGCAAACTGAACTTCATTTTTCTCAAACAGGGTACTGTTATTTTTTACTTACCTTTATTTAATGTGGATCGATGACAAGGTGATCAGAAAATAGTCAATAAATGTTAATATTGTTTCCATTATTCATTACATTTTGCCCGTTAATTGTGTCAAAATTATTTATTTTTTTCCGGAAAAGGCGCTTTCTGCAGGACATTTTTGAACAAATTTTTTTTTCGAAATTCCATGAGCGCATCTCGTGTATAGTCTATATACCGAATTTCGTTGCATTCCGTTCATCCGTTTGCGCTGTAGGATGCTTTTTATGGGGGAAGTTTAATTATAACCACCCTGTATGTATATTTTATTCTAAAAACATTTTTTATCCGTCCGCAGTCATTTTCAGTTTACCATATTTTTGACAACAATGATAGTGAAAATAATGAAACATTTAATTTATATATATAAGATGTTATTTAAATAGTTTCAAGTTCGTCGGTACCATGTCAAACTATCGAATTTGAAAATAGCTACTTTTCAGGAAGGCAAAAAAACTGTTTTAATTATGGATTTAAAATCAGCGCTTGGCGGAAGTAACTAATTGTTATATAGTTCTTGTGCTGTTTAATATCCTATTTAAGCTTGCTATCAAGATAAATCATTTGAATAATTTTATTCGCCAAAAAATCACATTCGATACTTTGAAATACTATGATTATTTGTACTTTTCTCAGTTTTTGCAAAATTTTACAACTCAAACTATCGAATTTGCCGTATTCGATAGTTTGACTTGTAAAATTTTGTACTTTTTTCAGTTTTTGCAAAATGTTACAAGTCAAAGTAGCGAATAAGCCGTATTCGATAGTTTGACTTGTAAAATTTTGTACTTTTCTCAGTTTTTGCAAAATTTTACAAATCAAAATAGCGAATATGCTAAATTCGATGACTTGTTTTTTGAGATTCGTTTGACTTGTAAAATTTTCGTATTTACATATTCAATATAAAATAATTAACAATTTTCTTTAATAATTTACTAAATGAGCTTACTGTAAATTGGTAAGTGAAAAAACTTATGTCAGGTTTAAACGTTATATAAATTTTATAAAATATAAGAAAACAAATAAATAACCCACAAATAGAGGGGTGGGGAACCACGGAATGTTTTCGACAATTATCGTTCATTTACAGGGGCACTCAAAATGTTTCGGTTACAGTGCGGTCTATTAGCGATAATTGCAGGAAGTGCGTTTTCAATTGCGGCATGCATTTTTAAGTTTAACTATTTGCACACTACATGTGTATAAATTATACAGATTATATACAGGACTATGCAAAATAATTTGTAAGCATTAGAAAGTTTGATTCTGAATTTCTTAAAGGTGTTTTTAGCTCACAGGCTATCAAAGCCTGAGAGCTAATGTGCCCGCCCGTTCTGTATGTATGTAGGTATGTACGTATGTACGTAACGCGATAACTCTTGACAGAAATAACCGTTTTGTTTAAAATTTTATTTATAGGTTCCTTGTGATAAGGCGCTTCCCTGATTAGTTTTGGGGGTTGATTGGTTAACTATAAAGGGGGGAAACGGGGGCTAATCCCCCTTAATTAAGATAAATGGTTTTTTCATGCAGAATTATCCCATTTCCTTCAAATTTTGTATATAGGCTCATTGGTGTAAGGGGCTTACCTGATTAGTTTTGGGGGTTCATTGGTTAAGTATAAAGGGCGGGAACGGGGGGACTAACCCCCCTTAATATAGATAAATGGGTTTTTCAAGCAGAATTATCCGATTTTCTTCAAATTTTATATATATGTTCATTGTGATAAGGCGCTTGCTTGATTAGTTTTGGGGGTTCATTGGTTAAGTATAAAGGGGGGGGGGCAGGGGGCTAACCCCCTTAATTTAGATAAATGGATTCTTCATGAAGAATTATCCGATTTTCTTCAAATTTTGTATATAGGTTCATTGTGGTAAGGCGCTTCTCTGATTAGTTTTAGTGGTTCATTGGCTAATTATAAGGGGGAGAAACGGGGGATGGTTCCCCCCTCAATATATTGTCGATTTCTTCATTTTTCGAGGGCTTATTTCAAATTCTTTGAAATAAGAATATAATTTACAGTTAGTGTGAATAACCTGTTAGCTCAATGCCGTCAGTTTAACTGGGCAGTTTTCTTTTATTTAATTGTGTTATGTATTTCCAAATTATTAGCATATGTTTGTAGAATACAATTAAAATCATATACAGGGCCACGCAAAGAACTGGATTCCGGAACGCCTATAGAGGATAATTTCGGGAAATGTTATTTCAGTAGTTTTAAGCGTCTTTTAGCCAGAATTAAATTTTAGCTTATTATGTGGTTTGTATAGAAATTTGTAGGTAATATACAGGGCTGTACACAATATTCAGGTATGTGTTCATCTATTGGTAGAAATTTCTGAATGTGAATTTTCAACCTATTATACGTTTTCTTACTAAACTAAAGTTTAGCATACAATGTAGGATACATACAAACCTATAGATCAAACACAGGGCTACACAACAGAATTGGAGTATTTTTAAGGACTATGGTTAGATAATTCCTGAAATCTGGTTTTCCACGTGTTATGTGTTTTCTAAAATGTTTACTTAGGTATCTTATGTACCTTAATAAACTGCGACGTTTTGTTAAATTATTCTAGAGCTAGAAAGTGTTTCGTAGCATGATTCGCGCATGATTTTTAACACTTTCCGACATAGTTGAAAAGTGTTTATGAATTCGATTTGTCTGTCTGCCGACTGTCCTGAAATGTACTCGTATTGCCATAGAATTGATATATGTTATTGATGTTTATTAGGGCTTATTCGATATTCACAATAAAGTGTATAGCGCTTATACTTCATGTCAGTGGCACTCAAAAGAATACCGTTACATTATGGTCTACAGGGAAAATTCTTTGCAGTGTATTTTACAGATGTTCCGCTATTTCAACTATATTTAAATTGATATACATCGCTGTAGTGCACTACAAGATGCTTACTTTCGAATATGGCAAGTGTAGCACTTATAATTAATTAGTTTACAGGGAAACTAAAAGGTATTCCATTTTATTATGACCTATGGTGAAAAATCGTTTGCGGTGCATTTTAATCATGTTACACTATTATAAACATATTAAAATTGTTAAGAATTTCTAAGGTACACTAAGGCATGCTTTCTTAGAATATGGAGTGTAAAGCATTTATCATTTACTTACAGGGCCACATAAAAGTATTCGGTTACATAATTTTTTACGGGGGAAAACTGTTTGCAGTGCATTTTAATTGTGTTACACTATTTGTAACATAATGAAATTGATATACATTTACTACAAGTTACTTGTTGTATAATATGATATGCATAGTATTTATCGTTCATTTACAGGGACACACAAAA
Organism: Maratus michaelseni; assembly: GCA_963931845.1. NCBI lineage: Eukaryota > Metazoa > Arthropoda > Arachnida > Araneae > Salticidae > Maratus > Maratus michaelseni. The sequence continues at coordinate 177,279,388 of OZ007594.1, forward strand.
TATTTCGGATACAGTACTGTATCCGATGTATTATCTCTATAATTTCTGGAAATACGCTTTCTGTTAGGTAATGCGTTTAACTAAATTTTTGCATACTGTGTGATATGTATAAATGCTATAGATTATATACAGGACTACACAAAAAATTCGTAAGCATTACTCTGTATCAGCGTAAATTTCTTAAAGGTTTTTTCTAATCGAGTTAGGCATTTTGAACGTGGAATATATTTAGTCTACTAAGAGATGTTTATAGAATATAAATAAAATTACATACAGGGCCACGTAAAGAACTGGATACATGGCCGCCTATGTATGATAATTTCTGAGAAGTGTGATTTCAGTAGTTTTCAGCAAATTTTTGCCTGAATTTAACTTTAGCTTAATATGTGTCGTGTATAAAAATCTTAAGATACTATACAGGGCTGTACAAAGAATCCAAATATGTTTTCGTCTATCGGTTGAAACTTCTGATGGTGAATTTTTAACTACGTTATGTGTTTTCTTAGTAAACTAAATTGTAGCATACTATATTATACAAATATATAGGTTATATACAGGGCTGCACAAAATAACTGTAGTACTTTGTTGGCTATGGCCTGTAATTTCTAAAAACTGGTTTTTAAATGTGTTTTTGCGTTTATAAAATGTTTACTTGGATATCTTATTTACCTTATTGCACAGAGAAGGCTTATTAAAGTTAGTGTTGGAAAGTGTTTCATATTCTATGCTTGATGCATGATTTTCTTTCTTTTACTTTATTCTGTCTTTACAAGAAGAAAGTATTGGATTCGTGAAAACACTTGAATTCCGTTTTCGACGGATTTATATGTTTTAGAAGGTCCAGAACACGATTTTATTGCTTTTAAAAAATGTCTGTCTGTGTATCTGTATTTGACAAAAATTTTCTGGGCGTTTTATATCAGGAAGTAAAGGACGGAACTTACAAAAACTTGAGATTCTGTTAGACCTTGATATAAATTAGTTTTTGGTGTAAATCGTCCAAGAGGTGTCTCTGCTGTGCTGTATTTTTCACGATTTCCGAAATAGACTCTCTATCTCAAGAACTAATACACGTATTTTCCTCAAACTTTAGATTCAGTTAGATGCTGACATAAGTTATTGCTTATTATATTTTGGTATAAATCGCCCGAAAGGTGACGTTGCTATACTGTCTTTTTAACGATTCCCGTGATAGCTAATATCTCAAGAACGGCACGGATTTATCATTGAATCATTGCACGGATTCTCATCAAACTTCAGATTCAGTTAGACCTTGATATGAATTGGTGCTGATTAGTTTTTGGTGTAAATTGCTCAACAGGTGGCGCTGTTATGTTGCATTTTTCACGATTTCCATTATAGATATATCTCAAGAACTAATGCACGGATTTTCATAAAACTGCAGATTCAGTTTGACATCTATATGAATTGGTGCTGATTAACTTTTGTCTAAATCGCCCAACAAGTGGTGCTTGCTATGCTGCATTTTTCATGATTTTCGCAATAGCTCTCTCTCAAGAAGTAATACACGGATTTTCATTAAACTTCAGATTCAGTTAGACGTAGACATTCACATAAGTTTCTACTGACTAAGGTTTAGTGTAAGTCACCCGACAGGTGGCGCTTGTATACTGCACTCTCACGACTTCCGCCATAGATATATTTCAAAAACTAATTAACTTTCACCAAATTTCGTATTTTGTTATACATTGACATACATAGATCATTATTGGTTTTGGGTGTATACCTGTCAACAGGTGTCGCTGCTATGTTCTGTTTTTCACGATATCCATGATAAATATATCTTAAGAACGAACAATTTGTCATTTAATTTTGTTTTCAGACGATTTCATTTATGTAGACGAAATTTTAGGCTTAGTTCTTTCTTGTTAAGTTATTAGTGTTAGAGAAGTTGTGAGAAATTAACTTTACAGAACAAAAATAAATGAAAAAAGAATCTGATTTTAGAGTTCCAATTAAGTATCTACCGCAGACGACTTTTAATTTGATGGAATATAAGTATGTTCCAATATTAAAGTTTATTAAATAAAAAACAACTGCGACATAAAAAACAGTAGAAAATAACATACATAAATTTCATTAAAATTGTTACAATGTATGAGAAATTATTTTTACACTATAGATTAAATGAAAATAACAAAATTTACATTCGAAAAGTAAGTGTTGTTTCATTCAATTATACAAAAATGCTGAAGATTTTAATCACTAAAAATGCATTATTTTAACAACGATATATTTCAAAAGTCACGCTATTTCTCAATTGCACTTTCCCGTTAGATGATTTCTGTCTTTTCGCGCAACATCAGAATAACCGGGTTTCCACCGTTATAGAAGATAAATTAAAAATTAAAAAAAAATACCTGACGGCTCGGCTTACAGGCACAGGCAGATTTCAAAAACACAGATCGTGGGGCACCTGTTTGTTGGGAATTGCTGAAGAAATGACCTTTTTGTCATGATGCGTCATTTGGGAACGCTCATTTCGAAACCTAACTTGTTTGCAGGCGGAGCCGGCAGGAATTTTTTGCTATAAGGGTTGGTCTTTTTAAAAACTTGCAAGTATAAAAGTTTTAGATAATATTAAGAGGATTTATAATAAATTCAAGCGAATTTGATTTCTTGTGAATTGACAAAGTTATGAATTTGTTTCTTCTAAAACCACCTTTTTCACCACTTGGTGCCATTTTTAATGATATCAAAAATCTGTCATGCATAAGTTTTCGGCCCTTTAGAAGTAATAATAACTTTAAACGGATTCGATACGTATCATAATTAAGAAATTATGGCATTTTTTCTGTTTTCACAAAAAGCCCCCCACCGTCCCCCCCCCCTTGGTTCGATTTTGACCATTAACGAACTTGACCGAGATTTTATGCCTCTTGATTTTATGTATCAGTTTGGAAGAGATTTGTGCAGAATTATTGCAGTTATCGTGTCCATAAAAAAGTGACATAGATAGATAGATAGATAGAAAAAGTTTTGAAAAGGTGATGGGTTTGGGTTCTGGGAGTCATGATCGGCGTAGATCTGCAAAAATTTTTCAAAAATTCCAACTTAGGAGAGAATGTAATAGGTAGTATTTCTTACGAAATCTACCTAAAAGGAAGAAAAATCTTGTGTCAAGCATAGATTACGCAATAATTACCAACACTTCTGAAACTTTATCATTTAATAAGGTGAGAGAAGATATTTAAGTAAGTAATTTCGTAAAAAGCATTACATAAAAACAATTACTATCTAGCAATTACCGTCCATAGCCGAAAAAGTAGTTGAATGGATCTGTGAAGTTCTGTAAATGATCTACAGATTGGTATGGAACCTATAATCTATAATCTGTAATCTATAATCTATAATATAAGTATGCGAAAATTTAGTTTACTTACAAAACACATAACGCAGTTGGCACTTTCTACCTTTAGCAATTTTCGACAATAAACGGAAGCGTACTTGAATTCATTTGTACAGCCCTGTATATTATCTACAGATTTTAATACATGTCGCATAATATGGTAAAATTTAATTCAAACAAAAAAACTCAGAACACTATTAAAATACACTTCTAGAATTTACCATCCATAGCCGGTAATGTATCCAGTTCTTTACGTAGCCCTGTATATTAGGAATTTATTTATATTCTACAAACATATCTTAGTACTAAATATAATTCAACTCGAAATTACATAACTCAATTAAAAACCACCTTTAAGCAATTCATGCCCGTACAGTGTAATACTTACAAATTCCTTTGTGTTGCCCTGTATATGATCTATAAAATTTATACATACCACGTAGTATGCAAATAGTTAAACTTAAAAACTGATACAATAATTGAAAACCCACTTCCAGTAATTATCATTAATATAATAAGCACTGTAACTGAATTCCTCTGTGTGTCCCTGTAAATTAACGGTAACTGTCACGCATGTCATACTGTACAGTAAGCATCTTGTAGTTCACCTCAATTACGTATATGAATTTCATTATGTTTGGAATAGTGTAACATTATTTTAAAATGCGGTTCAAACATTTTTTTTTTTTTACCATAGATTATTTTAAAACCAAATTATTTTGAGTGATCCTGTAAATAAATGAAAAATGACTTGCACTTAATATTCTGCGTAAAACATGTTTTAGTGCACTTGATAAATCCATATCAATATCATTATGTTTTAAATAGTGTAACATCATTAATGTACACCACAAACGATTTTTCCCCATTCATCGTAGTAAAGCAAAATTCTTTTGAGTGTCCCTGTAATGCGTTATAAATGCTGTATATTATCTACAGATTTTTTTACACGTCACATAATATGGTAAAATTTAATTTAAGAAAAAAACTCATTACACTATTAAAAACGTACTTCTAGAAATTACCATTCCTAGCCCGCAATGCACCCAGTTCTTTGTGTAGCCCTGTATATTATGAATTTATTCATATTCTACAAACATCTCTTAGAAAAATAAAATTCCGCACAAAATTCCGAAAAAGATTTAAAAACCTCGTTTATGTAATTTATGGCGCATACGAATTAATGCTTACAAATTCTTTTGAGTAGCCCTGTATAGTACGATCTGTGGAATTTTTACACACTACGTAGTATGCTAAGAGTTAAACTTAATAAAGCATACCATAATTAAAAACGGTTTCCAGCAATTATCGCTAATACAAAACAATGTAACCGAGTTACTTTGTGTGCCCCTGTAAATTAACGATGGCAAGCATGCACGTCATATTCTACAGTAAGCATCTTGTAGTGCACCTCAATTACGTATATCAATTTCATTTTGTTTGAAATAGTGTTGTAACATTATTAAATTACGCTTCAAACATTTTCCCGTACGCCATTATGTAACCGAATTCTTTTGAGTGGCCCTGTAAATAAATGATAAGTGATTTGCGCACTATATTCTAAATGAAAAATGTTTTAATGCACTTTAGATATACATGTCAATTTCATTATTGTTGAAATAGAGTAACATCATTAAAATACACCGCGAACGTTTTTTCCCCAATTGAGGGTAATGTAAAAGGATTCTGTTGAGTGCCCCTGTAGATGAACTATTAATGCTACACATTCCATTTTCAGTAGAAAACATGCTATAGTAAACGTCAAAAACATGCGTCAATTGTGCTAATTTTGAATCCATAATTAAAAGTTTTAGTTCTTTGCCTTCCTGAAAAGTGACTATTTTCATATTCGATAGTTTGACATGGTACAAATGATTCAAAAATTAAAAAAAATACAAAAATTTACGGCGAAGTATCGAATTTGCCGTATTCGACACTTTGACATGGTAATTTTTGAAAAAAATGTGCATATTCGATAGTTTGAAATTTGCATTTCTAAATTTCAAGTAAGTTCTAAGTAAGCTAGAAACGTGACGATTTTGCAACGTACGTGTCATGCACAGTATAAGAGAATGGCACAGAATATGAAAAATGCATTTTTTCACATTCGATAGTTCGACATGGTACAGACGTATGTATCTGTTTAACCATAACAAAACAACTGCAGATGAAAAATATTTAGAAATTACCTTTCTTCTTTTCCAGATGGTGAGTAAAAACACACAATGTCGCTTTTAATCTATTTCGTTTTGGCGAGACTAAAAAGTCTAAAGGAAGAAAGAGGCCTAAAAATACCTTTTCATTGAATCTTTTATTATCTTCTGAAGTTGCTTTTAACGTTTACCGAAGGCGTAGAAAATGTTACAAAGTTCAGCTTTAAGCCTTTTCATTTTCAAAATGATGTATTCTTTAAGGAGAAGGATAAAGGTAAACATTTATTGCTACACAAAACCTTTATTTAAATGATTTTTGTTTAACCAAAACTGTTGTAATTCTAGGAATGCTTTAAAAAATGAATAAAATATTATTCGGAATAAAAAAGAAATAATTTCAAGAAAAACACCCTTTCTTAAATTTGTAAGTGATATGAGATTTTGTTTACTTTTTATGCAGAGAAACGCACATGTTAAACTTCTAATTTGCTTTTAGTTTTTAAGAATCAATTTTAACATTGGATATATGCTTTTCTTTAACATACATTTTTTCTGAATTTTTTCGAAACAATTTATACATAAATTTTAAAGAAATTACATAAATGAATGCATGTTCGTGTATGATTATATGAATACAATATTATTAATTTTGTTAATTTATACGCGAAGTTGTTTGAATATTTTATCATTATGTCAAAATGATCCAAATGCTATTCATGATTATGAACAGTAAATGACGTTGAAACAATATTTATAGATGTGAAACATATAACTATGGCTAAATTTCGTGCAAAGTTTTGTGTAAGAATACATTGGTAGCATTTTCCTCTATTGCCATTTGTCGTTTCTATGGTCACCTTGGTCATTCACATACACCCCGAATGAACTTCTTCTACTTCAGGTATACAGAAATTTAAGTAATGTTATAAATAATGTTAATGTTACTTTAAATTTTAATGTTGTTCATCAATGATGATTGTCTGTAAAACACGTTTCTTGAACATGAAATTGTTTACTTCAGAATGGATCGCATCCGAAAGACCTACACTGCAGGTTGAAAAAACTGGTTAACACACTATGCAAACTACTGGAGAACATTTCCGAAAATCAGTGGCAGCAAAAGGAACTTTGTTTATATAAATTCTTATTGAAGTCACGAAATTACATTGGTTTCTGAGGTTTTCAAAGTTAAAGAACTTTTTTCGGAATCATGGTAACGCGGAAGGGGTTATTGTACATGTCCATTTGTTATTACATTAAGTTTTCCTATATTAAGAAACATTTTTGATTTAATTTTTACAGTGTTGGCTTTATTAATTTCTGAAATGTGAGGACATGTTAAATCATTACTTACCAATTATTTTTCGTTATGTTAAATCGAATAAGTAACAACTGACGGTTCGGAAATTGGTATTTTTTTCATTAAAATAATTTAAATATGAAATTTGAATTATTCTTAAAAATTGTAATTTTTTTAATGATAAAGTGTTTGATTAAACTGAAAAATCTTGTAACATTGACGAAATAGAATAAAAGTAATATATTTTTTAAAAGTTACGATTTTTTAGAGCATTTAAAAATAGAAAATTATGTTTTTTGTTTTTTTTTTTTTTTTTTTTTTTTTAAATTAAACGTCTGGTGTTCAAAGAAAACTAGTTGGGTGTGCCAACCCAAAATTTTCTTTTATCTTGTACAGGTTTCACACACACCAAAAACAAATCCGCACAAATTAATATCAAGGTCTAGCTGAATCTAATGTTTTATTAAATTCCGTGTATTAGTTCTTGAGATATCAGTATCGCTAAAATCGTGTAAATCCTGAAAAGTAAAGCATAACAGCGTTGGGAGATTTACACCAAAACCTAATCAAAAACAATGTATCTCAGCGTCTAATAATGTTGAAGTTTGATGAAGATCCGCGCATTAGTTCTTGAGATAGAGCTATTGCGGAAATCGTGAAAAATTGCAGCAGAGCAGAAACACCTATAAGGCGATTTACACCAAAAACTAATCAGCACCAACAAGGTCTAACTGAATCTAAAGTTATTATATTCCGTGCATTACTTCTGTAAATGGAGCTCCCACAAAATATTTCTCAGATACAAACAGACACAGACAGACATTTTATTAAAAGAGTCAAATCGTGTTCAGGACCTTCTAAAATTTATAAATCTGTTAAAAACTGGAAGTCGAAACTTTTCATGGATAAAACAATTTCTCCTTGTAAAAATAGAAGAAAGTAAAAATAAATTCAATTATTATGAACCTTGATTACGTGTGTTACTTTCATTAATATATTCCATCTGCCTTAAAATTTTACTCTGCTGCACGCTATTTAATTTGGTGTTTGAATCTTGAAAAATGTCCATTTCTGGGATGATATTCATATAATACAGAACGTAAGATTCCCAAGCCCTGTAGAAAGAAACAAAACATAATCATTTGGAAAAATGTATTGTAAAGTATACAGCAATGTTTCAGCTACTTCTCAATATAAGAATCGCCGGCAATTGTAACACTTGTCGTAAAAAGGTGGGATGAGTTTTTGAAGTCCAGTGTCATAAAAGTCTGCCATCTGGGAATGGAGCCAGCTTGTCGCAGTTGTTGTTTTATCTTAGTTTTTGGGGGAAAGTGATGACCAGAAAGGTGCAAGAACAGGTGGATGTCGCTGGGAGTAAGATCGGGACTATAGGGTGAATGTTCAAACACCTCCCAACGAAACTTCTATAGCATATTTTTTGTGGGATTCAACCGTATGCGGGAGAGTGTTGTCATGGATCAACACAACACCAGCACTGAGCCTCCCACGTCTCTGTGCGTTCAAACATTTTATCACGGACTTCACCTCGCAGTCGGCGGGAGAAGAAATGAGAGGCTCAACAGGCCTCTGCTGAACACATCCTGGGCTGCTTAGGTCTTTCCAGAGAAGATTTATATGCTTCCCCCTTCCGGTTCTGGACTTTCTAAGGATTAACGAAATATTGGATCTTGTCTGACTTCGTCAGACAGTTGGAGAATAAGCCACAACAACAACACAACAACAGAAATCAGCGGCGACATCTTCTCGCACAAAAACGACGTTAATATAAGTGATCAGGAAGTTACAATTGCCGCGTATGATAGCTACATACATAGTCTACCACCCTGATTGTGCATTTTTGTTTCGTGCATTTTGCAGCGCCATTTTTTGCGATGTGGGAAACTTTTTTTCTGGATGAGCCTAGTAATAAAATTGATTTTAAATATATGACATCGTTTTATTATAAATTGAGAACGCTCTCTTTTTTTTGTAATTGGCATTTTTTTGTATCTATTATTATTTTAGATACAGATTACATAAAATCCAAACTTTACCACAAGGGTCTTTGCTGTCACTCTCTTACGATAGCGCATAGCCGATTTATTATAGGTTGACCCTTTTAGAACAACACTAGGTTTATCCGTATAAAAAATATTTGAGTGCGTCCAAACATTAAATTGCCCCATTATATTATTTTTTAAGCTAACTGTTCATTAAAAATTTTGTTCAAAATATAAACCTGAAAAAACTTGTATATATATTTTTATACAGTTAACCATGGTGTTTAAGGTTTTTTTTTCTATCATAAAAATGTTATGAAAAGATTTTATACCTCTGAAACAAACATGAGAAAGATAATAAAATTTATTGTTCTACCTCTTAATTGGGTTATTCAAAGCTGATCAAAAAAAATTTACCTTCCCTCTTTAAAAATGCCATTTCTAAAGAGGACTTAACGGTCAGACTTTTTTGAAAATGACTTCATTCATCCTAGAGAAAGCCGATAATCTCCCTTATCAATACTTGAAAGTCAATAGTTTCCTTTCACACCAACTCACTGGAAGAAAACATTTATTTATTTATTCTTTTTTTTTCAAAGAGAAGAAAAGGTTGAAATTTATAGAAAATAAAAGACATATCGGAAAATAAGTACCCTTTAGATAGAATATGTGCTTTAATTTAGTGTCCTGAAAATAACAAATATATCAAACATAAGAAAGATATAACTGATAGAATGCGAGTATTAGCACTCGTGTGTGTATGTGCACCCAGTCAGAATATTTTTAAGTGCATAACTAACATAACTAATAATTAAAAAATTCTCGGTACAAGGAATGAGATAATGTGTAGTATTTTTAATTAAGGATGTCGCATAGATGAATACCGGATAAACAGTAGTTTATTCTATTTGATCTAAATTATCTAAACGCGAAATGTATATTACTATGAAACGTTTGTTTAAAAAAAAAGAAAAGTATAAAAATTACCTAACTGCTTAATAAATATATATATTACAGATTTTACGAAATATTCCTGTACTTTTCTTGTTTTTTTTTTCTTTTTTTTTTTCTTTTTCTTACGCCAGATTCAATGATTCAAGATTATATGCTGCCGAGATATTTAAAGAATGAAAAATTATGCATCATTCATTGATTATGAAACCCTTTTCAACACTATCGGAATATTATTAAGAAATTCATTTTTCCATACGTTTGAATTAGACAAAAAAATCAGCAACTTTAAAAACACCCCCAAAACGCATTAAAAATCCATTTTCTACAATTGCTGTTTATATCAAGCAGTGTTTGGGAGTTCTTTTGTGTAGCTCTGTATATGATCTATAGAATTTATACACACATCGCAATCCATTAAAAATTTAGATAAATTTAAAAATAGACACCACAGCGACAAACGCACCTCCAGTATTTAAGGATCATTGTCATTCCTTTCACCGAATTGTTTTGTACGTCTCTGTAAACGAACTATAAATGCTGCACACTCTAAATTCTATAGAAAACCTGTTGTAGCGCACCTTAGTGCTGTATTTAAGTTTCATTATATTTGAAGTATCATAACATTATTAAAAACACAGCAAACGACTTCTCCCCTTAGATTATGATGGGAATAATGGAATGGAATTCTTTTGTGCATCCCTCTAATTGCACTATAAATGCTTCTAATTTTATGCTTCTGAAAAGGCATGCTGTAGTCAATGTCATGGAAGTATATCAGTCTCATTATGTTTGAAATATTCTAACATCAATAAATTCACCTCAAATAATTTTTCCTCTTAGATCCTAATGGAAATAATGGAATAGAATTATTTTGTCCATCTCTTTAATTGCCCTATAAATGCTACTTATTATATGCTTCTGAGAAGGCATGATGTAGCCCATCTCATGGGTGCATATCAGTCTCATTATGTTTGACATATCGTAACATCAATAAATTCACCTGAAAAAAAATTCCCCATAGCCAATAATATAAAGGAAATATTTTTTATGTCCCTGTAAATGATTTATGAATGCTACAGTAAATCTTAATAACATATAAAAGCTACATGGCAATTAGAGTATATTTAAGAGAGTTAGAGAACCTATAAACGAAATTCATGAACTCCTTTCAACTATATTGGAAAGTGTTAAAAACGAATACATTTTTTAATCATCTTACATCTTTTTTAAGATGACAAATCTGCAGGAAAAAGTTTTTGGAACAGTAATGTCTGTTATTATTCATAAATATTTTAAAAGTGATCCATGCAGCCTTTATTAGGTTTTACACCCATACTGTGCAAATTATACACTCAAATTTTATTTAGCTGTAAAACGCATACCAAACCAAACGTATAATAAACTGAAATTCAGCCATTTTCCATCTATAGACAGTAATGTATCCAAATTATTTTTTTGTGTACAACCGAGTATGTAATTATTTATTACGCACACAAAACATTGTGTGTTAAAATTTAATTCAACTGAATTGAATTCATACGTTATTATTTATAGTCATTAAACATTATTAACTTGCTGCTAAAAAGCAAAATGTTCAAAAATTCGACCCTACTACCATAATTATCCTTTAATTGTAAGACTCGTCATTATTCAAGGCAGAAATGTAATTTAAATGAAGATTTTGAATCTTTTGTTGTTTGTAAAAATTAAAACAATTAATTGTACTATAATCATGCAAAATAATTGTAGGATTAATTATTATTATTATTATTCTACAATAGTCATTATGCGGACAGACACAATTAAAATGCATGCTAGTTTTTTCTGATGTGTGTAGTTTAAATTATGTAGCTAACATTTCGTACTCAAATAGTTATTTAATTATTTGTTATCAAGATTTTTCTGTTATAAATATGTTATCATGAAAAAAAAAAGAAAAACTGAATCATGTTTCTGCATTATGAGATTTGTAAATAAAATTTCTGAATACTATTAATTTTTTTTGTGATATATAAAATTATGAATGCGCGTATACACACACACAAAAAGAGTTTAACAAGAGTTAAAACATGTATATGTAAGTTTTATATCGAAATACATATGACAAAAAAAAATACAGTGATAATGTACAAATTCTTTAAAATATTTTTTTATTTCTTTGGAAGAAAACAAACATTATTTAAGAGACGATTCTTAGAAGTACATAGCATGCATACCAGTGAGTATTACTCTAATTAATGCTGAAAATAGTTGAGTCAAAAAAAGACGAAAGTATTTTGCTGATTGCATCAATTAAAAATAACGAATATAGAAATAACTTTGGTAAAAAAATTTCTGCTGATAGAGAGGTTTCGCAGAAGTATTTATAATGAGATAAGTTTTTATAGAAAATGAAAAGTTTTATGCGTCTAAGTATGGAAACTTTTCTTCGAGAACAATACATAACTCTGAGATGGGTTTTTTTAATGTCTTCGGTTTATTTTATAGAAAAATAAATCCAATGCTAAATATTAAATAATGGAACTAAACTAGATAAAAGTCGCATGCAACGACCACTGCTGTTGATTTTGAAATAAAAGATAAAGTGTAATTTCAATATCTAACTATACAACTATTTTTTTAATTAGTTTTATTTAGTTAGTCTTATTTATTTAATTTTTTAAACAAAGATGTTAATTTTTGTGGTTTTTTTTATGAGTAAAATGTCGTTATTATATACTTAACTCGTTCTTTGAAAAAATATGAAAATATCTAACAATAATAAATTATAGGTTTTTATAGGCTAACAATATTAAATTATAAGTTTTTATAGGCTAACAATATTAAATTATAGGTCTTTATGGGTTTAAACATGATAAAGTGATGATACAGATTACTTCAATTATGCAAACACTTATAATTGTAACAAAAACAGAAAAACATATGAATAGCGCATAAATTAGGAACAGATTTGTGTTCTATGTAAGTGATTCTACCTAAAAGTTTCTTTTTGAACATAAAATAATCAATGAATGAATTTATCCAAAAATAATTTTACTAATATCCATTGTTCGTCTTTAAAATACTCTACAGATTTATGTAGGTGGTAGTATAGCCATTTCATTATTTGGTGATTGATTCATTTAAAAAAAAAAAGTATTTTACTTACTAATGCTAAAACAAAGAATACAAGTTAGGATGTTTCTAATACAAAACGTTTTGTATTCAATGACACACTTAATTAGTGGAAAATATGAAAGTTCTTTAAAAATACTTTACATGTAGGAATTCAAAACTTATTTTTAATGCACAAAGGATGCATACTTTTTACACTGTAAACGGGAAATACATAAAATTCACCACTATTTACAGTTAAATGAGAATATTGCAAAATTATTCACGAAAGACAATGCGCATAATAATGGCAAACGACTGAAATTAAAAGGGGTGTCTCCTGCTATGAATATTTTTATTATGTAACAAGTCCTGCAATATTTTGGATATTATTGCACAGAATTTTCTTATAACACAGGATACACAAAACGCTTGTAAGAATAACACTGGTCAACAACATTATTTCTACTTGGGAAAATATAGGTGTTCTAGACAAATTTGAGTGTACTGATTCCAAATCTGAACTCCAAGTTTCTCTATCACGCAGGAAACTACCGATGTTTCAATTTGTCATTATGATGCTGTTTTACACAATTGAAATTTGAAGAATATTATTTGTTTCAGAGCAGATTCACAATCTTGATATGTTATTTTAGATTTATTTTTCTTTGAATATCCGGATAGAAGGTGATTTTTTGGTTCATCCCATATCATGAGCACAGAAAGAGACATTGATTTTCTTGTACCTCTTAACCTTTGTGATAGCCCTATATTGCACACAGTAGAGCATATATGTGGTCCCCACTATTTGCCTTTATCTCCAAATTCTGCACCAAGCAAATAATGAGAAGCATTTTTCACTTTTGAAATAGCAGGATGACAATAACTTTACATCCTGACGTGATACATAAATTTGGAGTTCAGATTAGGAATCTGCACACTTATTTTAGTCTAGAACACCTACATTTGTCAAAATACCTGATTTTGTTTTTCGAACAGTATAATTTAAACGTATTTTTTTAGGAAAAAAATTGTATAACTTTGCCTATTTTAAAATAATTCTTTATAACAAACTTAGGGAGAGTAAAGTGTAAAGCCACGATCATCGAGTAGTTTAAAAATGGAAAAATAAGTCATTATATTAGACTATAGTATAGTTTTATTACACTGCTACGCGTATTTTTTACATTCGTGTACAGTTCGTAAATTATAAATATTGCTTCAGAGCAGTTTAATTGTTTCTTATCTTGATTAAAATCGCAAAGTGTTTGAAAGAGTTATGAGGTAAAATCTTATAATATGATCTTCTGAAACAATTCCTCTGATTATATTTATTAATAAGAAATGTACACCCAAATGTACACCTAAAACCTGCAAACATAATTAGAGATATATAAAAAAATTTTACTATTATTTGTAGTAATAATCATAATTAATATTGTTAGTTGTAGTATTATTATTACTAGTTTAATAAATGTTTCGTTAATGGTAATATTTATCATTATAAAATTGTCTTCAGAATTAGAAAACGTAACCTCCTTTTTAATTCGTACAAGGTATAAATATTAATATAGTGGTTGTGAAAACAAATAAAATAAGAAGAATCTGAAAATGAATATCTGGCAGAGATTTTTCTGTTTATGGGAAATCGTTTTATCATTTATTTATAGAAATAATGAAATTTATCATGTTCAAATGATTGAATTTATTATATTTCTAGCATAATGTTTGTGGGACTGAGTATAGTTAGAAAATTTCCAGAAAGTTTTTAATATATTCTGAAAATAAACTATTCAATAAATACCAGAAAAGGATGGAATTTCATGTAAAGTCTTAACGTCAAAAAAATTGTTTTAAACATACTTGTTGCGCATCTATTTTTAATAAGTTTGTATATTTTTTAATTTGTGTAATTTTGTTTGAACTTATATTTTTATTATAATTTTATAATTATCAATATCTATTGAATATACTCAGTAACAATAACATTTTAAGATATGAACAATAGTTTTCTTTTCACAAAATATAATTAAAAATCTTCTTCTACAGTGTGAAACATAAATTCTGTGACGTGATGAAAATGTCAAATTATTTTAATGTTTTTCACGTTTTTAAGCTATACTATTGTTTTTTCGTGTTCCTTGCGCTTTTTTTGTTGTGAAATGCCTGTTTCTGCTGATATTAATTCACTGTTTTGCAGAAAAACATGGTGTGCAAAAAAGACCAGTCAGATATCGTCTGGAAATCTTAACTTTTAATAAAATTACAAACTTAATGTAAATAGTTTTCCAAAAACAGAAATAGATTTCAGAAGGATTTTTTCCTTTTTGAATATAGTGCAATCGCATTTTTTTTTCTTTGAGATCAATAACTTAAAAATAAACCATTTTGAAATAACAAATGTATTTTCTTATCATATTTTATGCATTTAAATATAAAAGTGCTATTCATAATTATGAAAGAGTATTTATAAACTGCTCCTCAAGATAAACGTCATTTGCATTTTTTTTGCAAAATTTCTATGTATTAGAAAATAAATGTCATTTAAATTAACTGTTTTCATTTTTATTACACATTAAATACTTTAAATGGCATTCTAAAAGATCCAGTTTGAAATGTTTACAGCATTTTGTATAATGTTTACAGCATTTTGTATAATGTTTAGTGTCCGTCACAAAGATAACTAACTCACGTTCTTGCAAATATTTGACAATAACATGTTAAGATAAGAACAAAACTTACACTACTCTTCATTGATATCCATAAGGGAAATGTCTTCAAATTCCAAAAAGAACTCACTGGAACATTTTCATTTGCTGTGTTAAAAGTTCAGCTGTCCCGCAGTGGCGCAGACGGTTATGCTCGGTATCCGTAAGATCACCGAAAGCCAAGCAGCATCGACCAAGGTCGATGTTGGGAGGGTGACAACCTCTCTCGACTGCCGCTGTTGTGGGACCGTGTACGTTAATGGGAGCTGGTGCACGTAAAATCTGTTCGTTACTCCAATGTCCTCCAAGTTTAGTATAAGCGTTACCTCTGGGGGTGCCAATCCAGGTGCAGGTCTCTGATCTGGAATTGGTTCAAAATTAGGAGACCAGCTCTAGAAGTCCAACCTCTCTTGAGGCTCTGGCACCCTTTCTTTCAGGGAAGTGCCTTGGCACTTTCTCTGACACGCCAACAACAACAACAAAAGCTCAGCTGCAATGAGACAATAAGTAAAAAACATCTACTTTTTATTGGTACCAATAAATATACAGTCTCCAAATTCTACTACAAAGAATTTTCATTACGTCTATAGAAATGAATCAGAGAGCATAATACATGGCATGACAACTTTCTCGTTCTCATCGTGCAGGATTTAACGAACAAAATTAAAAAAAATATTTTATCACAGGGAACAAGTATTAAATTTCTTGATGAAATAGAATCTCATCGCATCTTTCAAATATTTTTTGATCATGTGGAAATATGGCATATTAATGAAACAAATATTTACAGTTTAATTATTTTCCAGCTATTATTTTTAGCACAAAATAAAATATGAAAATTTGTTACATTTTTCAAGAAATTTTGATTAGGACATTTTTTAATTATTATTAAAAGAAATCGTGGAAAATATTTGAATTAAAAAATTTTAAAAGCGTACATACTCTTTACAGATTGTTTAAAGCAGAAAAACATGTTTACTAAAAAGAATAATGAAAATATTCAATTCAATTCAATTACTTTTATTCAAGAACAAACCATTAAAAGCATATCTACATACTTAACTAAAAATTTATTAAAGAGGATTAAAGTATTAAAAATACTAAATTTAGTCAACAAATCTATCTAGAAAAATGTTTCTGCGTTTTAAATTAGAAATTCGTGGTTTTCTTAAACAATTTACAAGGTTTAATGTTCATGTGTGGGATAGTAAGGAAATAAAATGAACGTCTTGAAAAAGAAAATTTTCCCATTCAAGGATTTAATGAAGCCTTTCAGAGTCTTCTAAGGTCTTTCAAAATCAACGAAGCGTTTCAATGACTGGATCTGATTTTGAAACATATTCTTTCTTCCGATTCCCTTTTTTAATGTACAATAAAAAGAATTATTTTCAAAATGAAAGTAGTATTATTGATTGCTTTACGGTTGAATTTTGTGTTTTGATTATTTTCAAAATGCAAGTATTTTTTCGTGTTGAATAATATGTATCATATTTGTTAATGTAATGGCAACGAAGAAAGTTATTAAATATGATTAAAATTATTTCTATCTATAAAACGATGACGAAAAATCATGCATCATGCATTGATTGTGAAGCACGTTCTAGCACTAGCAGAAAATTATTAAGTATTTTATTTTCTTTCGTACCAAGTAATGAGATATCTATATAAGTAATGCAGTGCACTGTAAACAATGTTTCCACATATACAATAATGTAAGGGAATTCTTTTGTGTCCCTGTAAACGTACTGTAATTGCTACACACGTCATCTTCAGTAGCGATTCACGCTACAGTGAACTTTGTTAAAATATAAACATTTCATGTCGATACGAGTATATTTACCCAAGTTAGAGACAGACAGACAGACAAACCGAATTCATAAGTAAATTTCGACTATGTTGGAAAGTGTTAGAAACCGGTAATGAATATTCATACAAGTAGACCTTCATTTCTGATTTATAAATTATGCAGGGTAAAGGTGGCGGAATTATTTTATATAGATATGCTATATTTTATGATTAAGTATATATTTTACAAAGTATATAAAATATTGTGGAACGCTAGTTATGAGTTGTCAACTATTTTAACTATACATATTTATCTATTATTTGCTTCTCTTATAGCTCATGTAGTATGCGCAAACTAAGACACTGTATATATATTTTATGCAATAAAGAGAATGAAAAACTACCAATCTATTCAAGTTGTAATAAGGCCAAAATAATGTAAATAAGATTAATATTGAAATTCTTTAACATTCGTATTTTTGAAATCTCACAATGTATCATTGATCAGGAAATGAAACTATTATGGTTTGTATCTAAAGCTTTATGTTGAAAGTATGTTTATATCCAAAGAATAAATCTATGGCACTGATATTATTTTGGGGCATTTTCATTGCAAATATATATTAATAAGATTAAATAGATTATATAAACTGCTGATATTATTTGCTGTGAATTAAAGTAGAATCTATTGGTAAATACTTCTGTAAATCTAAAAGTTCCAGAAAACCGAGATTTTGTTTGTTAATTTACCATGAACTCTATATATCTAGATTTTTGAAAATATAAAGACCGTGTCAAACAGAAATACATAAATAAATAAAAAACATAACACAGCTGTGATTTTGTTGTTCATGAAACGAGAAAATTATAATGCATTTTATGCGTATGTATCATACGCATTAAAGTGGAAGCGGGCAAGTTTCCGAAAACTGTGAGAAAAGTTTGTTGTTACAAAATCTCGCAATATATTGAAAACACTTATAACATACGTGTAAATTTGAATAAACTGGATTAATCCATTTTTTCCTTATGTGAAGTCTTTTGAGCAATATGTTCTTTGTTTCCGCCAGTGTAAAGAAAAAATGTTTGAAATAATATTTGCACTTTTTTATCAAAAGCTTTTAACCAAGCACTATTGTAAATTCCATGAGAATCAGAGTTTCATTTCTATGCTGATTAAAAAATTTTAAACTTTCTAAAGAATATTCATAACAAAAACTTTCTACATGAAAGAAACGTATCACAGAAAAAATCGATAGTGACGATCAATTATAATTATGTTGTGTAGAAATGGTCATACGGCTTTCAAAGCGTCTCTAAAACAAATCCATAAATTATCTCACCATTTTCGGGCACGATAAGACTATTTGGCTGTGTCACATGTTCGAGAACTTTCGATTAGTGGGTCATTTTTGGGTCAACCCGGGTCAAGTTAATTTTATCTAAAAAACGGCTCTAACGATTTTGATTAAATTTTGTATCCTACGAGTTTCGGGCACGACAAAATCATTGGGATAGGTCACATGTCCGAGAAAATTCGATTAGTGGGTCCTTTTTGGGTCACTGCGGGTCAAGCTATTTTATTTAAAAAACGGCTCAGGCTATTTACACTAAATTTTGCATCCTATGTTTTTCGGGCACAAGAAGACTGTTGGGATAGGTCACGTGTTCGAGAAAATTCAATAAGTGGGTCATTTTGGTCATGGGTCATTATGGGTCAAGCTATTTTATCTTAAAAATGGCTCAGACTAATTACACTAAATTTTACCTCCTATGGTTTTTGAGCACGATAAGACTGTTGGGCTAGGTCTCATTTTTGAGAAAATTCAATTAGTGGGTCATTTTGGTCATGGGTCATTATGGATCAAGCTATTTTATCTTAAAAACGGCTCAGACTATGTAGATTAAATTTTGCCTCCTACGGTTTTTGGGCACAAGAAGACTATTGGGCTAGGTCACATGTTTGAGAAAATTTGATTAATGGGTCATTTTGGTCATGCGTCAGGATATTTTAACTCAAAGCTAATTTTAACCGAGCTTAGCTCGGTCTTCCCTGCTCGTTTTCTAATAAACAATATATTTAAAATATTTTTTAAACGACCA
The DNA here is from genome assembly GCA_963931845.1 of Maratus michaelseni. Lineage (NCBI taxonomy): Eukaryota > Metazoa > Arthropoda > Arachnida > Araneae > Salticidae > Maratus > Maratus michaelseni. Next base: position 177,298,854 of record OZ007594.1, read on the forward strand.
CATATCGCCGCTACAGCTTCGACGTTTGCTTCGTCAGGAATTATGTAAAACACTGTTCGGGACCAGAATCGTAATTCATTTATTCAATCAATGATGCAAGTTGTCTCTTTTCAATCGAATTCCGATTTTTTAAATGTAACTTTAACAACAATGAAGCTAATATAACAAGCTTGGGAAAAGGCTTAACTTTATGTTTTTTTAATTTAGCGATATTACAAGCAGTAGTAGAATAGCCACCATCCATATCCAAGTACCAGTGAATGTGATGCCACATATTTTGAAATGTAATTAAAATTACACATGATTTCATTGATGAAAATACTATACAATTTTGATATTTTTCATTATATTATTGCATATAATTAAACGCAAGATAAGGTTGTTAAGTTTTTGCTAAAATATCTTCATCATTTTTAAAGTTTTGAAGTGCAAGGTAAAGTAACAAAAATATGTGTTCGGATGGAAATGATACACTTTGTATTTTGACTAAATAAATGTATTATGGACAGAATTTCCTAAAACTGATTAAAAAGTAGAACGAAAAATCATGCGTCAAACGTAGATTATGTAACACTTTCCAACGCTTCGAAAATAATTTTACAAATCATTACCGTTTAATAAGCTGAAAGATATCATCTAAGTAAACAATTTGGAAAACGCATAACATATTTAAAAACGCAATTTCAGAAATTTCCAACATATACAATATTCGGAAAAATATCCGAATACTTTTATTCAGCCCTGTATATGATCTATAGATTTGTATATATACTACATAGGATGATAAATTTTAGTTTAGTTAGGAAACTCGTAGCACAGTTTAAAATTCTCCTTCTGGAGTTTCTGTCAATAAACGGAAATGTGTTCACGAACTTTTGTTCTGCCCTGTATAGGATCTACACAATTTATACACACCAAGTAATAGACAGTGAGTTAAATTTAAAATCGCATTCAGCAACTTAAAACGCACTTCCAGGAATTATTTTTAACAGAGAGTATAGAATTATTTTGTGTGTCCCTGTAAATGAACGATGACTGCTATACACACAATATTCAATAGTGAGCCTCTTGTAATGCACCATAGTGATATATATAAATTTCAATGCGTTTAAAATAGGGAAACATTATTTAATTAAACCGCAAACGATTTTTCTCCATAGACGTAATGTAACGGAATTTTTTGACTGTCCCTGTAAAGTAACTATAAGTGCTATGCACACCCTATTCCATATTAAGCTTCTTGTAATGCACCTTAGTGATATATATCAATTACAATGTGTTTGAAATTCTGTAACATCATTAAAATAAACCGCAAATGATTTTTCCCCATAGACCGTAATGTAACAGAATTATTTTGAGTGTCCCTGTAAAAAAACTATAAGTGTTACACACTTCAGTTGAAATACGGAACATGCTATAGATAATAACAATAACATATAAAAATTGCAGGGCAATCCGAGCATATTTACGGGAGTTAGAGCGCGGACAGACTGCCAGAGGGCAGACGGCCAGAAAAACTGAAATCATAAACACTTTTCAACTATGTTTGAAAAGTGTTAAAAATTGTCGTAGTTGACAAACCCTAAAGTTTGTAGCATGAGTTGTGAATCACCCTGCATACACTGTTCTGATTGAACGCACACTTCTTCGAAATCGAAATCTCAGTTTTAGAGTGTCATAGAAAACAAATATAATTCCCAATTTTATGAATTACAGTTTTATGAGAGATTTTCATTTAGATGGTAATGTCGTTCGCACACTGTTAAAAATCTGCAATAAACTGACCAGTTATTCAAACTTTTTTACGGATATCGGTTACTTGATAATATTTGGAAGTGTTCTAATTGGTTCGAATAGAGATAAACTACGGTTAAAAATAATTTTATATAAAAACTTTGAATGATTGGACAGTTTGCTGCAAATTTTTAACTGTGTAAATACATCAAAGTACTTCCATAAAAATGCATGGAAATATTATTTTATAAATACATAAAAGACACAATTCCACGCAATTTCGAATAAAAAATATCACAATATAATTTATCTGTAATTTAATAAACAATAGTTTCGAGACATTGTTACATATTTCCTCTTTCAATGATATTGATCTAGCTAAGCTAGATTTTTTTTTTACTATTTATCATTCGTTATTCATCTAAAACTGTTATTATTTCTTCCTTTTTAAAAGATAGTGCATAGAAAAAAATATTTATTTATGTATATCAAAATATTTTCATGGCATGATCTTCTTGAAAAATATTTTAAAAAATGAATTTGAAAGTCATGTAATTATTTAAAACGTGATTAATTAGGAGTTGCGTTGTGAAAATAGTTAATAAGAAATGGTTAGGATGTTCAATTCTAATATTATAAACGCAAAATATTTTTTTAAATTGGTTGTAAATAAAGAATTTATTCTAAATATTTTTAAAAAATCCCATGAAGAATATGAAAATGTTTAAAATTTTATTGTGCTCTTTTCAAATTATGAAAATTTAGACTCCCATCCACAAATGATAGAAATGGAAAATCTTTATCCTGCAATAAAATAATTTTTATACGTGAGAAAAATATGAATTATGTATTCTTGAATATAAATGTATCTCCCTTATTTATCTAAACCTGAGAGGAAAGAATCCTCATTGTTTCAAATGGCAAATTTTCTAATATGAAAAATAGTTTTATCTGGGTTTATCTCCATTTCATTGCTGTCTTTTCTGATCCAAGGCAACATTTTTGAAGTACTACAAACAAATCCTGTCTCATTAATATTTATAACAGATCATTATTTTATTTTTAGAAATACTCAATCGACACAGAGCATTTTTTATTTATGGCTAAAGATTCGAAAAGTCTATGCATGCTGTCATGCAAGTTGTCATTCTTAGCAAGATATTTCAGTTTTTGTTAGCTCACAGGCTATCAAAGCCTGAGAGCTTATGTGCCCGCCGGTACTGTATGTACTTACGTATGTATGTATGTACGTAACGCGATAACTCTTGATAGAACTAACCGTTTTACTTTAAATTTTGTTTCTAGGTTCCTTGTGATAAGGCGCTTCCCTGATTAGTTTTGGAGGTTCATTGGTTAAGTATAAAGGGGGAAAGGGGGGTTGGTTAATGCCCCCTTAATTTAGATAAATGGGTTTTTCATGCAGAATTATCCCATTTTCTTCAAATTTTGTATATATGTTCATTTTGATAATGTGCTTCTGTCAATAGTTTTGGGGGTTCATTGGTTAAGTATAAAGGGGGAAAGGGTGGATAACTCCCCCCCCCTAATTTAGATAAATGAGTTTTTCATGCAGAATTATCCGATTTTCTTCAAATTTTGTATATAGGTTCATTGTGATAATGCGCTTCTCTGAATAGTTTTGGAGGTTCATTGGTTAAGTATAAAGGGGGAAAGGGGGGTTAATGCCCCCTTAATTTAGATAAATGGGTTTTTCATGCAGAATTATCCCATTTTCTTCAAATTTTGTATATAGGTTCATTTTGATAATGAGCTTCTGTCAATAGTTTTGGGGGTTCATTGGTTAAGTATAAAGGGGGAAAGGGGGGATAACCCCGCTAATTTAGATAAATGGGTTTTTCATGCAGAATTATCCGATTTTCTTCAAATTTTATATATATAGGTTCATTGTGATAATGCGCTTCTCTGAATAGTTTTGGGGGTTCATTGGTTAAGTATAAAGAGGGAAAGGGGGGCTAATCCCCCCTTAATTTAGATAAATGTGTTTTTCATGCAGAATTATCCCATTTTCATCAAATTTTGTATATAGGTTCATTTTGATAATGCGCTTCTGTCAATAGTTTTGGGGGTTCATTGGTTAAGTATAAAGGGTGAAAGGGGGGATAACCCCGCTAATTTAGATAAATGGGTTTTTCATGCAGAATTATCCGATTTTCTTCAAATTTTCTATATAGGTTCATTGTGATAATGCGCTTCTCTGAATAGTTTTGGGGGTTCATTGGTTAAGTATAAAGGGGGAAAGGGGGGTTAATGCCCCCATAATTTAGATAAATGGGTTTTTCACGCAGAATTATCCCATTTTCTTCAAATTTTGTATATAGGTTCATTTTGATAATATGCTTCTGTCAATAGTTTGGGGGGTTCATTGCTTAAGTATAAAGGGGGAAAGGGGGATACCCCTCCCCCTAATTTAGATAAATGAGTTTTTCATGCGGAATTATCCGATTTTCTTCAAATTTTGTATATAGGTTCATTGCGATAATGCGCTTCTCTGAATAGTTTTGGCGGTTCATTGGTTAAGTATAAAGGGGGAAAGGGGGTTAATGCCCCCATAATTTAGATAAATGGGTTTTTCACGCAGAATTATCCGATTTTCTTCAAATTTTGTATATAGGTTCATTTTGATAATGTGCTTCTGTCAATAGTTTGGGGGGTTCATTGGTTAAGTATAAAGGGGGAAAGGGGGGGATAACCCCCCCCCCCCCTAAATTAGATAAATGAGTTTTTCATGCAGAATTATCCGATTTTCTTCAACTTTTGTATATAGGTTCATTTTGATAATGTGCTTCTGCCAATAGTTTTGCGGGTTCATTGGTTAAGTATAAAGGGGGAAAGGGGGGATAACCCCCCCTAATTTAGATAAATGAGTTTTTCATGCAGAATAATCCGATTTTCTTCAAATTTTGTATATAGGTTCATTGTGATAATGCGCTTCTCTGAATAGTTTTGGGGGTTCATTGGTTAAGTATAAAGAGGGAAAGGGGGGCTAATCCCCCCTTAATTTAGATAAATGTGTTTTTCATGCAGAATTATCCCATTTTCTTCAAATTTTTTATATAGGTTCATTTTGATAATGCGCTTCTGTCAATAGTTTTGGGGGTTCATTGGTTAAGTATAAAGGGGGAAAGGGGGGATAACCCCGCTAATTTAGATAAATGGGTTTTTCATGCAGAATTATCCGATTTCCTTCAAATTTTGTATATAGGTTCATTGTGATAATGCGCTTCCTGAATAGTTTTGGAGGTTCATTGGTTAAGTATAAAGAGGGAAAGGGGGGCTAATCCCCCTTTAATTTAGATAAATGTGTTTTTCATGCAGAATTATCCCATTTTCTTCAAATTTTGTATATAGTTTCATTTTGATAACGCGCTTCTGTCAATAGTTTTGGGGGTTCATTGGTTAAGTATAAAAGGGGAAAGGGGGGTTAATGCCCCCTTAATTTAGATAAATGGGTTTTTCATGCAGAATTATCCGATTTTCTTCAAATTTTGTATATAGGTTCATTGTGATAATGTGCTTCTCTGAATAGTTTTGGGGGTTCATTGGTTAAGTATAAAGGGGGGAAGGGGGGCTAATCCCCCTTTAGTTTAGACAAATGGGTTTTTCATGCAGAATTATCCGATTTTCTTCAAATTTTGTATATATATTCATTGTAATTAGAGACTTCCCTGATTAGTGTAAGGGGTTCATTAGTTAACTATGAGGGGGGTAACTGGTGGATGACCCCCCTTAATATATTGTTGATTTCTTTATTTTTCGAGTGGCATATTTCAAACTCTTTGAAATATGAGTATAATATACAATTAGTGTGAATAGCCTGTGAGCTCAATGCCCTCAGTTTAACTGGGCAGTTTTCTTTTTATTTATTAGCAAACTGCCTAATTCTTTGACCCATGAATTTGACATTTAAAAAAGTTTAATAGATTTTATTTCAAATGTTTGAAAATTGCGTTCCGACAAAAATGTCATAAATCAGCATTGTGTGCTTTGATATTTTACAGATTTTTTTTTTTGTTGCGATAAAGCTGAAAGATTGATTCCCTATCAATAAAATAATAATAAGTAAAATTAAACATTATCAGAAAATTATTTTTTAATGCAAATTATTGTTCCTTAACATCTGGTGATAAGATACTCTTATACGAATGATTACTCCACTCTTTAAAAATCAAATTAAGCAATACCAGAAATTTTAATCAGTAAAATTTCAAAATTCACTAGAAAGTAAATATAATGATATAAATAAACAAACATATGTTAGAATCTAACGAAATTTAGTATTTAGGTATTTGGAGGAATATTAAAAATTTCAAATGACATTTATTGATTTATCTCAAACTCAAATAAATGAAATAATCGACAGCTTTTTATTTTTTCATTTTATTCTTCCTTTCATGTATATAGTCATAATTTATGATGATATAATTTTTTTCAGTGTAAATGAAGAGAATATTGTTTTTACAGAAAACGCTTTAAAAAGAAAAAAAAAATATGTATAGGTGATTTCTGTCGATGGATAATGTTCTGATCTTGTAAAGTTATTTTAAAATAAAAAATAGCTGAATATAAAAATTAAATAAACTTAAAATATTCAGTAACATTACATTAATCTAATATTTAATATGAATTTTTAAATATTTCGAATATAGACCAGTGTTAAATTCAGACATTTTTCTCCGGGAGGGAATTCTGTGTCTCCGGGGGGAACATTATAGAGTTTCGAGGCGGATTGCAGTTTTTGACCATTAAAAGCATAAAAACTCAAATCTACCGAAGGGGACATTTCAATGCTCCAAGGGGGAATGTTCCCACCGTGCTATTCCCTGAAACCACACTGGTATAGACAGATATAATTTTTGGCTAAAATTAATTTCATAGCTATGATCATTGTTGGTTTTTTTTTGTTGTAACAATAATATTCCAGCGTCGCACTCCTGTTTGACTTGTTTCAGTATCATTTTTCACCTATGAAGAAGAGCGTTTTTTGCAACTGAAGTCTGCCTCAGTTGAGCTACGACACTGAAAATTATTTAATATTGCATTGTCAACAACAAGGATTTTGTATTCAAGAATCGATTTTATTCTTCATTTGCAAGCACAGACATATTACAAACGAAGTTAAATAAAATCGTTTAAAAAACCAATTTATAAGTTTATTTTGAACTTTGTTAAGTCAATTTAATGAATTTGTATAAGATGATTTTTATTATTATAATTTAAATAAATGTAAAAATATTGATTTGGAAATTTCCAACATACAATTGATTTACACACTAAAATCTAATCAAACTTGTGTGCATATTTTATTTTTTTTTTAATTTGTAATCTTTGAGATTACAATTTAGGAAAAAATAAAGAAAGAATTTGCATATACGAAAATTAATTTGAATCAAGTGAGTATTTAATTTCGATTAAAAGATTTCTTAAAGTGTAATTCAGCATTATTTTAATGGTTTAAATTTTCTGTATCAAACAATGAAAGAAAAAGAAAATTTCAATTCAGATAAAATTTAAAAAAAAAACTCATTAGACATTTGGGATTTATTCTAAAAATATTTAAAATACAAAAAATATTCGAAAACGTTTTTTAGCCATTTTCTGTCTTTGAATTTAATTGCAATTTATATAATTTCAGCTATAATTGAACGGAAACTTTTCTTGCTCTGAGTGAAAATAATTTTCTTATGAGGGAGAAATATGTATTCCATAATATAAAATATATCGTCTCATTCATCTACAGAAGACATAAAATATTCTTATGGTTTTCAAATTATTATAATTATGCAGTATTTTTTATATATATTTTAGTAATTATAAGGCAACCAATTCCAAAGATTAAAAAAAAAACTTTAAATTAGATAAAAATAAAAAATCTAAATTGACATTTTTAATTAATTCGAAAATTTTTAAATGCATAAAATATTCTAAAAGTTTTCTCTTTAACCATTTTATTTCCTTTAGAATTTACGGGAATTTAAATTTCCAGGCATAAGTGAAAAGAAAATTCGAACCCGAAGCAAAATAGTTTTCGTGTGAGTTCGAAATATGTAATGTATAAAAATAAAATATTTTCCCTATTTATCTGAACTGAAAAAATAGTTCTTATTGTTGAAAATGACGTATTATATAATATAAAAAACCACATTTACATTGGTTTATCCCAATTTCTTTGTTATGTGTAAAGCTTCGTGTTTCAAATACCCACAAACATCTGTTTGTCTCATCAATATTCACAACAATTCGCAAATGTGTTTTTGAAACATACTTGCAAAGAAGAGCATACATTTTTGAAGCAGTTAAAAAATATATATTTGGATTTAATGCGCATATATCTCTGCCATATTTTAGAAAGATCTATAAAAGAAACTGTTTATTCTATCTAACTTTGTTATGTGTTTTGAAGAAAAAGGATTAATGCTATATTTCTTTACCACAAAAAATAACGGATTTTTCAAATAGTAAATATATAATTTCTTAAATTACAGAAGTTAACGCCATTTTAAAAAGTGTATCGGAATTACGTATTCTGAATTCTTTCATGAGTATGATGATAAGAGAAACCGGTGCTGGTTGTCCTGAAAATCAAATTATTTAATTTTCCAACAAATATGTATTTTCTTATTAAAATTATATTACAGCAGTGAAAATAGATTATTTTATCATAATTAAAGATTATCATGATTAGAGCACATTTTTATTTTTTTGTCAGCTGTAAAGATTATTACAAAAAAAAATTGGTCCAATTTTTAAATTTTTCGGAAAACCGAAAAAAACATTTAAAAATTCAAATATTCTAGTATATTATATAGAATATATAAAAACCTATAGATCAAATAGAGGGTTGGACAAAACAATTGGAGTAATTTCCTGGCTATGCTTGGTAATTGCAGAAATCTCCTTTTAAAATGTTTATGAGTTTTCTAAAATAAGGTGAAGCTAGGAGAGTCTGAGAACAATTCAAAAGAATAACAATAAAAATTCTAAATATTAATTTTTTGCTAAACTATCCAAAAATAATTTTACTTCATTTGTTTTTTATGCATTTCCATTGTTATTTTGTTGTTATGTTATAATTTAATAGAACAGTTGTAATAAAAACAAGAAAGTTATTTTGCGCAATCTGCCCTTACAGGGTTGGTGTGATTGCGCACATGGGCAAGAGAGATTGTGACTAATAATAACTACAATTAAATTGTTGACAATAGTAATTACACTTAAATAAAATTTTTGTAAGGTTTTTGCGAACAAATATTATTGTATTAGGGGTGAATATTTCAACCTAATGATTAAAGAATCTGAAAAAGGAAATAATTTTAAAAACGATTAAAAATTTTTAATTAAAGAAAAAAAAAATAACTCACCGACAGTCTTGCAAAAGGGCAAATCTGTATTTTTCTTTTCTGCATTTTGTTTTAAATGCTTTGAAAAACTAATGTTTCAATATTGAATATAAAAAACTTAATTACAAATTTGAATGTAATCCTTCAGAATGTTATTCATTGCTCAGCGCATTAAAAAGGCATTAAATCAATAGAATTTTATTACTTTATATAATGCGTATATTGCAGTGAAACCTGGAACTTAGTAAACGTATTAACATAGGCTTGTCAGTGAGAGGGTTAAAGAATCAGAAAAAACAAGTCCAGATAAGATTACAAAATCACATTAAGATACTTGATAACGCATTTATTTTAAAATTAGTTCATTTTCATTTTTCATTTTTTAGGCAAATTTACCAATAAGCTGCGTAATCTCTCCTAGCATGGAAACTAATGGGAACAATGCGTCATCTCTCCTAAGTAGCAGATGTGCAAACTCTTCCATTTCGGTAGGAGAGATTGCGCGGCCTTTTATTTAAACAAGGCCGTTACTAAAACGAACCGTTGATGTTCACATTGTTAGTCTAGATTAGTAGCTTATGAGAAATTGTTTAAGTTTAAAATATTTTGTACTACTGCTATGAAAATTCAAGCACTTACTTTGGGAAAACAAAACAAAATAACAATGCTTTATCTTAGACGCTCAAAACAATCAACGTGTACTTTCAAGTAGACACTCCACTACTGCTGTTGTACAACTACCTGGATTCGCTGCGTGCTCACTACTACTGCTATGAAAATTCAAGCACTTACTTTGGGAAAACAAAACAAAATAACAATGCTTTATCTTAGACGCTCAAAACAATCAACGTGTACTTTCAAGTAGACACTCCACTACTGCTGTTGTACAACTACCTGGATTCGCTGCGTGCTCACTCTACGCCTTCCCCCGAAACTCTATGTGCGCAATCTCTCCGTCCGTGCCATCTCTCCTGGCTTTACCTTATACATTTATGTATCTTATTTAACTTATTAAACCGCGAAGTTTTGTTAAAGCATTCTGGAAGAATTGGAAAGTGTTTCATAATGTATGCTTGAGGCATGATTTTTCTGTCTTGTTAATTATGTTTCAAGTTAGGAGGAAGAAGATAGTCACGAAACTAAAAATCAGGAGAACACACGGATATCGGAGGTATGTATATTTATTTTCTAAGAATAATATATTTTTTTGTCTGATGGGATCGGATTGAATTTATAATTTGAAATATTTGTTTATCTCAAGTGCATGTATGTTTCATAAAAGGGTTCGAAGATATGTAGTTCTCCTCATTTGAAAATGAAAATGATGAATAAATCTGGCAGTTAATAAAAGTATAAACATTTTGAAATAATTAATTTAAAATACGTATCTCTGTGAATTTTAGAAGAAATAATATGAAGTAAATCAGAAGTCAAGAGAAAAAAAAGTTTCATGTGAGGATGACGTAGATGACATCAGAATGAAGAATGAAAAGTTCGCTCTAATACCGGACGTACACTGGTAGACTATTGATAAAAACATATGATGTTGTAAAAGGTACGTGCACCAAAATCGAAAGCAGTAGTATTGGGAAATTAGCACAAGAGACCAAACCCTTGAAAGCGGGCGCTACGATAAAATGTCGTCATTGAGAGCACACCGCAAATCTTTACGCGAATATAATCATCATTAATGAAATCGCCTGGTACACTTTATTTCCGATTGTTTAGTACTACTCCAATTGTTTAGTCTCCACAGCCAGAAACAAGACTATGAACTAAATCATAATTTCTAGGCACCATCTGTTATTTGTCAAACGTTTTTGAGCCTTCCTATATTACGGCCAAATGAATCAGACATGTATATATGACAACAATAAATATTTCTTTGTTATATATATATATTTTTTAATTCTGACAACAAACAAATAACGCATAACAATAATAATAATAATAATAATACGCCAACTTATTTTAACAATGGAAGAAGAATGGGACAAGTTCTTCCTAACAATGAAATTTCTTTATCCACATTATTTGTAGAACAGGATCCAGGTGAGTAGGTACAAAAAAAATATTGAGCGCATTTATGCAATTTACTTTAAAATGTATAACTTGAAAAAACACTTTCTCTGCCTAGAACTACGCAATTTATCGTCTACTGGTAAGTGTTTAACGATTATTCTTTATTTATTAACTGCATAAATATTGATAATTACTGCATATAAAATACATTAATATACAGTGCATTCTATATTAAGGACTGAAAGTTTCCATAAACGGATCGACAGCCAATTGGCATATTTTCACGACAGTAGTTTGACGCAAAATTAAATACATTGTTGAAATCAGAGTTTTTTGAGGTTGAAAATATTTTATAGTATCCTAGATCATTCCTCCTACATAGTTGCCGCTTTTGTAAAGCAGATGCGATCTGAACGAAGAGTAAAAAGAGCGCACGAATATCGGACGTACACTGGTAAATGATTGATGATAATTGTACTAAATCAAAATTCCTAGAAAACATCTGTTATTTGTCAAACATCTTCGAGCTTTCCTATATCCCAGATGAGTCGAACACACACATATATATGTGACAACAATGGATATTTGTTTGTTATACATATTTTTTATTTTTACAATAAACAAATCACGCATAGCAATAATAATAATAATAATAATAATAATAATAAACCAGTTTATTTTAACAATGAAACAAAAATGGGACAAGTTCTTTCTAACAATGAAATTTCTTTACCCACATTATTTGTAGAGAGGGAGCCAAGTAAAAAGGTAGGAAAAAATCGAATTCTGTATCACATTTATGCAATTTACTTGAAAATGTACAGCTTGATAAAACACTTTCTGTACCGAGAGCCTCGCAATTTATTGTCTATTAGTAAGTGTTTAACGATTATCTTTTGTTATTAACTACGTAAATATGGATAATTATTGCATATATAATACATTAATTTACAGTGAATTCTATATTAAAGAGCGAAAGTTTCCATAAACGGATCCATAGCCAATTGGCGTATTTTAACGAGAGTTGTTTGGCGCAAAATTAAATACCTTATTGTAATCAGAGTTCTTTTTATGTTGAAAATATTTTATGGTATCCCAGGATGTAATGTTTCGCTCATATATTACACTTTTGTACGCGAATAGGTAATATTAGCCTATTAATGGGTAATTATAAACTTCATAACTTATTTCGAAGAAATTTATATGTAACTGCATAATTAATGACATTCATGATAATATTGCTAAACTGTATTATATATTATCACATTGGTGATAATTTTAGATATTGTTATAATATCAGAATAAAATTTTATTTTTATCGAATAAAAAAAAATGTTGCCATTAAAATGTAGAATTTTTCTTTTAAATGATAAATCCACACCCAAACAAATTTAGTTCATTACCCTTAAAAAAAATACTAACCTCCAATAATTATAATTAATTTTTCAAGGTCAGAGGAAGGAGTTGACCATGAAACGCAAGTTTAAAATTAAATCCATAATTACAAAATCATCATTCGATTCTTTGGCATTCAAATTTTACTTCAATCAATATGTGCCAACGCACACCAGATAGTCTAAATCTCTTGTGAGTGAAATTACAGGATAAACACGAGTTGGGTAGAAAAAATTGCATACGAAAAATACTTATTTCTACACCACGCACTTATGCTAATTTCCACATGATATTGTGTTCGATTTTGTTGATTTTATCCGCGACAGTTTGATATGTCCTGGGAAAAAGTATATATATTTTCTAAAGGTATTAGACTAATTTTTTATGTGATTGAATTTATAATTAAAATTATTTTTTTTATTCGAGTATACATACGTTTAAAAAGATGAGTTAGAAATGTCTACCCGTCCGAATTTTAAAAAGAAAATTATGAAGTAATCTGAATGTTTATTTCAATTATACATATTTTTAAGAAGATACATTAGAAATCTATCACTCTGTGATTTCAGAAGAAAAATGAAGTATTGGAATGTAAGTTAAGAGATGCATAGTTTTAAGTTAGAATAACGGAGATGATCGCAAAATGATGAATAAGATGACCACAAGAATATCGAAGGTATATTTCCTGGTGGTGATTAACTAAGTTTATTTTGCTTTGAATTTATGATTTAAAATAATCTCTTAGTCTAGGTATGCATATGTCTAAAAAGGTGGGTCAAAGATAGGTACCATTTGAAATTTGGATAAATGATGTAGTATTCAGGTATTTTGTTACAGGTATACATATTTTTAAAAAGGTGCATTAAAAATATTTATCCCTGTGAATTTTATAAGCAAAAATATGAAATAATTGAACGTCGTGAGAAGAAATGTTCTAAGTGAGGATGAAGAACAAAGAATTAAGAGAACATGTGAACGTCCTAGGTATGTATATATTTCCTATGGCTATTAAAGTAATTTTTTTAAAGGGTGGCTTTGAATTTATAAATTAACATATATGTCTTTATTTCAGGTATACATATATTTAAAAAGCATAAAGATACATACATTTCTGAATTTCATGAAGCGATGTGGATTTTATTACAAATATACTTATTGTTTTAAAAAAATGCATTAAAATTTTGTATTCTTCTGAAATTTAGAAGAAAAATATGGAGTAATTGAAAGTCACGAGACGAAAAGTTTCAACTGTATATAAAACAAGTAATATATAAAAAGAAATTCCTACTTAGGTCAAAAAGAAGTTTCAACTGATTTTAAAATGGACAACCACGATACAAATAATCAAGAGCACACTTGTGTGTCCGAGGTATTTACACTTCCAATGTGTATTAAACTATTTTTTTTTGCTCAATTTATAAACTAATATATATCTTTTTTTCAGATATACATATATAAAGATGGGACAAAGATACCTACTCCTCCAAATTTGAGAGAGAAATTTTGAAGTGATGCTCACTTTTGTTACAGGTATACATATTTTTAAAAACATGCATTAAAAATATTTATCCCTGTGGCTTTTAGAAGAAAAAATATGGAATAATTGAAAGTCTTCAGAAGAAAAGTTTCAAGTGAGTATGAACAAGATAATCATGAGAAAAAGAATTAAGAAAACATATGAGTGTCCCAGGTATGTATATTTTCTATGGTTATTATTATGATTATTATTTTATTTTTATTTTTATTTTAATTTTTGGTTGTGGGGGGGGGGGTTGAATTTATAAATTAACATAGATGTCTTTATTTCAGGTATACATTTATTTAAGAAGAAGGGATAAAGATATTCACCTCTCCGAATTTGAGAAAAAAAAATAAAAGTGTGGCGTGGGATTTTGTTACAGGTATACATATTTTTAAAAAGTTGGATTAAAAATATTTATCCCTGTAAATTTTTAAGAAAACATATGGCAAACATATGGAACGTCGTGAGAAAAAATGTTCCAAGTGAGGATGAACTAGATAATCATGAATCAAAGAATTAAGAGAACAAATGAATAACCTAGGTATGCATATTTCATATGGCTATTAAAATAATTTTGTTTTGTGGAGGGTGGGGTTGAATTTATTAATTACCATATATGTATTTATTTCAGGTATACATTTATTTAAGTGGATGGGGTAAAGATACTCACACCTCTGAATTTGAGAAGGCAAAGGTAAAGAGTTATGCGGAATTTTGTTACAGGCATACATATTTTTAAAAAGATGCATTAAAAATATGTATCTCTGTTGTGAATTTTAGAAGAAAACATATGGAATATTTAAACATCATGAGAAAAAATGTTCCAACTGAGGATGAACTAGATAATCATGAAACAAAGAATTAAGAGAACATAATGAACGTCCTAGGTATGTATATTTTCTATGGCTATTAAAGTATTTTTTTTGGAAGGACAGTGGAATTTATAAATTAACATATATGTATTTATTTCAGGTATACATTTATTTAAGTGAATGGGGTAAAGATACTCACCCCTCTGAATTTGAAAAGGCAAAGGTAAAGAGTTACGTGAAATTTTGTTACTGGTATACATATTTTTAAAAAGATGCATTAAAAATATGTATCCCTGTGAATTTTAGAAGAAAACATTAGAATATTTAAACATCATGAGAAGAAATGTTCCAAGCGAGGATGAACTAGATATTCATGAAACAAAGAATTAAGAGAACATAATGAACGTCCTAGGTATGTATATTTCCTATGGCTATTAAAGTACTTTTTTGGAGGTGGAGTTGAATTTATTAATTATCATATATGTATTTATTTCAGGTATACATTTATTTAAGTGGATGGGGTAAAGATGCTCATCCCTCTGAATTTGAAAAGGCAAAGGTAAAGAGTTACGTGGAATTTTGTTACAGGTATACATATTTTTAAAAAGATGCATTAAAAATATGTATCCCTGTGAGTTTTAGAAGAAACCATATGGAATATTTAAACATCATGAGAAGAAATGTTCCAAGTGAGGATGAACTAGATAATCATGAAACAAAGTGTCGTGTATTAAAATGAAGGTATTACACTAAAATGGCAAAGCGCGAATAGCCAACTTTTATCTGCTGTGTTTTTGGCAACGAGAGAAACTTTGGAACTGGGATAAAATGTTGTTTGGATAGATTTATGTTTATTGTTAAATGTTTGTTTCTGTGTAATGTAGTTAATAAATGATGTGTGTTAAAGAAACGAATCTTTAATAAATAATTATAAGACATATAAAGATATACACTAACTGACAAAGAAGCGTCACACTGGCGACGAGTTAAACGTTGATGCTTCTATTTTCGTAATCTTGCTACTTTAGATTACTACTTCAATTTCGGAATATTGGAACAAGGTAAGAAAATCTTATTATTCTATGAAAATGGAACAATTAGTTGAAGAATTAATTAAACAAAATAAAGCGTTAATGGATGCGCTAAAGGGGGATAGCACCCTAAAGAATAATAAGGTTTCTGGAGTACAATTTGAGAAATATGATGAATCATTAGAAAGTTTTGATACCTTCATGGATAGGTTTGAAGCCTTTCTAGATATGCAAAATGTTCCTAAGGAAAAACGCGCAAAAACACTAATATCAAGTTTATCTGCAAAGCTATATAACTTGTTAAAAAATCTTCTTGCTCCACAAAATCCCAGTGATCAGGAATATGAAGCGCTTAAACAAATTTTGCAAGAGCATTTGAATCCGAAACCATTAATAATACCTAGTAGACACACGTTTTTAAACAGGAAACAACATGAAGGGGAAAGCGTTAGTTCTTATCTTGCTGAACTTCGCTCTTTAGCAATTCCTTGCAAATACACTCAACTTATGTTGAATACTATGTTGAGAGATGTTTTCGTTAGTGGTTTACGAGATAGGGCAATCCTAGATCGCCTATTTGAAGAAGACGATATCGATCTCGATAAAACAGTTAAGATCGCTTTAGCAATGGAACCAGCTAATAAAGGAGTTAATGATATAATTGGTAAGCCACAAGGAATTAAAGCCGTTGGTGTATATAAGGGAAAAAATATAACACCACAACCTAAGAACACACAAAAGAAAAATAACATAGTACATTGTTCTAGATGTAACGGATCAAATCATAATAAATTTAACTGTAAGTTTAAAGCAAGTAAATGTAGAGTTTGCCAGCGTATTGGCCACATTGAACGAGCTTGTTATTATTCTAAGGAGGCTAAACCAAACAAAATGGTGAAGCAAAAACAGTTTCATGTACATGATTCAGAAGTTCAAAATTCAATTCCACTTCATAGTTTAGAAGTAGAGAACGTTTGCATGAAAGAAGAATTTCCTAAAAGACCTCCCATAATAGTAACTGTTGAAATTGAAGGCAAATCGGTTGAAATGGAAGTCGATACAGGCGGTACAGTATCAGTAATGAGTTTAAAGAGATTTAAAGATATTTCGAAGAAAAAAATATGTCCTACAGACTTTAAATTTAAGACCTATAATGGTGAAACTCTTAAACCCCTGGGTTACTCAACAGTTAAAGTAAAATATAAGAATCAAACAGAATACTTAAATATATATATTGTTAAAGAAGACTTAGACACTATCTTGGGTCGAGAATGGCTGTATAAAATCAATTTAGATTGGGTAAGGATTAAAGCTCTTACAGTTGTAAATCAGGGAAATCTTACAAAACTGTTAGAAGAATACGCAGACATATTTGATGAAAAATTGGGCGAAATAAAAAATTATGAATGCAGTCTTGAGTTAAAACCGGATGCCGTTCCAGTTTTTTGCAGACCGAGACCATTACCGTTTGCAATGAAAAAGCGTGTTGAAGAGGAATTAGAACGACTTGAGAAAGATGGGAGTTATCAAAAAGTCCAATATTTCAGATTGGGCGACTCCAATTGTACCAGTAGTTAAAGCAAATGGGAAAATTCGACTATGTGCTGATTATTCCGTCACTCTTAACAAAAATCTAAAAATTCAAAGACATCCTCTTCCAAAAACAGAAGAAATTTTGTCTTCACTGAATGATGGTAAGATATTTTCAAAGATTGACTTCAGTCAAGCTTATTTACAAATGAAGGTTCACCCTGACAGTCAAAAATTATTAACGATTAATACTCATAAAGGACTTTATGAATGCACAAGACTAATGTTTGGAATTAACTCAGCACCTGCTATATGGCAGAAATATATAGAAAGTGTATTGCATGATTTAGAAGGAGTAGAAGTATTTTATGATGATGCACGGATCGCAGCACCAGATTTCCAGACACATTTGTCAAGATTACGGAAATTTTTCGATAGATGTCGTCAACATGGATTGAGAATAAATAAAGATAAATGCAAATTTTTCCAGAATGAAATTGAATTTTTGGGATATAAGATAAATGCACAAGGATTATCTAAAACGGATGAAAAGATTGCTGCAATTAAGAATGCTAAAATTCCTAAGAACGTTCAAGAAATTCAGTCTTTTATGGGATTAGTTAACTTTTATTCGAGATTCTCAAACAAACTTGCTACTTTAGCATATCCATTACACAACTTGACAAAAAAAGGTGTTCCATGGATTTGGGATAAAAAGTGTCAAGAAGCAATTCAAAACATAAAAGATGAAATCTGTTCTGATAGAGTATTAGCACATTATGATCCAAAACTTCCTATTTTCCTTGCAGCTGATGCATCTCCAGTCGGTTTGGGGGCAGTGCTCTCTCACAAATTTCCAGATGGTTCCGAGAGGCCTATTGCTTTTGCTTCAAGAACACTTTCACTAACTGAACAACGCTATTCACAGATTGATAAAGAAGCTCTAGCTCTAGTCTGGGCTGTGAAAAAGTTTTATCTTTACCTAAAAGGAAATCGATTCACTCTCATTACAAATCACAAACCACTCGTGGCAATTTTTGCTTGCAAAAAGGGTCTTCCAGTTTTGTCTGCTACAAAACTTTTGCATTATGCTCTAGTACTACAGTCTTATCAGTTCGACATAATTTATCGGAATACTAAGGATCATGGTAATGCAGATTGTCTTTCACGATTACCCTTAAGGTCTGAAGATTTAGAATTAAAGGATGACGTTTCAGTTTTCCAACTTTCCCAAATTGAAACACTTCCAATAACAGCAAGAGATTTAGCCAAAGCAACTGGAAATGACGAAGATTTGGCACCCTTGCTAAATGCTTTAAAAAAAGGAACTTCTCTAAAAGGGAAGGAAGTCGAATATACTCTCCAGGATGGTTGCGTTATGTACGGCCAAAGAGTCTGTGTACCTAAAAAATACCATAAAAAAGTTTTGGAAGAACTTCATCAAGGACATTTAGGAGTTGTTAAAATGAAGGCAATAGCCAGATCCTATGTCAATTGGAAAAACATGGATAAAGACATCGAAGATGTTGTTAAAAGTTGTACAGATTGTTCCAGGATTAAAGATTATCCTCCAAAATCTAAAACACACCATTGGGAGTATCCAAGTTTTCCATGGGGAAGAATTCATGTTGATTTTGCAGGGCCAATTTTTGAGCATATTTTTTTATTAATTGTAGATGCACACTCTAAATGGCTCGAAGTCTATCCTATGAAATCGACAACTGCCTTGAAAACAGTAGAATGTCTAAGAGATTGTTTTGCTCGTTTTGGATTACCAGTCATGTTAGTCAGTGACAACGGATCACAGTTTTCCTCATATGAGTTC
Organism: Maratus michaelseni; assembly: GCA_963931845.1. NCBI lineage: Eukaryota > Metazoa > Arthropoda > Arachnida > Araneae > Salticidae > Maratus > Maratus michaelseni. The sequence continues at coordinate 177,318,083 of OZ007594.1, forward strand.
CAAGAATTTATGCAAAATAATGGAGTTTTTCATAAAACGAGTGCACCTTTCAAGCCCTCCAGCAATGGTCAAGCAGAAAGGTATGTACACACTTTGAAACAATCCCTTCGAGCAATGCAAAACTACCCTGGTAGTATCAATCAAAAAATCAACTGCTTTCTGTTACAATATCGGAAATCACCGAATATGACTACAATGCAGTCTCCAGCAAGTATGTTCTTAAAAAAGAGAGATTCGTACGAGAATTGACCTCTTAATTCCTAATACTAAAGAAAGAATTCAGAATAAAATTAGGAAGGATATATATTTCAATGATCGGTATTTTGAAGTGGGTGAAAAAGTAGCTGTACGAGATTACACTGCAGCTAATTCAAAATGGAAATTCGGTCGTATCATCAGCCGAGATGGTGAATTACATTATACCATAAATGTTCAAGGCAATTTGGTTAGACGACATGTTGATCAAATTCGATCAGCAGGTGAAGAAGTGGACAATGATGTTCAGTATAGACAAAGAGTAACAAATATGAACGTCCCATCTGATCCAACAGTGACTTCAACGGAGACAGATGAAGCATCGACTGAGCCACCTCCGACCTCCGAGGATATCGCCAAAGATATGCCTCCATCACTGCCAACAGTCACACCTCCAAGTGCTCCTTCAGTTAGCACACCCCAAGTTGTCCAAAATCCAGTGCAACTAAGACAATCTAAAAGGATCCGGAAACCTCCAAAAAGATTGTGATGTTAATTTGAAAGAGGAGGAAACTGTCGTGTATTAAAATGAAGGTATTACACTAAAATGGCAACGCGCGAATAGCCAACTTTTATCTGCTGTGTTTTTGGCAACGAGAGAAACTTTGGAACTGGGATAAAATGTTGTTTGGATAGATTTATGTTTATTGTTAAATGTTTGTTTCTGTGTAATGTAGTTAATAAATGATGTGTGTTAAAGAAACGAATCTTTAATAAATAATTATAAGACATATAAAGATATACACTAACTGACAAAGAAGCGTCACACAAAGAATTAAGAGAACATAATGAACGTCCTAGGTATGTATATTTCCTATGGCTATTAAAGTATTGTTTTTGGAGGAGAGTTGAATTTATAAATTATCATATATGTATTTATTTCAGGTATACATTTATTTAAGTGGATGGGGTAAAGATAATCACCCCTCTGAATTTGAAAAGGCAAAGGTAAAGAGTTACGTGGAATTTTGTTACAGGTATACATATTTTTAAAGAGATGCATTAAAAATATGTATCCCTGTGAATTTTAGAAGAAAACATTAGAATATTTAAACATCATGAGAAGAAATGTTCCAAGTGAGGATGAACTAGATAATCCTGAAACAAAGAATTAAGAGAACATAATGAACGTCCTAGGTATGTACATTTCCTATGGCTATTAAAGTATTTTTTTTTTGGAGGGGGAGTTGAATTTATAAATTATCATATATGTATTTATTTCAGGTATACATTTATTTAAGTGGATTGGGTAAAGATACTCATCCCTCTGAATTTGAAAAGGCAAAGGTCAAGAGTTACGTGGAATTTTGTTACAGGTATACATATTTTTAAAAAGATGCATTAAAAATATGTATCCCTGTGAGTTTTAGAAGAAAACATATGGAATATTTAAACATCATGAGAAGAAATGTTCCAAGTGAGGATGAACTAGATAATCATGAAACAAAGAATTAAGAGAACATAATGAACGTCCTAGGTATGTATATTTCCTATGGCTATTAAAGTATTTTTTTTTGGAGGAGAGTTGAATTTATAAATTATCATATATGTATTTATTTCAGGTATACATTTATTTAAGTGGATGGGGTAAAGATACTCACCCCTCTGAATTTGAAAAGGCAAAGGTAAAGAGTTACGTGGAATTTGTTACAGGTATACATATTTTTAAAAAGATGCATTAAAAATATGTATCCCTGTGAATTTTAGAAGAAAACATATAGAATATTTAAACATCATGAGAAGAAATGTTCCAAGTGAGGATGAACTAGATAATCATGAAACAAAGAATTAAGAGAACATAATGAATGTCCTAGGTATGTATATTTCCTATGGCTATTAAAGTATTTTTTTTTTTTTTTTTTGGAGGGGGAGTTGAATTTAAAAATTAGTATATATGTCTTTATTTCAGGTATACCTTTATATAAGAATATGGTGTAAAGTTACTCCCCAATTGAATTTGAGAAAGAAAAGCGAAAGAGAGACGTGGAATTTTGTTACAGGTATTAAAAATAACAGAATTAAAAATGTGTATACCTGTGAATTTTAGAAGACAAATTATGGTGGAACTGAAAGTCCAGAGAATAAAAGTTTCAAATGAGGATGAAGTAGACAACCATGAAACATAGAGGGAATATAAGAATATCTTAGGTATGCATTTTCCCTATGGGTACATTACTAATTTTTTTATGATTAAATTTATAAATTAATATCTGTTTTTATTTCAGGTATGTATATACTTAAAAAGCGTAAAGATACATACACTTCTGAATTTTATGAAAAAAATTATGAAGTGATAAAGATACCTATCTCTACAAATTTGAGATGTAAAATTAATACATTGATGTAAAATTTTGTTACAGGTTTACATATTTTTAAAAAGATGCACTAAAATTATTTATCCCTGTAACTTATAGAAGACAAAATATGAAGTATTAGCGGATAAACGAAAGGCTTGTAACAATAATTCAAACATAATTTTAGAGAAATTAAATTGTATAATTTTGTTTTGTTTTTAAATAATTCTTTATAACAAATTTAGGAAGAGTAAAGTGCAAAGCCACGATTATCGGACATTTTGAAAAATGAAAAAAAAAACATCATTATATCAGAGTATAGTTAAAAATTTATTCCACTGTTACACAATTTTTTTTAACTCTTGTACAGTTCGTAAATTAAAAAGATTGTTCAGAGAGGTTTAATTGTCTCTTACCTTGATTAAAATCGTAATGTATAGGAAAGGGTTATGATGTAAAAACTTACAATATGATATTCCGTAACGATTCCGCGGATTATATATTTTAGAATACGTTTATTTATTTAAATAAGAATTGTACACCCAAAGATACGTCTAAAACCAGTAAACATTACAGATACATAACAAATTGTTATTATTTTTTGTAGTAATAATCCTCATTATGTTTGTTTACCTAGTATTATTATTAATAGCTTAATAATAAATTTTTCATTATTCATGTTAATAATTATTTTTATAGAATTGTCATCACAAATATAAAACGTAAGCTCTTTTTTAAATCTCACAAAGTATATATAATTAATGTAATGGCTGCAAAAAGAGGTAAAAGGAAGAAACTGAAAGAGAATACCTGGCATAGACTTTTTCTATTTATGGGAAATTGTATGGGAAAAAATTTAACATCTATTTATAGAAATAAAAAATATATTATGTTCTAATGATGGATTTTATTATTTTCGTAGCATAACGTCTGTTGGATTGGATAAAGTTAGAAAATTTCGGAAATTTTTTATTATTCTGAAATAAGCTGTTCAATTATTCCAGTGAAGAATGAAATTTCATGTAATGTCTTAACGTCAATAAAATGTACTATAACATAATTTTTGCGCATATATTTATAAGTTTGTATATTTTTTAATTTGTATAATTTTGTTTGAACATATATTCTTTTAAAATTTTATATGTATTAATATCTATCAAACATACTCACAAACGATAACATTTTAAGATATAGACAATAGTTTTCTGTTCAGAAAATGCCATTAAAAATCGTCATCTAAATGATATTTAAGAACGATAAATTCTAGAAAATATTTCCAGGTAAGAATTGGTCTCACATCTTCACACAGAAATTTAAATTATTGCTTTCAGAAACCACTTTAATGTTTAAAATGACAAAACAATTAACATTATCGGTAAGAACAGATTTTCCAATTCAAGGTGTTAGTAAAACCCTTTAGAGACTTGCAATACTTTTCAGAATTATTTTTTATTTTTTGTATGCATGTACAAAGAGTATCTAGATTTAAAATATAATTTTTTGTTAAAGAATTAAAAAAAAACTTTACAACCGGAAAGCTTTAAGCTTTATTAAGTAATATATCTCTTGCTTCTTTACATATTTAACATTTCTAAAATAAATAAATTGAATAATCGTCCCGGCGCACGGTGGACGATTTGCTGATTCTAGCTGGCCAAAAGTCGATGTTTCAAAGTTTATCAAACTGGATTTTTTTTTTTTACCACAAGTACCTTATATGTGCAGGTTGTGGACACTGCAGATGTTTTTGATATAAATGCAACCGTACTGCCAGTAGGTGAGTATGAAGTTGGCGTTTATTAGAGGAGAATAAATCGATGATTTCTAGTATATTGTTTTAATATGTGAATGTTGAAGAAATTGAAAGAAATTGTACATTATGAGTGCTTTAGAACAAGGCATGTACTTCATTTTTTTAAATTTATAAGCATAATTTTTTCTTTTGTCAATAGTTATTTCACCTTTAATGTTTTTAATGACTTTATGTATTTTTAATAAATTTCATTTTGAAAATTCAAAAAGTTATATGATAAAGCTAGATAAATCTCAACTTTTAATTTTAGTAAATAGTTTAGAGTCTTAGATATTGGATAAACGTTTACTTGTCTGCTTCTATCTGCTTCCGTAGATTTTAAAGTTGTTTTTATCATACGAAGTCTAATGTTGTTATTATATTTTTTATTCTAAGAACACTTTTTAGGTAGATTTCGTAAGAAATACTACCTATTACATTCTCACCTAAGTTGGAAATTTTGAAAAATTTTTGCAGATCTACGCCGATCATGACTCCCAGAACCCAAAACCACCCCCAGTTCAAAAGTTTATCTATCTATCTATCTATCTATCTATCTATCTATCTATCTATCTATCTATGTCACTTTTTTCTGACCACGATAACTGGAAAAATTCTGCATAAATCTCTTCCAAACTGATACATAAAATCAAGGGTCATAAAATCTCGGTCATGTTCGTTAATGGGCAAAATCGAACCAAGGGGGGGGGAAATGGGGGGGCTTTTTGTGAAAACAGAAAAACCCTCATAATTTCTTTGTTTTTATACGTATCTAATCCGTTTAAAGTTATTATTACTTCTAGGAAAAGGGCCGAAAATTTATGTATGACAGATTTTTGATATAATTAAAAATGGCCCCAAGGGGGGAAAAAAGGGGGGTTTTAGAAAAAAAAAATCATAGCTTCGTCAATTCACAAGATATCAAATCCAAGTAAATTTATTATTAATCCTCTTAGTATTATCTAAAACTTTTATATTGACAAGTTTTTTATAGGACCAACCGTTATAGCACAAAATAATTAAAAACAAAAAAAATCCCTCCCGGCTCCGCCTGCAAACAAGTTATTTTTCGAAGTAGGCGGATCCAACTCCAGCATCTTTTCGATACTGATACATAAAATCAAGGGGCATAAAATCTCGGTCAAGTTTGTTAATGGGCAAAATCGAACCAAGGGGGGGATGGGGGGGCTTTTTGTGAAAACAGAAAAAAAACCCATAATTTCTTAATTATGATACGTATCGGATCCGTTTAAAGTTGTTATTACTTCTAGGAACAGGGCCAAAAACTTACGTATGACAGATTTTTGATATAATTAAAAATTGCTTTAAGGGGGGGGGGGAGGGAAGAGGGATTTTAAAAGAAAAAAATTCAGAACTTCGTCAATTCCCAAGATTTCAAATCCGCTTAAATTTATTATAAATCCTCTTAATATTATCTAAAACTTTTATATTGACAAGTTTTTTATAGGACCAACCGTTATAGCAAAAAAAAAAAATTAAAGACAAAAAAAACCCTGCCGGCTCCGCCTGCAAACAAGTTATTTTTCGAAGTAGGCGGTTCCAACTCCCGCTTCTTTTCGAAACTGATACATAAAATCAAGGGGCATAAAATCTCGGTCAAGTTCGTTAATGGGCAAAATCGAGACAAGGGGGGGAATGGGGGGGGACTTTTTGTGAAAACAGAAAACCCCCCACAATTTCTTAATTAAGATACGTATCGAATCCGTTTGAAGTTATTATTACTTCTAGGAGAAGGGCCGAAAATTTATGTATGACAGATTTTTGATATAATTAAAAATTGCCTTAAGGGGGGGGGGGAGAGGGGTTTTAGAAGAAAAAAATTCATAACTTCGTCAATTCCCAAGATTTCAAATCCGCTTAAATTTATTATAAATCCTCTTAATATTATCTAAAACTTTTATAGTGACATGTTTTTTATAGGACCAACTCTTATAGCAAAAAAAAAAAAAAAAAAATCCTTGCTGGCTCCGCCTGCAAACAAGTTTGGTTTCGAAGTAGGCGGTTCCAACTGCAGCATCATCACAAAAAGGTCATTTCTTCCGCAATTCCCGACAAACAGGTGCCCCACGGTCTGCGTCTTCGAAATCTACCTGTGCCTGTAGGCCGAGCCGTCAGGGATTTTTTTTTTACCCGGGTCATCAGAATGTAAACCAATCACACGAATAAGCTTTTATAATATTATACAGCAGCAACAAGCTTCCACATTTAACGAAAAAATCGAATTGGCTTAATATGTTTTGTTGACAAATGAAAATTATAACGAAGTACAAATGAAAGTTTTCAAGCAGGAAATGATTATACAGAAGACTCAGTTTAGAGAAAAGTGGACTGCTGTACATAGAGCACATGAGAAATTTCTGAAAAAATATGAAACTTGGCTGCAAAGCAGTTTTGAAATACCTCGTTCAATGAGTACTCGTAACTTACTGAGGAAAGCCAGAATGAAGAACTATTAGATGGTGAATTGTCAGAAAATTTCTACGCAATTTTCCTATTCCTTTGTATATATAATATTATGTATTACTCTTTAATATTTATTTTGTATCCCAATTTCTAGTAGATTATTATAAAAAATTACTTTTATAATTTGGTATCATATAATAAATATAATTCTATCGCTTAAATCTTAATAATATTATAAAAGTTCATAAATATTGTCCTTTTTAGTTATCAAGTAAAAGATTAACTCATTCATTACATGTTTTAAAGCTTTAAATAATTTAAATATTTAACTGAATGGTACATCATAGTAATATAATAAAAAAATTCACATCAGGGTGGCTAGTGGTCAAGGTAAAATACAGTCAAAAAAAGTGATATTCACCAGTATATTCTCATAGAAAAATTCATGTCGATTATTCGATCAAATAATTAACATGAATTTTTCTATAAAAATATATTGGTGTTTATAACTTTTTTTGACCGTATTTTTCACTGACCACTAGCCACCCTGCACATCTAATGTACTACATTAATAATTTTTAATTAAATATAATGATTTCTTTTTAAATTACCGTTTAAAATTTCATATATTTTCTTTAAATCAGCCTAATATATCGTTTATATAAATGAAAAATAGATTTCATCAAATAGAAGTTGAAAAATAATTTTGGCCAGCTGGAATCGGCAAATCTCCCACCGTGCGGCGAGTTAAGTTTAAGTTACATAATGTATGAAATATTTTTAGAACTTAATTTAGATTTACCGGGTAGGGGTAAATAGAGCAGAACAATGTAGACTTTTAAAACAAGGTATCTTATGCTTTCCTTTCTAAGTGCTGCTGTCTGGTGCCAAGGTCGATATTCTCTTCCTCTAGTTTGCCTATACCCGTCACGAAGACTGAATATGGTTGTCCTTTTCTGATATTTTAAAACGATCGACGCAATAATTTCGTATTTTTTCTGGTATTTTGAGTATGGCGAACTGTATTTCGAAAGCTTTCTGATATGGATTATAGTAAGTACTAAGGTGATTTCTCTAACTTTCTCTTTATAAGTTCTCTATAAGTAGACATGATAACAGCAATGGTGTTCTTGAGAATAGATATGTTTATTTTGGAGGGTATGTTGGGGTAAAAGCAAACACTAGGAGAAACCAATGAAATACAATCAGAAAATATTAGAAAACACAATGCAAGAGGAAGGAAATATTGAGTTTTACCATCCTCAGAAAACAAAGTGACACCACAGATGCTTGCGTTTTCTGGAAATAACTCTTGTCAAAAAGAGGTGATTAAAGTATTATATTTTTGATACTTTTATAGTATTTGTTTTATTGAATGTATTTTATATTTCTTATTCCTCTTCTTTCATCATCAGAGGACGTGGATGGACGGATTCAATGCTCCATTTGCCGGAGCTACCATTCTTCTGGATTTTAGAGTCTCACTATTTATAAATATTACACTTTGCCTAGTTAAATCGAAATATATAATTAAACAAAGTAAAACAAATGAATTAAATTAATCAAATATTTATATTCAAAAACAGTGGCGCTAAAAAGTACCGAGTGTTAGCACGTCGGCATCTGCCTACAACCATCCCATGAGAAGTGTAGTGGACAAGGTGAGCAAGATGAAGATTATGTTTGTGATTTCTGTAATGTCATATAGACAGCTTTTAGGTTTCATTTGTAAAAGGTGTTATATCTAAAACTCCTAAACTTAAGATAATACATTCTGTGTCATTAAAAATATGGAATTTGGATTTTTAAACTCCTGAATCGAATTTTTAATGAGTCCCGGCTTACAATTCCTATAGAGAGATTTAGAAAAACCTACGTTGTCAGGATTGATGCATTTTCGATTAATATGTACAATTTACCGATAACATATGTCTTTAGGAGAAACACAAGCTAATTCTTCACTCGACTTTGGATGTACTAGTCCTTAATAATTTGATACTCGAAAAAAATATTACCCGATTTTGCCCCACTTTCACCTATTTAACAATGACTTTAGACTCTTTAAAATATAATGAGTATAATCAAAAATAGAAAATGCAAACTGAGTGTAGTGTTTTTTTTTTTTTTTGTAATTTTTGCTTCAAAAAGAGGAATTATTTTCATACACCAATCAAACTCTTAAAAAGAAATAAATAAAATAAAGTACTATTTTTTTAGAAATTTCCAAGCTTGTACTTGAAATATCATAATCACACATATATTAAATTTATCAATTTGAAAAATATATACAATATGTTTTGTCTAACTTTAACTTTAATGTTTTCTAAAAAAAACTAAATATAATAAAGTAAAGTTGAATTATCCACTAAGTTCTTTGTAAAAAATAGATTAATTAAAACGATTTTGATTTCCATGAATCATTATTAGTTTCTATCCTCTTATAAAGTAATAAAAATACAATAAACTTTTTGATTGTTCCAAAATTAATATTTCCAGTCTTTATTTCTTTAAAAAGCTTCTACGATATGTGTAAAAAATACAACAAACTTTTTATTTGTTCTAAAATTAATATTTCCAGTCTTTATTTTTTTAAAAAGGTTCTACGATATGTGTATTATATTATCAAGTTAATGCTTTGAATAATTTGTTTATCTTGGAAATTCTAACAGTCTCAACCGCTATTGCCAATCGAAGAAACATTTTACGTTCTCTTGATGTTGCTTTTCATAAATATTCATCTCATAACCTGCTTTCATTCTTAAAAAATCTCTATGATATAAGACTAAACTGTTTCTATATTAATCCATATATTCTTGTAATTATGGAATGTAATGTGCGCTACAAATGTCTCCGATGCAGTGAGCTAATTTATTTTGTCAATCAGTTACTCACGATTTTGTGTCTTCCAACTCTGATAAATAAACATTGAATTGCAATCACTATCTCTGTATTTGACATTCATATTTTCTTATGCACAGTACTTTCATTCAAATGAGCTAGTTATGAATAACAATATGTATATTGCATTTCCTGATACGTATTTTCTAATATCGCATGCGTGAGTAAATGGTTTAAATTCCGAGCGGTCATGATATAATTAAAATTTCTGTGTTTCAGACCAGGCTTATAATAGCTAGAAATATTTCATCCTTAAATTTAGAAACACACATGCTAATGTGTGTTATATATATATAACATGTATATATGTATCTGTATATATGCATCGATTTTGTATAACATTTCTACTACATAAACTCATTTTTCAGGAAAAAATCCATAATAAAAAATTACCACAAGAAAGGGAAAAAAGAGAGAGAGAGAGAGACGGATACCATAAATCTGCCTTAAAGTATAAGTCCTTGAGTTTATTGCGCATAACTTTTATTTATCAAGCTATTTGTACAAAATATGTCCGAATAGTACGTGCACAATTTATTGAACATTTTCTTCTGAAATTTATAATGTATAAAATGGAGTTTCACATAGTTATATTTATATATATGTTGAAGTTTTTGTTAAGTGTATATTGTCACTTAAGACTGAACATGCCATGAACTCATGTTTCGATACAATTGTATTTCAAAAAAATTTCTGATTTTCGAGTAGATATTTTCAACAATGTAATAGTAGAGAAATTACGATATGTATTAAAAGTTACTAGTGTTAATTTATAAAACTATTCGAGATTGAAATAAGAAGAAATATAGTTATTATATGTATAATATACTTATGTGTGTTATTTATTTCTAGATTAGGTTTATGATGAAATTTCAACCCTGGGAGATTTTCTTACTCTATTTATATGTCACAAGTTCACCATGAACTTAAGAGTTTCGCATATCCATTAATTGCCGCTATTGATTAATATTATTAACCAGTCACATGCGGTAAAAAATGTGTACCAAGCTCTTCATGGAATAAATAAAAAGTGTAATCACGTAAGTTTTTAGATTTTCTTTTGTATATATTTAAAAAATTTTTAAACTACAGTGAAAGTTCTGGAATTCTTAACTATTAATCAAATTACAAACTTAATGTAAATGGTTTTTCAAAAACAAATAGATTTCAGAGGGATTTTTTTATTTTTGAACAGAATGCAATCGAATATATTTTTTTTTTTAGATCAATAATTTAATGAAAAATCATTTTCAATTAACAAATATATTTGTTAATTGTTTTTACAGATTGTTGACAAATGTATTTGTTAATCCCATTTTATGCATTTCAATATCAATTTGCTATTTCTAATTACGAAAGAGTATTTATAAACATGTCCAGAAGATTGATGACATTTTCATTTTTTTCTTAGTTTCTATATATTAAAAACTATATATTAAATTAACTGTTTCCATTTTTATTACACATTAAATATTTGAAATGTCATTCTAAAAGTTCCAGTTGTAAATGTTTTTTTTTAAATAATTTTTAGTGACGGTCAAATAGATTACTGACGTTCTTGCAAATATTTGACATTATCAGGTTAAGATAAGAACAAAACTTACATTACTCTTCATTTGTATCCATAAGTGAAACGTCTTCAAATGCTACAAAGAACTCACAAGAACATTTTCATTAGCTGTATCAAAAGTTTAGCTGAAATGAGACAATAAGGAAGAAACATCTACTTTTATTGGTATCAATAAATAAACAAATCTCCAAATTCTACTACAAAGAATAATTTTTATTACCTGTATAGAAATGAATCAGAAAGCATAACACATGGCATGAAAACATTCTCGCTCTCATCGTGGAGGATTGAACGGGCGAAATTCAAGAAACATTTTATAACAAGGAACAAGTATTAAAATTCGTGATAGAAACAAACTCTCAGCGCATCCTTCAAATATTAGATCACGTGCTTATAAGATATATTAATAAAACAAAAATTTTACGTTATATTATTTTTATAAAATTTTGTTAATTTTTTCCAGAAATTTTGATTTGCAACTAATGGCCATACAACTTTATTATTATTATTATTGTAAGAAATCGTGGAAAAAATTTAATTTAAAAGAAATAGAAAAGCGTATATGCTCTTTACAGATTGTTTAAAGCAACAAAACATATTCTCTAAAAGAATTTTTAAAACTTCAATTGAATTCAACTACTTTTTTTTAAAGAACAATCCATTAAAACCCCAACGACATACTTAACTAAAAATTTATTACACAGTATTAAAGTATTAAAAGTATTAAATTTAATAAACAGATCTAACTAGAAAAATGTTTCTGCGTTTTAAGTTAGAAATTCGTGTTTTTTTTTAAAAACAATTTACAAGGTTTAATGTTCATGTGTGGGATAGTAAGTAAATAAAATGACCGTCTTGAAAAAGAAAATTTCCCCATTCAAGGATTTGATGAAACCTTTTAGAGTTTTCAAAGGTCTTCCAAAACCAACGAAGCGTTTCAATGACTGGATCTGATTTTGAAACATATTCTCTCTTCCCATTCTCTTTTTTAATGTACAATAAAAATAATTCTTTTCGAAATGAAAGTAGTATTATTGATTGCTTTACGGTTGGATTTTGTGTTTTGATTATTTTCAAAATTTAAGTTTTACTTGGTGTTGAATAATAAGTATCGTATTTGTTAATGTAACGGCAACGAAGAAAGTTATTATATTTGATTAAAATTATTTTTATCTATAAAACAATGACAAAAAATCATGCATCATGCATTTATTGTGAAACACTTTCTAGCACTAGCAGAAAATTATTAAGAAAATTATTTTTTTTCATACCAAGTAATGAGATATCTATATAAGTAATACAGTTCACTGTAAACAATGTTTCCACATATACCATAATGTAAGGGAATTCTTTTGCGTCCCTGCAAACGTACTATAATTACTACACATGCCATTTGCAATAGCGATTCATGCTACAGTGAACTTTATTAACATATAAACATTTCATGTCGATCCGAGTATATTTACGCAAGTTAGATGACAGACAGACAGACAAACCATATTCATAAGCACATTTCGATTATGTTAGAAAGTGTTAGAAACTGGTAATGAATATTCATACAAGTAGACCTTCATTTCTGATTTATAAATTATGCAGGATAAAGGTGACGGAATTATTTTATATACTCTATATTTTATGATTAAGTATATATTTTACAAAGTATATAAAATATTGTGGAATGCTAGTTATGAGTTGTCAACTATTTTAACTATGCATTTATCTGTTATTTTCTGTTCTTTAAATAAAGTATGCGCAAACTAAGACAATGTTTATATATATATTTTTTTTAACTTGCAATAAAGTAGAAGAAAAACTACCAACCTATTCAAGTTGTAAGAAGGCCAAAATATATAAATAAGTTTAACATCGGAATTCTTTAACATTCGTATTTTTGAAATCTCACAATGTAGAATTGATCAGGAAATGAAGCTATTATGGCTTGCTTCTAAAGCTTTATGCTGAAATTATATTTATATCAAAAGAACAAAACTATGGCCTCAATTTATTTTTGGGTATTTTCATTGCAAAGATATATTAATAAAAATAAATAGATCATATAAACGGCTGATAATATTTTCTGTGATTTAAAGAAGAATTTACTGCTAAAGTATTTATCTTATATAAATTTAAATGTTCCTGAAAAGCGAGATTTTGTTTTTGAATTTACCATGAACTCTATATATCTACATTTTTTAAAATAAAAAGACCCTGTCAAGCAGAAATACAGCTCAAGCAGATGTAAAAAATTTTAATGTAGTATACACTGTTAAGAATGTGCAACAAACTGTCCCGTCATTCGACCGTTTTTATAGAAAATGGTTACATAACCGTAATTTAACTCTATTATGACGACCATAATATAGGCACTAATATGGTCAGAATAAAGTTAAATTATGGTTATGTAAACGTTTTCTATAAAAACGGTCAAATGACTGGGCAGTTTGCTGCAAATTTTTTACACTGTACGTCATATTCGATAGCGATTCATTCTACAGTGAACTGTATTAACATCCAAATATTACATGCCAATTCGAATATATTTACGCAAGTTAGAGTTCAGACAGACAGACAGAGAAACCGACTTCGTAAACACATTTCAATTCTTTTGGAAAATGTTAAAAACCGATAAAAAAAAAATCCGAACAAATAGACTTTTATTTCTGATTTATAAATTATTCATGGTAATCATGCCGGAATTAATTTATATATGCTATATTTTATGATTAAATAACTATTTTACAAAGTTTTGAAAATATTGTGAAACGCTACGTACCAGTTCTCCACAATTTTAACTGTACATTTATGTATTATTTGCTGCACTTTAACATAAAGTATACGCAAACTACTATACACTATGAATTTTTTTTTTTCAATAAAGTTGATGAAAATATGCCAATCTTTAAAAGTTGTAAGAAGGACAAAACATATAAATACGATTAATATTGAATTTTTTTAACATTCATGTTTCTTAAATCTCACAATGTGTAATTTTCAGGAAATGAAGCTACCATTGCTTGCTTCTAAAGCTTTATGCCGAAAAAAAAAATTACATCAAAACAGCAAAAACTATGATCCCCAAATTATCTTTGGGCATTTTCATTTCAAAGGTATTATACTAATAAAAGTAAATAGATTATATAAACTGCTGATATTATTTTTTGTGAATTAAAGGAGAATCTATTGGTAAAGCGTGTAAAATCTTATAAAAATTTAAATGTTCATGGAAAACCAAGATTTTGGCTATTCATTTACCGTGAAATCTGATCTACATTTAATCTACATTTTTTAAAGTAAAAAGACCGTGTCAAGCAGAAATACATAGATAAAACATAACACAGCTTAGTTTTTCTGTTCACAAAATGAGCAAATTATAATGAATTTTATGCGTCTGTGTTATAAGCTTTAAAGAGTATGAAGCGAACAAGTTTTCGAAAAATGTGACAGATGTTTGTTGTTACAAAATCTTGCAATATATTGAAATCTGATATAACAATATAGGTGTAAATTTGAATAAACTTGATTACATCCATTTTTTCGCAATACCAATCTTGCAATGTATTGAAAACTGCTATAATATAGGTGTACATTTGAATAAACTGGATTACATCCACTTTTTCGTAATACCAATCTTGCAATATAATGGAAAACTGCTATAACATACGTGTGAATTTGAATAAACTGGATTATATCCATTTTTTTCGTAATACCAATCTTGCAATATAATGGAAAACTTCTATAACATACGTGTAAATTTAAATAAACTGGATTGCATCCATTTTTTCGCAATACTAATCTTGCAATATATTGAAAACTGCTACAATATAGGTGTAAATTTGAATAAACTCGATTACATCCATTTTTTCGTAATATCAATCTTGCAATATAATGGAAAACTGCTATAACATACGTGTAAATTTGAATAAACCACATGGCTTACATCCATTTTTTTGGGCCTTACCTATCATGTAATATAAATGGAAACTTTTATAACATAGGTGTAAATTTGAATAAACTGGATTCTATTAATTTTTTTCCCCACTATACGAAGTCTTTTGTGTAAAAACTATTTTTTTTTCCTCTAGTCTACAAAACAAGTTTGAAATAACTTTTGTAAATTTTGATCAAAAGCTTTTAACCTAGAACTATTGTAAATTGAGAATCAGAGTTTCAATTAAGTGTTGATAAATTTTTAACTTACACATGAAATAATAATCATTGACTTTGGTTAAATATTCTATTTCAAAATAGATATTGTTGATAAAAAACGCATTTGCTTTAATTAAAATTAAAATAATGCTTGCTATTAAAAACTGTTCATTTTTTGAAACGAAACTTTCTATATGACGGAAACGTATCATAGAAAAAAAACGATGGTGACGATTAATTGTATTTATGATGTGTAGAAATAATCATACATCTTGCAAAGCGCCCCCGAACCACAGTAAGAGCTAATCTCTAATAAACAATGTTTTAAAAATATTTTTAAACCTTGTTGAGACCAGAATTTGTAATCCATTTATTCAGTCAAAGATACAATGTGTATCATTTAAATTTGAATTCCGATTTTTTAACATTAACTTCAACTATAATGAAGCTAATATAACAAGGTTACCAAAAGGCTTACCTTTTTTTAAAAATCTGGCCATATTACTAGCAGTGATAGAATATTCAATCTGTACAACCAAGCTTCACTGAAAGTGATACTACATATTTCGAAATGTAATTAACGTTACAGGGGATTTCATTTACCCAAATACCGTACAGTTTCAACATTTTCCATTATGTCATTGCATATAATGACACGCAAGGCAAGTCTGTTGAATATTTTCTAATATATCATCATCATTTTTAAAGTTTTGACGTGTATGGTAAAGTAACGAAAATATGCGTTCGGATAGAAATAATACATTCTGTATTTTGACTGAATAAATGGATTGCGAACCTGATTACCTATAACTGATTTCCTTGTTTTTAATACCTTGATAAAAAAAAATGTTGTAATGACCAACCTTAAAGTTTGTAGCATGAGTTTTGAATCAACATTCATATAGTGTTCTGATTGAATGCACGCTTATTCGAAATCGAAATCTCAGTTAAAGTTTCATAGAAAACAAAAATCACTTCAAATTTTACGAATTACAGTTTATGAGAGTTTTGCATTCAGATGGTAATGCCGTATCAATACTGTTTTTTTTATACCGCTAACCAGGCGTCTACCTGCCCGGCATGAATGCCTAGCTTTACGGGTTAGTACCTGGGTGCGGGGCGGAAATCGCCTGGTCACAGCATGGCTGTGATCCACCTGACTATAGATTTGTTGATATCGCTGCTATGCTTGCTCTCTTGTGGTTTGCTACAGTTATCTTTGTTTGCCGGTTCAAGGTTTCTGTTTAACTTTGTTGAATTGACAGATTTAATAGGTCTCGTAATTTAGAACCTTGATCAGGTGACGCGACCCTCACCTGACTAGGCACCCCCAGAGGTATAATTCACAGGTAACTTGCAGGGCTTTGTACCCACGACGGATTTTACGTGAACCAAGCGCAAATTAGCGTACATAGAATTTCATATTGGCGTATAAATACTGTTAAAAATCTGCAGAAAAATGTTCCGTCACTAAACCTTTTTTAAAGATGTGGGTTACTTCTAATAATATGAGGTGTTCTCATTGGTTAGAATAGAGATAAAGTACGGTTTAAACACCATTTTATATAAAACCCTCTGAATGACTTGAGAGTTTGCTTCAAATTATTACCCGTGTAATTACATCAAAGTATTTCGATAAAAATGCATGCAAAGGATGTTATATCAATACCTAAAAGACACAATTCCATGAAATTTCGTATAAAAATATCACAATATAATTTACGTATAATTTAATAAACAAAAGCTTTCAGGCATTGTTACAAATTTCCTCTTTCGTTGATATTGATCTAGTTAAGCTAGCTTTTTTTTTTTCTTTGTAATTACTTATCATTGTTTATTCATCTAAAACTAATATTATTTTGCCGTTCTTCCTTTTAAAAAGATACTACATAGGAAAAATATTTATCTTTGTATATATAAGTATTTTGATGGCATGATGTTCTTGAACAAAAAATACAAAAAGCAATTGAATCTGAAATTCATGGAATTCAAGAAGACGTGATTAATTACCAGTTGAGTTGTGAAATTAATTAATAAGAAATTAATTGAATGTTTAATTCTAATATTTTAAAAGAACAATAATTAAAAAAATGGTTCTAAATAAATATTTAGTCTAAATATTTAAAACAAACATCCCATGCAGAATATGAAAATATTTACCTTATTCTGTTCTTTTCAAATTATGAAAATTTAAAGTTGCATTCATAAATGATAGAAATGGAAATTCTTTATCCTGCAATAAAATCATTTTTATACGTCAGTAGAATGTGCATTATGTATTCATGAATATAAATTTATCTCTTTTATTCATCTAAACCTGAGAGGAAAGAATCCTCATTGTTTCCAATGACGAATTTTCTGATATGAAAAATAGTTTTATCCGGGTTTATCTGCATTTCAGTGCTATCTTTTCTGAACCAAGGCAACATTTTTGAAGTACCACAAACATATCCTGTCTCATTAATATTTATAACAGATCATGAATTTATTTTTAGAAATACTCAATCGACACAAAGCATTCTTTATTTATGGCCAAAGATTCGAAAAATATTCGAATTGTCAATCCATGTTTAAGCTGTCATTCTTAGCAAGATATTTCAGTATTTGTTTATTAGACGACTACCTAATTCTTTGACCCATCTAAATTCTGAATGCGTTTGGCATTTCAAAAAGTTTAATAAATTTTATTTCAAATATTTAAAAATTGCGTTGCAACAAAAATGTCATAAATCATCGTTGTGCTCTTTGATATTAGACAGATTTCAATCTTTGTTTTCTTCCTGATAAAGCTAAAAGATTGATTTCCAATCGAAACAAAACTTTTTAAATATAATTAAAATTAATATAATAAAGATAAATTTAGATTTTTTAAAAATGCGAACGATTGTTTTTTAATGTCTGGTAGAAAGATACTCTCATACGAACGATTACACCATTCTGTAAAACACAAATTAAGCAATACCAGAAATTTTAATCAGTATAATTTCAAAATTCACTCGAAACAAATGTAATGATATAAATAATCAAACGTTTAGACATCAAGTTTTAGTTAAATAAACCGTTAGCACCTTGCGAAATTTAGTATTTACTTTTTTGAAGAAATATTAATATTTTCATATGGCATTTATAGATTTATCTCAAACTCAAATAAAGGAAAAAATCCACGTTTTAGTAATTTTTTTCTATATTTAGTCATAATTTATGATTATATTTTTTTTTCAGTATAAAAGGAGAAAAATTGATTTCGAATAAAACGCTTTTGTTTGTAAAAATACCGCACATCATCCCCAATAACGATATGTCATTTATGTTATTAGATACTGTTCTAGTCCTGTAAAGCTATTTTAAAATAAAAAATAGTTTATAAAAGATTAAATATAAGTTAAAATATTCGGTAAAATGTTTTTACTATATTATTTAATATGAATCTTTAAACATTTGGAATATAGACCAGTGTTGAATTCAGACATTTTTCTCCAGGAGAGATTTCTGTGTCTCCGGGGAGAACATTATAGAGTTTAGATGGGGGAGGGATTACACTATTTGACTATTAAAAAACAAAAACAAAAACTCAAATGGGGGGGGGGGGCATTTCAATGTTCCAAGGTGGAATGTTCTTCCCGGGCCACCCCCTGAAATCAACACTTGTATAGGCAGATATAAGTTTTGCCTAAAATTGATTTCATTGCTGGAATCATTGTTGGGACTCTTTTGTTGTAACAATAATATTCTAGCGTTGCACCTTTGTTTGACTTGTCTCTGTATCATTTTTTACCAATGAAAAAGAGCGTTTTTTTGCCCCTGAAGTCTGCCTCAGTTGAGCTACAGCACTGACATTTCTTTAGTATTGCATTGTCAACAACAATGATTTTGTATGAATCATTTAATAAAGATCGGTTCTACCGAAGTTGATTCAAGAATCGAATTTAATATTTAATTGCAAGACTGACATGTTACGAACGAAGTTCAATAAACTTGTTTAAAAACTCAATTTATAAGTTTACTGTGTTCTTTCTTAACTCATTTTAATGAATTTGCATAAAAAATGATTTTTATAATTATAATGTAAATTAATGTAAAAATATTGAAATGGAAATTTTCAACATACAACTGATTTACACCCTAAAATTTAATGAAACTCTTGTGCATATTTAATTTTCTTTAATTTGTAATATTTGAGGTCAAAATTTGAGAAAAGAAAAGTAAAAACTTTTAAATTTTCATATACGAAAACTAATTTGAATCAGGTGAATATTTAATTTCGATTAAAAGATTTTTTTAAGATGTAATTCAGTATAATTTTTATAATTTAAATTTTTGATATCAGACAGCGAAAGAAAAGAACATTTTAATTCAAATAAAAAAAGGCTCCTTAGACATTTGAGATTTATTCTAAAAATATTTAAAATACAAAAATTGTTCGAAAACGTTTTTTATACATTTTTCTGTTTTTGAATTTAATTACAACTTATATATATTCAGCTATAAATGAACAGAAACTTTTTCCTGCTCTCAATGAAAATAGTTTTCCTATGTGAGAGAAATATATATTCAATAACATCCAATAAAATATATCTTCCCATTCATCTACGGAAGCAATAAAATATTCTGATGGTTTTCAAATTATTATAATTATGCATTTTTATATAATTTTTAGTAATTTTATAGCATCCAATTCCAAAGATTTTAAAAACTTTAATTCAATAAAGATATAAAAATCTCAATTGGCATTTGTAATTTTCGAAATTTTCATACACATAAAATATTCAAAAAGTTTTCTCTTTAACCATTTTATTTGTTTACAAGTTATGGTAATATAAATTTCCAGGCATAAGTGAAAGGAAAATTCGAACCCGAAGCAAAATAGTTTTCGTGTGTGTTCGAAATATGTAATGTATAAAAGTAAAATATTTTCCTTTTTTAACTGAACTGAAAAAAAAATAGTTATTGTTTAAAATGACGAATTATCAAACATAAAAAAATAACAAATTTACATTGGTTTATCCGAATTTATTTGTTATGTGTAAGGCTTCGTGTTTGAAATACCACAAACATCTGCTTGTATCATCAATATTCACAACAATTCGCAAATGTGTTTTTGAAACATACTTGCAAAGAAGAGTATACATTTTTGAAACAGTTAAAAAATATATGTTTGGATTTATTGCGCATTTGTTTGTGCCATATTTTAGAAATATCTATAAAGGAAATTGTTTATTCTATTCAATTTTGTTATGTGTTTTTGAAGAAAAGGGATTAATGCTACATTACTTTATCACATAAAATAAAGTATTTTTCAAATAGTAAATGTACATTTTCTCAACTACACAAGTTAAATGCAATTTTAAAAAGTGTAACTAAATTATATATTCCGATTTCTTTCATGCGTAAGAGGATAAGGGAGACCGTTGCTGGCTGCAGTGTTGCCAGTAGGCTACTTTGAAAAAAAAAATCAGATTACTTGATTGCCACCACTTACTTGAAGTAGAAGTATTCGCACTATTTAATAAAATATTAAATAATGCGAGAATAAGGCCAATTACACTATCTTAAAAAAGGGGTAGGAATCAAACAATCTGATTTTTTTTTAAGTAGCCTATTGGCAACACTAGTTGGTTCTCCTAAAAATCCATCTTTTTAATTAAAAAAATAGCTTTATTTTATTAAAAATATATTACTGCAGTGGAGACTATAGTATTATATTTCGAGCACATTTTATTTATTTATTTATTTATTTATTTACTGTCAATTGAAAAGTTTAGTCCAAAAAGAAAGTTGCTCCATATTTCCAAATTTTTAGAAAACAGAAAAAAAAATAATTCAAATATTCTAAGTTGTGTGAAAATAGCCTTTTTGATAAATTCCCTTAATTATTCTCACGCATTATAACAGTATTAGCACTCAAAAATATAGTCTCCAGATGACGTAGCACACGTGTGATTGTTGGAGCCACCTCTTTCTTGCGACCGAATGGATGTTCTATCTACTTTTAGGTAAAAGATTTCACACAAATATACTATCTACTATCATAAAATTTTGATTGAAATACCGCATATGATATGATATTGGCTTTATAACATAATTCTTTAAAATGGTCACATTCCCAAGAAACTAACGATAGAAGCAAATTCATCTCTTTAGTAACACAAAAACTAACGAGATAAGCAAATTCATCGCTTGAGTAACACAACAACTAACGAGAGAAGCAAATCCATCTCTTGAGTAACACAAAACTAACGAGTGGAGATCTTTCAGGGATCAAACAAATGCGTCTAATTTTTTACTTAAGATAATGCATATAACTCTAAACTAAACCAGGAGGGCGCTATCTCGTTTTTACAGCAATCTGTTTAATGACCAAAACATTTTACAGAAATTTATTTTTATAATTTTTAAAATTTTAGAAGTATTGTGACAACTGGCCCAGTTATGAAGTAGTTATCACAATGTGTAGAGTTGCTTGTCAATTAGAATGTTATATATTTTAACTCAGAAGTTTCAATATAAAGACTGAATTTGATATAATAAGTGTAGTAAAAATGTATTTTGTTTTCCAGACAATACAACAAAAAACGGTATTCACACTGTTAAAAATTTGCAGCAAACTGTCCAGTCATTCAACTGATTTTATAACAAAACAGTTACAAAACCGTAATGTAACTCTATTCTGACTATAAAATGAGAAATAATATGGTCAGAAGAGGGTTACATTACGGTTATGTAACCGTTTTCTACAAAGACGGTCAAATGATGGATAGTTTGCTGCTAATTTGTAACAGTGCTCTCGTCATAACATCCAACTGCTACGATGCTTTTTCACCCCGTTGTTTGAAGTTTTCTATATTTACCTTTATTATGCGCTTAATTCTGCGATTATTCAAAAAAAGTGGTGATATGCAAACGTAGTAGTTGACAGTTCTACAGATATGCCATCCTACATGATTTTTTTTTTAAATGTTAACCTTTCGGTACCAAAATAATTTTAAGTTTTCTGGAAAATTACTCTTATGCTGAAAAAAGTCAATCCAAATCTCTATCTATCCAAAAATATAGCTGCCAACTCCTACAATGTTTTATGCCAGTATTCTCATACTTTATTACAAAATTGCTTGATGCTAATAAAAATACAATCCCTATTATTTCCCTTTTCGATGGAGTAATTTATTTGCGACTATTATAGAAACTTCATTGTAAATTTAAAAAATAAAGTACAGAAATTTCTAAAATTATTATGGTATTCTCAGGTCCTTACAATAATTGGTGTTTTTTCAACTCGTAATTCATCATTTATCCTATGCTAGGAGGAATATATACGAAATAAAAACACACAGTTTTTAATATAATAGATGTTGCTTATTCTTCCTTTGGTGAGCATTATTTTCAACTAGCAGACACCGGTGGGCGTTGCTTTTGCACAACCTCGGTCTAATTTTATTTTAACCCTATCAGGGGTAAAGTACTTCCATTGGTAAAATGTTGAAATGAATGAATGACACCGGAATTTGCAAACAAATTTAATTGGAAATAAGAAAAAGCTATATTTATCATACGTAATAAACGGAAATTTTTTTACCAAATTGCTGGTGCCATTATGGTAGTTGGGAATTAAAATTAAGTCGTTTCATAAACGTACCACCGCACTTGAAAGTGTTAATGTTAAAATAAAAATTCAAAGACTTTTAACGATTTATAGTTTCATAATAAATGGAAGTCATGCTGAAGTAATGACGTAATAACTCTTTGGTGATAAGAGGTTGCCATAGAAACGAAATCATTTTGTTTTTTTGTAGACTACGCGAAATCGAAAAAATAACTTTATAAAAAAAAACAATTAAAATTGTCTTTAAATTAAACAAGGCAAGCAACTTTTGAGGCATGCTTAGTTTATTTACTTTTGTTATTTTATATGTCAACTTTCATATCTCGTTTGAATTTAAATCAAAACAAACGTTTGATGATGAAGCATAATAATTGACTGCATCATTTTTAGCTCATCTGAAAACACTTGTCGAATTATTAGTTATCATTAATATACAGGGTGATTATAAAAAAAACTATCTCCATATATGTGCCCCTATAGTTATCGTACCGTTGACAGAAACGAATAAAATTTTGGTTTACGGTATTTTGGGATATGCACTCTAGAGCCATATAAAAAATAAATTTTAATTTCAAACAGTTACGGTTACAGTGACAAAAATTCAAAACTTTCAAATGGCAACACCTACTTTTTTTATTGATATGTGATCTTCATAGTGAAAAACCATAAAAAGTATTGGAACGGTATATGTATCACGAAAATTGCCGGCGCATAGACAGACTGAAAAGAAAAGTTAAAAAACCCAACTAGTACAGAGAAGCAACAGAAAGCAAAACACCTTTCAAATCAGATAGAGTTTGCGTATTAAATGCATACATATTAGATTTCAGGTATCCCCACAACCAGAAAGCTATTGCAGTGAGATCGGGAGTCATTGGCGGCCACGGAAACGGGAACTAGCGGAATATAACTCTGTCACCAAATTGATGTGTTAAGAAACATGTGATCTACATATGGGGGAGCGCCATCTGGCATCCACATGACGTCAGATAGAGCATTTTGCTGTTTCAAATTGGAAAATACGTAATTAGTAAACTTTCCTAGATAGCGAGCACTCGTTACCGTACACGTTTGTAGACCTGCGGCAGTAACATCTTCAAACAAATAAGGGCCGAGGATTAAGATGCTTGTTATACTGCACCACACAGTCACCTTTTGTTTGTGTAATGGAAGTGCAACATCATCATGGGGATTATTTTCCTCCCAGTGCACGCAGTCCTTCGAATTAACATTACCAGTCAACGAGAAATCGACCTCGGCCGTCCACAGAAAAGGCTAGCTGCCACAAAGGTCAGCTGTCATCTTCGTAATACCGATTGAGGAATTCATTCGCAAAATCTACCGGTTAATGCTTATCGCACGCTTGCAACCCTGGTCACACTGGAAGCGATACAGACACATGTGGAGAGCAGAGCGTAGAATCTTGCGGACCGCAGAATTCGGCAACTGCGGTACGCGAGAAACACCGCTCACACTTGCAAGAGGAACGCCGCTTATTGTCTCTTGGACCTCTGCAATAGCCTCGAGAGAAATGAAAGGTTGTCGAGGCCGATATCGATAGCATAGCATGTCCAACCACTTTTTTCACATTTGCGTATCAAGCCCCGTACAGTCTTTACAGTACACGGGCCTCGGCAAAGCCCAAGGTTTCTGCGGTAGACACGCAATGCCTAAATATTTACAATATCCTCACGTTATTTCCCTGGCTGCCCCAGGCTTAAGGCCTAGAGCAAAACATCAGCCAAAAGTACGTTCTTTGGGCGGGTGCTCTCTCTCACTCTCTCTGTAAGCGGCATGTTCTTCAGAGTGCAAGAAAGCAAGATACCCAGAACGCATTTCACAGTGCTTTTTCTTTCACTTTGTGCAACGACGGTACTGACATGAAAGTGTTTTACGCCAAATAAGGAAATCTGCGTACCTTGGTCTCTTCTTCTAGTTTCGAGACGATTTAGTGTGCTGGGATAAAAACTGAAGACACGGTGTGAAATGTGACGCCATTAGAAAATACAGTCATGATCTGCTGAGCGACATAGTTGTTTTGTGTTTTCTTCTTAATCTGTCTAGCGACGGATTTTTTTTGTGCTACAAGTACTATTCCAACAATTTTTATAGTTTTCAAAATGATGATCAAATTCCGATAGTAGGTACTGTCATTTGAAATTAACGAAATATTATCAGTGTAACCCTAACTGTTAGAGTTTAACTGTTTTTTTTATATGATTCTTGAGCGCATACTTTAAACTAAAATTTCATTCAGTTTCTGTGAACGATATGACAGATAAGAGCTTATATATCGGGATAGTTTTTTTATAATAACCCTGTATATATAGAACGTCAACATCGCCATGTATGTCCAAATCTACAATGTGATACACATATCTATCTAACGTGTGAAAATTGAGGCTTCAAAAATGGGCTGCAGCGAATTCCAAATGTGCTTAGTTGGTAAAATCCATATTACCCTTAGCTTTACATCAGTAGGAATTTCCTCGCGAATAATACGGGTTCTAAATTCCTCCCCATCTTAGAGAAAGAGTGAATTTATTTCCTAAAATAAATTGAATGTAAATGTAGTTTCTATGAAAGGGATTGATTCTCACAAGAGACAACCTGCTACATTCATAATGTAAATACCAACACCATTCGAAAACATGCCAGTTTCTTTTATTTAACTTTAGAGAAATAAATCTTTTTTTTTCAAATATAATACACATTAAAATTTAAGCAAATAGAAGTTAATGATAGGGAATCGAAATTTAGAACGATATAAAAAAATACTCAACCCCAGAAGGAAAACAAGGCAAATAAGAAATAATTTGACAGACAAAACTGTTTTTGAAGACTGAATCCAAACTAACCAAGTAATGAGAGTAGAAATAATATCCACTGAAACACAACATCAAACACTTATATTGATGAAGTTGTGAGGCGACACAAATTAGACGAGGGACGAAATGAGCTTCATGCAGCCCTCCCATGTCACAACCAGTGGCGGTCTCCCCTATAGTTTTATATTACAATCATATTTGTAAAAAAATTTTATTAAAAATTATACCGAAATTAACAATATTAGTAAATCGCAATGATTGAATAGCCTACTTTATCGCACTTTAATTCTGTAAATCTGAGCTGTGCTGTATCTAGGATGAAGATAAAAGATGGATTTTACAAATAAAAAATATTTAAATGTAAATTGTAAAGTAATCTTCTAATTATAAACCTTTGCATTTTACATCATGAATGTTGCATGAGAAACTTTTTGTTAAAATGCTTGAATATTCACTGTCAAAAATCTGCAGCAAAGTGTCCAGTCATTCAACTGTTTTTATAAATGACTGCTACTTAACTATAATTGGAGCATTCTCTTTGGTCAGAATAGAGATAAATTACGGTTATCTAATCGTTATCGATAAAAACGATTGAATGACTGCACAGTTTGGTGCAGATTTTTAACAGTGTATAGTCTGAAATCAACAGTACAAAATTATCACTCAAATACTCTTTGCCATGATGTAATTTCTAACTGTTTTAAATGATATTTTCATAATAGTTCATACATGAAAATCTATTTGAAAATTATTTGTCTATTTTAATATTTTTTAAAACACAGTATGAAAGAAGAAAAAAAATGAAATTTTCGGAGCTATTTTAAATTGTTGCGGATTATAGCAATAATAATTCCTATACAATAAAATATTTATTTATAAGCTATATATTATACGCTAAAAGTGGTGACATTATCTATATATAAAAAAAGCTTAAAAACAATTTAATCCCAGCAAAAATATTTTTATAAAAATGCTAGGTTCTATTTAATGTATCTGCCATAAAGTCATTGATAACTGATGTTCGCCCATGTTAGTGTTAGACATCCCAAATCTTTCATTGAAAATTACTATGACTTGGCTGCTAAATCATTCTAGAAATTTTATTTTGTTTGTTTTATAAAAAAGGACTTTAAAACATTTTAATAAACAAACCGATTAGTTTTGTACTGTCAATAATGGTGGTAGTCTCATGTTCTGTACTGATAAATAAACACTTTTGTATAAATTTCAATTCTGTACTTGATAAACAAATATCGTGAGATAAATCAGGTATAGAATAAAGTACGTTTATGAAAAATCATTTTGTTAAATCGCAATGACATTACAGGGTGTCTTGTTATCTCGTACTTTTTGTTTATCAAGTACATAGTTGCAATATTATGCGAAAATGGTTTATTTATCATTTCTGACATTAAGAATGTCCCCGTTATTGAATGTACGAAACTAGTCAGTTTCTTTATTAAAAAGGTTTAAAGCCTTTGTTATATATGTACTGTATTCAGTTTTAGCATATACATGTATTTTATTTTAAAGATAAGAAATATTTTTTCTGATACAGTTTAATACTAACTTATATCTAAAATTTTTATTTGACGTTTTGATCTTCAAAAAAGATTGCAATAAATGAAAAGGAAATTTTATGTAGTTGATTACAATCTCTTTAATTTTATGATTATTTAAATGTGGAAATGTATTGTAAAAATATTTTTAATTAATAATACATTTACTAATCCTATAGGAAGAATAAAATAGAATAAAAATTATTCTCTTTATGGAAAGTCACTGTAATTCGCAACAAGAATATTAAAAATAAATTGCCACAAAATATTATCACCGTGCTGTGAAAAATGGATTTATAGGATGTATTTTTACACCTATGAAATAAAAATTACAGTTCAATTTGATTTTTGATGTTAATCTTAAAACGTACTCAGTCGTTTGCAGTGGATTCTCAGGGAAGTCAACTGAATTCTCTGAGAAATAAAATAAAGCATTTCCGTGTCGACGAAAACAGGAAATATCGGAAGTTAGTCACATTTACTTTTAGAACTTAGATACTGCAACAATTCGTTTCTTCTGATATTTGGAAGACATTTGTGGAGTTGCCTTTTATGAATCTTCTGCGGGATTGTTCCCAAGAGGTAAAAGTGAATCAACGATGGAAGTTCCGTGATCATAATACCCAATAAACAAATGTTGTTATATTGAACATTATTGTTAAAATTTAAACACAAGTGAAGATTTTTTTAAAAACAAAGAAACTTTTCTTGAACTCTACAACATTTTAGCGTTGCAAATTTTAAGATAGTATTTAAAAGAAAATGAAGTAAAAGTTTTATTTAAAAATTCACGGATTAGCAGTTACCATCATTCAACTTTAAAGTTAAACTTTGTACACTTAAAAAAATTAATAATACAACAATAAGATATATAATTAACAAATGAGAGTTGCAACATTAATTACAGCAATTAAATTAAATTTGCGAGAAACCACGTTTTTAAAATCTAATTTTGAAGTGAACACGATTATGGAAGAATCCCTCATATTTAATTCGTTGTTCTGTTTCGATATTTCACCCACCCTGGAAATCTAAGCTGATATATCTCAGCCATTTTTTACGAAAGAGGCGAAACACGAAATGTTCTGGAATCCTTGTATCAATGCATAACACGTAAGTGTAAATAAATTTTGGATTTCTAATTTTTTTGTATATATTTGAGTTTGAATCCTTAAGTGACCGCCATTTTGAAACAATATGACGGATCAAGCTGACAAACGAATTCGTTCGAGATCTTAGTACGTCCTGTACGTGCGCTCAGTCACATGTAAATGAGTTTATAAATATGAGGATCCTGACCAGATAAACATATATGTATGCATGAATATCAATATATGAACGTGAATGGATAGTGGTTGGTAAGCTACATAACTAAACAAACTTTCGCAGAAAAACTTACGCTGTATTATTTTTTTTTATTCATTGTGACAGTGCTATGCTATTTATTGATAAAAACATAAACTACACTTTTAATTAGTCCATTTAAAATCTATAAGCTACATTATAATCATTGCATTTATTTTATTTCAGTCAATATAGTTAATTATTGATTTTTAATGTTCGGGTGTTTTCTTGGGAGTGGGACATTCTGCATATACATTATACATGTATGCGACTTCACATAAAGCTAATCAAAATAATACTCTATACCGCTATAGCAAGGATTCCTAACCTTTTTTCGATGACTTACTCCTTGCTTACCCTCTTCATTTATGGGTACTTCTTGTTATGTAAGCCCTTCACAAATATTTTTGCTTTCGTTCGTTATTAATGTTATTATGCTATTTATCAATGTTAGATGCTGTTCACTTTAGAATTGCAGTTTAAAACCACAACACGATATCAAGATAAAGTCACCCAAAACGCTAAATATTTGCTAAACTATTCAAATTAAGCACTCACAAAGAATGATTAAAGCTACATACATTAATACTCGTTAATGAACTTATGCTAATGCTACCCAGTCGAACACTAAAATGATGACCTGCTTTCAAATGGGTTATTAATGAAATATCGTCGAAACCGGGATCCCCATATAATTAATTTTTTATCTAGATATTTCAGGAAATACTAGAAATAAAAGAGTAATAAAGGAAAGGATAGACGCAATCGAAATCACAACATATTATTAGGAGCGAGTGGAGATGATGGCAACACAAGCCAATTACTAAGTTTAGACATTTCCCTTTATTTTATGCGAACAGTCTAATTTATTTTTACACAATATCTCTTTGTGAACTAAAAGTTTATAGTTTTGTTTTCATGTTTTATTTGCAACTTTTTTTTTCTTTTTCATTTTCTGCAATTACCAATGTAATTTTTACAAAACCCCAAAAGGATCACCACGTACCCCAAGTTGGGAACCGCTGTTCTATAGAGTAAATAATAAACTTTATGTGACCTAGTAGAGTTATTATTTTCTTCTTTATATCAGAAAAGTTTTGTAAACAGCATTTACATAAAATTAGCCAATACAAGCAAGAACAATAAATTTTGCACAATTTTCGAAGTATATTTTTATGACCTCTCTGCATTTTCTGCCAATTAGTATAATGATAGGGCAGCAAAAAGAAAGTACATGTCTAAAAAAATGTCCGAATTTTCTTTGAACAAATGTGATTCATCATGGTACTGTGATCCGTGATTCAATTATCTTTTAGCACACAATATGAATATGAATATTTAGAAGGGATGAAGATATATTTAATTAAAGGAAGTATGATTAAATTTCTTCTGCTTTATCTAAGATATTTTATTGTTTGAAAATAACTTGTTTTGCATGACGTTTCACCATTCATTATTTATGAAATGTATTTTAAATCGTTCGGGCTTTTTAAGAACCTTTTTCTCTAATATATTAATTTATAAAAAGTAAAAACTCTTTTAGTGGATTCCAGTTTCCTAAATCATAATAAATTAAAAATATATAAGATCTTATTTTGACATTATAGCAATTTCTGTGTCCCAGGATAATTTTGGAGACTTATTTAATGAAATTACTTCGAATTTTGTATATATTATTTAAAGAATAATCACTTATTGGCTTATGTTAAGTCAAATACTACCTTACTTGATACAGAATCTGAAACTAAACACGTCAGTTCCGATTCATACTCTGCTTCTAATAAACCATTGATATTAAAAATTGCTGGTAAATTGGCAACGACAGTTTCGACATCCTATAGAATCTCAGTTGAAACTTCTCTGCTCATTACTTCCTGATATCTTAAACATTTTTCTTCCTAAATTCGCAGGGATACATATCTTATATCTATCATTTGAAATGTATGTAAAACTGAAATGAAGAAATAATTTAAATTATAAATTCAAGTACAAAACAATGTTGTCTATTACCCGATTACTAAACATTTTGTCTGTAAACGCGTTTGCTCTCCAGATTCTTTTTTTTGCTAAAATAGCAGGATTGAATTTGTGCCAATAGAAACTTGGTAATCCTTTCAGAAAAAATCGTTTCTAAGATGGGTACTACTTCCTATAAATTACCGAAATACCTTGTCTCTATTTTCTCCGTTCTGTACTAATTTACATTTACACTTGCGGGAACTTTTATGAGTCCGTCAATAAACTAGGTAACTTCACTGCTACTCAAAGTCACAAACGTGAAATTCCTCTTTACTAAAATACCGGTTCAAGGTACCCTAATTTGGCTCGAAACACACCTACAGGAATTCCACTACTCACAATTTGAAATTCATGATCAAATACACCTTACTGGAATTTGTTTATCGCAAAATACTTTCATATTTAACAATATTTTCATCGTATGGCTGATGATTTACCTATGGGCCCCTCCTCCGCTCTACCCTCAGTGACATTTTCATGCGTTATTTCGAAAAAAAATTATTCAATAAATTTTTTTTTCCATTTCACACCCGCTATGTCGATGACTGTTTCGCATCACTGAACTCTAGTAATCTAGGTTTCCTAATATTCTATCTGTTATGAACTCCATAGATGAGCATAAACAATTTACCTCTGAATTTGAAAATAACAACATACTATCCTTTCTTGATGTAATGGTTTACCGCTACAATAATCCATTTAACACCACATTTTATCGAAAAGCACTCGTATTTTCTCGATCCCCATATAGTCTTTCATCTAATCAACCAAATCAGAAGATGACTGCTTTTAATATTTATATTCACCGTACCTTAAATATTACCTCTTCTGAGAGTTTACTCAAAACAGAATTAGGCAGCACTAAATCTACTGCCACAGATCTTGCTTATCCATTTGCCATTGTCGATTAAATCGACAATACCCCGCTCCCATTCCAAGTACAACATTCTCCTCAATGAGAATTTAATTATACTTCCATATTTTTTCGAAAGTTAGCAATCAAATATGCACAATCATGATAGTTCATCCTAATTTGGAACATTCCTTCTCACGACGTTCAATTGTCCCATATGTTTTCTTATAAAATTCACAAGGATAAATATTTTTATTGCATCTTTTTAAAAATATGTATAGCTGTACAAAAATTCCAGATCACTCTTTTCCTTTGCCTTTTCAAATACAGAGGGATGGGTATCTTTACCCATCTTTTTACATAAATATATGCAATAAAATACAGACATAATATGTAAATTTATATATTCAAGCCCCACCTGAAAATAAACATCTTAACAGCCATAAGAAATATACGTTGGATATTCATTTTTATGTTCTCTTCATTTTTTTCCTCATGATTATCTAGTTCATCCTCACATGGAACATTTCTTCTCACGACGTTCAATTATTCCATATTTTTTCTTCTAAAATTTACAGGTAAAAAATATTTTTTATGCATCGTTTTAAATTATGTATACCTGTAAAACAATTCCGCTTCACTCTTTTCCTTTCAAATTCAGAGGGGGGGGGGTATCTTTACCACATCTTCGTAAATAAAAGTATAACTGAAATAAAGACATATATGTTAATTTATAAATTCAACATGCCCTCCCTCCACCTAAAAATACTAATAGCCATGGGAATTGTAAGTACATAAGACATTTATTTGTTCTCTTAATTCTTCGTTTCATGATTATCTAGTTCATCCGCACTGGAAACATATTTTCTCACGACCTTCAGTTATCCCATACGTTTTATTCTAAAATTCACAGGGGTATATATTTTTTATGCATCCTTTTAAAAATATGTATACCTGTAAGACAGTTCCACATCACTCTTTTCATTTCCCTTCTTCAGTTCTGAGAGATTTCTGAGAGATAGGTAACTTTACCCCATCTTTTTTAAATAAATGCACACCTGAAATATAGACATATATGTTAATTTATAAATTCAAGCACATTCCCCACAAAAAATAGCCACATGAAATATACATACCTAGGATATTCATATGTTCTCTTAATTCTTTGATTAATTATTATCTAGTTCATCCCTACTTGGAACATTTCTTCTCACGACGTTCAAATATTCCATATGTTCCCTTCTAAAATTCACAAGGATATATATTTTTAATGCATCTTTAATGCATCTCTACCACATCTTCTTAAATAAATGTATACCTGAAATACAGACATATATGTTAATATATAAAATCAACCCCCTCACAAAAAAAATTAATAGCCAAAGGAAATATACATACCTAAACCATTCATATGTTGTCTTATTCTTTTTTTATGATTATCTAGTTCTTACTCGCTTGAAATATTTTTTCTGGAGACTTTCAATTATTCCATATTTTTTCTTCTAAAATCCACAGGGATAAATATTTTAACGAATCTGTAAAAAAATATGTATACATGTAACAAAATTGATCATCACTACAAAATTTTCTTTCTCAAATTGGGAGGATTAGGTGTCTTTGTCCCTTTTTTATATATGTCTATCTGAAACAAAAAGATATATATTAGTTTATAAATTGAACAACAAGATAGTTAAATACACATAAGAAATGTGCATACTTAGGAAACTGTTGTGTTCTCCTGAATATTTGTTTCGTGGTTATTTATTTTATATTCAACTGAAACTTTTCGTCTCACGACTTTCAATTACGCCATATTTTTTCTTCTAAATATCACAGGTATACAAATTTTTATTGAATCCTGTAAAAAATATGTATACTAGTAACAAAATTCATATCACTTCATTATTTTCTTCATCAAATTCAGAAGTGTAGTTATCTTTATGCTTTTAAAATACATGTTTACCTCGAAAAAAAACATATATGTTAATGTTTAAATTCAAAACCAACCCGAAAAATGTTTTTTTATAACCATAAGAAAAAAAAGATATATATTAGTTTATAAATTGAGCAAAAAATAGTTTAATACACATGCGGAATTTGCATATTAGGACAATCAAGTTTTCTCCTGATTATTTGTTTTGTGGTTGTCCCTTTTATATTCAACTGAAACTTTTCGTCTCACGACTTTCAATTACGCCATATTTTTTCTTCTAAATATCACAGGTATACAAATTTTTATTGAATCCTGTAAAAAATATGTATACTAGTAACAAAATTCATATCACTTCATCATTTTCTTCATCAAATTCAGAAGTGTAGTTATCTTTATGCTTTTAAAATACATGTTTACCTCGAAAAAAAAAAAAAAAAACATATATGTTAATGTATAAATTCAAAACCAACCCGAAAAATGTTTTTTTATAACCATAAGAAAAAAAAGATATATATTAGTTTATAAATTGAGCAAAAAATAGTTTAATACACATGCGAAATTTGCATATTAGGACAATCAAGTTTTCTCCTGATTATTTGTTTTGTGGTTGTCCATTTTATATTCAGTTGAAACTTTTCGTCTCACGACTTTCAATTACTCCATATTTTGTCTTTGGAATATCAGAGGGATAAAAATTTTTATTGAATCCTTTAAAAAATATGTATACTAGTAACAAAATTCTCATCACTTCATCATTTTCTTCATCAAATTCACAAGTGTAGTTATCTTTATGCTTGTAAAATATATGTTTACCTGTAAAAAAAAAAAAATCATGTATGTTAATGTATAAATTCAAAGCCAACCGAAAAATGTTTTTTAATAACCATAAAAAATATACATGCCTAGGACATTAATTTTTTCTCTTAATTCTTTATTTCATGTTTATCTAGTTCATCCTAACTTGAAACTTTTTTTCTCGCGACTTTCAATTATTCCATATTTTTTCTCCTAAAATCCACAGGGATAAATATTTTTAATGCATTTAAAAATAAAATATGTATATTTGTAACAAAATTCGCATCACTTCATAAATTTCTTCATCAAATTCAGAAGTATAGGTATCTTTAGGCCTTTTAAATATATGTATACCTGAAATAAAGACATATATGTTAATTTATAAATTCAAAGCCACACCTTAAAACAGTTATTTTAATAACCATAGGAAATATACTTACCTATGAGATTCATATGCTCCCTTAATTGTTTGTTTCATGATTATCTAGTTCATTCCTTCTTGAAATATTTCTTCTTACGAATTTCAAATATCCCATATGTTTTTCTCTAAAATTGACAAGGGTTAAATATTTTTAGTGCATCTTTTTAAAAATATGTAAACCTGTAAAGTAATTCAACATCACTCTTTTCCATTTCCTTCTCAAATTCGAAGGGGTAGGTACCTTTACACCACTTTTTAATTAAATGTATACCTCAAATAAAGACATATATATTAGTTTATAAATTCTAGCCCCCTCAAAATACGAAATATACATACATGGGATATTAATATGTTCTCTTAATTCTTTGTTTCATGATTATATAGTTCATCCTCACTTGGAACATTTCTTCTCAGGACTTTTAATCATTCTATATTTCTACTTCAAAAATTCACAGGGATAGATATTTTTAATGCATCTTTTTAGAAATATGTATACCTGTAAGAAAATTCCACATTACTCTTTTCATTTTCCTTCTCAAATGCGGAAGAGTAAATATCTTTACCCCATCTTCATAAATAAATGTATACCTGAAATAAAGACTTATAAGTTAATTTATAAATTCAACACCCCCCCTCCCCCAAAAAAAACTTTAATAATCATAGGAAATATACATACGTGTGACATTCATATGTTGTCTTAATTCTTTTTTCATGATAATCTAGTTCAAACTCACTTGAAACATTTCATCTGAAGACTTTTAATTATTCCATATTCTCCCTTCTAAAATCCATAGGGATACATATTTTTTATGCATCTTTTTAAAAATATGTATACCTGTAACAAAATTTTGCATTACTCTTTCCCTTTTCTTTCTCAAATTTGGAGGGGGGGGTATCTTTACCCCATCTTCTTAAGTAAAGTTACACCTGAAATAAAGAATCTACACTAATTTATAAATTCAAGTCCTCCCCCCCCCAAAAAAAAAAAAACAAAGTTTAATAGCCAAAATAAATATACATACCTAGGACATTCATATGTTCTCTTAATTCTTTGTTTCATTATTATCTAGTTCATTCTCAATTGAAACTTTTCTTCTCACGACATTTAATTATTCCACATGTTTTCTTCTAAAATTCACTGGGATAAATATTTTAATGCATCTTTTTAAAAATATGTATACCTGTAAAACAATTCCACATCTCTATTTTCCTTTCCCTTGTCAAATTTCGAGAGGTAGTTAACTTTACCTAATTTTTTTATAAAAATGTGCGCCTGAAATATAGACATACAGTTGAAGCACTTTCTAATGAATTACGATATATCGAAAAACACGATATATCGAAATGCTCATAACCATTTAGTTAGTTTTCTATGTTAAAGAATAATGAATTTGAAACGATATAACGAAATATTTATAACGAAATATTTATAACGAAAAGCACGATACAACGAAAGGAATTTGAGCATTAAAAGTGAAATAAAAACGATATAGCGAATTGTTCACCTTATTTTTTTCTTTTACTTAACGTGGGAAATAGAATTGTATTTCTTAAATACCAGTTTTGTTCCATGACATAACATTCAATCTTTTTCCATACCGCCATTTACATATTTGCAATGCTTTCAAGAGAGATTTGGGTGAGGGGCAGTGTTTTAAGACAGACAGACAAGCGACAGCGTAGCTGAACTGAATTATGTTTTCTTTTTAGGTGCGTTCGTAATTATATAAATACGTAGCACCTAATGTCGTCGCTTGGTCCGTCCGTCTGTCTGTCCGTGCGTCCGCATATAACAACGCAAAAACTACCCAACCGAATGGTTTGAAATTTAAGATATATTATATTTGCAGAATTTTTCGAGATATTTCAAATTTTATAAAAATCTAATCAAAACTTTAGGAGATATTAATAAAAACATTTATTAAGAAATCTGAATTTTTAAATCGGTGCTTTCTCGTTATAGGAGCTTCCGAGGTTGGATCTTCAAGCAACCGAGATACTTATTTTATGACAGAAATTAATCTGCAGACGATATAATTCATTTCGCAGAATTAAAAATCATCAAGATCGGAATATTTATATAACTAGCTATAGTACGAACGCACCTCGTTTGTCACGTTTGACGTACAATTTCCATCTTGTTTATTTGATGACTGATTTCATTGACATTTGCTTTTCCTGTAAATTTATCACGTGTTAATTTCGAAAACTTCTTGTACGCTGGCTATGTCTCGTTAAGAGAAAATATTTGAGTTTAGAAGAGAAAGTCGAAATTAAAGATGGCTTAGAGAATAATGTTAAAAATGCTATACAGCGAAAAAAATAGGAATTCCAAGTAGCACTCTCATCACAATGTTGAAAGATCGAAAAAAAATCCTAAAATTTTTGAAAAGAGTGCAGTTTCTTCATCGTTTAAAAACTACGCACAGCGAAATATGCAGATGTGGAGGAAGTATATTATCGTTATGGTTTGAAGCTGAAAGATCAACATGCACGCTAATGGCGCCTGGTACATGTAAAATCCGTCGTGGGTGCAATGTCCTCCAAGTTCCCTGTGAATTATACCTCTGGAGGTGCCTAGTCAGGTGAAAGTGTCGTCACCTGGTCAAGATTGTAAATTACGAGATCAATTCCTTTATTTTTTTTATTTTTTTATTTTTTTTAAATCTGCCAATTCAACAATGTTAAATAAAAACCATGAACCGACAAAAAAAAGAAAACTTTGGCAGAGCATTGCAGCGATGCCAACAAGACATCGATCACAGTCAGGTGGATCACAGCATGGCTGTGATCAGACGAATATCGCCCCGGATCT
Source organism: Maratus michaelseni (assembly GCA_963931845.1). Lineage (NCBI taxonomy): Eukaryota > Metazoa > Arthropoda > Arachnida > Araneae > Salticidae > Maratus > Maratus michaelseni. The sequence continues at coordinate 177,355,629 of OZ007594.1, forward strand.
AGGTACTAAATCGTCAAGTTAGGCACTCTGCCCGGTAGGTAGGGGCCTGTTTAGCGATATAAAAAATAAAAAGTAAAAAGAAGATGCAAGATCCAAAAATCATTCCTATTAGTGGAAGTATTTTGCAAGAAAAAGCATATGCGTTAGGCATAACACTTTGATATAAAGACATTCATGTTAGTAATGGTTGGTTTAGTAAATAAAGAAATATATATGTGAAATTGTGTGTAAAAAATTATGTGGGGAAGCGGCCTCTGTTTCAGAAGAAACTGTTGAAGAATGGTAGTAAGAAAGCTCAAAAATATTTGAGGATTATAATCGAAAAGATAATATTTAACATGGATGAAACTGGATTGCTTTTTTGTTTAAGCCTAACTTTAAAAAAAGAAGCTTGTCATGGTGGGAAAAGGAGCAAATGACGACTTTCATTAGAATTATGCTGCAATGACGTTGGATCGGAAAGGCGCAAACTTCTTGTAATTGAAAAAACAAAGAATCCACGCTGTCCCAAAAAAAGTAAAATAAACTTTGCCTGTAAAGTACAAGCATAACCACAAAGCGTGGATGTTGTTTGGTGAAGAAGTGGTTTTGAAGATGATGTTTGGTCTTTTTGAAGAATGGATTTTAGATTTTGACAAAGATATTCAAAAAGCCAAAAAAATCTCTGCTTATTTTAGACAAGGTCTCTTTGCATGTGCTTTCTGTTTGCATGTGCTTAAATGTATAACATTACTTTCTTTTCCAGATAACGCTACATACAAAATACCGGAAGGTGCTTGTGAAAAAAAATAATTGTGAATTCAGATGACAAGAAAGAAACAGAAATAGACTTGCCGAAAGCAATTTAAATGACAAATAAAGCTTGGTGCGATGTTTCGAAAGAAACTTTTGTTAACGTTTTTTCAGTTTCGGTAATTTTTCCATCACCTTCAAATAATAATGAAACAATTTCTTTTAATTGAACTATTGAACTGATTTTATCTTTCAACCCGACTTCAGACTTTAACTTTGATCAATACGTTAATGTTGATGAACACATAATAACAAATGAAGAATTCTATGGAGAGCATAATCGTCAAAAAAAGTACAGAACATGAATCGTCCGATGACAGAGTCAGTGAGGAAGAAGAATTTATAGAAGCTGGCGAGAAACTTTTACCATCTGATGCACTCAAGTATTTACAGAAAATCGTGTGTTATATGCATAATGAAAACTTGTTAACGAATGAAATTAACATGTATATGTTTACAAAAAAAGAGCGTGCACTGTTAGACAATGCTTTCAACAAAAGAAAGCAGAACTTGTTAATTTCATTCTTCAAACCTATATAAGTATGTAAAACTGCCCTTTAAGAGAATATAATTATCTTGAAATTCCTTTCTAAATCAACGCTTTTCTTCTTTTCACTGATTGTAGTAAAAGTGACCATTCCTATGAAGGTTTAATTTAATATGAATGCATAAGTTCTAACTTTTATTGTTATTAAACAAAAGCAATTTTAAGAGATATCTTTATGTAATAAACCACCCTTTTTTATCATTTTTTCCATTATCCGGACTTCTGCATACTCAGATTACATTTAGACCACATTAGCCCGGATAATTGGAGTTTTTACTCTATAACAAATTAATTCGTTATAACGTTTTAACGAAAGCACGTTACAACGAGGAAATCTTTGGTGCACTTTCGATTTCGTTATAAGGTGCTTTGACTGTATATGTTAATTTATAAATTCAAGTCCCCTTTCCCCAGAAAAAAATACTTTAATAACCATGTGGAAGATACATATCTAGGATATTCATATGTTCTCTTAATTCTTTGTTTCATGATTATGTAGTTCATCCTCACTTGGAACATTTCTTCTCACGACTTTTAATCATTCCATATTTCTACTTCAAAAATTCACAGGGATAGCTATTTTTAATGCATCTTTTTAAAAATATGTATACGTGTAAAAAAATACCAGGTTAATCTTTTTTCCTTCTCAAATTTGGAGGGATGAGTATCTTTTCCCAATCTTCTTAAATAAATGTATACCTGAAATAAAGCCATATATGTTAATTTATAAAGACAACCCATTCTAAAAAAATACTTTAAGAGTCATAAGAATTATACATACCTAGGGCATTCATATATTGTCTTAATTCTTTTTTTATGATTATTTAGTTCATACTCACTTGGAACCTTTCTTCTGAACACTTTCAATTATTCCATATTTTTCCTTATAATATCCACAGGGATAAATATTTTTAATGCCTCTTTTTAAAAATATGTATGCCTGTAACAAAATTAAGCATTACTTCAAAATTTTCTTTCTCAAATTTCGAGGAGAAGGTATCTTTTTCCCATCTTTATATATGTATATCTGAAAAAAAAAGATTCATATTAGTTTATAAATTGAGCAACAAGATAGTTTAATACACATAAGAAATGTGCATACTTAGGACACTCTTGTGTTCTCCTGAGTATTTGTTTCGTGGTTGTCCATTTTATATTCAGTTGAAACTTTTCGTCTCACGACTTTCAATTACGCCATATTTGTTTTTCAAAATTTCACAAGGATTCAAATTTTTAATGCATTTTCTAAAAAATATGTATACATGTAACAAAATTCAAATCACTTCATCATTTTCTTCATCAAATTCAGAAATGTAGGTATCTTTATGCTTTTTAAATATATATATACCTGAAATAAAGACATGTATGTTAATGCATAAATTTAAATCACTTCACCCCTAGTTCTTTGTTTTGTCTAGTATACTATTTAATTTATATTCTAAAAACATCTCATAAAAAATTTAATTAATTTTAAAAATAAAGAAGTCAATTAAGAATCACATTTAAGCAATTCCAGGTCATACTCAGTAATGCTTCCGAATTCTTTTGTGTAGCTCTGTATATGATCCACAGTATTTATACAAAACATATAGTATGCCCAAATTTAGTTAAACTTATGAACGCATACCATAATGAAAAACTTACTTACAGCAATTATCGTAAATAGACAGTGTTACAGAGACTGAAATGTATAGAAAATCTTTTGTGTGCCCCTGTATATAAGACAATAACTACTATGCACATCATATTGTACAGCAAATTTCTTGTAATAAACTTCCGTAATGTTTATCAGTTTCCTTATATTTGAAATTGTGTAAAAAATATAAAATAAACTGCAAACAGTTTTTCCCCATACATCATTATATAACGGAATGATTTTGGGTAGTAAACGATAAATAAATGCTTTGAAAACCATATTCTACAAAATGCACATTTTCATAAATGGATACCAAATTCATTATGTGTGACAGGTATAATATCATTAAAATGCAGTTGAAACAATTTTCCCATTGACCGTAATGTAACCGATAACATTTGATTGTCCTTCTAAACGATGTATAGATGCTACACACTTCATTTTCAATATTCATAGTGCTATAGAAAACGTCAATAACATATAATAAATAACATAAATTACAGGAAAATCAAAGTATTTTTACCGGAGTTATAGATCGGAAAGTCAAACAAACCAAAGTTATAAACACTTCTCAACTATGTTGGAAAGTGTTAAAAGTTATCGGAGGAATGTATACTTCTTAAGTGTAATAAACGATATTTGTTTGGGCTTGACTTTATAATTTTAAATATTAATCTGATATTACAATAGTAACGAAATATTTTTATTCGATACTAACCAAAATATTTTAATCATATGTTGTAATAATATCCAAAATGATCAACAATGTCAGAATATAATATACACTTCACCAATATTATCATCCGTACCATTATAAAATATACATTTACATTTAATTTTTTTTCTAAATAAGTTAGGAGTAAATGGTGATAATTAATCATTAATAGGCTACTATAACATATTCGGGTACAGAAGCTTAAAATATTAGCGAGACATTATCTCCTGGGGGACTATTACGACGTTTCAACATAAAAATACTCTGAATACAACAATGTATTTCATTTTGCGACAAACAACTTTTGTGAAAATAATTGGCTATGGATCGGTTTATGGAAACTTTCAATGATTAATATTGAATATACTGCAAATTAATATACTTTATATGCAGTATATATGCATATATGCAGTTAAAAACGAAAGAATAATCGTTAAACACCAACCAGTAGGCGATACGTTGTGTGGGTCTTGTCAAAGAAAGATTTTTTGCAAGTAAAGTGCATAAATTTGTCCCAGGAGCTCGATCGGATGTGTATAAAGAAATTCTATTGTCGGAAAAAACTCATCACATTCTTGTCCCATTGTTAAAATAATCTTGTTTATTATTATTATTATTATTGTTACACGTGATGTGTTTGATGTAAGAATGTAATTTTATGACAAACATATATTCATTGTTGGCATATTCTTTGTTCACATAACCATGCATATCTGAAAAAAAAATATTTATATTATAATTTTAAACCCCCCACATATTTAATTTATTACCCTTCAGAAATATATATACCTCCAATATTAGTGTGTTCTTCTGATTCTTTGTTTCGTGGTCACTTCATATATCCTCACTTGTAATTTTTTTTTCTTGACTTCCATTGTCCTTTTAAAATCTACAGGGATACATCTATATTATAAAGTAAAAACTTGCCCGTGAGTAATGCTGCCCTCATATTGACGGTGTTAACACCTGACCAATAAATTGAATGTAGAAATAAGTATTTTTCGTATCCACATTTTTTATTCTCACGCGTGTTGGTCCTGTGATAGCAGTGATAAGGCATTTACAAGATATGGCGTATTTTGGAACTTATTGACTGAATCGAAATTTGAACGCAAAAGAATCAATTGAGGATTTTGCAATTATGGATTTAATTTTAAACTTGCGTTTCGTGGTCAACTCTTTCCTTCTACCTTGAAATATTGTTTATAATTATTGGAGATTAGTACTTTTCTTAAGGGTATTAAATTAAATTTGTTTGGTCGTGTATTTATAATTTAAAAGAAAATTTTGATATTTTAATAGCAATGGCATTTTTTAAATTCCATACTAACCAAAATATTTTAATCCGATATTATAATAATATCCAAAAGTATCAACAATGTCAAAATATATAATACAGCTTACCAAAATTATCATCAATGTCATTAAGTTTGCAGTTTTATTTAAATTTCTTCTAAATAAGTTATGAAACATATAATATCGCATTAATAGGCTACTTTTACATAATCGTGTATGACAAATATGAACTTATAAAAATGTATTTAATTTTGTGCCAAACAACTCATGTGAAAATAGGTCAATTGGCTGTGGATCCGTTTATGGAAACTTCCCCTCCATAATACAGAATTTGCTATAACTTAATATATTTTATATGCAGTAATTATCCATATTTATGCAGTTAATAACGAAAAAATAATCATTAAACACTTACCAGAAGACGATAATTTACGTTGTTCGCTGCAGTGAAAGTGTTTTTTCAAATTATACATTTTCAAGTAAATGGCAAATATGTGCTCCAGAAGCTCGATATTTTTTTAATACCCACTTAACTGGTTACCCCTCTACAAATAATGTTCATAAAAAATTTCATTAGTATATTACATTTAAATGCTAAAGGTGTAAAATTAACAACTATAATATAAATTAAAATAACTTTTATTAGTTGTTTTACATGTTTCGACTCTTCTGAGTCATTTTCAAAAACAAAATGAGAATATTCTAAAGCTTGTTATATTGTTAAAAAATTTCATTGTTAGAAAGAACTTGTCCCATTCTTGTTCCATTGTTAAACTAAACATGTTTATTATTATTATTATTGTTATGCGTGATTTGTTTGTTGGGAGGATGTAAAATAATTATAACAAACAAATATTCATTGTTGTCGTATATATATTTCCTTATAATAGTCCCCTAATTTTATTTCAAAGAATAAATATGTATGCATTAAGCATTTCAAAAATTGTCTCAGAAAAAACTTAAACAATTATTAATATCCGTTCGGGGGTGAGCAAAATGAAAAAATTGATACAAAAATGTATAATTCTTCTTGCTGGATATTTTTCTCTGTTATTTATATTTGCTTTCACTTACATTTTACAAGTTATGCTACATAAATTTTAAAAAATCTCGTCTTTAGTTTCAAACTTGAAGAACCAACAATCTGAATTGATAAATTGAAATTCGTCTTTTGTAGAGGGCAAAAATCAAATAAGTAAAAAAAAATGAAAATACTTCACACATAGATTATGAAATTCTAGAAAACGCCTAGAATATTGTTGCATAATTTTAGTTTTTCGTGCGATCAGTTGATATAATAAGCACATTATTTATTTGAAATTTTTGTTTCAGCTAATACTCTCCAAATTCGAATTGTTTTGTTGAGTCCAATAGGCACTTTTATGTGCCACAAATTATTTTAAAAAATTCAGGTGGAAAATGCATAACACAAATGAAAAGACTTTCGGACACACTTTCGGTACATCTAGAGATGTTACTATTGTTTTTGATACTCTTGCATACAGAAAAATCTTTTTTTTCATAGTCATATTACATAGTATTGTAAAATTTAATCGTTTCATGTAAATGTACCCCGTGTAATTGATCCATTGTATTCATACATGCTAGAAAATGCGTTAAGATTTAGATAAGCTGCAAAACGCATAACAGAACGCACATTCTACTAATAACGGCTTTAGATGATACGTTAATCATCTTATTTCTTTTGTGCGGTCCTGTAAATGAACATTAAATATTGTATGTGCCATTTTCAATAAGGAATACTTAAATCGCCCCTGAAGAATTTATATAAATTTTCATATGTTTAAATTGATATTACACAAGGCGTCCAAGTTGCTTCTACTATCGTTCGACACTATGTTAAGCCTGTGTCTTTAAAAGAGTTACTCGAAAACCAAGCAACTTTTTATTTTCGGAGCAATTTTCTTGCCTGTGGTGCTTTTTTGTTTTAGGATCTCTCGGAACAGCAGAAGAAATGCTTGGAAAACTGACGAAGTAAAAGCCTTTTACTAAGCAGCCAATAAAATGCGTGAAAAACTGACGAGGGAAAAACCTCTTCTTAAACAGCCAAGAAATGCTTGGAAAACTGACGAGTCACGCTTCAAATTATCACATGTATAGCACTATTTTAAATCAGTCATACTCAACCTTTTCTTCTCGCGGGCCGCAAATATATGTTTGCGTAATTAGCCGGGCCGCAATACAGTGTTGCCAGTCGGCTACTTTTTTAAAATTCAGATTGATTGATTGACACCACTTTGTTGAAATGATGTAATTCGCCTACTTTTCGCTTTATTTAATCTGTCATTAAATAAGGGGAATTTTACTTTCTCAAAAAACTGGTGTCAATCAAGAAAACTGAATTAAAAATTAGTAGCCCACGGCAACGTTGCCGCAACACACTTACAACACGGTAAAAAAAGAGCAATTAAAATAGTAACGTAACATAACGAGTATAACAAAGCAATACAGACTTTTATCAAAATGGTTGAATGATAGTCGAAAAAAAAGGTTACAAAAAAGTTTTATCACCCCTATTTCCAAACAATAATCTTAGTGGAAGATTATGCAAATGTTGTAGAATTATCCTGTGAAGTTTTATTGTTTAGAAAGGGTGATGTAAAACAAATTTAGTGCCAAATTTTTTTCGCGACAAACGTTCAACCCTAACAAGTAGCATTAGATGTGTAATAAATATAAAACGTAATATAATATAACAATGCCGAATTTCCAAGTTCTAGCGAAAAAAAAAAAATCAGGTGATTTTCTCTTATAAATCAGTGTTTTGCTCACTGCAAAAAAGTTTTTTTTTTTTTTTTAAATTGTTGAAATATATAATGCAAATTTAATTAATTTGGAATAATGTATGATTTGCGCTGAAAATGACAAAATGTATACAACACTGTCAAAAAATAGGAGTACATGTAAAAAGATATTTTGACTAAAGACACGGAATTTAAGATGTTTTAACATATTTTAAATTTATTATAAATAACAGGACAGATTTTGTCTTCTTGTGAAAATATGCAAAACAACAGTGAAGGTCTTAAATAAATTTTGCGCACAGCTTAATTAAATTTGGAATAATAATTTTGTGTCTCGGGCCGCACATAAAAGCATACCGGGCCGCAGGTTGAGTATCGCTGGTTTTAAATGAATGGTGCAGATGCAAAAGTCACATTATCCACTTTTTTCAGGTATTGAGTTATTCATATCACCGTGTTCGTCTTTTTAAGGCGAATCGGACTGTAATAGTTATTTGGATAATAATGAACATATTAAAGTTGAAAAAAATGCTGAAAATCTTGTTTGGATGCATAACAACTGTTTTGCAGCAAAACTCACACTCTCCAATTTAAACAATCAGGGAGGCTTGCATATACGTAAAAATGTATACTTTGAACATACAAGTCTCTATCAAAGCCAGGAAGGGTAATGTTCAACCTGAATACATCAGTTATCACTAAATCAAATACAATAAAACTATCAAAAAAGGATGACGTTAATAATTTGTTGCAGAAACACTATAATGATCAGTGGAAAAAAAATGAAGATTTGATTTTTTACAAAAACATTATTGATGAGGCAATTACTAATAACAGTGAAGATGAACGAGCTTGTGAGCCAAAAACATAAGTAAATTACGTTAATGTATAAAGAAGTAAGAAGAAGTGTAAAAAAATGTTCCACTAGTTTAATGACAGTGAAGAAGTTGAGTCGTGTCTAATAGTAAAATGCTTGCACAAATTATTTTTAATAAATGTTTTTTTGCGTTTTGATTTTTGTTGTTTATTATCCTCCAAAATAACATAATAAAATTTAATGAAGATGAACGAGCTTGTGAGCCAAAAACATAAGTAAATTACGTTAATGTATAAAGAAGTAAGAAGAAGTGTAAAAAAATGTTCCACTAGTTTAATGACAGTGAAGAAGTTGAGTCGTGTCTAATAGTAAAATGCTTGCGCAAATTATTTTTAATAAATGTTTTTTTGCGTTTTGATTTTTGTTGTTTATTATCCTCCAAAATAACATAATCAAATTTAATGTTCAGATTTTTTTTTTCTTCTTCTTGTTTTAAATTCATAACTATTCTGGTTTATAACTAACATCACCCAATAAAATTTGCTGCAAAATTCACATTTTATATATTTAAATTTAAATTCTAGCTGTACCTAAATTATTACAGGTTTAGGACTATGTGCAAGTAGTTGTTATTGCAACAAATATATCACACAAAAGAAAATGTGCCAATATATCATGCTTATTAATAATAATATTTTTTTTTTCTTTTTTGCATTTTTCTAAAATCTGGGTTAAGTGGAGAGTGTGAATTTTGCATCTACACCCTTCAAATAATAGCGTTGTTAAAGGGTAGTGCAAACAAATGCATAATCGCAGTCAATTTTTTTTCTTTTTATATCTGTTTAAAGTGATATTACACGAGGAATCAATGTTGTCGCTATTTTCAGACGACACAATGTTAACCTGTGACTCTAAAAGAATTACTCGAAAAACGAGCAACTTTTTTTTATTGGAGTAATTTTGTGGCCTATAATATCTACTTAAATAAATGTCGCGCAATGTCTCTCAGAACAGTGGATCAAATGCTTGGAAAACTGACGAAGAAAATCCTTGCCTGTGGAATATCCAATGAAATGCTGGGAAACCTGACGAGTCAGTTGACTCGCGACCTACGTTATACACGGCCTGTGCATGACGTTTAAAACGTCACATGGAGTGGATCCGAGGCTAACAAAAAATACAGGCTACCGCGGTATATTCCACTTATCTATTTTTACAGACCGCTAGAGTGACGTGATGCTCTATTCGTACGCCTTCATTGGTGCATTCGAGCAACACGCGACTCCGTCGGTCTGTAAAAAAAAAGATATGCATAAAGCACCGCGGTAGCCTTTCTTTTTCGTTAGCCCCGAGTTGATCATTTTTACATGGTGATTGGTGCAAAACGGAGAGCGCGCCGCTTTGCACCAAGCACCGTGTAAAAATGATCCACTCCATGTGACGTTTTAAACGCCATGCACCGGCCGTGTATAACATAGGTCGCGGTTGACTGACGATTCCTTAATTTTTGGAAGGATAATTATCTAAGCCCGCTATGAACAAATTAAAAAAACAGCATTTTTTAGGAATAAAAAAATCTTTAGTCCCTTATCCTAAAACAAATAGATACTCCATTAGTTAGAGAATTTTGGTTAATAAAAATCATTAATATGACACCGATAAAATAAAATGAATATTACTGAAAATTAGGAATGAAAAGAAAAACATTTATTATATACAAAAATATTTACAAATACATAAAAAAAGAAAACTTAAAGAATTAATAAAAATAAAAATATATAATTTCTAAAAAAAATTCTAATAGGTGCATCACCTCTCGAAATCACTGTGCTTATGAATTTAAAGATAACAAAGTCTTAGTCTTAATACCTTTGGGAGCTACAAGAGACATTATTTTAAAGAAATACCTGCATGCTCCTTGGTACTAGAGATAGAGTGTATCTAGAAGGGCTGCATGATTATTTCAAGATTAGTGTCACACTAAAAAAACTAACGAATATTTTTACAGTTAAAAGACTACATATAATAGTTAGCAATCTGACATTTTTCGTCAGCGAAAGAATTCTGCGCTAAAGGTGAATTTTTTTTTAGAGACCAGTTGCTGATCAAAATACCTCTTTATAGTAAAAACTTAGCACATAATGATGATAAAAATATATTTTACATAACACTCCTTGTTCTAAGTATTGTGGATCGGCTGATACATCCTTCTTCCCAAACAGACATCTCAGTGGCTGACTGACCATTCATACATTAGCGTGCGTCTGGAGCTGATTGGTCAATTTTCCTGTGGTACAAAAAAATTGCATATGCAAAACTACGTGGACGCCAGCTTACGTCTGGAGCTGGATTTTCTCAGAACTATTGACCTAATGACCTGTATTCAATTAGGTTTCACATCCATATATATTCTGGACACTGGCAATATATCGTATGTTTTTGACACTGTGAACGCCTATCAGAGAATTGAAATAACAGGTCGTAAAATCTGTTACACGCCTCAGACAAATAACCCACACACGACGCCAATATAAATATCAAATGCACTGAATATTTCCTTACCACAATCAAGATAATTAGAAAATAGAAAAATAATCAATACATAATATAAATAGTCCTTGATTATATAAATAAAATTGTTCTTAAAAAATAAGCTGTGTATATAAGTACAGTATGTTTTGTTAACAATCTGTGAATTTACTGGCGAGTTTCGATCGCCTCAGCAATAATAGTATACAAAATAAATTAAAATAATAGTATACAAAATAAATTGAAATAGTATACAAAATAAATTGAAATAATATAATAAAATAATTACTAATTAAAAGAAAAAATAACCACTACCTTAAAAATTTACAGCATTCTTCCAGAATGACATAAATCAATTCAATTAAAAGAAAATTAATTACCCAAAAGATTTATAGCCAAACTTTCATCTCCCATATATATATCTACCAATTTGCTCACTGTTTATAAATATAGGATTCCAGTTTCAAGAACGATTATTCGAAATTTTAATAAGCTATCGAGACACGCAATGTTTCATCCATACTATTAAGGATAGCGGATTTGGAGTACAAAGTTAAGATTAAAGGAATTCACCCCTTAAGACGATGAATAAATGTGCCAGGTAATATTGAGTAGAAGGGTTTGAAATTATAAATTTCAAATATAGGAATTCCCACTGGTTAATTTGTTCTAAAACATTTAGTAAACATATGTTGTTTTTGTTTTTTTAATAGATGTTTTTGATTTTTTAAGACACGTAATTATGGCTTCATTTGATGATAATCTTAAAGATTCCATTTTTAACTATCCATAATTATTCAAGCAAAAATTTATCTATTTTCAAAATTTTCACAAAAAATGAAAATTAGAAGCAAGGTTTATTAAACTTAAAAAGAGCAAAATTATAAAAACAAATCAAAGTAATAGACTTAAATGATTGTTAAAAAATGGGCAGGAGATCAAAAGCAATTTCATTAAATTTGACAGTTTTCTACCAAGATGTCTTACAGCATTTATACTGGAAGAAAATGGGCTATTGAAAAGATTTCGTGCCAAACGTTTACCTGAAAATGAATTTAATCATAGAATTTACTAATTACCTTATGTAATATCTGCTTATAAATTTTAGACTTGCAGTTTTAGAACGATTATTGCTTGGTTTAATAATGTTTTGAGCTATGTGGTATTTTTCTCTCATTATTACGAAAGTGAGTATTAGATACAAAGTAAAGATTAAAAATACTCGATCTTTTAACGCAATGCTAAAGCCAATTGTTATTGAGAAAAGAAATGCAGTAAAAATCATAAATACCCCTTAGTTTTGTTTCATTTTACTTACCCATCATACGTAGTATAAGGTAAATCCTGTAATAGTTTTGAAAATCGAAAAAAAAATTTTGACGGATTTACACGTGTCAGGCACTGGAGATTCCGAAAAACATATTTTTAGAAAAAAAAAATTGCCGTCCGTCTGCGTGTCTGTGTGTCTGTGTGTCTGTAAACGCTCTATCTCCCGACAAAATTGAGGTAGAGACTTGCAATTTGGTATGTACTTAGTATGTAATAATGGGAAGAAGCCTATTTAATTTCAATAACCTCGATTAACCAGAACTATTTTTTTCGGACTCTCGAAATATTCGTTCTGATAAAAGGTATATAAAATTTTTAGAAATTGTTTATTTTAAGAAATGAAGATAAAAAACAATAAAAAAACATAAATTTTGCATAAAGCATGAAGTCGATCGGATAATTAGTTGCCGAGATATTTGGAATCGTTTTTTTCACACTCTTCGATTTTTCATGACCCTGTATTTCATCCAAATTTCACTTCAAAGATATATTTTAATTGAAAATTTGACGCTTAATCAGATGCAATAAACTGCTAGTTAATAGGATTATTATTTTTGGAGTTATAAGGAGGTTTCTTTCAAGCAATTCAGTAATCGAGCCTTTAAAGTTTATGACGTCATCAAGCCACGATTTTATTTGAATTGCAATGCATTTTATAAGTAGTTTACACATTTTATATTTTAATATTTTACGTTATGCATATCCATGATGGATAAGTATTACGGTGAACGCCAAAGACTAGTTTTCTTTTTCTTTTCCTTTTTTCCTTTTATTATTTTTTTCTTTTTTGCGAAATTTTAATGAAACTATGTTCTTTTTTATATAGATTTTTTTTTTCAAGGCACTTAATTATGGAGATATTTAAAGATAGTGATGAACATTCATTTTTTAACAATTGAAAGTGTATTATTATATTTAAGGCCTTACTTCTAAATTTTCTCAGAAATCGAAAATATTACACCAAGTGTAAGTGCGTTAGAATTTTATACGTGAAACATTATAAAATCATTATAAAGTAATAGTATGAAATTGTTGTTTAATTGAAGGGTAAAGAAATAACCAATATCTTAAATTTTGCAATCTTTTTCAAATATATCTTAAATAAATTTAATTATAATAAATAAATTATTTAAGAAATATAACGTCAGAATATTTTCTTTTAAAATGACTTCCATACAAAAATGTACCATACTTTCCCTTTACTTCTGTTTTTAGAAGACTGCGCGCAGCAGCGAAAGGAGGTAAAGTTTTTCATGGTAGACAATGTAAGATTTTTTATACTGTTATACGTAGGGAACGGATGGATGGAATTTAATAAATGGGAATAAAATATACATTTAAAGTGAGACATTTTCCATTGTCGGAGAGCCTATAAATTGAATATAAAATACTGTTTGTAGTATATATATATATATATAGCTATCATCAAAAGTTAATTTCTTCACCAAAAAACTTTTCAAAATTAATATTGATATCTTATATCTGGATCTATATATTAATATCTTGATTATTATCAGATGAAAATATTGATAATAAATAATTGAATCGATCTAACGCCTTCAAATTTCTTTACGGACGACGTTGTCAGTAAATCGGTGTAATAGATTGTGTTCTTAATAGTAATCTGATAAAAGAAATACACATGGCTATAGTATATTAAATTAATTGGATATCAAACCTAAAATTTTTAAAATAAATTAAAATTTCATAAAAAGGCGTCTGAAGATTGGAAGAAATTTTTAATTTTAAAAACTGTTTAAAACACGAAATTATAAAAATATAATAATTTTTGAAGGATTATATTTCCATTAAAGTCTAATTTAATGTTTAGAAAATCAAAACGTCTATAGAGTGAATGATTTAAGTGTGAGACGATGCATCAATTTAAAAAAAGACTTGTTTCAAGAAAACCGTGTTTAAAGTTTTAATAATCTCTTTTCTTAAACGTGAAATCTGTCCATTAAACTGGTTGTGACGCTTTAAATATTGGATGCAACGAAAAATGGTTTTGAGGGCTATTTTGATCTTTCTAATACTTTGAAAAATGCAAAAAAAAAATTAATTTCTTAAAAAGGTTATCGCAAGAACATTTTCTTATGACTTTGACTTTTAAAATCATTATGAAGAGCAATATATAAAACGTTTTAGTAATTTTAACTGTAACTGTAAATTTAATGGTTTAGGAATTAGATATTAGACAACCATAAGAGTGAACACCCTGTATAGCGTAAAAGTTTTAGATGGATCACTAAATAGGAACCGGTATTTGTAGGAACACCAAATTACAGTCATGTAACATATTATAATATGAGCGAGAATGTGATTGCAGTTAAAAAAGGCACGGCATATATGTAAAACCTTTAAAATACTGAAAGATTCAATCAACTGAAACTCATTTATTTTTGCATATTCGCTCAAATTTCATATGTTTTACACTTGTGAAGTACCTTCAACAAACCAAAGCAGGAAAAAACTCGGTGTGTATAAATTAGCTAACTCCCTTTATGAGAACAAATAGGCTAACATTGAATTTGGTCGGCTAATCAGCAATAAGTCAACCAACGAGCACCTATACTCTATTTGAAAATTATCGAAGCTTAAAGAGACAAATCCACTCATCTAAAAGCATGGATTTTAAGTGCTTGGAGAGATTCACGTCGTGTCATGTGCCTTCGTGGATAATTAAATTCCCAAGCATGTTTATTGATATGTTCATGTGATCTTGTTGTTCAATCAATACAGCAATTATCCTCTCTCTCAAAATAAACTCCTACAAGTGGCGCTCTGTCATTTGTCCATAAAATAAAGTCTGGTCCCCAAAGCAATCAGCAATATTTAATGTTTAAGTACATCAACAATACTCCGCTGTGAGGTCACAATTGTTTTTACATTGGTTTGTTTAGATTTACTTCGTTATGTGTCATAGTAATGTGCTTCGTTCTAGAGATGGCACCTGTAAATCATGGCGTAGTAGCGGACGAGTCCATTAGTTCCCGAACGGTCAAACGGTTATCACGGAACAGTGTAGTTTGCAATATTTAAAGCTCAGTTGCTATTTTTTTCTTTGGTTGCGCGATGTTCTTTCTAATTATTATGTGTTAACTTTCTAATAATCACGATCTTAATGAAGTTTTATCATTTTAGAGGGATGACGAAAGATAATTATATTGAAAATGATGTTTAAGAATTATTTTATTTTGTTTGTAAGATTTATATCGTTTGTTTCTTTGAGTTTTGTTGTAAGAACATATCTTTGTAAATTAATTTCATATAAAAATATATATAAAATCTTCAGAATATTGATGAAATAATGTGCACGTAATTTGCCTAACATAGCCAAAGAGTATAATAAATTTTTATATGAGGTATTTCAATAGAAGAGTGGATAAAAGAAGTTAAGAGATTTAACGTATCAAGATTCAATCTTTTTTTTTTTCTTTTTTATTGTTATTAGAATAACACTATATACAAGATATGAAAAACATTTTAAGACAAATATGAAGTATTAGGACTATTTTCATCTGAATTTTCAGAACTTTGTGGTAGATTTTCCAAGCCATCACACACACACACACACACACACAGAGAGATAGACACAGATGTACGCAATGACAAACATTTTTCTTTTAAAAGAATAGACTACTGAATTTCATGGAAAATATTGATTCCATTTGAAAATCGAAAAACATTTCTGCACCAATCTAATAAAAATATTTATTTTTGCACATTATAATTCGGTATAAATAATGAAATGTAGGCATTTTAAGAAAATGTAATACAAATACAAATCTACTTACGAAGGGTATCAATCTATATTCTGTATTATATCTATTATAGTTAAAACTACAATCAAAATAAGAGTAATAAATAATAATGGAAAAGCGAAAAATATTTATTTTCTTAAATGAGAAAAATACGTTTTTAAAGATTTAGTATTTCTAATTGAATACCTTTATTTGAGACGTTCTAAATATTATTCCAGAAAACTATCGTTTTTATACTGACCAAATATTAAAAAATAGCAAAAAATTATTAATAATAAACATTAATAATAAATCTATTTTTAACCACCAATTTATTCTATTAAAAAATCTTTATACTAAAAAATCATCATTTGCTTGCTACAAAGTATTTCCGGTAACAATAGTTAAATGTAATATGTATTGGCCAAAACTAATTGCACTAACTACGAAAAAAATAAATCTATAGAAATAATAGCTCTGTAATTTCGCAACTGTAAGACTTTAAATACGTTGCTTTTCCACTAATCGGAAAATATGTGAGCTTTCAAATTGAAACGAGTGAAATGTTTTATTTCAGCAATTACAATTACCACTGAAATTACTAGAAATATGTTCTGTGAAAAAAAATCTATAATATATCAGACGAATATTGCCGTTAAAGAAATTGCAGTTTTATTATGGCTTTTAATGTCTGCTAAAATTTGTTACAGTTAAAGCTTTTTTACCGATAAAAATAAAATTAATGCATGTGACAGAAAGAAGATAACTGTTTTTAAACCACTTTATTTCAAAGAAGCGTAATTATGGTTTTGATTTTTTTAATGAGTCAAAAAATTACTTTTTTAATTCCATCTGATATACTTATAAATATTGGTGAATTAAATATACTATAACTTCTGTATTTATGAAATGATAATTATTTATCTTGTTTTCAGTATCTCTGTTATAAACCTCAATCGTATCCTTCAGTAAAGCAAAGTTCATACGTAAGGAAGATGTCATGACATCCATGTTCACTTTAATTAGACAAATCTTCGCTTTTAAATATTGCATATTTTTTGTCGTTAATCCATCGAACATGTCACGTAACAAAATTCATTTGTTTGTAACAATAAAGTGAAAAAATATAAATAAATAACGCGAAACAGTAGACTGTTGTTCGCGCCGTAAACTTTATTTTTTCTTCAAACCACAATCAGCAACAAATTGTTCCTATTGCAATATAATCCAGCAATTGCCGGCACTACGATCACATCCCCTGTCGCAATAAGAGCTACTTTTTTTAGATGCGTGATAAAACAATAGATTGCAGAAAATCTCGATTGTAGAATTTTGGTTGATTGTTAGTTGATTACGGGTCCTACGGTCATATTTTGCACACCGGGTCTAAATATACCACGCAGAAATTGAAAGCGAAATTATGAGTATTTTCATAGTTTTTTTTTTTTTCAGATGGCAATTTTACTCGTTGGTACACTTATGTCCAAAAATTAAGGGGCAGTTACAGAACTTTTCTATTTTAGACGTTTTGTAGTATATCTACTTTAATTTCTTACGAATTGTCCTTGAACTCCAAGAATGTAAAGAACATGTTTGACTTCACAATTTTCAGTGAAGAATTTGCCGTGATGGCATTTACGTCCGCAATAATAATTTTAATAATAAAATAATATTTGCGATTACCCAAATAACAGAAAATGCTCAAAAAGGTCTATCACTGTAGCAAATCACTATGGAGGTCCTGTTCAACATTTGTGTGCATTTGTGTAAGCATAGCACGTATATTCGTGAAAATTAAAAAAAAATTCAGTGAAAAATTCAAAAGTTTTTTGTTTATTGCATGCAGAGTTTCCAACCGAATTTAATACCACTTTCCGAAAACTTGAAAAAGAACAGTACAAATAGTATACTACAATTAAAATATTAATATATTGAATCTTGGTTGAGATATGGGTATTTGTATGAAATAAATTTTAACTGCGTATGCGCGAACTACAGCAAAGATTTTTGTCATGATGTGATAGTCAATTCTATACAGCAACTCATATAAAAATACCTGTTAAATATCGTGAAAACTCAGAAAAATACCGACTATAGAGTGAACTGATTGAAAAATTGAGGGAAAATTCCTTATAAACCAGCTACTTTTTAAAAGCAACTCACTATATCGCCTCTATCTTTCTGAATTTTTGCGATATTTGAAAGGACTTTTTATGCAAGTTGCTCTATAGAATTGACTACGAAATCATGAAAAAAAAAATCTGTGGTATAGCTCGTGCACGCGCAGTTAAAATGTATTTCATACAAATAGCCATATGTTATGAAATATTCAGTATGTTCAACTTTTAATTGCATTATACTACTCCTACTGTTCTTTGTCAAGTTCTTGGAAAGCGGTGTTAAATTCCGTTGAAAACTCTGCGTGCTATAAAAAAATAAATGATTGTTTTACAGAAACATTAACGTCTTCAAGCATACGCGTGCTATTCTTTCACAAATACACGAAAACGTTGAACAAGACCTACATAGTCACTTGCTACAGTGACACATTATTCTGAGCATTCTCTGTTTTTTGAACGAACGCAAAAATTATTTTATTAATAAATTTATTATTACCCCCCTAATTATCTTCGGTAGCCCATCTTCACTGAAAAACATGAAGTCAAACTCGTTCTTTACGTCCTCAAAGATCAAGACCATTTCGGGCATTTCCTTACGAATTTCAATAGATAATTCGACAAAACGTCTGAAATCAATGTATTAATTTTTGAACATTACACTGTAAAAAAGTATCAATGTTTCTTATTTTATGAAAATATATTATAACCACGAACGAAAAAATAATATAATCTTCCGAGTTTCCGAAATTCGGAAAATCGTGTTCCATTGTCTTTTGAATCCCCAGAAAACAATACATTTACAAAATTTAAAGAATTATTTATAAAAATAAAATTTCTCTAGCTGCCTGTATTTTTCAGATACGTTTCCGAATAGTTTTTATAGTGTATTAAACAGTTTCCTCAGCCTGGAATACCTATTTATCGATTGTCATCTATTCTCAAGTAAACGTTTTCAGCTGAATAAGTTAATTTATACATGAAAGAGTAAATAAATAATTTTAATTTTAATGTTAATGTTATCGCTGTTAATTTTGCATGTTTGTCTGTTTAACATATTTGTTGAACATGAAAACGTTTACTGATTAATACACTTTAAAAGCTACTCGTAAACGTTTCCGAAAATTACGGGCAGCTAGAAAAGTTTTGTTTTTCTAAATGATTCTTTAAATCTCGACATGCCATTGATGTCTGAGGTTTCTAAAGATAAAGAAACACTGTTCAGAATGATGGTTAACAAGGGTGAGTTTAAATTATAAATTTATTCGTCATTATATTATATTTTCGTAGATTCAGAAACATTCGTCATTTTTTACAGTGTAGTACAGAATTCTTTAGGCTTGCCCACCATTAATCCTGTAGTGAGGTTTCATCATTCAAAAACACATTTGTGAAGCTGGAATCACGGAACGATTGAGTCGAGCATTACAAATAAATTTAAAGTAAAATAGGACGGGTATAAATAACAACTAAAAATAAATAAATTAGCGGAAAAATTTAAAATAAAATATATTGTTTACATTGTACAATATAGCTACAATAAATTTACGAAACAACATTAGAAAATTAGAGTTTGCAGTTCCTTTTACAATTAATGAATTACAAATAAGTGGCCATATAGTAATATGATCTAAGAAAAATCTAAGATAAAAATCCAAAAAAAATAAATATTTTTCACCTTTCCATTATTATTATTGCTTTTATTGCTATATGGTTTATACTATATGGTGGCTTACTTAAATTTAAGTTAAGTAAGTCTATAATATTGCAGTACACATAATGTCATTACATAACTTTGGCGATTAATATTGGAAGACAAAAATAAATATCATATTCTATTCACCAAGTTATATATGTAAAAATGCCAAATAAAATCAAGAAATGTGGTCAAATTTAAAAAAATGATCTCTGTATTTTTAAGAAAACGAATGCTATTCTACAATAGATATATTATGATTTTAATAAAAAGGTTCCTAGAAGATTCCTAAAATTTTTACATTTTTTTAAAGGTATAAAGTTTTTAAAGGTCATAGTTTTTAAATGGTACTTAAAATATGTTATAGCTGGGGTTTTAGAAAAATAACGAAATATAATAATTTTCAAATTTTCAAAATTTAAATTTAAATATAGCTTCGCTTCAAGCTCAAAACGTGAAATATGTGTCTAATATAAACGTCTAATGTGTCAAGAAATTCCTTCACGTAACTAACGAATTTAAAGACGTTGCGCGAATTGAAATTCCTACTTAACTCTTTCCATGTTTATGAATGAGTATCATGACGAAATTGAATATTCCATTCTCTGTTCTCAAAGAGTTTTCATTTCTAATAATATGTATTTAGTGAAGAGCTTTTGTGTATTTTTGAGAAAGGCGGCATTAGATTTCAATTTGCAATATCGGGATGTTGGGATTAACCAACCACACTTAGCAAATACTCTATAAATAGATGAAAATACTTAGTTTAAATACTAAAATTTGAAAGAAGCTTTTAAATATCCCTGTACGAGTGAACTCATTTTTTAAGTAAAGCCAAAATGAGTACATAGTAAAAATCTCATTGTTTGGCGACAGTTATTTGGCAAAACTATAAAGGAAAAGTATTGAAATTTGTCAATGATTCACGAGAAAAAGTTCCTCATTTGTTTGTCCATTCCACTATTTTACATGTGATATTTTGTTTTACAAAATAGCGTAATCAGTGTATTTGTTTCAATTTTTTTATCTTTGGCGAACTATCAATTTATAGATTAAATGACATAACAGTACAATCAATTGTTCCCATTCCTTTACAAACTCCCAAAATAAAAAGTATTTGAATACAATACTGGCTGTTTTAAATGTGATTTTGTCACAATTATAGTGTCTTTTATAAATGACTAGCTAATCCGCCCGGCGTTGCCCGGGATCGAAATATTAATAATCTGTTCTATACGAATATGACTGAAAGTCGAATGAGGCAAACTTCGTCGTAATCGGGCTCATAAAACCCAAGATCGGAAAGCGCATCCTGGCGGTCGAAAGTGCAGCTAAAATATTTAAGTCTATAGATATCAAGTCGAATGAGCCTAACGCCGTCGTAATCGGGTCCATAGAACCAGATATACTCCTATAGTTCCACTTTCCACCGCCAGGGGGCGCAGTCTGTTCTGGAAGAGGCCTTTTCAGAACACTTGACCCAACCAAATTTCCTAGTAGAATTGAAATTTAACTAAGGGTAAACATTGCCAAAATAGCGGAAATCGCGAAAGTGGATTACGTAATCGATCGGTTTCTAAAGGGTTAATGTAGATATTTTTTAAAACCCAACGATGCATTTTGAAGAAAATGAACGTGTCTATGATCTGGAGTCTACTGTTTGTCCGTACTTCCATTTCCCGAGTCGATGCCGATTTTTAAATCTGGACCAAAAAAAAGGAAATTCGCGTGAGTGAGTTTTGAAAAGGATTTTTTTCGGAGGGTTAAAATTAATTTTTTTCAAAACGGATACCAGATTTTAAAAAACAAAGAAATATAGATTACGCACGGTATTTTTAGTTTTTCGTATCTTGTTTATAAACGCCAATTCAGATTTTTAAAGATAGGAGAAATAGTTAAAAAAGCGAAATTGACTTACGGTTAAAAACGTTTTCGAAAAGGTTAACGTGATTTATTTTTTAAACTAAAGATTTCTGCCTAAACCCGATAGAACGTAGATGTCTTTAGGTGTGTTTGCTTTTTGTTTGGTTATTTTAGAAAGCCGATGCCAGATTTAATATATAGCAGAAAATCGGAATTCGCAAAAGAGAGTCCTGCGCACGAATTTTTTTGAAGGGTTAATATTTGTATTTTTCAAAAACAAATACATATGTCGAAAAAAGAATAAATGTAGATATTGTCTGGTATTTTTAGTTTTTCGTACCTGTCTCTGAATCGCCGATGCGAAATTTTAAAAATTGCCAAAATCGCAAAAATCACAAAACGGCATACAGAAAATATACTTTTTCGAAGGGTTAATTTTTGTATTTTTTAAAAACAAAGGTGGCTTTGAAAAGGACAAAAACAGTTCCTTAATTTGGTGACATTCGTTTTCCCTTATATTTTGTATTCCGGTAGATGCAAGTCTCGGAAAACGGGAGAAAATAAAAAACACGAATTCGATGCTTTTTGATTATTTTTTTCGAAAGGGTTAAATGTAAAATTTTTTCAAACCAACCAGATCGTTCGAGACGTAAAAGTATGTTCTTTTAGAATATGTAGACGGTTTTTCCGTATTTTTAGCCGTTTGTCCATGGCGAATTTAGAAATACTTTAAACAAAAACGGAATGTCTTCTGCTTTCTTTCTTCTGTTCCGGAAGATACAGAAATTGGTTTCTGCACATGCGCCATCTCGCTTCAGAATAATGACTTTTTTATTTGTGATCTTTGATCAGTTTTTAATTGATAACTACTTTAATTTTCAAAATTTTAAAATTCTGAGGCTCAGGTATACCAGGAGAGTGTTTGGACTACCTAAATCTAAATTTACAGACTTCTAGGTACGCTAAATTTTCCTAGCCATCGCCAACAGACACACACACACACAGAGAGAGAGAGACACACAGAGCGAAACTTTATTTTATTAGTATAGATATAAAACACATACAGCTGAATTTTCGTCTTTTTTAAAATGTCTGTAAATTGTAATCGATTTTTGTATATTTCCTCCATACTGAACCCGGAAAAGACGTGTTCCGTCAAAAATAGATGATTGTTATTAAATAAAGAGAATATTATTATCATACTCCTTTACTTTAATGAAATTTTAACTGAGCGCAAATATTTTTTGTAGACTACAGTAGCACTAAAATAATGGTAATTTTCGATTATCTCTATCATCACTTACTAATCCAATAGAACTTTATTTTTTAAGTGAGGGACGGGAGATGGACTGTATATTTCAAGTATTATTATTTTTTAATTTAATTTTCGAGACTTTCAGTTACACCTTTTTAATTACTATTTAATCAATAATTTTTTTTTTTTTTTTTGTTACTTGTTAATATAACGTGTTATATAGTACATGAATAAATGATTTAAAACGCTTTCGAAACGCTTCGATCATTTCGTACATTTTATTTTACAAGGTGATACCAAATATTATTATTTTTCTTAGATTTTTTTATTGACCCTCCTAATTGTCTTTCTGATAAAATTATCATCGATAAATATGAGGTCAAATATATTCTTGATAATCCTGAAGCTCCAGAAGAGTCCGACAAGTATATGTTTACATATTTGACAAAATTTACTAACTTCCTAAATTTTAGGGATATTTGAATGGGCATTTTACGTAATTTTACCTAAATAGCTGAGTACCAAATTATATAAAAATTTTGGTATATTTCACGCACGCACAAAACAAAATTATTTTATATTTCATCAAATATTTAATATATATATATTCCAAATGCACTATATTATTTCTACTATATTGTGTCAATTTTCTGAAACTTGCGTTAAGTTTGGTGGAAAACCCTACATGATATAAACAAAAAACTTGCACACATTTTTTGAACATTTTAAAACAAATCGCTATATTTCCATCAATGTACGTGTTATTTTCGTATAAATAAATACACATATTGTACAATATCCACATAATCGTCTGCTGTAGTGATAGATCATTTCATTCATTTTATTTTAAAAGGTGATACCAAATATTATTAATTATTTTTCTTCGATTTCTTGTTGGGCCCCTAATCCGCTTAATGAAATCGTCGTTGATAAATATGAGGTAAAACATATTTTTTTATAATCCTGAAGTTCCAGAAGTATCTTAGAAGTATAAATATTTGACAAAATGTCTAAAATTAAAAGTGTCCGGTTACATTTGACGATATAGTGTAATTACCATGTAGGCTGCAGATCATATTTATGAAGTTTGAGATTCCAGGAGAGACAAAGAAGACAAAAGCAGAATAATATTTATTTATTTATAACCATTGATTCTTGAAACTTGCATACATAATACACAAGTTTCAAACTAGTTATGTATAAATATTAATGAGAATTATATTCGAGATTTTTCTATGAAATGTGATTTTAATTGCATTTAACTTTTATACAATCTTTACAATGAAAGAACAGACTATGTGACGCAAATCCATTTTAGAAATCTAGTGTTTTTAGGATCCTAATAGACATAGTACTTTAAAATCGAAGTATTTGGCAGAAAACAATGAATGAGGCAGGCGAGGTCCAATATTTACAACGTACGTGGTCGCTGTTGACAGTTGGCTAAAGTAATGTATTGAGAACATCGAGACGGTTTTTTATATAATATACTAGCATGCTACGCCCGCTGCGCTGGGCCATTTTTCTAAATGTACCTTAAATCATACGAAATGGCTTTTTATTTTAAAGGAATACGGATCTTCACCTATGGATGCTACCCTAGTCAAAATTTTCAAACGAATTATATCAATGGATTTGAGCATGTATTTTAAAGAAATAGGAACGTTCACCTGGTTTTTCCTTCAATATTGCTATAAACGATGCGAACGACATTGCGTTATATTATATCAAACATTGAACAAAATTAGGGCTAATGAGAAGCAACTCATTTAGTTGATCATTTTGAGTTTGGTTTGGAAATGAGGCCATTATAACCATAAGACCATTATGGAAACAGGAACTAAAATGTTCTCTAGTGAACATACTACTAAAAAGAGAGCATTATAATGATTGCATAGATTAACCATTGAACTTAAATAATGTTCGTGTGATTCATTTTCGTCTGTAAGTTCTTGAACTCCGTTCCTCTTTCTTGTCTCTATGTGAAGTTCTGGTAACATAAGTACAATCTCACTCTATGTTACGTTATATTTCGTAATATACGTCCTCTTCAGGCAAGTCTACAACGGTTTTTCGTCTTTCGATTCCAGCAGAGTAAATACAGTCAAAAACGTAATGAATTGTTTGCACATAAAGAACGGTGTTTAACTTTCCTATTTAAAAAAACTGGTGAAACATAAAAAAGTGCATTTTTAAAGCTGAATAGTTTGAATAAAATTAAAATGACGCCCTTTTCACTATCCTTCCATTTTTTTGATCAGTTGCATTCGTGTAACCATTAACCTGAAAAAAACACCCGATGATTAAATCCGGTAGAAGAATAAATCTTTAGTTCGCATCCAATAAAATCTTCCTAAGCTTCCATAATCTCGTCGATATCCAAGTTTGACGTCAAACATTAGAAGTGCTTGAAACGATATGGTTACTAATGTACCAGATTTATTTATAAAACGAAGTTATTGACACGCCAAACTATGTTCCATTAAATAATGTTAAATTACTGTTAATTCAATTACAGATCTTTCATTAGCAAAATTCTATACCTTATACAAAACTGAGAATGATAAATGTAGTTATGCAAAATGTTTAGTAATAATCTTTTTTGGTGAATACTTAAATCGAATATTTTCTTTGCATTTCACTAAAGAGCATAATAACACGGGGAAATAAATTCATTTGCCACTATGTTTAGCTGCTAGGGATGTGTGTAAGTAGAAAAGGCTTTATGAATATAAAATAATATTTATCGAAAAAATTATCTAATCAGAATTTCAGCTATTCGTTTTTCTTATCCAGGCTGAAATGATAAATCGACAAATATTATTTATTCCATTCGCCACCATTGACATCAGAAAGCTTTTCCGTACATTGATTGGAAGTATTGCTTTTTTGGTAAAACTTAGCTTCATAATTTAAAAAACCCCATAAATTTAGCAATCGCTAATTTCAAAAGTCGTCTAATCTTCTGTAATCTGAATCGTAGTCCAGAGTAACTTTGAAACATAAACAAAACTTCCAACAATATAGTAAAAATGCCAACTGGCCGGTGACCGGAATACGGACGATTAGTCCAATATCTTTTAAAAACAATGACGAATGAAAAAGAGCATCGAAAATTTATTTCAGCACGGAATTTTTATTACAAAATGTTGCTTTTTGTGATAGTAATAACGCATAATTGCACACATCTCCTCAAGAATATTCTTTAGTTCCTAACTTTTGACGTAATGAATATTTCTATAAGTGAAATTGGCGATATATTAAAAAAAATTAAAGAATAGACGATATTCACTGATCTGAATTCGAGGCTATAAAAATCATATATTTGGTGAAAACAAACCGGCATGTTTCCGTAGTAAATTTTTAAATGTCTAAAATTTAACTATTTTACAATATGAGTTTGGGTGGCAGACATTCACTAAAATTTAAATATTTGATCGCATATTTATAACAATAACTGCTATTTATAAAATTTGCATTTGAATATAAAAATTTACTCCAAAAAGGATCTTGTATACCCGAAAAAACACTATTATCTATATTATAAAGGACAAACGTGTCCGTGCGTAACGCTGACGTCATTTTGCGAATGGCAACAGTTGACGATGAAATTTCGGTTTTGCAATTTTTACTATTGCAATTTTTTTAATTTCTAAACATCTCACATTTTTAATTTTTACACATTTATATAGGAAAAATATTTACTTTCAAATGCAATATGTTTGAAAACTGTATCTTAATTGACTGATTTATTATGGCTTTTAAAATAAAAAATGTATTTAAAAAATTCATATTTTTCACTTTTTTCGAGCTTAATGGTTGCCATTGGCATTTTTTTTTTCCATTTGACGATCGGATATTACCGTTGATTAAAAAATTTAAATGGCTATTATTAGTTAGAAATTAATACAGACACCTTGAAAAGTAAAAGTAAAAACTATTACTGATTTTACAAAAAATACAAAATAATAATAATAATAATAATAATAATAATAAATGTTTTGATGAGCGATAATTTCATAAATGGAAATTATTTATTTGAAAAATCAAAGGAATGTTTGTGATACATAAAAATATTTTTCAATGTAAAATAGTTTTCAATGTGACTCAAATAATATTTGGCTATTTATCGTTTGCGCCAGGATTATCACGATCAAAATTCAATTTATGATAAAGTTTCGCTTGCTGTTTTAAATGAAAATTCTAACGTTTATTTTATTGACGCATCAGGACTGGCAAAACATTTTTACTTAATGCAGTTTTATAAATGGTGAGATTTATAATATGGTTGCGTTAGCTGTTTAATCTTTTGGAATCCGAGCTTTGTTATTAGATCAAGGTAGAATAGCACATTCGCGATTCAAATACCGCTGACTTTGAACGAAATATCTACGTGTGCCATGAATAAGCAATCTGACCTTACTGAATTAATAAGATAAAGGAAGTTAAATGTCTAGGATAAAGCACCCATGATGAGTAAATTAGTATTTGAATGTGTAGACCTTATGCTTAAAGACATAAAAAACAATGATTCCCCATTTGGTGGAATAATAGTTGTATTTGCTAGCGACATTAGACAAATTTTGCCTAGATTCAAACATATAGAATAAAATTATTTTATTAAATTTTGATGCTGATCTTGCGTAATCGGGTCCATGTCAAGGGATGATGTCAGACATAGATGATGTTGTAAAGAATAGGGTTGAATAATCTATATTATAACCCAACACATGTCTGATTATTGCTGAATTCATTTTTATGGTAGCAACGAACTGACTAATAAATTTCGCTTTCACTGCATCTTTTTAAACTTCTAAACATAGCACAATTTCAATTTCTACTCCGTCGAATAGAAAAGAAAAATGCAAATACTGTGAAAAGTGTATTTGAATTTACTGATATTTTATGATTTTTAAAATAATTTTTAAGCATGAATTATTTTTGAATCTGTCTCTATTACGTGCAGTCCGATTGCGAACGATTAATCCGTTTGCATTTAAAACAATATAAGAAGTTCCACATTTATTCCGGGCTAATTTTACAGAACGAAATTAAAACTACATCAAAATAAAAATAAAAATTATAATATAATATAAATAAAATGCAAATTTAACAGAAATGTTCTCAAACTATGCACCTAAACAGTAGAAATTTTAAGAATAAAGAACCTGCAGTAAGCAACGAAATGTTGGACGATTCCTTTGGCCGTTAACTCCTGGAATGCGGCTAATACAAATGTATCGCTTTATTGAATTTCGAAATTTTATTTAAATATATTATTCATATATTTTTATAAAAATTCTTTTTTACGTTCTTAAAGAATCAGTTTAATATATATATATAATAAATATGAAAATTCTATTCGAATTAAAAAAAAAAAAATGTTTTCGCCTATTTTCTGTAACCCGGGAAGCCCGGGTTCGGTTCCCTAGTTGCTAATAAAGCTCAAGCTGATGCCACGCTTACGCATTTTTGGCTTAAATTCACATTGTTTTGGCGCCAAAGGTAAAATCAAAATCGTAAATAAACAAATAACATGTAACTCATAAATGCACTCATTTTTACAATTACACCTGCTTCTAGTTCCTCCTGTAAGTCACATGATAGGGGAGTTATATATAAAAAAAAATTAACCGAAAGACAAAAAAATGAAAAAAAAATTCTCACTCATATAATATCTAATCAAATGATCAGATTTTGTTAACCTGACACAAACGATAAATCGCCAAATATTGGATATTTTTAAGCCTTAGAAACATTCCTTTGGGTTTAAATTAAATATTTTCGCTTTATAATATTATCCCTCATTAAAACAGTTTTTTTTCTTTTTCTTTTTTTGCGGGGGGGGGGGGGGGCGGTATTTTAAATAAAATTAATAAGAGAATTTTTCTTTTAGTTTTCTATGTGTTTGAATTATTTTCTGATATAGCCGTTTCAATTCTTTCGCCAACGATAACGGTCGCCAAAAAATGACCTATGGTAACCTTATCGTCCAAAATAACAGAACTTTCCATCCTAATTCTATAACTAATGTACATAGAATGTTGTGTTATATACTAAAACCTTCCCTGAAAAAATATCCATCGAACAGTGCAAGTTCCATCAAAATCCATTCAGCGGAACTTGAGTTATAAAGGAACGGAACGAAATTTCCGTTTGTATTTTATATATATAGTAGTTGAAACCGAAATGAGCTATTATAAAAGATAGTCATGCAGTTTATCTATGTATGGAAATTACTGAATATTTACCGGAAAAAATATTAAATTTTTTTATTATTAAATTACAACAAAAATTAATAGCACACGCAAATACATTCTTTTGATTAAATGCATCAAGCTAACTAACTGTGCGTTTTCGCCAGTTAGAGAAATCATTAATACAGATTATCCACATGGCAAGACCGACATCATGAAAAAATATTGAAATAAATACTTTCAATAATACTTTATTTCATTGGTGTGAAGAAAAATATTTCATTCAATATTATAGCGTCTCCTTAATATCACAATACTTATGAAACTAAAATTAGTCTAATAATAAAACATTTTATTTATCAGAGTTAATGGAAAAGCAAAAGACCATCACACTTATGTACTGCTCGAAAATTATCTCGAAATCATTTATTACTCTCTCTTAAAAAACAAATTTGAAATTTAACGGTCATCAATACATTTCATTAATCTAAGTTCACAGTAAGATACTTATTTTTTAATTCAAACCATATTTTTTAGAATATGATAAATGACTATATCTTAGCCTCGTTCATTTTGATCTTTGGAATAATTTGGTGAATTTTTAATACCACAAACATTTCTGTTCGCATAAATATTTGTGTTGTAACCTTGTGGCCATATTTTGGAAAATTTCTATTCCGGAAGTAGCGAGAAAGAGAAAAGCAGAGTGACATTTATTTATTTATTTCGAATGCTTTTGCGAAATTGATTCATTTGAGGCGCATATTTGAAATTAATTTACTAAGTACAAATACATTTCTCATTATTTTGAACATATTTTTCTAAATTTTCAATTAAATTTTCAGCAGAGCTGAAAGAGCGCGTAAATTTAATAACACTGACAAAGGATGTGAATTAATTTTCCCTTTGCTAAACAACGCATAACCAACAAAGTGAAAAAAACTGTTCGGCTGATGTACGCCACTGTGTAGTGTACTCATGTATGACATTCCATCTTGTGCTGCAAAGTTGCAGCCTTGCCAATTCATATGATGTACGCCACTGGGTAATGTGCTCATGTATGACATTCCATATATCACTGCGAAGTTGCAGTCTTGCCAATTCGTCTCATGCACGTCATTGGGTAGTGTGCTCATGTATGACATTTCATCTTGGGCAGCTAAGTTGCAGCCTTGCAGATTCGTCTCATGTATTCGACTGAGTAGTGTGCTCATGTATGACATTCCATCTTGCACTGCAAAGTTGCAGCCCTGCCAACGTATAACTGAAAATGCCAGACTGGATGTCGTCCAGGTGGCTTAAATTGTAAAGCACTTAGTGCGCTATACCACGGTATCTGTGTTCGATCGCCGGTCTTGACATATAATTTTTTCACTCTGCTGGTTATGCGTTGTTTACCAAAGGGAAAATTAATTCACATTCTTTGTCAGTGATATTGTTTAAGTTTCATTTCTAATATTATATTAATTATACTATTATGTTTATGTTCACGTTTTCACAATTAAAATGGTCTTATGAACTGAACAAACTGTATGTCACTAAACCATTTGTCTCCTATCAAATGTAGTTCATGCACTTCCACACCTGTACATAAAATTTACTTTCAATTTCGATCTGATATCGGCCGTTATGCACAGAGGTATTAAATATATATTATTTTAATACGGTTTTATAAGACTTTAATTTAAAATTCATTTTGATTAATCCTTTTAAAAGATACATTATGCTTAGTACTTTCTTGAAAAATTGTTTTATGTATATATCTAAGAAACCCAAAACGCTATTTTTAACGCAAAATCTCACACTTAATTATTTAAAGTTAATAAATTTTATTTAATGGTATATTCTATGTCGATTTTGATAGTATATCTTCATTATATTTTTCTTCATATAGCTATCTCCATTATATTTTACTTCATATATCTATCTCCTTTATATTTTACTTCATATATCTATCTCCATAGTTATAAAGAAAATATTACGAATAAAATAACAAACATTATCTCATTTGAAAATATTTGACATGTTTATTTTTGTATATGAGAATCAGCGATATTATTATCTTCTTGTAAACAAGCTTTCCAAAATTATTTAAATATTCTTTCTAAAACAGAAAGCGAAATTCAACATCATCAGCGATAAAATATCTCATTCCTCTCTCAAAGTTTAATGTCAAAAATTTTCTTTATCTAGTCATGCTTGCAAGGAAATGGAAAATAGCACTATTCGGATTCACTCTCATTACCATTTGATCTTCATCTTAATTGTACATATTCTTAGCAATATAAACATTTATGTTATGTATAAATATTTATGTTCTAAGTCCAATTCTATGTTTCTCAAAGCTCTAAAACAGGAAAAGAAGAAAAAGAGAGTAATGTGTATTTACTTATTTTGAATTTAACCTTACACATAAAAAATAACAGTAAACATTTAAAAAATATTTTATTAGTTATTTAAAGTTTTTTAAAATTATTATTTAGCTTTTGAGAATGATTTAATCAGATGTATGCAGTAAATTCTATGTAAGACGGAAATATGTCTATTTTCGAAAGATTTTCAAGTGCCAGGGAATTTACAGACATGGAGTAAATTTTGTCTAAGGCAGAATACTGTCTACGGCGGACTTTTTCCCAGTTCCGATCAATTACACCTAAGAAATTACTGAATTTAGCACTAAAACATCTGTGCAAAAATTATTCGTGCTTTTAAAAAAATGAAGAAGAATATTCGAAAAGGTTAAAAATGTGATTTAGAAAATTATTTTATGTAAAAAAATAATTGAAATTTGTTTTGCATTTCGCTAGTTATATGCATTTTAGCAACACACGTGGCCGATAAATATTTATGTTACAAGCCCAAAGTCATTATTTTTAAATGCATGAAACTGCAGAGAAAGAAAGAGAAAAGTATACTATAGATATTTTGAATGACATGTAAAATACATTTATTTACAGTAAACATTTTAAATTCTTTGCTTTTTTTTATTTGGTTTAATTATGTCTTTTATTGTTTTCATTAAAAATATATTAGTTATAAACATCATTGATTTTTTTTTCATAATTTTAAGAAAGGGAAAGAAAAAATAAATTTGTGATTAAAATATATTTTAAAGGCATTAAGAAAAATATAATAAATAAAATTCATTTCAATTTATTTGCCTTTAGTTGAACAGAAAATGTTTTGGTTGATACAAATGCTAAATATTCTGTACATTGGACGTATATGATAAAAATATTTTTGCGTGTATGAAACAGTATTAAACATTTCTTAAAAATATGTCGATTCGACATACATAATTTCGAATACATTTATATTTAGAACTTCTGTTCAAATGTATCTAAAATTCTTGAAATCGTTTTACGAAAAATATCTGAAAAATATTCTATCAGTTTTTTCTCTTCTGAAATCGGTTTGAAGAAGCTTCAATTATGCAAATCTAAAATTATAGCTCATTTCACGAAATAGTTTTCTTTATATGTTTAAGAAACTACCCACATTGCAGTCTGTTTTGCACCAATTAAAATTTAATTTATTACGACAAGTTCCAACTTTAAACGCACATAATTCCCAAACAATTTAAAAGAACATCTTCTCAATTCTATCGCAAGGTAAATAGTACCGAAGAATTCAAATATGAAGTCAAATATAGAATGTTGTCAAATCAGCCATCATAACAGTTTATTATTGTCTATCTGCTTACTGTAGGAAACTTCTTATAATTTCTAGTCAGACATTTTAATAAATGCAAAAAGCACTATTCTGAGTCTTTCTTATTTCCATTTTGATGTTCAAAGTGATCTTACGCATTTTCAGCATTGTAAACATGCATAATCTTATAAATACGTGTTTTTTAATGAAATGATTCTTTAGAAATAGTAAATAGTGTCCTTTTATAATTATATTTCTGTACGAAGATGATAGATTTATTGCAGATATTTTGACATAATGCATAGCTGTCAACTTTTACGCTATTTTACGCTTACCACTAAAATTTAACAGTAAATTTTGTTTTATTTAATTGCCATATTTTGCCAAAGAAATAAGGTAAATATTTCTACTAAATTTTTGTGGTATCAAAAAAAGCGTAAACGTTGGCAGCTATGCATAATGTATCTTTTAAGGTTTGCTGTTTTGATTATACCATGTAGTAAAATTAAACTCTGTAAATCATCGATTATAATATTATTAATACTTTTAAGAAAAAGTAAAAAATCGAAACTCTACATGTAGTGGAGATTTTGACCATGGGTTATCTTTGATAAGTCTAAATTTTGCAATTTTCTATAATTCTCTAAAGGCAATATCCATATCTCACCACTTTACTAACTGTGAATGACATCATCGACACACTATTTCCTTTGATTTTGTTTATCTCTGTAGAAATGAAAAAGGTAAATTTGGTTTTGCTCTTGATTTGTAATTCCTTTTATTTTCTGCTGTAAGGTTCTTATACAAACAGGGAATAAGACAAAAATTTAATGATTTACCACAGCAATAAATCAGCAAACATCTATTTATATGTACAATTTTAAATGTATTTCTACTATCAAAACAAAAGTTATAGAACAAAATACTCCACTTTGGCATATGGAGCTCTTTTGATTATTGTAAATGGGTGACCTTTGATAATTTTATCAAAGGTGCCCCATGTCTTTGTTGCTTGTTCTTTGCTATTTTTCTTTGCTATTTTTTTTTTTTGCCATTTTCCCTTACTTTTTTCTTTCTTTTTTTTTTATTTTGTAATGAAGTATGAAATAAACACTATTATATAACGTTATAACATATAAAATAATAAAATTTGAATACGAATAATACTTAACACGTTTTTTTAGCATTTACAAAACAATGCGCTTAAATATATTTAGACAAGAAAATAAACTTTTCAAACCGAGCAAAATCAATCAATTTCAATTCCTGAGAAAGTTTGGCCATTTCCAAAATCTGAGCAGCGTAAAATAAAGAAAGGGAAACTGAAGAAGAGAAAATCAAGAGTATTGAGAGATGCGCCTTTCAAAAATAAAATTGAAGCTAAGACACTAGAAAAAGAAGCTAAAAAAGGATATAAATTGATTAAGCAGCACACTATGTCTCAATCCCAGTTCTTGAAATCTCCTAAAAATAAAAAAAATAAATCATGTTTTCTGTCCTGAAAAGACGAAGTTTACAAATTTATCAAACTTCAGATACACTTCAATGTTCCATTTCATGTGGTAACTATTTATAAAAATCTGTTTATTATTAAGAAGTGATTTGAAAAGAAGTTCCTTTTCGCTCGGTTTAAATAATGGACAATATGACAAAATTGAATATTCAGTCGGACAGAATGCTTGGCGAGTATTTATTCCTGTTTAAAAAATAAAATTATTAAAATAAAATTAATCTAATACGTGAATCTGAGAAGATTTATTTATTTATTTTTAAAGATACCTTAAAGAAAGGTTTCACAAAGTAATTTTTTGAGCTTTCCATTTTTCACATGTTCTTCATAAAGTCATTACGGTGTTTTATATTTTCTGATTTTCTATTGTAATTATTTTTTTTAAACAATGAAAATATTTAACTGTATTGAAATAATGTATCTTATTACACAATTTATGATTTATCAAAACCAAAAGGTGTAACTATGAAGAAAATTCCCGTTGTTTGAGGGACAAAAAAATGCTATTTTTTTATAGACATTACATTGTTTCAAATTAATTTAAATTAATAAAAAATATATGTGACTACAACTGAATAAAATATACATAAATAAATTTTTAAACGAATATGAATATTTTCATGTATACACTTTTCTCACTCTTTCGTAAAAAAAAAATATTTATTATTTTAAAAGCACAAAAATTATTTTCATTTATTCGTATTAGAAAGATTACAATTCTGCTACTCTATTTAGTATAGAAAGAAGAAATAAAATGTATGGACTAAAGTGGCACTTCATTCCAAGCAAACAAAATCATGAATGGTGTATATAATCATGATGAGTCTGTTTTCACAAAGCCCCAAATGAGTAAACAAACATAAAATAAAATAACAATGGGTTGAAATGGAAAGAATGGACTTGTCACAGACAATGAATCAGCAGCTATTATTGACTGTCTGTAGTATATCTATGTTTTCGATAAACAGCTATTAATCGAGTTCAGAATATATGGTTAATAGATACGGGCTATTTTTTTAACTGTAAAATTAAGATAAAAACAATTTTTATATATTCTGTTTATTCTTTTAATATTTTTATTTGATTTTGAGAGATTTTTAATAAAATAATTTTCAAATAATATAATAAAATCACTTGTTAACTTTAAACTAAAGATGTAATTCATGCTTAAGGTATCCGCACACCATAGAAGGTGATTTTTTGAATTTTTTGACATTTTCCCTTCATACCAATTTTTAAAATGACATTTAAGTTAAAACTTTGAAAAATATATAAGCATTTTAGAAATTACACAGAAATATTTTTTAAACTGAAAAATAGTCAAAATTATGTGAAATATTGACATTTGTGCAAAACATGATAACTCAAAATCAAATCAATACATTCGCATTTTGTAAAGTGAAATAAAGACAATAACTTTCTCTGGGACATAGACTAGCCGCATTATAATAGCATCTCTATCGCAGAAGCAATGGCACTTGAATTACTAATGTTATGAAATATTCGTAAAATTTCTTGCAACTTTTGAACTTATACTAGTGTAAATATAAAACTAATTAATATATCCTCTTGATTGTAGTCTATTATCTCAATAAACATTTGTGAAAGGAGTAAAAAAAATGCAAGGCATTTCATGCATAATGTTTTGCGTGCAGTAAAAATCTGAAAAACTTGATTTTGAGGTAAAGCTAAAAATAAATTTTAAAGGCGGTTTCTGCTATAAAAATAATTATTATTCCTTAAAGGTTTAATTATATACGCCATGTATTTCTTAAACATCTAATTCGTTTAAATGCTAATTAAATGCTAATGTCCTTAAAATTGTGGTTTGTCAGTTCGTCTGTCTGTATGTCTGCCCACACTCTAACTCCCGGAAATATAGTCGGATTGCTAAATCATTGATATATGTTATGGAGGATTATCATGCAAAGTACTGAATTGAAAATGATGTGTGAAGGCTTTATATTTCGTTTACTGGGCCACTCAAAATAATACCGTTACGTTGTGGTCTATGCGCAAAAATAGATTAGAGTGAATTTTAATATTACACTATTTCAAACATATTGAAATTGTTAAACATCAGTCGGGTGCATTAAAAGTTGCTTATGAGCATTATTTCCTGGTAGTGTGTTTTCAATTGTTGTATTTGTTTTTAAATCGAACAAACGTTTTGCATACTACTTGGCGTATAAATTTTTTAGGTCATATACATGGCTGAACAAAATAATTCGAGTACATTTCCGCTTATTGACGGAATTTGCTGAACAGAAATTCTCAATTGTGTTATGTGTTCTCTAATGGAGGTACATTTTGCCATAATCTGTAGTATATATACAAATCTATATATCATATACAGAGCTGCACAAAACAATTCGATTACACATCATCTTTTACCTTAATAGTGAAGTTTTTTTAGTGTATTCTGAATGTGTTGGAAATTTTGTCATAATCACTGCTTGGTGTATGGTTTTTCTTTCTTGTGAAGGAATGTGTTTGTTTAGTGAAAATGACAGTTTACACAGAGGTTTGCAAAAATAACTATTGAAAACTGTTTTAATTTCGATTATTATTTCCAAGTTATTTCCAATGCTGATTTCAAAAATGATTCCAAACATTTGTTTTTATCACGTAGGGTTAGTTTACAAAGTGATTGTATATTTTAAATAAAATGATGGAAGAAACAAAATTTGATATTGCATTTAATTTTATTATTTCACAAATTCTTACAAATTACATTTATATCCTATTTCACGAAATTATTAAATGTCAAAACAATTTAGTCAAAATATTATAACTTCTATTAACGTGCTTCTTCTCCTGCCTTCCTCTCCCCTCCCTAAAAAAGAAAAGAAAGTGTGAAGTTTATATGCTGTTCATCAGCTCATTGGAATAATCAGATTTTATAATATTTTCTTCTTTACTGGTTAGTATTTTAATGAACCAATTTGCTCTAATAAATATATTTAGAAAGATCAAATAAACAATGCTTTTATTTGTATATTTGTATCCCCTAAAAAAGAAACGAAAGAGTTTTATATGAAGGTCATCAGCTCATTGGAATATTCAGATTTTATAATAGTTTCTGCTTTACTGGTTAGTATTTTAATGAACCAATTTACTCTTTAAAATAAATAAATATATTTACAAAGAACAAATAAACAATGCTTTATTTATCTTAAATATACCAAATTCGTAAAAAAATAGCTTGATTGGGAGATGGAAGTATATGTGATTGAATTTTGTCACTACTTTTCTAGTAATCGTAAAAAACTACAAAAACACTATGTACTTTGTTAGCAAATTTCTCATTGTACATGTGTGTTATTTAGATATTTACCACTCTCATCTTGACAGTGTTCATTTGTATATTTACTTCTATTAGCTTTATTTAAAACGTTTTAGAGTTTATTTTATAGCAGTTCCAGATAAACAATGTTGCTGAAACGTCTGTTTATATCTAACTGAAAAACAGAGATTTTGACTTTTTTAATAATGTACTTGCATATTAAATGTGTCTAAATAAAAGAAAATGTCTCAAATAGTTTTATAAAGTTATTTTCCACATAACGAACTGTTATTACACAAATTTAAAATAAAAAATAAAAATCTACAGAAAACGTTTAGATATTAAATACTTCCTGAAATGTATTTAGATTATACTTTTTTAATTAACTAATATGCGTATTTTGCAGATTTTCTTAAAATATCTTTACTAACGTTTAGTTGTCAGTGCTTGTATGATTCATTCAAAATCGCATATTTTTACTATTGGTTTTTTTTCCTACAAAGCACTTTGTGGTATATTCTAACATAAAATTTAAGATATAACTGCAATACACATGGTGAGTTCCTAAATTCCGTTTCGTCTCGGATAACTGGTGAATGGAGTTAGCTACAGCCATGAACATAGTGGCTAGGAATAATAAACTGGCTACGCTACAGGATAATCTACAACACTCCCTCCTAGCGGCAAGCTATGGATTTAGTGTTCTTATATAAAAAATGTACGAAATTCAGAAAAAAGTCATTTACAGATTTCTAGCACGTTTCCGATTTAGTATCAAATGATATCTTAATTTAAAATATATTTCGTACAAGCTTTCGAATGTAATGTCTTTTAAATCTGATCACCAGTTTTATTACGCCACTAGTTACATATAAAACTAACTGTAGCATTAAAAGGCTGATGCACATTTTATAAATAAAAATTACACATGTAAGCAACATATAGTATATTTTGCGTTATTTTTATTAGTAAATGTGCACGCATCTTATAAAGCTTCCATTCTGCATGCAATTAGTGACTTATTTAATCTGACGATTAGATGACATAATACAGCTCATATTCAAAATATTAGAATAATTACTTTTTTTTACAAATTGAAAATATCGTTTGGTAATTTAATATCTTTTATTGCAAATATGCAAACGATATTTTTATTAAGAACTTACTGTTGATTAAACTCATTTATTATTTTAAAATTAATATCATTTTTAAAAAGATTAATTGAAAAAAAATGATTTTGAAAAGTCAAAATATTAGAATATTTATTCAAATGGTTCAAAAATTAGAATATTTCACATTAATTCTCCTTTAATTATCACCAGTTCATAACTGGTGGCATCAAATTCAGACGATTAATTCAGTCTGATTCATTAAATTCAGACGATTTTATTTAAAATCAGTATTCTATTTGCAGTATGTTTGCTTTTTCGTCTTAAAATGGGTCGTGTGAGTGATATTCCTGAATATATTAAACTTTGTATGGTTAATTTGTATTGGCACGGTAACAAAGAAAAAACTCCAAGAAAATCCCCCTTCAAGTAAAATTGAGTTAGTGGCACGTATAAAGTGTATTTTGGCTAATATTGATAGAAATGTTTGTAAACACCCTGTATATAGTATGCAAGATCGATTGTACGCTGTAATGAAAGCTAAAGAGGATGCTACAAAATATTAACTACCGTTTACTTCATTTTCATAAGGTAATATTGTTGCGCAAATAAAAATATTTTAATATTTTGAACCAATCTAAATTTTATTCTAATATTTTGGTATGTTTCAGAAAGCTGTATACCTAATTTATTGTACTGTATTCTATATTTTGTAAATGTTAAAATCTTATCTAAACATTCCAGTTTTAATTAATAAGAAATTGAATTGCATTTACTTGGTATCAAAAATAAATAGATGAAAAATAATTTTTTTTATTACTTTTTCTCAATTATTTTAATAGTTTGAATATGAGCTGTACAAGTACATCTCATGGCTCCCGATAAAGTTAT
Source organism: Maratus michaelseni (assembly GCA_963931845.1). Taxonomy (NCBI): domain Eukaryota; kingdom Metazoa; phylum Arthropoda; class Arachnida; order Araneae; family Salticidae; genus Maratus; species Maratus michaelseni. The sequence goes on from OZ007594.1 coordinate 177,395,373, forward strand.
TTCTGCATTTAAGTCATCATTTCATACAAAAACAAAAATAAACCCCTCTATTTTTTTAATTTACTGCACATTACCACATTTTACCATTTACCATTAATATAATAACTGATATTTATGAGTATGATGTGTAATTAGGATGGAAATTTAATCCTAAATATAAAAAAAAAAAATCCGTACATTGGCTTCCCTAGTGCTTATACGTTGCAAAAATGTACAAAAAATTCGCAAATGTTGACGTATATTCAAGATCAAATATTGTATTTTTTTCAGTCTTTATATATTGATCTGCGTAATATAAAAACTCATTAAAATGCGCAAGATACATTCAATAATTAACCGGAATTTTTTTGTTAAAGATCAAAATTACCACGGAGAATTTTACATAATTATTAATCTGAGGTAATATTCTTTTCATTGCAGTAGCATTGTAGCTTTTCGAGATTGCAGTAGGATAACAATGAAAGAACTATATACAGTGTAATAACAACGACGTGCTGAGAAAATACAACGCTGATATGCCCAATTTGACCGTTTGAACCCAATTTGAGATTTGCGTTCGAATGATATATTCGTCACGGCACTTAACTGTCACGCGATGATAAATTTCTATCTGCATCTCCTTTTTAAGACAAAAAAAAAAATATTTGGCTGGTTTAAATAGCAGAAACCTTGTTTCGATGAGCGTATGTGTAAATATATCGCCGTTCTTGTTACTGTTCCTAACTAATGCGATCAAGGTAGGTGTTCCAGAGGCAACTGTGAAGAGTTACGCCAACAGAATAACAAACAAATAACAATGTAGTCATAGTTTGGAACTTTTATTTAATTTTTCAATCGATGAATAGAATAATGCATCAACTTTCAAGAAAAGAGCAACTTGCACTTGTTACTATTTTATGTCATTTCATTATTTAGAAAATATTTAGAAAAAATAAATAAATCTAAATAAATGTAAAAAATATTTTCTAAGGTAGTTTTCACGTCATGAAGTTACACTCAAAATATATAGTACACTTTAAAGGAATATTCAAAAGTTATTTAGTTATGAACTGAAATATAATGTCCTGATTTATATAAGGGTATTAAAGTAATAAGGTTAATAAAATTTCACATCCTAAGAAATATAAATTCTATTGAAATTTGAAAGAATATATGAAAGGATATTTTGAAAGTATATTCTGTAACTGAAAGGTAACGCAGATTTATTTATTTATTTTAACTTAATAATGATGTTCATTATTAAAGCAATTTATATATATATATATATTGCTATTCTTTAACTAACTCTAGAGACACAAATAATAAAGTACTAGGTATTTAGAAAGAATGAGAAATGTTTAGAGACATTCAGATAATAAATATTTGTGGAAATAATTAGTACGGAATGTGGTAATTCTACTACTTGGGGAATGCAAGCATACTGGAGTTATCGAAACTTCCCATTGTTTTCCTTGAGTAAATTGTCCCCAAGGTTCCATCGCCATTACACTATTGTATTAACACGCAATAGCTTCTTACAGTTCACTTTCGCTTATGTTTTCGAGTTAATATTTTATGTAATAGTAGTTAGAGCTGTGATTACCATTAGTGGAAAGTGTACAAACATTGTTTACTCTGAAATATGATATTATATAAAGATTTATCTATATAATATTTAGTTACTTTTACTTACTATAAAAAGGTATATATTTATGAATATCATGAAAATATGATAATTTTTAGCCGAACACAAACTCATAAAAGTTCTTGTTTATGTCATAAATTTAAATGTTTACGAATGTACTATTGCTTTAAGTGACATTTTTTATCGCCTGCAATCGTAATTTCAGATTCAGAATTCTGTCAGATACAGTTTATTGATGTTGTGATTTGCAGTCCTGGCGTGTTTTCTTAGAATATTGTATTGCACAAATACGTACTTTACTTTTCATATCACTGACCATTTATCGAATTATTGAGAGTTAAATAGGATCATGAACGAATTGTCATTTATACGTGGAAGAGTATTATTACGCGTCTAGTCCAAGTTTACCATGCAGCCAGTCCCTTATTGTAAACAGGTTTAAAAATATCGATAATGCTTTTGGAATACAATGACATATCTGAACAAGAAAAAACATCATGCATAGATTATGAAACTCTTGCCACAACTCTCAGAATTTTGTAACTAAACGTGACCGTTTAATAAACTGAAAGAAGATATCTAAGTATACAATTTAGGGAACCCATAACCCATTTGAAATATGAAAAGATTTATATTCGTACGCATTACATAATATCCTAAATTTTTGTTGAATAAGAAAATATATTAAATTATATTGTTTAAACTTTTTTAATCACACCACAGATATTAAAATAAAATTTAATTCAAGTAAGCGAACAACAATAAAAATGCACTTGCAACAATAACCATCCATAAACGGAAATTTATCCAGTTCCTTTCGTAACACAGTAGATAAGTTTATTTATATTCTACAAATAGTATACTAAATAAAGTTCAGCTGGTAAATGTATAACATAATTAAAAACAAACCTTCGGCAATTCGTACCTACAAATATTAATGTTTACGCATTCTTTTGTGCATGTGATCTTTTTGCATATTGATCCTTTTTGAATAAGATCTATAGAATTTATCCATACAAAGTAATATATAAAAATTTAACTCAAAACACCTTGCCACAACTGAAAATTCCCTTAAAGAATTTATCGCTCATAGACAGTATTTCAACTAAATTATTTTCTGTGTCCCTGTAAATTAGCGATAAATGTTATGGATTTCCGCACCACATTTTACTGTAATCATCTCGTAGGAAGAACACAATCTTATATCAATTTCATAATGTTTAAAATAATGTAAAAATATTGAAATATGTGCAAATGATTTCTCCCCATAGACCATAATATAACGAAATTCTTTTCCTTGTCCCTGTAAACAAATTGTAAATGCCACACACATCCTTTTCAATAACGAAATACGGTAGTAAATCTCAATAACAACAATTACATTCCACTCCAAGAATGTTTACGAGAGTTGGAAAACAGACAGACGGCAAACAGCAGCCAAACAAAACAAAATAATAAACACTATCCAACTGTGTTGGAAAGTGAATATAGGAAATAGAAAAAGCCAAATATTGTTTACAATTTAATTCTATAGCGTGACTTTGAGTCAACGGTGATAAAATGCCACTTAAAATTTCCCCCATGTGTTATATGGAACTTGGCATAATTTTCGTCCGCGACAATCATTCGCTGTATGCATGATGGAATTTACCGAGACAATGTTACTGTATTTCATGTAATATATTACACATTCTTTACACGCAAACAAGAATATAGAGACAAAATTCTCAAAGGTATTTTTGACCAGCATGACATCTATGTTTTGACACTATGTTTATGAAAAGCACGATTGCCGGAAAAATTGTATAGAAATGATATACCAGAAATATATATATATATATATATATATATATATATATATATATATATATATATATATATATATATATATATATATATATAATATAATATACAGACAGGGTGTTGATTGAATATCGGGGGTTCAATGAATATCGGGGTTTTAACACTTTGTAGTATCTATTATAAAAAGCTTAAAATTATACTTAATACATAAAATGAAAGAGCAACTCAAACAGTTTTACCTACAAGCTTACAAGTGTTCAATGTGAACACCTTTCGTCACACGGCACACATCAAGTCGATAGCTCAGTTCTTCCCAAACGCCACTCTACGCTCATCCGATCTTGTGACACCTTGTGATATCTACCTGTTGGGGTTCATAAAGGATCGAGTGTATGTTCCTCCACTACCAGCTGACCTACCCAACCTAAGAAACAGGATTGAGGTAGCTGTTGCGACAATTACCCCACAAACACTAATTAACATTTGGGAAGAACTGAGCTACAGACTTGATGTTTGCTGTGTGCTGTGTGACGAAAGGTGTTCACATTGAACACTTGTAAGCTTGTAGGTAAAACTGTTTGAGTTGCTCTTTCATTTTATGTATTAATTATAATTTTAAGTTGTATGTAATAAATACTACCAAGCGTTAAAACCCCGATATTCATTTAGAAACACCCTGTATATATATATATACAGGGTGTCCCAAAAAGAAGTACCTATTTTTAAAAATGAATAAGAGACAAACGAATAGAGTTATTAAAAAAATTCTTGCAGGAAACGGATGTGTGAAGTCTGGAATTTTGTTTAGAACACTTTATTATGATAGTTCAAAATCTGACAGACAGATGGCGCTACAGCACATTTTGGTGGCTATATGAACAAACGGAGCATGCGTGAAGACCAGATAGAAGCAGACGTGGTCAGTGAAAGTTCATTCTAAGACTCCGGCATGTTACTGTGAAGAATTGAGGACATATTGAAAATATTGCCATTTAATTTTCAACTATTTCTGATGAATGCAGTAACCGCAGCGCCATCTGTCGGTAAGAATTTTAACTAACATAATAAAGTACTCTAAACAAAATTCCAGACTTCACACAACCGTTTCCTGCAAGAATTTATTCAATAACTCTATTCGTTTGTTTCTTATACATTTTTAAAAATATGTACTCCTTTTTGGGACACCCTGTATATATATATATATATATATATATATATATATAGTAGGGTGGAGCGAAAAAAGTTAATTTTTTTTACAAAAAACGGGTAGGTGCCAAAAGTTGCCTTTATACTAGTACATCAAATATCTGAAATTTTACCGCTGAAAAAAAATGCCTTGAGTCTGCGCTTTTGGTTCAAATGTCGAAATTTTGGGTAAAAATTGACAATTTTTCAAAAAAAATAAAACTTTTCTGTAGAGCTGGTTATGATATAAAAGTGTCATTTGAACCTTTATTAATAAAGATTTTAAATATTGAAACGATATAACGATATCTTTATTCAGTATAACTGGAGCAAAACTGACAAATTTCGGTAAAAATGGGGTATTTCCATTCTTGTACAGCATACAACGAATCATTGATTTGAATGCAGCTCTTCGATAGTTGCTTTTACAACTACCCAGGAATGGAGGTGGGTGCATATCATGTCCCCCCTGTAACCAGCACAACCACCCTACCATCTGAGCACAATGTTTTATTTATACAATGAATTGTGATTTTTTATCAGGCTGGCACGAGTTTTCTGTATATCAACCTACTCTTGATGTATTCATATCTTCTTTCGTATCCACAGACTTTGGATGATGCTGGCTGTGACTTCCTTCACGTATCTTTCTACTGCTTGAGTATGAGAAGACATGCAAAGTAACTCATTGGGGATGTTAGTACGGGAATCTATCCAGCCGTCTATTATCTTCAACAAATTTGCATCCGATAAATGCATAGTGATTTGGGGTCCTGTTACCGCAATAGTTTTCCAATCAATTAGATTTATATAATTATCTGTTTCAATGTTGATTGCCAGTATTTCAAATTTGCGTATGTCATCATTTATTCTACCTCTTGCATTTATTATGGGATGAGCAGCTAGTTGTTTAATTGATTGCAATCCGAATTTGCTCTGAGTGTGCAAAGTTACCATTGTCCTGAATAACTTTTTTAACTATTCGTTTTATGGCGTTTGCTGTGTTGTTTAGTAGCCGAGTAGTTTACCTTAAGGTTTTATATACATTCTTTAGCTGTGGATTACATTTGATGATAAACCATCCTGGGGCATAAACTTAGATCACATACTTTGTGAGTGAAAATACAGACTCTGACGCGCAGTCAATGCGAATAATTAAGGCGAAGAATTCTGTTCGCCGTTGTGAGCCATATTGTGTGGGACAATTTTCCTAGGCTCCTATTCGCTAGTTCTTTAAAGAAATATCCTGATGAAATAGCTTTGCAAATGTCCAGCAGGTATTTCTGGTCTGTGCTGAGTACCTTTTCATCGATTTCAGGAAATATGTTTTCCAAAAACTACAATAAGGAGTGAATAGCACGTGGACAAGGATTTCCCTAATACATTTGGGCCAGAAGTTTTCCCATCGATCATGCCTAACAAATGATGCAGAGGCAATTCATTTAACTGGAGCTAGCATATAATCCACTGCAATGGTCTTGCAAGCTTCTCTTCCATTCGACGGATTACTTCAGTATACTTCCCCGTATTCACAGGACATTTGACACCCATCACAACTCAAGCATGAGAGGCTTCACAAATCAATATTTTCATCTTTTAAAAACTCTGATATGCATTTAAAAATATCTTTTGATGCTCCAGATGAGGAAATGTTAGGCAAAATTAGTCCGCAAATATTTGGAGCCAGGCTCTTCTAAGATAGTAACACGTTCTTCTTTCATAATTCTACGATACGCATGTTTATCACTGCTCTTTTCTATACACATTGTGTGATCTTTTTAGGAGTCGAAATATAAGGCTCTTATTTCTGTTTTAAGGTTCTGTTTTTTACGTTGAGACGAACAAGCCGATTGGCTTTCACGCCTTATCTTGTTTCTATCTGTAACGGGTATGGGTACATTATGTTTTCCAGTGTCATTTGATGTACGTACACAATACTGAAAAACCGCTGGCAAGAACTACAGCAGACTGATCAGAAATTCTATAGCTATCACATGCTCTAGAAAAAGTTTCAAACTTCATTCGAGTTTCGGTATATGAGGATGAAAAATGGAATTCAATTTTATCTATTATTGAATCATTGCATACTGATTCGTTTATTTCAATTTCACATGCAGCACCTTCTAATTGTGGTGCTTCTTTATTTAATTATCTTTCTATTCATTTTTTTTTCAACGAGTCGTTGTATGCTGTACCAGAATGGCAACGGCCCTTTTTTACCGAAATTTGTCAGTTTTGCTCCAGTTAAAAATAATAAAGATATCGTTTTATCGTTTCAATATTTTAAATCTTTATTAATAAAGGTGCAAATGACACTATTAAATCATAGTCAGTTCTACAGAATTTTTTTATATTTTTTAAAAAATTGTCAAATTTTACCCAAAATTTCGACATTTGGACCAAAAGCGCAGACTCAAGCCATTTTTTTTCAGCGGTAAAATTTCAGATATTTGATGTACTAGTATAAAGACAACTTTTGGCACCTACCCGTTTTATGTAAAAAAAAATTCACTTTTTTCGCTCCACCCTAATATATAGTATACGGTATACACTGTATGATTACCTATCTTTAAATAGAAGATTTAGTTAGATTTGATGTAAGAACTTGTTTAATGTATTTTGAAGTGCAAAGGTATTACAATTATAATATATATACATATATATATATATATCATTCCGTTTTTAAATGTACTTTCACTGAATAAATTACGCAGTTAGTATGTAAACTAATAGCAACAATTGCACTTTAACGTGTCTTTGCTTGTGTATTATGAGCGAATACAGAGCAATTACTCACTTCCATTTATTACCAAAGTGACAGTAAAAAAAACGTCGGTATTTAGTTTATTCTAATTTATCATAATTCAATAATAAATGAACTCAAAACTTAATAAATAGATTTTACATATTTATTAACTTGCATCTTACATATGAAGCACTAAAAAGCTAAAACAGTCAAAATTACGCACACCTTCTATATTCCCTACCTGCAGTTCACAATTAATCAGCGTCACATCAATTACAGTTACTGTTGCTGAAAACTGTACATTTTCATAAATCATATCATCACCACTTCCATCTTTCTTATTTGAATTCCTGACATTTTGAAATTTCGAAAGACATTTATTTCCACAGAGACTGTGTTCTAGAATGCCAGTACATTCGGTCGTATATATTTTTTGATTCATAAAATTCTGCTGTTAAATATGCACATTGCAGACTAAAAACGAAATTTACGTTCCGATTTTCAATATCAAATATAAGGGCGAATTATTTATGGCAACTGAAAACATAATCTTCTAATATTGCACTGATAAAATTACGAAAACTTTTGTAAAGCTTAATCGTACTATACAATTCATACAATAATAAATATATTGGTATTATGATCTTGCGAAATTTTTATGCTGTTTTGTACTAAAACGATCCATTAAAACCTAGGTTATATATATATGAGTTTTTTTTAACATTTTCTTCTTATTTATTTCATTAATTGATAATTTATGTTTTGTGATATTTAATGCGACTTATCCCGTAAAATAATTGCAACTAAATATGTTTTTTTTATGCGCTCTTTTTTTCAGTCATCGTGGTGGTTTTAAACGTTCGGTTTCCGAAATTTGCATTCGGATTGTGAAATTATTTTTTCTGTGTGAACCTATTTTTTTAATTAAACTAATGCATATTTTTATCATCCTGCAATTTGGAATGAATAATGGTCCTAAACAAACAAATAATAAAATATTATATATTTATTCAGTCGATTGTACATACGAAATGTTTACATACGAACAATTAGATGATGCGCATTACTATGATAGACGTTGCGCCATCCTAGTCAAACACAGACCATACACAAAACTTTTTTCCAAGCATGTTCCACCCAAACAATGTTAGCCTCCACTTCTTATAAAACAGTCTCTTTTGAAAAATCTGGGGTGAGATACTTTTGCGTGAGGAGCGCAACAATGATATTCATATGGTAATTAGAGAGCTTAATTAAACACATAACCAAACGAATGCGAATTATTTAAATATTTTTTAATAAATTTAAAAATGTACTTTTTATTCTTAGCACGGGGCTGTATTTAATTACGAATGCGTAATCAAATTCGTACAACATCTAGATACTGCTTCTTACTATAGTAAATACGATCTAGCTAAAGCAGACAAATTATGTGAATTACATGACACAGGTTAACCAGCCAGTTGATCTTTACCTTGAAATGCTATAGACATATCTATTCTGTCATTATGTGAACTTCAGAGAAATACTATGCAGATAGACATCTTATCAAAAAGAATATCCGGGAAATGGTTATCCATATGAATTATTTATAGTAAACAACTAAGCGTCTTTCTATAAGAAAGTACAATATAACTTTTGGTACTATTGTTTTAGGCAAAAATCACCATTGCTAATTTCAAAGTCAAAATATAAAAATGCAGTTTCATTCCATTTATTTGTTTTAAATTCAGATGCCTCCAAGCAGGGATAATTATTTAATAGTCTAGTTAATTTATACAACTGCGTTGTAGTTTTTACGTTTAAAGGTCTAGATCAGGATGCAAATAATTACAGGTAATTGTATTTAGAAATACATTAATACAATTACTATAGAGTGTTATTTGGAGGTCGTTTGAGAATTGTTTATAAAGTTGTAAAAACATTTTCAATGTTTTTAAATATTGTTTAATTAGGAGTAGTAATCCGTAAATCAAAGCTAATATAACTTATACTGAATTAGATGTCCGTGAGCTCCAAAAGTGATTTAATTGCAGTACGAAAGTGTACATCTTAAGGCGGTATTCAAAAGAAATATTTTTCCACGCTCAACAACTCAAAATTTTGAGACACATTCTCAGACTCATTTTTAAAAGTAACGACAGGAAACTTCGGGGCGTGATTTATAAAGACATTTATAAGGGCCCCATGTTTTTATTTTTCGTTCAATTAATTAGAAATTGATTTACAGGCAATTATTTTCACAGTGCGATCATTTTTTTCTTGCTTCTAGCGCTATCGCTTTGGGAAATTCGGTTCAAAATGTCCCCTTTGACAGCATTTTTTGAAATATATTCTGCCTTTATCAAAAAATCGAAACAATACGGACATTAAAAAGGTTCTGAATAAGAGAACCTGCTAATTGGATGCATTTTAGAGCAAAAATGAATTTACAAATGTGTCTCATAATAAGCAGTTTGGATTTGAATACACCCTTAAGAAATGCAGTTTAACAACAAAAGCAAAGATCTCCAAACACAAGAGTGTTAATTAGGAACGAGCCAACACACATTTCTTAACGAGTTATATTTTCTAGGGACATCACCTCAAGAGCTATTGACAACGTTTTCATCTCTATATTGTTACATTATCTATGTAATAATTATTCACTTCATTGCTTCGTCACAATATGTTTATCGAACGGCAGAGTTTTTTTTTTTAAATTGCTTCTAAACACGACATTTTTTGAGTCTACTTTTTAACGCCTTTCCATGTTTCACAATCTTCTTATATACTCTACGTGGGTTATGTTTTAAGAGTTCATCTAAATTATTCAAGCAATTACTTTTTAAATAACTCATGGTATCATTTAATTTAAATTGATGACATACATGCTGGCCAGTATTTAAGATGTATGGCGCCCCTGTGCAGTCATTTATTTTATGCTTTTTCCTTCCTTAATCGAAACGTCTTTTGCAAAGTTTTAAAAAAAATGTTTAGATTTATTTATTTCAATTCTAAACTATATTGAACTATTTATGTTGAACTGAATGTAAAACACATAAAACACAAGCATTGCAGATAGAAGAGTCATAAAGTCAGATACATATGTCACTGAAAGTAAATCATACGCTTAAGTGTCTGAATATGAAATTTCAGACATCATAGATATTTGAAGTTCAAACACATAAGTCTCTTACTATTATCATAGTATAAAGGCATTGAGAAAAATGTCTGAATAATGAAGATAATGTTTGAAATTTAGACATTTAGGAATTTAGACATTTAGATATTCAGACATTTAAGTGTCTAAATGTCCAATTTACAACATCTGGCACTATTCACTGATATAACTTAAACTTAGTTTTTAAAAGTAAACATTCAAAAGGGTTTTTTGCATTACTTATAACATTATAATACAGAAATAGTATTCTAAACAATAAAATTCAATATATTTCTCATTTTTAATAGGGAAAACTGTTCTAAAATGCCATATCCTAAGGAAAAAAGCTTCTATTCATACAAATGTTTTCTCATGATCTTCATTTTTTACAAACTAACTTTGCGAAGTATAAAAAATGTAATGGTGCCTTTTTAAAAGTAACAAATAAAAGTCACAACGTCATAATACCGATTTAAATAAAATGCTGCACTTCATTTTTATCTACAGTGAAGTCCTAAAATGACGCACCCATTAGTTGCTATTAATTTTACTTTCATACATCAGAAATAATTTTTTTACACACCAAGGAACATCGGTTCATTCACTATGTGTCCATTTAGAACACTTGACACGTTTTATCTACCTCTCCTTCAGTTTTGAGTGACTGGATAAATCATTGCAATAAAGACAGCCTTCATCATCATCATCGGCAGAAATATCCATGTCTTTGTCGTCATCATTGTATGTAACAAAGCAACTTTCCTTTTTAGCCTGTAAAGCTGCATGTCTTGAGTGTGAATTATGTGTCTCAGCAGCTTTTGCCTTTGCTTCGGCAATATTAGGATTGCTAGTCAGAACTTTTGCACCTTCATGCTTCCTCTTTTGACAGGATGAACTAAATTGGGGTGCACAAATAAGTGGGGATACATTAAGTTGTCTGATAAATGAAGATGAAGAACTTAAATATGCTGCAAGCTGAAAATGTACAAAGGTCTTCGGAGTAGCAAAAACAGGTGTTGTCAGTCCTGGAATTAGAGAAAGCGGCAGTGAAACTGTGAAAATTGACGGATTAGTTCTAGGTAGAATGTTATCTGTAGAACTTGTATTGCTGTCGCTGCTTTCCTTATTTTCCAGTCTACATTCTGTCACAACTGAAACACAGAAACATGATTGAGAAAGATGCCTGGCAGCATGTCATTTTACCTAAAATTACCATATTGTATATACAGAGGCAGTATTCTACAACACATGCATTTATAAATATTTGCATATGAGAAAATATCTAAAAAGAAACGTTTACTCACCTTATACTTCATATATGTAATCACTGAAATGAAACAGGCGTGAATTAGCATAAAAAATAGTTTCAAGAAATATCTCACGAAGCTGTAAACAGTTTCTTTGTAGACAATGAAAAATAGAAACTTGAAACCTTCGCCATTAACTACTTATTGTTGCCAATCAATTATACAACATAACTGCGTATCGTAAAGTACTGGAAACTAGCGACAACGTTAAGAAACATAAGGTATGTTATTTTATCTAAAAACCAAAATATGGCATTTTGGGACAGTTCCCTCTTCGATATTTTTAATATTTGGTTTACGTTGGCCAATGTCGTAAAAATTATATTACTAATACAACATTCAGGATATCTATAGACATTTCTAAAAACAATATCAATTTTCAGACATTTCAACATATTTATCGACATCCAGTATATCTGACGAAGATTATAATCTTGACCGAAGTGAACGGTAAGTTCTGAAGGACAGCCAATTTGCATAGTTTTTGTGAGTTGTCCGCCGTAAAATTTACGCAGAAATAACATGCGTATATAAACATTTTTTTGTAAAAAATATAGTTATTTATGTAGAAAAAAAGCATTTAAAAACATTTATATATAAATATATTGAAGGTGTTCTAGAACATTTTCTTCAGAAGCATTTCATATTAAAATCTATTGGCATTTCTAAATAGAAACTTTATAAGGAAATCTTCAATTAGTGCTCTAGAATTATTTGTATTTAAAAAAAATAATGTATAACCTATAAAGATGTTAAAATATAACCATTGTTCGTCTTATAAAAAACTAAAGACAGTTTTACATATAATTTTTTTTACATAAAAAATTAATCATTTTATATAATTTTTAAATCGATACTTCTTTAACTTTTTAAAAATTTTCCGAATTTACAACTTTTATAAGATTTATATTTTTTATTATTGAAAGAACACAAGTTTAGTTTTAAAAGTAGGTCATTTTAATTAGACACTATTCATCTACGTAATAACAAATTTTAATATATATACAATAATATTTACAAGCTTATATGGCTAATTTATGTGCATGTTAACCTGTATGTAGTGCATCACTTTGTAAAGAATTGTACCCATATTTATGACTTAAAATTAATAAAAAGTATTTATTTAATTTCTTACAAAGCAAAATTAAAAGTAATGGGCTTGTTAAAATATTTCTTTACAGTTGTGTGAAAGTGGAACACAAGAATCTTAATACAGCAAGCTTTAAATTTTTTTACTCCCTTTAAATTTTTAAGTTTTAAATTTCTTACCCGCTTTAAAATAAATTCTTACAAAATTTCTAACAAACTTAATAATAAAAAGTGATTATTAAAAAAGTCTTTGCTAAATTAACGTAAACAAATAAGTCTACTGTGATTGAAAGAGTACAGAAAATTAAATGGTAGTTTGGCTAGACATTTTTTTCCATTAACAGAAAATCCGACTGACAACATTTTTTACTAAAACCCTTTTATGAATATATTTTTCCGTTACTGCTACCTCTTTTATGCTTTTATATTACTGGGGTTTTCCTTCGTCTTGTAACATAAAGGAGGGAATAGACTTAGGGGTTTCTCTTGAGCAGAGACATCTCCTTACGCATGAGATGTTTATGCTCGCCACACCGAAATCGCAGTTGCTTGAGGTACGAAAGAGGAATTTAATCAGCTCCTGCTTTTGGAAGAAACCCAACCCTGCTTTATGGTCAAATATTCTCCCATTTATCAATAAACATTTGATGTGTTCAAACATATATGGGTATAATGTTTAAAAAAAAATGGCCGCGATTCAGACGTTTCAAGTGTCTTTAAAAAAAGTCATTTTAATACGCCTTAAAATTTTAACACTCCGTTTCAAATACATAAGCGTCTGAATTTCAGTTTACAGTGTGTACAAGTTAAAAATTGACAAATTATTCTGAATGTAAATATGTATAGTGAAAACAGTTGAAAAAACACTACATATTAATAGATTCTATATACATAAAATATAGCGCAGAAATCTTTAATGTAATCAGATAAACTATATGACAGGAACACACAGAAAAATTGCTAAAATTGAATTCTTCCTGGAAACTTTATTACAGAACCCTAAGCTACCGTCCATAGCCAATTATATGAAGCACAGGAAGCACCTGAACCGGACGCTAACTCGAATATTTTATAAGCAGGCAAAATTACAGAATACGAAAGTATAGGAGAAGGCCGGGCAAAGTGGCCAGGGTGGGTAAAGTGGTCACCCAATATAATTACTTCACCAGAGAGCTGGCATTACGTGGTTTGTGGTTAAACTACTTCGTTTGATAGCAGTGAGTAATCAGATAGTCGTTAAACAAGGTAGTTCCATGTTTTCTAATTTTAGAACGGGTTTTCCAGTTTTTGAAGTTTGTGGTCTAAGGTAAGTGACTTATATTACATACAATTAATAATAACCTGTTGTTCTTGCATTTATTTATTGCATGTGTAAGGAAAGATCATGTTTTTAGCTTCACATTGGTGGGTGAGTGGTTGCTGACTGTTCATTAGTTTCCACTGTAGAACGTATTTTCTGTCATGGCTCCCAAACCAGCAAAGTGGTTCGGCAGGGTTGCCAATTTGCCCTTTTTTTAATTCAAAAATTTCGAATTCTTACCCGAAATTCTGAAAGAAATTTTTTTAGTTTAAGAGAACAGGAAATGTTTGTCATTGAATAAAGAAAATAACATTGTAGAAAATTTCTGGTATGAATTCGAAATTTTGAAATTAAAGAAAGGTTAAACTGGCCACCCTGTGGTAAAGGTAGTGTCCGTTTGATTGGATCAAGTGATGAGGGTTGGATCAGGTGCAATGTTTGTCACCTTTGGGCTCATGAGGCCTGTTCACTGGAAGATCACGTGCAGTTCATTTGCGAAAAATGCAGTGTTTAATTCTGATTTATAATTTTTTATTTGGGTTTGTCAAACTCTTATTGGATTTTCATACCATTTTAAATCTTCCATTATGTTTCATACGATTTGTTATGTCAATAAAAATGTTCTAATCATTTAAATAGTGATTTCAATCTTTTTACATCCGTAGGGGCAAAGTGGCCATGGAGTGACCACTTTGCCCGACCTAGACGGGCAAAGTGGTGATTTTGACCTTATTTGGAAAAAAAACAAATTCTCACTTCCACTTTATTATTTCGTAAAAATTATAAATAAGCTTACACTTCTAAATAGTCACTCTAGTTCCATGCAAATTATCAGTTATGTATATGTATTTTAAGGTGTAACAAAAAATCACAAAACCTTAGGGTGACCACTGTCCCCGGCCTTCCCTTATAACAAATTCAGAATAAAACCATTGTGAATAACTAGAAATACTCGTATAAAATGTCTTAAATTTTAAGTTTAAGAACAACATTACACCGATGAAATGACAGCGGTTCTTTGAATGAATTAGAATACAGTACACTTAATCGCATACGATTTTTAAATGAACAATCTCTAATAGTCGTTTGGTATAAAGATATATTCGTGGTTCTCTCTAGATCGGTTCATTTCATCATATGTAATAATAGTTCCATATTTATTCTTAATGTCCGAACGCTAATATAAAGTGGGTTTCATACCATGTACAGTAATGGCGCCCGGTACATGTAAAATCCATCAAGAGTATACAAAGTCCTTCAAGTCCCATGTGAATTATACCTCTGGAGGTGCCTAGTCAGGTGAAGGTTTCGTCACCTGATCAAGGTTCTAAATTACGAGACCAAGTCGCGTAGCGATTGCATGACGTATGGTTGTGCAATGCAGTGTGAAATATGTGTGTACTCCAACATCTCACATCCGTCAGCATAACTTCGCTACACAGTGTAGCGCTGATTCGACTCATTCAAACATCAATTAGTAATCTGCTAACTAAGGAAAAGCAACTTAGGCAACAAAATCAACTGAAGCCACGGCGCGCAGTGGCTTAACAAACAGATCTTCCCCATGCGGAAATCAGGTAAATCCTTGCCCCGTTGCCAGGCATCAACCCATTAAAACCCTGGGCAAAAGCCCGGAAGGTAGGGGCCTGGTCAGCGGTCTAAAAGAAGTGGGCTCCATAATGATAAAAAAATAAAGAATAATGTATTTTTTAAATTTATCTATATTCCGTTACCCTCAAAATTTTGTCTCCCCACCCACGTTTTCACTTAAGTACAAACGTTTATATATCAAATTGAAGGTAATTTAATGTAGAATTTAATAATAAAAACAGTATTACAATATCTGTATTACAAAAAAAGTTATGCTCATTTTAGTAGAACAAACAAACACAAATCGTTTGAATAAGGACGTGTTTCGTAATAAAAGCGTACTAGCCAATCACAAACACTGTTCTGAGGACCAATCAAATGTCTGTAACTATAGTTTAGGTTATTTGAATGGTAAAAAAGTTATTGTTAAGGAAATATTTTGCGGAATGATGCATACTAGTACAATTAAATAGAGTATTGCTGTTTTTGAATATTTAAAGTCATTTTATTTAATTAAACTAATTTTAATCAATGTCATCAACAAGAAGAACTAATTGGACATCTACAAAAAGAAGCCGAATTCTCATATTGAGAGAAAATGGCCTCTCTTATGCTGAAATTGCAAGACAAGTTGGTGGTTCAGTGACTTGTTCTGGTGTACGAAAGTTCTGTTTATGTTATGAAAAAACGAAATCAGTGGAAAATCAGGCCAAATCAGGCCGAAAAAAATGCACAAGTGCTACTGTTGATAGAAAAATTAAATCGCTACGCCTTCAAGACAGAAAAATGTCATCAGATGCCATTAGATGTGAAATGAATGCAGCGAGTATTGCAGTAAGTTCAAGAACAATAAGAAGAAGGTTATCAGGATTTGGACTACAAGCTAGAATTCGAAGGAAAAAACCATATTTAAATCGAAAGCAACGCAAAAACGAGTTAAGTGGACAAAATAACACATTAAATGGTTCAGAAAATCAATGGAAGCAAGTAATCTGGAGCGATGAGAGTAAAATATCGCTCTTTGCTAGTGATGGTAGAAAATATGTGAGACGTAGAGTAGGAGAAGCACTTCATCCTGATTGCATTGAAGCAACTACAAAAAACCCAACAAATGTCATGATTTGGGCATGTATGTCTCCAGATGGTGTGGGCCGAATTCAAGTGATTGATGGCATCCTGAATGCCAAAAAATACATCGAAACTGTCCTGGAACCAAAATTGATACCTTCCATCAGGGATCTCTTCCCCAACAACGCACCATTTATTTTTCAGCAGGATTCAGATTCATGCCACACAGCAAAAGTATGCAAAGCATGGTTTCAAAATAAAGGCATAGATATATTACCATGGCCAGGAAACAGCCCTGATCTCAATCCAATTGAAAATTTGTGGCGACGTTTGAAAATTCTTTTACGAAAAAAACGTTTATCCAATAAAAGACAACTTATTGAAGCTATAATTGATTCTTGGCACCATGTGATTACGAAAGATGAACTCCAAACATTCGTTCACTCGATGAAAATACGCTGTGAAGCTGTCTTAAAAAATAAGGGTTATCGTACTAAGTATTGATTGTGTAAGTATCACTTTAAAAAAATGCAAATCTAAGATATATCTTACTATTAGTTGCATAACAGTTTTTGTAATACAGATATTGTAATACTGTTTTTATTATTAAATTTTTATATTAAATTACATTCAATTTGATATATAAACGTTTGTATTTAAGTAAAAATTAATATATTCTACAAGCACACAAAGTTGAAAAACATGAAACTTTCAAAAAACGTCCACACTTTTGGCCACCACTGTATATGTACATAATATATTTATGACACCCATTGAAACTGATTTACCAATTATAGTCCATTTCTATCGCTAAACTCTATAATTAAAAAAACTAAAAAAAAATTAATATTATATAAATATTCACTAGTTATTCAGTGTATTTTAAACACTAAATGCGAAATAAACCTATAAGAGAAATTAAAAAAATGAGCTGTATGTTTAAAAGATTATTAATTATTTAGATAACAGCAAATATTGTATAAATAAAATAATCAACAAACCTATCAACAATCGTACCATAGTTTCTGAAAAAATAAAAACTTCATGTAAGTAATCACATTCTAAGTTTCAATATACACCATTTCATTTTTTGAATATATTTATAGGAATATTATTCCTATTATAAATACTTTAGCTATTTTATTAGCTTAGATAATTTAAAATACAATATTATAAGCAACTATGTTTTCGTTTTATAAGTGTAAAAAATAATTAAATATAAATTCAATTAATTAAACAACGTTAAACTTATCAGGTGACGCTAATGAAAAATAAAACAGATTGCAAAATTGCAATAGTTTATTAGGCAGTTTAAAAAAATGTTTTGAAAGTAAATTAACTTGCTTGTCTGAATATATAGAAATTAAGCTTTCTAATATTCCATATTTTCATTTTCAAGTCTCTTATTTGATTCATAGTCTTTTTTATTTTTTATTTTTTTTTATCTTAGATAACAAACATATACAAAGAAGTTTTAATTAAAAGTAAACAGATTATGAGAAAACAGGTGTTTTGTTCTCATATTTGGAAACCTGGCAGAGAAAACACACTTTATTAAAATTAAATAGAGAACTAATTTATCCGAGAGTCACTGGGTATGTCATTGAATTGCAACTCTTTCAAAATGCATAATTACATGACACTTTTTATAATCTGGAATTTTACACTAATGATTTTTTTAAAGATAGAACTTTGAAAAAATAATTAAAGTTGAATAACTGATTTTTAATAACGGAAGAATAATATATACCTTGTTAGCACAATATGAAATAGTACTATATTTTGTTTATTTACATGTAAATAATATTTTCTCTAATAAAAAAATTGTTTGAAATTTTATTTTAAAGTTTATCGTATACAAAATCTGTTCAATGTATAATGAACATTAAAGACCGAGTTTTCTCAGCCCCCTGACCGCCGAGCAAAAGGGCAAATTTGTAATGTTGTTTTCTCACATTTTGTTTTAAAAATGCTAAATAAAGGTGATTTTTTAATAAAAAATTTAATTACGTATATGAGTATGATCCTTGAAAATATTAATAATTACTCGGTGTTTTAAAACTGCATTATATTTGTAGAATTATATTAATTTAAACAATGCTCTATTGCAGTGAAACCTACAGCATAGTGAACAGTTATAACAAATCACTGCGGTGAGAAGGTTAAAAAGGTTGATGATTTGTAATAGGTTATATCTTATACTAGCAGAACCACCCGGCTTTGCGCGGGTTAACATAAATTAAAATATAATCATACGAGAATAACAATGACGATAATATGATTTGTGCATATACTCAACCTTAAATCGATAAAAAAAACAATTAGAAAAAAAAGCTTTACTTTAACTCAACCATAGTAAAATATTTCAGCTTTATAAATGAGAATGCGCGTTTTCTTTGCGCATACAATATTAAAATATACGATTTTCCTGACAATGAAAAAAAAATTACCAAATGTCGTAACAATTTGCGAAATTTGCTTTCATATGGCATCTATCTATATTATAAAACAAAAACATATCCGTGCGTTATGTCTACATCATATTGACAGTAGTAACGCCCTAACTATTAAATTTTGCTTGAACTGCATATTTGCAACTACTAAATATCGAATAATTTCATTTTCTAAACTATCAATCAGAAAAAAATGCACTTTCAAATGTAGTTTGAAAAGTTCATCTCAATTTATTGATTTTTTATCGATTTTAAAGTAATTTTAAAGCATGTATAATTTTTAATCTGTGTCCAATCCAATTACGAAAGAATAACTTATTTGATCTTTATAAAATGAAGACATTTATTTCTAAACATAGCACATTCAATTTTTATGCGAATAAAATAAATGTACTCTCAATGTTATTCGTTTGAAAAGCGCATCTCAATTTACTGATGTTTTATGGATTTTAAAGTAATTTTAAAATAATTTAATATTCTGGAAAATTGTACGGTAAAAGTTAAAAGGATGTTAAACTTATACTTTGGCAACCAATACATTCTCTGAAAGTTACGCTACTTTCTGTAATTGCTATAAAATACTAATATTTTGTGAATGAAACCGGCACTTTATTTAAAATATGACGACACTTTCACCATAGATTTTATTCTGACTCGATACGGGTCTAGTTAAAACAAGTTCTTTCACTTCATGAATAATGTACAAATATGAATCGTGTACGAATATGCATTTATATTTATAGATAATGTGCATGTTTGTCAACATAATGTAGGCAAAACGTTGAGCTAAATTGCTTGAAGTTTCGCCAAGTTTCTCGTAATTATCAAATAGTTAAAATACATTATATTATTTGTAGGAAATAATACACTATGAATTACTAACTCCGCAAGAATTGTTACTTTTCGCATACAGTTAATTGAGAAAAACGACTTTACTTGAATGCGTGACGTCACAGGCACATTTGTATTTAAAGCATAAAAGCGATTAAAGAAATTCAATACTACTGTAGTCATAGAACAATTTAAAAAAATATTATTAAATACTAAATTTAACACCGAAATTATATTTACAATGTAATTTAAACAGAGTTTGCTAAAATTACGTTTTGAAATTATGCGATTTTTGATGCAAAACATTATTTTTCACAAATATAGTGTTCTTTTAAGAATTGGATAATAATTTCGAAACTAGTGAAATGAAATTTTTGCCACGTTGTCGAACTTATAAAAAATATATTAATTTTTAATTTTAAATAAAAATAAATGTTTTATATTTAAAAAAATGCATTTCATTTTTTTTTTCTGATAAACTCCTTTACTTTTAATCCCATTTGTTTTAACACCCATTTTTGAAGAAAAAATAATGAAAAATACTGAATTGTTTTCTTTAAATCCAATTTTTATTAATATGGCACTTACTGTCCATCTGCATCCAAGGAATTTAAATATGCCTCCTTGGTTGAGGCTCAAGGTGGAAAAAAATTACGATGTAATGATTGCTAAATGTCAATATTTGACAGACGATTTTTGATTATGTAGAATAAATTGAATCATGAAGTTTGAATGTACAAAAATGTTTTCATTTCTTAGAAAATTTACTTTAATATTAACAAACCAATGGAAACAATTTGCCTTTGTAAAATTAGGAGCTAAGTTAGTTATTTTTCTCCGAACACATTTAAATATATGTAGTATGACGTTTAAAGCACTTATAGTAACGTTTGTAATATGCGAAAAAAATTGTATCTGCCAAAATTGACGTCAGTTTCTTATTTCAAATTATAGCGAGTTAATCTAAAATTGGTTTATAAAAATTTTGTTCATACGCAGTTCCTTTGAATGGCAACGGTAAAGAATTTGCATTCGAAATTGAGGGAAAAAATAGATTTCTGTAATGATAAACTATGAGAGATGTTTATAAAAAAAAGTGCTAAAGAATGGTCTGAAAAAATTTTAAAGTTGACAGTGATCTTACTCGTGTTCTAAAATGTATGTACATCAAGTTTCGTCCCAATCGGACAAAAACTGTAGATTTGTATAAGAACATACATACATACCAAGAACGGCTTTTATATACACTAGGGCATCCAACCCGGGTTTCCCCGAGATAGAGAATATATGTGAGAACATTTTTTTTTTTTTTTTTTTATTGAAAATTCTAATAGATTTTTTACATTTAATATTTTCTTTAGATTGCCTCCTGACAATACCTAAGAGCATTTTTATATGAAATATGTCAATTCTACATTCAAATAAAATTATGAGATTTATTAAAAGCGATAGTTTCGTATTGACCTTGTGCCAGAAGTTAATAACCGAAGAAATCGCTAAATTTTTGTTATCTGCAGCAGTTATTTTTTTTTTTTTTTTTTTTTAAATTCTGATAATTTCATCTGTTTAAAACACTTATTTCAATTGCATGTCTGTTAAATTTGTGTTAAATTTGTGTTTTATTTATACAACTAGCTGTTACCCGTGACTTCGTTCACGTAACATTAAAACAAGAATAAATGCATTAATTTAGCAAAACATTTACTTGATAATTAACAACATATATAATTAACCAAAGCTTTATCACATTTATAGGAGACCATACGGTATTTCTTTGCTGTAGGGGCCTTGACATAACCCAGTCTTAAAAAAGTGAAATTTCATGCCAAATAATATATACAATCGCGAAAATGAAACTGCAACTAATGAAAAAAAGGAGGACCCAGTAAAATCGTGAAAATCGAGGAATTCCTTTTCGTAAAACGAAAAACAACACTGGCAGAATTCTTCTATACAACAGTGCATTATAGCTGGTATTTGGTGTACAATTTGTACATGTGTGCATTGCTAAATGGGCATTATTATATTGTTTATTTGCATAGACATATGTTATATATTTCTTACTACATTATCTTGTTTATGTATATATTAAATTAAGTGTTTCACGTTAAGTGGTGTAAATAGTCAACAAACTGCTTGTGGACTTTATAGATTGATAGATATTTCACAAAGATATAACAATCTGATGCGATTCTAAAATGTAAATAAAGGTTGCTAGAAAGTACTTTAAATTCTGCCCAATTTAACCTCGATATTTTCTCTATCGCGTCAAGAACACTATTAGCAAATAAATACCGACAACACAAATCTGATTATCTAAATTTACTTATTTTTGTTAGTATATATAGGATTATTTTAATTTATTTCATGCGCTTGAAATTTTTTACGCTTTCTCTAGGGTTAGGTGTCGAATAAATGTACTTTCTTGTTATTTTATTTTGCCATTTCTATTTATTCTATTTTCCATTCATTCCATTTATGGATATTGATTTAATTTACATATTCGTGTCAAAGAACATTCTTTAAAGTTATTATCAGGATTAGGATAGGATACGATTAGGGTTGGGATTAGGAATAAAAATTGAACGACAATGGCATGACCGATTCAGGTTTAAAGTATGAACCATCATGAAGCAATAAGAAAATTAGAAAATTATCGGCTAATAGTTTTTAATATGTTTTACAGTCATAGTTGGCATCAAAGGTGAGCGGGGAAATGATCATCTAAAATACCATTAAGTGTATACCACGCAAAAAACAAATCTGGTTACAACAATGTATTTAATTTTGCGCCAAATTTCACTTGATAAAAAAAAAGCAAATTGACTATGGACTTAATTACAGACCCCTAACCTTGTTATTCTCGGAAATTTTCTACCTATATGTAAAAATAATTCTACTATATAGAACGCGCTTTCACGTTTATAATGTTATGAATTGGCACGATCGGCTTGTTCAAGTTTACACAATTCGGCTGGAAGAAAAGATTCATTACTTTTTGATTTCTTCTTTGCTTTTGCATTACGCGAATTTGTTGGTAAAATTGATTTTCTTTTCGATAACATTGTTGTTTTTTAAGTTTAAAAAATATTGTAATTTTACTTAAACATTGCTTTAAAATCTATGCAATTTTTCTTATCCTGCAAGACTTTACAAAAATCTATTATGAAACAACTTTAAAAAAAGCTATTTTTAAAACGACAACAAAGTTTTTCCTATTTTAAAACTAAAAGAAATGTAAAATTAAATTCCGGTTCGAAACGACGATTTACAAATGTGTTTCGATTGTGGGAAAATGATAGAGGAAAAATGCTGTTACTTCGACACAATCATATTAAATCTTTAGCTTCTATGAGAAAAGCAACTTTCTTTTAAAAAATATAGTTATTTTTATTAAGATTTTCTGATTTCCGATACGGATAATTTTGCGATGCCTATCATTGACATTTGCCATCCAATATTTTTATTTATTTATTTTTTTTTTTTACTTTTTAAAATTTAAATTAAAAATATGTTATCTTTATGTTAGCCGTATGCAGACGATAAATCGCCAACCTATCCCATCATTCGTATTGAATTCATTAAAAATATAAATCTTTCACTCTTTTCATTTAAAACACAGAACTTTAATTTACGACACATACATTTAAAATACATATGTTACGTACATTTAAAATAATTCCTTTCATGTCAAAAAGAAAAAGTAAAAAAAAAAAAAAAAAAAAAACAGAAATTAATCACAAATAATTTGATATACCCAAGATCATTTTATTTCAACATTAAAACAAATCTGTTTTATTTTTCTATATATGACATCATATTCGCTTGTTTTCCATACTTACTCGTATTTATGCACTTTGTATTATTATCAAACATTTGAAAACGCACGTTTTGTTTCTAATATGACATCATTTCATATTCTGTTTAATTCTTAAATAATTCATTTCCTTTTCATTTTTCACGTGGAATTTTTTCACTTGAAAATAAATTGTTGATTAAAAATTATTGCTCAGGGGTTTTATTTTATATTGGCAACGATAAAGTATTAACAACGGTAAAATAAATTTAACCATTTTAAAAAAAGCTGCAAAACCGGGCCCTTTGGGCCAAACCAACCAAACCAACCAACCATTTTAAAATATACGAAAAAATGTCCATTTATTCTCTATGAAAATAATGAAATTTTGAATTATTAAGAAAAATATTGAAATAAAATAAACAAAAACCATTCTATGGTCATTTGAGGGTTATGATCAACTTATATGCAAAGATACAGGATAATTAATTGCTTCATTTTGACGCTGGCTTCAGCCTAACATTTGCACACAATCAGATTTATAATATTATTAGGATTTATTTATTGTTTAATGAAGTTTTAATTTCGTTATTGAATATTAGCTGGAAACAAATGCTGAACTTTTTATATTGTTTAAAGTGTTAACGGATTAATATTTTGTAATCGTCTGCAATCGATAGAAATAGATTTTTTTTTTAAATCATATTTATAATTTAATTTAAAAATGTTGTAATTAATGAGTAAATTGCGATAAAGTTTTCAAATAAATTGCAATTGAAAGTAGATTTTTTTTTCTAAATAACGATGTAAAAATTTAAAATATGCCATGTTTAGAAATTAAAAAAATTGCAATAGCCACCATTGCAAAAACGAAATTTCATCGTCAACTGTTGCCATTCGCAAAATGACGTCAGCGTTACGCACGGACACCTTTGTCCTTTATAATATAGATAGATTACGTCAAAGTATATGATAAAGAGTATGGGAGAATCATAGATGATAATAATCATAAATGACATTGGAAATAATGTTTTTTGAATATTAGTCGATAAAAAAGTAAAAATATTGAATATTGCTATGTGAAAAAGTTGATCAAGGTTTTACACCCACATCTTAGAGTTCCACAGCTATGTGTATGTGTAGGTATCTTAATGGTGGCAAGAATCATAAATTATCCATTCATATTCTTTTAAGGACAAATTCTTATTTTTTTTTACTACAGAATTTTCAGTCGGCGGCGAAATATCGTAGTTCACGTTTCAGCGCATAACCGAAACCAGTAATTATATTTCTAGAAAATATAATGATGGTGGCAACGAACGGCACTATGACTTTCGCTTTTATTCTCAAACATCATTTCTAAATTTCGCATAAGTTCAATTTGTGCATTATCGAATAAGGACAAAACATACTTTCGGATGACTTTTGTTTGAAAACTGTAGCTCAAAGTAACAACTTTTTGTGGATTTTGAAAAGGCAGCGGAACTTTTAGAAATATTCCTTTTTATTTCAGCATTTTTTGGTATCGTATTGACGTATTATTAAATGGTTTTGTGAAGGAAAATGATTTAATCAAATAAAATGCAAATTTGTTGTAAATTTAATATTTATTTATTTATTTATATATAAGAAAATTTAAGAAATACATTTCTCCTACAATTTTGAACATTTTGAAATATACTCTGTTGCATACTTTTGTTTGAAGTGGGCTATACAAATGGAAGGATCAGATGTTTAAACAATAAATTGTTTTGAGAAAAATAAATAAAATTCCATAGTATAGGTAAATAATACAGTAAAAACATTTAACGTTTATATATAAAATATATTTATATTTATATTATTCAGAATCTGATTCAATATTTTTTTTGTTTAAAGATAGCCAAATAGAAAAAAAAAGAGTGAATTGAAAAATATGACTTAATGTTTTGCCATATAAGTGAGAAAGTGAGAAAAAACAAACTGAAAAAAATTAATATAATGATTATAATTCTAGTGTATTTAATAGGGAATAGATGAAATGGAAATCCTTTTTCGCATATTTCTAACTATCAGATCTTTGCGGTACTTCGTGAGAAATTACTACTGTTGTCTAAATTCGTTTAAGGAAAAATTAAAAAAAATTATATTTGAGTCATTTTTTGCAAATTGAACGTTAACGAATCCTCTTAAATCATTTTCAAGCATGCTTTTTTTTCTCTTTTTCAAACAAGAATTCCTGAACTTTTGAATTAAAAAAATAAATGTTGGTTAAAAATTTTTAGAAAAATGTCGGATATTTTATTTTTAAAAAAGGCTTTTTTTTTTTCAAAAAATGTTTAATTTCTTGAAATTTATTCGGTTACTCCTACGCAAAATAAATTGGATTTTCGTACAGATTTAGCAAAATCGTACAATTATATAATATTATAGGATTGTTTGTCCGTTGTTACCGCATCACGAAAAAAGTCTATGTAAATATTTGTGAGGTTTTTGTGCAGAGTTTGAGAAAATAGACTCATAAAAGTGTTCTTCCCATTTTTTCATGCAAAATATACTTCATTTTTATGAGTGGTAGTTTCAGAATTGGTATGAATATAAATCAGTAAAAATTCCGTCACTTTAAAACACTTGTAAAGAAATGTTTTATTTTTTATGAATCATTATTATATTTTCTGTTGAACGTGATGTCATTTATACACATAAGCAAATTGTTTCTCCTAAAGTTTTCGTTTATTTGAATCTGAACGTAAGAAATAAGTCCTTTTGATTCAGTTGCAGCATTTAAAATCGATGCCTTAATGTCAGTTCGAATTAAATGAGATTATGGTGAAAATGTCTTCATTTTGCTTAAATCATAGTCGAATCCTTGGAATTCATAAATTACTGTTTACGATTTTGGTGAATTTCTTTTTTAAAATTACGTGATTCTGATGCAATTATGGTAAAAATTGCAGTTTTTAAAATGAAAATGCACTTTAACATATACTTTACTTTCACAGATGACAGCATAACATCCTGTAATTTTTGGGTGGAAATTCTCTTTTAAATAAATCATATTCATGTAGTTAGAGAAATATATTTTAGTTTTTTGAATTAGATTCTTGTTGTCATTTAGAAATAACATTTTCTGCAGCGAAAACATGCAAGTTAGAACCCTTTAAATTAATATTAAATACAGTATAGTCGAGTTAAAAATATTTTTATTTATTTACAATTGAACATTTTGTATTAGTTTAATAGGTACTTACGTATTATCTGGCCCACGTCATAACAACTGTGCCAACAATGGCGCCGAAAATATTAATTACACTTACCTTTATTTATTATTTTTTTTGTTTAATTCCTTTTAAGTACATAGTTAATACTATATAGTGGCCATATTTAAGCCTGTGTCAGAAGTATTTACATACGTATAACTATATAGTATGATATAGTACAGTTATAGATATGGTATATTAAATTCATTAATACAGTATATTTGTATTTTATAATATTTACATTATACTTCTTTTAATTTCTAAAAGAAGTAAAATAAAAGCATTATAAACAGCAAAATAAGTTTTATTACACTGTTGGCATGTTTCGGCTCAATCGAAGCCATTATCTAAACAAATAAGTATATTCTATAATGTCACTGTCTATAAAGTTACATTTACATTATAAGTTCATTCTGATGTGCATAACGAGCCTCTGGAAATAAAAATACCAATTTTTATATTGTTTATTGCTAAGAGGCGTCCATTTCATGTCATGTATTTAAGAAATGTATACTAAAGTACTGTTTTCAATTATTTTCTCACTCAGAAAAAGGAATTGATTAAAACTACAAAACATTTTTGTTGAGTTACATTTTGGTTGTTTTAGCAAAATTGGAGTAAAATTGAACCATTTTACTTCAATTAACAAAACATTTTTGCTGACGATACAAAAATTTTTTTTGGAATTGCAAAAAAAAAAAGTGTTTTTCAACAAAAAAAATTTTTTTGTTGATTCAAACAAAATTTCCATCGACCTATATTTAAACAAAATTTTTGTTTAAGTGTGGGACAATAAAAATGTTGTTTGAATCAACATTTTTTTTTTTTTTTTTTTTTTTTTTTTTTTGGAATTCCAAAAAAAATTTTGTATCGTCAGCAAAAATGTTTTGTTAATTGAAGTAAAATGCTCCAATTTTACTCCAATTTTGCTAAAACAACAAAATGTACTCAAAAAATATGTTTTGTAGTTTTAATCAGTTTCTTTTTCTGAGTGTACTTTGCTTTTATATTATTTATCATTTTCAACGATGTTATGCATTTATTAAATGTACGTTAAATTAGCATTTTGAACACGATTGGCAAAGTTAAACAAAATTGACGATTTGCAAACATTTTTGGCGATCTATCTACCTAGCCCGGATAATACGTAAGTACCGTTTAATAAAACAATTTTTTTTTCTGTATTGAATGAATGAAAAGAAAATGTATTTTTTCCCTTTGGTTTCTTTTATTCACAGCGTTGGAAAAATCTACTTGCTACCGCAGAAGAATTAGAGCAATTCCATTAAAAGTGTTAATTAGTTATTATCTTGGATATTAATTAAAATCTTCAGTTTTTCGAAAGCAACAATAAATCCATTGGACCCTTGTGAATAGTTGATGCTTGCTTCAGTGCAAAATTCGTAATTTCTTCAAAAATCAATGAAAAATACATATAGACAGTCAGGCTTTATAAGTATATTGCAATTTTTCAAAAGTATCATTATTTTGATGTAAAACAAACCAGGCGCTATCTTCACCTAAAGAGAAAAAATTTTGAATACTTCAACGTTATTAATTGCATAAAAATAAAAAGGTTTTCTTGAAGGAAAAATTAATTTAGATTTTATAGCCCTTAATCACAAAAACTAATTCCACATTCTGTATATGCATTTAATATATTATAAGATGTTAAGCAGAATTCAAGAGAAATACTTTTACAATTAATGGTATTTAGGAAGCACATGCATATATATTGTTCTTCACCTGGCATGTTCACATGGAATGAAATATTTCCAAATGACTTTAAAGAAAAACTAGCATATACTTTTTTCGATGAATTAGCCTTTCTGGATCGTTTATAATATATGAGAAATGACTGAATTCAGAAACATTTGAAAATTTCCCAAGATTTTTAAATAACAAATCAGATTGTCCTTTCATCATGCAAAACATGTAATGCATTATGCTAAATGGAAAATAAGGGATAAAAATATTTTGCAAGATTATAAATAGCAATCTTGCCATGACTGTCATAAATATTTTTTACTTTGTTAAGTTATTTTAAAATACGTTGTCGTGTTAATCAAACATAATTGCTTAAAATATTGACTTGTATTCAAATTAAAGGAATTCTGTATCTTAAAGTAAGTTTGCTCTCATTACAATTGGTGTAAAATGATGCATTTTTTAGATTTGATTTATGTATAATTTACTTTAGCTTTAATTTTTAAAGTTAATAAGATGAAAAAAAACAAATCTTTAATATATTAAAAATATTTTTCTGTTTGTTTTAATCCAAAAATTAGAAATGAAATAACCCTAAATCCAAATCTTCTAAAAATTGTCATTTGACAACAGTAGAAATAGTTTGATTTTTCTTTGGTTATTATTATTATTAAGCGTATAAATAAACGATAAAAATTTAAAAATCAAAGTATCAAATTAAAGCATAAAAGTATCATAACCCAGTAAATTTTGATCGTACGAAAATGGGATATACATTGTTTTGGTTTTTAGAGCTGAAATAAAGTTTTTCTAAATATAACTGGGACCGTATAAAATTAAATTTCGCAACTTTGTACAAAATGGCATCTTTGATGAAAATGGTTTTCCATATGCTGGAAATCAACATTTAAAAAATATCTGTAATTGGAATTTTTAAAATTATCGCTTTAGGAATTAGCTATTGCCCAACGATAAAAAAAAATGTACATATTGTTGCAAACAACCAAATTGGAATTTTACTAATTATAAATATTTATTAAATGTATATATTTTGATATTATGTCTCACATTCAATGAGATATATAAAATAAATTTTATTTATGCATGTGTGACATATATTTAGCAAAATTTTTATCATACATTAATAATCTACTAGTGTGACATAGATCTGTAAAATTAAGATTTTACGGAATTTTCCGGAATTTTGTCGCTCTAGTTGATTTTTAACCATCTGAAATTGCACGACGTTGAGTAAACTCCGTTATTTCCTGTTCCCGTATTACTCTAGGTAATTTTGAAAAATGAGTTTAATTCACAGATATTATTTTGCGCCTCTCTTGTCACATACACCATTTTATGTGCCTCCCATGCCCAAAACAATTGAAGAACTCAAAGTACGCATTTGTAATACGCTTGCGTCCGTCGGTGACTGAACAAATGCTTCAGAATGTATGGCGTGAAATGGACTACCGACTAGATGTTGTCCGTGTGACCAAGGGAAGTCACATAGAACATCTATGACGTATGTAAACAAAATTTTGAAGTTCCGTCTACATTCTGTGTAAACCCTTTTTATCCTGACGGTACTTATAAGTACCACTTTAATAAAACACCTATATAATCGTAATATGACCATTTTTCCTATCGGTATTCACAATGGCACAAAGAGTGTATTTCTGACAGCAGGCAGGAGATGGTAAATTCAAGCACATATCCTCTTTTTTGCATTGTAGGGATTTTACAATTGCCACGCTACATTCGAAATCCATTTTGCAATAGAATTGACATGTATGTTGTTCTTCATTTGAGTAATTTAAGTGGTTTATTACCGGTTATTTAGTACTATTATTTTCTATTTTTTTCTATACTCTTCAGGTGAACATTTCCTATATTTTATTTGAAGTTTACTATTACTATTTTATTTTATATCGTAGTGTAAAAAATTTATGGTGGTTACAGTTGCATAATTAACCACTAAAACACTATAAAAATTATTTTCCTCTTTCCTATGTTTATTCTGCACCAAAACTTATCCAATGATGCAAAAATACAATTAAAAAGTAGCTGGAAAATTAATTCAGGATATAAAGGGTTAATCTTATCGATAAATTCTTTTCCATTAAATAGTTATAGCCGTTTGAATCGCTATATTCATTTTGACTTATACTGTATATTGTAATACTTTATCAGCATGATATTTTATCTTATCTCATTTTAAATGTTAAAATCGCAACTAAAAATATTTTCTTCTAAACATTTCGAATAACAATTCGCGAGAGGATTCAAGAATACAATATAAGATGATGAATGTGTTCCCCTTTTTAGACAATTTTGTCAATTTTTATATAAGATACAAAACAGGGACATTTTACTTTTCTTCAAAGTAGCCTATGTCACTTAACAGAATTATTTTTCAGATTTGCTATAAATTGTGACAAATATGTATTATGTAAAGATATGGTTGTTGTTCAGAAAGATATTTTACAGGAAAATGATTTTATAACATAAAAAGAATGAACTTTCGTCCCTTTTGTTTGTACAAAACCATGTACCTTATTTATGTTATTACTTTATATTTAAAATTTTAATAATTTTAGTAAGATTTTAGGATGTCGAAATTTTTAGATGAACTAAGAAATTAGTTTTTTTCTCTTTATTTAAAATTATGTGTTCTAAATTATAATTCATTTATTAAAAGGACAAAAATTAATTTTTTTTTTAAATTTCTGAGCTTTATAACAATGCATATACATCTAAACCCATTCGTTTACTAAACGATGTTTTCGGAAAATAAACCGATTATGCTTCCTTCAAAACCTTTAATGGATTAGGTTTTAAAAGCTATTTAATTGTTGGTCAAATGCCACTTTTGGGGATTTTGATTTATGGTTATTTTATTTTAAATTTGTAATTAAAACAAACAGAAAAGCCCCATTTAATATATTAAAAATTGACTATTTCAATTTAAAAATTAAAATATATTAACTATATATCAAAATCTTATAAAGTGTCATTTAACGCCAGTAGGTACAGTGTTAAGTACCTTCACATATCCATAGAAACTGTAGGTTCAATTCATTATTTATTCACAAATATTTTTGAAAAAAAAATATTTAAAAGAGATAATCAACTGAGAGAAGAATGGTCAGTTTTCGCAGTACTATTTTGTATCCCACTTGGTAACGTTTTCATTGCATTAAGATCGCAATGCCATTCGCTCGAATAGCATCAGATCAGAGAGTGAATTTAAATATTAAAAGTGAATAAATATTATTAGATTTAAGTAATGGTAGAATATGGGATTAAAAAAAACAATTATCAATCTACTCAATGATGCAAACTTTGCGCAACAGTCGGACGATTATGACCACTAAATTTTAATAGTATTCTTTGCCTATCTTATAAATTTTTAAATTAAATAAGGCGAAGAAAATTATTAAAATTTAGTTGTGATAATTCGCCTCTTTTCTACTACTGATATATTGGTTTACTCACAGTTAAATTTACAATGATTAAAAAAACAAAAATTATTTTATTCTTTCTGCAGTAAATAATTTTAAAAACAAAGCAATGTCTCGTCTAGCTTCTTGAAAGAAAATGAAAGAATATGCCCACGAGAAAAGTCGATCTTGTATGCGAGACATTCTAAAAATATGAAGTTCAAGTATTTTATTAAATGCTATTATATTCTCATGAAGAAAAAAAATAAAGGATAAGTTATAGGAATTTTTAATTTTTTACAAGTTGTATCAACTTGTTTACCCTTTTTTGGTTGTGTTTGAGTTAGTAAATAAATTTTAAAACGTTCATTCAGAAAATTTCTGCGTTTCGTGAAAGTGTAACTATTGATTCAAGTGAGTCGTGAAAATTAAATAATGGTTTAAGTGTTCCACAAGATTACAAAAACACTTTGAAAAACACTATTTGAAAGCATTCTCCAGTGATCTGACATGAATGTTTTATCTAAAGCTGTACACGTAAAGCTTCCTCAAACCATTTTTTTTGGCTCAATTGCAACCAACAATCATATATTCTTATTGCTAAAACAGTGTGTTATATTACTATAATTTTTCCTGTTTTAATTGAAACCTTTTAATTTGAAATCTATTTTGTTTCCTTGTCTGTAGATAAATTACTGAAAATATTTAATCATTAGCTCTTAAAAATTTATTTAAAATAACAATTAACATTTGTATTTAGTGTAATTAGTTACACTAGGGTGTAATTAGTTAAATAACTGTTAGGTGTAATTAGTTAAATAACTGTTAGGTGTAATTAGTTAAATAACTGTGGCTAAAATCCTGCATAACGATATGAAAAATATAATAATATAATGCTTTGATTTACCAGCCAAAAAGTGTATTATTTCTACACTTAAATCAAAAACTACTTGAACAGCGTTCTTGAGATATCTGAAAAACGCTAACTTCTTGTTTTATTTTCTAGAACTGTAGCATGTGTCACTGTCTTATTATGTACAATTTTGATTATTCGCATGCAATCCACATTTTTTGTGCGGTTTAGAGTCTTCCTCCTTTGCGCGTTATTGCTGAAATGCTACTGCAAGTAATCGATATATTTGAATATATATATTTTTTTTTATCATGCATAAATATATTCATCAAGTTTATTTTTTATACAGTTTTCATTATACTTGAAAAGGTTATTATTATACTTGAAAATGTTTTTATTACAATTGGAAAGGTAATTATAGTACTTTAAAATGTTCATATTGTACTTATAAAGGTTCTTATTGTACTTGAAATGTTATTATTATGCTTGAAAAAGTCATTATTGAACTTGAAAATGTTTTTATTATAATTTAAAAGATTATTATGATGCTTGAAAATATTATGTCTTTTTTAGACGTTATCGCCGAAGTAAAGGTGATGTTTGTCACTGGTTGCGCCTCTTTCACACCATCCCATCAAACAGTAGTTTATAGTGTCAAAAGGCTCTTAATAAAACTATGCAGGAAACCAGTATCCCCATATATTTATACAACTGAATGTTTTAAGTGAAATTATTTTATCTAAAAAACATATTAGAAATACAGAATAAATGTTTCATCATTGAAAAATAAAAAATTTATTCCACAAATTTTAAAGAAGATATCAAAACATTTGCTTATAATATTTCTTATTTCGATTACACAGGAGATCTAAAAATAATTTGTGTTATGGGTATTTTGCTTATCAAAAAAGTGAAAAATAAAGCCGCAGATCTTCTACCCACGATCGCAGACCACTAAATGTCTAAAAAACTTGGATTTGTACTTGGATTTAATGTGCTTTTGAAAAATTTTTGACCACATTTTATGAACGTATTTACAAACAAAATTTGAAAATAGTAAGATTTGTTTTGAACGGAATTGAAACGACATTTTGATAAATATTTAACTTATGGACACATATTTAGATCATATTCGCATTCATTTAACTCCTTATGAAAAATATTGTATGAGCCGGGAATATGCAGCCGACGCGACTTGACATCTCGGTAGTAATGAAGAAAATGTGAAATTTGCTTTAAAAAAGAAACAGAAAATGATTTAAGTCACTATTCAATACAATAATAAGGGATAAAACAATGTTTTTCTGTTTAAATAGGTCTTGCTTCTCAAAATGAGCAATATGTTTAAAGAAAGCCGAAAGTGAAATTCTGGCAACCATCTGTAACACTTCCTCTATGAGAAAAATAACATCTGATTTAATTTTTACTATCTAACCACCTTAAAATGGCAGCTAGAGGCTTGATTGGAATTTAGAAGACTCTTCTGAAGTACTTGCCGAGAGATACTAAGATACTTATTTACAAATTTTTTGTTTTAATTTTCCTCATTTAACTTTATTATTTTTTACAAATATTTAAACCACATTAAGATTTACCCATATAAGGCAATGGATACTAAGTAAATATTTAAACAATAGCATTTTTTGGAATCTGGATTAGATTTTTTTTTTAATCAAATTACTGAACAATTAAAAAATATATATTTTTTTAAACGAACCCTTCAGAAAAATCTCAACTAACTTTTGTTTTATTTCTTCTTCCATTGAATCATGTACCAGCTACAGGATTGGAAATCTTTGATAATAAATGCAGAATCCAGTTTTAGTTATGTCGTTGGATCTAAGATGCAACTTAAGCATAAATTGGATAGATGAGAACAAAGACCTTAAAAATACGTCTCAATCATACGAATATTTCATCTTCAATTGAATTAGCCCTTGTCAATTGAAGATGAAAGCTAATTCTTGTGGTTCTGTTGCTAAAACATTATTTCTTAAATTACAAGGATGAATAAAATATAAATCAGATCTCTTTTCTAAACTGTGCCGTTCTGTTAGAGTAAATTCCCTTTAAAAAACCCCTTAAAATTCCCCTTAGTAGTCCCTTAAAAAATATTTTCATTTATATTTTTTTCTATGTATTTTTTTTCATTGTATTAATGCGTTTTTCGTGCCATATGACCCGATGTTGTTTTCTCTTAATTGTACATAAAACCTTGCACACACTATTCATAATTCATCAGGAAAAGAAAAAAATAAATGGTGCCAAATCGTGAATTGTGCTTTACATAAGTTTAGTTCATTCAAGATCAGAGACAGCGATAGCTAGATCATGTGACACCATATCTCAAATACGGTAATAAGGCACAGTATCAAAATTTTTCTTTTGCGATCAGTATGGGACGTACTTATACGCACAGACAAAAATATGTCTCTTGGTACTGTAGTGTCCCAAAAATGTTAAATGAGCAAGCGCTCATTTTTAGTGGCACTGAAATAAACAGGCTATGGAAGAATCTGGTAGCAAAGTGGTAATTTGTTTCTAAGTATGTTCAAGAGTGAAAAGTACAACTTCTGACTTTGATAACAAGATTTACTGGTAAATTTCTGCAGAAAACTGTTCAGTCATTCGACAGTTACGCTCAATTGACAATATTATAAACATATCTGACCATATTATCCACCATATTATAGTCAGAATGAAGTTAAATAACGGTTGTGTTACCGTTTTCTATAAGAACGGCCAAACGACTGGACATGGACAGTTTGCTGGAAATTCTTAACAGTGTTGTTATGCAATCTGTTCAATGAGTGCAGAATTTTCAATCCAAAGACTAAAATATAAACTGAACACTGTATCCACTTCTTTCTACTGATTATGCTACAAAACAGCGCTTGGTGTAAGGATAATATCTATAATCAGGGTTCGTACGGATCAGGGAATTTTCCAGGAGTTTCACCAGTATTTTCTTTACAGAAAAAGAAATCCAAGTTAAATTCGCGAAACTTCGCTTTATTTTAAACAGAGATTTTCTGTAATAAAATACTGGTACTGAAGAATTTCCTGGTCGCAAAATTCCAGGTGCCGTACGAACCCTGTATAAAAAGTAGATATTAAACTATATTCAATTCTGCAATATTCTTCTATATTTAATATGGAATAACACTATGCAATCTATATGATTGTAAAACTTCATATGTTTCAAAAATCGAAAGCAACATTTTTACACTGGAAAAGAATCAAAGAATCAATGTCAGGAAACAAATAAGGCATGCAAATTTTAAAGAATCTGATAAATGAACTTTGAGAATGCAATGTTACATGCCATATCTTCTTCATTTACTACAATCTGGGACAATCGCTTCTAAGACGAATCATTACTCTGTTTGGCACTTTGAAAAAATACACCAAAAGTTCCTGATATAGAAATAACTAAAGTTCTATAAGTTTTTAGTCTACAGAATGATTTGAACAACATCCAAATAAAAATAAAAATAAAAAGTACGTCTTTTTTGTTGTGCACAAAGCACGATGATAAATTTATTGGCAAAAGCAAAATAAAAAGTAGAAAATAATATTAGATTACAATTCTAGTAAGGGAGTGTGGAGTGATAATAGACCCTTGATCAACTTTTGAAACGATACACTTACTAAAATAAAGCGAATGGTTGGCCTCTTATCATATTTTACAATATGCTGTATTGCTCTGCTTGCAACGTATTTACACTATGTATATCAATGTATAGCATTAAAACAAATAGACGAATGTTATCATTATACAAAATGGGTGAATAAATAATTGCTTCCTACATTCAGGTAAGACAACATCTCTCATGAAATGCTAAGCCGTATAATATAGTCAAAAGATTAAAGAATAAACAGGTAAAATGACTTACCGTGAACTTTCAAAGTTCAGTAATAAATGTGCTAATGCAGATTCTGTACATCCCGGAATAATAAGTCATTAATGATGTTCAAAAATTGTAAAACTACATCTAAAATTTACATCTATCATAGTATTGTGTGCAGGGCAAGTAAAAATGAGGTAAGATTAATAAATAAAAGTCATTTGCGGTTTTAAATATATATGCACATTTTTATATATTCGCTGAATTATATAAAAAATAAATATGTTTTTTTATTTAAAAAAAGGCTTTGGAACTTTAAAGGTAATATTCCTCTAAAAATTTTAAGAACATAGTATCTGCCGTTTCTTTTCAATGTTCGAACTTGTTGACTTGAACGTTGCTTGCGTATATTTAATACGAACGGAATATCAAGGTTAACATCTGTCGATTAATATCATGGTTGTCAAGGCAAACATGATATCTTGTTTACGGTTTATAAGTTCATTTCGCACCGTATAATTCTTCATTTATTTAGTCGGTATTTTCACGTGAGAACACAAAGTACTTAGTGCGGTTCTAGAAAGAATAACTATTAAACTTTTACGATAATGAAAATGTCAAAACTATTGTAATTTCGCAAATATAAATAGACAACGTAAAACTTAAACCGAATGTATGTCTGAAATATGGTCATGGCACAAGTGTTTACAAATGACCATAAAGAAGGTGAAACAAGGGTATTCTGTATGAAAGAACTCACAAAAAAACAGAAAGGTTCTCACAAATAATTTTTGAGATTTTCGTGATATTGTGCCGTTTAGATATTCTTAAAAAAATTAAGACAATTAATGCAGTTAAATACTGTGAATATTTCGATAAGATCAAAGCAACAGATCTGGGCTAAAAATGTTAAATTCCGATAAATTTTTATTCGGCATATTTCAGGCGCTTACGTAGCTGGTGTAGCAAAACAAATATACAGATACTTCTCCCAAAACATTTGAAAATACTCTTTGTAGTCTGAACATATGATCTTTGGACTACCATTTGTTTGAATCTTCTTAAAGAACTGTTAAAAATAGGAAAGTTTTCATCAGATGAAGAATTACAAATATTTTATGTAGTTGGTTCTATAGATGTACTAAATTTTTTATAGTATTAGAAGAAAACACACCCAATATGGAGAGAAAAGTTTGTAGTTGTCAAAGAAAGCTATACAGAAAATAAGATGCGACTACTTCTAGAACAGGAAAAAGATTAATAGAGTATAGAAAAGAAACTGGGTGAGACGGATGTATGGGAAGTAAGTTAACTAACCAATCAGACGCTGCCATGAGAAATATAATATGAAAAAGAAGAGAAATCAAATGAAATCAAAAGATTGAACAGTAACTTTTAAGTATAAATTAAATGCTTATGTATTTTTTTCTAATTAATAAGATTTAAAAAAGGAACTAAATGAAGAATTAAAAAGAAAAGAGAGATGGGAGAGTAAGAAGCACAAAAAAAAAAATTAGTTGAGGTAAACTGCCAGAAATTTTAAAATAGTATAATGTTAAAGATGAGGATCCTTTATCCCTTTATACTTTTATTACCTCTATACTTTATCCCTTTTAAAAAGTTCCCAATTTTTCATTTTCTCAAATAAGATTTATCACATATGTCTTTCAAATGAATTAGAACCCACATACTAGTGTTTTAATGAGACCAAAGAAATTGAATTTATTCATTTTTCTACTTTATTTTAGTTTAATTAGATTAAATTACTTTTAAATCTTAAAACAAAAACATTTACATTTACCTGATGATGAGAGATTGCTAATTTTGGTTAATATCGGATTTCAAAGGTTATTTCGAAAAATAAGCCATTTAGATTCAATTTTGCCGCCTTTTTTCTCCAAAATTTTATGTATTTCGGCAAGTATTGCTATGCTTGTCGATAATTGGGCACGTGCATGTATGTATATGCATGCATGTGCATGTATATGTCTAGATATTAATTTTACAACACTTACTTACATACCATAAAAAAGATTTTAAAACATTCGAAAACTTCGAAAACCTTTTTTCAATGTTTTCTATGCTAGCTGGGAATAAACATCGTTAGGAACGTCTCCAATTCTCTTCGTCTTTCATGACAGTGGACGGTGCTACATAATTTAAATATTTTAATTAATTGATTTTGGTGTCAAAGCGTAAACTTCAAATTTAAGCTCCATTGTGGATTTTTATCACTTTCTGCCCGTCTGGCCAACCTCTCCGTGTTCTAACTCCTCTCGTAAATATATTCAGATTGCAATGTAATTTTTATATGCTATTGAGATTTACAACAGAATGTTCGGTATTAAGTATGTAGCATTTATAGTTAGTTTACAAGAACACACAAAATATTTCCGTTGTATTATGGTCTGTCAGGGATAAGTCGTTTGTGGTGTATTTTATTGAAGTTGCAATATTTTAAACATAATGAGATTAATATGCATCACTGAGGTGGGCAGTAACATGCTTTTTTTTAGTATAGCATAAGTAGCATTTATAGTTCGTTTACAGGAATTCACAAAAATTTCCATTATTGATAATTGGAGAAAATGAATTGCGGTACATGTTAATGATATCAAGATATTTCAAACATAATGAAGTTTAAAAGATAACTGAGGTATGCTACGGCAGGTTATATATTGATTATGGAGTGCATGGCATTTATCCTTCATTTACACAGACGCAAAAAAACTATTCGGTTAGTTGGAAGACTATCTATACTATAAAGGACAAATGTGTCCGTGCGTAACCCTGACTTCATTTTGCGAATGGCAACGCTTGATGATGAAATATCGGTTTTGCGAGTTTTGCTACTGCATTTTTAAAAAATTCTAATCATCGCACATTTTAAATTTTTACACCGTTATATAGGGGGGAAAATCTAATTTCAAATGTAATTTCTTTGATAACTGTGCCTTAATTAACTGATTTGCTATTGCTTTTTAAAATAATTTTCAAGCATGATTTTTCTTAAACCTATCTCTATCGCTTGCAGACGATTACAAAATATTAATCCGTTTGCACTAAACAATATAAAAAGTTCAGCATTTGTTTCCAGCTAATATTCCATAAAAAATTAAAAATTCATTAAAGAATAAATAAACCACAAATTTAACAGACATGTAATCGAAATAAGCGCTTTAAAAAGCTGAAATTATCAGAACTAATAAAAAAACTGCTGCAGATAACGAAATTTTTAGCTATGTCTTCGGCTATTAACTTTATGGCACGAGGCCAATACTAAATTATCGCTTTTAATAAATTTCAAAATTTTATTTGTATATATAATTGACATATTTCTGACATATAAAAATTCTCTTTGGTGTTGTTTGGGGGCAATCTGAAAATAATTATGAAATGAAAAAAACCTATTAGAGTTTTCTATAAAAAAAAATAAATGGTTTTCACCTATATTCTCTATCCCGGAAAGCCCAGGTTAAATACACCCAGAAAAATGAATTGATTAAAACTACAAAACATGTTTTGTTGAGTACATTTTGGTTATTTTAGCAAAATTTAAGTAAAATTGAACCATTTTACTTGAATTAACAAAACATTTATTGCTGACGATGCAATTTTTTTTTTTTTTTTTTTTTTTTGAAATTGGAAAAAAAAAAAAAAAAAAAAAAAAAAAAAAAAATTTTTGTTGATTCAAACAAAATTTTCATTGACCTATATTTAATCAAGAAGTTTTATTGGGTCAACCAAATTTTTGTTGATTCAACAAAACTTTTTTCTGGGTGTACCTTAGTAATTGATAATTGCTGTAAGTGCGTTTTCCGCCGTCGTATGTATTTTTGAACTTATCTAAATTTCAGTGTAATACGGTGATGTCTATTAATTATAATTTACATCATATACAGTGCTGTTCAAAAAAATGCGCACACATTACCGGATATGCACAGCAATTGTTTAAAATAAATTTTTACCCAATTATGTGTTTTTTAAATTGCTTATTTACATAACTCATTTTATTTTATGAAATACTGAAATTTGTTAATTATATTCTGTTAGTGTTGGAAAGTATTTCATAATCTATGCATGAAGCGTAATTTTTCCTGCTTGTTTCACATTGAACAGTATGATTTTGGTACGTATCTTTATGAATGGAGATAAGAATTATATACACCGCATACACCTTTGCTTATGGTAACTGACATACAAATATGCGTTTATTTGCTGTACGTCAAAAATTTTGTAATCCTAAAAATAAGGTGGAATAAATAATAATTATAGTGTAATTTATCTTTAATAATAATCATAATTATTGTTATACTGCTTAATTATGTTCTTATCTTTCAAAATGCAGTCAAAGGTAGTTTATAGCAGTTCGCAATAGACTAAATATATTTTATAACAACATAATAAGATTTATTTTTCGGCAACTAAGTGTAGTTAAAAATTCATTTTTCAAGTCTGTGATAAATTTTAAAAAGCAATATAATATGAAAAATAATGTTTTATTAAATGAGTATTTGGAAAAATCACCATTTCAGAAAATCAAAACAAAACAGTAAAGAGATGTGTGAAGCATTCTTTTAAAGTAATAGTAATCCATTAATTATGATTACCAGATATAAAAAAGATATATAAAAATAATTGATTTTGTGAGAACAATTATAAATTGTTATGAAGAAATATACTATAAGTATAATTTTCCATAATAAATTATCATTTTCATCATTTCATTTCATTTCAGTAAAAAATAGTAATTTACTGATGTCGAACAATGTAAAACACAATTTTAATGTTAAAGTGCTTATTTTCATTATCTTAAAGTTTTGTAAAACATGAACAAACAAATAAGAATTTTTATCCGTTCAAGACTGTTGCAGTATTAACCTTCTGGTTATGAGCCAGTACTGGCAATAATTTTTATATTCAATCATACCACAGTTGACAAAAGAAAATTTTTATGATGGATATCATTTGAAAATATTTTAGTGTAAGTATATGACAGAGATAGTTTTAAAAAAAAATTAGTACGAGTGGAATAAAGAATAGTCTTTGGGACTTACGGTGTTCCAACACTGTAATCAAAAGTATAAGGACAAGTCTTCTCATTGAGAATTATTTTATCTTAACATTAACTGTTGTGTGTAGTAATGTTAGTGTATTTCTATCCATCTCTTATTATGACATCATTTATGTTTCAGCAGTTAATAATAATAATAAAAATAAAAGTCAGCTTTATTCGAGTTACAAAGTTATCGATTTTTATTTCAAACGTATGCTCTATTCTATAAATTTAAAACAGGAGCTTCTCTGATTGAATATTTTGTGATAAAACAGAAAAGAAAATACTACAACGTTATTATGTACGTTTAATCCTGTTGTAATACGACATTTTCTAAACATCTTCAAAAATTCTTTCTTAGCCTTTTGCCATATGAATAGTACGCAAAAAAAACGATATTCGTTAGATTAAAGTAAATGATATATTAGTTAAATGTCAGTAAATCTAAAATTTTGCGTTTAAGGTAACTGTTTTTAAATTAGTATTTTTTTTTTTGGAAAAAAAAAATCGGGTCTGAAAGGTTTTAAATGAGCTGTGATTTTCCAACTGGGCGAAAAATGTCCGGGTCAGGATTCGAACCTGGGATCTCTTGGATAATCTGCCAATGCTCTATCAACTGAGCCATCCCGGTCAAATCTGGAGGACCTAATTCGTCCAGTTAACCTTATTGATCATAGCAGCTGGTCTGATATCTGAATCAGCTTTCTTTACCAATTTGAATAATTGTGTTCAAATTAATCTAGTGTAATCACGTATCCAGAGTTTACCGGAGTTCCATTACCTGTGATTTATTGTGTTGAACTGATTATTGCTAGGTGCTCAGTTGATAGAGCATTGGCTGCTTCAGCCAAGAGATCCCAGGTTCGAACCCTGGCCCGGACATTTTTCGCCCAGTTGGGAAATCACAACTCATATGATTTCTTTACAAATTTGAATAATTGCGTTAAAATTAATCTAGTGAATAAATTAGTCTTTTATTCTTAGCATTTATATGCGAAAGGCGACTTTTTGTACTACGTCAATGTTGTTATACAACATTGTATTTGGCTATTTCCCCACACCTCGCACGCTTTTCGAGATTGGCATTCTAACCGCTAATGTAACTGCTAGGGTTCGTTTGTAACTGCTAGGGCTATCATCTTAGATCATCGATTTAATCATCGAAGATACGATTCACCTTTGCACCATTTTTAAACATTTTACAAAATACTTATAGTGCTTATGAATTGGGTTCGTCTGTCTATCTCTACGTCTGCCTGTCCATTAATAAATGAGTCCGCTCTAGCTTTTAACACTTTCCAATATAGATGAAAAGTATTTATGAATTAGGTTTGTCTGGACGTCTGTCTGATCGTCTATCTGTTCTTCCGCGCTCTATTTCTCATAAATGTACATCGATTTCTCTGTTATCCATATAGGTTTACAATGGTATTCCTCCTATTGGAAACGAAATATATAGCATTTATAGCTCCTGTACACAGATACTCAAAATAATTCCGTTAAATTATGATATATGTGGAAAAATATTTTGCAGTGTATTTTAATCACTATTTTAAACATAATGAAATTGAAATGCATTTAAGATATGCACAATAAAATGCTTTATGAAGAATATTGAATGAAAAGTTTTTGTCATTTATTTACAAGGTCAAACAAAAGAATTTCTTTAAGCAATGGTCTACGGGGAAAATAGTTTGTAGCGTATTTTGATGATGTTACACTATTTGCAACATTTTGAAATTTATTATACATTAGTGAGGTGGATTACAAGATTCTTACTTTAAAAAATACATTTCGTACTATTTATCGTTAATTTATAGGGAAAATAAAACTAATTCGGTTACAGTTCTGTTTCTGAGCGATACATTTGTGAAGTGCGTTTTCGACTTTCGTTTGCTTCTTAAGTATAACTGAATTTTTGTTGAGTGCATGGCGTGTATAAAATCTAAAAA
The DNA here is from genome assembly GCA_963931845.1 of Maratus michaelseni. NCBI lineage: Eukaryota > Metazoa > Arthropoda > Arachnida > Araneae > Salticidae > Maratus > Maratus michaelseni. The sequence goes on from OZ007594.1 coordinate 177,439,402, forward strand.
TGATGTACAGAGATACATAAAATACTGTCCATGAGCATGAGTTGCTTAATGGAGTTTTTTAATTATAAGCTATATAAGTACACTTAAAGGTGTTCGAAGCCAAAAAATAAATTCGTACCTACGCAAGAAACTAAATACACTATCATCTATGGATGGTAAATGCTAGAAGTTTTTTTTTTAGTTTGGTTATTCGTTTTTTTGTCTGAAATAAATTTTAGCTTAATATGTGGGGCATTTAAAAATATGCAGATTGGGTTGTAGGAAAAAAATCGAGTAATTTATCTCTGTTAGCGGAAATTGCTGAAGGGGAATTTTCAAAAGATTTAAGCTTTTTCTAACTCAACTAAACTTTAGCATACTATGTAGTACGTACACAGGGTGGTTCGTTATCACGTGTAAAAATATCTATCAGAGGTTAGTTACTCAAAGACGAATCGGAATCAGATAGCAGTGAATGTGAATTATGTGGTACATAAACAAATTTATTGTTCATATACAGCACAGAAGACTTCGAGTAACTTCTCGGCCTATGGACGGTAATTGCTCAATTTGTGTTTTTAAATGTATTCTGTGTTTTCTAAAATTTCTACTTAAGATATCTTCTTTATTCACCGCATGAAACGGTGGAATTACGTTACTATATTATAAGGGTTGGAAAGTGTTTAATAATCTATGCATGATGCATGATTTTTCATTCTTGGTAAATACCGTTTTTGGTGTTCAGAAGTTAAGAGCGTGAGAATTGTAAGATTTTTCTTAATTAGAATATGTTGCATTTTATTCCATGCACATTTTTACTATTAAAATGTGCCTTAAATATAGGACGCGTCTTATACAATGCGGATACAGATTTCTTATTTTTGCGCACGACATACCATATTCCTCATGTTTTTGTGATGCATATTGTATACCCTTTTCTGGTAATTTATTTTAAAATGAAAAAAAAAGAAAGACGACCTTACAATGGGCTAATCTAATATATTTATTCTGAATAGTATTTAATTTTAAACATTTCCAAAAGTTAGATATTTATGTTTTACTGTTCAAACATAAAACATTTTTTTAAATTCATGATCAGAAGAAAGTATTCTTGCATTTCATAAATATGTCATTTTAACTATTAAAGATTATGATAAATTTAATAATTATATTCAATAATATTCAGAAAAAGGTTGTAATGTCAATTATGACAAATGAAACAATATTTGGCGATTTATCATTTACATCTGGATAAGAGAAAAAATTTCTGAAATTCTGATTAAATAAAATTGTGATGATTATAAACCATTTTTGTTTACGTCAAAGTCCTAGCAACTCAACTCCGTGACAAATTAACATTTTTTAAAAATAATTATAGTTACCTAGTTTCGGGCAACAGACTGAAAAATACTTTTTTTTAATTAATGAATTAATATACAAGAAAAAACATGCCTGCGTTCACTTTTTTAAAAAGTAATATAAAAAAGTAAATTTTTACAGTTATTATTGTATATTGTTATGCTTATTAGAAAAACAGGAACAAGATCTCCGGTACAAAAATTCCCTATAAGTTTAATTTATACCAGTCCTATGTCAGTGGTTTTGTTGGGGGGAAAGATTCATAATCCATTTAACAGCAATTTTATTTTATTTTACGAACTCTTTATCACCTCAGTTTAGTATCTATGATACAGTTCCTCTCTATATATGATTTTGTTAATTAAGTTAAAAAGTTATTTCAAAAATATTAGAAAAAAAAACAATTGGAGCAATAAGAACTTTTTATAGTTAATAGAACGGGCTTCACCTCCCCCCCCCCCTTTTCTGCGGGATCGGAAAAATATAAAATTTCACCTATGACCCGTATAATATTTTCTGGGGTTCATTTTCATTGCAAACGAAAATTCTCATTATTAAATGTTTTTTCGCTATTCACGTGGAAAGTACAATACTTTCTGATACAATCATCGTTAAATGTTGTGTGTTAAATACAAGGGTTTTCCTTTTCGAGCAAGATGAGTAACGTGTTAGAAATTCTGTTTTATTTTATTTGAAGATGGTAGCGGAAATTAAAATTGTTGACAGTTGTTTGTTATTTATTGTTATTTTTAAACATAAAATATTTACATGTCAGTCTTTCAGAGGCTCGTATTAATTTGAATTACGCGCTGAAAACAAAAAAAAACACGACGCAAAAAAAAAAAATAATAATTTATGTTGTCATAACAGCCTTATTTACCTAGAAAATCCTACTGTAGATGATCAATTAAACTAGTTAATCCTTAATACCCAACATTTTGCCCAACACAATATAAAATATAATAGCACAATATAGTTCATATCGTTTTCAGCAATGCGTAAGGACATTTCATATAAAGGTCCATTTTGCTTTGAAATGTATATGATCAAATTCACCGATATATTTCGTTTGATTTAAGTTTCATTTCAAAAAACCGACCAGCAATGCGGGTGAAGCAGGCTAGTAGAAAATATCAAAATATCTGATTGAAATCGAAAAAAGCAGAAGACAAAAAAAAAAATTCAGTTGACAATCTAAGAGCTTTTAAACCACGGGAAAAGAAACAAGAAAAGAAATTGGGTCTGTCAAAAATGGGAAAACAATCCATTTCGTCATTTGTCCAATTAAAGTAATATTCTTGAACAGTTAGGTAACATATAAGTTATTCCTAAGAAAATTATTGAAGGTTGCAGATGATAACACAGAAATTTGTACGAAACAGAAATTGTAAAATCGTCGAATTTGTCTTCAAATTTTTTGTATTGATAAAGCTTTGGTAAGATGTTATTCGTCATACTGAGGCACACGTTTTTCCAACAATGGTTTCTAATTGGACAAAGTCTTTGCTTTTATTTCCTATGTTTAAAAAAATATTTCCCAAGCCAATAAAATTAAATAAAATTAAGTAAAATTAGTTACATATATATATATATATATATGTTCTTTTATATTTTTACTTTATGCCATCTTTATCCCTTATCATAGATCAGGTTGACAATCCGGAGAAAGTCTATGGGAGAAAATGTCCGCGATAATTGCCAACTTAATAATTGACTTTCTCCGGAGAGTATCGCCGCCTGGTGGATACTACCACACAGTTGCCATGTTTCGGGCTTTTTGAACACCAGTATATTTTTAGAAAAAATGTTGTTCTTTTAAATCCCAGAATTCTCCGATCAAACAAAAAAAAATTGTCTCTACTAAAAAACTGGTATCCAAAAATATAATAGAAAAATCTATAGAAAAATCTAGCTGGTCTTCTACCGCATAGCTGCCAACTCTTACGCTTTTTCTTACCACTAAAATTTAATAGAATTTTTTTCGTCATGTAATCACACGATCTTGTCAATTTAATAAGATAAAATTTACTATAAAATTTTAGTGGTAGGAAAACTACTAGTTCATAAGCAAATGCATAGAACAAATGGAGCTGTGAAAAAATTTCGTGTGATTTCATGTCGTAAATACTATTACTGACGATTGATGGCGCTAGTAGCAGGAGAAGTATAGCGGTCAAAGGCAACTTGCTGAATGAGAGGTCTGATACTATGATAAGGAGGTCTTGGTTTTCTACTCTAAGAAAGACCGACGGAAACGTCAAATATGACGGTTATAAACGTAATATTCAAATGGCGAAAAATAAAACATTTCTATACCTTCTGATATTCATGCATCTATAACTGAATTTTGTTTTGGCTATCCTGAAAAAAATGTTGTTGATTATATTTTCTCCTTAGTCACCAGGGTAAATGTAAACATTTTGGTGTAATTCTGATTAGACCGCCCTTTGTGTTAAAGACTTTATAGACAGTTTAGTATATTAAAAATAAAATTTCTTATGAACTAATTAATCCTTCCGCAACTCAGCGAAATATTACCGGCCACTCATAGTTTGGGAATCCGTTGAATAGCACATTTACATATTTTATATTGAAAAAAGTATTTAAAATCAGTCACCAGAAAGATCAAACAAAATAATGTTAAATATAAATTAAAAATTTAATGTGTTAATTTTGTACTATTGGTTTATTTTTTAATAAATGTTCCTAACTGTACCTTCACGGCAAGTTAGAGTCCCCGAAATAAGTAAGATAATGTTAAGCGTTTACCATCTTTTCTAAATTTCGTATAAGGTGGGGCCGCATATAAGGCATTGCTAAAGTTTAAGAATTTTCCCTGGCGTCATTTTGCAAAAATCGAAACCATTTTACTTTTGACTGTACTCGGGTTAATGGCCTTTCATAAAAAATATGGCATTCCGCATGAAAATAGTTTTACTAGTCCAAAAATACAGAATTCCAAAGTCTACCAAGTGGCCATATCAGGCTACATATGGCCACCATTGTTCCATGTTTCACAAATCGTGATAAATGGTGAAAATTAAATAAACATGGCACTCAATATTTCTTTTTGTTATTCAAAAGTGGTTGAAACAAGATTTTTCATCGAAAATGAAGTTGTTTACAAAATTGTCATTGTAGTTGTCTACAAAATTGAAATTTAAGATTTTATTTAGAAAAAATGCGAAATTCTTTTTTTGAGTTTAAAAAAATTGTTAAAACAAATTACTTATCTCAACTGGAACTATTAACAAGAACGAAAAATCAAGCGTCAAGCATAGATTATATAGCACTTTCCAACGCTTCCAAAATAATTTTACAAATCATACCGTTTAATAAGCTAAAAGCTAACATCTAAGTAAACAATTTAGAAAACGCATAACATATTTAAAAACATAATTTCAGGAATTTCCAACATATACAATATTCGGAAAAATATACGAATACTTTTATTCAGCCCTGTATAGGATCTATAGTACTAAGTAGGATGATAATTTTAGTTCAGTTAGGAAACGCGTAGCACAGTTTAAAATTCTCCGTCTGGAGTTTGTCAATAAACAGAAATGTGTTCGCGAACTTTTGTGCTGCCCTGTATAGGATCTACAGAATTTATACACACCACGTAATATACAAAAAGCGATTTAAAATTAAAATCGCGTTCAGTAACTTAAAACGCACTTCCAGGAATTATTGTTAACATACAGTAGAAAATTCTTTTGTGTGTCCCTGTAAATGAACGATGACTGCTATACACACAATATTCCGTAGTAAGTCTCTTGTAATGCACCTTAGTGATCTATATACATTTCAATGTGTTTAAAATAGTGAAACATTATTTAAATAAACCGCAGACGATTTTTCTCCATAGACGTAATGTAACGGAATTATTTTTACTGTCCCTGTAAAGTAACTATAAGTGCTATGCACACCCTGTTCCAAATTAAGCTTCTTCTAATGCACCTTAGTAATATATATCAATTACAGTGCGTTTAAAATAGTGAAACATTATTTAAATAAACCGCAAATGATTTTTCCCCATAGACCGCAATGTAATGGAATTCTTTTGAGTGTCCCTGTAAAAAAACTATAAGTGCTACACACTTCCGTTGAAATAGGGAACATGCTATAGATAACGACAATAACATATAAAAATTGCAGAGCAATCCGAGCATATTTACGGGAGTTAGAGCACGGACAGACGGCAGACGGCAGACGGCCAGACGGCCAGACGGCCAGACGGCCAGACGGCAGACGGCCAGACAAACCGAAGTCATAAGCACTTTTCAACTACGTTGGAAAGTGCTAAAAATGTCTGTATCTTAGGCTCGCATGGTGCATTTGATATGGTCACACCTAAATGGTCATATCAGGGCAGGTCAGCTTTCACGAAAATCGTTTGATTTTGAACAATTTGTAAAATATACATCATCAACGACAACACCAATTAATAGACCATTAAAAACTGAACAGAGTATGATGATATTCATTAAAAATGTCTTTTAAAAAAGTGCATAAAAAAGAGAGACTTCTCAGATAAAAGCAAGAAGCGATCACACCAAACATATAAAATGGGAAATCGGTATCAAATTCTACAACCTAGCTGAACATCAAGTTATCACATGATACACTAGTCTCCTTCATGGTATGCTGATACAATTTATCGATTTGTTTGGTATAATAGGGAGATTGCCATATCAGAAGAGGAACACCTACCTACACTCTCAAAAAAATCCTTGAATTGAACAATTTTTTCCGTTGCCTTTTTTCGTTAAAACACGAAAATTTCCGCTTTTTTTTGCTTCTATTCCCCCAAAATACGGAAAACTCACCAATTTAACATAAAATATACCTGAAATTCTCCAATCGAATTTCTTCAAACCACAGGGGTATACCGGCAACTGTGCTGCATGTTAATATTCCGTATTAGAAACGGGATTTTTATGTATGTGATTTTCCTTTAAAACACGGAAAATTTTAGAAACGAAGGTCAAATTTTCCTGCAATTCCCCGGTCACAAGACAGAAATTTCTTCAAATATACACAGGGATGTTCCGGCAACATGCTGTCTGTATTTTTTGCGGTTTTTGACAAAATTTATTTTGAGATTTTTTTTTAACTAATAAGATACGTTTGTAGAATATAAATAAATTCATATGCGGAATTACGCAAAAAATGGATATTATGTCGTCTGTGGATGGTAATTTCTGGAAGTGGGATCTTAATCGTACTATGTAATTCATAGCTGAAATAAATTGTCTCTTAAGATGTTCTGTGTGTAAAAATCAGTAGATCATATACAAGAGTGCAAAAAAAATGTCAAATTATCTTCTACGGTCAGTAAAATCTAAAAATAAATTTCCATATGTGTTATGGGTTTTACAGTTGAATTAAAGTTTAGCAAAGCATATAGTGTGTATACAAATCTATACATCTGCTCAAAAGAATTCGGATATGTTGTCGACTATGGGCACTAATTGTTAAACTGAAAGTTTAACTTGTGTTGAGTATTCCATACTTTTCTAAATTGTTTATTTAGATATATTTTTTTTTTAATTACAAATAGTGACGTTTCGGTACAGCATTTTAGAAGTGTTGGAAAATGTTTTATATTCTATGCATTATGAATGTTTTTTTCCCTTGTTTTCTATTTGCCCACAGAAATAGCTTTTCGTTTCTCCAACCCCATAATCCCGTAATTGAGTCGTTTATTTCACTAACCGCATTAGTTAAGCAGTTTGTTCTGAGATATTCAAGAAAATTTGTCTAACCAAGCTAAAATTAGATATGAACTTACGACGAAAAATTCTAGAATGTAAAGAACTGCCCTTCAAATCAAATAATAAATTATGTTATATTAGAATTTAGGGGAGGGTTGTAAAAAGTATATTTCCCACACGGTAGCAATGCGGTTTTCTGTAAAACTATAATTATCGTTTCTGTTCTTTTATTTCTTTTACAATTTTTATTAGACATGAAATCGGAGTTAAAGATACAAATAACTAATACTGAACTTTTCAGTAAACCTGAAATTAATTTTGTTCCGTTGAAAAAACAAAATAAATACGAATGCTCAGAACATGTTCAGATCCCTATCAAATTCAAGAATACCATGCTAATTAAATAAAATGATTGATTACATTTAGTATATGGAAAATTAGCTTACCGAAAATACTTTCAACAAGTAATGTTTTCTGTAAAATAAAAAATAGAAAAATATCGAAAATACAAATTTATTTACAAATTTAAGCCTCTAAGTACTTGCAAGGTTTCAGTGCTAAGTGAATGTACGAAACGAGAATATACGAAACGTTATTTAAGTCTATTTTTCAACCAATCAAAGCGTCTATGTGTACATTTAAGGAAACCAGTGTTAATTCATCTTCAAACTTTTTATCAGCTATAATAATTTCTTGATTAACACCTATATCGGATGTATCGTCTTCTTAAAAACTTTCAGTGTTCAACCAACGTTTAAATTTGAGATTCGCATTCATATTTCACTCTACCTTCCGAACAAATTGAGATAGAGACTTGAAATTTCGTATGTACTTAGTATGTAATAACGGAAAGAAGCTTATTGAATTTCAGTAACTTCGATTATCCGGAACTATTTTTTTCGGACTCTCGAAATATTCGCTCTGATAAATGTACATAAAATTTTCGAAATAGTTTATTTTAAGGAGTGAATATAAAATACAATAAAAAAACATAAATTTTGCATAAAGAATCAAGTCTATTGGTTAATTAGTTGCCGAGATATTTGTAATCCTATTTTCCACACTCTTCGATTTTTCATGACCCTGTATTTCATTCAAATTTCAATAGAAAGGTATATTTTAATTGTAAATGAGAAGCTAAATCCTAGGCAGTAAACCGTTAGTTAATATGATTATCATTTTTGGAGCTATAAGGATGATTTTTTACGCAATTCAGTAATAGAGCATTTAAAGTTTATGACGTCATCAAGTCACGATTTTATTCGATTTGAAATGCATTTTATTTTACAACTGTTTTACTTTCATATTTCATATTATGCATATCTATGATGGGTAAGTATTACAGTGGTCCTCAACGACTAGTTTTTATTTTTAAGTCGTCACTAAAATGTCGCGTCGTCAAATCGTCTAAAACACGTTGGCGTGCTTTGTGTAGCTGACTAATCTTCCGTGTTATACAAATTTTAATTAAATTAGTCTTTTTTCTTATCCATTTGATGTTTATTACTTTTATATTACTACTGGACATTGCAGACAAAGTTATCATTCAAAGTTATTACTTAGGTTTTTAAATGCCTTTGTGTATACAGTGTGCTACTCGTGTCTGATATGTTACTATAAATGGTGCCTGTTTTTAAAAATTCACGGGCATACACTTCAAAGCAACCAGATAAACAAACACAACGTACAAATTATTACAATACTATTTGAATGAGACAGTATTGGGAGATAAACTTTTTGCATTTTATAAGTCTCTTTTTTTAGTTTGAGTTTTTGATTCGTAATAAAATAAGTTATTGAATATCAAACATTGAATAAAGCATTGGTTTCCTCTAACGTTGATTTCTTCTAAATAGTTATTAAACAAAAAATATATATGGACACATATGCTACAAAATAATTTGGTATACTTGCGTCCTTTATTTCAGGAGGTTAGAATTTTAATGACGTAGCTCTTAATCATATAGCCTTATTTTCTTTATTTTGAAAGTACTAGTTGAATTATATAGTTTTGAGGCATAAATCTAGCTTATTGAAATCTCCAAGAAACACTGTATACTTTGTATTAAATTCATTTATATGTAGAGGTAACAAAAATAGTACGTTCCCCTATTTTCTGCATAATTTTAGAAATGAAATTACGAAGGAAAATACATTTCTCTTTTTTTTTTTTTTAGTTTCAGTAAATTAAGCAACATCACACTTTTCAGATATAATAGTCAATTTTTATTACCGTTATTTTTTTTTTAAATCATGATTACATTAAACATGTAAAATGTTTGAAATACATCTTGATACTTACATGCTATTTCATAGTAAACATTTAAATATTATTACTCTATACTCTACAAAAATCACCGTGTGAGACAGGAGATTTTTCACATGCATAACAAAAATTCATATACTAAAATTACTATTTTTAGCAGAGATTTTGTCAAGAAAGCTGCTGTTATCTAGAATTGAAAATATTATACACAAGATAAACAAAACAAATTGTTTAGCACCAACTTCTGTTTAAATTTTTAATACATTTTTTCTGGTGATAATTTATTTTAACTTATAAAAGTACGTTAACACTGTTTCATTAAGCTCCCCGAAAACGGAACTTGTATATACCTGAGATTTGCCAAAAACGAAAAATTTGCAGGAAACCGGTGAAGTGTATATCGTACCTCTATAGCTGTTAAGACGGAAATCTGTCTGAATCGGACTTTTTCGGTAACTTGTGATGCTGATTTCTCATGTTTTACTGCACTATTACGCACACTCGATCAGATGCACTTACACATCTGGAAATTTCGAGTTCCTTAGATATGTTATTTGGTATGAGAAACACAATTTGGTTTGGATGTATAAATATATTGTTCTTAATAATAAAGTGGAAAAAAAAAACCAGTTATTTACTGAAATGTGATCAAAATTATTAAGAATACTAAAAATATCTTCTACATTTAATTTTCTGGTAAATAAAAGAAAAAAAAAAAGGATTTCTTTGAACAAATAATTTGAAGTCAGCAAGTCTTATCTTTACTCTAGGAATGCTAATTAAAATACTTTTTACTTAATCAATTAAAATATTTTTTATTTGAGAATAATGAAAGATTTTTAGAAATTATTACATTGCTGGAAATATATATAAATTTCATCACTTTAATTAGAAAAAACTTTTCAGTAAACATGGGTATTCCATGGTTAATGAATTTATAACTTCATTCTCTTAGAGAAACATCAATTTATAAATATATGTGTGTGTATATAAATACAGAGAGAGACAGGTTATATGTTGGATATTCATTTTTCAGTTTCGTTTAAGTTTAATAGTTTTAAGTTAAAGTTTTCGTTTAAATAATACGCAGTTATTGAGTATATTATTGTCTGTGAAGTATCATGGGTATGCTATAGATTTTGAATACATTTCCTTAGAATAATTAAAAGGTACGATTGTGGATTACTTGAATTATATGGAATCAGATATAGAATCTCCAACTATAATAAAGAAGGAAGTTTGTGTGTGTTTGTGTATGTGTTTCTCGGTTGTGTTTTGAAGAAACCGGTGCAAACAGAGCAACAAAATTTGGTGGGAAGATACCTCTATGCATGTAGTTTTGCCCCTCGAAGCCCGAATTTGGAGTTTGTGAATAGATTTTTTTAATTAAATTTTTTATACGATTTTTAGTGTTTTTTCACGTTTTGCTGCGATTTTTCGACATTAGTAACCAGAATCCGGCTTCTATCTTTTAACCCAATATAATAAATTTTACCCTCATTTCAATAAAGTTTATGCGAAATTCGTACATCAATTTTTGAATTTTTGACGAATTTTTTTCCTTTGACACTAAGAAATTTTGCCCAGAATGATTGATTGGTTCGGTGGTTGCTTCCATTTTAGCTACGCTCATAATCGTCATTTTTTTTCTCTTTTTAGCTTTGAGGAAGGTGATAATTCTTTACCGATAAAAATCATGATTTTAAAAGGGAAGGGTGAATTCTTTATTATCTTTTTTTAAAAAAACAGAATGCATCCACTGGCGGTGGAAATAAAAGATGTTCTTGCGCAAGCGCCGAAAATGGCTATTTTCATTGAACCGCAAAAGAAAGTTGCCGATTTGATAATCCCAGACAACGAAATAGTTTCATTTTCACTCATACTCGCGTATTAAGAAAATTATTAGAGGTATTGAATAAAAACTCGCAGTTTGTACGTAGTTTATTTTTCTGATTTCGAAAATTCAAATTATGTGAAAATCTGACGGTAACATTTTTTTTTTTAAATTTTTACTAAAACTAGCTCGCTTTGAATCAAATGATTCAGACATTTGAGGAGGTGCTATTAAATTTACTTCCACCTCGAGTTCCATCTCTCTATTTAATTTCCGAAAGACAAAGAGTTACCAGAGGATGAGTATCGTGCAGCGATTTTTAGAGTCATTATTATTTTTTTATTATTAGTCAGTTTTAGTCAGATTATTAGTCAGTCATTTTTTTTTATTATTAGTCAGTATTCTTTTTTGACAGGACCGGGCAACGCCGGACGGATTAGCTAGTATACAATAAAATAACGAAATTTATTCTGATAGCACATGCTCAAAATATATAGAATTTTGAGAACCGAGCTGTAGAAACGTGTTACCTTCGAATCAAAGGCAAAACATTTAGAATCATACAATATATATATATATATATCGCTTGTTATACAGAGTAATATCCCTCATCTGCATCTCTTCCGTTTTAAATTCCGCATCTACCATCGAACTAAGTTTTTAACATAAAAGAATTGTCCTTGCGCTATGCGCTAGTTTGATAATATATCAAATTAAAACGGGAAATAAATTAAAAGGGGTTTGCGCTAGAAAATAAAACGTAATTATGTGGTTTTTTTTTATCCTAACCGAAATTTTATGTCTCATGTTCGAAAAGTGGAGTTTGTATAAATGGGATATTTTTTAATAATGCGTCAATTATACGACCCTGCAGACTAAGCACGAATACTGTATAAACAAATAACGTAGGCAAATTTTCAGCGATCTTGACTGCATTTAATATCTACGCATATGTGAAAAAAATTTATGATTGCAATAAATTTTTAATTTGAAATTATATACTTTGGAAAAAACAAAAAACGGATCTACCGTTTTCACAATATAAAGAATTACTTTTTTTTAAATCCAATTTTTAGTTTGAGTAATTTTTTAGTATTAAAATTAAAGCCGGCATGATTTTATCGCAGAACGATCCCATGATAAAATAAAGTCAGCTTTACGCACGCTCTGACCTAATAGTGAAAATTATATAACTTTGTTTTAAAATATTTAAGTGCATTAACTTATTACAATGAAAATTAAGTGCATCGATGTCATTTTTATAACTTATAATTACCTCATTTATTTGGCATAGATAAAACCATTAATTTTATCCGAGGTAATAAAATAATGATTTAGCTATAAATCATTTCCTACATTTCTCTATAAATCTTCCACAAGTATCTTCCTCATTTTTCACGCAAGTATGTATAGAATCTTTCATTATGATTTTATGATTTTATGGTGAACCATTTATTATATGTAATATAATTCTAAGTAATAGACGAAATGTTGTACTATAAAAATAGTTTATTGCATTTTATTGTTGTTGATATTTTCAAATTATGTTGAAGCATCTAATTTTCCGAAATTTTAATTTGTAGAATTATTGTAGATAGTTATTTTCACTTAAGATTAATGAAAGTATATAGCCATGATGCTTGCAAAATTAATTTAGATTTACGTTGTAAAGTTCATTTATGAAAATGCATTGATTAAAAGCCTTTCAAGTCGAATTGCTGAATGTTTGCCTTTCAGAATTTCTTTTATTTCATTTACATACTTCCTTTTATGTCAGTCCTCATATTTTATTTAATCTATACACTCGTATTATGCAATCTACTCATCTACAATTAAAGAGTAATGTGCACGATTATAGAGAAGAATTTTATATCTACGAATTTATTTTATGTCTCGAATATCGAGATGCCTTTCAAAATTTTCATGATTACAGTTAAGCCATTTTTTTTAGAATTACATATAAAAATGCTTGCACTACAAGAGGACATTTTCGTTATCATGACCACCTCTCATCCCGTTTCCCAAACAAATGATGTTAAAACATTTTTTTCGTTTTCTTTATTCTCAATAAACTCTGTATATCACATTCTTCTTTCCACACCCCTCGAGTTGTGGTAAAACAAGTACGGGTTGGAACATCCCGACTTAAGGCCTACGCCCTGGTTCCATTTTGGGTTTCCAGCTCCGAAGCTGTTGGGGGACGCCGGCGCGTCTCCAAGTGTCTCGCGGTGACTCCCCGTGGTTTCACCGCGTATCGCAACGGCCTACGTCGTCGACACGTGGGTTCAAGGTTAGATGGTCCGTATTGGTTTGGCTCTCTGACCGTCCGAAGTGCCGTAGCGACAGAAAGCTACTGGCGCGATAAAAGTCTTTCAGGACTTGGGTTCGGTGGTCGCCTACGCGCGGTGCCATCCCTCATGGGCGACTACGGCGCAGCTTACTTTATATCACATTCTTCTATTGGAAATAATAATCTCTCAAAGGAATTACCAGACACTTACACTCAACAAACGAAATAGCGATAAATCTTAAAAGAAATTATCGAAGAAAGATTTCACATCCATCACAAAAACTACAACTTACGCATTTGATTAAAGCAAAAGTACTCAAGATGATTTAATGTGCTTTTCATCAGAGTATAGTGAAAGGACACGTAAGTGTTTTAAAGTCAATTAGGCAGCAACTTTCTTAATAATCATTAAACTCTGTAAGCAGTGATATAATGACTCTGATTGTATCTAATTTTACCAACATTGTGAAACGTGTATTTTCCAGCAATCACATGACAAGATGAATGAACTATGAATTATTTATTTTTTAACTCTAACTTTTTTCTTCAGTTCTGCCCAAACTGTAATGCGTGTAACCACGGGCTAATAAAGCTCTATGATAACAATCCATCCAACCTAAATATATAATAGTAGTGTGTAGCATATGTATTTATACAATTTAATATTAATATACACTGTTAAAAATAAATCCTCAAATTCACGGTAAAACTACTGGCAGCAAAGTTGCCGGACTTTTTCCGTTTCGTTAGGAGATTTTTCGTTTTGAAAGATAAAAGAAGGACAAACTTCGTTTACAGAAGCGGTAAATTTCCGTTAACGCTCTCAGAAATCACGGAAATATTCTTGGCTGAACTAGCAGGAAAGGACATTAACCGTTATCAAAAACTCGGTTTAAAAAAATTGCATCTCTGTATGTGCTGCCATCTGCCGACGTATTTAATATCTGATATATTTCAAGAACATTTTCTGCCGGACATCGGATTTGAGCCAGGGATGACAATGCCTCGAATCAAGTGCCTTGCCCATTCGACCAGTGGGCACTTGTTAGAGTAGCAGTTTAAAAGGATGGTATGACGTTTCTCAAAATGGCGGCTTAGAACTTGAACAATTTGGGGTTTAGAAGCTTGGTAATTTTGAAGTTAATTGCGGGGAGATTTCGTTATGAGATGATGGTTAAAATTGTAATATTAATAGAGGATAAAAATATGAATTATATATATTCTTAATTTGATTGTTAGATGTAAAATATAAATATTATATTTTGAAATAAATTCGATAAAAAATTTTTGCTTTTTTGAGAAAATCTTTTTTTTTTCAAATATTATATATATTTTAAATGTGTTCGCTTAGAATATATTTTTAGTGTGAGTGCTTTTAAAAAATAAATTTCGAATAATTTTAAAGGAATGAAAAAATTGTTATTATTATTACTTTTTAATTTGAAAGCATTATTTTTTAATTCGAAAGCATTATTTTTGTTTGCTGCTTTTTTGAGTAAAATCGATTTTTTTTTCACTTAATTTAACTATTATATATATTTTTAAAACTGTTTGTTTAGAATATATTTTAAGTGCAAGTATTTTCTTGTAGCTTTAAAAAATAATTAATAATAATAAGCAAATGATTTTAAAAGAATGCGAAAATTGCTACATTTTTTTTAATTCGAAAGCACTATTTTGTTGTTGTTGTTGTTTTAAATAAACTCGAAATTTTAATTTATTGCATTTTTAGTTTTTATGTGCAGCAACATGTCAGTTTTTAACATTGAAAATAAACATGCAGCTAATAACGGAATATCTCCGTTGGCCCCTTTCCTCTCCGTCCGTTCTGTTGTTTTCAGGAAATATGAGGAATTTTTCTGTTTTTTAACGGTAAATACCCTTTTATCGTGTAAAGGGACTTTTTCTGTGAAATTCAGGAAAAAAATACCCGTGAATTTCAGATTATTTTTTAACAGTGTATAATCTTAAAATGAACCACTCGTTTTCGTCTGCGTGTCATCTAACCTAAAAATTAATTCTTTTTCAGCGTATAATAAAGGTTAAATAAATGTGACAAATTGTATGCAATAAAACTTATCGCTATTGGATACCAATCTATGGATTATTCTACGAGCATTAACGGAGCACATAAAGGTAAGAGAAATTTCGCTATCTTAACTTATTACAATGCATGTTGTTTAATTTAGATTTGAAGATTGCGCTCGCCGAGCAAACCACCTACTTTATGTGCTACATCGCCATGCTATTGCGCGATTCTTTTCCAATTATTATGACAAATAAAGTTCCACTACTAATTGATCACTGAATGCTAGTAGTTGATAAACCGTGATATCGTACTTGATCATACTTCTCAAGATGAGAGTAATAAATTCTTAGTGATGTCGTATTCGATCATACTTATTGAGAACTGAGATCTAAAAACTGAGAAAAAAAATTAATGTAGTGATGTTCTTTACATTAAAAAAAAATATTTTTTGAGAAACTCAAAACCTTCTGGTTTTAAGGCATGGGTTTAAAAGTAGGTATTGTAGAACTATGGGTGCATTCACCAAATAAAGTTAAATCTGTTTCCTAAACTGTTTATCTGTTAAATAATATATTTTATAACTGTATACTAATATGTTCTTTAAAAAAAGACACATTGTTCTAATAGCAATGTTTACCCAGCAAACACAGAATTGTCAGAAATGTCACGAATTGGTATAAGTAATATCATTATTGTCAGATACATCGATTTTCATGTAACATTCCGATAAATGTTTCATGGCAAATTAAAGTTTGATCAAATAAGTGGTGTCTGTACTGTAAAAAAATGGCGATAATCTTACGCGCCACAAAATCCGTGTCAATTACTAGGTATCCGATACCTAGATTACAAAGGATAGCGTGGCGTCGCGCCACTAGTTTATCGAAAAGCAAAATCCATTTGACGCCATGGATATGATAATTTTTTAACACCCGCCGATTAATCATCCATATACTATCATTGTCGTCAAGGCATTTATCTAAACCGCAGTGGCAACACACTTCACCTTCACTTCTTCAATCTTCAATGGCCGCGCGCATTAGTTTGTTTGTGTACATCAACATTCAGTCTGCAGAATATCCCAGTTTAAGTAAGTTTTTTCTCTATAGTTTTAGCTGTTTAACTTTAACATTTTGTATCTTTCCTGTTTTATAATGAATTAAGTATTTAAGTCATCTTACTTAAGTAAATCTTTCGCGAACGTATAAAAACATGTAGTTAGGGTTATGTGTTTAGCTTGAATTACATTTTGAAATAAGTGATGCATGCTTTTTTAATATCGGCTCAAATCACTTTCTAAGTGAATAAATATCAAAGATTATTTTTTGTTTTCATTTTTAGTTTTATTGTAAATTTTATTGTTAAAAGTTATTGATACTTTAGTGATCGAGTTTTTCCAAATTTCTTGAACGTTTCGTTTCGTTTGAGATTCAACTATAATTCACTGCATCCAGTAATTTTTTGTTGTATTCGTGTGCAAAATTCTTTTGCATGCACAAGAGTGGAAATTTGTTTTTAGTAGTTTAACAGCCAAAGACCTGTTTTTACCAGTCAGCAAGATACAATATAGGGTAGTAAAAGTTGTTTTTTTTAAAAAAATAACCTGTATTTTTTTTTTGTTAAACTTCCCCTTGCATGTTTTTTTAATCTATGTTACTGTTGACTCTTTTAATCAAACCAATCTTTGGCAGAAAATAATGTTTCACAGTTCATGAGTTTTTTGTTTTTGAGTGAAAATCTGAATTAATTTATTTATATCATTTTTATTTTCTTGCAAAAATTGTATGTTTTTGTTTTGATAGTAGTATGAAAATTTTAATTTTATATGTTAATGGTCATTTAAAACATTGTATTTTAAGTTTCTTTTTACTCAAAAAATTTGTTTAAAAAAATATTTATTATTCCAAAAAACACATTTCCTTGATCAATGTGTACGTTAAAGTTTTTCTATGCATTTCTATGCTGCCTATCTAGTACCTGCCCCCTCCTTTCCAAAAAATAGCCATTTATTTCAGGAACATTTTTCTTTATTAAAACATAATTTATTAAAAAATATCTAAATAATTACTATCTCAAAAAAAAAAAAAAAAAAAAAATTCTGGAACACGAATTAGTCGTTTTTCCTCTCTCTATGCTATTTTACAAATTTCAATACAGCATTCCAAGAAAAATAAATGTTCTTTCGTGACAGATATACAAATTTCTCTTAATTTTTTTTGCTGCAATCGATTGACAAATTTAGCTATTTTTCTCATGCTATCAATGGACGAATTTTGCTATTTTTTTCCCATGACTGACGAATTTCCGGATATTTTCCTGCTACCGATTGCTGAATTTTGCAGTTTTTCTTGTGACCGATAAGTAAATTTTCTGGGGGAAGGGGAATTTCTGGCGATCAATAGACAAATTTCTTGATTTTTTAATGCATCTTAATTAAAGGTAAAAATATGCAGTCGCCACTCGTCGATTAAACTTTAAAAACTGGCGACCCAGTGGCAGAACTATCTTCAAGTGTCTGCAACGCTAATAATGTTTTCAAAAATAGTCTGCAATACGCAATATATCATATAAATCTATTCTTGCTGCTGTTGTAGTTGTAGTGCTAATTAATTGAGGCATCAACATTTATCAGCCTTTCTGAGTAAAAAAAAATTCTGAAATTCACAGCAAACATTCTGAAAAGTTACAGCAGAGGGGGAGGGGAGAAAATCCCCTCTCGGCAATAATTATTCTTGTTGCAGGTTGGATTAACTCTGCCTTTGATTCGAGTCGATTTCAGGCTGAGTGTAGATTCTTGCAAATTGGGTTCAAGTTAACCGGATTTTTCAAAAGTTAGTTCAGTATATTGTTTCAGATTAAAAACTATGCCTGTATTAATAGGCATAGAACTTTGTGTGTCTGCTGTTTTCTAAAGGAATGCTGCACCTTTTCCGGGACTATTTCACAAAATTCACGTTTATTCCGTGATCCTTGGATGAAATTAGACAAAATTAACATTTTTTCTGCGGCCGTTTGACGAAATTCGCATTTTTTCCACTATCCTTCAACAAAACTCATGTTTTTTTTTGTTTTTTTTTACAGTATTTTGACGAAAAAAAAGTTTTTCTGCTGCTCTTTGGCGAAATTTGTGTTTTTATTGCAATCTGTCAACAAAATTAGGCATTTTCCCAGATCCGTTGATGAATTTCGCGTTTTTTCTGCGATACTTTGACGAAATTTTCTGTTTTTTTTTTTTTCGAGATCCTTTGACGAAATTTGCCGGGTTTTTTTTTTTCGAGATCCTTTGACGAAATTTACAGTTTTTTAGCGATCCTTCGACGAAATTTGCCGTTGTTTGGCGATCTGCTGGCAGAATTTGCCGTTTTTTGCGACCTGACGACGAAATTGACCGTTTTACCCTGATCCTTCGACAAAATTAAATGTTTTTCCCACGTTCCTTTGACGAAGTTGACGTTTTCTCCGTAGCCCTTCGGCAAAATTCGCATTTTCCACAATCCTTCAACAAAACTCTTTTTTTTTTTTTTTTTTTTTTTTTTTTTTTTTTTTTTTTTTTTTTTTGATGAAATTCACGTTTTTTCACGGCCTTTTGACTAAATTTGCGGGTTTTTTTTCCACGATCTGTCAACGATTACCTTTCTACCATGATGCAGCAGTTGGAACCGCCCACTTTGAAATCTACCTGTGTCAAGTAAGCAGAGCTGGCAGAAATTTTTTTTTTTTTTTTCTGTAAGGGTTGTTCCTATAAAAAAACTTGTCAATATAAAAGTTTTAGATACTATTAAGAGGATTTATAATAAATTTAAGCGGATTTGATATCTTAAGAATTTTCTTCTTATGTAACTCCTATCCCCCCCCCTACCTTTTGAGGCCATTTTTAATTATATCAAAAATCTGTCATACATAAATTTTCGACCCTTTTTTTTTCTAGATAACTTTAAACAGATTCGATACGTTTCATAATTAGAAGTTATGGGGGATTTTTCAGTTTTCACAATACTCCCCCTCCCCCCACCAGTTGTTTATTGGACATTATATGATGATATATCCTTTTTTTTTCATGCTAAGCGGTTAATGGGGAAGGATCTTATTTTGATTATGTAACATGATAAATATAAATTTTTTGTGTAGGTATATATTTTTTTAATTAAAAGTTTTGGTTTTCTGGACTTGTTTTTAATCAGATTTTTAATGCAATAAAAACATGAAATGCCTCATATATGCTTAAATCAGGGATGGTAAGTTTTTTTAATGTGGCGGCATAAACTCGTTTTAAATATGGTTAAAATTTTCACTTCAAAAACCTAATTTTAATAAAATATCATTAAAGGAATTATTTAGCAGAGTTGGATAGACTTTAATCTATAAATTCTAAATAAAATGCACAAATACATTCTTGAAACCTATTTGTAGAGGATATGGTAAACTGCAGCCTGATAATTTTTTTAATAAAACTTGCCTAATTCGTTTTTGATGAATTATTTTATTGTTGTTTTGTTATTTGTTAATGCATGTTTTTAATGATAATTCATGCTTTTTAAAGATAAAATTTTACATTCTAAATGATTTTAACAGATTTTGGTATTTTATATAAATGTAAGTTTCTATTTTTGTCAGGGTTCAGGGATGTATATCTTGATATATAGCCAATATTTTTGATATTTTCAGTTAAAACAAATGTAAAGTAATTTTTTAACTGTTATTGGCTATGTCGTTCTGTAGATAAAGAATTTTTGCTCTTATACTGTCTTTTCTAGCTCCCCTCTCCCAAACTTTACCAAGCTGAATTTTTAAATGTAGAATCAATAATTATGTCGGACAATACTTACTTATAAAAGCTGCTGAAAGTTAAACTATATAATTTAGATAAACTTGCAGCTTCATTACAAATAATTTTTTCTGGTTTTCGTTCTGTTCAGCTAAGCAGACCATATTTATGTTGAAATTTGACAGTAAAAACAAATTATTTTGTTGTATAAAACATATAATTTTCTTAAACTGATTACTAAATCTTAATAGTTTGTTTTTTGTGAGTGTAAAAAGCAAATTGTGTTGTTTTCAATTAGTTGATCATAAATTTTGTTAAGAGCCTACACTAGTCACGGGAAGAAACGCTCAAGCTAATGTTAAGTCTATGGGAAGGTTCTAGCGCGATTTCTCGCTCTCATTTTAATATTTTTAAATGATTTTTTTGTTAGGATAGCTGAGATCAATCTCCGACATTTTACTTTTCCGATTTTTGCTGCAGTTTTTTAAGTGAGATTTTTAATTTTGGAACCGGTTCTGAAAGTAAAAGTAACCTTATATTAAATAATGGGAACTAAAATCGAAAAAGTAAAAACTAACAATGTTGGAGATTTACCTTGGAGATTAGATATTCTTCAACGAGATACTGCTACAATTGTTGATGCATGTCATGTTTGGTCAAGTCTTCTAAAAAAAAGTTCACTTAAGCTGCATATTGAAAATGTGTGTAATATGAATGGATCAAATCATGAAACCATACCATTTTTTGGTTTAATTTTGCATCTTAACCGTAAGGGTGAAGGGTTGACTGATGCACAAATTGATTCAGCTTGCACATAGAATAGATGGATGTTTACCTGTATGCTGGTAACATAAATCACATTTCTTAATAAGGGTGTATAATTTTAAATTCAAAATAAAATTTAATTACAATATTGCAATTTAAACAAACTATTTACACTAGTTTGTATATGAAATAGCAAAACTGTTTCTTCTGATCTTTGATAAAATACATTTGTAACTTTTTTTTTTCAGATTAACTTTTTCTTCAGCCTATGGTAGCAAAGATGCCCATAATGCAACCAGGAAAATGAGGTCCTAATTTCAAATATCTTAGCAACGAAGTACAATGGAATCGTAAGTTTTGTAGTGTGTTCATTCCATGAATATACAAGCACGTCATCAAGCTTGTTGCAGGTTTGTCTACCTACCGAGACTTCATATTCCTGATTTTTGACATATTTCTTCTGATTTTCTTACATTTTTCAATACTCTGTTATTTTGACTATCAAAAGCTGCCTCAGATAAAAATTTAAATCTTCACTTTTGTTTTGTATGGGATTATGTAGAAAAAAAAATTCCTCAGTTCGTAGTTAATCTAAATATAATATGCTTGAATTTTTCTACATTTAAGAAGTAGTATATATTTTGTTCTTGAGTAAAAATGATATTTAATCTTCTAAGACATCCAAGCACAATTTTAAATTAAACTTCTACTAAACATGCTTGCATTTTTTAAAAATGTTTTTTACCAAAAGGCTTTCTGAAATAAAATCTGATTTTTGGGTTTCAGAGCGTGTCAAGTCTACCTACCTAAAACTTCTTGACATAAGTATTAATTTTTAATAAGTTTTGTAGTGGAATCGATGCTTCAAGAGGTGGGCAGGGTGTGCCATTCTGTAAATCTCGTGGCAGTAACTTTCTTGTTTGGTGCAAAATTTGTTCTGTGTGATTTGCAAATCTTAACAACAAACCTCAGCTACAGTGTATTCTATATATGGTCAAAAGTCGTATATTTTTATCCCCATTGACACTTGCTGCTAAAATAAAGTACTAATCCACCAAAGGATTTAATTTAGTTTCTGGTAACATTTGTCTATTTACTCATTATGTCTTCATATTTTAACGCCAGGCTTTTTATTTGGAATTGCTTTATCTACAGACAGGGTTTGAAATTCAAATTTTATTAGGAGGGTAGTCTCCCTTCCATTATTTATAAATGGAGGGGAGAAAAATAAGCTATCCCACTATTTTATATGCTATTTGAAGAATTGCATTAATACAGACATGACAAAAAGCTTTTAAAAAATTGAAATCGAGAACTCAGAATAATTATGTACATGTTTATTTATTATATACGTGATTATTATATATATATTATATACATGTATATATATGTTTATTTATATTTTTAAAAAAGGAAGAAAGTCGAGCTCTATATATACACAACAATCTATATTTTTCAACGTTTTGGACCTTTTAACAATCGGGTTGCTAAATGAATTTCTGATTTTATTCGATTTTGTGCACTGGAGATGAGTCTTTCACAAGGTACATTTGTGACAGGCCAGCACAAGAGCAACTTTTATAACTTTGGAAAATATTGGAAACTTATAGTTATGTTCTCTTTAAAAAAATTTCAGAAACTTTACAAAATCTTATGTGCAGGGGTAGTACTTGTCCTGAAATTTGGTAGTCTGTTCTAATATTCCTGAAATTTTGCGAGTTTTGTGCTATATCGGCATTTGATATCATCAAATAGGGGGTAGGTGTACCTTTTTACTGATGCAAAACGTTCACGAAAGTCACAATTTTCTTCTATCTATCGTTAAAAATAGTGATTTTCATCAATTTGCACAAAAAAATATCGCAATTTTTGGTGATCAGTTACCAAAATTCGCAATTTTTATTGATTAGCCATTTAAAAACTTTGCTATTTTCGTCTCTCAGTCACAAAAATAAAATCCCAATTTTTAACAATCAGTAATAAAAAAGAAAATCTTTTGCAATTTTCGTCGATCAGTGAAGAAAAAATCAAAATTTTCGTCCTTCAGTAATGCAAAAATAGTAATTTTTTAGCAGCTTGGTCAAGGGTTCTGGTAAAATTACTTTTCTTTTAAATGCATACTTTTACAACAAAAAAAATGTGTATGTCGTGTGCTATTTATGATAATAAAATGTATTAAAGAAGCAGTTAAGGGTTTTTTCGGTTACAATGCCAAGCAAATGTGTCCTGAAATTGTCCTGAAATATCGGAAAAAGTATGTCCTGAAATATCATCTAGGGTAGTACTACCCCTGTATGTGTCTTTATTTTTAATTACTTAATGATTTTAACTCTCTGTGGCCAAATAAGAAATATTATTTCATGCTTAAGAACAAATAGAATTCCTCACAGCATAAATGAAATGTTCTTTTCAGTTCGAGGAAAAGTTCGTTTTAGTTTCAAATAATCTTGTTAACAGTTTTATTAGTTCGGCTTTGCTATTTCATTGGATAGATTCAGAAAAATACCTCTTAAATTAGAATGATTTCAATCTAAACATCCAATGTATACTTTTCATTTATGAAATGTGGTGGACAGGATAATGGAGAAGTACCGAATTTTTTTTTTATAGCATCGTTATAAAAAATCCCCAATGCAGCGACATTGATTGCTTAGCCATTTTACACAGGTTTATTTTAAAATATTTCATTGATCTTATTTAATAAAATACGAAAACAGTTGTTAGCTGTTTCGATAGCAGTTGATTCGGTCATAAAATCCCTCCGTCAAAGAAAAATGAATGGAAAGCCGATTACAGTAGATCACCACTGATCGTTCAATTATAATTGAATCCTCCGTAATCGTTTTAGAGTTGATGAAATTAGCGTGTTTTTAGAGTTTGTGGTGTCAGAACGGATGTTGGTGAGCGTAGCTCGTAGAGAGCAGAGTCCCCTAGTACTGCAAAAATCTCGTGTACAAAGCACAAATTTGACATGAGATTTATCATATCATACAAATTTGTATAAATTCACATTCCCCTATCCATAAGTGTTAATGTCTCAAAATGTACGTAAGAAAAAGAAGGACATGATCTTTAACTACAAGAGAGATCGTTAAAATTCATTTAATGAATGCCCAAAAAGTCAATATAGCCACAGACTATTTTTTAGGCAAATGATATCAAACAATTAAAGAATAAAGATATTTTAAGAATATTAAGGACATCATGAGAAAATTGATAACAATTGTAAAAATATCTTTAATAATGAATATTAAAAGTGAATACTGCAAACGTGTACAGTAAATTGGGTTTGTTTTATTACACTTTATATATATAAAAAATAAATAAATAAAAGCTCGACTTTGAGTAACGATTTAATCAAAATATTTTCAGTAGACAGCAATTTTTTATAAACACTTAAAACGAACTGAAAAATGTAAGCCGATTTCTAATGTTGTGTATTTAAAAGGACGTAATTTGTAAGAGGAAATATGAAATCGATTCGATTTCTTATTATCTGAATAAGAAAGCATCCGAATTGTAATAATTTATAATAGTAAATTTCATTATCAATTTATCACAAAGTAGCTAGTTTGGATTTCAATATCATTATAAAATTTTTGATTCAGGAGTACTGTAATCGCATATTGCTTCTAAATATTCTACAATTGCAATGTAGATTAATAGATGCAATGTAGAATTAATATACAACTGTATTTTAATTTTCTTATAAGCAAGTAATCTTTTAAGCCTTTAATATATATTTAATCATAACAATAAACATTTGTTTTCATTATTGTACGCTTCAAATATGGAGTTTTATTAAAAAATCAAAACTATGAAGGGAGTTAGCATAATTGTCGATTTTTTGTCAATGTTTCCGAGAGCATTTCTTTTTTGTTGTTTCTTTTATCAATGCTATATACTTTAAGAATTTGACATCACATATGGTGAGAATGTTTAATTTGGTAAACGAAAAAGCAGTTCACTTAAAATAATGGACAAGGTTACAAAAATTTATTATTATTTTTTTTTTATGTTTCAGTTATTAAAGTTATTATTTTTTGTCGTTTTTTATTTTTTATTCAATTCAAATATTGATTTCGATATCCCACAGAGTTAAAACTTTTCTTTCTTTTTTTAATTATTATTGTTATTTTCATTATTATATCTGCAAATGTATAACATTTAAAATATCATACCTCATAAAGTTTTGGTTGTACAATTGAAGCTCTTACTCTTTTAATTGTTAAGGCAGTCAGAAAGTCCTTCCACATATAACTCCTATTATCGTAACAAAATAAATTTTGTGACTTTTTAATAAAATAAATTATTTTGTCATAAATGGATTTTCATATGATGAAGAACAACATTTGAAACATTTTTGCATTTGGAACTATATCTCTATTACTAAATGTTTAGAAATTAGCTTTGGTCAATGATAAAAAGTGATACGCAATATACATATATTCCATTCATTTGCTTTACTATTAATCGAAGTAATACAGCATGTCCATAAATTATTGTGAAAGTTTCTTCACCTGAGAACTTTTGATTTAAGAACATGACAAAAAATATTACTGCACTTTCGTAGATTAAAACTTTTTTTTTTTTTGTAATAGCAAGAAGAAAAATTTACATATGCGTATAGGTTCAATTCAAAACGTTACTAACCATAATTATAATCAAGTAATAATTAATATTAAAATTTTATCAAATTTAACAAAATCTTGTTAATGAATTGTGTAATATCTAATCCTTTGTGCTCATAGTTCATTAATATATATATATATATATATATATATATTATTTGATAAAATTTAAATAATGTTTCATTATAATCGTTAGTTGATTAATAAACTTTTGAGTTGCAACTTACGAAAATGTAACAATATTTTTCGTCTTGTTCTTAAATAAAAAGTATGAGGTATGGAAACACCGACAGTAATTGTGGACACCATGTATTTTGTTTCCCGGCCGTGCCATCATTCTCCGAATATGCTTCTTATTTCTTAAACTGATTGATTAAAACATTATCACTAATTATATTTATTTAATTTATTGGTAGGTTTTTACAGAAAAATGCACCAAAAAAAAATCCAGAAAATGTTTTAAATTATGAATTAATTTTACTACATACACGTTAATTATTCTTTAAATATTTGTTATGTGTAATAGTTCAGTAATGTATAATTTTCAAAATATTACACATAATAACTTTGGAAAATAAAATAGATAAGTTTTAAATAACACCATCCTTTTAGAGGTATAATGTAAAAAACTGATACCCACAGTTTCGTGTTACACGTATCTGTTTGAGAACAAAAAGGCATTTGAATGTTACCTGCAATCGGTTAAAAGCTTTTTGAAATAGTAAAATTCGTGCACTGAAAGTTAAAATAAAACTGAGCATTAGAAGAGTTTCGATGTATGAGTTAAAAAAAAAATGCAGCAAACTTAACTTTGGAATTCTTTGTCTTGGATTAAATAGTTAAAAATTTTTTATAAGCATGTGTATTATAAACTGTAAAAGAAGACGAATGTTGCTTAATGTACGAAAATATAATGTAACCATATAACTATGCGACCATATAACGATAATCATTTAAAAACAATCAGTACTTTTAAATAACATTACCGTGATACTCAACGTCTGCATTTTTGGACATAAATACTCATCCAATGCCGCATATGCAAATATTTCCGTATTTCCATAGCTAAAAATAATACTTTTAATGTTGTCGCCCCCTTGGGACGGATCCTGGGAACGAATACATCTACTCCATGATGTCATACATTTTTGGATTTTAATTACTAAACGTATTTTTCAAGCACATTTTAGACTAAAATATCGCCAAAATAATAATTGGTATTTATTTCGTGAACTGCTATTAATTGTATATAAACATTATTTTCGTACTAAAAAACTTCTAATTTTATTTCTTTCCAGTATAGTCTTCGGCTGTCACAGTTTATTAAATAATAAAAAAGCCGCAACTTTAAGTGTTCGTATAATAGATTAAACTTGAATATTACATTTCCTAGCAGTTCAACTATGTTAAATGTTGGACACTGATTACGAAAGTAGTAAGTGCTTACTGAAAAAATAATAATTATGTCAGTCATTTGATAGATTCAAATGCATTGTGATGAATTGGCCATCAACTTGGTACTTTCTATTGGGATTAAGATAATTCCAGAATAAGGTGGATAGTTTCTTAATTGGCACCTATTGAAAGAGGATAATCCTGATGAAAGAAATCCTTATTTTCATTTCAAGTAGGAATGAAAAGCTTTCGCACCTTGAATAGCCATGACAACTGTGTGTGAATTGTATCTATGACAAAGTCTTTTTATGGAAATTAAAAATGTGTCAGGAAGTTGTTTTGTATAGCCCATGGGTTTTGCTATAACCCAAAGAAAGGAAATTCATAGTGCTTTGAAAGCGAAAGTAAGTGAATGGAAGGGCAATCAAAGAAGATTATGCAGTGGTGAGAAGTAGTTTTTCTTCGCTATATCAAGGAGTCTGGTTTGTGAGTTCATAAGAGAGAAGGAAGAAAGTTCCTGACCTCGCCTTGATGTTGTTCATGAGATTGTACGAACATGCGTTGTAAATATCCATCATCATTTCATTTTCATTTTATTGTTATTTTGAAACAAGGTTTTTTCGTTTAAACAATATGAAACGTTTGATTATATATATGTGCGATCACGTTACCACAGCGTCTTAAATGGAAAATTAATTTTGTAATAAAAGTTTTGCTGAAAAACAATTAGATTCCGACATTACTGTTTCATTCACTAGGGGATCTATCTTGGGCTTCCCTAGTTATAGAATATAGATGAAACCATTTTTTTAATTAAAAACTCTGATACATTTTTAACATTTAATATAATTTTTTTAGATTTCCCACTAACAATGCCAAAAATCCTGTTTTATATGAAAAATATCAATAATATATTCAAATAAAGTTTTGAAATTTATTAAAAGCGATACTTTCGTATTAGCCGCAAGTTTATAGCCGCAGAAACCCTTAAATATTTTTCTACTTACAGCAGCTCTTTTCTATTCTATTAATTTCAGTAGTTTACGCGGGTATGTCTATTACATAACATATATGTTAAATTTTTGTTAAATTTAAATAAGTTTAGTTATTTTTTGTGAACTTTTAATCTATGTATGGAAGAGTAAACGGAAACAAATTCTGAACTAGTTATATTGTTCTAAATACAAACCGCTCAGTTAAATAAAATATATAACTACAGTAATTTAATGATTAAAAACTCTAAAAACATTAAAATACATGTTAAAATACACGTTTCGAGTACTTCCAGTACTCCTCATCATCAGTATATGTATTCAATTACAAAATACCGAAGAACCAAAACAATGAAAACAGTTAAAATTACAATTTAATGAAGACATCATACTCAGTCGGGACCTGGGTAGCATCATTAAAAAGAGATTCACTATACACATATGTAACTATAAACATAAGAATACGAAATTCGGCCTTAGAGGTGTCGTGTTTAAAATTCTTTTCAAAAGCTGCTAGTCGATCTACATTGGTGAAACTGGGTGCTCTTTAAGTGCAAGACTTAAAGAGCAAAGAGATTCCTTAATAAAGGTACTTTGAACTCAAGATTGGTTGCACATGCGCTTGAATACGACCAGGTCCCTGACTTTTATAGTGTGCAAGTTGCTAAGTCTAATTCCTGCATATACATTAGGCGTGTTTTTCCAGTGGTTTGGCTGACTGTTCCAGATGAATCTGAAATTGATGAAGCTACCCAGGTCCCGGCTGAGTATGATGTCCTATTTAAAGTGGTATTTTAACTGTTTTCATTGTTTTGATACTCCGGTGTTATGTAATTATGTACCTATACTGATGATGAGGAATACGGAAAGTACTCGAAACGTTTACATTAACCTGTATTTTAAAGTTTTTAGTGTCTTTTATCTATAAATGTCTGTAATTACATATTTTATTTGATAGTTAATTATTATCTAGACGTAATTATGTATATAATTTTGAAACCGGCCAATCTGTCGTAATTGAACTGCACGATATAGTTGGATTTAAAAGAAATTCAAGATTGGAAATTATTTTAAAAACCAATAAAAATCAGTAAATTTAAGTACAATTTTCAAACAAACTGCATTTTAAAGAACTTTTCTTTTCCTATTCGGTAATTTACAAATTTAAAGTGTACGATGTTTAGAAATTAAAACAATTGCTGTAAAAACGTAATTCATTGTTCAGATGTTGGCAGCGTCAATATGATATCAACGTTACTCCCAAATGTGTTTTTGCTTTATAGTTTAGACTTGCAGCGCAGTGGCTCTAGGTGATATTAAAAGAAATGTTAACCTTCCTGAAATAATAAAATTTACGTAAACAAATCACTTAAAAATAAACATTACAATACCATCTGTAATTTGTTCTATTGTATTTACTGAACACATATTGAACGGGGCTGCTATACCTAGAGTTCGGGTTACATGCATTATAAACATTTCGGAAAATCTTTAAAATATGCACAATGAAAATGCAATGTTAAATATTTCCTTTTAAAATATGAAACCATTAAAATGGATCACAGTTTGTGTAATTACTAAAATAGGTGTAAAAAATAAAAGATTCTAAAACATTAAAACCATTTCAAGATGTTAAAACATCCATCGGAGTCCCGAGCGGAATGTAAGCTGTTTAAATAGTAGAAGGCGAAACCACATATGCAGAAGGGGGGGGAGGGGGATGGACTAGTCTACTGAGCGAGGTGGGTTATCCAACCCAAATTTACCATCCACATCAAGTAGATTATACCAGATTTTTGGCACGTTGTATGACAACATATCATTACACGATCTTCTACCAATTGTCAGGATTTCCACTGACTCCCTTACAATACATGTATTATAGTAGTTCATTTGCGCGATAATCTTTACTTTACTAAAATATATATCAATTTCTGTTTTTAAATTTAACCGTGAAAGTAAAGTAGCTGGCTTTCCCTTTTCTATGTCTGACGTATGCTCCGTTATGCGGTCTTGTAATTTCCTAGTTGTCATACCTATGTATGTAAACACTAAATTTTTATTTTTACATTTAAATGGGATGATATAGATTCCTGCTTTTTCATGTATATTTATGGGGTCATTTTTTCTGTGTACTAGATTTTGTAATTTTCTTGGAGGTTTGGCGATTAATGTTATGTCATATTTCTTTAAAGCATACCGGACTCTTTCATGAAGTTGGGGGATATAATCTATTCTACAAAACCTTGAAGCTTGTGTTTTATTCCTTGCCATTATTTTACCGTTATTAAATTCATAAATTACTTTGTTAATAAATTTCATTGAGTACCCATTCTGGGTTGCAATTTCCTTAATTGTGGTTAGTTCTGCGTTTATAACCCTGCGATATTTTTCTATTTATTAAATAAATATTTCCTTAACTCTAATTATAAGAAGTTCTCTGACATTTCTATTATTACAGATACATAAAATGGAATGCAATACAGTGAGTTGCACATTTATACATCTGCTTTAAAAAATACGTTTTACATCTAAAGAAGTAAAGCAAATTACTCACAAACAAATTTCGAGTTAACTATTCTTAATTTGTACGAATAAAATAAAAAATATTTTCACAAGTCGTTTAAAAAATACAAACAAAACCTATTTAATTTTTTAGATGATGGAAAAAATATAGGGCGACATTTTATTTTTTATAGAAGCGCGATTATTCGCTATTTATGAACATTTTTGATAATTTCAAAGTCATATAGGAATAACCTCGACTTTAAAACAAAATTCCTCTTCACAGTAGCAAATTTAAAGCTGCAGATGTAATAAGTCACAATGATCATCTTACAGGAAAGGGAAAAAAAAGGTTCAGTGACAGTTTTAAAGAAATGTATGAAATCTAACGCAGAAATTGTAGAAAATTTAAAACGAGGAGATAGCGACTTGAAAAATTTTATGCGATTAAAATATTCTTATGGGACTAGATATTTATTTGGAATGCCCAGCCGAATGGGAATAATATGAGACAAGTTTAAAAATTTTCTTTTAGATTTATTCTGATGACAAGTAATATTTTGTAATTCTTGATCAAATAAAGGAGAGAAAAACACAAATTAAATTTTTTTTTTATTTAGGACTAGCATCAGTAGATCACATGCAGCTTGAGGAGTAAAGAATTTTGTCTCATATCAGCGCCGATTAACTATAGTTACGTAAGAAAGTTTTGAATATGTGATAACCTTTTATGAGGTAGAATTTTGTACATGTGCAAATATTTCAAGAAGCAAATGTGTGTTTATAGCAGCTGTATTTTTCAAGCTACTTTTATATATCTAGGAAAATTATGATTAGTATATATAACTATAATTGTGCATTAGTTGTAAAATAACAGTGCGAATAATTCAATTATAAATAATGGAGCGTAATCGGATACAAATATCATAAATAAAATATATGTAAAACAAATAGAAAACAAAATATTGAAATAATTATTCATCATTTAAAATAATGAATTTTCTAAATTGTTATACATTTTTATAACAATTCAACCTTTATAATTTACATTAGCTTTTTTAAGTTAAAAAATATCTGTCATGCGCATAATATTAACTAAATAAAACTTTTGAATATTCGTGAATGAAAAAGCATAAACTTTTGATAAAATTAAATCCTAGTGTTTTCTGATACATCGTTTAATTTTCTTTCTATTGTACAGAATAGTAACGCCAATGTTGCATTCACTAGAGGAACCAATTTCATATCATTCGTATATTAATTTTGTTCATGTTTAATATTCAGAGACATTGTGCACTGCTGACATCACCTGGTTTATGGCCGTGTTTATTCCGAGATTACTGGAAATAGATAGTGGAGTAATTGGAGATGTCGTAAAGAACATGGAAAAGGAGGTTGCAGATGTTTCTAAATTAATGCCTTTTTAGTATTAATTTGTAATATTTAATTGGAACAATCCTTTTCGATTATTTCGCTACTGACTCTATAAATAAATATATTCTACTGAAGATAAACTTATTCCGTATATTCAGTTAATGGTTACGCTTAAGTTAATTTTTATAAAACCATATGCAGATGTTTTGCATTCCAATGTATATAAAGTGATAGTATACTACAAAAAAAATATTATTTCTTTATTTATATATATATATATATATACCAAAAAACTGAAGACAATTCTGTCGTACTTTATGCTTTTGTTACGTGTTTATTATCTGTAATAAATATAGATCATATTTTACTACACACAAGCTATGTATCTTTGAAAAGAAAATTTAAAGGGTTTTGGAATTAGACATTAAATTATCTTCAACTGCTATTCGTAACTATTTACACAATATTTTTATCATAGCATATGTCCAGAATATTTTTTTTTCATACACCATAAGGAAATTTTTAATGTGTCAAAACATGTACACACTAGCGTGACAGTTGATATCAGGGAGAACAACGCTAAAAATAAAATATGGAACCCTTTTTAATCCTAGAATTTTATTAATAAAGCCATTTTTAGTGATTTAATTTTAAAAAATCTTTTCGGCAGCACTATAGATTAAATCATTACTTCATTTATCCTAGTTTTCACTGAAAACTTAAAAAATATAAAACATGGCATAGTTATTTAAGTATATGCTTAACTAATAAATGTAACTCAATGTGAATAATCTTCTCTTTACTGTTTTTTTTTTTTTTTTTTTTTTGAGAATGGGATTAAACACACAAATGTCTCAAAACTGTTTATAATTATAAACACACATATATGTTTTTTTTTTTTGCGTGTGTGTGTGTTTTCTATATAAATAAATACCAAAATAGTATGGCCTTATGTGTTTACTATAACTTGTTCTGAATTTTGTATATGAGCTTCCAATATATTAAATTTCACTGTCAAATAAATATAAATCTACGTTATTGGAGATTAAGTTAATATGCATATTCCCATAAAATCTACTTTTATAAGTTTATTTTTACAATAAGATATATAACTGCTTTCTCATCTAATGTAAATAAGGAGGTACTTACTATCATGATAATAAAGTAATACTTACTCACAATAATTATTATAAAAAACTGTAGCATTCATAAGTATGTTTGAATTATTTTTTTCTTCTATGTTCTTTTTCTATAACATGTATAGATTCATTTATAGAATTCGCATTTTGATTTTGTTTTATAATCTCATTTGAACATAAATCTTCTAACTTGAAATCGCTCACAATTTTTTTTTTCAAAAATATATCAAAAAATAAAATAATTTGAAATATATGCAGAATGGAAACAGATTTCTGCAAGACAAAACTACTATTTATTTTATAACTTTGATTGATGGAAATGCTAAAGGCTTCTTTTAACTTTTAAAAGTACTTCAATAACATGTCGGCAGTCTTACATTTATTTCTTCCTTTTAACTTGCACCTGCGCCTTTAAACAGACGTGGAACTGACAATGGAAAATTTGATTTAAACAGACTTGAGGAAATTCATTTATTCTGTTTCTACAAAGAAAGTATATTTTTCTTAGAAATACTTGTGTTGAAAATACTTTCACATTTTTTTTTGACAGAAAGGTGGAATTTATTTTAAATTCTTTCAAAGAATTTAAGCATTATTTTTTGGGTTCTTTTTTTTTATATATCAGACTGGTCAATAAAATGAGTAAAATAACTTACTTTAGTAAAGTACTCTTTATTCTACGTTCTTCTTTTGATATTCAAGTTTTCACTGTAAAAGTATATTAATAATAACAAAAACTTTCGATTTATTATTTTTTTAATGCTAAATGAATGTTATAAAAGTTACACTTCAAGTCCGTCCAGAAAGAATCATAAAATCAAAATTTTCTATAAAAATAAATTTACTTAAAAATAAAATCAGACACTTCTGCCCCCTAAAGGCTACGCCCGCCAGCCCCTGTTCAGACATCACAGGCTCTAAAAATAGGCTAATTTGCTTTGCTTTATAAATATTATGAAACATTGAATTATAATTAAACGACCAGTGGCGATCTTCTGTAACCTGTTTGCGATCCATTTCCCTTTAATTGAGGGATGCATTGTTTCTGAATGCCGAATCAATTGCTGTCGCGACAGCTAACGGCTGTTTTCGTGAATGAATAAATAAATATGATCAATTAAACATATGAAAATCAGCTTGTATAAAATGACAAAGTAAAAAAATCTTGCTGCCTCCCTGAATTTTATAACGACACTATCATAAAATTGTTTTAAATGTATACATTTAAATATGACGTAATTTTCACCAAAACTTTTTTTTTAATATTCACGTGAAAATATATATTTTTAAATGAAAAGAAATATTGTTATTTGCGCTGTTTTAAATTTTACAACAAGAGGTAAAATTAGTTTTTCAAAATCATAAAACCAAAAATTGTTAGATTTGTCGGAATTTTCTGAAATTTTTAATTTTGTCTTTCTTTGTATCCTAAAAGCTAATCTTTTGTCAAATATCAAGTAACTAGGGCTGCGAATGATACTTGAGATCGATAGCATATTTCCTGGAAGCAACTGGAAGTTCTTTAATTCCTCCCCTATAACTTAATGCTTGCCTAGGAACCTGAAACTTCTTTAGGACTAGAGGACTTTGCAAAAGGAACTAAAGTTCCAAATTTCTTGCACCTTCAAATAATAGGGACAGGGAGTGTGTTTGACGAAAACCCGTGGTTGATGAACAAAAAGGGCTCAAAGTCAAGAAAAGGAAGATTACTTACAAAAATAAAGGAAATCTCACCAAAACATCACATGTAAAAAATTTAGCCTAGTCTCGTGACTTGACTTTTTTAACAGTAAAAAGTTCTTAGATTATGTACAGCTAAGGTTTTCATTAAAAAATTCCTCCTAGTCTCTACATTTCTAGTTAAATAATATTTTGTGATTTGGCAATTACGCCGCACAAGGAAGTTATCACACCTTTCTATGGGTTATATGGGATGAGATAGGATATTTGATTAACCCCTTGGGGATGAGCGACACGTATACGTGACGCATAAGATGCTCAGAATCCTCGATTATTCCCACCAGTTACTTTTTAGTGTTAGCTTTGCCTTATTTAATGATAGCGTTTCTGCGATTCAATTAGGCGAAAATTTCTGTTTTGAAAAACCGGTGGTAAAAGATTAAAAAAATCTGTAAAGGACGCTCGTCTCGAAGGGGTTAAACGGATTATAAATGCTAGGGATATAAGCCTAAAGAGCGGATCCCTTGGGTGTAGGTCTTTCTAAAAGGAAGTGCCCGGCATGTATTCATGTTACATCGCAAAAAAAAAAGAAAGAAAAGTAAGGAAAAGAGACATCTAGCTCGAACGTAGGTAAGGTATCGCACCCGGCCTTACAATATTATGTAAAATTAAGTCAACGCTGCAAATACATATACGTTCAATGCTCATACAAATACTATTTTATGCAATTACTTTATTCATAAACTTGATTATAAAAACGTAAGCACACTCAAAAAAAAGGAATTGATTAAAACTACAAAACATGTTTTGTTGAGTACATTTTGGTTGTTTTAGCAAAATTCAAGCAAAATTGAACCATTTTACTTGAATTAACAAAACATTTTTTGCTGACGATACAAAATTTTTTTTTGGAATTGCAAAAAAAAAAAAAAAAAATTGTTGATTCAAACAAAATTTCCATTGACCTATATTTAAACAAAATTGCTGCGTATTTTGCTGCGTATTTTGCTGCGTAATTGCCAAGTCACAAAATATTCTTTAACTAAATATGTAGAGACTAAGAGTAACTTTTGAATGAAAATTTCACAGTTAATAAGAGAGATAAACTTGGCTCTACATGATCACAGAACTTTTTACGGTAAAATAGTCACGAGACTTGACAACACGTTTTACATGTAATGTTTTTGATGGGATTCATCTTTAGAAAAAAGTGGCGGAGCCACAATTTTCGGCTCAAAATATAATAAATATGGGTCTATATTATTTCATTTCATGGTTTTGGAAGAATTTTGAATTCGGTAGAATGTTAAATTGTTGATACTATCGTGTAATTTTAATTATCATTGAAATTCAAACAATTAAATTTTTAAATTGTCCACTTATATCTATTACCCGTCCAAAATAGTGATATAACGCCAATCCATACATAACTTTAGGGAGCTTAAAAACAGCCTACATTAAAATTCATAATCACCGTAATTCAATTCATTGTCTGATGTAATTCGATTTACTTTAATTTTTGTTCGATTTGATGCTGAAATTGAATTTAATTTACAACAAAATAACTTTTTTCTAAATATTTTGATAAATATTTAAAACGATAGAATACAAAAGCCTTTAAAGAACCTTTAAAGAACTTAAATGTTAACTTATTTTTTCAGTTATTTAGAAAAACAATTTTTGACAGAAGAAAATATATTTTCTCTACTGAAAAATAACTACAATGTTATAATGTGTGTATAACAGTAATGTCTCTGTAAAAATGCTATTTAAAATAAATAAATAAAAAAAAAAGATTGAATAAGATTTAAAAATATCGTCCCCTTGCAGCAAAATATAAAAAACTTGAACAATTGAATTGTATCGCTAGAAATGTTTTGGCACTATGTGAAAATATATTGTCTCTTAAATGTCACATAACAGTATATTTATTTTATAATATAGCAAATATCACTCTAAAATAAAATATGAAGCTAAAAAGATGGTTTTCTAATTCAATCCTTTTAGATTAAAAAGTAAACTTACTTTCATTAAAAAATTATATTCGAGATCCGATTTAAAAAAATTGTGGCCCATCAAACTCTCACTCAGTCTCGTAAATTTAAAATTTAATACTGAAAATGCAGATTAAATAAACAATGAAGGCAAATGAAATAATTATAAATCTGGATTAGAAGCGTTATTATTACGGATTTTGTATAATCATTTCGGTGTATTTCCCATAAAATACTGTTCTTAGAAGCATGTTCCAATTTCTACCCAAAAATCGGAACATCTCACATTACTGACGAAGTTACCGAAAAGTTCGAAGTTGATTATTGAAAATTATATTGTTATAATAAAATTAGCTTCTTGAGCGTTTCATCCCATTAATTACTTTATTAAACACGCTGAGTTGTTTGGTAACGAATCTAATTCGTTCTTATGTTATACGTCATGACAAAATATTGTAGCTTTAAAACATTCAAGTCATCCACTCCTGTTTACCAGCGTTAAAAATACCCGATATACTACCTGGTGTGTAGAATGTAGGAGAGAATCATTTTTAATTGAAAACTCTAATAGATTTTTAGTATATTTTCTTTCATTACTCACCAACTATACCAAAAAGCATTTTTGGTACTTACATATTAGTGGCAAGCTAGCGGTTAATCACAAAATATTTTTGCATTTATAGCAATCTTTTTTATTTTGATTTTTACAGCGTTTAAGCGCGTATTTCGATTAAATATCTGTTAATTTCGTGTTTTAATTATTTATTTGTGAATTTTTTTTGGCAATTTAATTATGAGATTTTATTGGAAACAAAACATATGATAAATTATATGCATTAATTTAAGTGCATATGTGTTCATCTTCCTTAATCCTATGTGCACATTTATTTTTGAGATAAATTTAAAAAAATTCCTAGTTGACAATTTTTTTTTTAATCGAAAAATAGTAATCAATAAACAGAGATGCAATTTTAAAACAAACTGCATTTGAAAGTACATTTGATTTTCTGTTCGATGGTGTTAAAATTGAAATTGGTCGATGTTTAGAAGTTAAAAATTTTGCGATAAAACTAACTTAATTGTTCGGGTCGTTGCCGCCGTTGTTAGGACTCCAGAGTTACTCATGGACATTTTATGCTTTATAATATAAATCATGCATTACTTTATTTTGTACAATTATTGGATGTTCAGACAAATCGTTAATGTCTTAAAGTTTTATAAAACGGTCATATTGCACGTCATTAGCTAACATTGCTATTCAAATAGTATATGTGCTACTAAATGATGTATATTAACGTTCATGCATAATTTGAAGTAGTTATCTTCAAAACTGTTTTAGGAATTTTTATGTGCATAACTGATGTATAAGCATACACATTTAGACTGATTCAAATAAATTATTAACCTCTTCACTACGGAGTATTAATGTAATTTTAATGATTATAGCTTCTCGAATTTGACTTCAGAGGAAAAGTTAAAATTTAGTTGCATTATTTCTAATCTTGCACATCGAAGCATATCATTCTGAGATCGGAATTGCAATCATGTTAACGTATCCTGGTTAAAATCGTAAAGAATTCAGGTCCGCATATGTGGACATCCGGAAAGTACTTCACTCCGGAGTAAAAAATGCGGAGTGAAGAAGCTAAGTAGTATTATGCATATAGAAAGTATTTTTTGTTTTATATATAAACTAAAATGCATCTATTTAAGCGAAAAGTTTATAATAAATTGCATGATTTTAAATGTCCGTTTAACTCCAACTGTCAATTTATTTACTATGCCTTCTAATGTATGTATATGAATCTAATGTATGTTGTAATTTTCAACTTCTAAAAATGGCATTTTTTCACGTTTACAATAGTAACAGGAAAACAAATGATCGGTCATCATCGAATAAAACACAGATTTTTGGCTAGAGAAAATCTTAATAATTTTGCGCAAAAATTCTACCTATATGTCGATTGAAACTCAAACGAATATTTCTTAGTTACTCATGCGTTTTCATTGAAATACTCGCTTTCATTTCTGATGGTCTTTGTTTTGCTATTTTGTAATACCTATACACTGTAAAAAAATTGCTGCAGCAGAGATTCCAGGCAATGTCCGTAAGAAAACGGGTTTTGTCCCTAGATAAACGAGCTTTATACTTACATAAACGGATTTTGTCCGCAAAAACATGAAATTTACGGAAATGGGTCGTTTACCTTGATAAGGGGGCACTTTTCGTAAAATTACGGCCGCAATTCACGGAGAATGTCCGTGAATTTACATTTTTTTACTGTGTAGGGAAGACCGGGGCAAGATGACGAGTGGGGCAAGATGGCGAATGGTCTTAATTTTTCCGTTTTCCGCTAGGTGGCAGCATCAACCGGGCACTACCGGCTCTCCTATCGGCCGTTCGTTAAACAATACTATAGAGACGCTGAAATCGCCATTTTTGTGTCAGTTGTGAAGCTTTGATGGTTTTCCGCTGCCACGTTATAATTTTTATGCATGTGTAAATAAGCTCTGCTACAGATACAGGTAAGATATATCGTTTCTCTTTAATATTTACGAGTAACTTAGTTTAAATATTACTTACTACCATGAATAAATGTCAATTAATCGTCTTCCTTCATGGTAATGAAAACGAATATTTTTAAACAGACAGTCCGGGGCAAGATGACGAGCTCATCATCTGGCTCCGTGTTTCGGAATTTATTAAACTAACTATGTTGTCTATTCTATTTAAATCCTGTAAACGCTTGTTTGTCTGTGTGTTTGTTCGCGCGACCTTGCGCTTCTATCTCCTCTGGGGCTAAGTAGTGCATGGGATCGGGGGAGGCGTCGTTCGAAAGGGGGCGACCAGAGGAAGACATTTTTGCCATCCGCTAAGCCCCCCCCCCCCTAGCCTCCAGAAAGAAAAACCCTATCGGGGTCCGTATCTCTACTTCCAAGCGTCCGATCGGTACGAGGAGAGTACCGTTCGACGGGGTCAAGATCTCCCCCCTCACACCGCTGGTCCCCCTCCTCCCGAAAAATTCAAAAAGCGTTTAAGGCCAACTTCCGGCATTGTGACCCACCAACAGAAGAATAGATCCAGTGCTGTAAATGCCACGAGTAGTGGCATGAAACATGTTCCAATTATGAAAATGGCATTTTTATTTGTGACTATTGTTAGCTGCACAACTAAACACTTCAACATTACGTTACACTGCATTATGCCTAGTTTGATACTTTGTAAGATGTAAAAACACAGTTATCATTTGTTAAACGATGTAACATATTCAAAGATAAAATATGTTCAATCTTTTTCAGTGTTGTCATCTTGCCCCAGTACTGGGGCAAGATGACGATTTGTTAATGTTATGAAAAAATAAAATTATCCTTTATTTTTTTTATTTGAAAAATTAAATGGTAATGTATTTAATACTACAAAGGTATACTCTATCAGTTCATGTAAAATTAATTTTACTATTACTTCAAAATAAATTAATAAACAGCAAAAATTGTTAACATAGTCATCTTGCCCCGGTCTCCCCTACGTGGTATTACTGCAATATAACTACAACAGCATGCAAAAACCACATTTAAGATCTATCTTATTGCATTGAATAAGATAATTTTTGCGATGGATAATTTTTGCAAATTTAGTTAAGCATAAAATTAGCTTAATCTACCCTATATATATAAAATCCTAATGAAACGAATTTGTGAAACGATTTTATGAAACGAATTTATGAAACGATTTTATGAAACGACTGATTAAACGACTGATTATGTTTCAGGGCTATTTTTAATAAAATATTAAACGCTTGATGGTGAAATTAATACGAATTGTCCATAAAAATCCGCGGATGTCAAAACTGCTAATAGAATTTTGAAATTGAATTAGTTTTTGAGATATTATTTTTTTTTCTAATTTTAATGACATTTCTGTAATGATGGCAACTAATTACTCAGTTTTTTGTGACAAAAAAGGGAAAAAAATTTGAAAAGGATCCCGATAGGGATTATTGATTTCTTTTTATTCGTCATTTTCAAATTGAAATTGAATTTATCTTTTATTTCAATCGATAATGAAGACAAGATTGTGATTAAATTAGGTTTTTCAGGAAAATTTGAAAAAAATCACATTTCTATTGTCAGGATTCAATCGTCTGTCAGCATTTAATTTAATTTATAAATTGAAAATATTTTGAATAAATTCGTCCAAATCACTTCATTTATGTAAACGCAAAAGAAAGGGGGGCAAAGGAATTTATTTAATATAAAGAAGCCATTTATCTATTTTTATGTACAAAAAGAGGTAAATTGAAAGACAATTATAAATAAATTGTATATATACATTTAAATACATGTATAAACAAGTATAAAAGTTCGGTGCTTTTCCAGTGGGTATGGGGCCTTGACGAAACAGAGAAAATAGCCTTGGCGGAAAAGGAAATTTGGCAACATACTTTCTGTCAACCTATTCACTTTGTCATTTCGTATACACAAGCATTTTTTCAATATTTATACAATTTTTTTAGCGTAAAATGTCATTTATCCTATTTTATATATAATCAGAAGTAATTTGTATAGAAAAAACAATAATAATATACGTATAATTAAAATACGCATATAAACAAAAAAATCGTCGAATTTGTTTCCATGGCTGTTTATGTCATATTTGGCACCAAATCTCACTTTCTGAGGCCCGAATTGCGCCAAGCTTTTTAAAAAACGTCAAGACCCCTATAATAGAAAAGCACCAAAAGTTCATTGGGTTTGTTTTCATAACTTTTGGCAACAAATCTATGTATATTAACGAATCTATCCTTTTTTGAAGCTCGAATTACGCCAAACCTAAAAGCAAAAGATCCTATACTGGAAAAGTACCCGATTTTCTTATGGACAGTATTCAAGTGACATAACATGGTGTAAAATTATCGCGGATAGCAAATTTGTTTAAATATCTCATCAATTGATGCGGAATAAATGCAGGCATGTATGCACAAAATATTTAATTAATTTTGCATGATAAATAATTATTAGAAAATTCGTATATACATATTAATTAAAATAAATAATTTATATATTTAAAATAACATGAAAATATGCATGATGGTGCACTAAAATAGAGAGAAAATTAAAACCTGTTACTGAAAATGTCTATAACATAGTACTTTTCAATACCGTGATTCTTAATGTTATTCACAAGCAGATGGAATTTTTCTCATCCTTAAATGCAAAGGAAGAATAGAATACAGATCGTTGTTATAAAAGTCCGAGAGGTAGCCACAATTTAAACCTAACCATTTTATACAAGCTGGTTTTCAAGTTGTAGTTGATTTTACTTATCAATCCCGAAAACAGTCGTCAGTTGTTGTAACAGCTGTGTGTGAGGCCATGATAATCAAAAAATGCCCCATTAAAACGTTAAAAGCATGGCAACCCAATTACAGATTTACCAATATTTTTAAAACAAAGCACGCTGTCATGTTTTTATTTTCCTCGAAGTCTGAGCGGGGGTTGGCGAGCGTAGCTCGCAGGGGGTAGGCCCCCTAGTATAATTAATAAAATATTATAATCAATACTGTATGTGGCAAAGTTTGCGCAAATTATCAAGCAGAGTCATATTTTACTTAGTCTATAAACTCAATGAAATGAAATCAGTAAACAACAAAGTAAAATTAGCGAAGAATGAAAATAAACATAATATTAAAAATATCACAGACAATTAAGTGCAAGAAATTTGTATCACAATGAATGTGACGAGAGTTGTTTTCAATAAAATGGATTCCCTTCCATATGATATTAACACTTTCATAATCAGATTTCCCGCCGAAACACCAACCAGCGAAGTCAAATCATATTAAAATATAGAACTAATATTATAACTGTGCAAAGTCAAACGAATTTG
The DNA here is from genome assembly GCA_963931845.1 of Maratus michaelseni. NCBI lineage: Eukaryota > Metazoa > Arthropoda > Arachnida > Araneae > Salticidae > Maratus > Maratus michaelseni. The sequence goes on from OZ007594.1 coordinate 177,482,003, forward strand.
AACACTACTGGCGACACTGTCATTTTTTAAGAGGAAATATTAATCAATTTTGATAAAAGGCTGCAGAATATTTGGGCATTTTTCCTAAAATACGTCTTTTTCCAGATAGCACGTTCTGAGGTACATTTCTTCACAGGAATGTTCATCAGTAAATGTTCATATTTAAACAAAACAAAAACAAGAACGAAAAATCATGCGTCCAGCATAGATTATGTAGCACTTTCCAACGCTTCTAAAATAATTTTACAAATCATTACCGTTTAATAAGCTGAAAGATGACATCTAAGTAAACAATTTGGAAAACGCATAACATATTTAAAAACGTAATTTCAGGAATTTTCAATATATACAATATTCGGAAAAATATCCGAATACTTTTATGTAGCCCTGTATATGATCTATAGATTTGTATATATACATAGGATGCTAAATTTTAGTTTAGTTAGGAAACGCGTAGCACAGTTTAAATTCTCCTTCTGCAGTTTCTGTCAATAAACGGAAATGTGTTCCCGAACTTTTGTGCTGCCCTGTATAGGATCTACATAATTTATATACACCACGTAATAGACAAAATGCTAGTTAAGATTAAAATCGCGTTCAGTAACTTAAAACGCACTTCCAGGAATTATTGTTAACAGACAGTAGAGAATTCTTTTGTGTGTCCCTGTAAATGAACGATGACTGCTATACACACACTATTCTGTAGTAAGCCTCTTGTAATGCACCTTAGTAATATATATAAACTTCAATGCGTTTAAAATAGTGGAACATTATTTAAATAAGCCGCAGACGATTTTTCTCCATAGACGTAATGTAACGGAATTCTTTTGACTGTCCCTGTAAAGTAACTCTAAGTGCTATACACCTACTATTCCCTATTAATCTTCTTCTAATGCATCTTAGTGATCTATATAAATTTCAATGCGTTTACAATAGTGAAACATTTTTAAAATAAACCGCAAATGATTTTTCCCCATAGACCGCAATGTAACGGAATTCTTTTGAGTGTCCCTGTAAGAAAACTGTAAGTGCTACACACTTCAGTTGAAATAGGGAACGTGCCATAGATAACGACAATAACATATAAAAATTGCAGAGCAATCCGAGCATATTTACGGGAGTTAGAGCACGGACAGACGGCCAGACGGCCAGACGGCCATCCGGCCATCCGGCCAGACAAACCGAAGTCATAAGCACTTTTCAACTAGGTTGGAAAGTGCTAAAAAACATGCGTAAATATGAGTTTGTGAAGTCCAGTGACGGTTCTTTTTCAAAAAAATATGGCACAATAATTACAATAAACCATACTAAGGTTTACTACTTACTAGAATAGAAGTCAAGGTACAGACGATAATACTTTATTCAGATTATCTTATGGGCACCGTCACTTACGGATTCTTATAACAGTCTATATCGAAAAAGTACATTTTTAGTAACACTGCCAGAAGTTGCTTAAAACAAATAGCTGGGATCGAAAGACAAACTCTCATTCATAAAATTTCTATAACATGTAAACATAATTTAAAAGTAGCATAAAATCTCACAATTAAACAATAAAAAACAAACTAAATTATTTAAATCGTAAGTTTCCTTTCACGCATTCAAAGTTACAATACTTATAGGAAAGAAAAACCTCAACCTAAAACTTATTAACGCAATTAAAAAGGGATAGCCACTAACACACAAAATTTACAAGTATTCTCACATGCCTTACATGTTTATTCCCCAATACAGACCCCAATAAAGTTAACAATCACTTACAATAACAGCATGAACAAAGGACAAATTTTAGATAAGGAAATGCTTTTAGATAGTTTCTTAAATAATGCTACAAGAATAAATTTAGTCTGAATCCTGTTTCAAGCTTGTACAACAGTGTTTACAAACATTATTGTAATAAAATTTTATTATGTAGGAATGTTACTTAATAAAATTTAGGAAATTTCCAATAGCAGTTTTATGTTTGGATCTGACAATATATGCAACACAGAGCAGTGACAAACACTAATTGCAAGCAGCGTTCAGTGAAGCAACACACCAAAATTTCTCTTTTTATTTAAAACAAGTTGGAAATTGTACGTCAAACGTTACAAACGAGGTGCGTTCGTACGCACGTTTTAGAATTAAATTCATGATATCCCGTGCGTAGAACGGGTTAAACAGCTAGTTAAGTATATATTTTATGACACTGTTCATACAAATATCTTAACTAGTTATATAAATATTCAGATATATATGTATCAGCTAGTTATATAAATATTCAGATCTTCATGATTTTTAATTCTGTGAAATGAATTATATCGTCTGCAGATTAATTTCTGTCATAAAATAAGTATCTCGGTCGCTTGACGATTTAACATCCATCGGAAGCTCATATAACAAAAAAGCACCGATTTAAAAAAAAAATCAAATTTCTTAATAAATATTTTTATTAATATCTCCTAAAGTTTTGATTCGATTTTAATAAAATTTGAAATGTCTCGACAAAATTCTGCAAAGATAATATATTTTAAATTGCAAACCATTTGGTTGGGTAGTTTTTGCGTTGTTATATGCGGACGGACAGACAGACGGACGGACAGACAGACAGACGGACGGACAGACGGACGGACCAAACGACGACTATAGGTGCTACGTATTTATATAATTACGAACGCACCTAAAAAAGGTTTTTATAAACGCATCTAGAAGAATAGTTATAAAAAAGTCATGAATACATTTTTTATGCCGAAACAAATTACAGGTGATTTTTTCCATACAGACTTGACATATTTTGATTCGGGATTTACTACAATAACATATTTATTTTTTGGCATTGCATCAAGTATATATAACAAATTATACCGCCACAAATTTTCAAAATATATTTATTATTATTAGAACATTGAACATTATTAGAGCCAGGGCTTAATTTCTAACAAAAAAAAGTACCGGAGCCCTAATATTCTGCAGTACTAATAACGGTAGCGTGCCCCCCCCCCCCCCCCCTCCATCGTCACTCCAATTTGCATATTTATATTTCATACATTATATGCATTTGGAAAATTCTTAAAACCTGGTAATGTATCCTGTTTTAAAAAGATGATGATGATATCACGCACGGCGACTATCTTCTGTAATCAGGTTATAATGCTTTTTCATTTAAATAGGGTATTTTATGGGCTTCGATATGGGAGGAAAAGGAAGGGATAATTTAGGCTTCGGTTTTTCGGCAGGTTTTCTGGGCTCCGGAACCCAGTATTTATAGGGCTCCGGTAAATTCCGACCAATATTTAAATATTTACTAAAAGCAGAGAAGTACCGGAGCCGGCATCTGGTAGGCTCCTGCTCAATTTAAACCCTGATTACAGCATTAGAAAAAGTCATAAGTCCATAACTAATTAAATATCAGCACTTTGCAACTTATTTACATTTCGTTACTCTCTCTCTATAGTTCTGTTTTATCAAAATAATGAATTGTTACCGAAAAAATTAAAATACATAAAAATTTTGTTTTAAAATTAAACGCTTGGTGTCTTATCCTGATGTAACATTAAAAATAAAAATTAAAAATTTTTTTTAACAAAATAAAAAATAAATAAAAAATAAATAAAAGGGGCAATTATTTAATGACCATTTTCTAAAAAACAAATGTAGGCATCTATGGACGAGTACAGGCCTTATTTCATTTAAAAATATATAATGTATTTCCTCGGGTACATAGCACACAAGGTATATTTGAAATATTTTTTTCTTAAAAACAAACAATTGCGTAATATTCAGGGCTATACAAATTTTAAAAAATCTGGTAGCCAGGTATAAATTCTAGTCGCCAGTAAAAATTTTAACTCCTCCTTTTTTTACCATTGCATCAAATTATTTAGATGCCACATAGATTGTATTGACAATATTTCTTACAGTTTTATTGAAACATCCCCCCCTCTCCCCACATTCTAATCACATGACATTAGAGCCGAAAAGAGTGGAGTTTATGGGCATTAAATGGAAAATGCCTTTTAAACTTGGCTTTTCCATTAAAAGTACGAGAGAAGAGGAGATCATCGATTGCTGTACGCACGAGTAGGGGTGTTGAAGATACAAAATATCGTTTCTTAATTCAATTTTTGTAAAAAAAAAAAAAAAAAAAAGAGTCAGATTAAATAACTTAGTCGCCAGATAAAAAATTGTTAATCGCCAGTGGTGACCTCGCGACCGCAATTGTCAAGCCCTGGTAATATTAACGTGATATGAGAAATTTTCAATCGATAAATGATATTTCATACTAGTCTTACTACATCTAAAACTGGAATCCTACAGATAATATTATTGCATTCTAATTAAATCAATTAGAATTGTCTTCTATATGACGTGCTCATAAGGAGTATTGAAATATCACAGGACTATCACGGGAAATAGTCATTGAGCTTATGAGATATTCCCCTGGACTTTGTTATTTGCATTCCTATCAAAATAGATATTTAGGTCAAATACTCTGATTGATTAGCCACAAGGATGCGCGAAAAAAAAAAAAAATAAGGAAAATTAAATAATTACAAGACGAGTATGATACCACGATATGGAAGAAAGATGAGAATATTTTAATAAAGAAAATTGAACTTGCTTATGAAACTAATTTTATTTATTTATTTAAATATTATATTTTATAACAAAACTGCTAAAATGTAACATTTAAATACATAAAAGAAATTCTTTAACATAAGTTGCACTTTCATACTTATAAATTAAAATGCGTTATATTTTTTGTTTTATTTTTTAACAGAAATTGTAACATAAAATATTTTAAACAGGGATTTTTTTTCTAGCCATGCGTAATTTAATGACAATATATCTATGTAAAAACAAGAAAACAATATCTAGAAATACAATTGTCAATGTGGATTATACCATTTCAAAACAAAAAATTCATTTTCCATTTCTAAAATGTTTTTTTACAAACTCCTTTAACAAAAACTACTTACAAAGGTTATAGAGAATTGTAAACGTTTATTTGCATAGATTTTTTTTTTTTTTTCAGTTTTCTCGGTTTGTTGTTTACCCACCTTTTCCCTAAAGACAAAAATATTTCTGAAAGCTTTATGTTTATCATTTTCTCTTTGTTAATGCAAATTAAAAGCATATTTAAATTAGCAATTAAGAATGTGTGTTTTGCAAATTTTTAAACACGCTTAAAGTAGATTTTTTAGATGTATATTTTCTTATGTTACTTTTACTTTACGCAGCGGATATTTTTATTGTGCATAAAATATTTTCAAGATACAATTCGACAAACATTTTTGTTTATCTCAAATAAAATTAAAAAGCTGAAAGAAACACGATATGATTGTAAAACATTGAGAACAGCAATAATACTTACAAAACATTTTTCAATTTAATTTGTTGTTTACATTATCCGTATATTTGACGACATCTAAATAACTCCTCTTGTATTTCGTTTCTTACTATTAATTTGTAAAAAAAAATAATATTAACTTTTTCCACTATATCACATATTTAGAAAAACAAAAACTTTAAATATTGTATGCAAATTTTATTATTTTTAAAATTATTAATATTTTTATATGTTCTTGCTCTAAATTAAATAAAAAATAATGTTAATTGTTATTTTCCTTACCACTTTATAATGTTGAATTCTTTTCTTTTAATATTTATTTATAAATTTGTTATTTCAATGAGCATGATAGTATTTTGTTGCAAGAGTAATTTTACATCCACGTTTCGTTTCATTGCCCTGTAACTGAACTATAAATTTAAAGTGCATGGTTTGACAAGAATTGATTTTGAGTACAACGGAATTTTTTCTAAGATGTTTTGAATTAAAACAATCAAAACACCTTAGAAAAAATTGAAGATCTATATTTATTTTCACAAATTTTATTTCAATTATATGAATTTGATGTTTTTCAACGTGTAGTTCTCAAAATATCATTCTAGTTTTTGTATATAATTTACTTAATTTTTCACATATTAACATATGTAAAAACTATGATGATGTTATCAGCGTTTCATACCGAAAACAAAATCTAATTTATATTATTTAAATACATTAAAATTTACTGTATAAACCAATGTTTCTCATACTGCATAACTTATGAAAACAACCTTCAAACAATAATCACACACGCTTTAAACAATATCGATCTTAAACCGATCTTAAACAATATTAAGACATCTTAGATCAATTTTCTTAAACAATATTAAAACAACAAAAACATCTTAGATCAATTTTTTTAACCATATTCAAAAAAGTTTTTCTTCATCTTCTATCAAAAAAGTTTATCTAAAGTCTATCTACAACTTTTTTCTTCATCTTTTATACTTTGCCGATTGACCAACGACCCTAAAAATTGCATAAACTCATAGCGAAAGACAAAAACCACAAACTCTGAAGACTCCACACATACTTTGAAAATTAGAGTAAAAGATAGTATAGTCTTTGTTGCGTACACAGATTAGATGATGACATTACGTTTGCATTTAAAACACTAGAATGCCTTTATAAGACAGGTCCTCGTCCACTACAATGTACGAGTATACAAAACTGTGAATCGTACAGTAACAGTTTACAAATTGGAAAATGTAGCTTCCTAAATTAATACTATACCCTACTTTTGTGTCGGTCATATGTTTACGAAACTAAAGCCTGTAAGACCGTCGAGATTAAGATAAAAGATTCATTTTAGAAAATAGTATAACATGCAAACGCAAAAACGAAAACATTTGAAGAATTAATTGAAATAAAAACATCCGTTAATAAATAATGCATTTATACGCATAAAATATACAGTCTGACATTTACCCTTCTAAACATTATTCGAAATTTACTAGACATTATATGATGAAAGATAGATTTTAGGATAAATAACTTATGCCTTGTATGTTTTTATTTCGAAAGTTTATTATTTTTTTCCTAATTTGTAAAGTCAAATATCAGTCGTTTAATGTTGCTATGAAGAAGTTAATTGTTCCGGTAATGGTTTGGTTGTTGATGTTCGTGATCGAATAAAAAATCCCAAGTGAATCAGGTTCGTTGTATAATAAAAAAAACTCCAGAATAGTCGTCAAGTCATTTTATTAAAAGATCATTATGACGATGGCAAGATGATTGCGGGCAGAAGAGGGGAAACCAGAAAAACCGTTCTTAGACGGTCATTATTATGCGGAGACAGGAGGCGAAGTGAGTGTTGTTTCCACGATACAAGTTGGAAATGCACTGACAAGAATCTCGCCAAAATAGGGTTGCTACAGAGTGTTTAAGCATAAATACTTTCAGACAGAGGTATGGATAAATAATTGTATTTGCCAAGTCAGGTTACCAGATTTTGGCAAAAGGACGAATTTTGTTTCAAAAATTAATATCGCCACGGCGATTATAACCAACAAATATCTTCTCATGTGAATAGAATTTCGACAGACAAAACAGTATGTGCCTTTAACAATCAGAATAAATTTTTAGACATGGGTGTGAGTGATTGAGTTATTACCACTACCAAATAAGGGCATGCATTTGGGCAGTATGCACAGATAGACATAATTTTTAACGGACCTTGTGGCCACAAAAATGCGTTATAAACACATTGTGTTATAAGCTTGGTTACGGAAAGTAAAATTACGAAAGGGCATCTGTGCTGATTTAATTCTTTTCTTTTTTTATTTTAATCGAAAAGCCGTGAGATATTAGTGACCGAGCACAAGTGAAAATGAAAAGGGAAAGGGTATAAATTACAGCGGGATTATTGTTTGTAGTTAAAGATAACACGATTAAATTTTGAAAAAGGAAGGGGAAAATATAAATTAAATAAAGGATACCCAGCTAAAAATGAACTGCAGTGAAACTACAAAAAAAATGCAGTTGGAAAACTGCGGTGATTTGGCACAAATCCCTGCAGTTTTTTTTAAGTCGACATAACTACAAATTTACTGCAGTAAATTTGTAGTTATGTCGACTTCAAAAAAACTGCAGAGATTTGTGCCAAATCACCGCAGTTTTCCAACTGCATTTTAACTGCACACTTACTGCAGTAAATTTGTAGTTATGTCGACTTCAAAAAAACTGTAGGGATTTGTGCCAAATCACCGCAGACTTCCAACTGCATTTTAACTACACACTTACTGCAGTAAATGTGTAGTTATGTCGACTTAAAAAAAAACTGCAATGATTTGTGACAAATCACTGCAGTCTTTCAACTGCATTTTTTTGCAGTTTCACTGCAGCCTTTTAGAAATTTATTACAAAATATGTATATATATAAAATATTAATTTTTCTGTATGAAAAAATCAGCACTAAAATCTAATTAAATATTTTTTTTTCATATCTCAATTGATATGCAATCTGTGCATAAAATATATCATGCATACAACGATTAATCATCACTGAAAAATATTTTTTGATCATGGCTGACTTATTCAATTATTATGGTTACTTTTTGAAAAATGAAAGAATTCAAGAAATTGTATGAACGACTTTACTCAAAATAATAATATTGAAAGATGAGTGAAGTATTCATAATAATCATAGTACTTCAATCTTCAAGCAATGATTTTTTTATGGTATTGAATTGTTTTTATTTTTTCAATAGTTTCATTACTGGGCAATTTCTTTGAAATCAAGGACACATGGTTATTGGCTAAAAATTAAAATCTTACTTTTAAAATTTTGTAATAAAAAGTGCAATTTTATAAATAAATTCAATGTGAAGAAGAAAATTGATAATGTGTATTTAGTAATTCCATTGCAACAATAAAAATTGCAATTAAAAATAATTGTATATGAATTTTAAAAAATTAAATTATAATTCTTTATATAATGGCATATCTTTTCAATCCTCTACAGAAATTTCAAATTGATAAAGCAAATAGATGCACAAGAATTTAAATCAGAGTGGACATAACTTTTTCTTTGTCCATTGTAATTTTGTTACCCAAGCATTTAAACATTTTTATAAAATATCCTTGTTTTTTTAATTGCTGTAACTGTTTGATTATTCAATATGTACTTACTGCCACCCCCCCCCCCCCCCAAAAAAAAATGATTTTCTTTGTAGCTTGTGAGAATATATATTACGAAGCTTGTGAGAATATATATATTGTGCGAAAGGGATTACAAATTTTTAATCTCATAAGCAATTCACAATGAAGTCTATTGCGGCAGATTTAGATGATAATTTTAAATATTAAATGTAGGGGAGACTGGTACACAGTGGACCACTTTTTCAGTTAATTTTTTTTTTCTCTTTAATGGACAAACCGATCTGCATAAAAAATATTTTTGAATATTCCTTAAACCTTTATACATTTATCATAACATAGTTTTCAATATATTTTTCAAAAGAAATTTTTTTATATGCATCCGTAAAGTGGACCGCTATTAGGTATTATCTGAAATATACAATATAAGTCTATTTTTCATTAATCTAAGTCTTTTTTATTTTCCCTTTACCCACGAAATAACATAGTAATATAAATTTACGAGTAACATTTTGAAACAAAAACAAAATGAATTATATTTTGAAAATAATAACAGATTAATACAGGAACAATTGCAATTTAGTTGAAGTTATTACTTAAGTACAAAACAATCAGCGCACATTACAATTTGCAAATTAAATTCCAAAATACTTATGAGTATGATTGAGCCTGGAACTTTCCTGAAATACTTTTGGGTCTGAGAGCAATATTATGAAATCATTGACATCAACAATAGATTCATCTACAGTTTCGGGAAAAATAAACCGATTTTTATTCAATTTGCATCTCTCGAATCTTACTTGAATAGAATAATCACCAATTTAGACTAGTTATATTTATCAAAGGCAGTAAATACAAAACAAAATATTTCTTACTATATTAAATAAATTGTCATTTTTCTTTGTTTACTTTATTTTACAGTTAAATAACTACTTTTAAACACTATTTCTTTATAGTAAATAAGCAATTATTAAATATTTTGAACATTCTGCATTACAGGAGCAAAGTGGATTGTGGACCACTGTGCCCAGGAGTGGGTGGTCCACTGTGACCCATGTTGAAGTTCAATAAATAATCGTATTAATATTGTTTATAGCTTCCTTTTAAACATATTAACTTTAAAGTTAAATAAAAACAAGTATCTTAGCTTTACAAAAAAGCTGTTTTATCTTGTTTATCTACAACCTTTAATTACTAAAAAAATTCAAATATGATGAAAAATTTTACTTTTAGAAGCTCAAAACAACCAATCAGGATAAAATAGTTCAATCTGAGCTAAACATATTTTCTGAAGGCTATAAATAATCAGTGCAGTCCTGTTGTCTATTAGGATATAAGAGAAGCTTTTAAAAAGTTTAAATAAATAAAATATTAGGGGGTGGTCCACTGCGCTCATAGGTCCAGTGTGTACCGGTCTCCCCTACACGAAATTTAAATGCAAAAATTAATTTTAATTGCAACTAATTTTTCCACAATGTAAATTTCAAATTTGAATATTTTTGCATCTCTTAAAGAAATTATCTATATGTGCATTGAATATTTATATAATTTTGAATATATAAAATAAATTATATGAAAGGATACATTACATATATGTAAATTTCTAAATTATATACCATTTACTATGAAATAAAATGTATTACATATATTACAGCTAATAAAAAATAACTGCATAAAATTCATATTAAAAGCAAAACAAATATATGCTTTTCTGTTTTTCTAAAAAAATGCTAAAATTTACAAAAATTACTCTTACCTGCGTCCTGATTTGTCCTTCCAATTTTATCTTGTATACAATTATGGTGCAAATAAGGTTTAAATTAAAAAAAAAACATTTTATTAACATTTGATGTTTATGCTTTATATAATGTACATCGTATTTAAATACCAAATGTATTTACAAATTCTTCTCACGTTTCACAGCCTTTGCTGCCGAATTTAGCTTGTTTCGAATAGTGGCACGTACAAGTGATACATTTACAACAAACTTGCAGGCAACATGGCCCTGAATATCCATTATCCTGGATCCCATTACCAGAGGAGACTGCGAAAACACTTATATAAATGCAAATATATGCAATTATCCGTTACCGGATTAAGCAGGTACATTAACCGAACATTAACTCCGCATACATTAACTGAAAAAAAAACCCTGGATGCATGAAACTCACCATGCAGCAATCTCTAGAATGCATAAAATTCATTCAAACAGCAGTTAGTAACATATATATGTATGCTTCGCATACATTAACTGAAAAGCCCCACCAGTGGCTGAGAGGTTGTGCTCTCGAAGCTGGTAGACGGGAGGTGCTGGGTTCGATCCCAATCGTGCCCGTCGTCCTAATCGTTTGGAGTTTTCATGGTTTTCTTCGAGCCGTGGATTTATCCATGCGTAAATACGGGTTAGGTTCCCTTAGAAAGACCCCCACGAAGGGCACTCCCCCTGGGCCTATATCCCTAGTGTGGATAACTGGCCGTCAATAATCAATCCAACCCAACCCATTAACTGAAAAAAAAAAAAAACGTGGATGTATGAAACTCACCATGCAGCAATCTTGAGAATGCATGAAATTCATTCAAACAGCAGTTAGTAACATATATATGTACGCTTCGCCTACAATAACTCCCCCCCCCCCCAAAAAAAAAAAACACTCCTGGATGCACGAAACCCACAATGCAGCAATCTCTAGAATGCATGAAATTCATTCAAACAGCGGTTAGTAACTTATATATATATGTACACTTCACGCACATTAACCAAAAAAAAAAAAAACACAAATTGAATTTCGGAAGAAAAATTGCAAATTTCACCATTCAAGAGTGCAAAAGTCCTGAATTTCATCGATAGTGCGTGTAAAATCATGAATTTTCTCAATCGTGTGCGTAAAAATAATGAAGTTTGTCGATCATGCTCAGAAAAAGTAATGAATTTTGTCGATCGGCTACGTAAAAAAACTTCGCCATTCGGGAGTGTAAAAATCCTGAATTTCATCGATCAAATGCATAAAAATCACGAATCTCGTCGATCGGGCATGTAAAAATCATGATTTTTAGCGACTGAGTGCATAAAAACCATGAATTTTATCGATCGGCGTGTAAAAATCATGTATTTTGTCGATTGGCTACGTAAAAATCAAATTTCGTCATTCGGCAGTGTAAAAATCTTGAATTTTGTCAATCGTGTGCATAAAAATAATCAATTTCTTCGATCGGCTGGAGAGAAATAATGAATTTTATCGATTGGCTACGTAAAAATCAAATTTCGTCATTCGGCAGTGTAAAAATTCTGAATTTCGTCGATCAAACGCATAAAAATCATGAATTTTATGGATCGCCACGTAAAAATCATGAATTTCTTCGATTATGCACGGAAAATCGTAAATTTCTTCAAACGGGCGCGTAAAAGCCACGAATTTCTTCGAACGGACGCATAAAAATTATGAATTTCGTCAAATGGACGCTGAAAAATCTTGAAATTTAGGAGAAAATGGTAATTGGGAAATCCTGCATTTGGCTTGTGCTTTCCACATTTTTAATCGCCAGTTTTTAAAGTTTAATCAGCAACTGGCGACTGCTTATTTTCACCTTTAAAGGGGGGGGGGGGGAATCGCAAAATTAGTCGCTCAAGGATTGCCATGGAATGTGTTACCTGAAAGCAGAGGTGGTAAACAATGACGATGTTTTAATTGCCGTTTTACAATTTTAATCGCTATGTGGTGAATAGCTACTGCTAATTTTCACCTATAGCTAAATTCTAAACCTGTTTACATTTTACATGCGACTCTCGGCATTGAGCAATAAGTGACAGCGTTCGCCCATTATTTTCCGTAATTCGCTAACTTTGTTAATATAATAATTAACACCTTAATTCATTTTTTAAATGTTTATACATAGCCATAAGATAGCTAAAAATATGTACCGACAGACACTTCTTCAAAACTGGTTTCTCTTTAAAAAAAAATTAGATAGATTCAACGTATTTATAAAAGCCTTACTAGAAAAAATATTTCATAGGATATTTGTATTTTCAAAGTTTTGTTCATATTATCTTATTTTAAACTTTTCTTTAATAGTGATGGAGTTAATTTAGAGTTTGTTATTGTGAATTCAAATAACTCATATTTATTACAAAATTAAATTAAATATTTGAGCCTTTTATCGTTACAATAAAATTTATAATATTGTTTGGGTTGATCTTGACTGTACTTAGCCTGTGTGTCAATACAATTAATGGTTTCTCAAGGTTTTTACATATATTTTCATTTGCTTTTAATCAAAGTTTACAAATAATATACCAGGAGGAAAATAACTTTATAAAAATTACAATTTAATTTAAAGTAATGCTATTTTAAATATTGTCCTCCTGAATGATGATATGTTACATGAAATGTGATTAAAAACTTTTTCTTCTTTTTCCAAGATAGTTTGCCAAATTGGTATGTTACAGGTGTCAGTTAACATTTTTCAATTAATAACAAAATATTTGTTGCTATATTTTTATACTTGATAGCAGGGGTGTAAAAATCTAGTCGCCAATGGGTAGATTACTACCACTAAATTTTTAATATTCTTCGACTAATAAGAATACTGATAAAATTTAGGTGAAGTATAATAATAAAATTTAGCCGAAGAATACTAATAAAATTTAGTGGTGAGAATTGGCCCATTGACTCCTAGATTTTTACACCCCAGCTTGATAGCTTATTTTAAAATTTTGGATGCTGTTACTTGTTTGTAATAATAAAAACTTTGGATTTAAAGAAAATATTTTTTTTTTAGCTTATTTATCCATTGAACACATTTCAGGATTCATTATTTGCATTTTTTATTACAAAATAATGTAAAATTAATATAAGAAAAAACATCTAGTGACCAAAATTTATCAAATTATAAAGCATATATGACATTATAATAATACTATATGTGTTCAACATTTCGTGATTTGGCCGAAAGTTATAGTCATATGATGCAAATAATATATATATAATGACGTATATAGCATTAAAATGAGTGTTTGGTGTGTAATATATATATATTCATATATACGATGCATATGTAAGCTTGGCGATGATTTTGATAAAATCATAGCTGCAACCTTGGCATAATCGTAATTGTAGGGGCAACAAACTTTAAATTAACTCCATCGCTATTACAGTATTTAAAAAAAAAAGTCTAAAATAAGACAATATGGACGACACATTGACAATACAAATCTCCTCCGAAATAATTTTTTTTGGCAAGACAACGTGGTACTTTATAAATACGTTGAATGTATCTAATTTTTTAATCTATCTAGATTTGTAGAGGTGTCTGTCGGTACATATTTTTAGCCATCTTATGGCTATATATAAACATTTAAAAAATTACGGCATTAATTATTATATTAACAAAGCTAGCGAATAAGAAAAATAATATACAAACGCTTGCACTTACCGCTTACCGCCGTCGCGCCGTCGCCGTCAAAATGTAAACAGAACGATCAGAATCTGAGTTGAGTTGAGATGTAGCGTTTCTTCACATAGTCAGTTACGGAAAAAAAAAATCAAATGTTCAAAAGGAGATTTACATTTTTCACTTGTTTTTTTGAAGTAAAATTTTCTTAAAAACTGGAAGTCATCATGCCTGTAGTTAATAAGTGGAAAGGCAATTTCCCCCTCCCTCGATTTTGAAATTTAAATAACTAAATAATTAAAATAACTAAAATAAATAATAATAATAATAAAAAAAACTTAAAATAAAAGAACTCAAAGAATTTTTCGTTGTGTATAGGGTGTATATGTGTGTGTGTGGGGGGGGGGTGTTCAATTACTACTTTCTTCCTGAATTTTAAAGTTTAAGTAACTAAAATTACGTTTTCTCCGTTTTTGAACAGCATAATAAAATTGGTTCTTTTGAGAACTTAAAAGAGGAACTAAAAATTTTCCGTTGGAGGGGGGGGGGGGGGGCGTCATTAACCCTACCTGGATTTTGAAATTTTATTTAATTTTTTATTTTGACCGATTTTGTAAAACAGTAAATTTATTCTTTTTTCGAGTAATTTAAAGTAATTAAACAATAAGAGAAAGTACAAATTTCCCGTTGGGGGGAAGGGCGGACTTTCCCCCCTTAAATTTCCCATGAAAGTTATTTATTTGTTATTTTTTATATTTATGTGTTAAAAATTTATCTCAAAAGGGGTGGTTCAAAGCAGTGTCCGCTGCTTAACTCGCTGTTCCTCGCTTAACTTAAAAGAGGAACTAAGAATTTTCCGTTGGAGGCGGGGGGGGGGGGGGAGATGCGTCATTAACCCTCCCTGGATTTTAAAATTTTATTTAATTTTTTATTATGACCGATTTTGTAAAACAGTAAATTTATTCTTTTTCCGAGTAATTTAAAGTAATTAAACACTAAGGAAAGTACAAATTTCCCGTTGGGCGGACTTTCCCCCTTAAATTCCCCATGAAAGTTATTTTTTTTTTTTATATATATATTTATGTGTTAAAAATTTATCTCAAAATTTGTGGAAGCAGTGTTCGCCCCCCCCCCCCCCCCCCCCCGCCTGAGGATTTTGATTTTTGTTCAATTTAGTCCCATTAAACTACAAGTCTTGAAAACAGTGTTAATTAATAATAACAGAGTAAATATGCAATATTGTCAAAAACTGAAAGACTTTAATATTGCTTAGCTTTTAAAACTGCAGATAAATTGCAGAAAATATCTCACAAACTTACTAAAATTAAGTTCTCTAAAATTACCTTAAAGTAACTGCAGTTATACTGCAGATACATCAGGAAATATAATACTGAAATAATAACTGTAAAAATACTTCAAATTTACTACAGTTTTACTACAGATGTAAAGTCTCATTATTTTTTAAATTTATGATTATAACATAAATTCACGTAAACTGCAGTATTTTTGCAGATAAAAGCTCACAGTATTTTTGAAATAAATTACTGCAAAATTACTTCACATTAACTGTAAAATAACTGAAGTATTTTTACAGTCAAGATTGCACTACAGAAAATCTACAGTTGCCTGTAGAAAAACTTTAAAAATACTTCACTTCTGTAGAAAAACTGCAGTTCATTTTTAGCTGGGTAGGGTTTGTTAAAACTTAATATATGATTCTCATATCATAGTTGCTTTCACTTATTTTATTTTTACAATGTTCGTCCTTTTTTGTTAAAAGATAGTTTTAAATATACAGTTTTTAATCTTTAATTGTAAATAATACAAGTGTGTATGATATATACAATCTACAAGAATAATATATTTTGTGTGATATCTGCTTTTTAAATACATCGTTTCATCCATTCAAGTGAAATAATGTTATATATTTTATCACTCTTTTTTTGATAACCTATGTAAAAACAAGGTCTAAAAACATTGCATAAAAAAGTTATGTTAGGCAGAAATAAACTTTTGAATGTGATAACTATTTTCTGAAAGCATATAAAATTCACATAATATGAAGAATGAAGTTCTTATAAATCATGACACCAGTCTATCTAGACATCTTAATTCCGGCCTATATATGTATGTTTCAAAGTGTTCCAGTAGATACGGATATTTGATTGCAGGATTTTTTAATTTATTAAGTATTTTTGTTTATTTCATATAAATTTACAGATAACTTCTGAACTTTGCTGAAATATTATTCCAGAAAATACGTGTTTGATATCATTTTAACATGATTTGGCAAACCATTCACATTATATGTGCTTTTGGGTTCGATTACATATTTCCACACATTTACTATAAATCAAAATAATTGCATATCAAATATCAAGCTGAGTATAATGAGGTAGATTTCACGCTAATAAATAAAGAAATCTATTGAAATAAGAGCTATTCAAAGGAACACTAATAATGAAAATCCGATATTAAATGTGAATTCCACTTGATTCAGCGTTTTATAAGTCAACGACAATTAGAGATCAATTTTCCTTACTAAGTTAACGTTATCGATCTTGATTTCTGAATTTAAAGTACCCTTTGAAAATCATATGCTTATATTTAATAAATTTCAAAAACAACAGCCATGGATTGCATGAACAACAAAATTATATATTTTAATACTGAAAGATTAATTTACTGAAAATTAAACTTTGATTCAAGATTATAAAGTGAAGAATAAATTGTTTAATGCTGTATTTATTTATTTAACCTTTCTAATACTCCACATTCGCTATTAAAATAGCCTTTGATTTCCACTATAATTTGTATTAATGGGCATACATTATAGGCAGTCATAAAAAATTAAGAAATAGAATTTTTTAATACATTAGTTCAGTCTAATAAATCAAACAAATTCTATAATAATTTTACTCTGTTTATGTCTTAAAGGAACCAGAAATGTTTAAAATAACGAAAATTCATTGAAGCTTCGTCGTTTATTAGAAAGTCTGTAATTAATTTAGACAAATACTTCTTTTTGAATTTATTTATGAAAGTTTTATAAAAATGATAAATAAGTGTTAAATTAAAAAAAATAATTAAAAAAGGTTTAATATTTTACGATAAAATTAATCTTGCAAAACTGGTTTTTTCTACAATTTATAATTCCAGATTCCATATTTTGAGTCGTCATTTCTTCTTCATATTCCTTATTATGTTAGTTCTCGATTATACCTAAAGCAAAAAACAAATTTTAAAAAACCAAAAATATATCTAATAAAAAATTCAAAATCCCTAAAAATTAATTATATTTTTTTGTTTTAACCTGAAAAAACTGTTTGTTTTCAGGTATAATTACAGAACATGAGAAAGTCGCCGTTTTTGTGTAAACTCTTTATATTTACTGTAATAACTTCACTACATAGTATAAAACAAAGTCGCTTTTTCTGTCCCTATATCCCTATGTACGCTTAAATCTTTAAAACTACGCAACGGATTTTGATGCGTTTTTTTTAATAGATAGAGTGATTCAAGAGGAAGGTTTATATGTACAATAACATCCATTAAATAGTGGAGAAATACTGTTATTTTTGAGGTTTTTAATGTGATGTCGTAAATAATTTCATTTTTTCCGCTTATACATTGCAAACGCAGGCTGAACTTTACAAGATTTATCAAAATAATGTACTAATTATTGTACACATTAAAAAGGTCTACAGAAAACACAAAGAGATGAAGGTTTTCAAGGTTAACCCGAAGCAAAGCGAGGGAGGGCCGCTAGTTTAGCATAAATATGTATTTTAATTTTTTAAGCATTTCTTATTTAAAATTTTGTATCGAAAATGAAGAATGTTTGCACTCGATACACACATCGCTCATCATAAAAATGTTCATCCGATAATTATAATATTAAAAACTTGATATTAACCATAATTTGCTCAATGCCATATTAGAAACCACACGTTAATCTTACAACCAATCATGGATAAACAAAAAATCTGTTGCATTTCAAATCGTAATGTCTCCGTATTTTACATTCAAAATAATAAAGTGACAGTTATGATAAAATTAATTATTTGTTTATTTTTTATAAAGTGCGTTTTAATATAACATTTAGAAATATGACTCACGGAAAAAATTAATATTTTATAATATAAAAGTGAAAATTTGAAACTTGATTCAAAAAATTAAAAAATTGTTGCCTGTTCGTGGAGTCCAGGCATGTCGAAACATTTGTATTGCTTACGGAAAAAATACAATTCAATCGGTCATTTCAAAACCCACATAAGTCACAGAATCAGAAATTTTCAGAAATTAAAAAAAAATGTATTATTCACAAGTAAACGAATTTTTATGGGAGTTTTGTTCTAATTACAGAGTTTGAGCTTCACATTTTGTAAATACTTAATATTTTTTTATAATTTATGAATAATAAAAAGATGAATAACAAAAACTGTTCCTGACTTATGTTGTCTTAAATAGAAAAAAGGTTAGGTGGTATTTATTTTGAACAAAACAGTCATATTAATCATACTTTTAATCAAAATTAATGAAGTTAGCACTTATACAGGAACATTTTTGTGTTTTAATATGGTATTGCATGTAAATGGTAATATGGTAATGTAATATGGTATCTGTATGTAATCTGGTATGACAGGCAAAAACCACTTAAGTCGCTGACTATGTCGTTTAAGTAATGAACGAAGATTAGAAGGTATTGTTTGAAAAAGAAGGAATACATTGACTTATGTGGTTATTACTCAGACCATGTCTCAACCTTTAAGGAAGCATTTGCGACAAAAAAAAAGTATAGTTGGAAAAAACTTGAGGTATGTGGTTTTTGAAATGAGCGATTCAAATTTCGAAGGCACAAGATGAAAGTGGTTCTTTCGAATGTGACTTCTGTAATCCATAGGCAGGACATTACTCCCGAAAATAGAGAGTCATAGGCAATAAATAAAGTGGAAAACTTTTTCTTTCTATTCATATCAAATAACAATAGTAATAAAATTTTCATAGAAATAAAACCCTACGAAATTTACAACAACAAAACATTTTTCAAAATGTCACCTCCTGCCTGTAATCCATAAACAGTAAACTATTACAGAGCTGGGAAAGAATCATATACAGTAAAGAAAGTGAAAACTTTTTGTTTCTATTCATCTCAAATAATAATAACAAATATATACAGGGTGTTTTTTTTTTAAACTGACGCTATTCAGAGCCGCCTGTAGCTCGTTCTAATAACTGGATTGATACAAAATTTTGTGAGTGGACTATGAAAACCATGGGAAAAAAGATTCCAACAAAAAAAAATTAGTTCCAATCACCGCCGATAGGGGGAAATGTGGCGCTGTACATTGAAAAAAAAAACATCAAAAACAGACAAAATTAATAATTTGAATAAAATGCCATGTTTTATTCATCATTTACACTTTGCCTTTCGTTGATTGCAGTTGAAACATCCATTATCACTTTTTCTGCCACCGGTTTACGTCCTCTGCCTGACCGAACTGCTAGCGAGCCTGTTTCTTCGAATTTCAGAATCATTGCTTTCAATACATTAACGGATAAAGGTCCTTTGCGCAGTTTATGGCGTGTTCTAAGTAAACGAAGAGCGGCTGGTGCATTGCACTGGTTACAATAATAGACCTTCACAAGTAACGCGCGCTTCGGTAACGTGAGATTCATTTTCAATTTGAGCTGAAATTGTTTCTCGGTGTTTTTCGCATGCATTTATAACTTAAACTATTGGCACTACTGTCGCTTGCGTAAGTAAAAATTTGCATTTTCATTTAGTGCCCTATTTTATGCTAATTCTCAGTTGCATAAATTACCAGAGCGCCACATTTCCCCTATCGGTGGTGATTGGAACAATTTTTTTTGTTGGAATCTTTTTTCCCATGGTTTTCTTAGTCCATTCACAAAATTTTGTATCAATCCAGTTATTAGAACGAGCTACAGGCGGCTCTGAATAGCGTCAGTTTAAAACAAAACACCCTGTATATCATAGAAATAAAACGCTACAAACTTCAACCAATCACGATAAACAAAAAAGAAAAAAAAACTGGTGAATTCTAAATCGTAATGTTTCTATACCTTACTTTAAAAAAAATAAAATGACCGGAATTTAGTTATTTGAAATTTTTAATAATGTGCGGGCATTTAGAAATATTACTCCCAATGAAATTTATTTTTTTATATATAATTTATATTTATAAGTGAAAATATGTAATTTAATTAAAAACATTAAAACGTTAATGTCTGTTCCAGTTGTTTATGTAAGTCGAAACATTTGTATCGTCTACGAAAAATATACAATCGTAGAGAGCACAGGATGAAAGTGACTCTGTTGCTTTCAAAATGGCTTATTCACGAAAGGGATTTGCCATTTATTGGAAAGCCATCAAATTTTGATGCGGAAATCATGTGACTTCTGTAATCCATACACAGTACACTGCTTCAAAATGGAGAGAATCGCAGTCAGTAAAGAAAGTGGAATATTTTTTTTCTATTCATCTAAAAAATAATAACGATTTTTCTTTTATAGAAATATAACGCTACAAAATTTTCAACAACAAATACTTTTCAAAGTGTCACCTGCTGTCTGTATTCCAAGAAACTATTCCAGATTTGGGAGAAAAGCGTAGGCAATAAATTAAATGAAATACTATTTTTTCAATTCATCTCAAATAGTAATTAAAAACTTTTAAATAAATAAATCGTTATGATCTATGCAGCAACAAAATATTTTTTTAATATCACCTCCTGTCAGTAATCCATACGCAGGAAACAATTCCAGAGTTGGTAGAGAATCGTAGTTAGTAAAAAATGGGAAACTTTATTGTTTCTGTTCATCTCAAATAGTAATAGTAAAAAATATATAAATAAAACTTTTCAACAAAAACGTATTTCTCAAACTGTTACCCCCTGTCTGTAATCCATACACAGGAAATTGTTCCAGATTTGGGTGAAATTCGTAGGCAGTAAAGAAAAGTAAAATACTTTTTCTTTCTATTCATCAGAAATAATAAATTTTAAAAATTATTACACAAATAAAACGCTACGTTTGTTTATGGTTTAATTTAATAATTCTGTATTTAAATTATCATCGTTTAGTCCAAAAATTTTTGAACGAATCAAATTTTACATTCGGTACGTTGTTACTCTCGTATAAATGCAATCTACTTTTCAGTGACGTTTTTATCGCTAAATCCATTACTTCTTCTACGTGTAACTATTTAAACATTAACTGTCTATCCTTCCCACCTGCATTTGGAATGGACGTAACCCCTATCCATCGCTTCCGTAGGGAATAGCACACGAAAGAGACGCTAGTAAGGATTAAAAAAAAAAAAAAAATATTTTCTTATTTTCTTATAATTTTGACTTTATTTTATTTAAACATAGAAAAACAATCTGAAAAAAATTGCATGAGAAAATGTTACAATCTACGATTTTAAAAAATGTTATTTTTAGAAAGAAGAAAAGAAATTCAATTAACCATATTTGGAATTGAAAAACACATTAACAGATTTAAATAACTTTAAATATCAGCAAACAGCGCAGAGCACTTAAATTCTTTTCAAGTATTTATTGACAAATTCTGTTTCTATGTTTAAAAAGAATCTGAAAATATCCACTACTACATTATCCTTAAAGAAAAATAGATTTTCTTCAGCAAAACGAATAAATGAATTTCTCCAAGTCTATTTAAATCAAATTTTCCAATGTCAGTTCCACGTATTTTTAAAGGCGTAGGTGAAACTTGAAAAGAAGAGATAAATATAAGACTGTCTACAGGTTTCTGAAGCACTTCCAAAAGTTAACAGAAAGCTTTAGTATATTCATCGATCAAAACTGTAAAATTAATAGTGTTTTTGCCCTTATAAATCTGTTTTCCGTTTTAAATACTTTTAGATAATATTTTCTAGTTTTAAGGCAGAAAAATAAATATAAATTTAACCGATATTATAAAATAAATGAAATTTTATATCTTAGTAATATATTTATTTTTGGAACATAATTTCAGTACATGACGAAAAGACTAAACACTTGAAATTTTTGAATGTTATTCTTAATTTACACAGTAATAACATTTGAATAACATTCTTTTTAACATTTTCCAACCTAGTTGAAATGTGTTTATGACTTCGGTTTGTCTGGTCGTCTGCCGTATGGCCGTCTGCCGTCTGCCGTCTGCCGTCTGTCCGTGCTCTAACTCCCGTAAATATGCTGGGATTGCCCTGAAATTTTTATATGTTATTGTCGTTATCTATAGCATGTTCCCTATTTCAACTGAAGTGTGTAGCACTTATAGTTTTTTTACAGGGGCACTCAAAAGAATTCCGTTACATTACGGTCTATGGGGAAAAATCATTTGCGGTTTATTTTAATGATGTTACACAATTTCAAACACATTGTAATTGATATATATCACTAAGGTGCACTACAAGAAGCTTAATATGGAATAGGGTGTGCATAGCACTTATAGTTACCTGACAGGGACAGTCAAAAGAATTCCGTTACATTACGTCTATGGAGAAAAATCTTTTGCGGATTAATTAAATAATGTTTCACTATTTTAAATGCATTGAAATTTATATATATCATTAAGGTACACAAGGGGCTTACTACAGAATATAGTGTGTATAGCAGTCATCGCTCATTTACACGGACACACAAAAGAATTCTCTACTGTCTGTTAACAATAATTCCTGGGAGTGCGTTTTAAGTTGCTGAACGCGATTTTAAATTTAACTCAGTTTTTGTCTATTACTTGGTGTGTATAAATTCTTTAAATCATATACAGGGAAGCACAAAAGTTCGAAACACATTTCCGTTTATTGACAGAAACTCTAGAAGGAGAATTTTAAATTGTGCTACGCGTTTCCTAACTAAACTAAAATTTAGCATCCTATGTAGTATATATACTAATCTATAGATCTTATACAGGGCTGAATAAAAGTATTCGGATATTTTTCCGAATATTGTATATGTTGGAAATTCCTGAAATTACGTTTTTAAATATGTTATGCTTTTTCCAAATTGTTTACTTAGATGTTATCTTTCAACTTATTAAACGGTAATGATTTGTAAAATTATTTTGGAAGCTTCGGAAAGTTGTACATAATCTATGCTTGACGCATGATTTTTCATTCTTGTTGTTATTATTTCGAGACCTCTAACTTGCCGTAAAGGCATAGTTAGGTGCCTTGATTTATCAACTGACATTAAACAGACCATGCATAATTTTTATTTAAATTTTTATATTTCACATTATTTGGTATTATTTTTCTGGTTTGAATTTTTGAATACTTTGTTTAACACGCGGGGTTGTTGAAACATGCCAAGTAGTATTTGAGTGCCTATTAATATTGGGTGGAAATTATACAGCTTCAGATAATTTAAATACTAATTAAGTTACATTTTGTGAAAACTTCATTCTGGAACCGTATTAAAAGAACGTGAAACTTGAATTAAGGTGAAAACTTCCATTCCAATAATTTCCGGCCACCCTTTCCAAAATAACAAATACAATGCAGTCTACTTGAAAACGCTATCAGCTATGGTAAAGTAAAATAATTTTTTTAATCAGTTCAATAGTTTCAGAGTCTATTTTTTACAAACAAATTTTGTTTTTATCTTTTACTGTATAAATACACATTGATTCACCATAAAAATCATATTAATGTAAGTTAAACATTAGTTTAGTATATACACATGATTTTTCGTTCTTGTTTCATTTTGACTTAAATTGTAATATTTTATCTGCTCTTCACGAGAAAACTGATAATTTAAACGAAAAAAATAAAACCGACTTAAAGTTTTTTTTCTCTTTACTTTAATGTTTTACTTTACTGATACTTTAGAGACTAAATACAAAACTAACCCTTTAGTAATGTTTAATAACTGCAAGCCAGTTGACGTATTTTAGTGAGACTGCTTTGACACAACAGGGTGTTTTTGACAACACATTTCTTGTTATCCCATTGTTATCAAAATCTCTTAATTTGAAATGAAGTAGATGATCATGTAGGGTGAAAACCCCGGTACCTGATACATTAAGGATTCCTTCTTGTTCAAATCACAATTGCAAATTTTAAATATATTTTATACTTACCTCTGCTTTTGGAAGGATAGTAGAGATATATTAAAACATTTTTGTTGGCAAAATTTTGAAACATTATACATCTTATTATTAAAAATTAATTTTATTCATAAATATGGTCAAAAACTCCAGTAACTGACACCTTCCCTATTTTGAAACACCAATAACTGACATAAAGTGAACCAGTGACTGACACTTTATTTTAAAAGAATAAAATCCTTTAAAAAAACTTTATTCTTTATTATAAAAAAATACATTAATATTTATTATAAAAGGTGGGATTTAGTAAGTTGTACGGCATTATTAGTAATGTGGAGTGTATAGTATCAGTATATAGAAGTAATATTTAGTACTGCATTATTAGTAATGCCGATATCCAATAATTGACATTTATGAACCAGTAACTGACATCTGGGGGTCAGACACCGGTAAAACAACTTAAATGTTAATTGTGTTTACTACAAGATAAATTTAATTTATTATAATGCATTTTTAAACAGTTCAAATAATAGATTTCAACTTTCTTTAATATAATATAACACATGGGCTGATAATTTCCCGGTCTAATATAGAAAACACAACTTTTTAACAAAACTTTATATTTTTATGACTTTATAACTTTATAACTTTAATAAATAACATAACTTTAAAAATAAATAGTAAGAATTTAAAAATAATAATAATAATTTTATAATAATAATTTTATAATAATAATTTAATAAATGAATAATAATAATAATTTAATAATAAAAAACATTATTTTATAACGAAAAAAAACTCCAAACAGTGCTCAGTATCATCGACTCGTTGTTGTTTTTGGTCTAAAATCAACACGCGTGGCAGCCATTTTGACAACAGCTTTTTCATAGACAAATGTTCATTCAAAATAAAATATACACGTTCCTTGGATATCTTCAGAGTCTGGGCTATCTCCTGCAATTTCACTTTACGGTTCCCCAAAACGATTTGTGGACATTTTTATGTTTTCCGGAGTAACCACCTCTTTTGCGTGGTGCATCACTGTGTCCGTACGACCACGTTTAAATTCAGCAAACCAGTCAATAATGGTTGATTTACCTAGTGCAGTGTCCGGATAACGCTTATCAAACGAAGCTTTTCTTTGAACGTGTTTTCTCCCATCAAATAACAATTCTTGAAATTCTTGTTTATCCATTTTTTTGTTTATCAACAAAGTCGTTCAACTGAAACCACTCTAACGTTTTATCCACACGACGGCGAATCGTCATGACATTTTTTCTGCTACCTTTTAAAGGTTAGTATTTACTAAAAAAGCATCGGTTGCAACGCCATCTGTGTGCCAGACCGGGAACTTATCAGCCGATGTGTTATAACTAACACCTCTGTAAAAGACTGGTGAAAAGACATTCTAGGAACCAATAACTGTCACAACCCCCATTAAGCTAAATTAAATAACTTTAAACCCTAAATCATGGCCCTAATATATCGTATGCATCTTTAAACTAATTTCTACAAGTAAAACTTTAAGAAAAAGTTAAGGATGGTTGCATTACAAATAGATTAAAAAACACTTCCTTAATTTTAGAAATTAGATGGTTGCTTGATAATTGCCCTTTTTGTATTCTCAAAAGTTTCTTCCTCATTGAATATGTTCTTGGCCCTCTTGTAAAGAATAAATTAACTGCAAAATAAAATAAGTGTCTCATTTACCACTAGATGATTACTTTGCAGAATTTTACAACAAAATGCTTATTTGGGTTAGATTTTTGCTCAAGTGTCAGTTACTGGTTAGGTGTCAATAACTGGGGATTTCACCCTATATATTTAATTTTTCGAGGTGTTACCGTAATAAAGCAGTATACTATACGAAGACTATTTTAATAACATAAAGTGGTATAGTATACCTTAACAACATATAGAATTTCATGAGGAATGGTTACATTTTACAAGCATTCCTGCTTAGAATGTTAAAAAAAAAGAAAAGAAAAAAGAAATGGACAAGCAGAGAAACACACCATTTCTGTATTTTGATAGAGCGCTGTACAGATTATCCAGAAACCGAAATTTTTGCTTATCTTCGACCTGACACCGAAACCGAACTCGATGCACTTCAACCCATTCCCTATCGGATCTCTGTGTGACAGAAAATAATTATATTTTAATAGAATTATTGAAAAATAGTCTAAAATGATATCTCTACTCGCATGGAACTGCGGCGTCACGACAACGTCACTGTGACGTCACGTCGTGACTTTGTGACCGAGGCTAACGAAAAAGACAGGCTACCGCGGTGCATTCCACTTATCTTTTTTTTACAGACCACTAGAGTGACGTGTTGCTTGTTTCGAACATCTGTATTGGTGCATTCGAGCAACACGTGACTCCGGCTTTCTGTAAAAAAAGATATGCGTAAAGGACCGCGGTAGTCTTTCGTTTTCGTTAGCCTCGGTGACCGTCGATGTGACGTGGATGTGAAGTCACTCTGTCCTAAATGTTAAGTCGTTATGGCCATTTTTAAGCCTTTTTGTGACGTCACTCTGTGACTACTTTGTAAAGTCACAGTATGACCAATTTGTGAAAAGCGCAGCTTTTGTAATGATTCAGCATCGGGACGGGTGACCACATTCTCCGGAACTCGACCCGACTTTTATTTTGTTTAATCCCGTATTATTTTATTGTGTCAGCTGGGTACTTTTTCTTTTGGCTGTTGTAGCTAGGATTCGTATTAGAAGAATCTTGCATCGGCTGTGGTATCCAGATTTTACACGAACCAGACCAGGTCCTGTTATGTTAAAATCTGGTTACTCGACATGATGCAATATTAGAATCGAGATTGTTTTAATATTGTAGATACACTCTAAAAAAAATCCATGAAAATACAAGAGATTTTCCGTGAAATTTCACGGAGAAGTTTCATTTTTCCAAAACAACAGTATAATTTCCGTAAATGACATTAGTTCTGTAAAGGAGATTTCAAATCCTTAAATATGCAGAAAGTTGTCCGTAAATTTAATAGATTTTGTCCGTATTTCTTTCAAAACAGTACAATGTCCGTATTTCTTCCAAAAAAGTGCAATTTCCGTAAATAACTTTTAGAGGTTTGCGTACAGAAATCGCCTTGTTTGAATGGGAATTAAGATTGTTGTATATTTACTAGAGTGCTTCAAGGATCCAGGCCTGACCCGGCTCGACATGCTGGCCCATTCTAACCGGGGCCGTGTCTGGACAGTAATTTTTTTGTGAAAATAATAGCAATATTTATATTTTTTTAATGAAATAGTTAGAAATTGATTTTGTTTTTATAATTTTGAGAATTTTTTTTTAATCTGTTTTTTTTTTTTTTTTTTTTTTTTTTTTTTTTTATTGATAGTGCTTCAAAATTAAAACTTTTTTTTTCACTAATTTTTTATGATTTTATTTTAACTTTTCTAAGGTGAGGCAATATTGGGTTATTTAAAGGTTTCATAACACAATATCTCTGCAAGTTATCGCTACGTAAATTGTATTAAACTAAACTGATTTGGCTTATAAATTTATGAATTAAACTAAAATTTATTATTCTATAAATTTTAATTTTACAGCGTTAAAATTTTTTCCTTAAATTTATAAAAATAGTTAATATTTTTCTTTACTTTTATAAAAATGAAGTTTATAATTTTATTAACTTTATATTTTATTTCTTTAGCTTATAATTTTATAAATTAAACTAAATTAATTTAAACTAAATCAAAAGCAAGTACAAATTTAAATCTTATCTATCACAAGATCATTAATTTCGAAATTGTCTTTAAGAATCAATTTTTTGTTTTAATATTGTTAAAAATATTCAGTTTGACAGAACCGTACACAAAAGTTCTCAGCATAGCTCAAATATAATAATTTAATTTATTATAAAATTGTTTATTCACGTATGTTTTTTAAAATAAGAGATAACGAGAAGTTATTTTAATAGCATGTAATAAATACGTCTCCTTCAGGTAATTATTATTTTTATTGGAATTGATAAATAGATCATCAGACAAATAATTAAAAAAAGTATATGTTCAAAAAAAGAAAATGTTGTACCATTACAAAAGGATGCAATCATACAATGACTCTTAATACAATGTTTTACGCATATGATACATAATAAGTTAAAATTTATCTGCTATAAAGCATCAAATAATAAACAAAATACTGAAAAATATGAAAAGAAAATATTGAAAAATATTAAAAGAAAATATTAAAAACTTTGGAACTGAAATAAATCCATGGAACCTTCAAATTTTTGCATCATAAAAAGTGGCTGCAATAAGTAGCAACGCTTGAAAAAGTCGAACATCTAATCATGGCGTAGGGGTTGGGACCTCCGGATCCGTAAGCGAAAGATTGCGGGTTCGATTCATATCGAGGGAAGGGTTGGTTATTTACACGAAACTCACTCAGAAATGAGAAAAAAAAAAAAAAAAAAAGCTGTGTAAAGTTGTTCTTGAGAAGAAACTTTTTTTTTTGTCCTATGTTTATTTTAACATTATAAAAATTTCTAAAAAATACGGAAGATATCTGTTATAAAACGGAAATTTAAAAACGGATATTTCAGAAATTACGGAAAATTTCCTGGAATTTACGGATTTTTTTTTCCGTTAAAAAACGGAAATAGTACTGGCGTCTCGATTGCCAGTACAATTTCCGTTTTTTTCAGGAAATTTTTTTTACAGTGTAGATTACTATATTGAATTTAAAAAAAAACTAGAATATAATAACCATAACTAGTAATTAAAAATATTTTTTTAAGAAATTCTTCAAAAGTACCCATTATTGGAACGTTTACCCTATTACAGTAATATAATTACTATTATTTTACATTAATCCCCCGGACAAAAGATTTCTCTATTAAATATATTTTTTTTAATTTCCAAGTAATTCCTTATGTACCAACCATCATGTTATTTTCATAATGCTGCAAAGTTCTATACTAGAAATTAATTTCCAATTTTTAATATTCAAACTCATATTTATGCAAGATTTTTTATACATTATTGTAAATAATTTTGATCAAATCTCTTTAAAATTAAATACATTATGAATAAGCAATACCTATAAACAAACGTGCGGAATTTTACAAAATATTAAATAGGATTTATGTTTAAAAATCTATTAAGTTCTATAACATCATGAAATAAGAATTTATTATTTTATATTGTGAATTTAAAATATTACAAATGATTTACATGATTAAATGATTTTATTTAACATAATATAATTTGTGATTCTTAAATATAGACAAATTCAAGTTAATATTATTATGTTTTGTACTTACTTAAACTTTTCAAAATCCCTAATACGTATCCCTATTAACAACCTTTGTGTATTCCTATTTCTAGCAAATGTTTAATGATATCATATTATAAGGAATCTTCGCTGAAACTCTTCCAGCAAGAAATTTCGGATAGCTGATTTTTTAATTTAACTCGACAGCTCACCACGATACTTCTGGCTAGCATTCTTCTTAATACGAAATTAAACGAAACAAAACGCAAATTCATCTTCTGCTTGCAACACTTTGACTTTTAATATATAAACACTTCGAATGAAACCACTTTTCAAATTATCTTCACCGCAAACGATAAGAAGAGTCCATATTATAAATAATGAGCAGCTGACTAATTTTCTTACCTATCAAAACAAAAATATTTTCGACTCCCCCCC
Organism: Maratus michaelseni; assembly: GCA_963931845.1. NCBI lineage: Eukaryota > Metazoa > Arthropoda > Arachnida > Araneae > Salticidae > Maratus > Maratus michaelseni. The sequence goes on from OZ007594.1 coordinate 177,512,125, forward strand.
CCCCCACCTCGTCGTTCAATATATCTTTTGTAGATGTACAATAAATACACTGAAATAATTCCGTTTATTTTATTATATTTTTTGTCAGGTTTACTAAATGCAATTTTTAAATTAAATAATGTCGAGAAAATTAGTTTTATTTTTTCAAACACTGACTTGGCAAACAGGACTTGAATAAAAAATATGCGGTCGAAAAGCCATATTTTGCCTTTTTTAACAAATTTTTAAAAATAGAAAATTCAAATGTAACTTTAAAATAAAATTACAAAAGACATCTCATATATTCAAAATGCAAATAACATAAAACATTTAACAATATGTAAAATACTCACTTTAGAAATAAATCCTAAAGCAATGTTCCCAAAATGGGGACAATGGCGCCTAATGGGTTACGGGTATAATAGGTATTTATTGGAAGTTTCTGTAAATTTTTGTCTCGTGTTCTTTCAGAATACTTTATTGGTGCATTCTGAAACTTTCAATAAGGGTTGTTTTAGACGTCACATATCTAGATAGTATAATTTTAATTTTAATCATCTTTAAGTATTCCTAAAAAGAGTTTTGAATCACATTAAACTCAGGCTAGTTTTCCTAGAAGTTAAAGAAATGTATTAAAAAATATTCTTAATATCTATATGTAGTTTTTCTAATCTAGTATTTTAGTATAGTGAACAAAAAAACTTATAAATATTACAATATTTCAGTATATTCACACATATTTAATCAAGAAAAAAAATCATACATTTTAATTATTTATGAGTTAATAAAGTAATCTTCCAAATGTACTTATTTTACATTTGAAATGAGATATATTTCATTTCCTCCCTAAAAAAATGTCTAATTTTACAACGGATTTCAGCAAAAAAAAAAAAAATATATCAAGTTTCTTCCTCAAAATTACAATTCCCAAATCTCTCAAGTATATGTTTTTAATGTATATGCCAACATTTTCGAATTTAGGAAAAAGACAGTTTTCACAAGATTAACTCATTTAAAATACTATAAATCTTAACTTGCAAATATCAGCAGCATGAAGGTAATTTACATGAATAAAATAAACATAGGTAAAGTTAATGAAAGATTTTGTGAATAATATATTATCATTACAATCTAATTGAACTAAACCGCTTAATTTTTTTTCGTAAAACATTTTAAAGATGCAATATTTTTTTTTAATCAGTTTAATGTTGTTTTATATGTCTGTAATTTAGCGGAAATTACTTCAATTAAACATGTTTAAAATATTTTCCCACTAAAGCATTTACTTCTAGTATTACTTTATTACTATAGAAACGTAGATAGAATGCTGCATAAATGAAATTATTGCTATTTTTAAAAACATTTTAAATTTTATAATTTTAGCTTAATCATGACATCATAATCAAATGAAGATTAATCTCATTTCTTTTATTATATAGATATCCTAGTAAAAGAAAGTTGTATATTCACATTAACAGATAAAAGATAAATACAATTTTTGCCGAAAATTTTCAGCAACCCATAAAATAACAGTACATTGCATATGGTATTGAATCACAAACAATCTTAGAGAATCGTTTTCGCATTAGTAGGATTTGCTGTTCGAAGCGCAACGACAGTCAAATATCACAATGTCAATTTACACTTTCAGGGTGGTTGTCATTTAACTACATTTTAACTAGTAGTACTTGTATTTTTGTATGGCATTCTACGTCCTATTTATTATAGCAATTCTAAGTTTAGGAAGCAAAGATTATGATTATAAAATTTTGTACAGAAAAATAAACTAGTCGGATGTGCCAATCCCAAAACTTTCTTCTATCTCAGTCATGTTAATACTTCAAAATTCGCTATCACATCGCCAATAAAATCAATATTTTTCGTCATTCTGTTGTACGTCAGCTGCTTGCGAATCGTCGGGTTACAGGGATGCGAACAACCGATGTATACTAAACTACGAAAAGTCCTTCTGGCCTGAACCGACAGGAACAGATAGCCTCCCTATTCCTTGGTTTTATGATTTTAGCTAATTTTACTGGAAAACACGAAGCTCAAATGGGTGGAACGTAAATAAAGAAGATTCAATTCCAGTTCTCGTCAACATTGAATTTGAATGAGAATATCGCCAAATTAGTCCTCTACAGCCAAGTTGGCTTCATTTATGGCAACTTATTTTGGTCGCCAAATTTGGCGATATTCCGCCAACTGTCGCCAAGTTTAGCGAGAATTTGACGTTGGCGAATATAAATATATAGTGATAAGCATATAATAGGATTAATGGTTACAACAATGAAAGAAAATTTGCCGAAACCATGTTAACTAAAACTCATAATTTCCGTTTATGGATGAATTCTGCTGTCTTGTTTGAAAATGTCAGCCACTCTAAAATTTTAAACCGCTATATCTCAACCATTTTTTAAGATAGAGGCAAAACAAAAATGGTTCCGTATTCTCCGGATCAAGGCCGAACATTTAACGAAAAAAAGTTTTAGGATTTCTAATTTTTTTTTATTTGCACATCTTTTTGAATTTGAAATCTTTAAATGGCTATCGCAGCGCCCCCTTTCGTCGAAATATCCCCAAATTCTAATGGAACCTGCTTGCTATAGCCAAAAACATAGAAAAAAAATGTGGTTCAATTTGAAGCATAACTTCATACACTTTTCGATGATAAAATAGGGAAAATGGAACAAAAATATCGATCACAGCACACCCTTTCGTCGAAATATCTCTAAATTTTGATAGAATCTGCTTACCATAGCCAAAAACATAGAAAAAAAATGTGGTTCAATTTGAAGCATAACTTCATACACTTTTATATGGTACAATAGTGAAAATGAAACAAAAATATCGATCACAGCGCCCCCTTTCGTCGAAATATCCCCAAATTCTGATAGAATCTGCTTGCCATAGCCAAAAACATAGAAAAAAATTAGGTTAAATTTGCAGCATAACTTTATACACTTTTCGATGGTACAATAGTGAAAATGGAACAAAAATATCGATCACAGCGCCCCCTTTCGTCGAAATATCCCTAAATTCTGATAGAATCTGCTTGCCATAGCCAAAAACATAGAAAAAAAATAGGTTCAATTTGAAGTATAGCTTCATACACTTTTCGATGGTACAATAGTGAAAATGGAACAAAAATATCGATCACAGCGCCCCCTTCCGTCGAAATATCCCCAAATTCTAATAGAACCTGCTTGCCATAGCCAAAAACATTGAAAAAAAAATTAGGTTTAATTTGGAGCATAACTTCATACACTTTTCGATGATACAATGAGGACACACAGACGGACAGACAGACATTTTGTAAAAACATGTTTTTCGGAATCTCTGACCCCTAAAACGTGTAAATCCGTCGAAAACCGGAAGTCGAAAAAAATTTCGATTACAATACTTCTATTATAGATAGAAGAAAGTAAAAATGGAACAAAAATATCGATCACAGCGCCCCCTTTCGTCGAAATATCCCCAAATTCTGATAGAATCTGCTTGCCATAGCCAAAAACATAGAACAAAAATTAGGTTTAATTTGAAGCATAACTTCATACACTTTTCTATGGTACAATAGTGAAAATGGAACAAAAATATCGATCACAGCGCCCCCTTTCGTCGAAATATCCCCAAATTCTGATAGAATCTGCTTGCCATAGCCAAAAACATAGAAAAAAAATAGGTTCAATTTGAAGCATAACTTCATACACTTTAAGATGGTACAATAGTGAAAATGGAACAAAAATATCGATCACAGCACCCCCTTTCGTCGAAATATCCCCAAATTCTGATAGAATCTGCTTGCCATAGCCAAAAACATAGAACAAAAATTAGGTTTAATTTGAAGCATAACTTCATACACTTTTCTATGGTACAATAGTGAAAATGGAACAAAAATATCGATCACAGCGCCCCCTTTCGTCGAAATATCCCCAAATTCTGATAGAATCTGCTTGCCATAGCCAAAAACATAGAAAAAAAATAGGTTCAATTTGAAGCATAACTTCATACACTTTAAGATGGTACAATAGTGAAAATGGAACAAAAATATCGATCACAGCACCCCCTTTCGTCGAAATATCCCCAAATTCTGATAGAATCTGCTTGCCATAGCCAAAAACATAGAACAAAAATTAGGTTTAATTTGAAGCATAACTTCATACACTTTTCGATGGTACAATAGTGAAAATGGAACAAAAATATCGATCACAGCGCCCCCTTTCGTCGAAATATCTCCAAATTCTGATAGAACCTGCTTGCCATACCCAAAAACATAGAAAAAAAATTAGGTTCAATTTGAAGCATAACTTCATACACTTTTCGATGATACAATGAAGACACACAGACGGACAGACAGACGGACGGACGGACGGACAGACAGACAGACAGACATTTTGTAAAAACGTGTTTTTCGGAATCTCTAACCCCTAAAACGTGTAAATCCGTCGAAAACCGGAAGTCGAAAAAAAATTTGATTACAATACTTTCTTCTATTATAGATAGAAGAAAGTAAAAAACGTACTCATTCTATGTGTAGTATACTTTCAAAGGCTTAAAAAAAAAAAACGGGTTTATTGCCGGGAATAAACCGGGTTTTTTGGAAAGGAAATTATAAATATTCCCGGGAGTTTTTAGGCATGGGAACTTTTAATTTGTTACTTTTAACAATTTTTAATGTTTTCTATATTTGTTCATATAAACAAAATAATTTTTACAAATGTAAGCAAAACCAATAACATAAATATAAAAAAATAGCACAGTTTACATGAAAACTAAGGAAATAGGTGCTTAAGCTATTTTTAATATCATAAGTAATTTAATATTTTAATTGTCGATGAATAAAACGTGAGATAAGCAGATGACAGATTGATCTTGCCTGACATGAATGCAAACAACACAACCTGCTCTCCGAATGAGGCAATATAAAACAAAAAAGAAAAATAACAAAATTAAAAGAAATCAATGTAAAAATACAATGCAACTCACTGGAAAATTAATATAGAGTTTGCGTGAATAGTAGACATGCCAGCTAACAACAATTAAATAATTTAAAAATTTAAAGAAACATTTACTTCCTTACCAATTTAAAGCCGCCATTGTTGTAAAGCTGATGAGTTAAATAAAAACTTACCGCGCAAAATAATAAGTTTTCTGAATTCGTAATAAAAACTCTATCTTAAACTTTACAGAGAAGTGTCTGAACCTGCAATTTTTTTAAAAGAAAAATTTCAAACTGAAAAACCTGGTTTTGTTTACCTTCAAAATTTCCAATGTTCCCCAAAATTCCGAGTTTATTGCCCAAATTTCCCGGGTTTATTCCCGTCCCTCAAAATCTGCGGGTTTTTATGTTTTTTTTTTTTTTTTTTTTTTTTTTTTTGCAACACTGTCTATATGTAATCTATAAAAGTATCACGTCTAGTTATATTACATCTACAGGGTGTTTCACTACCAGACTGATAAACTTGCAGGAGGTGTAGAGGGCACAGAGACGACTCGGAATCACATAGGAATGCAGGGTCGAAAATGCCGTAGTTGCAAGCTATGGTTCAAAGAAGCAGAGAAAAAGAACAGAAACAGCAACACATTTATGGGGTATAAAACATTTTATTGAAAGGTTGTACTACAGAAGGTGTCCGAAATTACTACCAGAAGTCGTCGGGCAGGCTTGACAGCGGTGTCGCATGGATTCATTTACGTTCTGGAAGATCCCTAGTGTGTCGCATATCCTGCCTCGCCGCTTGAATATCCTCAGTTGCCGGAAGGATACGCGATACACCAGGAATCTTCCAGAACGTAAGTGAATCCATGCGACACCGCTGTCAAGCCTGCCCGACGACTTCTGGTAGTAATTTCGAACACCTTCTGTAGTACAACCTTTGAATAAAATATTTTCTGTCACATTAATATGTTGCTGCTTCTGTTCTTTTTCTCTGTCTCTTTGAACCATAGCTCGCAACTACGGCATTTTCGACCCTGCATTCGTATGTGATTCCGAGTCGTCTCTGTGCCCTCTACACCTCCTGCATGTTTGTTGGTCTGGTAATGAAACACCCTGTAGTGCACGTTACAGCCGTCGTGGATGCAATATCGTCTCACTGGAAGGGTGTTAGATGGAAGAGAGGTATCAAGCCGTCAGATTCCTCCAAAATATTCTACCTATTAGGAAAAAATTTGTGGGAAAACTTTAAAGTTAAATCAGGCTCTTCGCCCCTTTGGTGTCTCGCCAAATAGAAGCTGGCGTCTTGTGGACCTATCCTAGTGTTGTAGTTGTTTAGTGGCATTAACGAAATATCAATGGACCTGTGTGAGAATTTCGCACTACAAATTAATATTGTTTAGCAATATCTAATTTTTTTAGATGCAGGTTTAAACTTCTAAAATAAAATTAAGGATACAAATATCTGCAAAAAAAAACATTAATCAATCCAGAATATCATCTCATTTATTCCATCAAAGTTATAGTAAAAATTTATCGAAGCAAAAGGCACGCGCGAGAAAAAAAAATTAACAAACTCATTTTAACTGCAATAGAAGATGACGTCATCCGCTTTGGGGAAGACATGGGATAAGTGAGTTATTAATAAAATACACCTAAAATACAATTTTATCTGTCTTTTTCTGCTAAACATTTCAATTTCAATTTTGTTTTTTAATCATAAATACTCAATAAACAAATCAATTTTAATCTTTTTTGTACTATTTATTTTTTTTATAATCATTACTGAACATGACATAATTCTATATATATATATTTGTCTTACGTGGCGCGGAAATAGGGATGAATTTGTAGCTTATGGTTTGGCAACAACCGTAGTTTCGAGAGCTCAGACCAATGAACAGACTAGATTGTGTTAGATCAGCTCCGCGGCTCCGCCTCCAATTCCAATATGGCGGTCAGTGTGAGAGCAGTGAAACCAGGAAGATAGAGAGATTATTTCTATCTCCCTGAGTGAAACCATAGAATGAAACTCAAACTAGCAATTATTAAAAATAAAATAACATGTGCGTAATCCAAAGCGTCTGAGATGATTCCTCATTTTAATTATGAGTAATATCGTTAATTTCAAATGAATTCTCAACTCTTATTTAGAATTCATTTACGAATATCACTCACTCAAAAAACGGGGAAAAAATATATCAACTGTCTAGGTTGCACCTGCCATCTGCCGCCATCTGTTGCTGTAAATTGAAGTAAAAAACCCGTTTTTTTTTTCTTTTTTCTAATGAATTTACGTCGTGCTGTATAATATTATAGGTGCAACAAGTTTTAAACTAATTATGTTTCCAAGATTCTTTTTTCATAGTATTTAAATGATTTATATGTCCATTGGTAGCGCCAACTAAATGCACTTTTAGTTATGTTTTCAACGGAGAATTACTTTTTTACATTAAAACAATTGTCGCGCAATAAGTTTTAAACTAATTATGTTTCCAAGATCCTTTTTTCATAGTATTTAAATGATTTATATGCCCATTGGTAGCGCCAACTAAATGCATTTTTAGTTCTGTTTTCAACGGAGAATTACTTTTTTACATTAAAGAAAAAAATGTCAATTTCATATGTTCAAATGTTTTATGGTAGAACTTATTCCAGCTAGAATTGCTGAAAAATAAAAAGGGGCGAGCGAGCAAAGCGAGCTGGGACCGCGTAGCGGTCTCAATGTGAATTGCTTCGCAATTCACGAGGGGTTGACGAGCGTTAGCGAGTAGGGGACTGAGCCCCCTAGTGTGGTATATTTTTCTAGCAATATGTAATATTTTTTAGATGCAGGTTTAAACTTCTAAAGAAAAATTACGGATAAAAATATCTGCAAACAACATTAATCAAACCAGAATATCGTATCATGTATCCAATCAAAGTTACAGTAAAAACTGACTACTCGCGAGAAAAAGATTAACAGTCGTATTTTAACTGCATTAGAAGATGAAGTCATCCACTTCTTGAAAATCAAGAAACAAAGAAAAAATAAATTGAATGCATTTAAAATACAATTCCATTTAGTATAACAAAGCATAACTTTTATTCTACACGTGAAATACCCCTGCTTCGATCGGTCAATTGCGTCTTTTTCTTCTAAAAATTTTAATTTCAATTTTACTTTTTAACCATGAATATAAAATAAACCCGTTCGAAGAAATCGTCCTTTATCTTTTTTGTACTATATTTTTTTTTTATTATAAACATTGTCAAGCATCATATACTGCTGTATTTTATTTTTGTGGCAACATCGATTGGAGAAAAACCTTTCATTTCATTTGTGAAAAGAATTCTGATTTACTTTTTAATTAAATGCAATTTTTATTCACAAAACTTGTTTTAACGAAACATGAGTGTACTATGTCGGAATAAGAACCGGTTCAAAATACTTTTGAATGATACATCATTCACTGTTGTGCGTTTTGTAAATGCATAAGCAAAGAGATGTTGACAACAGAAATAATATATATGATGATGATTTTATTTTTCGAATTATTATTTGATTATAATTTGAACGTGGATTTTATAGGATTTTTTTAAATATCTACGTCTGTTTTTATGAGAAAATAAACTTATAAACAACAGTCAGTAGTGTTGTCAATAGTCATATTTATATATTGGTTGGTTTCAAGAAATAAAGACTTTTGTTTCGTATATATTTAAAATTAGAAAATGAATGACATTAAAAAATATATATGATGAAAATAAAGAGAAAAACAAGTTCTCTTTTCAAAGTTTAAGATTGCATCTAACTAAAATGCGATAATTATTAACTAATTGTTTTTAATTTTACTTAAAAATTCTTTTTCAATTTTGTATAAAATGCGAAAAATAATTTGTAGTCAATTTAAGACAATGCACGATAAAATGTTTCAAGTACAGTTCCTCAAATCCGCCACTCTAAACTTCGCAAACGCCAGAAATCTTCACATTGTTGCAGGTGTAAACAATGAAACATAGAGTTAAGATGAAAGAAAAAAAAATCAAGATTTATTTTATGTTTACATCATTCCATACAAATTTTAATATGCGATTCTGGTTAATATAACGAAACTCATACTCTCTTTTGAGGGATACATAAATTTATATCCGAAAAAAAAACTTGTCGTTGGGGACCACCGTAATACTTACCCATGGATATCCATAATATAAAATATGAAAATAAAACATGTGTAAACAATTTATAAAATGCATTGCAATTCGAATAAAATCGTGGTTTGCTGACGTCATAAACTTTAAATGCTCTATTACTGAATTGTGTAAAAGGAACATCCTTATAACTCCAAAAATAATAATCATATTGACTAACAGTTTACTGCGTCGGATTAAGCGTCTCATTTCCAACCAAAATATATCTTTGAATTGAAATTTGAATGAAATAAGTGTCATGAAAAATCGAAGAGTGTAGAAAATAGGATCACAAATATCTCGGGGACTAATTTTCCGATCGACTTCATTCTTTATGAAAAAAAGTATGTTTTTTTTTTATTGTCTTTTATATTCACTCCTTAAAATAAACAATTTCGAAAAATTTATATACCTTTTGTCAGAACGAATACTTCGAGAGTCTGAAAAAATTAGTTCCGGATAATCGAGGTTACTGAAATTCAATAAGCTTCTTCCCATTATTACATACTAAGTATATGCCAAATTTCAAGTCTCTATCTCAATTTGTTCGGGAGATAGAGCGTTTACAGACACACAGACAGACGAACGGCAATTTTTTTTCTAAAAATATGTTCTTCGGAATCTCCAGTGTCTAAAACGTGTAAATCCGTCATTTTTTTTCAAACCGATTACAAGACTTACTCTATACTACGTATGATGGTTAAGTAATAAAGTTTGCGCTGATAACAGTCGCGATCGTGAACTGTTTACGAAAAACAGTTATTAATTAATCAAGCTTTTTTAGCTATTAAGACTGCCTAAACATGAAATAAAACTTTGTTATTTTACGATTTGGATCCAAATTGTTAGTGAATGTTTAAGAGGCGAGTTTTGTTGAAAAATTCAAGAAACATTTATCCTATTTTTATGCATATTTAGTTATACATTATTAATTATTTACAATTATCTTTATTTTTAATACTTTAATCATTTTTTTAATTTTTTATTATTTTACTTTTTATTACTTTACTTAATTACTATAATATTTTACTTTTTTGTAAGTACTCAATACAATTTTAAGTGCATTATTACATTCAAATTACTGTTTAAAAAAGTGCACATAAAACAATGACGAGAAATCCGAAATATTTCAAAATCTGTACAACCTCTCATCCCAAGCTATGCAGATTTGAAGAAGTCAGCTGTATTTGAGGAAAATCTACCATTTTATACGTTGACTTCATTTATTGAAAATAACACGAAAAAGTTTCTACATACCGGAAAATCTAAAAGAGTGAATTATTAAAATAAAATAAAAAAATTGTTACATTCGTTCAGTTATCTCAAAGTCAATTAATCACGATATCCGGCTGTCCTTCGTTGAAAGCTGGAAACCACATGGTATTTAGACAGGTGGGCTGCAGTCACTGTTTCGAGTTGCGTCTATTTCGTGTGCTATTCCAATAGACCTTCTAATAATAGAACTGGTAACCTTTCAGAACTGGTAACATTTCCTTAAAGCCGACATCACCCATCCTCCAGCAGCACGTAAATCTTCAACAACAACACCAAGCCAAACCGGTTTTTCCCGCCAAAATGTGCTTGCTTGGAATTTCCGAATTCCTGCCGAAATTTATTCATTGTGTCTGTGTTTCTCAGAAAAGTTAACTTCGCTCTTTTAATGAAATTTTGGAGACATTGGCGGCGGGGGGAGGGGGTAGAGGGGTTAGTTAACAAAAAAATATATATAAAAAAAGAAGTCTTGGAGTACTAGTGGATGGAATCTTATTTCCTATTATCTTAACCCGTCGGCACACGCGCCCCTTTCCATTACGTTACTACACGCGCGGGATAAATTTTACCCCAGTGAGTTTTCTTGTGTCAATTTCCCCCCGGTTAGATTATAAACAAAAATTTATATTTTGAAATAAACTGTAAATCTATAAAGGACATAATTTAACTTAAAATAAAAAGTAATTTTATATTTAAAGCCAAAAAAAAAAAAAAAAAATCGCACTAAGATTTTTTTCTGCATATCATTACATACAAAGCTTTTACAGTCCAAATTCAGCCATCAAAATACAAAATAAAAAGAAAACTGCCCAGTTAAACTGAGGGCATTGAGCTCACAGGCTATTCACACTAATTATATATTATACTCTTATTTCAAAGAATTTGAAATATTCCCCTCGAAAAATAAAGAAATCAACAATTTATTCAGGGGGGGTATCCCCCCGTTACCCCCCTCATAGTTAACTAATGAACCCCTTAAACTAATCAGGGAAGTCTCTAATTACAATGAATATATATACAAAATTTGAAGAAAATCGGATAATTCTGTATGAAAAACCCATTTATCTAAATTAAGGCGGGATTAGCCCCCCCCTTTTCCCCCTTTAAACAATAACCAATGAACCCCCAAAACTATTCAGAGAAGCGCATTATCACAATGAACCTATATACAAAATTTGAAGAAAATGGGATAATTCTGCATGAAAAATCCATTTATCTAAATTAAGGGGGGTTAGCCCCCCTTTCCCCTTTTATGCTTAACCAATGAACCCCCAAAACTCTTCAGAGAAGCGCATTATCACAATGAACCTATATACAAAATTTGAAGAAAATGGGATAATTCTGCATGAAAAACCCATTTATCTAAATTAAAGGGGGATTAGCCCTTTAATTTCCCCCGTTTCCCCCCTTTATGCTTAACCAATGAACCGCCAAAACTAATCAGGGAAGCGCCTTATTACAAGGAACCTATAAACAAAATTTAAAGTAAAACGGTTAGTTCTATCAAGAGTTATCGCGTTACATACATACATACATACGTACGTACGTACATACATACATACAGAACCGGCGGGCACATAAGCTCTCAGGCTTTGATAGCCTGTGAGCTAAAAAGTATAAAACTGATATATAGAAACTGTATGTGCAATTGTTGTTAACGTTTAAAGGAAAAATTATATTATTATTTGCACACTATATTTTTTACATAAGTATTTGCATTAACATTTTCCTATCATTATGGGTTATGTTATAACAAGCGTGGGGTAAATTTCTTCCCACGTTACATTTTTATAACAAAAGAATGGAAAATACACAACCGGAGGTACATTTTTTTTGGCTACATCTTGATATCATTCAGCTTGAAAGGTACTATAAAGCTCAGAATGATCACAACCTATTTTCGCACAATTTTAAGTAATATTTGTAAGCTGGGGTAGATTTTATCCCAGCGCGTGTACTGACGGATTAACAGCTAAACTTCCTAAAACTGCTACTTTTAGTAATTTATATAAAAAATATCAAATAAATGAAAGTGTGAGTTGAATGTTTTTTAATACTAAATAAAGTTATTTCAAAATAAAATTTCAGAATTGAGATCTGAGCCCCCTGATCTGTAGATTTACTAGTTTTATTGCTACTAAAAATTTATTTATTTTATTTTTTATGTACGTACTAGTTGTTTTGTCAGAGATGAAAAATCAAACATTTAAGACAGAAAATAGATTTTTAATAACTTGAGTGACTTAAGAAATTGTCCTTATTTAAATGGGGAGAGCTTGAACCCCTCATTTTCATGTGCCCTTAAACCTTATTATCTGCTTCCTAATTTAGTGTTGATTGTCACATTATAAAGCATGCAAGACACGATTTAAGAAAATAATTTGATTACAATCTTAAAAAAAATTATTAATTACGAGAAATTAATAAAAACAACTATTTATTAAAAAATATATTGTTAGTATATTCTGGTAAGTGCAATTTAAAAAGTTAAATTTGATTACTTAGATTTTCAGTTAAATAAAAAAAAATATATGCACTATGAACATTATCAAAATTGCCTTTTTAGTAACGTCCACATGAGGGGTCTATTACTGGAAATTGACTAATTAAGCATTCAAGTAAGTCCTAAAACCTGAAAAATGAAATTTTATAAATTGCCATTAGTATATAAAATTCAAAGTTTTCTATTACTAACAAAACAAAAACATGCATTTTTTTCAAGAAAATCAAAAAGATAATTAAGTGAAGTCAGCTCTTAGCATGTTCATTAAGATTTTCACAGAAAAACAGCGGAACTGTGAAACATTATTTTCTGATTCCTGATTGGTTTGATTAAGAGTGTAAACAATAACCCACATTATAAAACATGCAAGGGGGTCTAATGAAAAAATATATAAAAAGGTACATTTTTATTGGTTATTTTTTTATACACTAAAAACTTTGAAGGTGGCCCATTACTGGCACATCTACCCTATATATGAAAGGTTGCAAAAAATATGCCGCTAAATAGCAATATTGAAAGCAGAACAAATATTTCTGAATTGCAGCAAAAATATGTTCTATAATTGAATGTATTGTTAAAAAAAGACAGTATGTGGTTTCAAGTTTTCAAAAGCGATGAAATATTTATCAAATCAAAGAATATTTGATAACCTTTCAGTGCTAATTTTCCCCAAAGTGACAACTATGATGAACTATGATGCCATTTTCTGAAAAATTCTTCCTGTTTGTTAAAAAAAAAAAGAGAGAAAGAGAGAGAGAGAGAGAGAGAGAGACTATTTGCTTTCCTTTTATTGTAAAGCCTGCAAAGTTTAATGCATTTTTAGAATTAAAAAGCAGATATATATATATATATGACAATATTGTTACATTTCGTGTAATGATTGTGTCAAATTGAAGCTTTCCAAACAGAAATCTAGAATTATTTTGGATTATCTTACTGAAAATCTTGTATCACTAATTAAAAAAAATTTTTTTTTTTTTTAAAGTAAAGTTTATTAGAAAGGAGATGGGCAATCCGTGCTCCCAAGCCATTTTATAATATTTAAATTAAATACAGCAGCAAAAAAAAAAAAAAAATCCAGAAGATTAATCAATCTTTTTTTCGTCGGGAAAGGAGGAGAAGGGGGGATACAAAATAAAACGTAAAAAAAGTTTCTTTTACCAAGGCCTTATTTAAAGAAAACAAATTAGTCTTGCTCATGATAGGAATAGCATTTGAAGTTACAAGTCATGAAATAAAATCAAATAATATTTATTATATGCAAATTTAATATAAATAATTTTTTATAACAGTTGAATTTGTTAGTGCAATTATATCTTCTGGCCTTGTGTAGATTTTACACATATAAAATCCACAGACCTATCCACAGATCATTTCTATCCTAGCTCTGACATACAACCCTAGAATGTGATAACAACACGAGCGACACTTTTTAGTTTCATTTTCGTTTGTTTATTTACGTTTTTTTTTTTTTTTTTTTTCTGCGAGAATGGAATCGAAGTTGCCGAGGAAGCGAATACCGCAAAAACAGACAGCCTTTGACAGCCTTTAAAGCACCAAATCGGGGGTGATGTTGGTTTCAACTTTTCTACGGGATAACAAAAGAGTCAGCACTCTAATACTAATCTTTACTCTGAGGCTATTCCCTACGGGAGATATGAATAGGGGTTAAGTCCATTCCAAATGCAGGTTGGAAGGAGGGGGAGAGCAGAGAAACTTGCTCCGCAAACCACGTGGTATTTGCGTCATCATTGTTGTGTTAAGTTCAGATTTACTACTATGATTTCGGCGTTAAGAGTGATATATGCAGCTTCTTAAAATCTTGTATAGCGTCATTTACGACTATTTTATTATTGAAAACATAATTTATAAGAGTTTAGAAAATGCACATATAAGGTTTGTTCTTATTTGACTCCACCATTTGGTGAAATCTTGCCAAATAGTCGATAGTCAGCCAGATGTAGTTCTTTTATTGTTGGTAAATGCTGAGCAATGATATTTTTGTGATGGCGCGTTTGTTACGTATGACGTATTTGTTACGTCATCAAGTGATTCCTTATTCGACGTTTATCTGTAATTTTAATGATGTTTAATGATTTATTAGTTATTTAAAACATGTTTTATTTTATTTTTTATACAATTAAATAGCATCTACGTCATTAAACGGTTACGTCATGATATTAAAAAAAAAGCATTGAAAAAATTTCATCATATGCTTGTTTATTTAAAGCTTGATTTTTTTCCCTTCTTTTTATGTATGTGAATAAATATATATTTTTTATATATGTGAATTCTTGTTACTTTAGAACAGTATAATTCAATTGACTGCAGTTTTCATGGAAGTCTCATGTTTGCGAAGCGATCATACATGCGGTACAGTGATCGCCGCATTAACGAATTTTGTATATTTTTTGTGATCCCTATACAACGAGGTTTCTGCATCCAGTGATGTTTTTTTTCTTTCTATGTTCCCGAAGCAATCATACATACGGTACAGTGATCGCCATATTAAGTAATTTTGTGTAGTTTTTGGGATTCCGATACAACGAGGTTGCTGTATCCAGTGATTTTTTTTTGTTTCATGTTCGCAAAGCGATCATACATGCGGTACAGTAATCGCGGCATTAACGAATTCCGTGTATTTTTGGGGATTCATATACAACGAGGTTGCTGTATACAGTGATGTTTGTTTTCGGTTTTATGTTCGCGAAGCGATCATACATGCGATAAAGTGATCGCGGCATTAACGAATTCCGTGTATTTCTCGTAATTCCGATGCAACGAGGTTGTTGTATACAGTGATGTTATTTTTCAGTTTCATGTTCGCGAAGCGATCATACGTGGGGTACAGTGATCGCGGCATTAACGAATTGCGTGTATTTTGGGAGATTCCGATGCAACGAGGTTGCTGTATCCAGTGATGTTTTTTTCGGTTTCATGTTCGCGAAGCGATCATACATGCGATGCATTGATCGCGGCATTAATGAATTCCACGTATTTTTTTGGGATTCCGATACAACATGGTTGCTGTATCCAGTGATTTTTTTTTCGGTTTCATGTTCGCGAAGCGATCATACATGCGATACAGTGATTGCGGCATTAAGGAATTTCGTGTATTTTCTTTTTTTTTTAAACTTCACATTAATGGTTAACTTTTATGTAATATGGATGAAATGTGTATAAAAACGTTGTTTTTTACTGCTCATATTCTCTTTTTTATATCTATCTTATTAAATTTGTCAAATGAAATATTTTTTTCACTCCTAAATGCAATATCTAATAAAGAATCAACGTGTGTTTATGGTTTAATTTAATAATTCTGTATTTAAATTGTCATCGTTTAGTCCAAAATTTTTTGAACGAATCAAATTTTACATTCGGTACGTTGTTACTTTCGTATAAATGCAATCTGCTTTTCAGCGACGTTTTTATCGCTAAATACATTACTTTTTCTATGTGTTAAACGTTAACTGTCTACCCTTCCCACCTGCATTTGGAATGGACGTAACCCCTATCCATCGTCCCACGCGAAAGAGACGCTAGTCTGTTTCGCAAAACACTAATGCACGTCATAAGAGTTTTTTGGCTTACAACCCGCATAGCATGCACAGTCACAGTGACGTCATTGTGACGTCAATGTGAGTCACGTACGTCACGTCACATCTGTGACCAAAATGCCACCACTTTGTAACGTCACACTGTGACCAAAATGTGAACGTCTTGAAGATCTAAAGAAAACTTAAAATAAACTTTAGACCATCTTCTAACATAAAGAAAAGGACTTTTTGACAGCTTTAGAAATTTTCGTGACGTTGCAATAGCGTCACTGCAAGTCACATAAGTCACGTAAAACCTATGACCAAAATGCCAACACTCTGTGACTTCACGGTGTGATCGGAGAGTGAATTTGGAAAAAAAAACCTCATAAAATATAGATTTGAATTATGTCATGTACCTAAATCATTAATAAAAATATTGTCACACACTATTTAAATATATTGAGTATTTCCAAAATAAAATAATAAATAAATATCTGTCTACATATATGAGGCAGATAATTTTTTACAATTTTCATTACCATTTTCATGAAATTTAACGAAATATACTATATAATACACAGGTAGAAATCCTTAAATAGAAATTTAGTTATTTATCGAGTTATAAGCAATTCGTTTCACGTGACGACCAGTTTTTCTCCTGTCTTTCACTGTCAGGTCGGATATTCAAATCAAAACGCCTACTTTGACATTCTTTTCTGAAAGATCTTCTGCTTTTAACCAAAAGTGGAAAAGGTTTTTCCATAACATAGTTTCTGAACAAAACACGAGCCAATTTCGTGTATTTCCGAGCAAAAATGAATTAAAAACATGTTATAAAGTATATGTCATTCCTATAGCAATTTATCCAAAACTGGCCAGTGTAAGATGTCACCTCTATTAAATATATTGCTCTTTTCGATAGAGTGTAAAAAATAAAAAAATTGTACTTAGGAAATTTGATTGCAATTTAAATTTATATCGAAATTACTTTATAAAGCCTATTAAATCAATTATTATTTAAAATTTATCTTTACTTTTGACGTCTAAAGCAAATGCAATGGATTAAAAAATATATAAAAATGTAAATTTTCACAGCTTTTTTCTAAGAATACAAAACTCTCTCATATAAAAAAAGAATATTATAGCATCATTAGAAGTTCATTTTTCAGCCATATAAATTATAAAGGTTTTGAAATGTCTTTATTTAAATTATTTTCTTCCTATATCATTTGCGGTAAAGTTGGAAACATCTGCTAGCTGTTATTTTGTTGTGTTTAAACAATACTGCGCGCGCATATTGAAGGCAGATGATTTTTTCTCATTCGAAGTTAGGATAGGATTAGCGTGTGTTGCGTTCTTTTAAATTTGTAGATTTATACTGTGTAAGTAAATTAACGTTTTAAAGTGAACAATCTCCATTTTAAAGTAAACCATCCATTTTAACATCTCCCTGTGTCTAGCCGGGTGCGTTCATAAGGCCTGGGTGATATTTGATTTCTCAGATCTATGAACACACCTCTCTGCTGGAAAAATTTGAAAATTATTGTAGTGGATGTACAGTCTAATTTTTCAATGAAAGGGAAGCAGATAAGGAGCATTCAACAATAACACCTTTACCTATAGATCAGCAGGTAACTTTTAATGTCTTCGCAGTTTTGTTAATAGTGCATGTTTAGTACTAGTACATTTAATATTGCATTATTTAAAAGTTAAGATGTTTAAATTTTCTTTTAAAAAATAACTTGTATTAAATTTTATCTTTAATGTTTTAATTTTTTTTTAAATAGACTATTTGGAAAAAAGCTTAAAGTATTTACTAACAATATGTATTCGAAATGTAAAGTGTTATGTAAAAGGAGGAATTTATTTAATGTTTTGCGTTTCTTAGTTCAATTTTCATAGTTATTCATTATAATTAAAAACATTGCAATTTTTAAAACTATTAATATTTGATTTGCAATTTAATAATTTCGTTGCTAGTGTAGGTTTCCAGAAATAATTTTCCGGTATATTTGAAAAAAAATGTGACATTTTAATGCATTGAATAATTTATTTGTCGAGATATGTTACTGTTAGATGCACAAAAATAATAAATATTGATGAAACAATAAAATAACTGTTTAGTTAAGGTAATTTTTTCAGCTGTGTTATCGAATGTTTTTACTGTAAAAATTGATATTTAAGTTCTGCATTTAGTATTCTATCAAAAACTATAAATAAAATAATTTGTAAAGAAAAAAAATATATAATTTTTTTTTGGCATTTATGATCTTAAGTTCTATATTTCATTTACAACTAAAACTGTTTTACTGCTTGATACAATGTTTATTATTTAATAATATCGCACAATAGGTATATCTATTATTTAAATTGATTCCTAATATAAATTTTTCAGAATGCTTATTTGAAAATGTATACTTATATTTTCTTTAAAGTTGTTCTCAAATCCAAAATAGCTAATTTCTGGCATATTTCTGAATTCATTTTTATTCGGAAATACATGAAATTGGCAGGTGTTCTTATTCAGAAAAGGGTAGATGTGCCAGTAATGGACCGCCTTCCAGTAATGGGACACCTTCAATGTTTTTGGTTTATAAAAAAATAGCCAATAAAAATTCAGCTTTATTTATTTCATTAATATGCTATCTTTAAATTCTAGTTTTAAATGCAATCATAATATCAATTATCTATTACTTTTTGTGAGGTGTCCATTACTGGAGTTTAGGGTGTTTTGATTTATTTTTGTTATTTACAATTAAATTTAGATTCACATTGGGAAATGTGACTATGAGCATGGTTAAATATTGTTGGTAGAGTAATATAATATTAAAAAATGTTGAATATAACAATTATAACTATTAATTAAAAAATAATTGTTAAAGAAATTCCTTAAGGGTGTCCATTACTGGCACATCTACCCTATATATAATCGAATGGCGTTATCCATTTTTTGGTAACGGCAGATGATGTTTCAGAAAACACTATCAAAGTCGGTGTTTTGAACCAAATTTCCGACGCGCAGCGTCAGAAACGGGTAAAACGTGACCGACATTGATCTTAAGTATTACATTTATCTAAAAATTGAAAACGCTATTCATTCCAAATAGCTTTAATAATCAGGCATGCAAGTGCCATGCGTTTATTCATAAATGTGTCAGAAAGTTTCGTGTTAACCGGTTTCTCAATCAGATGCAAAGTTTTAATTTGAATACGA
Source organism: Maratus michaelseni (assembly GCA_963931845.1). Classification (NCBI taxonomy): domain Eukaryota; kingdom Metazoa; phylum Arthropoda; class Arachnida; order Araneae; family Salticidae; genus Maratus; species Maratus michaelseni. The sequence continues at coordinate 177,531,738 of OZ007594.1, forward strand.
GTTGCATCAATAAAAATGATTGCCGATCCAATCCTTATCGTCGATCTTATGCGTATTTGATGAAATCTTGTTATCCGAATCTATGCGAAATCATTTATCAGGTTCGGTCGGGTTGTGGGCTTACAGAATTTTTGTTGTTGTTGTTGTTGGGTTAGGGTAAGAATACGGGTTGAATCAAAATATAGTTTCAGTCAACCATCATTCATGTTCAAGTTTACATTCAATCATGTTCAAGAAGTATATAACCGGATTCGTGTATGACTCTAGATCCGAGCCGACATCAGAAATTGTATCGTAACACAATTTCTGATAAAATCTGGTTACTCGGTCGTATGCAAGATTCTATTCCAAACAAGACTTACAGTAAAAACATTATACCCGACTCGGGTCAGATCGGGTTCACGAAAATCAGGTTACACGACAACTAATCGAAATCTATTCTGTAGCCAAACAAATCCAAAAAGATCGATCCGAACTTTCTCGATTGGATTCGGGTAAAATTTGGTCACCCGACCCGGTGCAGTGTCGTCACAAACGTCACAAACATGTAGCATAAAAAAATGTCGATCCGAACAATCCGTATAGGATTCGGGTAAAATCTGGTCACCCTATCCGATGCAGATTCGTCACATTTTTCACATATAAGTCGCACGGTGACTTCACAAAGTAGTCACATTGTGAGGTCACAGAAAGCCTTGAAAACGGCCATAACGACCTCGCATTTACGTCACAATGACTTCACATCGACGTCACTTGACGTCACGACGACGGTCACAAAGTCACAGTGTGACTTCACAGTGACGTCACCGTGACGTCACCATGCCTTACGGGAAGTTAAAATATATATATATAAGATTTTTATTTTAGTTGTAAAAATTTAAATTGCGCGATGTTTAGAAGTTTAAAAAATTGCAATAAGAGCAACATTTAGTTGTTTGGTGTTTTCACCGTCATTATGATGTCATCTCTACTCATGAGCATGTTTTTGCGTTATAATATAGACTTCAAGATTTGGGCAATATTTAATAACTAGAAAACTGTCCAATATTTAGTTAATCTAGCGAAATATTTCAGAAACATTTTATTATTGCGGTATTAAATATTATCATGTAAAAATGCAACTTTTTAAAAATTAAAGGTAGGAATTTTTCATCCGTATAATCTTAAATAATTCCTTTTTTTTAATACTTTTGCAGTTTATATTGCCTACATATCTCGAATATTTAAAGCGTGTCTCAAGCTTTTTATAACACATAGCATAATTAATTAAATTCATAAACACGAATATTTTTTTATATACTTTAACACTTTTTCATATAACTGAGCTTGGCATTTCCCACCTTCTTCTAAGTGTATTTTTTATTTCAAGTTTTAATACTTTGGATAGGCATTTTTTTTTGTGATATTTCCCACTGCAGAAAAGCAAATGTCACTCATTTAATGTTAAGAACAGATTTTTTTTTTTCAATATTTGAAAATTGGCAGTTGAACGAAAACCAATAAATTGTTTAATGCGTTGTTTTGTAATCAACTACCAATTCTTATTTCAAATAACGCTTTATATGTAATCTTTAATTCTGTGGCGTACATGGACAATCGCTTTAAGACATTCCTCATCTAACCGAGGAATATTTTGTTATATAGGCGAATTTATTCTTCAAATGCTTCGCAGAAAAAAGCTAAAGTTCGTAATATTTGTTGAACAGTACTTTTAAATATATTACATATTTTTACTAGTTCATAAACTTATATTTTCTGTTTCAAACTATCTTCTCCTGGAACAAAATTGTTTTCACAAAAACTAAACTTACAAACAAAAACAAAAATTAAATATACTACGCTAAACTGCGTACTCTAAATTTTGCAACAGTGCAATCCATTTCACAAATTACGAATATTAACCGTTTTAAAACACTTTTTCAAGACAAAAACGATGTTTTCGGTTTTAAAAAAATCATAAATATCTACCATTTAAAAACAGTTCGCTACTGCCATTTTTTCGGCATCTTTTAAAATTATGCGTCCGCTTGGTAAATGAAAATAAAATAAAATAAAATAAAATAAAAACATACAGGCGGATTAAGCGTACATTTACCATTCAAACGAGGTATTTAGATAAAACAAATATGAGTATTAACCGCTTCAAAAAATGCCGTTCCGAAAATCCCTTAGTGACACATTTTTCGAGCCATTTTTCCACAGAATATCAGTGCTTTTTACAACTAAATATCCCTATTGTAGCACCAAAAGCATACAAAGGATTGGAAAATTCTATATTTATCACTTCTAAAAATTGCAAATAATTTGTACGATAACAACTATATTTTTTAATTATTAAATGTATCTACTGTCCACCTGCTTACATGGGGAATTCGCAAATGGCTTTTATCTCTGGATCTGCATCCCTGCGTGCAATTCGTGTGTTTTGAGGTTTGAATAATTCGGTAATGGCCGGTTTGAAGAATTTTTTTAAAATAATTACTATTTAAAGCCAAAATTAAAATAGAAGATTGCTACTTGGTCAGAATATTGAGCTCCCACCCTCTCCCCCTGCCTCCCAACCCCCTACCTCTACGCCCCTCCCCTCCCTCTCTCCGTCCTCCTTCCCCAAACCACTACCACCTTTCCAGTTAGTATAATATTGAATCCTTTTTCCATTCATTTTCAAATGGTGAATACGCAAGTAGCTTTTCAAGGCAGCCCTAGCATTGTGTTTTGAAAATGAAAGGTTTTCTTGAAAAAATATATAATTACACAAAATTTCGTTTGCCAAAAAGACCAGAACAATTAGTAACAGTATTGTTTAAAGTTTCATAGTTCTGACGATGGAAACAAGCTGGAAATTGTACTCCAAACGTGACAAATGAGGTGCGTTCGTACTGTAGCTAGCTATATAAATATTTAGATCTTGATGATTTTTAATTCTGTGAAATGAATGATATCGTCAGCAGATTAATTTCTGTAATAGAATAAGTATCTCGGTCGCTTGACGATTAAACTTCGGAAGCTCCTATAACAAGAAAGCACCAATTTTAAAAAAAAATTCAAATTTCTTAATAAATATTTTTATTAATATCTCCTAAAGTTTTGATTCGATTTTAATAAAATTTGAAATGTCTCGACAAAATTCTGCAAAGAAAATATATCTTAAATTTCAAACCATTCGGTTGGGTAGTTTTTGCGTTGTTATATGCGGACGGACGGACAGACAGGCGGACAGACAGGCGGACGGACGGACGGACGGACGGATAGACAGACGGACGGACCAAGCAACGACAATAGGTGCTACGTATTTATATAATTACGAACGCACCTAAAAATGAGGAAATAAGTTTACTACATACGATGCAAAGACTCCCTATGCAAAAATCCCTCCAGTTTTTTCAGTGTCTCTTAACGGATATGAGAAAAAAAAAACATCGATAACTTATATTGTTTCTTTCGTCAAAGTAGAGGATAATTTTTCCCATGTTAATCAAGAATGATCTAATAATGTCTGGGAATGATAATATTTAAGAGGACTGAAATGTTTGATAGCTCTCCCGATGATCTTAAAATCTCCCGCAGTAAAACAGTGTGTGTGGTGGAATTATGATCGGGTATTCTCCGGTAGGTTTAACGTATTTGACTGTTAAATTAATATAGTTTTTCAGAAGTTGTATGACGATACTCGTATGGTAAACCTCTGTGAGTGTTGTGTTTTCTGTTGTTCAGTTTGTGTATATTTAGAAAAAAAAAAAACCAAAGGTTAATAATTTGGTTTTTTTTTTCTTTCTAAACATAGCTAAAATTAAAAACAAAATAAATATTAATATTTTCTGTTTAAATTTTACGGTAGCAGTATTTTTTGCTGGATTATCTTAAAACACCATTTGGGATTTCTTACCTTTTAACGCAACTGCAAAATTATAGTATAAAGTACCACTGACGTAATATTACTGCACTTATATAACGCATAATTCCATTTACAATTACTATATTATCTTTCTGAAACTGTCTCATTAAAAGATTTTGAACTGTGGAAAAAATCCTTTAATGAGACATAAAGTATGGAAATGTAATGAAAATGTAAATTCAGAAGTCAAGTTGTAGTTAAATTAATGCTAGTTTTTTAATTCAATTCATATTTTAATGCAATAAAAAGTTTCTCATGTCCCTTTAGGGTTAATACAACATACTTTTAGCGAGAAACAAATATTTCAAAATGTTACATTTGAGGTTAAGGTCAAATAAAAGAATGAATGCTTCTTACCTATTTCTATCAAAAATAACAAGTTTTAAGATATATGTTTCATATTTTTTATAAAAATAAATGATGTGTTCAACTGAAGAGTTATCTGGTGCTTCAAGTATGCTGTTTACATTTTGGTGTACTAATCCGATTGGATGACGGCAATTTCATACTTTGTTTGATAGTAAGAAAATATTTTGCTTAACAAATTCCTGCGCAAAAGAAAATATGGCATCACTGTTTTTTCGTATTGATAATTAAACAAACTGCATAAGTATGTAAATTGCAAATGCTAGATAACATGATGTGAAAATGTTAAACATTTTCTCATTCTGCAGCCACTGGATGTTAGTCATTATGGGATGAATTCAAACTAAAAGTCGTTATAACTAACATCACATGATGCTCACCAATCCAATGCAAATGGTATCATATTAATTAGAGATTTTGATATAATCAATTATATAAAATAGTTGTTTAGCTGGATTTGGAAAAAAAAACTGGTCCGGTTTTTAGGTAGATTTCGTAAGAAATACTACCTATTACATTCTCCCCTAAGTTGGAATTTCTGAAATTTTTTTGCAGATCTACACCGATCATTATTCCTAGAACCCAAAACCACCCCCAGTTCAAAACTTTATATATTATATACATATATGCCACTTTTTTATGGACACGATAACTCCCATAATTCTGCACAAATCTCTTCCAAACTCATACATAAAATCAAGCGGCATAAAATCTCGGTCAAGTTTGTTGGTCCCCTCGGTCAAAATCGAACCGGGGGGGTGGAATGGGGGGGGGTTGTGAAAGCAGAAAAAAAACCCTAACTTCTTAATTTTTATACACATCAAATTCATTTAAAGTTATTATTACTTCTCGGTAAAGGGCTAAAAATTTATGTATGAGAGATTTTTTATTTCATTAAAAATGCCCCCAAGGGGGGGAGGGGAATAGGAATTTCAGAAAAAAAAATTCATTACTTCGTCAATTCCCAAGATATCAAACCCGCTTAAATTTATTGTAAATCTCCTTAAAATTATCTACAACTTTTAAATTGACAAGTTTTTTATAAGATCAACTCTTACGGCAAAAGAAAAAAAAATCCGTGCTGGCTTCGCCTACAGGCAGAGGTGAAAACAGAAAAACACCCATAACTTCTTACTTTTTATGCATATCGAATCCGTTTAAAGTTATTATTACTTCTAGGAAAAGAGCCAAAAATTTATGTATAACAGATTTTTGATTTAATTAAAAATGATAAGAAGGTAGCCAAGCTCCTTCCCAAGCAAGAAGGTAATAAGACCAAACTCTTACGGGCGGGATAGGGGTTTCTGAAGAAAAAAAATTCATAACTTCGGCAATTCCCAAGATATCAAATCCGCTTAAATTTATCATAAATCTTCTTAATATTATCTCAACTTTTATACTCACAAGTTTTTTATAGGACCGACTCTTACGGTAAAAAAAAAAAAAACCCTGCTGGTTTTACTTACAGGCAGAGGTATATTTCGAAGTGGGTGGTCCCAACTGCCACATCATGGCAAATAAGTCTTTCTTCTGCAATTCCCAATAAACAAGTGCCCAACGATATGCGTCTTCGAAATCTACCTGTGCCTGTAAGCCGAGCCGTCAGGGATTTCTTAGGATATGAGATGTACGTGATACGCCTGTATATATGACTCCGCCTTTTTTTCGAGAAAGGAAAGACATTTATTTTCAAAATGAAATAAAGATCTATTCAAAGTATATTTACTCAAAAAACTACATCATTCGTCCATCTGCAAGAAACAAGCTAATTCGACGAAGGAAGAAACATTTTTGGTTTGAAAAGATACAGTCTTCAATGTAATTTTTGATATCTGCAAGAAACTGAATAGCTTTCTGGAAATAGTGATCTGCTTTACACGAAACAAATGACAATCTCAAATAGCAATATGAGGTGATTATAACGGGTGAGTTAGGCAGATTTTTGGCAGGTTTAATGTGGCTAAAATAATAAAATAACTTGAAAGTAAGGTAATATGTGATAGGTCTATAGATATGTATATGACTCCGCCCTTTTTCGAGAAAATAAAATATATAAACTTGTTTTTTGTCAAAATGAAAGATAGATTTATTCAAGTATATTTCGTCCATCCGTCAGGGAACAAGCATGCTACGCAATGGAAGGAGTCAGTTTGTTTTGAAGTCATAAAGTCATCATGGCAATTTTTGATATCTCCATAAAATTAAACAGCTGTGTAAAAATTGTGATCTGCTTTGAGCGAATCAAATGGTAATCTCATATAACAATAATTGGTAAATAGAGCAGTTGAGGCAAGCGGGTTAGATAGCTTTTGGATAGGTTTAATGTGGTTGAAATAATAAAGGAATTAGAAAAGAAGGCAAATATCAAAGTGTTTTCGTAAAATATAAGAAGTGTGATATCTAAAAACAGCAATACTTTACTATTTTACGTTGAAGAGGATTACTCATATCTATAATTTTTTCAAAATTAGGAGATAAAATAAGTAAATAAATACGCATGTAAATTGAGAAATTTTGTAAGAAGAAGAAAAAGAAGAATATAATTTGTCGACCACAAACATTTAATTTGTGTAATTAATGTATCAATTAAATGTAATTGTTATTTTACATATTTAAATTTAAAAAAATGATTAGTTGTCCACAAATGTTTCTATTTTTTTTTCTGTTGTTGTCGAAAAACAAATATGTGTAAATTTATCTTTAAAAAATCCTCGTAAGCGAGAAAAAAAAATAAAACACAAAACTGAAACTCCATATCGTAAATTGTCAGCATTTATGTTTAGTTAAATTGTCTCTTAATTTTAAGTCATAACGGAAGAACTATATTAATCCGTGTTTTGAATAGGACATAAATTATCGCTTTCAAACGAATTAATTCTCATAATCGCTTTTTACCCATTCAAGACGAGCCATTTAAGTTTCATAAAATTCTTTAATTTGAACACTAGTATTTTAAAAAAGAAATATTCTTTTTTATATTTAAGCTAAGATTTTTAGCGATTAAAAAAGGAAAAAATAGCCATATTGAAAATTGGTGCTAAACAATTAAAATAAGCAGAAACTGTACTACTCCAGAAGATATTAAGGTATAAATTAGTTCTCCCTATTAAACGTTTATACGAGTATACGTATAATACGTATTATACGGGGTGCAGATTTCGGATACGTATGATACGACCAAGGCGGTTATACGTATTATACGAAACAGCATATACAGTGCATCGTGTATACGGATCTTACATCAGCGGTTAAACGTATAAACGTTTAAACGGTTTTCGTTCATTGCTTAAAACATTATGCCTTTCTCCTGCTGGTCTGCGGATCAGAGACTTTGAGAAACAGCCGCTGTGTCCTGTGCAGTCGGTACTTGCAAAAGAAAATCGGAATATTTTTTCCTCAGTTTAGATTTTTTTCCCCTCAAAACTAAACTATTAATTATGAAATGATTTACCTTTCGCATATCTGTAACACACGCACATAGCTTATTTTGATTTATGACGTGGACATTTCGCCCGGAACTTCAGTATTGCAGAACACAAACTTACATTGACTTCATATTTTATACTGACTTTGATCAATCCAACTCCTGGGATGTTGCATATAATCTTATTTTTATTTTAAAAGACCCCACGGAGGGCACCCCCCCCCCGGCCCATATTCCTAGTGCAGATAATCGACCGTAACAAATAACTAACTAATCGTACTTTTATTTTATTTTCGAATACTTTTTTCTATAAAATATATTTTGAAAATACGTTTTACAGCATAAAAGAAAATATAAGGCAAGTCATTTTAAGCTTGTGTGATAAGCTTGTTTCAGGCTATAAATAATTGAAATTTACTAAACACATTAATTAACACGAAATTAACTAAAACAAAAACTGAAATTTCTCAAGATTAACAACAATTCTTAAAAAGTAATATCTTGTAATGCACATACACTTTGTATAAAAAATACCACGAGTGTGATGGTTACAAAATTAAATTGCGTTGTACATTAACACAGAGTAGAAAACATTAGCACCGTGGAAAGAACAACAATTGACGCCCCGAGCGCAATTTGAGTATACGCACACAGAAAAAAATATTTTTTGTTTTAATTAAAAAAGAAAGAATGTACTTAATAAGGATTAACAATAAATCTGAAACGTGTATATTTTCCTTATTTGCTCAAAAAGTCTTTTTACTTTCGCTATATATTTACAATAATCGTTTATAGGGAAAAATAACAAGATTCTATGTATGAAACATACTATACAGATTGCTAAAGTAACGCCACCGATTTATAACTCGTTCTCCGTTCAGTGACGTAACACTGATGAGACCCATTGTCATTAAAAGTAAATACGATACTTGAAATATACGTATACTTGATTTAAACGTATACTTGAATTATACGTTTAACCGATATACGCTTATACGTATCCGGATACGTTTAAACGTATAGTTTAAGGTATACGTATTTCTTAAATACGTATTATACGTATATACGTACACCGGTTAAACGTATAACTGAAATACGTATCGCATCGGGAGCACTAGTATATATTATATAAATGACACAATTTTTATAATTATATTTTTGTCCTTCTTTTAAAGCTTGTATTATATATTATTGCAGAAAATTTAAAACTTAATCTATATATATAAAAGAAAGTCCATTCTGGCTAGATGATCAACGCACAGCCAAAACTACTGAACCTACAAAGACGAAACTTGTAGGAAAAAATACTTCTTAGTATGTAGAGGTGCACTAAGACGGGATTTTCAAAAACTCCACCCCTAAGGGGGGTTAAAAAGGGAACAAACTTTAAAAAAATTCCTTAAAAATCGGGTATTATAGTTACGTGACAAATGATAACATATTTTAATGTATTTTTGTATGCTTAATCGAATGGTATCCACTAAATACTCGTAAGTCAAATAGTTCGTGAGATATTGCACATTTTTCTAATTTGGCGAAGTCTTTGACGTCAAAATCTCAAAATTTCTAACAATACAAGTGATAATTTCTAAAAATACGTCCGTTACTATAGCAATGGAAGAAATTCAAATTAAATCTTTTTGTTATTTAATTCTTTTGTTTATTTTTACAGATAGAAACATTAGCTGTTCAATTAGGAATTGAATATTATTCTTACGGATATTTTATGTAATTCTGTATTATTATTATTGGTACTTCTCTATTATCCCGTCGACCACTTTTCATAACAAAAAACTATCGCCAAACTGTAAGATTAAACGCCAAAAATGCAGTCCCATTTACTTGATGTCAGAAGTATTATACGTGTTTGTTATGTCATCAAGCGGTTTTTAATTCGACATTTGCGTGTATTTTTTTTATGTTTTACTGATTTATTCATTAATTAAAATAACAATTGTATCCTTACATTCTTATATTTTATTTATTTATTTATTTTGATATTTCAATGGCAACTTTCCGTTTATTTGGCGTTAGAGTTTGGCGATAGTTTTTTGTTATGAAAAGTGGTCGATGGGATAATGGAGAAGTACCAAATAAATTGTTGAATGTCTGATTAGTATTATGTATTACTTCTTTATTTGTTTTCAGTCTTCAGCCATGTTTCTCTTTTGCTTTGGGTAGTTATTCATACGATTTCGGGCTAATTTTCCGCAATCGGATACCTCGCCAATTGGCGTATTAGCCACAATGTTGAAGGCATCGTTTATGTTTGAAGCGAAATATTCATGATGAATCCTGTTACAGAAAATCATATCATCATCTACTATGAGTATAAACCACATATTCACATTTTTAATCAAGTAATGTTTTTTGAAAGGTTTTAGCGTATAGCTATTCTACGTTGCTTTGTTATAGAACTAAAGAGGAAAGCTCTAAAATTATGTGAACCCGATTATTAAAGATTACTTTAAAAAAATTCTACTGAACAAATTTTAATGGAAGTGATTTTTCAGGTATGGTTAATGACTCTATAACATATCATTCTATGTTGCTTAGTGATAGAGCTAATGGGAAAGTGATTGTGAAAGGTGAATGCAATTATGAAAGATATATCTACTATGTATTTAAAATGCAAATTCGTATTTCATTCCGACCGTTTATAATTTGAGTTCTGCTGTACGGACTTTGGTGGGATTTACACTGTTAGTTAGGCAATTTTGTGGGGATGGTTGGTACTTCTCTGGAGTAAAGTTTTCGTCTCTGGAGCAAAGTTGGCGTTGTGTTTTCTGAAGCGAAAGCTTGACAACGAATCCGATTACAAAAATCATATCATAATCATCTATAATATTTATAAAACGCAAATTCTTATTCCATTCCGATAGGTTAAAAAAAACTCAGGTTCTACCGAACAGATTTTTATATGATTTCACTGTTAGTTAGGTAATTTGTTTTAGAAAGGTTTTAAAAAAAGTACATTGTTCTACATTGCTTATTTATAGAGCCAAGGGAGGAAGTTATAGATAAAATTAGGTGAACCCGATTATGAAAGATTACCTTTTTTAAAGTTCTACTGAACGGATTTTGATGGGAGTTTCGCAGTGTGATAATATTTCAGGAAATGACTTTCTACATTGTTTAGTTATGGAGCTATGGGAAAAAGTTGTCAGTGGTGTAGTCGTAAAAAAAAACAGTGCATATACTCTATAGACAGAGGATATATACTAGAGAATATATATTATAGCTACGGATGGTGTGCAGAATTTCGTCTTAAAAATTCCAAAAGGTTGACAGCGTATACCAGCATATACTTTCTACAAAATCCCTGAGAGTTCTATCAACAGGTGAAGATGATTATGAAAGATACATTTATCTGTCTACTGTATATGTATAATGCAAAGGGAATTTCGATCCTGCCGCTTATACCTTGAATTCTGTTGAATGGATTTTGCTGGAACTTGCACTGTTAGTTAGCTAAATTTTGAGGGGAAGTTTTAGTGCATAACATATCGTTCTATGTTGCTTAGTTAAAGAATTAGGGGGGTGGGGGGCATTTCTATAATCAGTTGAACCCATTTATGAAACATTAGACTTTTTTAAAGATTCTGCTGAATGGATTTCTATGGAACTTGCATTGTTAATTTTCCAGGGATAGTTTTAGTATATTGCATATCGTTATATCGTTCTTTAGAAAATCATACTATAAATGATTGAATAAACGAGTAGGTCTTTAACAGCCTAACTTTCGTGTAATACATTAGAAAAAAACAGCTTTCGTATCGTTTTACACCAATGCGGAAGGACATGAAGGTAAAAGTTCATGTTTCTTTAAAACACACAATCAAATTCACCGATATATTTCGTTTGATTCAAGTTCTTTTTTGGAGAAACCGACCTGCTAGGTAATAATAATGATTAATTTTATCTGCATATAAAATTCTATATTATGTAAAAGAAAGTCCTGACTTGGGAGATCATCAACGCACAGTCCAAACTACTGAAGCTACAAACACGAAAATTGCGGGGAAAATACTTCTTAGGATGTAGAGGCGCAATAAGAAAGTTTTTCTAAAATTCCATCCCTAAAGGGGTTAACATGGCAACAAACAATAACAAAATTTCTTAAAAATCGGGTTTTATATTTATTTGTCAAATGATAACATATTTCAATGTATTTTTGCATGCGGAATCGAATGGTACCAAATAAAAATATTCTAACTCCAACAATTCGTGAGATATTGCACATTTTCGAATTTGGCGTTGCCTTTGGCGACAAAACTTTAAAATTTATTGCATTGATCGCCAAGTGATATTTTCTAAAATACATTCGACATTGTTAAAGATCATTGGCGATTTATAAGATACTGGATAAGAAAAACATCTCCTGATATTTTGATTAGATGAAATCTCAATAATGCCAGTTTTCGGACTCTTTGTTTTGTTTTAACTTTATTGTTAGCTTCGGGAATTTGGAATTGAATATTATTCGGTATTTTTATGTTAGCTGCGTGCCAGTGATCGCCAAAATTTTTTTAATCTCGCCAATCCTTTTTTTTTTTTTTGCTAATCTTTTAACGTTAGCTAATAACAACTAGCCATTATTTTAACATTGCGATATAATATCTTAAAAAACTTATTTTAAATAACTAAAATATAATCATAATAAAATACATAAACACAAACATATCAATACAAATAAAATGTCACGCAAAATGTTCCAATTCAAATGATGCCAATTGAAACAAGATTTGGTGAATTTTTACTGGCGCCCAGCAATATAAAAGTACCTATTATTCTTATGGATATTTATGTAATTGTGATTTTTAAATAAAATATGCTTGCTGAAGTAAAGTTTCGAGGTTCTGTACGGTTTCGATATTGCACATTTTCTATAATTTGGTGATGCCTTTAACGCCATCTCAGCAATATTTACAATTTCTAAAAATGCATCCATTACTATATCTTCTTTACTACCGCCACTGCAACATATCCAGGGAGTCTCATCCTGCCACTTCAAGGCACGGCACGAGGTACAGGGTAACTGAGATCCGATATCAACAGCCTTATTCCTGAAATAATCAATATGAGGATCATAATTAAAGCCAGACAAATACTTAGTAGTCCAAGGCAATAATTTGATATGCGATTTCTTTTCATATATTCCTGTAGCTGTCTGACCAAAAGCGTACATTGTTGGATGAATGCAATTCACCGGTATATTTAGTTTGCTTCAAAATTCGTTTGGAGAAACCGACCAGCGTAGCGGGCGAAGCTTGCTAGTAATATTATAAATCTGATTGTGTGCAAATGTTAGGCTGAAGCCAGCGTCAAAATGAAGCATTTAATTATCCTGTATCTTTGCATATAAGTTGATTATAACCCTCAAATGAACATAGAATGGTTTTTGTTTATTTTATTTCAATATTTTTCTTAAAAATTAAAAATTTCATTATTTTCATACAGAATAAATGGACATTTTTTCGTATATTTTACAATGGTTGGTTGATTTGCTTGGTTTGGCCCAAAGGGCCCGGTTTTGCAGCTTTTTTTAAAATGGTTAAATTTATTTTACCTTTGCTAATACTTTATCGTTGCCAATGTAAAATGAAACCCCTGAGTAATAATTTTTAATCAACAATTTATTTTCAAGTGAAAATTTTCCACGTGAAAAATGAAAAAGAAATGAATTATTTAAGAATTAAATAGAATATGAAATGATGTCATATTAGAAATAGAACGTGCGTTTTCAAATATTTGATAATAATACAAAGTGCATAAATACGAGTAAGTATGGAAAGCAAGCGAATATGATGCCATATATAGAAAAGTAAAACAAATTGTTTTGATGTTGAAATAAAATTATCTTGGGTTATCAAATTATTTGTGATTAATTTCTCTTTTTTTTTCTTTTTCTTTTTCACATGGAAGAAATTATTTTAAATGTACGTAATATATGTATTTTAAATGTATGTGTTGGAAATTAAAGTTCTGTGTTTTAAATGAAATGAGTGAAAGATTTATATTTTTAATGAATTCAATATGAATGATGGGATAGGTTTTCGATTTATCGTCTGCACACGGCTAATATAAAGATACCATATTTTTAATTTAAATTTTAAAAAGTAAAAAAAAAAAAAAAGTTGATTTTCTCATAAAAGCTAAAGATTTAGTATGATTGTGTCGAAGTAACAGCATTTTTCCTCTATCATTTTCCCACAATCGAAGCGCATTTGTAAATCGTCGTTTCGAACCGGAATTTAATTTTACATTTCTTTTAGTTTTAAAATAGAAAAAACTTTGTTGTCTTTTTTAAATATAGCTTTTTTAAAAGTTGTTTCGTAATAGATTTTTGTAAAGTCTTGTAGGATAAGAAAAATTGCATTGATTTTAAAGCAATGTTTAAGTAAAACTACAATATTTTTTAAACTTAAAAAACAACAATGTTATCGAAAAGAAAATCTATTTTACCAACAAATTCGCGTAATGCAAAAGCAAAGAAGAAATCTAAAAAGTAATGAATCTTTTCTTCCAGCCGAATTGTGTAAACTTGAACAAGCCGATCGTGCCAATTCATAACATTATAAACGTGAATGCGCGTTCTATATAGTAGATTTTTTTTTACATATAGGTAGAACATTTCCGAGAATAGGAAGGTTAGGGATCTGTAATTAGGTCCATAGTCAATTTGCTTTTTTTTTTTTTATCAAGTGAAATTTGGCGCAAAATTAAATACATTGCTGTAACCAGATTTGTTTTTTGCGTGGTAAACACTTAATGGTATTTTAGATGATCATTTCCCCGCTCACCTTTGATACCAACTATGACTGTAAAACATACTAAAAAATATTAGCCGACAATTTTCTAATTTTCTTATTGTTTCATGATGTAAATAGACTTCCTGGTTCAGACTTTAAACCTGAATCGGTCATGCCATTGTCGTTCAATTTTTATTTCTAATCCTAACCCTAATCGTATCCTATCCTAATCCTGATAATAACTTTAAAGAATATTCTTTGCCACGAACATGTAAATTAAATCAATATCCATAAATGGAATGATTGGAAAATAGAATAAATAGAAATGGTAAAATAAAATAACAATAAAGTACATTTATTCGACACCTAACTGTAGAGAAAGCGTAAAAAATTTCAAGCGCATGAAATAAATCAAAATAATCCTGTATATACTAACAAAAATATGTAAATTTAGATCATCAGATTTGTGTCGTCGGTATTTATTTGCTTATAGTGTTCTTGACGCGATAGAGAAAATATCGAGGTTAAATTGGGCAGAATTTAAAGTACTTTCTAGCAACCTTTATTTACATTTTAGAATCGCATCAGATTGTTATATCTTTGTGAAATATCTATCAATGTATAAAATCCACAAGCAGTTTGTTCACTATTTACACCACTTAGCGTGAAACGCTTAATTTAATATATACATAAACAAGATAATGTAGTAAGAAATATATAACATATGTCTATGCAAATAAACAATATAATAATGCCCATTTAGCAATGCACACATATACAAATTGTACACCAAATACCACCTAAAATGCACTGTTGTATAGAAGAATTCTGCCAGTGTTGTTTTTCGTTTTACGAAAAGGAATTCCTCGATTTTCACGATTTTACGGGGTTCTCCTTTTTTCATTACTTGCAGTTTCATTTTCGCGATTGTATATATTATTTGGCATGAAATTTCACTTTTTTAAGACTGGGTTATGTCAAGGCCCCTATAGCAAACAAATACCGTATGGTCTCCTATAAAATGTGATAGAGCTTTGGTTAATTATATATGTTGTTAATTATCAAGTGAAATGTTTTGCTAAATTAATGTATTTATTCTTTTTTTAATGTTACGTGAACGAAGTCACGGGTAACAGCTAGTAGCATTATAAAAAGAAAATTAAATCTTGTGCATAAAAAACCCCATAAAGTGTGGAATGATTATAAATAAAGCAACTACTTAGACGAACTTAAGCATTAATGGTAAACTTTTACGCTTCATAAAAGATTCATATATAACTTTCTTTTTTTCACTGAACAATAGACGTTTAGAGGCACGAAATTGTTAAATACATGTAGCATGTTTCATAAACTTGTTTTTAATTTGCTTAATTTTTTGTTTTACTGTTAACAGTTAAATAAACATGAATAACTAAATGCTGAAAAGATTACACGTATATAAAAATGGAAAGTATTTTTGCAAAAAATATTTTTATGCATTTGTACTAAAATATTATGAAACATACATTAATAAATGATGTATTATTTACTAAAAGTTAATTTTACTATAATTTACTAAAATAAAATATTTTACTTCATTTCTTATTTTAAACTCTACATTAAATGTCTGTGTCAAATGTACTTGTATTTGTCCTTTTTTATTTCATTCTCATCCAATGGCTAGATGTTTAGTTTTCAATATAGGTGTTTAAACAAAAATAGATATAATCATAAATAGATACTTAAACCAATTTTTAGATTAATTTTTTGCAAAATTTTACAAACAATGAAATTTTGGTATATTAAACTAGCAGACTTCACCCGCTACACCAGTCGGTTTCTCCAAACGAACCTTGAATGAAACAAAATATATTGTCGAAATTTACAGGAAAATGCATTTTTACTTGGAATATTCTGCCGCAATATGGACACGATACGAATGCCATTGCGCTGTTATATTTTCTGATGTGCAGACAAAATGTGAGCTGTTAAGAACCAACTCTTTTTGTTAATAATTTATGGTAGAATTTAGTAAAGGACTATAGAACGATATGCAATATACTAAAACCAACCCTGACAAATTATCTTACTAAGAATGTAAAAAACTAATCAGCAAAACCATCCAGTAGATCTTTTTAAAAAGGCTGATATTTTATAATCGGGTTCACCTGATTATAAAACTTCCAGCCTTAACTCTAAACATCCTGGAAAAGTGTCTAACTAAGAATTCAATTCCCATCAAAATCCATTAAGCAGAATTCAAGTTATAAGCAGCCAGAACAAAATTACCATTTGTATTTTATATATTCAGTAGAAGATATTCTTGTGAATCGCGGAGATTGGCGCCGACCGGCTGGCATTGCAGCCCCCCCCCCCCCCCCAGTGACGCAATAAAATTAAGTTCAGTAGCATCACGTTCTCGGCTCGAATGGAAGCAAAAATGTAGCTTCTAAAATGTATAGTCGGACATCTTAATTAATGTTTAATTTGTATTTTTTATGTGTGTCTGTCTTTTGTACGTGAAATAAATCATGAAAAAGACAATTTACTGCAGTTTCTTCGAATATACCTTCATAATCTCGAATCTAGAATTACTAGATTTTAAATACAAGCTGTTGCTTTCGATTTGCTTTTAATTTGCTCTCCCTCCTACTAGAGTGTTTATTTCATGGTGCACGAATCCCGGTGATATTTAAATGTTCTTGAAGAATTTTCATATGATTATTATCGTATTATCGAAAAGATTCCATGACGACTTACTGGATTAGGATTTTATCCGGGCAAAATCAGGTACTGTAAGTCTTATATATTTTTAAGAATGGATCTCGATAAATTAAAATCAAAGCACAAGGTAATTAAAATTGCCTATACTAAACTGATTACAAAAATCGAAACATTTATTGAAACTATAGATTTCGATAACGAAAGTAATTTTGAGCAACTTTCAGAATTTTTAAACAATTTAAGTGAAAAACAAGATGAATTAAAGTTAACAAATTCAAAAATTGAAGAGTTAATATCTGATACTACTCTTTTTGAAGCTCAAATACAAAATAGTATTGAGTATGACGATACCATCAACAAAACCAAATTAAAAATTAAAGGAAAATTAAAGAAATTTAAAGCTAACGCTGAATTGAGCAACACAAGTACTGTATCAAATGCAAGTACAGTTCCCTATCCTAATACACGATCACCTGCAATAAATTTACCAAAGATAACTATTCCGATTTTCAAGGGTGATCCTAACACTTTTCTAGAGTTTATAAATAGTTTTAAAAGTACTATTGATTATAATGACAACTTGAGTAGTATTGGAAATTTTATATATTTGAAATCGTTTCTGTCTGGAGAAGCTTATAGAACTATTTCGGGTTTTGCTCTAAATGAACAAAATTATAAATCGTCTCTAGATTTACTCGAAAATAGATATGGAAAAACGGAATATTTCATTAGTGGGTTTATAAATAAACTACTATAAGAAACTGAGACAGTAAAGTCTGCTTCAAATACCAAATCGTTACAGGAATTGTACGATGAATTCGAAGTTAGCATTAGAAATTTACAAGCGATGGGAGTGGCTTCAGATAATTTCGGATATTTACTGATTCCAATAATTTTAAGGCAATTACCCCGTAGTTTCGTTGTAGAATTTCAAAGAAAAAAAATGTTGCTAAATCTGGTGACGTCAATGAATTGATGAATTTTATAAAGTTTGAAATCGAATCACGAGAAGCGGCTAACGCGGTGTCAGGAATTTCCTTAAAAAATAATGAAACATCTCGATGGGAAAGAAAAATTCCGATTAGATTAAAAACTAATGTTCCCACTTCTGTCGCGCTTAACACGGTGGTAAAAAATGTTTGCATATTTTGCAATTCAAATCATTATAGTCTAAAATGTAAGGAAATCTCGGACGAACAAAAACGTTATAAGTTAAAAAAAAAGTGGGAGGTGTTATCGATGTTTGAATAAAAATCACCTATTATCTTCTTGTAAAGTAAAAATTCAACCTTGCGAATTGTGCCAAAGTTATCAGCATAATTATCTATTTTGCCCTACTAAAAAACCCAAAAATCGTCCCGTTGAGAACGCGAAAACACCCGAATCTTCCAAAATTCTCGAAAACCAAACTGTATTATCGTCAGTTATTAAAATTCAAAATTCCTCCGAAAAATATTCAACATTAATACAAACTGCTTGTGTACAAGTGCAAGGTACTGCTAAAACCTTATATACGAGGCTTTTATATGACTCGGCATCTTCTAGAACATTCTTACAAAAAGTTTAGCGACAGCTTTGAAATTAAAACCTATGAAAAAAGAAAGGCTTCTAGTTTATACGTTCGCAAAACACAAACCCATAGAACAGGAGTTAAAAGAACAAAAGAAGATGAATTTCCTCGCACTAGTAGGGTTTAGGAACAGAAAAAAATGGCATTTGTGTTCCTCTCTTAGGTCAATTTTTGTACAAAAAAAATAAATCCAGATTGAATAACTGGGTCGCCTGATGAAATATCTGGTGACCGATTTGTCAAGCCCTGCATATATGAATGTGTTGTAATAAGTGTGAACATGTAAACTGAAACAGATATGATTCACTTCGATATGATTCCAACTACAAAAAAGTCGAACGCAAGAAGCATTTTTGTTCAAATTGCGCACGCGTAATCCGATTGCATGATTTTTGTATTGAATTTAAAAATGTATCAAGGACGTTTTGGCTCACACTCTATTATTAATCTTAACAAAACATATCTGCCATTATGGTAGGGATTTTACGTGTTCTGTTATAAATACAAATTTCTTACGAATACACAAACTTAGTGTAAGTTCTGAAAATAAATATATGCAAACATGAGAAGTTTAATACTAACTTAGAATATTTTTAGTTTCCTGATAGAAAATACGATTTATTCAAGTCCATCTTGAAAGAGCAGAAAAAAAATTGAAAAGACGCAAAAATATTTCCTTACAAAAGAAGCAAATCTGGCTATTGCTATGTTTTATACGATGCGATGTAGCGTCTGACAAAATATTTCCATTTCTCAGTGTCACTTTCACCTGCATCTGTTCACAGGAGACAATACAAAACGGGATCATTAATACTAGAATGTTGAGAAAATTCTTTCCCTTATCAAAAATATTCTTTCTTTAAAAAGCTGTTTGGAAGGATGTTCGATTTTTTTTTTCCGAGAAAAATGAGATACATAATAAAATAGATATACCTCTCGCTTATTATGTATTTGGTTAATGCAATCGGAATTTTCAGCAATATGAAAGAATAAAATGGCGTTTAAAATGCAACAGTGAAAACAATAATTCCTGAATGCAATTCAAATTTTAAAAGATAATAATAATAAAAAAAAACTTGGATTTTGATTTGTAACATTTACATTTTATTTATTGAGTCAATATATTATTCAAAAATATGAAAAAAATATCACCATACAGTATTAAAAAAACTGATATTGATATAGCGTTTTTCGGAAACTATAGAAGCGATTTCATTATTTTCAGAGGTATTAGTGTTTAAAGATACATTTATATCGTTTTGTTTTCTGAAAAAATGATTCTGTTTTTGGTGGTTAACTTATGAAAATTGTTAGTATTATTTTCTCGGTAGTCAGTAATTTTGCGCTTTCTAAAGCAATATAAATAATTAATTCAACTTTCGGAACAAAAGATAGGTAAGATATTTGCTTACCTCTATTTTCCAGCAATCGTCCTCACTCCTCATTTTTTCCGCTAGGCCATGATCGCCAGAATTTGTATTAATCCATTACGATTGGCACACACACTATGTAAATCCTTGGTTTTAAGAATATCCATGAGACTGATTAAGTGATGTTAAAATGTTATTAATTAATAAAACACATTCATAATACTGTTAAATTATTTAATTTACATAGCTTACATTTAATAGTTACATAAAATTTAGTTTTAAACATTATTTCAATTTAAGTTTAAGGGAAAACGACATAATGTCCGTTTCCATCGCGAATTAAAAAGAATCTCTTAAAGTTCTATAAAGCAGAGATGCAACAGTCTTAGTCCTTATCAAGTGACATCATTTTTAAGTTCTTTCATTGGATGGTAATGACGTAAAGTCAATTTACGTCACTAATACGTATTTTAGTCTTTCACTTCCTTGTTCAGAACACGTGCTGTAAAAACCTCTTCATCTTGCATCAGGCACTTTCATTTCCTGTTTGAAATTCTAGATAATTACTTTTTATCGGGATGAGTTTTTAAATGATGTAAATAAACTGTCATAGAAATTAATTTCGGATATTAATCTTTTGATATATTACCAACAATCTCCTCCTTAATCTCTGGAATTTGATTTCTTAAGTTTAAGTTATTTCTGTGAACTTCAAAGACAGGTTTGGGAGTGGGCTTGGTTAGGATGTCCGTTATCATGTTCTTTGATTCACAGTAATTTAGATTAATTGTACCATTGTCCTTTAGGTGTTTAATGGAATGATACCTTATATCAATGTGTTTCGTGCGACGGGTGTATTTTTCTGATTCGATCATTTTTATGCAGGACTGGTTGTCCTCATGCATAGTTATGGGTAATGTCTGTTCTAAGTCAAATTCTTGTAAGAGTCTAATTAACCATAAAATTTCTTGTGATGCATTTGCTGCTGAAATATACTCGGCTTCAGCACTTGACATGGCTATGCATGATTGCTTTTTGCTGATCCATAAAATTGGGTTTTTCCCTAATAAAAATAGGTTTCCGCTGGTGGACTTTCTAGTTTGTACGTCTCCAGCCCAGTCTGAGTCACATTACACTTCAAGTATTGGTTGCTGTGTTGTATTTATTTCTAATTTAAAGTTTTTAGTGTGATTTAAATAGGAAATCACTCTTTTAGTTGCTTTCCAATCCTTCTGTGAAGGGTGTTCGTTTTTTCTACTTAGGATGTTAATCGCAGCTGAAATATCTGGTCTTGTGACAGTTGAGATATACAAAAGTGCGCCAATTGCCTTTCTATAATCGATGTTGTTTGTCAATGGTTTTTCTTCGTTATCAAAATTTAAATAGCCTGTTTCCATGGGCGTTTTGTAGGGTTTCGCATCTTCTAATTTAAATTTTCTAACTAATTCTTCAATTTTACTTTTTTGATTCAGTTTATATCCTTCGTTTGTTTTTTCAATTTTAATCCCTAGGTAGTAGTTTAATTGACCTAAATCCTTTAGTTCATATTCAATCTTAAGTTTTTGTATAATTTCTTTAATTTCATTTTCTTTTGCTGATATTAATAAATCGTCTACATAGACGATAATATATGCTTTACTGTTTTTAGTATTACGTATGAATAAACACGTGTCTGATGTTGATGGTTTGAAATTTAACTTTTCTAATGATTCTGAAATTTTTATGTGCCAGGCTCTAGCTGCCTTTTTTAAGCCGTATATAGCCTTATTTAATTTGCACACTTTGTTTTCATGATTAGGTTTGACATAGCCTTCCGGCTGAGTGATGTATATATCCTCATCTAAATTTCCATACAAAAATGCTGTTTTAATGTCAACGTGGTTTATGTTTAGTTTATGATAGGCGGCGGCTGCTAAAAAAGTTCTAATTGTAGTATGTGAAACCACTGGAGCAAAAGTTTCATAGTAATCAATACCAAAATTTTGCGAATAGCCTTTCGCCACTAAACGCGCTTTATATTTTTGTATTTTTCCTTTATCATCTAATTTGTTTTGAAGAGCCATTTCGAACCTATTATTTTTGTATTTGGCGGGGGGTCAACTAATGTCCAAGTTTTATTTTGGTTGTGAGATTCTATCTCCTCCTGTGTCGCTTTGATCCAGTTTTCTTTTTCTACTGGGTTTTCCATGTTTATTATTTCCTGCCAATTTTTCGGTTCGTTAATATTTTCATCTTTAACCAAATAAATTAGTCTATCTGGGGGAACCCCTTTATTTACTCTATCTGATCTTCTTGGTTCGGTTTGGTTTAGTTCAGATTCATTCTGATTATCATTTTCATTTGAAATTTCGATTTTTATCAGATTTGGGTTTTCCGATTTTTCGTTTTCGGCATTAGTGTTTTCATCTAAATTTAGTTCTAGCCGTTTTTCTTTATTTGAATTTATCGGATAGTTTTCTAAGAACTTCACCGTTCTGGCTATAGTGATATCTTTGCCGCTCGTATAGATACGATATTTTTTGGAATAATTATCGTATCCCACGAAGATCCCTTCTACTGCTTTATTATCTAATTTCTGTCTTTTTTGCTTGTTAATATATGCATAAGCTTTGCAGCCAAAGACTCTTAAATATTTTAGATTTGGTCTTCTGTTTGTCCATAATTCATATGGAGTTTTTTCGTTGGCTTTAGTCGGCAGTCGATTTTGTAGGTGATTTGCGGTGCATATCGACTCTCCCCAGAAATGTAATGGTAAATTAGAGTCACTTAACAATGTTCTTGTCATTTCAATTAATGATCTATTCTTTCGTTCAGCAATACCATTCTGGCTGGGAGAATATGGTACTGTTAGCTGTCGCTTAATTCCATTTTCTTTTAGAAAATTATCTATATTAGAATTTTTAAATTCTTTGCCATTATCAGTTCTGAGTTCTGTAGGCTTTTTGCCAAATTTATTGTTGACCAGTGCAACAAATTCCTTTAATTTTTCAAATACCTCACTTTTATTTTGTAGTAGATAAATTATAGTAAATCTAGAGTAATCGTCTATGAAGGTTAAAAAGTAATTTTTCCCACCTATGGTTGGAGTTTGAATAGGACCACAAACGTCAGAGTGCACTAATTGCAGAATTTTATTTGCTCTCAATTCCGTTTTCGTTGGGTAAGGTGCGTCAGTTAATTTTGCTTTAATGCAAGGCTCACATTCGGTACTATGGGAACAATTATTTATGTTTATTCCGCATGCTCATTCCTTCGTCATTAATTCTTTAATCGACGCGACATTTTTATGTCCTAATCTTCTATGCCACAGTTCTATGCAATTTTTATTTTTGCAATTAGTTATCATGTTTACGAAATTTTCATCTGTGGTTAATTTTGTTTGCTGAATTTCGTATAAATTATTTATTCTACTTCCTTCTAAACGAATTAATCCTTCATATTCTAGAAAACATTTATTATCTTCGAATGTTAATTTGCATCCGTTTTTCGTAGCTTTAGCTACCAAAAATAAATTTGTTTCAATGTCGGGTAGAAGTAGAACATCTTTTAAAGTTACGTTGTGAGTTTTTCGGTCTGAGGTTATTGTGGTAATATTTACATTACCTGACCCGTAGGATTTTAGTTTATTGCCGTTGGCAATTACGACGTTGGTATGTTCTTTATTTGTAAATTCAGAAAATAAATTTTCATTATTTGAAATATGGGAGGATGAGCCAGAATCGATAATCCATGCGTTATTTTTCGATTTGTTAGTTAAAAATGCGCAATTTTTCTTTTCTTCGGTTCCGAAATAAGCTGTGCTTTTTTCTTTCGGTTTATTTGAGTCCGCGCTTCTTAAACTATTTTCGTCTTTTTGAAAGACTAGCGAAGAAGAGAAATGTTTTTGTTGTTTTGTTTAAAGTTAGTGGTTTTATTTTTGTTATGCCAGCAATTAACTGTGTTGTGGTTCTTCATTCTACAAATCGTACAGTATTTTTCTTCTTTTTTAAAACCTGTGGTTTTGAATTTTCTTTCGGCTCTAAAGGCTTTGTTCGAATTATCACTGTTATTAGAATGCTCGTTTCTTTTATTAAATTCGTCTGTTAATTTACTCTTTATAAATTCTGGAGTTAATTCGTCTTCCTGCCTGGCTTCTAATGCGGTTATGAGGGTGTCGTATGAAGGAGGTAAAGAGCAGAGCAATAATGCTGAAATATGATTTGCTTTAATTTCTTCGCCTATGGCTGATAACTTATCAATAATTTCTAATATCTTTGTTATATGAGTTATCATGTTGCCTCCTTCTGATAATTTCGTTCCGTAAAGTCTCCTGAGGAGAAAGAGTTTGCTAGAGAGATTTGATCTCTCATGGATGTTTTTAAGCGTGTTCCATGTGTCCCGTGCATTCTGTAAATGCTTAATATGGATGATTTGATTATCCTCAATACTTAAATTAATCAAGGCTCTTGCCTTTCTATCTTTCTTCGACCATTCCGGGGTTATTGGAGTAGGTGGGTCGTCTGTGACAACTTCAAAGAGCTCTTCTCTTATCAAGAGCATCTCCACCTTGAATTTCCAGTTTGCATAGTTACTGGAATTTAATTTTTCAATTATACTTCCTTCTTTGAAGGTTGCCATTTTTCTATTTTAGAATATATCTAAAATTAATTAATTTCTTTTAAGTATTCGAGGATTCTAGGACACTATTTTTATTTTTATTTTTACCTTTTATATACTTTAGAATTTTTCACGTCTCAGAATCTTTGTTAGTATTATTTTCTCGGTAGTCAGTAATTTTGCGCTTTCTAAAGCAATATAAATAATTAATTCAACTTTCGGAACAAAAGATAGGTAAGATATTTGCTTACCTCTATTTTCCAGCAATCGTCCTCACTCCTCATTTTTTCCGCTAGGCCATGATCGCCAGAATTTGTATTAATCCATTACGATTGGCACACACAATATGTAAATCCTTGGTTTGAAGAATATCCATGAGACTGATTAAGTAATGTTAAAATATTATTAATTAATAAAACATATTCATAATACTGTTAAATTATTTAATTTACATAGCTTACATTTAATAGTTACATAAAATTTAGTTTTAAACATTATTTCAATTTAAGTTTTAGGGAAAACGACATAATGTCCGTTTCCATCGCGAATTAAAAAGAATCTCTTAAAGTTCTATAAAGCAGAGATGCAACAGTCTTAGTCCTTATCAAGTGACATCATTTTTAAGTTCTTTCATTGGATGGTAATGACGTAAAGTCAATTTACGTCACTAATACGTATTTTAGTCTTTCACTTCCTTGTTCAGAACACGTGCTGTAAAAACCTCTTCATCTTGCATCAGGCACTTTCATTTCCTGTTTGAAATTCTAGATAATTACTTTTTATCGGGATGAGTTTTTAAATGATGTAAATAAACTGTCATAGAAATTAATTCCGGATATTAATCTTTTGATATATTACCAACAAAAATTACAATTTTTTGTTTGTTTAATTACATGGTTATCCCATTTTTAAAATTTATTTCTTGCCGAACGATCAATTTCTAGTTTAGCTGCTGCCAAAACTGTGAAAAAGATATTCACATAGTTTCAGCAGTTCCCCAGAAATGTTAAATTAATATCAGATGCTTTCAGAAGATTTCAGAAGTGTTGTTGTTCCCTTTATACAACTTTGTCGTCTAACAATTTATCAGAGTCCCTTGCATCTTTTCAGTGACGATAATACTCGATCATTAATACTCGAGGCGAAATTTTTACCATTATCAAAAATATACATTCATGGAAAAGCCGTTCTGAATTATTTCACGAGCAAAATGATACGAATAATACAGGGTAGGCAAAAGTCCTTGAGACATGTCACATGTGAAATTTCAATATGAAGCAAAATAATTGGCGTATAACAATGTGGTACGGACCATGGGGATGGAGATGCGTCTCATGGGTGAATGATTTTTAAAGAAAAGAAAAAAAAATAGTTTACAATGTTTTCCATAGAGGGAGCTATACCATCAATTGTAAAAAAGCACCATAAACTCAAGATAAGCATTTTCAAACAATTACTTTAGTACAGTGAATTGAAAGAAGACATAATTCAAAATAAAATGCTTATTTTCCTTTCCTCTTTGCAGTTTGACAATCGTTAAAATGTATGGGAATTTCTCTTTATTGTTTGAAAGAACACAAAACAGTACAGAGTACACAAACAGCAATAACAGTACAAAAAAGGAATCATTAATGCCTTACAAAATAGTGCTTCATGTCTTTAATTTACAGAAATATTTAAAAAACAAATTAGTTCACTCTTACCACATTTATCTAATAACTGTTAATTTCATGTTAATTTAATAACTTTGTTCTCTCCATCTTCTTTTCTTGATTTGTTGTTATGCTTATAAAAATATTGCGTAGAGTTGAGTCAATAGTAGCATAGAGTAGAATTACAATAAAACTGTGGATAGTTAACATATAGATACTTGCAAATTGGCCACCTTTTAAATGTCATCACTGTCCCTGTTTTGTCTGATGCCTCTTATTTCTTTCCATTGTTCATAACTTTCCATCAAAGCCCCAGCATATTCCCGCATAACTAAGTTGTAAATTAAATAAACATTAATAGAAAACTGTCATGCCGTCCTCTAAATTTCTGTAAGTTCGCTTTCTAACGTCATTTTCCTAAATTACGATTATATAGAATGTTTAAGGCAGGTTTCCGTTACAGAAATATTTCGTCTTAGCAAGTTTAACTGCATTCATTAAAAAAAGAGCATTTCCATTAAACAAAATTATTCGATTATTTATTTATAAGTTAGTTATTATCATATTTAATATATTTTCATTTAACTGATATTTTCGTTACCGGCATTTCTTTTATTAGATAATCTAAAAACAGAACACGCTGTTTTTTTAATGCCCGTATTACAGTTATACTGTAAAAATGATGGACCCGATTTTTAAAAAATCATACTTTTGAAACTACTGCACATATTACAGTAAATGATACACGCATTTAATAAGAAATATACCAAGTTTTTTTCGGTTACAAAAGTTCGATGTGTGACCCTCTTGTTACACGGCATATGCCCAATCTGTAATCCAGTTGGTCCCTAACATTTTGTAGCATCACTCTATCAATGGTTCTGAATGCTGCACAAATGCGTTCTTTAAGTTCTGGTAGTGTTTTCGGCATTGGTGGTACATAAACAATGTCTTTGACCTAACCCCACAAAAGGAAATCGCATGGTGTTAGGTCTGTGGATCTTGGTGGCCATTTTATTAAGTGTAAATCACCATCACCCGCACGCCCCATCCATCTGTGTGTAAGCTCTTTTTTCAAATAACTACGTACCTGCAAAGACCAATGAGGTGGGACACCATCGTGTTGAAACACAAAATCTGCACTGTCCTCAAGCAGTTGTCGGAATAACCAAATTTGCAACATGTCCAGATAACTGTCACCTGTGACCGTGTTTTCAACAAAGAAAAACGGCACATACATTTTTTTTCCATAACATCGCACAAAAAACATTCACTTTTGGTGAATATCTATGAAACTGCTCAATCTCATGAGGATATTCACTTTCCCACACTCTGACATTATAATGATTTACATATCCTGATAAATGGAAGGTTGTTCCGTCTGAGAAATCAGTTTATTCGTGAAATCTTCATTTTCCAATTCCTCTTGCATACGAACACAAAAGTCAAATCAACGCATTTTGTCGTCCTGTGTTATTTCTCGCGTCAATTGCAAATTATACGGCTTGAAATTTAATTTTTTCCGTAAAATTTTCCATACCGTTTTCTGGGGCATTCCAAGGTCACGGGCGGCAACTCTCGTAGACTTCCGTGGACTTCGATCAAAACTATCCCTCACCCTGTCCACTGCTTCTTCCGAGACGCTTGGCCTGCCGCTGCTTTTCTTTTTGCACAAGCAACCTGTTTCTACAAATTGATGATACCATTCCAGAATGGCATACCTAATTTATTGGAAAATGTCACTGTGAATGTGGTTTTGCTTTCGACTGGCGGTGCCGATCATGTTCAGATTCCACATGGTCATTGTGCTGGAGGAACCAATCCAGCCGGTGAACGACGTGCTCAACTGCGGAATGTAAGGCATCAGGAGTGATGTTTCGCACATGTTATAATATGTGGTAAAGTCTTCGACGTTTGCGACACCTCCATGGTATACAATAATACACATCACATTTCACACTCAAAAACGGCATCTGTCGGCGATTATTGCAATTTTATTTTATTGTTCGATTCTTCTTCCCCCTTCTCGAATCATAAGTGTACCGATTTTGGTTTCATTCCGGTTATTCCTTTAAGCTACATATAGCTCTGAATAGAGATACTTATATTATAACCAAGCGATATGTAATATAAATTACTATCAATTAGTATTTATTTTTGAGAGTATTTAGAGAAATTAATAAAATTTAGTGGCAACTGCTAAATTTATAAAATCAGCCAAAAACGTTGTTAGAGACCACCCGAAACAGATTTTTCAGACTGAAAACGAATCACTGTTCTATGTCGAGTTTCGGCTGAAAAACTGAATCGAGACACACTCAATTGAAATTTTAAACTGTTTTTACATACAAAAATAATATTAAATACTTATTCTGAAACCAACATATCTATTCCCAGAGACGTTTCCGTTTATGCATACGTTTTAAAAAAAATTAAAAAAAATTATTCAAACAGCATCTTTGAAAATTTTACAATAAAAAATCGGAAGCATTTATTTAATATTACTTTTGCAGTAGAAAGTTTGAATAAAGAGATTCAAAATAGTTATTGAATATGAATGATATTAGATTTCAACTTAATCAAAAAGTATATTTCCTTAAAAATGTGATAGCACATGAATTTTTAGAAAGAAAAAAAACTCGCTACTTCCACATTTCAGTTATTATAAAATCAATAGAAATTTAAAAAATATATGTACATGTTTATAAATTATTATTCTATAAGTACTGAGGATATTTAATATACTAATTTCAATACAATGCCTTCTCATTTACGCGCAACTGAATAGATGTGTCTAAAACAGGCCGACGCATAACTCATAACAACACAAAAAAGAGATATTCTTGTGTATTTTTTTTATATATATAAAATAATAAAAGGGAAAAATGAAATTTTTTATTACATAAAAATTATGCATAATAAATATACTCTGTTAAAATATTCTGTTTTATTTTTTCAATCTTTTATATTAGAAAATAAACCGTATTAAATTATATTACGTACTTTTCTCGTAAGAAACGTTATATATTTTACTTACATAAGCATCAGCCACTTAAATTTTTAGAAAAGAAAAATCAATATTTAATTTGTTTTTTAAACCATGTTTAAACAAAGATATTTTTTAATTCACTAAACGCATGAGAGCATTTGATAACATATCAGTAGCTATAAAGAATATTTGCATTAATGATATACTCTTTACGGAGACATTTCTTTGTCAGTAATTATTTTTCCAATTGTGTAAAATTTGTGTTTATTTTATTTGTAGAACTTGCCGTTTTAAATCTTAACGATAGCTTATTGGCAAATCGCAAACATACATATAATATATGTATATATATACATATATATATATATATATATATATATATATATATATATATATATATATATATATATATATATATATATATATATATATATGATAAGGCTGAAAATATTGTACAACATGTCATTAAATTTTTAACAGCATATTTGCTTCTCACATTATTTTGTATAATTTCTTTTTTGCAAAGTTCTTTTTTCAAATTATTTTAATTTATGTTTGATGCTTATCACAAAAATACGTAATATATGATTAAAATATAGGTATTAAATGGTACAGTAATAATACAATTTTCAGAATAATCATATCATTACCTCACATAATATATGTATTTTAAGTCATAAACCACAGTTTAAACGCCAGGTTGAAACCAATTACATGAAATCAAAACTAATTTGATTAATGGATTTAACATGTAGCTTAAAGAAATTTAATTTAATGCAATGCATTTTCGATTACAAAATAAATTTTTTCGATGTTCAAAAAAGAATATTTTCGTACCCTATGTATGTACGTACCCTACCAGTTGTATACTATGAAGAAATTAAAAATTTACACTCGCTTCACACGAAAAAGCTTTTTTATAAATTATTAAAATTAGATTTCTTTCTAGAAAAACTAGTGAAGAAAAATGTTTTAATGAAACATCTTTTAAAAGGGAGTGCATGTATAAAAATATATAAACAGTGCATTACACTATTTAATTATTTATAACAAAGATATTTGGAAAATTATTTTTTCTATTTGCTGGTTCCCTTAAAAGAAAATGTAACAGAAATGTTTGAACGTAGTAGAAAAAAGTGTTATTTTAGAATTTTGCGCCTTTTCGAGTTTATTTGTTCCCTGTTGGTTATTTTTTACTGAAAGTTAAAAGAAAGTTTATCTTGTGTGTTACATGCTTTATATTAAAGATTCAATTAATTTAATGGCATACATGAAAAAGAATGCACTTGTTTGTAATCTAATATGATAAGATGTTTTGAAGACTATATTTATGTAGTAGTATATTCTATAATTTTAAATGAAGACTTATATTTTCGCAGCGAAATTAATCTCGGCAATTCTTTTTTCATATCAAACAACACATTCAAATTTCAATTCTTAAAAAGAAAGAAAAGGAAAAAAAGAACATAAATACATTAATACACAATAAGAAACAACATGACTATACAATTTCATAAATATTTTTCTACCAACTTAAAAAAATACATATATTTGATTAACTGCGAATAAATGTTACAATTGATTTATTTATTACAATAATTATTTTGAACTATTTTTCTTACTTTTAAATGTCAAACTCTGCTACCAATTTTGGAATTTTATACTTTATTTTTATTTTTTTCGCTTTTAGACAAAAAGGCCACGTTAGATGTCGACCGAAACAACGTCTCCCACGTGTTATACTTGAAACGAACGTCCAGTATATCATATTAAGTGATCACATTAGAAAAATATTGTGTTGCATATTAGTAATATGTGTCAGTTTCATAATGTTTGACGTAGTCTAACATCATAAATATGTACGTCAAACAATTTTCGCCCATGCGCATTTATGGATCCAATTTTTTTAAACGCGTTTAAAAAATTGGATTATATTCATATTGGATTCATATTATATTGGATTATATTCATTTAATAGGGACGCGTCCCTATTAAATGAATATAATTGCTACATACATCATACCAATATGTAATTAATGTATTCATAATTAAGAAAATTAAATATTCAGCAGATAGAATTGAAATTATAAATATATTGGTTGAAAAGTACTAATAAAAAAAAGATACATCGAAGACTTTACAAATTAATGACGAAATTGATTAACTATGCCAATAAAAGAAAGATGTGTGTTGTACTTTGTACAGTAAAGAGAGAAGTTGTCTTTATTACGAACAAATTTACCAGCACAAGAAAATCATAGGTTTAAAAGCCATCAATATTCTTCTAATGATACCCAATGCTACGTCAGTGTTGCAACCTCTTGAGCAAGGCGCCATTTTAAACTTTAAAAGTATATACCACAATTTTTTTGACAATAAATGTGGTAAAACCATTAGATGACAGTAAAGAGATTCGCGTCGCTGTTCAGGACACAATTCATTATATGAACTGGAATGATGTTTTAGAAATCCCAATAAATAATTCTTTCAAACATGTTGGATTCATCTCAGGCTCTCCGTTGACCGAGGATACAAAAGATTAGGATATTCCTTTTGTTTCATTATTTCAGGAATTGCGCAAATGAGAGCAACTCATACTACACGTGGATGAAGAGGTCTATACGAATATAGGCAGCAATTTACAAACTTCACCAGAAGCAACAGTAAATGAAATTATATCCGATGTTTTGAAAGCGAAGAACGAGCCAGCAGTAGAATTCGACAACGATCATGAAGAAGATCAATCTACCAAAACAATTGTGACAAAGAAAATTTCTAATTTTAAATGGATCAGAGGCCACTCGGGCATTGAGGATAACGAAGAAGCGGACAGCTTAGAAAAATCAGCCATTAACCTCTCATCGCCAGAAAATCAACGTTTTTATCCTTTCCCAGCATCTTACCTCAAAAGACTTCTCACATTGCAGGCATTACAAGATTGTAAAGTGGAGTGGAATTATGGAACAACAGGCCGCTATACTTTACAAACACAGACCTAAAGTATCGGAAAACTTTTTACTTACTTAAGCTGCGATCATTGCGAGTGCGCCAGTATCCATCTCTAGTGGTTCTTTTGATGCGGTTTTTCGGAACCTTTGATATTTTATGGGTTTTTCCGGAGACGGCTGGAATCCATCTACTCCCTGTCCGACAGCGTCCGAAGGGTTTTGACAGCTTTATTACTTTAACATGGGGAGATAATTACTTCGTTTTCCATTGTCCATCTGCTCTCAAAGCAATAAAAAAAAGGTTACTGTCACAGATTTGGCTCAGATTTTGCCTAATGAGGTGAAATTCTAAGTTTAGATTTTCGCCAAAGTTTTTTCGTCTATTAGGAAATCTCGATTTTTTTTTCAAAGATGCTTTGAAATAATAGATAAAACATCATTCAATAGATAAAACATCATAGATAAAACATCATAGACTTTTTTTTCCATTTTTTGACAAATGAAATCATGAGTTATATTTAATATGAGTATTTCACACTTTCTTTCTTTAATAATAATAATAATAATATAGATACTGCATTTTGATTTGTAATTCAATATATATTTAGAACTCAAAATTTCATTTGTAAAAAAAAAAAAAAAAAAAAATGTTGTTACCCAATTATTCAATAATTATTTCGATTCTAATTATTTAATTTCGTTCTTTCTTTTTTTTTTTCTTTTTAAGCAGTCATTTTTAAAAGTAACCAATAATAAATGAAATGTTTTAATCATATTATTTCGATTCTAATTATATCCAGTGCCAAAATTATGTTTTTTTTTTCTTTTCTTTTTTTACATCCGGGTCAAACATAAATTCCCCCCCTCACCCGTCATTTGCAAAAAAGTTTAAAGAGAGGTTTTCGGTCTATTCCCTTAATTTTTATTTTAAATATAGAATAAATGTGAGGATTGTTTTATACATTATTAGATTTTTTCCCCACACAACAACAGTTCTGACACAGTTACGAACTCATTTGTAAACGCAAAAGCAGGACAATTCCAGGCTTGCTTTTGAAAGAGTTTTGAAATCGAATGTTGATTTCTCTTTTTCGATAAATGAATTACTTATGGAAATGTAAGAGATTGTTGTCACGTGACGACATGTTTTTCTCCTTTAACACGCTGCCGCCTATACGGAAGCTCAGTTCAAAACGCCAACATTGAAAGAATTTTCTAAAATGTATTCTGCCTTCAACAGAAAAGACGGGGGGAGGGGGGGGCATCAGTTTCAGAATAAGAACACCTGCCAATTTCGTGCGTTTCTAAACAAAAGTGGATTCGAAAATTTGTCAGAAATAACGACCGTATTTAGTACCTGAATTTAATGAAAGCATATTAATGATACAAAATAGTTGTTTTCAAATAAATTTAGCGATCAGGATATCAATAATTAATAAAATATTTGTGAGAATTATCAGCCTCGACTAGCAAGTTTCTATGCCCAGGGCACTTTCAATTTTTTATGACCACTTAGATTGATTTAATTACTGATACTACCATAACCCCTCCCCTCTCCCCCACAATTTTCAGCAAATTTCATTTTTCTAACAAAATTCTGATTGTAAGCTCCCACCACCCTTTTTTCTCTATGCCCCTAAACAGTATTCTCTGCTTCCTGATTTGTTTTATCGATTGCCAGATTATAAAATATGCAAGGCAGAGTTATAAAAAATATATAATTTGATTAAAATATTGAAAATTTTATTAACCACACGAAAAAATGTTGGTGTTATTACATACTGGTAAGTGCAATTTAAAAATTAAATTTGATTACTTGGGTTTTTCAGTTAAGTCAAAGGATTTTATGCATTATGAATATTATTGAAATTGCATTTTTAGCAGTTAGACGTAGGGAGTGGATCCTAGGTATAATATAATTGTTTCCTCTTCGCTGTGCGATGCTGATGACATAATTTCTTATACTGTGTCTACAGAAAGTTGGAAAATAAAATCACAAAAACAAGAAAATCTACCGTCTTTACATTGGCGATTGGTCGCCAATATAGCACTCCTTCTCAATATAATTTTTGGCTTTGAATGGAAGTCTTTGGCTGGACGCGCAATGAATGAAGCCTCAGAAGCATCTATATAATGGCAACCAACCACGGAGCGTTTCCGCTCTATTTGTATAAGATCGACAGAAACCGTCTCCACTGTGCACCTGTGGCCAGCTTGGTGATTCGCTACATTATATGCTACAATGTACTCTTACATCGCATTTTCATCTCAAACGTTCAACAAACACACCACTTCATTCATGGTTCTCCTTTATCCTAAAAAATAATGCCTCCTTAAACAAAATTATCCAATGTATAAAATTGATAGAGGGCAATGAATACATTTTTCAAAGCACTTTCCCGTATGTGGACTCAGAGGATTAGCTGGGCCTTACCTGGAC
The DNA here is from genome assembly GCA_963931845.1 of Maratus michaelseni. Lineage (NCBI taxonomy): Eukaryota > Metazoa > Arthropoda > Arachnida > Araneae > Salticidae > Maratus > Maratus michaelseni. The sequence continues at coordinate 177,566,443 of OZ007594.1, forward strand.
TACATGCCTGGAAACTTTTACATCCATTTCATGGACTATAAAAACTTTTACATCCAATTTATGGATATAAAAACTCTTACATCCAATTTATGGACTATAAAAACTTTTAAATCCAATTTATGCACAATATTAAAAAAAAATCACTAACGGCTCGGCCTACAGGCACAGGTAAATTTCGAAGACGCAGACCGTGGGGCACTTGTTTATTGAGAATTGCAGAAGAAAGACCTATTTGTCATGATGTGGCAGTTGGGAAAACCCACTTCGAAATATACCTCTGTATGTAGGCGGAGCCAGCAAGGATTTTCACGTTTTTATTTTATTTTTTACCGGAAGAGTTGGTCATATAAAAAACTTGTCAATATAAAAGTTGTAGATAATATTAAGAAAATTTATAATAAATCTAAGCGGATTTGATATCTTTGGAATTGACGAAGTTATGAATTTTTTTCTTCTGAAACCTTTATCCCCCCCCCCCTCCTCCTCCTCCTTGAAGGCATTTTTAATGAAATCAAAAATCTGTCATACATAAATTTTTGGCCCTATTCCTAGAAGTAATAATAAGTTTAAATGGATTCTATATGTATAAAAATTAAGAAGTTATGGGTTTTTTTCTGTGTTCACGTCTGCTTGTAGGCTGAGCCAGCAGGGATTTTTTTGTTTTTAATTTTTTGTTTGCCGTAAGAGTTGGTCCAATAAAAAACTTGTCAATATAAAAGCTGTAGATACTTTTATGGGGATTTACAATAACTTTAAGCGGATTTGATATCTTGGAAATTGACGAAGTTATGAATCTTTTTCTTCTAAAGCCCCCATCCCCCCCCCCTTGTTTAGATTTTTCCCGTTATCGAACTTGACCAAGATTTTATGCCCCTTGATTTTATGCATCAGTTTGGAAGATATTTGTGCAGAATTATTGCAGTTATCGTGTCCATAAAAAGTGACATCGATAGATAGATAGATAGATAAAGTTTTCAACTGGGGGTGGTTTTGGGTTCTGGGAGTCATGATCGGCGTAGATCTGCAATTTTTTTTTTCAAAAATTCCAACTTAGGGAAAAATGTAATAGGTAGTATTTCTTACGAAATCTACCTAAAAAGAAAATGTATCATACTATGTGAAAATCTAATAGCCTAAACCTCATTTGTATTATTTTTTTTTAATAAACTTGCCGAGTAGGGCTTGTAGAGCTCAAGCCATATGGTAGGCTCCCCTGCTTGGTTGAATCTGAATCTGTATCTGTATCTGCAGTGCATGTGGCTGAATATATAGAGATCGCCTTGATCCTCCGAAATTTTATGCAGTGATTTCACTTTTGAGGAGTAGTCGTTCTAATTTTCAGGTAAGACACTATTTTTATTTACACGTGTTTCAATTCTTAGAAATTTGAGTTATGATACGTTTTCTGCAAACTTATTTCTTTCTCTTTAACTACATTTGCTTCAATTCTAAGAAATTTATCAGCATACTACTTTGACGTCGTGCAAATGGCTACCATACGCATGTTCCCAAAGTCGCCACCTTAGAAAACAAATGGGGAAATCAGTGAAATAAGGGTGAATTTCAAATTTTCTACATAGATATTTCAAAAAAAATTATTACGATTTATTGTCAATATCACTCAAAATAAGTCAATAACTCCCAGAAGAAAATCCTTGAACTACCATGTACAAAAAATGCTTCAAAGTCTTTTCGTGTCATAATATACGAACGTAAGAAGATTAAGAAGAAAAACTCGAAAGAAACTACCAAAAGAAAGAAAGGATCATCAGAGCATAATAGTAACAAAAAAAGTTTGCCGAGTATTTTTTCACATTTCGAAAGTGATTTCAATACATGAACCACCTTTAGAACACTATACGCCAAATGGGGCCCACAAGCTACAGTTTTGAAATCGTATTATAAAAGTAATCAATTTTTATTTTACAAAGAAAAGCATATTTGATATGTGTTAGAGGTAAGTATAAAATTTTACAAACAAAAATTTAGCCTCACACACACAACCAGAAAATAATAAAAAATCCTCAAAACTTAACTATGGCCACCTTTGGATCACCTACTTTATTTTTTTTTTTTTTTTTAATATTAAATAATTCGATGCTAAAAAATAAATAAGTAAATAAAGAAAAATCAGCAAATTTTTAAATTATCCGCTATTTTTTGTCGAAATACGGAAAAGCATATAAAACTTACTTAAAGTGCATACATTTTACTTTAAAACGACCCATTCGATTTTGAAAAATATAAATATTATTGTGGGTCCGTACACGGTTGCCACCGAACATGAAAGTATTTCTGACACTAGTTATTACGTTCCAAGCTACAATAAACGCTAGCTTTTCTTTGCAAACATGAGGGATATATAAACTGCTGATAGTGTGAGATAGTGATTAAAGTTATTATATATTTTGTAATCAGTTTGACTCGAAATTTCTACTCAAGTTTGGCTATCAGTGGAGAACAAAGTAATAGAACTTTTTAAAAATATATATATGTGGTACGGTTACTGTCAAATGTATGTCTGTCTGACCTGTTCTTACTCCTGGCCGACCTGCACGCGCGTAGCTACCATGGAGCAGTTGGAGCACATTGCTCCAGGCGCGAGAATAATAAAGGAACAAAATTATGAAGGAACGAAATTATTTGTATAAATATTTTTTTTTACATTTGCCATTTTTTTAAATATATAAAATATACAGTAAAACCTGTGAAAGCGGAATCCTGTCTTTTACAGAAATTTTTCGTGATTATACTTACACCATGTGATTATACTTACTAATACGAAAACCTGTCTAAAACGGAAATTTTTTCAATGCTTTCCGATTTTGTGTTAGCTAAAAATTAGATAAATGAAACTATAGTATTCCTTGAACTTGACTTATCAAAATTTTTATTGAAGATAATATACATTATAAATCTATTGTTTTATGCCTCTGAATTCATGAAAATTGTAAAGAACGTTTAAACGCACAAATTGAGGACATTTGCATGTGCATTGCAGGTTTACAGGTTGTGTTTTATAGCAAAATATAGTATTAATTTGAAATAAGTACAATGAAGTCTATTAAGATGGAATCGCAAGGGACTAGGAGAAATTCCGTTTTAGACATGTTTCTGTCTTAGCAGATTTAGTTGTATAGCATTCCTTCTATCAGCATCATGAAAATTTTTCATTTATGGCAAGATGTTTTACTGCATTATATATGTTTTAAACCTGAAAACAAATTTTGGATAACCTTTTTTAGTAGAGAGGGGGGTGATCCGATTGTACTTGCTCCAGGGCGCTGAACATGTAGATGCGCCACTGCCGACCTGGAACTGTTTGTTGTATAAAATTGACGTTCGTTGACTACATTGGAATCTCTTGGGTATCTGTCAACTGTGCCACTAATTCTAAAGAAAAAATTCTGTTGTATTTAATAACAGAAATCTGCGATTCCAAGCCGAAGATTTCTCTACGGAAATACTCGCGACGAAAAATGGCTGCAGTTGGCAGCTGTCTCTGATATGAAGAGATAAATGTATCAAGGGTATAATATTGTATTATTTTAATTCACTAACGTTCAAAAAATTAAAAAATATATTTATGTACCGGAAATAATTTAAAAATAAAATAAAATAAATAATAGAAAATTTTGTTGCGAAGTGGTTAGTGCCTGTAAAATATGCGTTCCTGATATTAAAGCTTCGAAAAGTAGGCTTTATGAAAACATTAATCGTAGCGTTTCTTAGATAGAAGCTGTACCATTCAAAGAGATGCAAAGAAGAATATTTACAATAATGCAGTAAGATTGATAACATCGAAAGATTATTTTATTTATTTATTCCTGTAGCATTATTTAGTAATTGCAAAAAGAAAAAGGTTTTCTATTCCTTTCAGTAAATATACCGTAAAATTAATATATTTCGAAAAAATAGTTTCGTTATTGAACTATTAATAAAATTCATTTGAGGTAATCAAAAGAAGTTAGTTAAATTTCCTGAGGTAAAATCAAGTAATTAAATTTACAAATCATTTTTTTTAAGAAGAGACTTATAGAGGCTGAATTATTCTCTGAATATAAATAAATAGAAATTGAATATTAGGGTCGTCTTATTATTCGTGTTGTTATAACATTTTCCTGATGCTTATTCTGTGTGTGTTTTCTTATATTTAAATTATAAAAGATTACAATTACACTATTATACGTCATAAAATAATAGTATTCTTTAAAATATAATAATCCATTATTGTAGTTAAAACTATGAAAGAAGAAAATGGTTATGAACTGAATATCTAAAATAATTGAGGCATAAGTCGCGGTAATTATTAATTTTTATTGAAATGCGAATGGGGCATGAAACATTCAAATATACAAACGAAAAGATATAGGGAATGGAAATGTTATGAAATAAATAATGCAAAATATGTTGGGCATGAAATGTCCGCGTACTTGTAAAAAAAAAAAAAAAAAAAAAAAAAAAACTGTGGCGCCGAACGTTCTTAGCAGTTGACAGATATGCAAGAGGTTTCAATGTAGTCAACGAACGTCAATTTTATCCAAGGAGCAGTTCCAGGTCGGACGGGAGATAAAACAGGTCAGAAAGACATGTGTTTTTTTTTATTATTTTACTTATGATACTAGTTTTCTAACTAGTATCGTAAATAAAATAATCAGAAAACTCAGATTAAACATCCCTTCGTCATTTCTAAAATGTGTTAAATAAAATCACAAAACACAACGCTAAAAAACCAATTACGTTAAAACAGTTTTTACAAACTGTCTACATGTTTCCTACCGCATGCACTGAGACTATCTCACTGCTGCATGATCCATTATGAATTTTTCTACTGAACCATCTCAAGAGGTCTTTCGATACTATTTTGTTCTGATGTTTATCGCTATAATCAAAACTTTGAAATAATTTTAGGCATACATTTGACAATCTGTAGAGTAATTAGATATTGTATTTTTACGTGTACACTGTAAAAAATGACCAATGTTTCTTATTTTATGAAAATATGCTATAACCACGAACGAAAATATAATATAATCTTCTGAGTTATCCGAAATTTCAAATAGCATGTTACATTGTCTTTTGAATACCCAGAAACGAATACATTTTCAAAATTTAAAGAATAATTTATAAAAACAAAATATTTTTAGCTGCCCGAATTTTTCAGAAACGTTTCCGAAGGGATTTTATAGTGCATTAATTAGTGTCCTCAGCCTGGAATACCTGTTTTTCGAATGCTATCAATTCTGAAGTAAACATTTTCATGCTCAAAAAAAATGTTTAACAGACAAACATGCAAAATTAACAGCGTTAACAATAACATTAAAATTAAGATTATTTCTTTACTCTTTCATGTATAAATTAACTTATGCTGCTGAAAACGTGTACTTGAGAATGGATAACATTCGAAAAACAGGTGAGGACACTAATTAATACACTATAAAAACCCTTCGGAAACGTTTCGGAAAAGTTCGGGCAGCTAAAAATATTTTTTTTTTATAAATTATTCTTTAAATTTCGAAAATGTATTCGTTTCTGGGGATTCAAAAGACAATGTAACATGCTATTTGAAATTTCAGATAACTCAGAAGATTATATTATATTTTCGTTCGTGGTTATAGCTTATTTTCATAAAATAAGAAACATTGGTCATTTTTTCAGTGTAGTAATTTATATATTTTCTTTTGTAACAGGTGGATATGGTATATAAAGTAGATGGCTACATAAAGGAAAAACAGACTCCAAGCATGTTATTTGCAATAAAACTGACCCCGTATTTGAAAATTATTCAGGAGTTTATCAAATTCCATATATTAAAGCTGGCGGATCAAAGAATTATTATATTGGTATCACTAACAGAAAATTTAATTGTAAAAAAAGAAACATATGGCTGATAAAGTGTATAATAGAAAAAAAATTATCATTTGCAAGGTTTGATCCAGAAATGGGCCATTCAGATATATTTTAGTGAAAGAAAAAAATCTAGTCCATCTAATTGTTACTATTCATCTATTATAAGAGAATCTATTGAAACTAAATCAGGTAAAAATATAATATGTAGTGACACACCATAGTTAACTTCTTACCATCTTTAACTAAAAATATACAAAAATAAAACCACGTATTAAGAGTACCTTTCCCTTTCTAATGGTGTATTTCTTTTAAATGAATATTAATATTCACTATTAGAAAAACAAATTGGGCGAAGTATCTAAATGTTTTAGTCATTTACTACTCTAAATATTATGATCAAATTCTCTTTTTAAATGCAAATTAGTAGCAACAGAAACGAAATTGATTTGTTTCTGTTTCTCATGACGATCATTGTTAATTCTGAAAAACTATTTAAAGTTGAAATATATTTAAACAGTATTACGTACAGTATTATACAATACAAATATGAGGAAAGTTTAGTAAATATTACGTAGAGATTTATCCCTTAACATAAATGAGAAATCAAGCCAAATCAACCAGATTTGATAATTAGATAATTTGGAATGTCACACATTATAAACGAAAACAGAAAATTTCTCATTAGTCACTATTGTGTGTAAATCCTTCAGTAACAAAATTTCAATTCAAAAAATTATATTAATTTCTTATAACTTTTCACTTCATTTAAAAGTTTTATAGGGGAATCTTTATAGTCAATAATATTGTAAAGAACGATACACTTGCAAAAGATTCAAATATACAAAGTTTTTAAAAATATATATATTTGCTAAAAGTGATTACCGTACACTTCAAGGCTTATAAAAACATTTTAATAAACAGATCTAATAGTTTCGTACCCTCATTCGACGACATTCTCCAGATCAATATTAACAAAATAAACTATTTTCACAAAAAAAATTAAACTAGTCGTTGGGGGCCATTGTAATACTTACCCATCATGGATATGCATAATGTAAAATATTAAAATAAAAATGTGTAAACTACTTATAAAATGCATTGCAATTCAAATAAAATCGTGCCTTGATGACGTCATAAACTTTAAAGGCTCGATTACTGAATTGCTTGAAAGAAACATCCTTATAACTCCAAAAATAATAATACTATTAACTAGCGGTTTATTGCATCTGATTAAGCGTCAAATTTCCAATTAAAATATATCTTTGAAGTGAAATTTGGATGAAATACAGGGTAATGAAAAATCGAAGAGTGTGACAAATATGATTCCAAATATCTCGGCAACTCATTATCCGATCGACTTCATGTTGTATGCAAAATTTATGTTTTTTTATTGTCCTTTATATTCATTTCTTAAAATAATCAATTTCGATACTTTTTATATACCTTTTATCAGAACGAATATTTCGAGGGTCAGAAAAAAATAGTTCCGGTTAATCGAGGTTATTGAAATTAAATAGGCTTCTTCCCATTATTACATACTAAGTAAATTGCAAGTCTCTATCTCAATTTTTTCGGGAGATAGAGCGTTTACAGACACACAGACACACACACAGACGGACGGCAAATTTTGTTTTCTAAAAATATGTTTTTCGGAATCTCCAGTGTCTGAAACGTGTAAATTCGTCAAAAAAAATTTTCGATTTTCAAAACGATTACAAGACTTACCCTATACTACGTATGATGGGTAAGTAAAAGGAACTTGATAAACAAAAACCACAAGATCACAGATAGAAAGAAGGTATATTAATGAAAATGACCCTCTCTAAACGTGAATCATTTTATTTAATTGTTTTTAAATTTTACGCGCAAAATTAATAATTAATAATAATGAATAGTAATAAGTTGATATAAATGCTGGACGATTACACCATGAAACATTACTACATTAAAGACGTGAGTATAAAACATCACAAATTTCCTGAATAGTGTATACAAATGTCAAATTTTAAATTTTATACATACATTAAAATTAAAAATATCGACGTTTCGACCACTTCTATGGTCATCCTCAGGAAATATTTGTTATATTTCTTCTAAAGTTTCAAAGGCAAAAGACAATCCGTCCGTTACTACATTATTATTGCCGTCCATAAATTAAAAAATTAATTAGGCGAACCATGAACCATCGTACCAACCAACCACAAGTATAAAACGAAGCAGAAGCACCTCCTAACGGACAAAAATCTAATTAGTTATCCTTTAAATTCTGTTAAAATGTTGTTATTCTTTCTGTTAGACATATTTTTCTTTTTAAAAACATGATGCCTTCGCTTTAAATCAAGAACGAGGAATACAAAACGTTCTAGTTCGGGAAGAAAATTATAAAATTTATGACAAACGGCAATGTGCATATTTAGGGCAAACAACTGAAATTAAAAAGTGATGCCTTCAGCATCTGAATATTTTTGTTAGATGACGAATGCTTTATTTTGGAAATTACTGCATAGTATTTCATAGTAACGGAGAACAGAAGATAGATTTGTAATAGCCGTTTAAACATAAATTTGTAAAAAAATTACTTTTTTTTTCATAATAAAATAGAATTTACATATATAGAAATTTTCATTGTAACAAAAATACAATATTAAATGAGTTATATATTTATTGCATTCACAAAATAACTAAATATTCTAATATAGAAAATTGGGTCTCACCTGTAACGAGGCTTTACAAGCATGCCTCAGTTCATTACAAACAAATAAATTTCCAAAGCAATAATTCTCATGAAGAATAACTTTTCAATGTGTGTTCTATTATGTAAAAGCACTAAAACTATTTAGAAAGATATATTCTGTCAAAAATTAACTACCAGACACCGAAAAAGTAACTTTTTTTGTTTTGAAAGACCCACTAATTGTGTTTATTGAAAGTTGTTACATTCATGATATCCTAAAATGTAAGATATACGCATGTAAGATGTAAGTATGTACGATAGATTTATCTAAGTATACATGTGAGGAAACGATCTATGCTTATAAAACAAAAAAAATATTTAAATCTGAAGAATTTAGAATGAAACTAATTTAAAAAGTACTTTTTAAAATTTATCACTTTGGTATGTTAATAAAATATATTTTGTATCATAAATTATAACATGGTAGAAAACTTTATTGTAATTTTTTAAAAAGCTTTATGTAGCCAATATTTTTTTTTTCTTTTTTATTTGCAATCTTACACTGTTAAAATTTTGCAGCAAACTGTCCAGTCATTAGACCGTTTTTTGTAGAAATTTGTTACACAACCGTAATTTAATGCTATTCTGACCATATTATTGCTTATAATATGGTCAAAAAAGAGTTAAATTATGGTTAGGTAACCTATTGTTTTTAAAAAGGGTCGAATGGCTGGCCAGTTTGCTGCAAATTTTTAAAAGTGTAGTATATCGTTTATTATAAAAAATATATAAAATACTCTCTTTTTTTTAATAAATAGTACTATAATTACAATTAAGGCATAAATGAAATTACAGCAAATTAAATATTTTCATGGTATATATTTGATGAAAAAAGCAATTTTTAAATTTTGAAAATACAATTTCATAATTTTCGAATGAAAGCATCTTTCAGTTACCTAGTTTTGTTTAAAGAGACTTTTCAGATCAGGCATTTATAAAAGCAATACGAGAAAAATTGTTGGTTAAACATCGATTTCTTTTAATTTCCGAATTTCTGCTTTATTTCTATTATTTTATTAAAGTAATATTTTATAAAAAAAAAGTATAGCTAAAAAATGATATTAAAATTGGTCTATTAATTTAAATAAAAAATGTGTTTTTAACACTTTCCAACATAGTTGAAAAGTGTTTATGAATTTGGTTTGTCTGTCTGTCTGTCTGCCGTCTGTCGGTGCTCTAACTAGCTTAAATGTACTCGGATTGCCAAGCATGATATTCGTTAGTGAGATTTACTATTGCATATTCGGTATTGAAAAGGAGTTTGTAGCATTTATAATTAATTTTCAAGGACATTAAAAAATAGATTACATTATGGTCCACATGGAAAAGCCTTTTGAGGTGTATTTTAATGATATTACATTATTCCAAACATATTGAAATTGATATGTATTACTGATGTTAACTACATGAAGCATACTCTAGAATACAATGTAAATAGCGTACATTTAGAAGGACACGAGAATTTGTTTACTGTATTGTCTATAGAAGATAACTCCTGGAAGTGCGTTTTAAGTTGTATTACCCATTTTCAAAATTAAACATTTTTTGCCTATTACTTGTTCTGTATAAATTCTATAGGTAATATACAAGGCTACACAAAATAATTTAACACACGGATAATAACACACTACAGATGGTAACTGCTGAATTTGTATTTTCAAATGTGTTATGGTTTTCCAAATAGCTTACTTAGATGTCTTATTTAAACTTATTAGTATTCTGGAAGTATTGAAAAGAGTTTTGTAATCTAAGCTTGGTGCATGATTTTTCGTTCTTGTAATTAGTTTGCAATCACTCAATTAATGATAAAGTAATTATAACATCAAGGTAGAGATAAAAAAATATTATGTCACTTTTCAAACACTTATTTTATTCAAACACTTATGTTATTTTTCAAGCCTTTTTTTTAACAATGAGCAGTGAAAATATTAAAACTAACATTTAAATCAATGAAACAATTTAACACTAGAACGGCGGTAGGGGTCATTTTGACCCCTGAGCACCTTTGTCCGTTAATTACTTTTGTTTGGTTAGAAAAAAAAATTTGAAATTTTTTGACTTTACCTAAATAGATAACAAATATTTAAAAAAATCAGCATATACATATATATATATATATATATATATATACATAATGATGAAAAAAAAATTATAAATTGTGTTTTATTTTAGTTAGCATTACTTTTAATTTGTGAAACCAATCAATTTTTATATCAAATTAATGAGTTATTTGAGTAGTTGTAGTATGATCCAATTGATGGCCCTGTAGGCGTTACATTTACAGTAATTTAAAAATTCAATAAATTATCAAGTAATATTAAATATAAATTAAATTTAAATGATGAAATACACGTAAATTACAATTTTTTTCGCAGTATGGTATATAAAATTGTTTTAGCGTTGTTATTTCAGTAGTTACCTCAAGGGGTCAAAATGACACCTTCCCGCCGTTCCAGTAGGTAAAATTTTTCAGCCTTTCTAGTGTTAAGCTGTTAAAGCATGGTTAAAAATACAATATAATGGGAAATATAATTATATTTTACATAAAACTTTCTTTTATGAATTTTGATACTTCAAACAATTCGTCAAACTAATGTGTTAAATGAACTATAAAAGTACGGAAGGAATTAACAGTACCACTAACCATTTATACTTAGCACGAAAATGTTTTCTAATGTACCGATAATGTTTTCTTATCTCTTGTAAAATTGAAAAGAAAAACAGGAAAAATTAAAATCATTTTATATCCCACTGAATCTTTTGTTCTCTGTTAAAAAAATAACATCTGGAAAGGCAGATAAAAACAATTTATAAAAGACATTGCTCAGTAATCTGGCTGATGCAGTTTCATTCATACTCATTTCATTGTAACTTTTAACTTCTTTGTTGTGTTTCTATGTTTATATTAAAAATAAAAAAATATATTCTTTGTTGTTCGTATACGATTATTTAAACATCGCTTTTACAAATAAAAATAATTTTTGAGAGCCACATTTGTGGCCATTGATTGAAAAAGCTTTTTTAAACATTCATTGTTTTAAACCATTAATCTGTGACACTGAAAAAATTAATTAAAGGCGATCCTTTGATAGAACATAAATAAATCCAGTATCTCGAAACGGTAAAAAAGTGAAACGGTTTTGAGAAAAGATAACGCTTCTATGAACGTCTTTTTAAAAATAAATGAAATCTTATGCATTGAAATACAAAGCTTTATAAAGTGTTTTTTTTTTTTAATATATATAATGAGAAACTTTAATTTTACTTTTAAAAAGGCAACTATACAGTTTTTAAAATATATTTTCGAATTTTATTTGAATTTGTGCATAAGTAATTGTTAAGCTTGCGCAAAAAAAATAAAATTGTTTTCCGTTACAGGTATTTCTTATAATAACAAAATAAATACTGTTTGTTAAATATAGATTTCTTTAAAACATTGTATAAAAATAAAGGTGAATTTTGGAAAAGATCGCCAAAAATAGGTAAAAAAAAAAAAAAACTCATCATTTTTTTTTAAACCTTCAAATAGTGTATCTACTTTTTACCTTTATTGTTCAGAGAATAAATGTTAAAATATAATTTCATAAGTGAGAAGATAACTACAGCAAAATAAATACTAGTCTTTTAGAAACTTGAACCATATCCCAATTTAATTATTTTATGAAATAAAGTTGTTATCAGAATACATGCACGATTTTTTTTTTATATATAAGCATTCAATATCAATATATGGAGAGAAAACAATAAAGTACAGTGGAAATATAAGTCTTCTGCAGAATTAATCCGCTTCATAAGGCGACTTAAAAAAATACATTTAATGTTAAGTATTGAAAAAGAAATTACAAAAAAATAATTTCTTGGCAAATATAAATATATTTCATAGAAGACGTGTATGTAGTTTTCCATCTTTAGATATTTTATTGCACACATTTTATAATTTTTATTTTACAGTAGCTAACCCGCCCAAAGTTGCCCGAGTCCGTGATAATATCAAACAAATTTAAAGTTTGTATAATTTTATATCTTTAACCCACCCGATTTAGTATGAAATTATTTATTTAAAAATACTGCGCACACGAGGAAGATCCTTTATTTTCAATTTCAGCCGATTGGGGCGCATTCTGATAGAAATAAATTTCCAACATGTGTTCCCGCTGCCTGCGGCACCGTATAGTAGGCGCGTAGAGCAAACGCTGCCGAATTTTTTATTTCCACCTTCCGTCACCAGGAGACGCTCTCTGTTCCAAACAAACCACCTTCCAAACGAAACTCCGACATCTGTCCTTGCTGCCACCCGCACCGTATAACAGGCGTGCTGCACATGCGCTGCAAATTCCTTTAGTTCCACTTTCCATCGCCAGGTGGCGCGATTTGTTCTAAACGAACATCGGACATTGGTATTCGTTGTATCAAGGGAGTTGAATGAACGAATTCCTGTCGAAATCGGGCGCATAAAACTCGAGAAAATGGTGCGCCCCTGGCGGTGGAAGGTGGTACTAAAATTTGTAACGCGTTCGAAAACAAAGTAGAATCATTCAAACCCCTTTGTATGATCCTATGCGGTCCTATAGAATCCGAAATAAGAATGAAAGTGCTTAACAACAAATAATTTCCTTTGATTGTTGGTATACATCAAGTAAGTACGGGTTGTGTTGTTTAGGTTGTAAGGTTGTGTTGTTAGGTTTGTTATTAGGAATATACATTTAATTTTTACAAAAATCGTAATTTGAAATTTCCGGTATTCTCTCTATATAACATTTATAAAACGCTGCGGGAGAAGCTAAAAATATTAAATTTATTAAATGGAATTTGTTTTCTGAAATTCAGAGAAAGGCCCACCCCCTTTTTCCCCTAATGTTATCCGCCTCCCTCCCCATACCCGTAAATATAAGAAATAATTTGTTCAAGAAAGCCATCTTCTCCTATATTAACGCAATCATTAAAAAAATAATTATATTTTTCTGATAATTAGAAGATAACGTAGATGCTACGCTAAAGTAGCCGCCAGATGGCATCTCTTCCCATCCTCAATTTCAAATATATATCTTAATTAGTTACCTTAACTTTTGTTCATTAGCAAAAATTGGCAATTATTTCCTTTCATTTTCGCAAACTAAATAGGGGGAGCGGCCAGAGAAGAAAATCTGTTTGTAGTTCATTTTTTAATGAAAGCAAAGACCTGTCTGAAGCTTTCTATGAATTTTTTTGACTGGCGCCGCGAGATTTTTGGCAGTGTTTTGCAAAAATTAAAAACAATTACCGGATAATTTTTACAAAAATTTCATTGTCGCATGCAGAAAATTTTGTACTACATATGCTCAGAAATTTTCAAATCGATATCTTAATTAGTTTTCTTAAAACTCGGTAATTAGTAAATGAATTTCAAGTTCGTTAATTTCTGATTCCAAATCGAGAACAGGTGTTCTCTTTTTTAGACATTCTGATAAAAAAAGATGGCATTTTTGATTCGATGTTTAATGAGATTCTAATTAATATCTTGGGTAATTATCAAATTCTGAGTCACAGGTGCATCAGTTCAGGTTTTGGACTACCTAAATATAAATTTTCAGGCGTCTAGATATTGCAGACACAGAGCGAAACTTTCTTTTATTAATATAAATAATAAGTAAACTTTATCTTTCTTAAGGGCACCAGATAATAGAATTTTTCAGTAAAGGCATTTATCATAGTTTATGATGTGAGCAAACATTGTGTGCTGTGCGTGTATGTGTCTGTCTATGTGTGTATACATGAAAATTTTATCCTAAAAGCGGCGGCTCTAACGATTTTGACAACATTTTGTATCCAACTGTTTTGAGGTACCAGTAGATGATTGGGCTAGGTCACATGTTCGAGAAAATTCGATTAGAGGGTTACTTTGGGTCACAACATGTCAGGGTCAAGCTAATTTTCTCTAAAAAACGACTCAAACGATTTTGACTAAATTTTGTATACTACCGTTTTGGATTACGAGACGACAATTGAGCTAGGTCACATGTTCCACAAAATTCAATTAGTGGGTCATTTTTGGATCACTATGGGTCAAGCAAATTTTATCTAAAAACGGCTCTAACTATTTTCTCTAAATTTTGTATCCAAGCGATTTGTATTACGAGAAGACCCTTGTGCAGGGTCACATGGTCCAAAAAATTCTATTAGTGTGTCATTTTGGCTCACTACGTTTCAGTGTCAAGCTAATTTTACCTAAAATATGGCTCAAATGATTTTGATTTAATTCTGTATCATAAATTTTGGATTACGAGAAGAAAATTGGGCTAGGTCCCATGTTCTAGAAAATTCAATTAGCGGGTCATTTTTGGGTCAAGCAAACTTTATATATGAAATGGCTCTAACGATTTTGGCTAAATTTTGTAACCAAGTGATTTGGATTACGAGAAGACTATTGTGTTGAGTCACATGTTCGAGAAATAGTGGGTCATTTTTGGGTCACTACAGATCAAGCTAATTTTATCTAAAAACGGGCTCTAACGATTTTGACTAAATTTTGTATCCTATCGTTTTAGATTACGAGAAGATCATTAGTGTAAGTCATATGCTCGAGAAAATTCGATTAGTGAGTCACTTTTAGGTCACTATGGATCAAGCTAATTTTACGTAAAAATCGGCTCAAACAATTTTGATTAAATTCTGTATCCTACAATCTTGGATTACGGGTAGATCATTAAGTCGCATATTCGAGAAAAATTGGTTAGTGGGTCATTTTTTAGATCACTACGGGTCAATCTCATTTTATCTGAAAAAGTGCTCTAACGATTTTGGCTAAATTTTTATCCCGTTTTGGGGAAAGAGAAGACCATTGGAATAGGTCACATGTACGACAAAATTAGATTAGCGGGTCATTTTGTGGGTTATTATGTGTCAAGCTAATTTTTACCGAGCGTAGTTCGGTCTTCCTCACTAGTACTAGTGATACGATAAACATTGTTGGTTAAACACGGATTTCTTAAAAACGTAACTAAAAGGTAACGTAGAATTTCTAATTAAGCATTTTTTGTTGTTGTTTAAAAATTTCTTCTTTAAGTCTGTTACTTTATAAAAGTAATATTTTTAAGAAATGTAACAGTAAAAAGTAATGTTAAAATGCGTGCGAAGTAAGGTATATCTTATTAATGCTAGAAAAAACTGTTATCAATCAAGAAATGCAAGAATGGGCTCCTGAAGGGAGGGGGTCAGTACAAGAGCCTAGCTGTTGGATCATGGAATTTTATCAAAATAATTTTATCATTGTTAATTTTTTTAAATGTGTTTTTTTATTATTTTGAAATCTCTGGAAGAATGATAAAGTATTATTGCATCATGTAGAGTAAAATAAATCTTATGTCACTTTTATGAAAACTCTCTTAAATTGTTATTATTCAAACAATTTTTTGAATATTGAACAGTGAAAATAATAAAACTAACCTTTAAGATAATTAAACAATTTAAGCCGTTAAAGCATGGGTAAAAATTCAAAATATTGGGAATTGTAAATTTATCTTACATAAAATTCTCTTTTTCAATTTTTGTTTCTAAACAATTCATGAAAATAATGTAATTTAATGATCTATAAAAGTACTGATGGTATTGAACAGACCCTTAATCGTTTTGACTACTAAGCATACAAATTTTTCTTTCTTTTCTAATGTACCGATAATGTTTTCTTATCTGTTATAAAATTGAAAAACATGAAAAATTAAAATCATTTTATATCTCACTGTACCTTTTGTTCCGTGTTAAAAAAAAATATATCTGGAAAAGCAGTTAAAACAATTTATGAAAGACATTGTTCAGTAATCTCTCCGATGCAGTTTCATTCATACTCATTTCATTATAAATTTTAACTTCTTTGTTATGTGCCTATGTTTATATTAAAAATAAAAAACATTCTTTGTTGTCCGTATACGATTATTTAAACATCGCTTTCATAAGCAAAAATAATTTTTGAGAGCTACATTTGTGGCTATTGATTGAAAAACCTTTTCAACGGTCAATGTTTAAAACCAGTAATTTATGACACTGAAAAAATTAATTAAAGGTGCTCCTTTAATAAAATATAAATAAATCCAGTACCTCGAAAGAGTAAAAAAGTGAACCTGATTCGAGAAATGATAACGCTTCTATGAACGTCTTTTTAAAAATAAATGAAATCATATGCATTAAAATACAAAGCTTTATAAAGAGTTTTTTTATGAAAAACTTTAATTATTTTAATATAAGTTTTAAAACACACACTTTTATTTGAATTTGTGTATAATAAATAAATGTTAAGTTTCTACACGGTACAAAAAGCAGAAGATTGTTTTCAGTTACAGGAATTTTTTACAATAGCAAAAGAAATATTGTTAGTTCAATATACATTTCTTCAAAGCGTTGTATAAATATAATTTGAATATTAAGACATTCAATAGTTGAAAACATAAAGCTATAACACTGAAGAAATTAATTAAAGGCGCCGCTTTGATAAAATATAAATCAATCTAGTATCCTGAAACAGTAAAAATATGAGACGGTTTTAAGAAAAGATAACTCTTCTATGAAAGTATTTTTTAAAAATAAATTTAATCTTCTGTATTAAAATACAAATATTTATAAAGAGTAACTATAATGTTATTTTAAAAAAGACAACTATACAGTTTCTTAAAAATATTTTTAATACACACACTTTTATTTAAATTTGTATAGAATAAGTAATGGTTAAACGTTTTAAGGGCACCAGAAAATAGAAAATTGTTTTCAGATACTGGTATTTATTATAAGAACAAAAGAAATATTGTTTGTTAAATGTAGATTTCTTTAAAACGTTGTATAAAGATAACATGGATTTTTAAATTAAGAATTTTCTCTTTTAGCTTCAAATTGTTTATTGAATTTTTTTATATATTCCTTTATAAAATATTGCGTATTAATTGCGATAAAACTTACTGATATTGGGAAGACTTGTATGAAAAGAAGACTTTTGTTTAATCATGGGAGACAGCTAAAAGAACACAGAAGTACCAGTGCCTGTCTTTTGAATTCAGACACTTTAATTATTTATTTATTTTATGTATTTTCAATATTTGTTATTTAATAATAATAATAATAATAATTTTATTTTTCATTGAAATCGCTAAAATAATGAGAATATTATAGGAAATTATATTTAACAATGAAGAAACCTTTTTAAAAATAAATATTCAAATATGTTTTCTTTCTTATCAAAATATTATGATTAGAATGGTAACATACCGAAAATATAGCATACCATCAAACAAATCAAAGTCTTATACTTTACTGTTCGCTGACTCAAGCCCGGTTCTTCAGTATCATCTTAGTAGTTCACAACTAAGAAAATAAACCGGTTATCTGTTGCGAATTGGAATATTTTGTATTATATCTATATTTAGGTCTATAAAATGTTATTACTGTAGTCAGAAGTAGGGCGCTGCAAATAGAGAAACTACAGTAGCCGCTATGTATATCTATAGTTTGTAGTGTAGCGCACTACATTTTGAACAGTTTATTATATAGAGTAGAGCTACATAAAAAATCAGTGGTTTATAGCGAGCACTGACGCTATTTTTAACGCTACTACAGGGAAAAACAAATGTGTCATTCTTAAAGTTAAGTTATCGTAACTTGCTAGTTTTTTGTGCAGAATGTATTCTGCTCAACATTTTGTAAATCTCAGCAGTAAATCTCAGATGCAATATTTGTCAACTCATCCCATGAAACAATAGATTTTTTCTGTTGACATTTGCAGGTAAATACAGCTGCTGATCTACCAAATAAATTAATTTTCTTGCTGCTAACACTTATCTACTTCTTAGGTGTCCATGTCTTAACCTTCTCACCGCCGTGAACTGATATATCCGTTCACTATTCTGTAGGCTTCACTGCAATAATAGCATTGTTTAAATTAATATATTTCTATAATTATAATGCACTTTTAAAATATTGAGTAATAATTGATACTCTCAAAGATTATAGTCATATACGCACTTAAGTTTTTGTATCAAGTTTGAAAATTCAACTTTTTTCAGCATTAAAAAAAAATACAGAGAACACAACATTACAAATTTGCCCTTTTGCTCGGCGGTCAAGTGTTTAATGCCTTGCTTTTTAAACGTAATACACTGGCCAACTTATTATAATTTATGCCGACTATTTTCAAAATAGATCCTTTACTGTTAGAGTCAGAAGTTCCTTCTCTAACCCTAAACCTATCTTTTCCTCTATTCCCCAGGATTCGATTTCCGGCCCAACACTATTCAGCATGTACGTCAACGATATTCCCAGAGAGCCTAGCGTCAATTTAGCAAATTTGCCGACGGCACTTCCATGCTTTACAAACATAAACATACACTCCAAGTGTTTACTAAACTTCAAAAATACCTAGACAAAATTTTGGTCTGGTTAAAAAAAGATGGTGAATTAAGATCAACATTGCCAAACGTACCGCCATTTTCATCACGAATCAAATATTCATCCCGGACGTTAATAATAACTTAAAATTGAACAACGAAAACATACCCTGAAGGACAAATTATAAATATCTGGGTATTCACTTGGATTCTAAATTATCATGGGGCAAACACATCTCAGAAACCTTGAGTCGTGCAAATTGCGCCGTGGGTTCCTTTAAACTCCTCTTGGTTTGGCATAGTTCCCTGTCAATCAAAAATTAATTGTTGTTGTACAAATCTATCATCCGGCCGATTATCACATACCGCTCGGTAATTTATGGTAGTGCACCTAAAACAAGAGTTGGAAAAATCCAAACATTCCAAAATAAATTACTCCGTAGATTTACTAAAGCGTCCCCTTTTATATCCGCTCTGACGTCGTACACTGGGACCTTAAATTTAAACCTATGTTTGGTGAAATTAAAAAAATTGCTTCAAAATTTCCCAGATCCATTCCCTCAATGAAGAAACCTGCGTCAATCTCTAGTCGTCATTATGACGCAAGAGTTGGCAGGGAACAAATACGTCCTCTTGCTATTTTAACACGGGATGAACATTTCGTTCCGTGTTCCAAAACATCCTGGCGTAACCCAAGAAGGGTTAATTAAATGCAGAATTCCCCTGCTAAATTCTCCTTTTCCTTACATTGAAAGAAATGTTCATCTAGAATTGGCTATTCCCTGATGTCATTCAGCATTCTGTATTTTATTTCTCAAAGAGACGCGAGATCAACCTTCTTATTATTCAAATCATTTTTAGTATTTACTGTTTCTTTTCACTTAATTTGGCAAATTGCTCTTTTCGGGAAGTTTTACTCTCATTTTCTCAAGAACGTGAGAAATCCTCTCGGCCCCATGCTCTCATAGGTTGGAAAATTCTGCTCACAAATCCCTCGGCTAGTCCCGTCTACTTCTCCTACCGGCTAAGATCGCCAGTGTGTGTTGCTGTCTTTTGCGTGAGGACACTAACGACAAGTAGGTCTGCGCTATTTTAGAGGGCCCATGTTGAAATTGAAGTCCTCTTGTATTAACACATTTAAACATTTAAACACTAGCATTTAAATAAACAAAGCATAATTTTTTTAAAACGTTCAGTTACATATCAAAATAAAAATATTGGGTTGAGGATAATTTCGTTTTTTTTTTCATCTTTTTCAAAGAGAATTTATTCATATAAATTTATAACACTAATCAATGATATATGTGCCATTTTAATTGATGACCTTTTGCCACGTTTTCGCTAAAACCATAATTCCGTCACTGTAGAACTTCTGAGATTTCTGGGCGAAAAACTGAACCAAGTGATTTTCACAAGCCTCTTTTGAAGCGAACTTTACACCATTAAGAGAGTTGTGCAGAGATCGAAACAATTGGTAGTCGGACAGGGCAAAGTCCGGTCTATAAGATGGATGCATCAAAACTTCCCACGCAAGCTCTCTCAAATTTTGCCGAGTCACTAAAAATGTGTGTGGTCTGACGTTGTCGTGATGGAAGACAACGCCTTTCCTATTGATCAATTCTGGCCGTTTTATTTAATTGCCTGCTTCAATTGCTTTAGTTTTTGACACTAGAGAGTTGAATTAATGGTTTGGCCAAGTTTGAGCAGCTCATGATGAACAATGCCTTTCCAATCCCACCAAACACTCAGCATCACCTTCCTTGGCATCAATCCGGGCTTTGCCACCGTTTGTGAAGCTTCGGCCACGATCTCGCACATTATTGTCGTACGTCATCCACTTTTCATAGCCCGTAATCATTTGTTTCAAAAATTGCTTGATTTCGTTTCGTTTTAGCAACGATTAACAAATGGAAACTCGGTCCATTAAATTTTTCGCTGTCAATTCATGCGGTACCCAAGTATAGAGCTTCTTTTGGTATCCAATCTTATGTAAATGGTTCAAAACTCTTTTTTGATCGATATTTAGTTCCATAGCGATGTCGCGAGATGAAATATGTCAGTCTATCTTGATTTTGTTAAGAATTTCGTCGACTTTTTCAACGATTGGCTAACCAGGGTGAGGTTCACCTTTAACCTAGAAATTTCTGGAACGAAAACGAGCAAACCAATTCTGACACTGGCGTTGACTTAAGCACTCATCACCATTAGCACCACATAATTTTCGATGAGCCTGTGCCGCATTTTTTCCTTTTCGGAAATAGAAAAGCAAAATACGACAAAAATGACCTTCTGGAATCTCCATTTTCAAAGCAAAATAACTTTTGACTGAGTAAACAGATAACGCTACCTTTATACCTAAAATGTTCTATGGACTGTTACCTTTCAAACGGTCTATAGTATGGCTTCATTGAATAAGCATTACTAGAGATATACGACTTTAAAACCATCTATTAGGAAAAATCGAAATTACTTTTTCCTCAACCCAATATATAATAATAAATAAGTTTGAATCCTTTAATTAAACCTTTTATCTATATCCACTTGTTAAAAAAATAAATGATGTGTATTTTTAATTTTATTAAAACATCCAAAGGTTTTTTTCTTTTACAATTGATCACTTTGTTGTCTATAATCCGTAAAACCATCAATTGATTTCTTTTTATTTACAACGTCAACTTTTAAGCGCCTTATCATTTTTCAATACCACTGTTTTATATTTTCTTTCCAAATATGGAAAATCGTTACTAAAGCTATGGGAAAATTATTTCATATAAGGTTATTTATTTAAGCATACATAAGTATAAGTGTCTATGCTAGGTTACCACAAAAGAACATACAATTTTCCAATTTTGTTTAAAAAGAAAACATGAATTAACCATTCCTGTATTATTAAGAAAATGTAAAATGAAAGTTTGTTTATAAAATATCGGCAATGTTCTGTAATCCCAACATTGATTTGTTATGGAATTTTGATATGCTATTCTGTTTTAATCTACTTAGTTTATCTGGTCAAAACATATAAAAGGCATGTTAAGAAATTATTTCTGGCTTTGACGATTTATTAAGGAAAATTAATAAGATAAAGAAGTAAGGTACGCCGTACGCCATTGAGCTCAATGAGCATGCATTAGTTGTAGCTTTATCTTTTTTATATCTGACATTCTAAAACATACAGGTTTAATTGGAATACCGCCTTAAATATCTTACTCATCTGAGCCAAAAACGGAATACATGTGAGTATCTAAAGTTATTGAAATATGCATATCTATTATGCGTTGTACCTTTATACAGGAGTATTTGCATTGCTCTAACTTATCATCGACGTTTTAAACGTATTCAGTCAGCAATTTGTAATTTAAACATTTCAAAATATTGAAAAATATAAACTAAAGAACGAAATATGAATTCGAATTAAATTGTTTCTAATAAACAATTTATGATAAAGAACATAAATTGATAAATCAATTAATGTCATATCTATAAGAGAACGATACGAATTCGCACAATGCATTAATTGGCATTTTGTGTATCATTATTTTGTACAAAATTTAAAAAGAGAAGATTTTAATTTAATGATGATTTTCTTCCAGATTGTTTATTTCTTGTAGTATAATTGTTAGGATTCTCCTTATTAGGATTATTATAAGTCTCTTAGACTATTTCGTTTAGCAATTTTTTATTAAGTAAGTCTATTCATTAAAAATAATAAGACTTTTACCACAAATTAAAATAAAAGTACACACAAAAAACATTGATTCCATTACCTAAAAGATTAATAAAATTTTAATTAGATCTTAAAACATTACAATAAATAGAGCACTTTCGGCTGCGAACCAATGCCAATCTTAAAAAAGTCCTTCCGGCCTGTACCGGGAGGAAAAGATAGCTTTCCTATATATTCGTTTTAAAATTTTAGCTAATGTTACACGAAAAAAGCAAGTTAAAATGCAAAGAAACGTTTACAAAATATTCGTTAATACTGAATTTGAATAAGAAATTCGCCAAATTATTGAGCAATAGCCAAATTGGCTTCATTTATGAAGACTTTATTTTGTTCGCCAAATTTGGCGATATTTCGCCAAATGTCGCCAATTTTGCCAATTTTGGCGCTAACGGATATGAATATATAGTTTTATGCGTATGATTGGGAAAATTATTACAACAATGAAAGAAAATAATTTCCGAGTAATCGCGTTAATGTGCTGTTTTGTTTCAAAATGTCAGCCACCCTAGAATTTCAAACTGCTCTATCTCAGCCATTTTTTAAGATAGAGGTAAACCAAAAAATGCTCTGGAATCCTTGTATCAAGGTCTAAAACGTAATTAAAATAAATTTGAATTTTTAATTTTTTTGTATATTTATTTTAGTTTTAAATTTTTAAATGGCCGCCATCTTGAAACAAAATGGCGGACCAAGCTGGCCAACGAACTCGGTCGAGACATTGGTTAGCTTAATACACACAATTAGTTTCATCAAAATTGATTTATACATACGAGCGTTATTGTATGACATAAGTCAGATATATATATATATATATATATATATATATATATATATATATATATATATATATATATATATATATATGGATATATATATATATATATATATATGGATATATATATATATATATATATATATGGATATATATATATATATATATATATATATATATATATGGATATATATATATATATATATATATATATATATATATATGGATATATATATATATATATATATATATATATAAATCAACATTTGAACGGAGGGTGGTTTTGGGGTCTGCGGGTCATGATCGGTGAAAATATATCGAAATTTTCCGAAACTGCTTTCCTCCGAACGGCTGCAATAGGTAGCTTTATACTTTTTTGTATTGAAAGCTATCTAAAACAAGGATTCGTTTTATATAAACCAGGAGATCCAACCTGAGCCTCCCCGTTACAGAATATATGGGGAAATCATTTTTTATATTGTACTCTGTAATACATTTTTTACATTTAGTATATACATTTTTAGATTGCAGATTAACAACACCAAAAAGCCTTTTTATGTGAAAAATATCAATTAGGCAATCAAAGAAATTTTCGAAATTGATTAAAAGCGATGTTTCTATATTAGCAGCATGCTAGGAGTTAACAGCCGAAAATTTCGCAAAAGATTTCGCTACTCAAACAAGCTCTTTTGATTCCCATAATTTCAGTGGTTTAAGTGCGTAGTTTGATTACATGTCTGTTACATTTGTGTTTTAAAAATATACTATTTTACTTATTTTATTTATTCATTGATGAAGTTTTCATTTCGTTAGGGGGACTATCAGCCGGAAACAAACACTGAACTATTTACATTGTTTTAAATGCAAACAGGTTAATATTTTGTAATTGGACTGCAAGTGATACAGATAGAATTAAAAACAAAAATGCGTAAAAATGATTTTAAAATCTATAAAAAAAAATAGTAAATTGAGAATTTTCAAACAATTTGCCTTTGGAAGAATTTTTTTTTTCTTTCGATGTTGCAACATTGAAATTTTGCGGTAGCTGGAATTTAAAAAAATTGCAGTAAAAGCGAAATTTATTTATCAGGTGTCAGCACCGCCAATATGACGTCAGCATTACTCACGGACATGTTTTAGCTTTACAATGTAGATATAATCATAGGTTTTGTATATAAAACATTTGGTACTTCTCTATTATCCCATCGACCACTTTTCATAACAAAAAACTATCCCAAACTGTAACGCCAAATAAACGGGAGAACGTTGCCATTGGAATATCAAAATAAATAAATAAATAAAATATAATAATTTAAGGCCACATTTGTTATTTTAATTAATGAAATAACTAATAAATCAGTGAAACATAATGAAAAATACACGCAAATGTCGAATTAAAAACCACTTGATGACATAACAAACACGTATAATGTTTCTGACATCAAGTAAATGGGACTGCATTTTTGGCGTTTAATCTTACAGTTTAGCAATAGTTTTTTTTTGTTATGAAAAGTGGTTGACGGGATAATAGAGAAGTACCGAGCATTTTCCGTAAATCATGAAAATTATTTTTCGCAGAAAACGCTTTCACAGTTCTTTATTTCTTATAATCTCTTAAAAATATTTTCTCAAATTTCTTAAAAATCCCCACATATATATATATATTTCTTTATCTCAATATTCAAAGATATTTGCATTATGGAGATTCCTTAAATATACAATTCCAGTTACTTAAATACACTGTACATAAAAGCTATAACTAACCTTTCAATAATTGCACGGAGTAGATAAAAATCATTTCGTATAGCTTATTGTACGTCTTTCAAATAAAGCAATAACATATTTCTGTGTTATTTGTAAAAATTAACTTTTTAAACATATTGTGTTGTTCTTTGCGTTTTGGAAAATTGGTTCGTACCGGAAAATTCTATCATTTAATTATTAAACATTAATTCCGATATTTACTGTCTAATAATTGACGGGAAGAATTTTCCGGTGCGAATTAGTTTGCCCAAACGGAAGAAACTTCCCAAACAACCCACCCAATAAATTAGATAAACATAGTGGTTTACAAAACCTTAGGATGATGTCTTACTCGTATATGATGGTATATGAACAGATACCTAAAACGGAAAATTAGATATGATACTTTGGTCAGTCAGAATTAGTTAATTTTATGTACGTCAATTATTATTAGCTTCTTATTACTCAATGTTATACAAATTTACTCTTTATTGTAAATACAATTCTCTTGCTTTTTCCACGATCACCGTATAAATGGCGCTAGAATTTTTATAGAAGGACCTCGACCACAGAAATGAAGTTTATGGCATTCGTTGTGAATTTTGTAGATGACAATTATTTTTTCATACAATTAAAGTCAATATCCAACTGAGAAATTTAAATATAATACACAGGAAACGACTTTTCCCGATAGACCGTAATGCAACAGAATTATTTTGTGTGTCCCTGTAAATAAACTATAAATTCTACACATTTTATTTTCAAAAGAAAACATTCTATAGTAAATCTCCTTAACATATAAAAATTAGATCGTATTCCGATTCTATTTACGTGAGTTTGAGCACGGACAGATGGTTTGACGGCTAGTCAGACAAACAAACCGAATTCTTAAACACTTTTAAACTATGTTGGAAAGTGTTAAAATGGATTGTAAAAGTCCGAATACGAGTTTGGTACATCCGTTCTAAGATGTAGTGCTAAACGTGCAGCCATTAAATAATTCAGACAGGTGTTTTTGAATTGTTCATGAAAATTTACTAAACAGTTACATGTTAAGTCAATAATGTGTCAAATGGAGTAATGCAAAATATTATTTATGTTTACCTGCAACGTTACTTTTAAGTACGAAAGATTACTTATATCTGATGATAATCTCATAAACTCATTTGTGTTATACAACCTGTGGCCAGAAAGTTCCGTGAATGAATTTTTATTTCAAATACAGTATTGTACAGCATCAAATACAATTTACTGTCCTTCAAAATAATCTCCATGGATGGTAATGCACTGTTCAGAACGAGTATATAAGTCCTGGAAACTCATGTAAAACAGTTCTTTCGGAATGGCGTTCTGTTCGGCCGTCACGTTGCGTTGAATGTCGGTGATGTCCGTAAATCTCTTTCCCTTCAGGCCAAAGTTTGGAATTTGGTACGACAAAGTTTGGCATGACAAAGTTTGGAGTGGCAGATCCGTCGTCGCCTAAAAAAAACAAGGTACGGTCAGAAAAATCGCGTATAAAGAGAATGCTCATCGCATTCTTCGACTCTAAGGGTCTCATTCACAAAGAATTCCTCCCTGAGAGTACCACATTGAATGCTGTTGCCTACGCCGATATTCTGAAGCGTTTACTGCAACGGATCTGTTGCGTTCGCCCTCAGTACGCCACGCAAGGCTCCTGGACTCTTCTCCGTGATAATGCCCGGCCACACACCACCTTGGTTGTACGAAAGTTCCTGGCCGCGAATGGAGTTGTGACACTTGATCGCCCCCTTATTCACCTGATTTGGCACCTGCAGACTTCTTCCTCTTCCCCAGATTGAAGTCAGCCCTGAAGGGAAAGAAATTTACGGACATCACCGACATTCAACGCAACGTAATGGCCGAGCTGAACGCCATTCAGCAGTAGTTTCCAGGACTTATATACTCGTTCTCAACAGTGCATTACCATCCATGGAGATTATTTTGAAGGACAGTAAATTGTATTTGATGCTTTACAATACTGTATTTGAAATAAAAATTCATTCACCGAACTTTCTGGCCACAGGTTGTAGTTCGATTAAAAACGGCTCTTTCTGGCTTGTTCGAAAAAATAAGTAGATTTCATTATTTATTTATTATTTTGAGGCACTTACATCAGATTTAGCACAAATTAAACATATTGATCTCAATTCCCCTAAGTTCGCTTTTTTATAAAGAAAGGTAATTTGAAGTAAAAATTTTAACTTGTCTTATCATATGTAATTCAGTGAGTATGAAGCAATCATATAAAATTGCTAAACAATTGTTGAAATCACATTTTAAAAATCGCCTGTAGGCTGTAATATAACCTAAAATATTCAATGAATGCCATCAAAAAAATTTTGTGGGGCTTTGTAAAGGAACTATAAGAGAAACATTTTTGATTAACAAATTCGTCCCAGATATTTAAAAGATCTATACACTGTCCCAATTAGGTTTGAATTGGTTCCGTATTTCGGATGTTATAAGTGATGTTTTGCATGTTTTATTTTTGTGTATCCCTCTAAACAAACATTAAAAGCTAAATTCTTGATTAAAGAACTCATCCAAGATACTTCCAAAATCAATATACTGCCCCAATAACTATATACTGTTAAAAAATTTGTGCTGGGTCGAACCCATTTTTGGTGCTGCAGTAGCTGCAACCATAAAGATGGTGAAATCTCATTCTAACATTTGGAACTGTTGCTCAACAAGAGCTCCAAATGTTGTAACGGGATTTCACCATCTTTTTGTTCCAGTTATTGCAGCACAAACAGTTAATTTAAACCAGCACAAAATTTGTAACACTGTAAAGTTGATTCAGTATTTCGGACGTTTTCGTGATGACATTTTTTGAATGTTTTACTTTTGTGTGTCCGTGTAAACAAACTTTAAAAGCTAAATTCTTGATTAACGATCTCATCCAAGATATTTCCAAAATCAGTATACTGCCCCAATAACTGTATACTGTTAAAGAAAATTGTGCTGGGTCGAACCCATTTTTGGTGCTGCAGTAGTTGCCACCATAAGATGGTGAAATCTCATCCTAACCTTTGGAATTCTTGTTCATCCAGCGCTCCAAGTGTTGGAACGGGATTTCACCATCTTATTGTTCCAGTTACTCTAGCACAAAAAGTTAGTTTAACCTAGCACAATATTTTTAACACTGTAGAGTTGGTTCAGTATTTCGAACGTTTTTGTGTTGACGAATTCTGCATATTTCTTGCTTTTGTGTGTCCCTGTAAATAAACTATCAGGGCTACATGCTTGGTAAATTAGTCCTAAATGTATATAAAAAAATGCCAACATTCACCACTAAAGAACATTTTACGGTAGCAAAATATAAAATTAGCATTCTATTTTGGAAAGAATTACAACGTTAACTTAAACTTCACCACCAGAAAAATATTGTGTTTCAAACAATTTATTATTTTAGAAACAGAACCACATCCACATGTTCACTTCGGAATGAATAATGATTTAAATTAAAGTACCCAAACATACAATTAACACTTAATGATTAATTTCACGAAACTTGAATCTTTAAATACAGGTGAATAATAATTAATCTTTTCAACCAATTTCATTATTTCAATGCTAATGTTCATTTTCATTTTTTGATTTGTTTCTCTCTCAGTACCAATTTCTAAAGAAAGAAAGTAAATAAGGTAATGAGAATTTCTTGATTTATGATAGAGTGGTGTTTTTGCTTTTTTAAAATAGTTACATGATTAAAGCTTTCATATATATATATATATATATATATATATATATATATATTAAACACTAGCATAATTCAGAAAATTCGTTAAAACGCAAGTATACAAATTTCGTTTTTCTTTATAAAATTTAATTATCATTGTTCTTTCTTACAAAATTGTAATTAATATCGTTTACGGTCATGCTCTACGTTTTGTATTCCCATTTAAGTATCATGAATCATAAAAATGAAATCAGATTTCAACGCATTTAACGATTATTTTTTCGTTGTAACAATATCTATGATATTTCTTCTCTTATTTAATTATTAATTACAAAATAAATAACCCCCCCCCCCCAAAAAAAAAAAAGAAATGAATGTCTTATTTATTTTTCTACACAGAAAAAAATAAAACCCAATTTGGGCCGAAATATTCTTAGGTATGTGCCTAAATTGGGTCATGCCTGTTTTAGTTACCACTGTGTATCCATTTTGGGCACTGTTAAATACCCATTAAAAATAATTGAAAATGGGTATTTAACAGTGCCCAAAATGGATACATAGTGGTAACCGAAACAGGCATGTCCCAATTTGGGCACATACCTAAGAATCTTTTAGCCAAATTGGGTTTTATTTTTTTCCGTGTACATTACAGTGAACTGGATAATACGGACCCTGAAAAACTTTCATTAACAGATTTATCGGATTTTTTAATATTCCCTTCCAATTGTTATATTTTCCCCTTTTTTTCACTCTCTTATTAGGAATTCAGTTTCATATGAATATCACGTACAACGATGTTGGAAAAACACTTTATTTTCAAAAATAGTAACGTTTAATGATAATTTTGTAGTTTTTTCAAATTTCCATGGGCATAAATCGCTAGCTCGTAATAAAGAAACTATCAACAAAATGTAGTATTCTTCTGAATTTAGTTTGAGATTGTTGAATCACCCTTAAACGAAGATAAAAAAAAAAGTACATGTATCGAGATGGCCAATCTAGTAAAAATATCAAAATGCAAATCGACACACGAATGAAAAATCTTTGAGCAAGAACCGTAACTACTATAAACCATTTTTATTGAAATTGTATAAGAAATTCTAAAAATAAAATTTTACTGCATGCTTATTTAAATTACTTAGGATTTATAGATTTTGTAGGAATAACACTTTATTTTCAAAAATAGTAACGTTTAATGATAATTATGAAGTCTTTTCAAATTTCCATGGGCATAAATTGCTGGCTCGTATTCTTCTACGCTTTGTTGACTACTCTGATAAGTAATCGACATTTGAAATTATATATATATATATATATATATATGTGTGTGTGTGTGTGTGTGTGTGTGTGTGTGTGTGTGTGTGTGTAGCGTTTCTAGATTTAGCGATTATTCTGCAATAAAACTAACATGTGCCTAATATCAACCAATACGTCTTTACTCATAAGGAGATCACAAACAAGAAGATATTTACCAGTCATCGAGGTGAGCAAAAAGCAGAGAAGATGTTTTATAATATATGAGTGTTTCCCGCAAACACAAATAATCAAAATCATCCATCAGCGCAAATTGGACTTATTTATCAGTTCCTTCCATTTATACAAAGGACTATTATGTACTTTGACAATTCAACAATACGATCCAACTGTGATATACGACATTATAATATCACATTATTTAAAAAGGTTCAGAAATATTTAGAAGGTCACACGTCTTCACTCTATTAGAAGTCTGGAACAAAACAGAAAAAGTCTTAACTCTGAGCTGGCTTAACCATATACAAAATATCTAGTGTATGAATACAAAAAAAGCACTGTGGAAGCTTAAATGCTGTTCAATGGAAAGTTTCGGCTGGGAATGAAATTTATAGAACAGTCTGGTAAAATATATTTAATCCAATGATAGAAAAAGAACATTCCAATTCGAAAAGGGAAATATACTGGCTCTTATACTTTAATACTCTATCATAATAGTTGGTTTGAATTGTCTTACAAGGATTTTAAAGCTTATTCCATGATTTTTTAGTTATGAGACAGTCATCCCAAGTCAAAGTAACTTTTTCCCACTTAAAAAAAATACAAAAGCTATTCTCTAAAAATACTAATAATGAATTTTAAAATTTACAATTGATGTCTTGAAACAAAAAAAAAGAAAGAATTCGAAACAGTTTAAACGAAAATTTCACTAATGTTTGGATCTTTAAAGACAACAACAGGCAAAAATTGAGACAAAGTCATTACCAAAAATTACTTAAAGGTCACAGTGTACCGACATATTGTGTAAAATATGTACTCAAAAAAAAATTAAGCTAAAATTTTTTATGTCAAAACATATTATGGTGATTCGAGTTTTGTAAACCCACGAAATTGCAATTTCGATGGTAAAATTTTTAATACTTAATGAAATAAAAATTTTAAGTGCTATATTCTCAAAACTAAATTTTGAGTGCTTTCGGCAACTTTAATATGTTTCAGGTGCATTAATGTATTGTTGAAGTTTCATAAAACTTTATAAAATTGTTATTTATGTCCTTTATCATAAATATTGTCACTAATTAATATATATATATATATATTAACATAAAAGTTTGGCAAATTCGAAATACTTTTTATAATTTTTTATTTCTATTTTTTTTTTTTTTTTTGGAAATTACCACCCATGTTTATCCAAAATTATTCTATGATTATGACTTTAAATAGAAAATATCTATAATTTTTTAATGACTTTATAACACTAGCCTAAAAAAGTTGGGATCTGAGTGGGAAAAATCATACTCCTGGCACATTTTTTAATTAAAGAATGAATTACCAAATTTTAATTAATATTTTAATAATTATAATTTGTGTCTTATCTTCAATTTCATATTTTTCACCCATAAAAAAGCACTATATAAACATACCCAATTTCAAAGCAACTTACAAATTAAAACATGTTTTTTTATTGTACACTGTACACTTTATCTTAAGAATAGCTTAAATTATCAAAACTTTATGACTGTATAACACTAGCCTAATAACAGTTGGGATCTGAAGCAAAAAAAAAAACCTTTTCTTAAAATATTTTTAAATTGAACTATTAATTAAAAAATTATTTAATATCTTCATAATTATATTTTGTATCTTATCTTCAATTTCATATTTTTCATCTATAAAAAGTACTAAATAAACAAGCTCAATTTCAAAGCAACTTACAAATTAAAAAATGTTTTGTTTTTTTATACACTGTCGCCTTAAGAGCTAAAATTATAAAAAGAAAAATATATTTAAACAAACACACAGCTTACACAAACATATGTTTTTCAAATTTTCAATTAGATTATAGAATAGAAATAAATAAAATATTGTAAAACATGCAAGACAACGACATTATTTTTACAATATCTTTGAAATTATTTTGCATTACAATGGATCTTTGTTGAATGCTAATTAAAGCCATTCCAAACATGAAAATATTTCTTTTAACATGATACTGTATTAATAGATATTACTCCCGAACGCAGTACTAGTATGAGACGCACAAAAACATGAATAAAAATATATTTATTTCCTTTTTATTTGCTCTTGTCTTTAAAGAACTGCAAGAAAATGTCATTATCAGTTGGCAGAAAACTAGGGCTCTTTAAATAAGATATTTTTTTTTTTAATTTCGTTTAAATCGTAGCTTATTCATTTATAATATGCATGTAATATGCATATAATATTATATATATTTAAGTACATTAAACTTCTGCTTCCTAGTATATCTAAAAACGACATTATTTATTTATTTTATAAAATGTTATAACAAAAGTAGGAAAAAAAGGTATTTGGCTTCACTCAGCAGAATTACCTATTAAGTTTGCCGTAGCATAAACAAATTATGAACTATCATACGAAATGTTATATTAAAATTCATGCACAAATATTAAAATTGTGCGTAATAAGAAATGTATTTAAAAACTGAAATACAAAAAAAAAAAAAAAATACAAAAAAAAAATGCAAAAATACACAATTTACGTTATACTGCCTTTATTTATTAGATAACATATCTAAAAGAACCCAAAGGTACTAGTACGATGTAAATTAAAAATACTACTTATAATAAAACAATCTAGATTCCTTAGTAATTTTTATTATTAGTATATTTGATGTAAATTAAACATGGTTTCAACGGGAAATAATTCTAAACAGTATCATCTCAATTTCCAACATTATAAATGACATGACCATTTCACATAATTATACACCCGATAAAACACGAACGACTTGAGTAAAGCATTTAAGTATCGTGTGTTCTGTTATACTATCCTCTTAAAACATCCTAAATTGTCAATTCCAGTAAATTTACAAAATAAAATTTTGAAATTTGAGTAAATTTCAGCATTTATTGTGAAAGCATTGCTAACATACAACTGGATTTTTTTTTTTTTTTTTTTTTTTTTTTGGGGGGGGGGGGGGTTATTTAATTTCCACCGAGCATAAAAATAACCAACAAGTTGGAAATTGTACGTCAAACGTTACAAACGAGGTGCGTTCGTACGCACGTTTTAGAATTAAATTCATGATATCCCGTGCGTAGAACGGGCTAAACAGCTAGTTAAGTATATATTTTATGACACTGTTCATACAAATATCTTAACTAGTTATATAAATATTCAGATATATATGTATCAGCTAGTTATATAAATATTCAGATCTTGATGATTTTTAATTCTGTGAAATGAATTATATCGTCTGCAGATTAATTTCTGTAATAAAATAAGTATCTCGGTCGCTTGACGATTTAACATCCATCGGAAGCTCCTCTAACAAAAAAGCACCGATTTAAAAAAAAAAATCAAATTTCTTAATAAATATTTTTATTAATATCTCCTAAAGTTTTGATTCGATTTTAATAAAATTTGAAATGTCTCGACAAAATTCTGCAAAGATAATATATTTTAAATTGCAAACCATTTGGTTGGGTAGTTTTTGCGTTGTTATATGCGGACGGACAGACAGACGGACGGACAGACAGACAGACGGACGGACAGACGGACGGACCAAACGACGACTATAGGTGCTACGTATTTATATAATTACGAACGCACCTAAAAAGGAAATTTCTTAGAACATCTGAATATATTTTAACTTTTCAAGTTTAATAACAAAATGGTAACTTTTGTTGACTATTTATATATTCAATGATAGTTATTTTTGTTTCATGACTCAAACAGTACATTACTTTTCAATAGCAGAATGCAGTGTTGTGTTCAATACTATAAAGTCGCCTTTTAAGATATTAACCATATCTTTATTACTTTGTGAAATTACTTAGAACATCTAAATATATTTTAAGTTTTCAAGTTTAATAACAAAATGTTAACTTTGGTTGACCATTTTTATAATCAGTGATACTTATTTTTGTTTTTGTCTCATGATTTAAACCGTACATTACTTTTCAATGGCAGAATGCAGTGTTGTCTTGGATACTATAAAGTCGTCTTTTAAGATATTAACTCTATCGTGTTACTTTGTGAAATTACTTAGAACATCTAAATATATTTTAAGCTTTGAAGTTTAATAACAGAATAGTAACTTTGGTTGACCATTTATATATTCAATGATACTTACTTTTGTTTTTGTTTCATGACTTAAATCGTACATTCATTTTCAGAGGCAGAATGAAGTGTTGTCTTAAAAACTATAAAGTCGCCTTTTAAGATAATAACCCTATCTTGTTACTTTGTGAAATCTAGTGTATATGTTAGATTTTAAATATATTATTTTTTACCTTCTGCTTTATTTTATGTGTAAGAACTCACTTTATTTATGTATACACTGAAACTGCGCGAAAAATAGCATTAATAAAATGTTTTTGAACGTAGATATTACTTTTTAGGAAGAACGGAGTTCAAATGAATAATGCCACTTCCGGGTTAAATAAAAAGTTTATGCAATTAAATGATGATTTAAAGGGATAGTAAAATAAAAAATAATGCTTAAAAGATATCATTTTAGTATAGTTATTCGTAGACTTCTTTACTTACGGTGCTGTTTATTTTTAATTAACTAGGGGGCTCTGCCCCCTGCTCACTACGCTCACCAACCCCCGTTCTGATTTCACAGCTTCTTAAAACCTGGTAATGTGTCCTGTTTTAAAAAGCTGATGATATCACGAACGGCGACTATCTTCTGTAATCAAGTTATAATGCTTTTCCATTTAACTCGTTATAATGCTTTTTCATTAATTTCATCTTTTTTATTTTTAATATTCATGTGTAAACACAATTTTTATGACGTAATTTTCTTTATTTCCTGCTTTCAACACGTGATCAATTAATTATTATTTTAAACTTTCATTATTGTTTTTAATAGTCTCGCGCAAATACATTTTTTATTTGAGATAAAACGTAATCCTTTGCGCTTATTTAGAAATTGGCAACAATATAAAAAAATGACTTTTTCAATAAAATATTTTTTACTCGATTTTTAAGATTTTTTGAGTTTTTATTGTCCGACCGTGATAATTTTTTGAATTTCTGAAAGCTTGTTATATTTCGCGTCTGGTGGTATGATTTTCGAATCCGTAGGATGGTTAGAAAAAAAGTAATCGCTCCTCAAAAAGTCCCAAGTAAAAAAGCGATGAGAATTATCCGGAATATCTACGCAGATTTTCATTGGTCCATTTCCAAACCATTACTTTTTTTTATATATATAGAAGGATTCCAATAGCAGAAACTTTTAAGCTTACAGTATCTTAACTCTTAGAAGTTCATTGTGTTTAGAAATAATGCTTTTGAGTGTGAAAACAAAGTGTAGACACTAATGGGAAATAAAAAGATATTTAGAGAATTATGCGCTTATCCATACAATAAAATACACCTTTATACTTTAATACTTTCTATAAAGTAAAGTCATATTTAAAAAGTATCTAATTTTGTTTAAGTTTAATCTCATTTATCTTTAATCAATTTGTATTTTCAAAAATAATTTACTTGTGCTTCTCCATTTTAGTTAAAATTTGCAATTAAAATAACTGTAATGAATCACTTTTATCTCAATAAAAATCATAGCAAAATTACTGTGATTGGAAAATGCTCCATTACGAATAACATTTGTATGCGCTAAAACATGAGATATATTTTCGCATGGGCAATTTTTTCGTTATATTGTGAGAAAAAATTAATAAATTTTCAGTTTTACGGAATAGGGAAATGACCTTTTGTTTTTATTATTTTGGAAAGTATTTTATCGATATTTTTCTCATTTATTAAAATTAAACTTTATAAGCAATATCTTAATATATATTCTTTTAAAAGTTTTCTATGACATCCTACATGTTTCATATTACAATTAACTTTTATTTTCAGTAAAAATTATAGAAAAATAATTGTAGTAAACGTTCTATTAATTTTTATGATGAATTAAAAAAAACTATCTTAAAAGACTCTATGTTCCATTTAATTAACGAAAGAAGATGTATTATAAACAAATTCTATTATATATATTTTTTTAAATATTAAAATATTTCTTGAAAAAATATCAATTTGTACATTTTTAAATTAAAAAAATTAAAATCATATTTCAAAATTTATTTAATTTATTTTAAGTATATTTCCGATTTATGTAAAATATATATATATATATATATATATATATATATATATATATATATATATATATATATAGTATTCAGTAGGAATTCATGGATATGGGGTGCGTAATGAAAGAGGAAACAGATTGATTGAATTTGCAGAATGTGAACAGATGTATATCATGAATTCATTTTTCAAGAAAAAGCCACAAAGAAAATGGACATGGCGTAGTGCAAATGGCTCAACAAGTGAAATCGACTACATCTTGACAAACAAAAAGCATCTTATTCAGGATTGCAGCGTTCTCAATAACTTCAATACAGGAAGCGATCACAGGTTAGTTAGATGCAAACTGCTTTTAAATACTAAAGTGGAAAGAATGAAGCTTTTGCAATGCTCAAAGAAATCAGTCGATATTATAAATCTCCAGAAACATAAAGAAGAATTTAATTTAGAACTTAAAAATCGTTTTCAAGTACTTCAATCAATCTTAGAAGAAGAACAAGATGTTACAGTAGTGAACAAGAAAATAACAAATACTCTACAAGAAATTGCAAGGACGATAGCTGGTGAAGCACAAGTAAAGCAAACAAAGAAAATAACAGAAGAAACAAGAAGACTGATGAAGAAACGCAGAGAATTTAAAATGAAGAAAAACTATCCTAAATCAAGAGTTGAATATGCAGAATTATGTAAAACGGTAAGAAAATGTGTTACAGAAGATATCAGAAAATTTAACTGTGATCTTGTCAAAAAAGTTCTAGAAGATAACAAAAGTTTAAAATCAGCTAAGCGCAAACTGTGTGTTGGAAGAAAAGGTATTTTTGCACTGAAGACAGCAGATGGAACAATCACCAAAATCAATAATGAAATAGTACACATTGTCGAAAAATTCTATAACGATCTATATAAATGTGAAGATCAAAGGGAAATCAACCTACGTGATCCACTAGTAAACATAACAGAAACTGAAGAGATAATCCCAGTGATGACAGATGAAGTTGTACAAGCCATTAGAGGCATGAAAAAAGGTAAATGTCCTGGCGAAGATGGAATTACAATTGATCTTATCAAAGAAGCAGGAGAAGAATTTGCAAAAATGCTAGCCTTACTGTTTTCCAAATGTCTCGAGAAATCAGATGTACCAGAAGATTGGAATAATGCTGTGATGGTGTTACTTTATAAGAAAGGAGAAAAGGAAAACATTAAAAACTACCGTCCAATCAGCTTACTGTCAGTGATTTATAAAATTTTCACCAAAGTTTTAACGACAAGACTTGAATCAGCTCTGGACTCAGCTCAACCTAGAGAACAAGCAGGATTTCGAAGTGGATTTAGCACAATGGATCATATTCAAACAGTAAGGGAAGTTATAGGAAAACATAAAGAATATAATTTACCTCTCTGTCTTGCCTTTATTGATTATGAAAAAGCATTTGATTCGGTCTACACATCTGCAGTAATTACTTCTCTGGAGAACATTGGTATAGACAAACCTTATATCAATATCATAAAGAAGATCTACAAGAAAGCAACAGCCACCATCCGTTTGGACAAAGGAAAAGCGAAGATCAAGCTTGAAAGAGGAGTAAGACAAGGAGACACCATTTCGCCTAAGCTTTTTACTGCTGTCTTAGAGAGTATTTTCAAGAAGCTGGATTGGGAAAACAAAGGGATTAGAATAAATGGGGAATATTTAAGCCATCTCCGGTTTGCTGATGACATTTTAATTTTCAGTAATAGCCCTGAAGAATTGCAAAATATGCTAAAAGATTTGGCAGAAGCTAGCATTAATGTGGGATTAAAAATAAATTTGGAAAAGACTAAGGTGATGTTCAATTCATTTGCATCAAAAAAGAAAATCGTCTACAACAACACTGAGATTAAAGATGTTGAAAGTTATGTGTACCTTGGACAAGAAATATCTTCAGACAACAGTATCATGAATGAAATCAATAGAAGAATAAGAAATGGATGGAGTGCTTTTGGGAAGAACAATATTATTCTGAAAAGTAACATGCCTCTTTGTTTGAAAAGAAAGGTGTTTAACCAATGTGTTTTGCCTGCACTAACTTATGGAGCAGAAACTTGGACACTAACAAAACGGATGGTACAAAGATTACAAACAACACAGCGAAGTATGGAAAGATGTATGCTAGGCATAACCAGAAGAGATCGAAAGAGAATAACGTGGATAAGAAGTCAGACGAAAGTTTTTGACATTATCGAGAGAATTAAATGGCTAAAATGGAAATGGGCTGGGCACATTGCAAGAAGACAAGACAATAGATGGAGCACAAACAGCCTACAGTGGTATCCCAGAGATGTAAAACGACCAAGAAGACGACCTCAAGTAAGATGGAGTGACGAAATCAGAAAAGTGGCCGGTGTTAATTGGATGACTAAAGCACTAGACAGGCAACAATGGAAAAATCTGGGGGAGACCTACATCCAGCAGTGGATTGAAAACGGTTGATGATGATGATGATGATATATACTTTATTAACAAATCACTCATTCGTACTTCTAAAGTTTCATTAATTAAAGGAACTGTAATAAATTACTTTAACATAATGAGAATGAAAAATATTCCAATGGGAATAAAACCTTGATACGCTGAGAGATGTGTAAAAAATTAAGCTTGATATTATTAGTTTATTTGTTTTGAAAATGAACGATTAATTTCACATTTTAAATAACAGTGAAATGTCACATACATTTTTTATTTTTTTTTTTGAGTATAACATATTAATATATTTGCAAAATTTAATGTGTTTTTTACGAGATAAAAAAATACAAACTGGAGTTCTACATTATGTTTTTTCTATTCGGCTTTGAAATCTATATATTCCACTTTATAATTGATTTAAATTATTAGGAATAAGTAAAAACATTCAAGAATATTTTTCTTTGTAAATGTTTTAATAATTTTAATGGTTTAAAAAAATAATCATCTTAAAAACACCAAGTTTGATTTTTTATTTTGAAAAACATTCTATGCGATAAAAAACCCTTTTATAAAAAAATTATAAAACTTACTGTTCATTAAGGTTATCTTAAATTTCTGAAATTAAAGTCATGATTCCAAAGATAGTATATGATTTCTTTTGTTTAAATTTCTTTTTAAATCATTGTTTTTTTCTTTAGTGAATTACTTGAGTTTATATTTTTTTTGTTCAAACATGTAATTATACTAACAGCAATAAATTGTTTTTAACTAAATAACAAAACAGTGTAAAATTAATGAGAATAAAAAATGTTCTAATGAGAATACTACCTTTCTACGTTGAAAAATTCATAAATTTTCATTTATATGTTTTGAAAATGAGTAAATTTTATAGGAGAAGAAAGTCGTATTTTGTTCATTAATTTTTTAGACATGTTTTCGAAAATGTTAAAGAATTTTAAACAAAAGTGATATGTTACTTTTTTTTTTTATAGAACGACAGCAAAAATATTTTCATTTTAATATTTTATGAATAAAGATAAATCAATGTAGGAAATTAAAGCATTTCTGCTTTTTTAAATATACCATAATTATATATACTTGAAAAAAAAAGATATCAAAACGATACCCACACAATAGTTCGACAATATAGTATTGATTGGATTTACGTAAATATCATCAAGAAAAGGTTAACTATTTCTTAAATAAATGGTAGAATTTTAAAAAGACCACCCAATAACAATACACATGGTTATTCAAAATGAATCATCCTATTTCAAAATTGTATATTTTCAAAAATAAACGATACAGCATGATAAGTAATACATGAATACAAAGGAAAAATATGGAAGTTTTATATTGTGAACAATGTATGGTTTTTGTGTGTTCTTCGTGAAGCTATTTTACAAAAGCTATTGTAGAAACTTTTCAGCGGCAGAAATGATAATGGCGTCCACGGAGCAGAAAGCTTTATGTGCGTTGTTGTTTGTGCGATGTGAATCTGTAATCATCGTTCAGTGTGAATTTCAGAAAAAGTACTGAATTAATCTCCCTACGTCTTAGAGTTGTCGAACGTGGTATCATCAGTTTAATTGGCAATGGACTAAAGGAGTAAAGGACTAAACGTGTAACTAAATTAAGTATATCGAACACTTGTAAAAAGAAAAAAAAATCGATATTTTTTCTTTGTATTTATGTACTACTTATAATTATGTACAGTGTAATGTGTTGGTGTCCTAAGAGTTATGAGAATCAACACTTATAGCAGAGACCTCTGTCTCCAACCAACGCTTGGGAAAGTGGGGGTGTGGTCAGCAGATGGCGGGACCTCCGCCGGCCGTAGCGCTTACAAGAATCTCCTGGTCGAGCCCATTAAAAGGTCTCATGCCCTTGGGCACAGCTGTTTAAGTACCTGACGGGGTCCGTGGGAGCATGATGGCGAAGCTCATCTTTATCAATTTGAATCGTTTATTTACGAAAATATAGCATTTCATTTTGAAATCGGATTATTCATTTTGAATAATCCTGTATTACAAATAACGAAATTTCTCTACCCTTCCACATTCGTGATAATTGAGAATTTCCTCTCCACAAAGTAAAAAGAAAAAAGAAAGAAAGAAAGAAAAAGGAAAAGAAAAAAACGCTTTAACGAACGAACTTTGCATTATCTTAGATGAATATATTTCAAACGAACAATTTTCAGAATGCTTTACTTAAAGATACGCATTGATTTTAAAGCATTGATTTGAAGCTTTGTTTTAAATTAGAATACCATTTATTTTTTTTATATTTTTCAAGAAAAGGCGTATGCAACACGTTTGAAATTTTAGTGATTTATTCGAGGTTCACAGCGTTCCTAATTTTTTTTTACATTTCAAATCACCATAACAAATCAAACATCATCCTGGTGATTCCATTATAATCTACAATAGAAATATACAATAAAGATATAGCTCTAAAATATAGTTGTAGCAGAGTCAGGAAACTTTAGAAAAGCTACGAGCACTGTTTATTAATTTCAAGAATTAATACATTCTCTGAAAGCTATTCTTTCAGTGAGAATGTTTCTTGTAAGTATTTTTATATCTTATATTCTTTTAATATGAAAAATAATCTTTAGTATGTTTACTAACTTTAAATGCATTTTTTGACTGTTTGTTTATTTTGTATCAAATATCAAACTGTGCGCTGTAAAAAATGACATAAATCTTTGTTTTATTCTCTGTACAATTTCCACATACGGGTCTCTAAATTAAATTGTTTAAGTTCCTTATTGCGGACTATAAGCTAACTAAAAAAATTTCAAATAACAAACAAAATCGAAAATCTTTTGGAGTCCAATTTCGCGACCGTGGATCCCAATTGATTTAAAACCTTATGTCTCTGTAAAATTATATATTTGTATATATTTGTAATTATATATTTTTACATATATATTTGTGAAATATATATTATTTTCCTATAATGTTTAATATTTTTATTTAAAAAGGTAAATAGCCTTGGTTAATTGTCACATTGTGAATTTACACTATTTGTAATAATAGTCGTAATACTATGAATAAAATACGTTCTACGGAAATGTAGTAAAACAAGGGTGAAATCCTTTCTTTGTAAATAAATAAAAGAAATAAAATGCAGTTTTTTTAATTGCCAGTAGTTTTTGTTTATTTAAATACAGTAAAACATGCGAAAATAGAACTCGTCTACAACAAAACTTTCCTTTAATACAAAACTTTAGTGGTTCCTGAAAAAAAAATGCAGTTATAAATTTTTCTGCTAAAACGGAAACCTCTCTATAACGATATTATGTCTGGTACCTTGCTATTTCTTGATTAAGATAAAGTCACCATTTTAGATATCAACCATATATCTTGTTAATTTATGAAATCTTGTGTTTATTTTAGCTTTTAAATGTATTGTTTTATACCTTCAGCCTTATTTTATATTTTAAGAACTCTATTTATGTATACACTGTAACTGTGAGAAATAAAGCATTAATAAAATGTTTCTTTACCGTAGATATTGTTGTTTTAGGGAGAACGAAGTTAAAAGGGATAGCAATGTTTGGCCAAAATAAAAATGTTATACAATAACATCATGATTTAAAGGTATAATAAAATGGGCTTGAAAGATTTCATTTCTGACCTTCGTTATTTGTGGAACAGTTTTAGGAATTAACTTTTAGAAGTTCATGGTCTTTAGAAATTATCTTTTTGGGCGTATAAAATGGGATTATACAGTAATGGGATGTATTACGATATCCATATAATAAAATTATATTTTAAAAACATTGAAATTTACCATAATTATTTAATTTATTCTCAATTTCTCCCACTATATCAGATATTTAAAAACTTGGCCATACGTAAA
The DNA here is from genome assembly GCA_963931845.1 of Maratus michaelseni. NCBI lineage: Eukaryota > Metazoa > Arthropoda > Arachnida > Araneae > Salticidae > Maratus > Maratus michaelseni. The sequence goes on from OZ007594.1 coordinate 177,609,182, forward strand.
TTTTCCTCCAATGCTCAATAAATGTAATAATTTTCTTTCCGTTGACTCTGCGTTGTTGAATCAAAATATACAGGGTGATTCGTAAGTAAGTATAAAACTTCTAGATGCTGTACAACAGGAACAGTTTAAGGCACGTTCACCAAATGTAAGCAATAAGTTAGGTGTACTCATAAAGTTTTTTTTTCCCGCTGCTGTGTGAAGTGACATATAGGTAATAGCTAGCGTGTCAGGCGAATATCAGTAGAAATGACCGCGTCTGCAGTGGAGAAGTCGTTTTGTGTTCCCGAATTGATCAAAACGAAAGCTGTCACCATTGTGCAACGGCATTTTCGAACTACATGACTACACATGACTCACATCAAACCGGTTATTCATTTCAGTCAACTTTGCACAAACAGGCAGTAGTTTAAAAAATTTAAACTAATCATAAATGGATTTTCTGGCTAGAGTTTATTTTCCAAATCGTGTTCGGAAATGCCGTTGCACAATGGTGGCAGATTCCGTTTTGCTGAATTCAAGAACATAAAATGCCTTCTTCACTGCAGACGCAGCCATTTCTACTGACACGCTCGTTATCTCCTATGTCACTTCGCACAGAGGCGGAAAAAAACTTTATGAGTATACTTAGCTTACGGCTTGCATTTGGGGAACGTGCCTTAAACAGTTCCTGTATTACATCATCTGAAAGTTGTATACTTACTTACCAATCACCTGTATTTACTTACTGAAGATTTCATTCCACCAAAACACAAATGTATAACTTGTGTTAGTGTTTTCTTTTTTTTTCAGGCAATCTAAAATAAACAACATTATTATAAATATATTTTGTTAAAAGCTTCTGTAAAGTTTTTCTCATTTGATGTTTCGAACAATTGCAACAGATTTAATTTCACTCAGCATTAAAAACAAAATACGCATACTTTTGAAAGAAGAAAGTAGAATAATGAAAAATAATTTATTTCATTGTTATTTTTCAATACTTCAAATATTCATTTCAAAGTGTAAAATAATACATTATTTTATAAAATATTATCATTGAAGCTGAAAAATATATTACTTACGTTCTATTATATATATATATATTTCTAAAATTTTTAACTATAATATTTTGTGGGGGACTAATGTTTAGGACTAATATAGAGTCTAACTAATTCTGGATATTTTAATAAGATTTAGTTTAAATAAATATTTAGAAACTTTTCGTATAAACATGTTTAAAAAATAAACACATTTTATAATTTACTTTCCGTATACTTCATACGTTTTTTAAACTCAAATATAAATTTTTCTTTTGTATCTGCTTATTCAAACATTGAGAACAAAACATCTGTTTCCCTTAAAAATGTTTATATTTGTATAACCATTTCTAGGAGGGTTATTTTTAACGTAAAAGAATAAGAGAATGAAATCAAAAAGTTCCGAATGAAAGTGTGAATGACAAATAGACTTGATCTCTTTCTATTCGGATAAAATTTTTAAAGTACGCTTACAGGTACTTTGTAAACAGTTTAGTAAATAACTTAATTCTTCTTTTTATTTATCAAAAATCAATTCTATTTTTACTTACATTTAGAATTAATTATAAAAACGTACATCCTTTTAACAGCTAACATTGTTTTGCATGATATATTCTTAAAAAAAATACGCAGCACGTTTTCTGTATGTAAGTAATGTTTTGAAAAATATACAAGTCGCGTTTATCTTAGACATTTACAATTTTTTACTAGCAGATTATATATATATATATATATATATACTAACAAATATTTATTCTTATATCACTTTTATGGTATTTTAATGTTTAACTATTTATAAAAAACATTAAAACCATAAACATTCAGTGAGTAAAAAATTGTTTGTATCATGATCATTTAAAATTATCACGATGTTTTAAAACGGAGTGAATCATGAGTAAATGTTACTTTAAACATTTAGACAAAACGTTATTCTAAAAATGTTTTAGCATACTAGAAACAATATTTGGCATATTGAACACAATATTTGGCATGCTAGAAACAATATTTGGTATATTGGACACAATATTTGGCATGCTAGAAACAATATTTGGCATATTGGACACAATATCTGGCATGCTAGAAACAATATTTGGCATACTAGACTGATTTTATTTTTACATATCCACATTAAAGAAATGTTTAATAAAGATTCTTTTTGTACAAAAACCAAAAATTTTTATTATGTACGCGTCATATTTTTATCATATTATACAAAGCTTTTAACATGAACATTATGGATGAATTACAAAATAATTTTCTTGAAAGCAGCTCAGTAATCGAGAAATGTGCATGAAAGCATTGTCTCTTTAAAATTACACTTTCGGAAATTTATACTTGTTTTAATTTTACAATTTTATTTCAAAATAAGATATCACATAAAGCTAAAATTTTAATTTTGAGAATTCGGCAAATATTTGTGGAAATCAGATATAGTTAAAAATATCTTAACTTTCATTTATTGAATAGAAAATTGATTTTCAAAATTAAAAACCATGACAACTGATTGTGCAAAACTGAAAAAATAGAAGTGATTTTAGCAATTGAAAGTTACTTCTTTTATTTTGCGAAATTGTTACGAAATAAAACACGTGAAGCGAAAAATTTATTTTGGGACGAAATAGAATTTCAGAGAAAAGCAGCAATTATGAGATTATATTAGTTTTTATTATTGAATGAAAAAATAATTTTATCACTTAAAATCCAGCATATTAAAAAAAAAACTAACTAGACATATATGAAATGAATCCAAATATTTATTTAAAGCTGCAATTAAAAAATATATAATGCATTTTATTTTTTTTCTCATCTTTTTATTCGTAAATTTTTTTTAAATCAAAATTACATGAGTGTGTAAAGGTTGGATCGTTTATATAATATACCTGTCACGCGCTTGTTGTAAAATATAACAGCGGTTACTAAAGTATGGTTCGCGACTCACTGGTGGATAGCGGGTATTGTTTTGGTGTGTCGGAAATCAAATTAGGTCATCTAAATTATACAACTAAAAACTTTATAAATGATTTTAAAACATATATATCCTTTTATAAAAACTTTACTAAAGTTTTTTAAAAGATTATACTTTATATTCAAAACTGTATTTTCTTGTAAACAGAGCGCTTTCGAGCAAAAAGTTGATCATCATCAGTGTTACAAACGAACATAAATACACAATAACAAAATCTAGTTAAATTCATCGCTTTTTAAAAAACTAACTAGACATACATGAAATGAATTCAAATATTTGATTAAAGCTGCAATTAAAAAATATATACAACCTATCAGAACTTTAATTTTTTCTCACCTTTTTATTCGTAAAAGCATTGTTATCAAGATTTTATGAGTGTGTGAAGGATTGCGTGGTTTATATAATATACGTTTTACGCGCATCCTGACACATTTTAATATAGAACAGCAGTTACCAAAGTAAGGTTCGCTACGCACTGGTGGATAGCGGGTGTTGTTTTGGTGTGTCGGAAATCAAATTAGGTCATCTAAATTGTACAACTAAAAACTTTATAAATGATTTAAAAACATATATATCCTTTTATAAAAACTTTACCAAAGTTGTTTAAAAGATTATACTTTATATACAAAACTGCGTTTTCTTATAAACAGTGCGCATTCGAGCAAAAAGTTGATCATCATCAGTGTTACAAACGAACATAAATACACAATAACAAAATCTAGTTAAAATCATCGTTTAAAAAAAAACTAACTAGACATGAATTCAATGAATTCAAATCATATATATTTTTTCTCCTGTCAACATCCCTTTTTCTCCGAAAATACGAAACGCAGAACGACGAATGAGATGGCATATGAAAGGATTTTGAACTGGCTTCTGACATAGCACACTTAACAATTCGTTAAAACGTGTTTTTGATTAAAATTTGCTGAAAATTAAAAATTAAATCGGCATTGTTTTCATAAAAGAAATGAAAGGTTTTCTTCAAAGTATCGTTGCCACAAAAATAAAATACCGCATTATATGATGCTCAGCAATTATAATAAAAAACACCGCAGGGGTTTATTTTATATTTATGATTAAAACGCGAAATTGAAATAGAAATGTTTAGATTTTTATTTCTATGTCCCATGTTTTCCCGAAGCGGATGACGTCATCCTCTAATGCAGTTAAAATACGATTGTTATTTTTTTTTCTCGCGCGTGCATTTTGCAATCTTGGATCAGTTTTTACTTTAACTTTGATGGAATAAAGGATATGATATTCTAGCTTGACTAAAATCTAAATGTTGTTTGCAGATATTTTTATCCTTACTTTTTAGATGTTTAAACCTGCATCTAAGAAATATTACATATTGATAAAAAATGGTACTTCTCTATTATCCCTTCGACCACTTTTCATAACAAAAAACTATCGCCAAATAAACGGGAGAACGTTGCCATTGGAATATCAAAATATATAAATAAATAAAATATAAGGATTTAAGGACACAATTGTTATTTTAAGGAATGAAATAACTAATAAATCAGTAAAACATAATGAAAAATACACGCAAATGTCGCGTTAAAAACCACTTGATGACGTAACAAACATGTATAATGCTTCTGATATCAAGTAAATGGGACTGCATTTTTGGCGTTTAATCTTACAGTTTGGCGATAGTTTTTTGTTATTAAAAGTGGTCGACGGGATAATAGAGCAGTACCTAAAAAATATTAGATTTCAGTGCGAAATCCTCGCACGGGCCCTGTGGTATTTGTTTAAAGCTGCAATTAAAAAATATATACAACCTATCAGAACTTTAATTTTTTCTCATCTTTTTATTCGTAAAATAATTTTTATCAAGATTCCACGAGTGTGCAAAGGTTTGGGTGGTTTATATAATATACGTGTTACGCGTTTTCTGATATATTTTAATATAGAACAGCAGTTACCAAAGTATGGTTCGCGACTCACTGGTGGATAGCGGCTGTTGTTTTGGTGTGTCGGAAATCAAATTAGGTTATCTAAATCATACAACTAAAAACTTTATAAATGTTCTAAAAACATATATATCCTTTTATAAAAACTTTATTAAAGTTGTTTAAAACTTTATACTTTATATACAAAACTGTATTTTCGTTATAAACCGAGCGCTATCGAGCAAAAACTTTCTCACCATCAGGGTTACAAACGAACACAAACACCCAGTGGCGCAGCTACATGTTCAGCGCCCTGGAGCAAGTACAATCGGATCACCCCCTTCTCTACTAGAAAAGGATACCCAAAATTTGTTTTCAGGTTTAAAACATATATAATGCAGTAAAACATCTTGCCATAAATGAAAAAATTTTCATGATGCTGATAGAAGGAATGCTATAAAACTAAATCTGCTAAAACATGTCTAAAACGGAATTTCTCCCAGTCCCTTGCGATTCCATCTTAATAAACTTCATTGTACTTATTTCAAATTAATACTATATTTTGCTAAACAACACAACCTGTAAACCTGCAATGCACATGCAAATGCCCTCATTTGTGCGTTTAAACGTTCTTTACCATTTTCATGAATTCAGAGGCATAAAACAATAGATTTATAATGTATATTATCTTAAATAAAAATTTTGATAAGTCAAGTTCAAGGAATACTATAGTTTCATTTATCTAATTTTTAGCTAAAACAAAATCGGAAACCATTGAAAAAATTTCCGTTTTAGACAGGTGTTCGTATTAGTAAGTATAATCACATGGTGTAAGTATAATCACGAAAAATTTCTGTAAAAGACAGGATTCCGCTTTCACAGGTTTTACTGTATATTTTATATATTTAAAAAAATGGCAAATGTAAAAAAAATATTTATACAAATAATTTCGTTCCTTCGTAATGTTGCTCCTTTATTATTCTCGCGCCTGGAGCAATGTGCTCCAACTGCTCCACGGTAGCTACGCGCGTGAAAATACACAATGACAAAATCCAGTGAAATACATCGTTTAAACTGCTGGAGAAGGGAACAAACCATTAAAACAAACCATCGGGGAGGGTGGGGGATGTCATAATCACATTTCATCTTGATCAATTCTTAAGAGTCTATTTGGTAATATTGTTAGTAACCCTGATGATGAGCAAGTGTTTGCTCGAAAGCGCCTGGTTTATATGAAAAGTTTTGTATATAAAGTATAATCTTTTAAACACCTTCAGTAAATTTTTTATCAAATAATATGTATGTTTTTAGAACATTTATGTAATTTTAGTTATTTCTTTGTAGTATAAGATGAATCTGGATTCTGTGAGTATGATTTTATCATATCTCAAGTTTTTTACAACATCTAAATTATGTTATCAATTTTATGTTATATTAAGATATAACTAACACCATATGGGAGAACTGCAAAATTGAAAATTGTAAAACAGCAACGTTAAATTAAATTTGTAAAAAGATAGTGTTTTATAATCTGTATAAGGATAAACTTCAAGCCAAAATTAACACTGGTATGAATTGCTTTGTTGCTATATAAAACAGTCTCATTAATTGCATTGACTTTTAAATTGTATTTTTATACTACAGGGTGTTTTTTTTTAACTGACACTGTTCAGAGCCGTCTGTAGCTCGTTCTAATAACTGGATTGACACAAAATTTTGTGCATGGACTAAGAAAACCATGGGAAAAAAGATTAAAAAAAAAAAAATTAGTTCCAATCACCACCGATAGAGGGAAATGTGGCGCTGTGGTCATTTATGCAACTGGGAATTAGCATAAAATACGGGCAAAAAATGAAAATGCAAAATTTTACTTACGCAAGCGACAGTAGCGCCAATAGTTTAAGTTATAAATGCATGCGAAAAACACCGAGAAACAATTTCAGCTCAGGTTGAAAATGAATCTCACGTTACCGCAGCGCGCGTTACTTGTGAAGTTCTCATATTGTAACCAGTACAATGCACCAGCCGCTCTTCGTTTGCTTAGAACACGCCATAAACTGCGCAAAGGACCTTTATCCGTTAATGTATTGAAAGTAATGATTCTGAAATTCGAAGAAACAGGCTCGCTAGCAGTTCGGTCAGGCAGAGGACGTAAACCGGCGGCAGAAAAAGTGATAATGGATGTTTCAACTGCGATCAACGAAAGGGAAAGTGTAAATGATGAATAAAAAGTGGCATTTTATCCAAATTATTAATTTTGTCTGTTTCTGATGGGTTTTTTTCAATGTACAGCGCCACATTTCCCCCTATCGGCGGTGATTGGAACTAATTTTTTTTTTGTTGGAATCTTTTTTTCCCATGGTTTTCTTAGTCCATTCACAAAATTTTGTGTCAATCCAGTTATTAGAACGAGCTACAGACGGCTCTGAATAGTGTCAGTTTAAAAAAAAAACACCCTGTATTTTCATTAATAATTACTTTTTTTCATACCTAGTGTTGTATTAATTCCGATTATTCCGCTTTTGCAGTAAGATTAACTATTATTATTCTCGTGTATTAGCTTTGGTCGAAAGTGTGCTTTTTCCGTGGGACGAATTGTACAAACGACTACTAGATGTGTCTTGAAAATCTTTAAAACATTAATGTAAGTCGCGTAACAATAATGTTTGGGAACCGCTTCTACAAAGCTTACAGCTAAGGAATTTTGCAAGTAGTTCAAATACATTTTATTGAAAGCTGTTAACATTCGATACCAGAATCTCTTACTCATGTTTTTTTACAAAAGGAATTTCGCTTTTTAGAAGTGCATGTGCGAATAATCACTACAAAATAACAGTTCCGAGATTTTAAACATATTTATTTTAAACATTCATTAAAAAGGGAAATACTTTAAGTTATTATTTTTCGCTGTATGATTTCTGCAAGTATTAATACAAAGCAAATTAGTTTTCCCTTAAATCTTTGCGGTAATATTTAATGGTGAAAATACATGCAGGAGACAAATATTTATTTTATTGAAAAAAAAAAATGTGTAAGTGTGATCGAAGATTCCACATAGTGTTTCGTTTAATGTGTGGAGTAAATGTGACATTAAAATAAATCAATTTCAAAATTAAACATGTTGTATAGAGACCTTCAAAATCTTAAAATATGCCAATATTTCCATAATCGGGTATTTTTCATGATTGAATACGTTAACTCAAACTCATATGACGTTACAATCATTTGCTGACGTCATATCTACTTGTTTTCTCTATTACTCATATTCATACTCTCTTTGTATTATTCTCAAACATTTGAAAAAGTCCGTTAAACTTCCAATATGACGTCAGAATAATTTTCATTTTAATTCTCCAATGACATCATATTAATCCGCTTTCTGTACTGACATACACTCATACTTCTTGTACTATTGAGAAATGTTTGAAAATTTCCGTTTTATTACCAATATGACGTCATATTAATCTTTTTCCAAATTGGTGAAACTTTTTATTTTATTTTCATTTTTCACATGGTAATCTTTCAATAGAAAATTAATTATTGTAGAAAGAATTTTATTGTGGATTTTTAAATTGTTGGCAACTTCTATAACGAAAAATGTTTCAATTTAATAGGAAAAGGCTGTTAGATTTTTGGTTTTCTATCTCTCTATATTAAAATAAAAATATTTTTTCAATTTTTTATGAATTTGAGCTTCATAGTAGGTATTCAGTTATAAGTACACAAAATTTCATGTATGTAAGTTATATAGTTTCTGAGAACCATCTCTGTGACGGACAGACAACGTAGCGGGACGAATAAGGTAAAGCTAGGATAGTCTCGCACAATTCATTAAAATGATAATAAAAAATCTAAATATTAATTTTTTGCTAAACTATGCAGGGATAACTTTGACTTCATTTGTTTTTTATGCATTTCCATTGCTATTTTGTTGTTATGCTGTAATTTAATAGAGCAGTTGTAATAAAACCAAGAAAACTATTTTGCGCAATCTGTCCTTGCGGGGTTGGTGTGATTGCGCACATGGGTAGGAGAGATTGTTATTAATAATAACTACAATTAAATTGTTAACAATAATAATTAAACTTAAATAATATTATTGTAAGGTTTTTGTGAACAAACGTTATTATATTAGGAGTGAATATTTCAGCCTAATGGTTAAAGAATCAGAAAAAGGAAATAATCTTGAGAACAATTAAATAATTGTAATTAACGGAAAAAAATTAAAGAATCAGAAAAAAAAGCCCAGATGAGATTACTATATAACATTAAGTTACTTTATAACATATTTAACTTACAATTAGTCCATTTTTATTCACACAGTTTCAATGTTTTCTTGTTTTCAGACCGAAGTTGTTGTCCACAATCAATGCACTTATTGTTGTAAATAGTGCAGCTTTCATGCAACCATTTGCCACAAGTAATACATTGAATCCAATGACTGGTCGAAGTTGTCTCTTGGTACATTTCCAGACATTCAGTATATTCATCCTCATTTCCCTTCATTTTCTTTCCTTCGGTTTTTTTAGATCGCTCTTTTTCTGGGAGCATCTTATCTTTACCTCTTTGCTTCTTTTTTTTCGTAGCTGCTTCCTTCTTAAGTCTTTTTTCATGTCTATTTTCTGGATCAGTAACATTCGTTGCACTCTGTTTCCTCTTTGATTTTGATGGCATTAAACTACTTGGAATGGGTGAAAGCTTTTCCAAAACTTTCGTAGGTGTATTTCTGAGAGTAGCATTAGACTCCTCAGAAGTTGAGGGTTGACAAATACATGTAGCTGCTGCAATGGGAAGCGAGGATAGGCCTCGAATAGGAGAAGTTTGAGTTTCAGTGGTTGTAACTAGTACTGTTGTTGAAACGAATTGGTGATCAGTGGATTCTGAGGGTAACGCAACGGCTTCAGAAACAGTTTGATTCATGCTTCGATCACAGCCTAGCAAATATGCGTGTTGTGGAATCACTTCAATATTTAATGGGTAAATTCCGGTTCCACGAAAGGCAGAGGTGGCAAGTTGGACAGTAGCACAGCGAGACCAGGCTGAATTTAAGAGACTACCAAAGTCCTCTCTCGATATTTTTCCAGTCCCACGGCGAGTTGTTACCATTTTCCCGCAAGCGTCTTTAAAATAAGTTTTAAAGGGCTTGAACTCTACCCGATCCAACGGCTGTAAATAATGCGTAGTATGGCTAGGTAGACACAAGATTATTATATCGTTATCAAAGGCGACTTGCAGCATGTTTGGACAATTCATGTGTGACGCATGGCCATCTAGAATTAACAAATGTGTACCAGCAGGCTTTCGCGGAATAAAATGCTTGGTAAGCCAGTCCATGAATAGTTGACTGTTTATATAGGCGCTCTCTTTCCTCATCTTAATTGCAGTTCCTGGTGGTGCATCTCTGGCGTATTGAAGTTTAGCGTAGACCCCTTTAAAAATGCAGAAAGGTGGCAGGAACTGCATTTCTGCGTTGCAGCAAGCTAAAATAGTCACCGTTTCACCCTTTTCGGCACTAGTGACAACGTGAACATCTTTACTGCCTTTTGCAGCAACCACTTCACCAGAGTCATTGTTCAGCTGAATTCCAATCTCATCACAGTTCCAAATACAGCCAGGCTTCAAAAATAGATTATTATCTGTCAATATGGATGTGAGAAGAGTAAAATAAGCTTTCACTTCCTCACGCTTCATACCTTCTGCTCTAGCTCTGCTAATACCTTGAGCTTTTCTGATACTTAACTCAGGATGTCTTCGCATAAACGAGGAAAACCAAACTTTTCCTGCTACTTTTTTTTCTTTATTGAAAGTGTGTTTTTTCCCCAGTGCTTCAGCAAAATTGTATGCTAACTTTCTTACATCACTTTGTTTAGGTGCAAATCCAACTACCTGAAGTTTTTGTATATGACCAGCTAATTCCTTCTCCGCTTTCGTACCTAGTTGAGAATCTGGACCCATCTTTCTCTTCTTAAAATCATTTTTCTTGAGCCTATGTCTCAAGGTGGATTCCGGAATACTGAATTTCCTGCCTGCTGCACGCATTTTGAGTGATTCATTTTGTACTGCCTCTACGGCTAATTTTAGATTTTCTTCGGTCCATGATCCTTTGTTAGTTTTTCTTCTGTAAATATTTGGCATTGTAACCTGAAAAAATATGGCAAAATGTATAAAAAAGTTCCAACGCGCGTTACATATTAACAAAAATAAAACAATAATTTATCAGGAAATTTAGCTTAAAGTAGTTAAGAAGATTAATTTATTAGCATATAATTAATTGCTCATAAATTAATATATATATATATATATATATATACTCAAATTCAATTATAAATTCACACTAACTGCACCACATAGACGAAAAACAAATAACAATAATTCAACTGAACCCTAAAATATAACCAATTAAAACTATAACTCGAATATAACCAAATGCAAAATAACTAACATTAAAACAATACCAGAAAAATAAACCAGAGGCAGGAGGATATGGCTAACTACATGAATAACAGGGTTAAAACTAATATTTATACAAGCAACGCCCCCCCTTCTCCTGCCGAGACCAAATTAAACTATACAATTAACCGAAACACAGAGCAACAGGCAACAGAACCCATCCCTAGCTAAACTCAACGAACAACTGATCCAGACCACCTTTAGCATTTAAAAATGAATTAAGTTCAACTTGATATTTACTCTTTCCTATAAAATTAATCATATTTCTCCATACAAACTGTATCAATGCCTTTATAATCCACTTCATAAATTCGCCTTTGGCATCGCCAAACCTTGAACCCAATCTCTCGATACGATCTATACCATTCGTAAACATATTTCTAAAATTTGAAATATGCACGTTTGAATCAAAATGTAAGGTCTTTAAAGTTTTAAAATTGAAATCGTTTGTTGTGCCATAAACCCTTGTATTCAAATTGTCATTTTTCAATTTTAAATTTACATCCAGATAATTTATGTTTTTAATATTCCGGAATGGGAGTTTTAGCTTTAAAGTATTGGGATAGTATATAAAATCTAAGTTTACATTTGCATTATTTAGTCCAACTATTAAAATATCATCAATGTACCTGTAACTCACTATTTCTCTATTTAAATTATTGTTATTCTCATTTGTATGTAAGTAGACGTTGAAATTGAACTGCAACTCTTCTCTCCCCCTCCCCCCCACTGGTATTCCACAACTCTGTTTCAATACTCTATTCCCCTCATACACCCACAAGTTACAATTCTAAATTTCACTGGTTTTTTATGAAACTTTGGCACTAGAACAAGATATGGGAAATTTTGACTTTTCTGCTTCAGCTTAACCTTTTCATATAATGTCTTAACCCTGTTTTCCATTATTGAAACTTTCGATTTCAATAGTTCATAGTTATCTCTGTTATTATAACTTTCATTTAAGATTTCATCATAATTTTTTTACAGATTAATGAATAACTTGAATTAGCCTTATCGACGTATGTAATTATAAATTTACTCTGAAGTTCTTTAATGGATTTAGTCAACTTCCTTTAGTTAATCCTCTTGAGACACACCGTCGCAATCTCTAACATATTCTCTTTTTAAGTTTCTTAAAAATCAGAACTTCCACTCATCAAAAACATTACATGGTAAGCTGTGTTTATAAGTTAATTTTTATAAGAAACTATTTATGTTAGTTGAAAACCGTTTAATTGCTGCCCTTTTCGTTACAATTCGTTTCATTATATATGTAGTTTATTTTTTAACAAAGGCATTATTAATTTATGAACAAAAATATTTGTATAAAATTAATTTAATAGCAACTGTATTGTTAATTTATTAACAAAAATTTTTATCGGCAAAAGTATTCTTTAGCAAATTATTATATTGCCAAATTTAGTTTCGATAGTTATGTGTTTTTCAAAAATTATTTCAAAATTGATTCATTCATATGTAATGTATTCATATGTAAATGTAATCTGCAATTTATGCAAATTTACCAATAGCTACATAATCTCTCCTAACATAGAACCTAATGGAAACCTAAACGCCATCTCTCCTAAGTAGCAGATGCGCAAACTCTCCAATTTCGGTAGGAGAGATTACGCGACCTTTTATTTAAACATGGACGCTTCTAAAACGAACCGTTGATGTTTGCAGCGTTACTCTAAGTTAGTAGCTTATGAGAAATCGTTTAGGTTTAAAATATTTTGTACTACTGACTTACTATAGAAATTCTGACGAATAGTTCTGAAAATTCAAGCACTTACCTTGTGAAAATAAATCAAAATATCAATGTTTATCGTAAACGCTCGAATAAATCCACGTACACATTTGAGTACATACTCTACTACTGATGTTGTACAACTAGCTGAAGTCGCTGCACGAGCACTCTACTCCTTCCCCCCGATCCCCTTTGTGCGCAATCACTCCGACTGCGTCATCTCTCCTGTCTTTACCTTATGGCTTCGTAAGATGAACAAAACCCTAAAAAAACAAAAGAAACATTATTTGATTTTGTAAATCTCACACCTTATTAAATAAAATGCATATTAAGATTTCAAAAACAAAATTGCAATTTTATTTTATTAAAAATAGAAAGTGCGGAATGTTTGTGGGAGTAGAGCTATTTTAAGTAACTTTTGTCGAATGACTAGTGTATCTTATAATTTTATCGTTTGACGGGAGGAACGAACACATGCTTCACTTTACTCGCCATTAAGCCATGAAGGATTAATAAATGAGAAATTGATTTCGAAAATACATAGTTTTCGAAAAAAAAATATTTGAGTCACATTTTATGTCTAATAATAACATGAAACTACATTTTCTGAAACAACTATTTTTATGAATTTGAGCTTCATAGTAGGTATTCAGCTATAAGTAAACAAAATTTCATGTCTGCAAGTTATATAGATTCTGAGAACAATCTCTGTGACGGACAGACAACGTAGCGGGACGAATATGGTTTCGTAAGATGAACAAAACCCTAAAAAAAAAAAAAAGAAACATTATTTGATTTTGTAAATCTCACACCTTATTAAATAAAATGCATATTAAGACTTCAAAAACAAAATTGCAATTTTATTTTATTAAAAATAGAAAGTGCAGAATTTTTGTGGGAGTAGATCTATTTTAAGTAACTTTTGTCGAATGACTAGTGTATCTTATAATTTTATCGTTTGACATGAGGAACGAACGCATGCTTCACTTTACTCGTCATTAAGCCATGAAGGATTAATAAATGAGAAATTGATTTCGAAAATACATAGTTTTCGAAAAAAAAAATTGAGTGACATTTTATGTGTAATAATAACATGAAACTAACACATCAGACTTTTATTATGTTCTCGAAATTTATTATAAAAATGCCCTTGAAATTCTTTTTCGAAATTTCTTCTTCTCACGCAATTTTCTAATCTGATAAACAGTTATCTCTTTCTTTCAGGAGAACAGCATTGCTAACAATAAATTTTAATTTATCAGTAGATATAGCGCATTCAACAACTTCTATTGCATAATGCCTATTTTAATTTTTAACGAGTTTGCATAGTTTGAATGGTGACATTACTGAAATGACCTTTCACAAGACATGCAGCATTCTCTATTGCCAACTTTTTGTACCTTTTTTAAAACAAATTTTGAACGCATGATAAAAAGTGTCTCTTGTTTAAATTTCATTTCATAATAACCAAAAGAATACTTGTCATTATAACAAACATACGATATTAATAATCGATAAATCAGTACAATTAAAGTCAAGTATATATTTTGAATAAAAAATATAAACCATACAAATTGCATCAATGAATTAATTCAATTGAAAGCCAAAAAAAAAATCTTTAAAATCGTATAACATTCTAAAATTTAACGTCTGTTTTCTTACCTTTGTATTCTAAAAAAGATTTTTATCAAGATTCAAAGGGTGTACAAAAAGTGTAACTTTTATGGAATCCATGTCACGCATTTCCCATATTCTTGAGTGCTTTTAGCCAATTGTGGATGCATTGCAGATATGTTTCTTTGATATCTATAGCACCGATTGGTACAGGTATCGCTTTTGCATATTCCTTTACAAAAAGAATTTCGCTTTTAGAATATGAAAGCGTGAATATTTCTTCAATCATGCAGCATGTTGGATTTTAAGATTCTATTATTTTACAAAATAAAAAAAAATGCAATTCTTACATTGGAAATTTTTATATCTACAGATTATTTTATCAAAGTAACAAGGAAATGTAGCCCGGTTTTACATAGGTTTAGATGTCTTCCTATATACATATGGAAAATCATACATTGAAGAGGCTCCCAATAACAATATGTCTTAAGATATTACAATTGCATATTTCTAACTACACCAAATGTACTTATATTTTAATATAACTGTATGAAAATATATTTTATACATTGTTTCATTGCTTCTACTAAAATTGACAAATGACAAAGTTAAAAATCATAATTACTGATTTATATCGTTATACCATTTACACTTTAAACAATTAGTATTATTAATGTAACGCACAAACTGGTATCACCATTTCATATTTCTAACTATATTTATTGTTTTAGTATTTTTACATAAATGTGCAAAAATAAAAATACATATTATATTTTATCCTACAGTTACTACTAACAATAACAAATATCGGATTTGAGGTTTCAAAATGATAATTTCCGATTAAAATCTTTATACATTCTACTTAAAATAACTGTAATAATAAAAGAATATTCGAAGCGAAAGATTCGCTTTTGCTTATCCGCAATAAGAAAAACTATTTTATGGAAAATTATTTATTTTACACATTACTAAAATAGACGTCCGATAACAACATATGTACAAATGTCTTAAAAACTTTAAAACACTAGGTATTAGTAGTACATAACACTTTCTGCTCTAACCTAAGCCATTATCGGCTCTAATCTAAGCCACATTGGCTCTAATCTAAGCCACATTTGGCTCTAATCTAAGCCCAATCTGTGTTTCCCCCTCACCAATAATGGGTCCATCCACCGGCGCATGTCTATAATGTGCTCTCCTGTCACTTTGTCTTAAACAACATCAGAGTCTTTGTTCTCCGCTGTTTGAAATCCTTGATAATGGCTTAGATTACTGCCGAAAGTGCTTGGAAAGTGTTATGTACTACTAATATCTAGTGTTTTACAGTTTTTAAGACATTTGTACATATGTTTTTATCGGACGTCTATTTTAGTAATGTGTAAAATAAATCATTTCTCATAAAAATGTTTATCTTTTTTACACATTCTATCATTTAAGCAATTCATAACATTAACGTGAAGCACGAACGTTAAATAAATTTTAATACTTGGAAAATTTCCAAGTATTAAATATGAATTTATTCATTTGTCAATGCTGGATTTTCTTTGATTTCGTGCTTTCCCCAGGGTTGGCGGCTCACGGGAAAATATTCCATCTTGTGCTGCGTTTGTAGCCTTGCCAACATGTTATGGTGAAAAAGTTCCAGGCTGAATATCGTTTCCAAGTGGTTTATTTGGTAGAACGTCAGCGCGCTATACTGATGACCCGGGATCGAGTCCCGGCTTGGGTACTTTTTCACTATGTTGGCTATACGCCTATTAAGCAATTAAAATTTGAATATTATGAATGCAAGGCGTGAGAGTTTTTCTCTGGAAAAATTTCCAAGTATTAAATATGAATTTAGAGTTTATATATATATATATATACATATATATAAGTATCTATCTATCAATGTATATATTTATACATCCACATTATAAAAAACTACAACCGATATTCTATGTTGTTTAATCCGTATATATATAAACATTAAGCTGCTGTGCTTTTCAAATTCAAAACGCAACACATCAGGTAGTGAAGAAACAAAAATAACTTCTCATTATTGTGTGCAACAGGCACATTATTTTAGTGATGAAAATAGAACTAAGTTAAATTTTAGATTCATAGCTCACAGTAAAACGTTTTACAATATTAACAAGAAAACACTGGTTGTTATATTTTTAATATACAGAAATTAAAGGTACTCATTTTTAGTATTTCTGGCGATCAGAAAATAGTTGTGTTATGGCAAAATACCACCGGCTAGACTGAGGTGGGGTAAGTTCGTATTCATAGAAATGTACAAAACTCTAAAATGATGAATTTTACCTGCGTTTAATATACAATGTAAATTTCATTACTTTAGGAAAATAAATTGCAACACCTTGTATATAATGGAGAAACACAAAGAAACATTTTTGCTCCAAAAATCGTAAAAAAACGTTTCTGATTCTATGATCGTTTACTGTGAGTAATAGCCACATTATTCCAATACTGAATATACTAAGTAACATTTAGGTCGATTGCTCACAGTAAAACTCTTATAATACGCTTCATAAATTTCTTAGTAGGAAATAACGTATGATATATTTCTCGTATCTATTATTGTTTTTCTGTTTTTGTTTTAGAATAAAATAATACTAGAGTTTTTAGAAAAACATCTTTAAGTACATGTAGAAAGACACTTAAATGTAATTAAAATCACATAAATTTTATAAGACAGATATATTATCATTAACAATTATCAATTACATAATTAACATTATAGCACAAAAATAAACAGTTACGTAATGTTGAATGTAATACAAGTTCAAAATTGAATGTTACAAAAGATTTAAAATACGGATTTTTTTCTAATTTAGATGTAAAAATCTTCAATTTTCTCTAACATTTGAAATTTGGAACTAAAAATTTATTATGATTATTTTAGCCAAGGAATCTGAAAAATTTGCTTTTTGGTAATAAATGTTTAATAATATTTCTTTCAAGAGTTATATAATATTTTGATTTTTTGATTTTTTTTTCCGATATAGGAGGACGATTTTTAGAGATGACTATTCTAAATATCATTTACATAATGGTCTATATATGTACATAAATTTGGTTCATGCCAGTTGAAAATAAGCAAGTAATATTTAATCATACGAAATTAATGCATGCTTTATTAACTGGAATAATCATGATAATTAATATATGTAAGCCAAAATGTTTTTTTTAAATGATAATAAAATAGAAATTACTATTTTAATTAAAAAATTTCAGAAACATACTTTATTTTCTTTGATATTTGTTTTTATTTGTATTTATCAATTAATTTAAAAAGTGCCAAATTAAAAAAAAAATCAAAATTCTCATTAGTTAACATAGATCTCGAATCATATTATTTCTTTTTAAGCATGATCTTACAGCAAATTAAGCTGTCAGATTAAGAAAATCTTACTTAATAAAACACTGTTTAAATCATTCAACTTGTCTAAATGGGAGAAATCATGCTTAATATCACATTTTATTATTTCATTGAGCGAAAAATGGAACATCTATTAAAATTATTTTGAAAAGAAATTTCATGATAGCATATTAGTATTGTACAGAAATTGAATAAAAACTTGTAATGCATTTTTGAGATATCAGCATTTGAAAATCAAATAAATTTGAAACATTAAAATCCAAATGTTTTAATTTAACCTAAATATATAAGAAAATCATAAGAAAACTACGTAAAAAATACCAAATATAACTTATTATTTCATTATTTCACCGCAATTTTAAAATTAATTTAATTAATTTAAATTAATTATTTAAATTAAAAAAAAGTATTTATTTTTTTAATTAATTTTACTGTTTCAATTAATTTAACCTAATTATAAAAGAAGAAATCATAAGAAAACCACGAGAAATATCAATATAAGTTGTTATGTCTTTATTTCTCCAACTTTTAAAATTTTTTAAAAATTTATTTAAATTAAATTAATAATTAAATTAAAATTACTTAATTTTTAAGAAATTTATATTTTTTAATTAATTTAGTCTAAATATGAACTATTTGAGAAATATCAATATAAGTTGTTATTTTATTATTTCCTCTTTTTTAACACTTTCCAAAATAGCTAAAAAGTTATTTTTAGATTACATTTAGTTTGGCTATCTGTCTGTCTGTCCAATCGCGCTGTGAGTGTCTACATTGTCATGTAATGGATATATGTTATTGAGATTTAGTACAGCACGTTCTGTATTGAAATGAAATGTGTAGCATTTATAATTCGTTTACAGAAATAGTTCATTTACACACAAAAGATTTTCGTTACATTATGGTATATGGAGAAAAATCGTTTGCGGTACATTTTATTCATATTACAATATTTCAAACATAATGAGATTGATAGTCATCTCTGATGTGTACTAAAGCATGCTTTCTCAGGAGTACAGAATAAAGTAGCATTTATATTTGAAAGAAATTCCTTAATAATATTCTGTTAGTGTTTGATAGTGTTTAATAATCTATGCTTCATGCATAATTTTTCGTTCTTGTTTGTTTCGTGTCCGATATATTGCCTGTAGGAGTTAAGAATATCTTTGATTTAAAAAAAAATGGATATAATTTTTCTATGAGAATCGTTAGCTAGTGTAATTTTTTTTTCTTTTGACAGATATTTACTGAATCCCTACACGTTTGCTGACGTTGCTAGCTGATAAATCTCATTAGTAAATATATCTAAGTTCAGCATATCTAGGAAGAAAATCCTGATTTTTTTAACACTTTTTTTCCCTTTTAATCAGAATTTACCCTACTTCCAAGAAATTTATTTTTCATATTATGCTTTTGTAGTTTAATCAGGAATCTTCTATATATATATATATATATATTAACGAAGATTTATATACATTACACCATCCCTTAAATAAAACAGCCATTTAAAGCTTTTTCTAGTAAAAATGACAAGATTATTTAGATAAACTTATCCAAAACAGTTTAATATGTTATTTTTACTTTAAAGAAGTTTTGATATACCTAAGTTTAATGCTATTTTTTTCTTAAACTTAATTTCAATTTAACGGTCCTATTTGTAGGACGGTGAAAAATAGCTTTAAGAGAAAATTCAAACAAGTTCAACTAATCAATCCTTTTAGTGCCTGTAAATGGAGAAAATTCCCAAAATTCCAAGCATCATAACTCGGTACTTAGTCGTACAAAAATGACTTTTGATAGTTACACAGGGATTATGTTTTTCTAAGTATAACTTATATGATCCTGGAACTGTAAAATGTTTTTTATTTCGTAACTTTTACAAAAATAACTATTTTGATATTATCTGCTAAAATAACAGAGATTAAACAAATTCCGTAATTTAATAAAGGACAGATTACTAGTAAAAATATTGGAGCTATTTTGAATAACAAATTCTAAACTTTCGCAACACTAACGTGGCGTTAGAGATGGCAAAAATCAGACATTATAGTATATATATATATATATATATATATATATATATATATAACCTAACTCATTTTATAATTTAATCTGCAAGAGATTGTGGATACAAAAATAACCAATTGAAAAACTACAAACAGCAGATCTTGAATCTGAAAAGTTAAACATTTATAATTTTTTATTCTATTTTGTACAGATAAATTGTTATTTGTTTGATGCCGAAATTACTGCTTTATTTTACTGTGCTTTACATTACAAAATAATGTTCCGTATTAATAATAGGTAATAAAAATGGCCTAAGAAAAATATGAAAATTCATCGCTAATTAAAAATAATTGAAAGTTTAAAAATATAAATAAATAAATAGCTTTTAAATGAGGAACTTAGAAAGTGACACAAATTCTCGTCTTGTTTTTGAGAAGAAAAATATCAAATAAAATACTCTAAAAATATTAGTCTGGCTCTTCACTTGAGGCAAACATGATCAATCGAACAAAAATATTTTAGATTTCAGCTCATTAGTTATTTTCTTTATTTAGGATAGTAAACGTGTCATTATTACGTAATGAGACCAAGTGATCTTTATCTTCTTTTTTTCTTTCTTTTTTACAAACATATTCGTACGCAAGTCCATTTTATGAGTTTAAAAAATTATGTTAAATCTCCCTTACCTGTGTGAATAAATGCAGTTAATTACAGATGAACATCACAGATTGACAAAAATCAATGTACAATATTTTTATATTCTAATAAAAACTTAAATTTTATGTCTGACATGTAGAAACGATGTTGGATATTGAAAAGAATGTATTTAAAAATATCTAGAAAACTCACAACATCTAGAATAACTTCTTAAAGACAAATTGTTAGATTCGAAATTTATACTTTATTAAAAGTAAGTTTATTCATGAAGATTATTAAAGATTAAAAAAATGATAATCATCAAAAATATATAAAACAATTACATTCAATAGCAAGCCTGTCGAAATCATTCACTGCGAAGTAGGAGAAATGATGTCTAAAGCAGTTAAAGAAATTTGAAAATAATATAAGCTAAACTATATATAAATGCTATTTCCAAGTTTCATGATATAGCCAAAAATTTCAACAGTCAAATGAAATCTATAATTTCAATATGTGTTGCTTATAACATTGAAATTCATAAAAATACAAATGTACAAAATTCCGCTTATTTATCAGTTTTTATTCTCAGAACATTACGGGTAATGTGAGAAGCTTCTGGAAATTTTGCTATGCTCGATACAAACACCATAGCCGATATTTTTGACTCAAATAAGAATATTTTGAATTAATAAAGTTTGTAGTTTAAAAAGGGTGTCTCAATTGCAAATACCACAAGTGCCAACCTCTCATTAATATCCCGTAATATGCGGGTTAATTTGACCCAGTATAACAACGGTTCAAACCAGAAAAATTATTGGATGGATCGTTATTTATTCAATTTCAGTCCAAAACAGTTGATTCCGGTTCAGGGGCTTCCTAGGTGCAGCAACTTTACGCCCAGTCGATTGTGAGTTGATTCTCTTTAAGAAGTGAGCCGTTGGGAAAAGATAAGATTGCTATAATAGCAATTAAAAGGAAAAGAAGAGAAATTTAAGGAATGGAAAAATAAATTTGGAATAATAAGAAAAGCAACAGAGATTAAGGATGATTATATAAGATATGGCGAACATTCGAAATGATCTAAAATGTTCGACTCCCATTTAGCCCCACTAAATGGGTGAATTTCTAAAAACGCTGAAATATGCGTTTAATTATTTTTATAGCAGATTTGTTATCCTGAATTTCACGCTCTTATCCAAAACTACTAATAAGATATGGTGAAAAGGTGAAATCATCGAAAATTATTTATCCCCCCCCCCATTTAACCCCCTTAGTAGTTGAATTTCTAAAATCGCCTAAAATACATGTTTAACTATTCTTTAGTAGATTTGTTATCCCGAAATTCACGCTCCTAACTATAACTTCTACTGAGATATGGCAAAATGGCGTAAAACATTCAACCCCCATTTAACCCCCCTTAGTGTCTTAATTTCTAAAATCGCTGAAATACGTGTTTAACTATTTTTTTAGCAGATTTGTTATCGTGAGTTTTATGATTCTACCTTTAATTTATACTGACATATGGCAAAATGACCTAAAATATTTGACCTCCTATTTAACCCCCCCCCCCCTTATTTGCTGAATTTCTAAAATTGCTGAAATATATGTTTATCTATATTTTTTGTAGATTTGTTATCCCGAATTCCGAGCTCCTAAATAAAATTGATGAATTTCTAAAATCGCTGAAATATGTGTTTAATTATTTTTTAGTAGATTTGTTATCCTGAATTTCACGTTCCTATCTAAAACTACTGCTGAGCTATTCTGAAAACGCAAAATGACTAAAAACTTTCTACCCCCAATTTAACTCCCTTAGTGGTTGAAATTTTAAAATTGCTGAAATATGTGTTTAACTATTCTTTAGTAGAATTGTTATCCCGAATTTCACACTCCTATTTAAAACTCCTGCTGAGATATGCCGAAAAGACGAAATTATCTAAAATTTTCGACCCCCCATTTGACCCCCTTATGCTGTGAATGTGTGTGTCAAAATTCCTTTCTTAGTACGCACCTATATTGTGTAAAGAACAGGTCTTCCATGTTTCATTATTCTAGGACAAATGGTTGAGGCTCGGCGTTGATTATGAGAAAATCAAGGTACTCCTTTATAAGTACAGATATGCATGAACAGAATCTTTTCATCAAAAACATTCAAGTTTATTCACAACTTCTTTTTCTGTGTCAAAATTAAATATTCGCCAATTTATCAGATTCTAACTATACTCGACTTCTGCTATTGTGAAGAAAAATGTTACAAAACTATTTAGTGAATGTATATTATTATATATTACAGCAATTTTAGAAACCAAACGTTTCATTTCGTAATATTATCCACTTAGATGGTCAAGGAGAGTTAAGTAGTAATTTCGGTTCAAAGCACGTCTTTGATTTGGCTGGATTTATATAGGAATGCCCCATGCTGAAATAAGCTTTGAAATATTATATAAAACCCGTCATGCGCCAAAGGTCTCGTTGCGAAAACAACTACTTTTATCGTTTTCCTCAAAATATTTTAAACTAATTTATAAGCACGAATTTTTATGATAAAACATATAGTATGGTATATATTATAAAATTTTCTCGCCATAACAAATTTCAGTTTCCATTTTTTCAGGATTTTTGAATATTGAAAAATTTTGTTTTTTGAATATTTCAAGTAAAATGAGTATAAAAACATGCAAAACTTTCAAAAAATCTTTTATATATATATTTAAAAGATTGCTAAAATCAATTAGCACCATTATTTATATATTTAAAAATATATATACGATACCATAATGTATAATAAAAAAGATCAATATGAATAGTTGAAATTCAAAATGAAAAGATATCATAATATAAAGACATCATAAATGACTTACATTCATAATTATTTGCGCATGTGCAGCATAATAATTTGAATGCACATTAGATGACAATTCTTTCATTGTCATCTAATTATTACATACTTAATTATTATTTCATTGTATCAGTTGGTGTTATGATAATGTTTCATTTATGGTTATATATATATGTCGTGTTTCCAAGTTCAAATCCGGGAAAAAGGCAGTCGTGCCCGTGATAAATAGGGTTAGCGATGTTATTGGTTTCCCTTTTAGTTCGCATCAGGCGGCCGGGTGGTACCATCAACAACAAGAAATGTCAGTCCATATTTTTGTCGAAGAACCTTTTATTTCCAGTTTAAGACATCTCTTCAGGGAAAATGCTCATTAGCCAACGCTAAACGAAAAAAAATACAACGTTCCATTATTTACTAGAATCCGTCCCGATTCTTTTAGCAAACACCAGCGTCGAAAAAATCCTCTCCGAATCAGGATGATCGTGTTTTTAAATTAGCTTGCGTAATAATACAGAATACGTCACGTGACCCACTTCTATCGAATCAAAAGGTCTCTTTTAGAACTTTATCAATATTTCCGGTGGATTTATTTTGTTGTAAAATGCAAAAACTTTCTACGCCCATCCAGAATATTCCATAATCTCGTACCAGATGCCTGTCATATCAACAAACCAGCTTATCTGTTTTTGAGGCTGTAGCTAAACTTCGAATTTAATACGTAATAAAAATAATAAGAAGAAAAGAAAATGAATCTTTATAAAAGGGAAAAACAAAAGAAAGAATTAAAGTTTTTCGGAAATATTTTAATAGACATTTGATATTTAATAATAGGATAACTTTATGAAATAAGGTTTTTTGAGCGGAATATTTTAAGAGATACGATATTTTAGCATTTAAATAAAGAAGTTATAGCAATTTGACCACACGGGAATAATACTAATGAATTTTAATAATGGATTAAAATAAAGATGTTCTATTTAAAGAATAAATTAAAAAGCTATCGCCATTTTTAGAATAACTACATTCGAATAAATATTATTAAGTGGATTAGGAATAATTGGCTTTACATATGGATAGTAAAAGGCTATTTTAAGAATGAGAATTATTTTAATAAGCTGGGTTATATACCGAATATTATTGAATGGACAAATTTTATAGAATAATTGCGGAAAAAATTTAAATTTTGTAATATTATCCCCCCTCCCTAAAGATTTTGGATGAAGTTAATAGTTAAGTAACTATAAATTCAGACAATATAAATTTAATACTTTAGAAATTTGAATTTTGACTAGTATAAATTTAGAGACTGCCAGCAAGGAGATGGGGAATTTCTGAAGAACTGGAAGACAAAAATAAAAACAAAAATAAAATAATAGTAATCAATTAAAATTAATAGATAAATAAAAATAAAGCTACGAGCATTTCCCCTGTAAAATAATACAATAAATGGTTACAATCTCACTTACCATTTGTAAGTGCACAAGAAAAATACAATAACAATAAATAATAAATATTAATAAACAAGAAAAACAGGATAATAATAGTAACAGAATTTTGCTTTTACCAAGTTCACAAGCTTTAGAATAAGTAGTCACTAGCAAATTGTTAAAACAAAGTTTTTAAAAAAAATTCGACTTAATTCAAATTTGAGTTCATTAGATCCAACTGTTTTATTTCAGTCTCTTTCTTGGATCGTGATAAGTCCTCATTTTGTTTTTTTTAAAAAAATGGTTACTGCAGTCCCTTTCTTAAAAATACAGTTTTTATGTAAAGGCTGAAAATAAAGACATTACTCCATCAAAATTTTAAAATTGTAGTCATTCTTACCAATACTTTATAATGATCTTATAATGCTAGCACTTGTCACAACAACATCTCTTAAGTATCGCATTAATTTTCTCACATAATAAACAAGTCAAATTATCTCTTGGTCGTTTATTGTACTTGGAATATGTTATCTTTGTTATATTCCTGTGGGATTTGTTATATTTCTGTTGGGATCCCACCATCTTTAACTAATATTTGTCAAACATTTTTTCACTAATAAATAATATAACTCTTCAATAATATAATTAAATGCTATAATAAAATTCAATTCATAAACATAACAATAACTTTCAATATAACTAATACTTCTCAACATATGTAGTAATTCATAATATAATTCAATAGTAGAAATAATAATATAATAACATCAGTATAATTTAAGAAAATATCACAGTTTGCTTATTTATTGTTAGGGAAAATATTGGTTGAGGAATAAAATAATTACATAGCAAATAAATAAATTTCCTATTTTTTTTTTTAATTATATAAGAAAGTATTTTTGCCAGTCAAAAGTATACAAAAAAAAATATAATAATAATTTCAAAATCCAAATAAATTTAAATCTAAATATTTAGAAATTGAACTCTCAACCATAGTTCCTTACAATAATTTTTTCCTCTGATACCCTTTTACAAAATTATACTGTTAAGTTATAAGTATTCATATCCTAAATGCAGAGAGTTGTTTTTTTTTTTTTTTTTTGGCAAACTTAGAATAAATAAAGACAATAAATAACAAATAAAAGATGTTAATTTTAGCTGAGAAATGGAATACAAAGGCAATTATTTTAGATACTTAATTTTCTATTGTCACACCAAAACAATCACTGTAAAATCACATCATCACTATCCAATCATTTATATAATTATAGAAATACTTATAAACGGTTACTATTTGATTATCTATTGAAGTAAATAACATAATATTAAATTTTTGAAACAATTGTTTTAAGAAAAAGTAAATAAGTAAAAATAGTTTATTTTGATATAGAATTAAAACATTTAATTTCATTTTTCAACATCAATTTGACAGTTCCTAAAATCAAAATACACATCTTATGCCTGCATAAGGTGTCTACTCAACCTCAAAAACTCTCAAAAACAAGTAAATATTTTAGTTGATCAGGCTAAAATATAACCACAATGTTGAAATAAAAGCTGTGACATTTATTTTAAATTTTAAAATATTAAACTTTCAAAAATGGGTAATATCTCTGTTGTACACCAAAGACATACCTGATAATGTTGAAACTAGAGTAATAAGAGATATTTAAAGAATTAGAATTTATTCTATTGTTTTTACTTTAGTTTGATTTTGTGATGGTAATTGTGATGTCTGTGGTGATTTTGATTGTTGTTTGGGTTGCTCATGAAATAGTCTGAAGTTATCTGGTGAAAAATAGGTTGCGAATTGTTCCATGTCTCCAAATTAAGACCCTATATACCCTTCTGACAGAAACATAACTGAATTCAAACCTTTCCTATTGAATTTTTAAGAATTATAAGAATTTGTGAATCTAAATTAAGCATTAACCAGAACATTTATTCAATAAAATACATAAAAATCTCCTAAATTTTATTTATTATTTTTGCTAAATTTAAATTTAATATGTTGTATTAACTACCTTAGAATAAATTTTTTATCATAGTAATAATAATAATAACAATTGTATCATCAGCAAAAAGAACAAGAAGAGCAACATCATCAACAAAATTTTATTACATACCCCATGAATTTTTTGAATGCAACTTACCTACATTTTCCAATTTCTCTTCTAAATATTTTTATTATTTGTCATCAAGGAAAACATGACTTTATCTTCATATTGATCGTCATCACGTATTAATTCTATCATCACATCATAATTATTCTGAGTATTCAATTCTAGTAAATTTATTACTGCTGAGGACTTGGTAAATAATGAACTTATTTTTACCTGAGCTGTGGACAAATGAGGTGTAAAAAAAATTCCCCATTGGTGAGCTTAAGATTATTAAAATTCAAATTACCTAATAGAGCAATTCAGCTAGGTTAACATAGTGCTAAATGTCTACATGTTCTAGTAATTTAATTTCTACCTGACCTAGCATTTTATTTAAACACTTTATTAATATTATAACACCATCAAAAATTTTCAAATTTTCTATATTAAATATTTTAGCAAGTTGGTAAATGCATCATAAATCCTACATTAAATGAAAATAAACAATAACATACTAAATTTAATTTTATATATTCACAGTTTAAATAATCAATAAAATACTAACATTCTATTTACATATTTACATCATAAATAATCTTTCAGTGGCTCATTAATTTACTACAATTCAAACCACCAGTCACTTATTATTCAACATACAGATTTTTTTTTTCATAATAGCTGTTTTGTAACTTAGGTTTGGCATGGTGCCAGGAATGTTCCCTTAGGATAAAAGTTGTCTCTTTATAAAATACAGATCAGATCTCAGTAACATATTAAAAATAATAGAATTTTTCTTTTAAGAATATCAGTTCTTAAAACATGAAAATATAAATTATACCGCTGTCTATAATATTACAATGACGTATCACACGAAATCATCAAATAAATTAATTAACCTTAACAACACTTAAATATTTGCAACAGAAATAAATTTTAAAAACAAAATTTTAATCAGTATAACATAGTATATAAAACCTTTAAATTTCAAGGTAGACTATTAAATAAATAAAACATTTTAAATATAACATAAACTAATAAATATCAACATATAAAGATACCAATAAATAAAAATACCAACTTACAGTTACTCTTGAGCATATTTCACAGGAAAGTCTCACACATCTAAAAATCTTTAATTTTCTTGATAACACAAAAGTTCTGCTTTTTCGCAATCCTTTAAAACAAACACCATGAAGACGCTTATGAAGATGAATAGTATATTCTCTAGCAACAACTTCACTTAGGCCAACTTTTCCTCTTCTTTTCTCTTTTAGGCTTGACCATTTTTAATTTATTATAAAAGTACAAAATAACAAAACACCAGACGTAAACGTGCTGTAATGGCGTAGACGTCCTCGTAACATATTCTTCTAATCGGCAAATTTCACGTTTAACTACACAAACTTTCTGTTGATCAACAGCATCCTGTCTGACTTATTATATTAATGTCGTGTTTCCAAGTTCAAATCCGGGAAAAAGGCAGTCGTGCTCGTGATAAATAGGGTTAGCGATGTTATTGGTTTCCCTTTTAGTTCGCATCAGGCGGCCGGGTGGTATCATCAACAACAAGAAATGTCAGTCCATATTTTTGTCGAAGAACCTTTTATTTCCAGTTTAAGACATCTCTTCAGTGAAAATGCTCATTAGCCAACGCTAAACTAAAAAAAATACAACGTTCCATTATTTACTAGAATCCGTCCCGATTCTTTTAGCAAACACCAGCGTCGAAAAAATCCTCTCCGAATCAGGATGATCGTGTTTTTAAACTAGCTTGCGTAATAATACAGAATACGTCACGTGACCCACTTCTATCGAATCAAGAGGTCTCTTTTGGAACTTTATCAATATTTCCGGTGGATTTATTTTGTTGTAAAATGCAAAAACTTTCTACGCCCATCCAGAATATTCCATAATCTCGTACCAGATGCCTGTCATATCAACAAACCAGCTTATCTGTTTTTGAGGCTGTAGCTAAACTTCGAATTTAATACGTAATAAAAATAATAAGAAGAAAAGAAAATGAATCTTTATAAAAGGGAAAAAAAAAGAAAGAATTAAAGTTTTTCGGAAATATTTTAATAGACATTTGATATTTAATAATAGGATAACTTTATGAAATAAGATTTTTTGAGCGGAATATTTTAAGAGATACGATATTTTAGCATTTAAATAAAGAAGTTATAGCAATTTGACCACACGGGAATAATACTAATGAATTTTAATAATGGATTAAAATAAAGATGTTCTATTTAAAGAATAAATTAAAAAAGCTATCGCCATTTTTAGAATAACTACATTCGAATAAATATTATTAAGTGGATTAGGAATAATTGGCTTTACATATGGATAGTAAAAGGCTATTTTAAGAATGAGAATTATTTTAATAAGCTGGGTTATATACCGAATATTATTGAATGGACAAATTTTATAGAATAATTGCGGAAAAAATTTAAATTTTGTAATATATATATATATATATATATATATATATATATATATATATTACCGTCAATAAGATAAATTTCTATCGATTATTAACGATAACCGGCTATTATTAATACTAACTGCGATTAGTATTAATAACAACCGGTTAGTATTAATACTAATAACAGGTTAGTATTAATAATTGTTGGATTTATCATATTAACCATAATATATATACAGACCTGCCAAGTCTCCGGCTTTTTGGATACCAGTAATTTAGTACAGAAAATTTTGTTTTATTTAATCGGAGCATTTTGCGATTTAAAAGAACAATATTTTCTCTAAAAAATTACTGGTGTGCAAAAAGCCGGAGACTTGGCAACTCTGTATATATATGTGTGTACGTGTGTGTGTATGTATGTATTTGTCCAGGCTAAGTTGGCTAGCAAAGTAAGTTCGATTATAACACTTTTCTTAAATCGAGAAGCGTAAGATTGCATTTTCATTCTGCTACCAAATGGTTAGGTTGAATATGAGTGAAATTTTCGTTTTATCTGGTTTTCTTGTGTTTTCTATTGTTTTATTGTTTGAATGCATTATATCGGCAGTGATAGACAATTCTTGGAAAATTTCCCGGTCTATTAAATGAAATAATGCATTTACTATGTACCGTATCTAAATTGGAGTTTTTGGTAATTTTATTGTCCGAATCTGCTAGTTTTTTTTTTATTTCAAGTTACATATGCTATATATAAATTTGCGAGCAAGGCTAAAACTAGAAATTTGTACGTTGCGAATGGTTCATCCTGTAAACTATATTAAAAATTTTACGCTTTTTACGAGATACAAAACAAGAATCATGGCTTATATGAGCAAAGTATCTGTTCATTTCAATATGATTTTCGTCGAAAAGTAGATATAATTAGGAAAAAATCCCTTTATTATCAAACACTGTTCTCTATCAGCTATAATATGTCTACATTACAACTGTCCGTCAAACTGTGTTAATTGCCAGTTTTACCAGACAGAATTTCAACCTTCAAGAAAACCATCCACCCAACAACATACAAAAGGAAACTCCTGAGGTTTTGAAAAAATTATTGAAATGAGAGAGTTTGATGACGTTTAAAATACCGTTTCTTTGTAAGTTTTATCACTAAGCCATGGAAATGTAGGATCATAGAAAAAAACTTTATTTATGTATTTCTTCCTATCCTGACTCTGGGTTATATTAACTAGCCTTTTCGTGTATTTTATTACACATTTAAAAAAAGGGGGGGATATGTGAAATCAATAGCTCGAATATTACACTAACTATTGCAATGTTAGCCGAGTTTTTATGGAAACTTTTATGGTATTATACGAATTTTAGCATTGAGATAATTAGAGCAATTAATAGCTGTAATTAGTTTATTTGTGTGTGTGTGTGTGTGTGTGTGTGTTTTTGAGATTTTTATTATCTTCAAAGTATTACGAGAAAAGATTAAGACGAGGACTTTTATAATTCCCTTGCTCCTCGTATAAACCGAGTTCGGCTGTATATAATTTTTGGACTATGGGATATATTCAGAACCAACATCTCATTTTAGCACTATTTTACAAACCCAATGTAAAAAGATTAATTTAAAGTTATGATAGAAGCTTTTATTTTGAATATTTCGGAAATGGGAACTTTGTTGGCTTGTACGAGTGCACTTCACTAACGCATTATCATGCAATACAGCATCTTTTTACTTATTATGTCAGCAAAGAAAATGCTTATACTCTAAAAACGACATTTTCAAAACTGAGCAAAAAATACTGAAATATGACTATGTCGCATAGTCAAAATAGATCCGAATCAAAATTACGCAAGTTTGAAACATGTATATACACATTTCTGAAAACATGCACACGCTCAAGATTAAAACATCATGTGCTCATATTTGAGTATGTCCATGTTTTAAAAATGAGTTTGAACTGATTCTAAACATTTTTTAGGAAGTCCATGTTTCAAAAATAAGTTTGAACTGATCCTAAGCATTTTTGAATATGTCCATGTTTTAAAAATGAGTATGAACTGTCCTCAGTTTTGAGTATATCCATGTTTCAATATTCTGAGTATTTCTGTTATATCAAAATTGAAAGCATTGGATTGTCATATTTGAAACAAAAATTTTCATAACAAAATGAAAGCATTGATTTACTCAGATTTGAAAGTGTCATTTTTCTCACTGAACATTAGCTTGAAATCATAGACCTTTAATTTACAGAATCCTGGATTTTTTTTCAATTTATTAATTTTTCTCAGTGTACTTCTCAGATTTTCAAGACATCATGTGACTGTTTTGTACATTGATTAATGTTTGTGTTTCACGACATATTATTTTCATTTTTAAAAACAGTACTGTTTAATTTTCGCTTGAAAATCAATGTGTAATACTACTTTTAAAAATGGCAACGTCATGAAACAACATTAAATTTAATAAATCGCATTGATAATCGCCAAAAATTTTAAATTTGTATAAATACATTTTGCATTTTTTCAGAAATAGTGCAAAAAAATAAAGAAATGGCAGTTTGTTAAGAACTATAAAAGAAAATATGCTTCCTGATCGGGGTATGATTAAAAGTAATTTATCATCCATATATTTAAAGCAGTTTGCTCATTCTGTCAAACTAAATTTTCCATCAAAATTCGACCCAGTACGCATGCGTCAAAAAAATCTTCCTGCAGGACCGGCCAATGAAGTGAGGGTCTGTGACTGTCTCTACAAACGTGTTTGGGATCATCTTCTGTTTTTTCTTGCACGTTGCGTTAAACCTAGGAAGGTATTTATATAGAATTCACTGTGGAGGGTTTAGAAGGTATTTATTTTATTTATTTATTTTATTTATTGTAATTTGTATGAATACTTAGTTGTCCATTTCGGATTTACTGTTTAAAAATGAATTTAGGCTCATTTAACGTTCGCGAAATCAATCCCGATCGAAATTAGTCTTTTTAGATCTCTATCATTTTGTTTATATAGTACAGAAAATAATTATTCAACCGTGTAGAACACGTAATACAAAATTGGACCACTTATAGCCCGTTTATTATCGGGGATGAATCTTATGGTGTTCCGATTGATAATGAGAACGATTATGTAAATATAATGTCAAAAGACAGTACGCACGGTAGTAATATTTTTATTATTATGTGTTCGAAAAAAGCAGAATCTGAGTGTCTGAATATAAATTATAAAATATTATTTCTTTATTTAGGAACTAAATATTTAATATACAGGAATGTGACCAGCTTTATGTGAATGTATAATATATATATATAAGTTAAAAGAGTTTCTGAGCTTTAACATTATTTTTTAACAGAAATATATTATCTCTATTCGATTTAAAATTTTTGTCATTACATAAGTGTGCTATTTTGTTTGTAAAGAGTATGTATGCATTATATTCTTTGTATGTATACAAATCTTTAGAACGTTTTGATTTGCAAACTCTTAATATTTGAATAATGTTTACATTATATTTGTTTATATGTATACAAACAATATATGTATACAAAGAAGTATATATTTTTTAAATGTCAAAAATAGATAAATTTTCAAACTTGGTATAAAAAACTTAGGTACTTCTTTATTATCCCATCGACCACTTTTCATAACAAAATACTATCGCCAAACTGTATGATTAAATGCCAAAAATGAAGTCCCATTTACTTGATGTCGGAAGCATTATACGTGTTTGTTATGTCATCAAGTGGTTTTTAATTCAACATTTGCGTGTATTTTTCATTATGTTTATTTGATGAGGTTATTTCGATTTTCTTTTTGTATATAAAGAATGTTATGTAAAAAAAACCTGGCCATTAATCACATTGTTTTCTGTATATTTATTTTAAAGACGATTACTTATTCTTTGTAATTCTTAATTTGTTGGGGGGTTTTGGGGTAAAATAATATACTTTATAGCTAGAACCAGTTCCGCTATCATTTATATATACTTAATCCTTTGACCGCTGAGCAAATGAGCAAATTTGTAATGTTTTTTCTGTTATTTTTTTTAAATGTCAAAAAAAGATAAATTTTCAAACTTTGTATAAAAAAACTTATGTACTTCTCTATTATCCCATCGACCACTTTTCATAACAAAATACTATCGCCAAACTGTATGATTAAATGCCAAAAATGCAGTCCCATTTACTTGATGTCAGAAGCATTATACGTGTTTGTTATGTCATCAAGTGGTTTTTAATTCAACATTTGCGTGTATTTTTCATTATGTTTATTTGATTTATTAGTTATTTCATTAATTAAAATAACAATTGTATCCTTAAATTCTTATATTTTATTTATTTATTTTGATATTCCAATGAGGTTATTTCGATTTTTCTTTTGTATATAAAAAATGTTATGTAAAAAAAACCTGGCGATAGTTTTTTGTTATGAAAAGTGGTCGACGAGATAGAGAAGTACCAAAACTTAATTACGTATATGAGTATATTCCTTGACAGTATTAATGATTACTCGATATTTTAAAACTGCATCATATTTGTAGAATTATATTAAGTTAAACAATTCTTCTATTGACGTGTGAAGAACCATATATTTACATAATCGTTTTCATAAGCTATCAGAACACCATAAGATTCATTCCCGATCTATAAGTGGTCCAATTTTGTATTACGTGTTCTACGATATTTTTACGTACGTTTGAATAATTATTTTCTGTACTATATAAACAAAATGATAAGAGATCTAAAAAGACAATTTCCATAGGGACTGATTTCGCGAATGTTAAATGAGCCTAAATTCATTTTTAATCAGTAAATCCGAAATGGACAACTAAGTATTCATACAAATTACAATAAAATAAAATAAATAAATAAAATAAATACCTTCTAAACACTCCACAGTGAGTTCTATATAAATACCTTCCTAGGTGTAACGCAACGTGCAAGAACAAAACAACAGGAGATGATCCCAAACACGTTTCTAGAGACAGTAATAGACCCTCACCTCATTGGCCGATTCTACCGGAAGATTTTTTTTACGCATGCATAATGGGTCGAATATTGTTGGAAAATTTGACAAAATAAGCAAACTGCTTCCACCTAGATATTTATACGCAATACACCGGGAACCATTTGATAAATTTCATGATTTTTCCGTTATCGATTGATGAATTTTACGATTTTACCGCTAACGATTGTTGAATTTCGCAATTTATCGACTATTGATTAACGAATTTCATGATTTTTTCCATGAACATTTGTCGAATCGCACAAAAAAAAATTTAAGATCGTCAAATTGTCCTGGGTAAAAAAATTTTGAATATTGTCAAATGCCTTTGAGATAAAAGTCTCTTCGTCAAATGATTTTGAAGAAAAAATCGGGAAATTCATAAAATGGTTTCGGAAAAAACTTCACCAAATGGTTTCAAAATTCTTTGAGTGACAGCGGGAAAAAAATTTCATTTTACATTCAATCATCGCAATTGGCGAGTGTGACTATTAAGTTTAGCCAGTGGCGGCAATAACATCAATCACCAATTTTCAGTATTGCTCGCCGATTGGCGAGTGTTAATTTTGTCTTATATCTCAAACTGTATTTACATATACTACTAGATATAATGATTATGAACCATGATTTTTCTGGTATTGGGCGAGATTCATGTTTTTTCAGCAATTCTTTGACGGAATTCGTGTTTTGACAGCCATCCTTTGAAGAATTTCGCATTTTTCTCGCGATCCTTAACGAAATTCGCATTTTCCAGCGATTGTTTGATAAAATACATTTTATTCCACAATTTTTAGACGAAATTTAATAAAAAAGCGTGATCTTTTGGTGAAATCTCCTTTTTTGCGATTGTTTGACAAAATTTGCTTATCTTTCACAATCCTTTTGCATAATTTACATTTTTTCTGTGGTCTTTTAACGAAAGTCATGTTTCCCCATGATCCTTTGATGAAATTAGTGTTTTTTCCTCAATCATTTGACGAAATCTGTGATTTTTCCTCCGCGAAGATTGGTTAGATGTTTTTAGTCTGTAGTTGCCCTAAAAAGTCTGTGACGCCCGTTGCTGCATCGCACCCATTCTTCCATGTGGCATCGAACGAAGGGAATTCATCCTAAAGAATCATTGTTTCATTCCTGACATTTCTGGAAAGAAACAACGTTCAACTCATTGGCTGAATTGTAAAGGGCGAAATGTGTTAAACATTAGCGGAAAGAAAGTGCGCAATTTGTTCGTTCATGGAAAAAATCTTGAAATTCTTTAATCGATAGTCAATAAATTGCGAAATTCGTCAATCGATAGCGGAAAAATCGCAAAATTCATTAATCGACATTGGAAAAATCGCAAAATTCATATACTGATTTCGGGGGGGGGGAAAGTTTTCGGATATCGTCGAATGGCTTCGACAAAAAAAATCACAATCCGTCAATTTCGGGAAAAAAATCGTGAAATTCGCCAAATGGCTTCGAAATTTGTCGAGCGGCAGCAGAGAAAAAAATCTTTTTCCATTCAATCATCGCAATTGGTGAGTGTGACTATTATGTTTGACCAGTGGTGGCAATGAAGTCCATTGCCAAAATTTCAGTATTACTCGCTGTTTGGCAAGTGCTAAATTTGTCCTATACTTCAAAACCCTTTTGATCATCACATAACTGTGCAGGATAATTTTTTTACGGGCGACCATTTGATGAATTTCGTGATTTTTCCGTTATCGATTGACCAATTTTACTGTTCTCGATTGTTGAATTTTATAATTTATCAACTATTGATTAGCGAATTTCATGATTTTTTCCATGAACGTTTGACGAATTACACAAAAAAATTTAAGAATATTGTTAAATTGTCTTGGGTAAAAAAAAATTTAATATTGTCAAATGCCTTCGAGAAAAAAGTTGCATGTTGAAGCGCCGGTGACCTCTTTTTCATGTTATGCATCTCTGGGATCCATCCCTCCTTCCCCCCAAGTAGGACACTTTTCTAAATTTTGCACGCACCCCTCATGTGATATATCACTGGAAAAGTCTTTGACCGCGTATTCATGTTATGCATCTCCGGGGTCCATCCCACCATCCCCCCCCTAATAGGGGCAGTTTTCTAAATTTTGTTGACACCCCTCATGTCATATATTGTTGGAAAGGTATGTGACTGCTTAATCATATTAAGCATCTCCGATGTCCATCTCCCCACTTTGCCCCCCCCCAAAGGGTACTTTCTAAATTTTGCACACAACCCTCATTTTATATATCATTGGAAAGGCCTGTGACCACTTAATCATGTTATGCATCTCCGGGGTCCATCCCGCCACTTCCCCCCCCCAAGGGATACTTTCTAAATTTTGTTGACACCCCTCATGTCATATATTGTTGGAAAGGTCCGTGACTGCTTAATGATATTATGCATCTCCGATGTCCATCTCCCCACTTTGCCCCCCCCCCCAAAGGGTACTTTCTAAATTTTGCACCCAACCCTCATGTTATGTATCATTGGAAAGGTTTGTGACCACTTAATCATATTATGCAACTCCGATGTCCATCTCCCCACTTTGCCCCCCCCTAGGGATATTTTCTAAATTTTGTTGACTTTTACTTTTAAATTTGTCAGGTTTCAATTTTCAGATTTTTTTCCCTGTCTACTGGCTTCCGAAAGTGTCTCGGTATAAAAGGACGTATCAAGGGACAATCACGCGAAATGCGGCGCGCCGCGAATTCTGCGGCAGTATCGAAATTAGGAAGACAAACAAAGCGGCTGGCTCTTCTTACAGTGTTGAATTAAATAAAAAAGAGAATGAGATATTTAAGTACTTACATACATGTTTGTTCACAGATTTTTCGTACTCATTTCCTCCCCTAAAACACGCTTGTAATTTTTCGGCTTATTACTTCTACTGAAGTACATAAGTAAATACTTAATTGTTATGTTTTCTTTTGTCTAAATAAACGTAATAATTACATATTTGGTGCTTTTTTTAAGCAGCTCAAAAGAACAGGTTTCCTTTACAACGGTCATTAGTTGATATTATAATTTATATGATCTGCCTGGCTTAAATTTTTTTTTATATTTACACTTTTTGCAACAGACCCTGCTTAATCGAAACGAACGAGTGTGGAACACAGACCTATGTTATACACGGCAGATGCATGACGTTTAAAACCAATCGCCGTGTAAAAATGATCTACTTCATGAGACGTTTTAAACGTCATGCACCGGCCGTGTTTAACGTAGGTCGCGGTAGAACACAGACCTACCTGGTCCAGTTGCCCTATTTTATGGGGCAACTGGACCCATGGAGAGGTAAATAATAAATACATTTTTTTATTAATTTATAAACAGTAAGGTGCAATTTTGATAGAGTGAACCTCACTGAACACATTTACAAAAGTTCAGTCTTTAATTCAAAATGAACATTGGCATGAGAGAGCTGAATTGCCAGAATCTTCAGAGTCACAATGTAAAATAGGGTTCCAGTTACCCCAGCTACCCATATCGGTGAGTCGTGTTTTAAATCAATATGGAATGTCTTTCCACATTGCTGAAAACAATACAAATGCATTGGGCTATAATATTTTCTAATGTATCAGTCTAAATGTGCATTGTTAAGGACCAACTCTTATAGTTGATCATTTAGAGTAGTATTTGGTAAAAAACGTTATACAATATAATATACTAAGACAATCCATTGAAAATTACCTAACTAACAATGCCAGTCTCATTAAAATCCGTCCAGTTGAACACTTATAAAAATGCTAATCTTTCTCAATCGGGTTCACTTTCTTATAGAACTTCCCAAAATTCTATAGTAGAACGATATGTTATATACTGATGTTATATATACAATGCAAATCACATGAAAATACATTCGCAGAACTCAAGTTATAAGCGGCCGGAATGAAATTCCCATTTTAATTCCCATTATTTTCGCATTTTTATATATAGTCGATGAACTATGAGATTTATTGAAAATTATCATTCTTTAAAAAAGGCTAATCTTTCATAATAGGGTTCACCGGATTATAAAACTTTTTCCCATAATTCTATAACTAATCAACGTAGAATGACATTTTATATACTAAAGTATTCCCTAAAAAAATGTCTAACTAACAGTGCAAGTGTAATCTAAATCCATTCAACAGAATCTTTTAAAAAGCTAATCTTTTGTAATCGGGTTCACTTGATTATAGAACTTTCCCAAATTTCTATAATTAAGCAACGTGGAACGAAATATTATATACTAATGTTATATATATATACAGAGCAAATCCCATCAAAATTCATTTAGCAGAACTCAAGTTATATGCGGCCGGTAGGAAATTCCAATTTTAATTTCTACAATTTTCGCATTTTTTATATAAATGAGAAATAAAATGTATTGAAAATTATAATTCGTTTAAAAAAATACAATTCTGGCGGAAACAATTCGAAAGAAACCCAGAGCATGCAAACTGTCATGATTGTAAAATTATAAACACGGTTTCG
Organism: Maratus michaelseni; assembly: GCA_963931845.1. Classification (NCBI taxonomy): domain Eukaryota; kingdom Metazoa; phylum Arthropoda; class Arachnida; order Araneae; family Salticidae; genus Maratus; species Maratus michaelseni. The sequence continues at coordinate 177,648,170 of OZ007594.1, forward strand.
AAAAAGAGATTATTTTCTTTGTAATTTTAGATATTAAATGTTATTATTATTATTATTATTGTTGCCCATCTTGCTGTACATCAAGCAAGACGCCGCATGAATAAGGGCGTATATTCCACTGATATATTGTTTCTAAAGCGTGAGATTTTATAATAAACTAAAACTGTATAAATTTTATGGTATGAGATAATTTAATCATTTGCAATATGTTTTCAAAAAATCTACTATTCATGTTTTGAAATTAGGAGATATTTTTAAGTACAGACGTGCATGATTTAAATAACTTATGTGTTAAATAAAACTTTAAATTTAAATAAGCAATAATATTTCTGCGTTGATATCGAACCTTCAAAAGTTGAGTTACATTTTAATATGTACATGATCCTTTATAAAACAATAAAACACATATTTATAAATATCCTTTTTTATTAATTAAAGTATTTTTATGAAGCTAAAGTCTGCGTTTGACTTTTATTGCACATATATATGTCATAATGTTACATAAATTGCAAAACAAAGTAAAATCTGTAATTAAAACTATTCAATTTGTATATTTTAAGGTTTATTATGGTTAAGTATTATTTTAATCACACATTACAGGAACTTCTAAGTAACTACTATCTTTAGAGATCTACAAATCTTAATACAGTTCAATAAATATAAGCATATTTAGCAAAGCATATATATTTAAAAAAAAACTTTCTTTGTCATACTCAGAAGTGTCACTGAACTAGAGGCATCTGGGTAGTTCCTCCTCTGGCATTGATAAAAACTGTCAAATGACAAAGCGTGGTTTGAACAAATTACCGAAGTATCTCGAAGACATGGCATTCGAAACAAATCCAAGATTTCTCATAAATAAATGACAGATACTGGTGTGTTCTGCAAACACTTTTCAAAAGTATCCCAAAAAGGTGTTTAAAAGATTTAAATCTGAGATTCTTATTGGTTATTTCAGTAAAGTGTTTTCGGTGCAATTTTCCTCGAACAAGGTGATTGCAAGCGTAGTCTTTGGCAGTAGCAGTTATTGCGCTTGAAACATTTCTATAAGAGTGGCATAAAAACATGAAAATATGAAAGTGATCACCTACATTACAATATACATACTTAGAGACAGAGAGGGTTGTACAAAAGCCATAGGTTCCAAACATTGGCAAACAAAAACATTCCGGCCATCACTGATCCGTCATGACCTTGTATAATTCCATACTTACATGCTAGATCAACTGTTTCATGAACTTGACGCTATATTCCTATCCTACCTGTGTGCTGCAGTTGTATTTGATATACATCACTCCATACTACTCTGTTCTAACCGTCAACAGCTCACTCACTGTAATCTATGGCCCCAAGACAGTAACGTGCATTATGAAACGGTACTCATGTGCATAATTTGCTCCTGAAGCCTATTTGTTTAAGCGAGAGATTCACAATATGCCTTCTGACTATTTGTATGGCACCCCTTATTCAATTACATGGTCATCTGATTACTCAGTTTGCTGTCACTGGCTGCATACGATATATCTGAACTTTAGAAGTTCAGGTTAATTCCTACCTGGCTGTCTTTTGTAGTGTATCCAATTTTCTGGGGCGATTTAGGCACTTTCTACAATCAGGTTACAAAATTTTATAATTCTTCCAGACGCTTTGTTATATTATGCTTATACTAATGAATAATTAATTTGTGATTGCACGATATCTAGTCCGTGTTTATAAAGTTAACATACATTAAAGTTAACGTAAAAAAATAAATTTTGAACTATGCGTTGTGTAATTTTCGTTGAAAGCCTAACGTATGAGATGTTAGAATTAAATAAATGAACTCTAAGAATTAACATTGAAAATATTCTTAATAAGTAAAATTTAGGCCCTTAAATTAAAGAAATAAGACATATGATGCAAACAAAGTGATACATAATCAAATTTTAAATTAAATGTTTACCGAATTTATTTACAATTATTTTCACACGAAAACGCCGTATCATAATTAATTAAAAACATTAGATGTATTTTCTTAAGATTTCAGTAAATCAATTAGTTAACATAATTATTTAGTTCTAAATGCTTTCATACTTTACATATTATATCTTCAAAATTCAATTATTCATTTTTAATATCAGCATTAATTTAGTTACTTCCAAAATAATAATCATACCAAAACAAACTTCCCAGATTATTAAAAGTAAAATATACTCATTTGAGAACTTTAACATTAAATCCACAATTAAGAATTCAACACAAATTACACATTTGAGAACTATACCATGCTTCAACACAGGTACCAACAGTTAAAACAATTCTTAAAATCAATCACTTGAACAATGATAAATGAAAATACCTTCCAATATGTTGAGAGCTTATCCGTCATTCTCGACATCTCTTAAGCAGCCGTCATCATCAGGATAGTGGAAGTTTCCGCACATTGCTCCACACTTCTTATTACTAAACCGTATTGATTTGTTATTAAGCTGTTGCGGACAAAACATTTTTAACTTCATATTTTACAATTACTATTTACTTAACATTTAATTATGCAGAAAAACAGCTCTGTGAACACGTATCCATCCGTGTAACAGAAACATCAGAATCTTACTGGGCAGATACCAACACAACTGAGTTATGAGCATAGTAAAAAAAAAAATTATTATCGCGGAGAGAATCTCTGCAAGCGTTTTAAAGCAAAGCTCGGAAGACTTTAAAAACTTTCTAAGATAAACAGCATGTTAACAAGTCAAGTAAAAACATCTTTTAAAAGAAGCTAGCTATCATATCTCCAAAAAAGAAACAATGTATGTCGTTATAGATATTGTACTTCATATTTCTCTGTGGTGCTTAAAATATCTCCAACTAACTGACTGACGATGCAATATATTCCCTACACGTTAACGACATATAGCTGTCTCCCATAACATAAAGCTATGGCAATAAATCGGCCAGTCCCAATGTATTTTTCATGCTGACCCTTGCCATCTTAGTGATAATTGAAAAAATATTTTTCTCACTACAGAATATTCCTAAAGGTACACATAGAAAATTAATAAACATAATCATAATATTCGCCGATCGTTATAAAAATTAATACAGTTATAACATAAATGCTTCGTAATAATTATCTACAAAATAATACATTATCTGAAAATTTCTTTGGAGTTATTTATCAATGAATAGTTCCATCTCGTTGTGAAAGTTCTATCTCGTGATACTTCAAGATGATTTGAAGGTAATAGAAAAAAGGTGAAAATTCTCATTACAATTATAACCCTCCTTGCATCCACTAACCGTCTCTGTATTCTCACCCTTCAGTGACAGAGAAAACCGAACGGTCGAGCTCTTACTCAAATTGAATGACCCATGTGACACGCACCTATTACAGTGATCTCTCACTTATACGCGATATTCAGTAATTACTTTATCATACCACTATTTAAAAAAAGTAAAATTCGATTTATAAATTCTGCGATTTATTATTCTGCGATTTAAGAAGACGAAAAATACCCTAAAAAAAACTGGTGCTGAAAAACGATTTCCGTGTATCGCGTATAAGTGAGAGATCACTGTATTTCGATTTAATCGAAATTGACTAAATCGCGAGTTTTTGCCATCATGAATCTTTTAACAGTTGTCTATAGTTGTTTATATATTCAGCTACAAATAACTTATGGCTGCATCTGCACATGCGTAAGAATGAAGCAGCTGCGCCGCTTTCCTTTCATAACTTTGTTTTTCTTGTATTCAAAAGCACGTCAGTGTATTAATAAGTATTAATTTACGAATTTATTCTATAAGTAATAAAACTGATACGAAAATTTTGTGTATAAGAATTTATAAAAATGTACTTTTTACTATATTTTATATTAATAAGAATGAAGGACTTATTTTGTGAAAAAATTTGACTTTCAGTTTTTCATAGATTTACATAATATGGTATATCCTGACTAAAATGTAACAATTTTTAAAAACTGTCTGTCCAAGGTCTGTCTGTGTGTTACACAAACATGTGCCCACTCTGTACTAAGAATTACTGTTTTGAATTCTGTGAAAATTCCTATATTGGAACTGATTTACATAAATTGGAACTGATTAAATTTTTATGTATGTCATCGAGCAATTAAGGATGCCAGGCAGTGGTTTTTTACATTTTTTGTGTTAGCTTATCTCAACTTCTGAGGAGGGAGCTGCACTGAATTTGATAAATAAGATGCGTATCACGAGATTATTATTATTGTCACTGCTATACTATTCTTGAAGACAGTTCCATAATTTGGTCCACGGCCAATTGCAGTTCTTTTAGAGAGTGTGTTTTGGCGGAGTAGCATTAACTCCCTTTTTGTAACCACTGTTATTACTGTCACACACTTTCAACGACTTTGTACATAGAACCATTCATGTTTGACGCTAACTTCAAGTGTGGAAACACAGTATTACTAGTCCTGATCTGTTACCTGAATGTGATGTTGTCTTATGCATTTTTAATTGACTGAACACTGTAACCCTATGTTAAGTTCACATAAATGCATGTTCGTAAATATTCATAATCGTTGACGTGTTGTTGTGCTACACTCAAATTAATATATTAGAATGATATAAAAAATATTTGTGACTCTTGCGATGACCACACCATACTAATTTTCAGTTGAAGGTATTACGTTATGCCCGTAGAATTACATTGAAATGAATTGAATGTACTAAATTTATTCATTAGTTATGAAAGGAATAATGAGTATAAATATTTAAAAAATAACTTATTTCCAGTGAAATAACTTTTCTTGAATTTTCTTAATCATCTGAATACTTTTAATAAAGTAGATCCGAGTGTATTATGCCTGAATATCAATGACAAAAAATTGCATTATTGAAATGAGATTTGAAACCTATTTCTGAAAATAAATCTATTACCAACAACAATGCTCAAATTATCATGTTTTTCTACCGTAAATATAAGAGAACGAACACATGAAAACTTATAATTTGAAATCTAAAATTAAAATATTTTTCGAATAGTTTCTTGTTTATTTTACTTAACAAGAATACAAATACAGTTTATCTTTATCACATTTCTTTATGTAAAAAAACTTGTAAGCATATTTCTTACAACAAAATAAAAACAGGTATCATATGCAGGTTATCACAATAAACATAAAAGCAAATGTTTAAAATAATAACGTATACATAGTTTTAAAGTGTATCGTTTTTTGTCACATTATATTCACCGTATCAAGTTTTAAATCAACAAATCCTCATACAGAATCTTTATATACTGCTTACCCATAATCACCCCTTTTGCTCCAACAGTACTCTTAAATACTATTACAGAACATTTATTATGAAATTTATGTAATCCGTCTATTAATAAAAGTAGATTTTACTATTAATATTAGGGTGAATCAAATCAAAACGAAACAGGAGCTGCAGAATGAAATGACCGAGTTTATTTCAAACATAATCTCCAAAGCTACACAAGCACTTGTCTTACTGTTTCATCAAGTGGTGAATACCTTGCTCGTAGAAGTCCTCTGAAAGAAATAGGAAACAGTTTCGAACATTGTTCATTACTTCGCTGTCCGAGTAAAGAAAACGACCCTTCAATATCTTTTTCAGAGAACCAAGAATGGGAAAGTCATAGGACGAAAAATCCGGGCTATACGGTGAATAGTCCAAAACTATCCACCGAAATTTCACCAGATTCCCTTGTGGAATTGCTCTTTTCCGTCCTGCACACGAATCAAAGACAGTATAAAAAAATACTGTTATGGAAATCTCGTGATTCTTATAAAAATAATGTTAATCAATGTATTGTGATCCTGTGTGTAAATAGAAAAGATTTTGGAGTTACAAAATTTTTTATGTAACATTTTTCGATATGTAAAAATCGATATAAATGATAGAGAATAACCACTTAAAAAATTATTTATCTTCCAATGTTTCGTTGTCCTTTCTAAAGATGATCAAGCAAAGTATTTTGTATAAGGCTGAATCAAATGAAAATGAAATAGTAGCTATAATTTGGTTTGTTTTTGTATGAGTGTAGTGAAAAAAGTAGAGCGGGAGGTAAGGAAGACAAAATCTAACACGGAAATGTCCTTGCCCCAGGTAGTTATGCAGAAGCACGTGCTATGCGCTTGCTGTCGGCCAACAGTATCGTCCTGCAGGTAAACGGTTGTTTTTCCTATTCATCTGCGTTTGCAGAATGTTTACGAGTAAAATAGGGCAACGCAGTGTTATTCGTTATTTAGTGGCAGAAGTTGGATTTCGCGAAGTGCATTTTGCGTGTTCTCCGTACACTTTTCCTTCTTTCGTCAATGCACTTCCGTCACTTTTATTCTCACTTTTATTCCGTCACTTTTATTCTCACACAAATCACTTTCGTCAATGCGAAATACAACTTCTTCTGCCACTAAATAACGATTAACACTGCGTTGCCCTATTTTAATCGTAAACATTCTGCAAACGCAGGTGAATAGCAACAACAAACGATTGGCTGCCAAAATTCCCAAGTAAGGTTTATCGTAGTGACGTAATATGCATGGTGAGTGCAGATGAATCTTTTAGAATGTGTTTTGGCGCTTTCTTCATGTTTTATAACCCGAATTACTTGCGTTTTTTCTCATACGTAGGCGTGGCCATTCAATCTTAATTATTACTTGCATTTTATTAAAACCCTCGGCTGCATAGAATACGACGCGACAATTTTCCTCTATCGACGATTTTTAGAAATTTTACTCCTCCTTTATAATTAATATCTACATATTTTGTTTATTTCTTACATTAGTGTGTTGTGAAGTAGAATAATTTTAATTTTATAGAGTGATAATAGTATTTAACCCTTTTGCAACAAGAACGCTTTAGAGAAATTCTAATCTTTTTTCACTGGTATTTCTAAATGGAATTTTATGTCTAACTTCATCGCTTAAATCATGTGATTAAATATCATAAAATTTTCCATTAAAATTTATTGGTAGGAAAAATCAAGGATTCTGAGCAATTTATACTTCACTTATACCCGAAACACGTCCCGAAGGATTTAATGAAGCGAGGACGTTCTGTACAGTAATTTTAAAGTTGGGTGTAAAATCATAAAATGGTTTTGTGTAACGTATTTATTGAATTTTCTATAACCAATGGTTTAATATTTTCATGCAACGTTATAAATTTATTTTTGTAAATTTTTCACAAGTAGCTAATTTTTTTTTAATTTCGTCATGATATTATAGTGACAAATTTGAAATTACATTTAGTTTTTATTATGGCTAAATGTTTACTTGAATAATTCTCAAAGGTATAAAGCTAGATTATTTCTAACAAAATCTAAAGTAAAAAAAAAGTATAAAGTAAAAATATAGAACTATATTAACATAAAACACATATAAATAAATATTAAAAGCAAGAACATTTTTGACTGCAAAACTTAAGTAATCAAACGAAGATTATACGTTTTCAGGGAATAAGAAACAGTGAAGCTTGAAATTAAAAAACTTAAAGTCGTTTGCAGTTCATTCATGAAACTGCGGTAAAAATTACCTGTCGTTACTTAAGTAAGAGAAAGATAGGCCGTAAAATATTAAAGAAAATTAATTCTACTCCAAGCTCTTGTTTTTCATAATATTTTTTAAAGATATTTGAAAGACTGTAGTATTATCGAAATAGCATCAAGAAGAAAGTTATTTTCAAGTTCAAAACCACACCAATGAGAGTGCGCTGGTTTTACAAATATATTTTCATTTTGTTTAGCAATAATCATCCATAAGAAGAATTCTACTATTTAATGAGCAAGTTTTTTCATTTTTCATTTTATTTTTTTTTTTTTACATAAAGGTAATTTCATTAAGCAAAAGTTTAATAGATGCATATTTTTTAAGAGTTAAATTTATTGCATATTTCTGATTAAAATTTGTTACAAATCTGTACTTAAACAGACAGTCAATTTTAAGTACTTTCTCAGCTGATAATAGCTTAAGTACTCAAATCTCAGTTTTGAAAAATATTCATTGTTATGAATGCCTAAAAAAGGGGCTATATATGAAATGAGATATATTATTAAGAAACATACGGAGGACTGCGGCTCTACAGTCGTCATTTTGCAAAAACCTTCGTTTAAAGTGGGATCCAACACATTATGACTATTTAATCTGAGAGTAGTCCCGTGTTTTTTGTTTTTTTTTTGGTACGCTACTGACCGCATTCGGTATTTTTACCTCTGATTCTTGCTGGCGATAAAAAGGAAAATACGAAAAGTTTTCATTAATTATCCAACTATTACATTTTAATGAAGTTATAAAATTTCACTTAATGAAATTCGTTTTCTCACGAGCTATTAAATTTTTGGAAAGAGTGAAATTGAAGTGTCACTAGTGATTATGTTATGGTCTTTTCGACGAATTTGGACTTTACTTGACAATATATACTTGAAAAAGAGCTAGAATATATTGTAACTTTACTATGATAGCTCACTACTGTATTTATAATGGGAAATCGCTTCGAGGGCGATAATTTGTATGAACTGCAAACAGACCGACATGCGACTACTGCCACGTTAAGCCTGAAACGAGATTCGGACCCATAATTTCTTTAATAGGGGTCAGACTTTTAACCATTTTGCAACTGGAGGCACTTATTCGTGCCGTATAACGTGCATAAAATTCTTAAATTCTGTTAAAATGATGGCTGATCATCGTCTAGCTGAATTTTCTGTTAAAACTTGTATGTGGAAGGTAAATGCGCGTAATGCTTTTTCTTTTTGAAAAAAGGATTCCGCCAAATAAATCTGCTTTATTCATAATTCATCATCAAGTGAAGCATAAATAGGGAGTGTTATCACCCTTGAAATTTTACGTTCGACAGTTATGGATATGAGACTAAAATTAAAGAATAGGCAGCGATAATTGTTTCTGCCAAAATTATTTTGCAAAAATGTCTGGAGCTGTAATTGCTGTAATTGTCAGTACATCGTCCATGATTTAAGTGTTCTAGAGATATTTCTAGACGCTTTCCCAAATCTAGTGTTCCAAGTTAATTTCCGTTCTTATTTCTCCAGCCAAGATATAGTAACTTTTATGGTGATTTAAGTTCTGAAATATGTATAATGACACTAGAAAAGATGTGAATTTATTTTCACTTTGCTAAACAGCGTACAACCAACAGTTTATGCTGTTTAGAAAAGTGTCATTTTGTAGTGTCATTTCAAGGATGTACTGCGTAGTTTCAGTCCTGCTGAAAATTTAATTAAAAATTTAGATGTATGTATAATGTTTTCAGTATTAAATTATTTTATTATTAGTATTTTTTAGTCCTTAGAATATTAACATACTTACCAAATTCTACGTTTTCTTAAATCGTATAAACATCTTTGGAACAAACAAACAAAAAAAAACTATTTTTTACAAAATATTGAACATATATTTCATTTTATTTATTAAATAAAATTTCTTTTTCAAATTTTGTTGATTTGACTTTAAAAAAGCGTAGAAGTTGGCAACCATGTATATATATGAGTCTAAAATTAAAGAATAGGCAGCGATAATTGTTTCAGCCAAAATTATTTTGCGAAAATGTCTAGAGCTGTAATTGTTGTAATTGTCAGTACATCGTCCATGATTTAAGTGTCTAGAGATATTTCTAGACGCTTTCCGAAATCTAGTGTTCCAAGTTAATTTCTGTTCTTATTTCTCCAGCCAAGATATGATAACTTTTATGGTGATTTAAGTTCTGAAATATGTATAATGACACTACAAAGAATGTGAATTGCTTTTCACTTTGCTGAACAGCGTACAACCAGCAGTTTATGCTGTTTAGAAAAGTGTCATTTTGTAGTGTCATTTCAAGGATGTACTGCGTAGTTTCAGTCCTGCTGAAAATTTAATTAAAATTTTAGATATATGTATAATGTTTTCAGTATTAAATTATTTTATCCTTAGTATTTTTTAGTCCTTAGAATATTAACATACCTACCAAATTCTACGGTTTCTTAAATCGTATAAACATCTTTGGAACAAAAAAAAACTATTTTTTACAAAATGTTGAACACATATTTCATTTTATTTATTAAATAAAATTTCTTTTTCAAATGTATTGATTTGACTTTTTTAAAGTCAAATCAAGCGTAGAAGTTGGCAACCATGTATTAATGAAAGACTGCACTCTTTTAAAATTTTAATTTATTTTTCTTTTTATGTACTATTCTCATACTATGTTTATTTGACTTCTAAAAAGCGTAGATTTTTATTAAATATTTTGTAGGCACCTACACAAAACATAATTTTCAGTGCAGATGTTGTAAAAACCTACCACGAATAATTTTCTTCACAAATACTGATATTTTGAAAATGGATCAGTGGGAGGCTATAGAAAGTTTTCTTTAGACAATTTTACATTGGAATTTATAGAAGTTGTCATAGAAAGGTTTTTTTGAAGCATTTTATTTTAAAATTTACAGATATTGCCAAATAGAAGTTTTATAAAGAAATGAAAAATTATTTTTCTAAAATAATTTTTAACCTCGGCTTTTTCCTTCTACTGACTTTGTAAATTTTCCGATCTCGTTTCTACGACATAACGGTTATTATTACCATTTCTAATCCTTTCCCCTTCCTTCACTTTATTCCTACTATCTTCCTTACATTCCCTTTCTACCGATTCTCTTAATGATTTCTCGTTGTTTAACCCTGACAATCCATTAGCCACGTCAGGATGTAAAATCACCTGTTCCTTACTATTATCAATTATCGCTCAAAGTACATCCTGATGAATTACATTAGTTTGACCGTGTTTTGGAATAGCTAAAGGTAATTAAATTAACGGCGATTTGATTGTCTTACCAAATATCCCCTGTAAATAGATGCTACCAGCCCCTCTTAGTTTCTCTGCTGGTACTCAATCTTTATGCACGACGCTAATTTCGCAACCAGAATCCACTAATCCTTTTGCTATTTTCCCATTTACACTAACTTCCACTTTCTCGAGTTTATTTAACTTCTCTCCAATAACTTTAGTTCTCCAATTCCCTTTTGCTCCGATTCTTGCCATACTTGCTCCCCTTGGTAATTCTTTAATTCCTCGCACTGATACATTATTGATACTAGCCCTTGGTTCTTGTCGGTTATTAATTTGATTACTTCCCTCATTTCCTTTTGTACAAAATCGCTGAACATGTCCTCGTAAACCACACTTGAAACAGATAGGCGTCGTATCATTAGGTTTCTTATATTCCGGTTTTCTACACAAAAATGGACTAACTTCATTATTCCCATTTTGTCTCCAATTAGTACTAAATCTCTCATCTTTTGCCCTCCTAGAATCTTCATTATTAACATATCTTTCTTTACCTTTATAACCCTTATAAGTTACCGCATAAGATTTTTGTTTAGCATCAAAGAAATTATCACATTCCTTAGCAATTTTAGAAACTTCTAACCAATTACTGTGCTGAGTTAATCCAATATGCGTCGCGGTTTCCTCATCTAAAGTATTTAACAACTTATCCGTGACAATTAACTGATTAACCTTCTCATACGTATCTGCACCTCTAATCTTACAATAATTTTCCCACGTTGCTATTAAACGCGACACAAATAATACATGAGTTTCATTTTGATTCCTTCTAGCCTTCTTAAAGTTTTCCAAACACGCCTTCGGCGTCGGCTCATGTTCCCTTAGAACTAATTCCTTTAATTTCTCATAACTCTCAATTTGTTCCCTAGTAGTGTATATTAGCAAGTTATCGGACTTATCTCCTAACATATTTAGCAGAATTTCGGCCTTCTGAGTTTCCGGTACATTTTTTGTTTGGAATGCCAGTTCTAAACTGCTAAAAAAGAGATTCTATCCCTCAGTCCCTTCTGGAACTTTGATAGACAAAGTTTTAACACTTTTAATCAATTTCTCTAGGCTACTCTCATGATTAGATTCTCTAGTCCCATTAGAGTTATTTGCCGAACTCTGAATTTTTATCCTTTCCAACTCTAACTCATGTTCCAATCTCAATTTTTCAGACCTTTCTTCTCTATCTAACTTTTCTCGTTGTAACTTTAATTTTCCTCCCTTTCTAACCTTTCTCGTTGTAACTTTTCCTCCCTTTCTAAGTTTTCTAACCGCTCCGTAACAATAGTGTTAGATAATTCCATAACGGCCCCCTCTTCATATTCGTCGCTCTTCACTATCTTTTTCTTAAGCTTAAACCTGGTATCATCTTCCGAGACTTCAATCCCTAACTCTTCACATATCGCCTGAAGATCCACCCTTTTTATTTTTAGTAAGAAAGCCATACCTTCTACTGATAATTATTACCACCCTACAACAATACTTAAGCACAATATCAAATTACTACTACCTCCAATCCTACCTTCATAAATTACCTCCACATATTATACTATTTCACATATTTCAAATAAGCAATAATAAAATGATAAATTTCCTTTAACAATGGTACCCCACAATTTGCTTCCAATAACACAGTAACAATAATTTCAATTTGATTATTATGTAATACAGATTTTAAATTTATACAATTAAATAATAAAATACAATTTACACAATAATACTAATACGTTGCAATTTGAATAAAACACTGATGCCAATCACTACATAAAGATATCCATCTAACAAAAATTTGCATGAAATACACCTAAATTCCTAAATTTAATCTCAATAAAATATCTCAATTTTCAAAATTTGTTTTCACATAAAAAAGTAAATCACAGCACTTTTTTTTTCTTGGACCTGAAATTTTCCTTGAAGGTTATTTCAATTTAATTTAAATTCTACACAAATTTGCCTTCCTCATTTACTATTAATACTTCAAATTTAAAACAAACAGTATCACTTAATTTAAATATTACTTTAATAATAATTTAAATTTAAGAAATTTCAATTATTCCTTCCAACTATTAACACAATGCATTAATTTTAATCATTAATCTTATCCGTTTAAAACAATTAGAAAATCACTTCTAGTAATTAATATAAGATCCTTTTCTTAAAACAATAGTGTAAAATGGCTGATAATATCTCATTTGATTTAGTCCAATTATTTTATTGCACATAAATTATCATAAATTAACCACAACATTAACTTAAATTACCATCAATTATACACAATAAAAAACAGTAGGTTCGAGAATGTCAGTAGAGTAAAATGATCAAAACACCTTACCTCGTACTTTATTCGCTGGGCAATTCTCTGCTCACTTTTCCACAGGGTAAATCTTGCACTCTCGGGCAACAATCACTGTACCTTGCTTCACTATGCACAAACACACTACACACAGCACCACCACTAGTTCACTTCACTGTAATGACGATAGGCTAGCTGGCACTGGTCTACGATGATAGGGCACACACACTTCCGATGGGCGATCCGGCGTAAACTGACTGTAATACGGCTAACTGGCACTGGTCTACGACGATAGGGCACAAACACTTCCGCTGGGCGATCCGTACAAACTCTCTGTAACACGGCTAACTGACACTGGTCTTCGGTGATTCAGATCCCGTCGCTGCCACCATTGTCGGATTCCACTTCTCCGTCCACACAACTTCGAAGTATAATCCGGTCTTTTGATATGCTGCCACCACCGATATGAATACGTGATATCGGACACGATACTTGATGTATATTAAAGAAAAACCCAACTCTTTCAATTAAACTTAAAGTAACAATTTATTAACAATATTTACACTTGAACTCGGATGTAAATTATCCGGTTTAACATTTAAATTAAAATAATTACAGAAAACTATCCTCTGTTCACCGTTAGGCTACGTTCATTCACTCAGAACCGAGATTTCTATTAATCTCACACACGCTATATCTCTTCCTTTCGAGAGATCTCGTTCCACACACGTGCCCAGAGCTGCTCTCTGAACAACCAACCTACACGCTCCAGTCCTGCGTTCGAACTAACTTCCTCTCTGGTCATTCTCCAAAACACCTTTCTGTCTACGGGGCTCCTGGTCTGTTTCCAAGGGTCTGTTTTCCTAAATAATGGGTGAAATCTCTTTCTTATCTATGGAAGACCACATCACAAAGGACATACTTCCTCCATTGTATTCAACTCGCTACCCTCCGGATTAAGATTCCAGTACTGAAAAGCCTCACAGTACACAAAAGATACACACACAATAAGATAATAATAAGATAATAATCACAATAGTTACATAACAATAGTTTTTAAGCCTATAGGTGCCAGGGACCTGACAATGTGTTTTACACATGATAATGTTTTTTTAATGGAAAAAAAAATCTTTTATTGAATTTTTAAAATGATGCATGTTTATCACTTTAAAATTCTTTCAAATTTCCGATTTCTACACGAACATTATTTTTTATTATCGAAAGAGTACAAGCTTTGTTTCTATAAGTAGGTAATTTTAATTCGACACTATTAATCTAAGTAATAATATTTATTATTACTTACACTAATAATAATACGTTTACAGGGCTAATTTATGTGTGTGTTAACTTGTAAGCAATGCATGGATATTTAAGGAACTATACACATATTTATGACTTAAAATTAATAAAAAATGTATAATTAATGTCTTAGAAACCAAAATTCAAAACAATAGGGAGGGTTAATTAAACCTTTCTTTACAATTGTGTGCCAGGAGGAAACATGATTTTTAAGATAGCAAGCTTTAAAAAGTCTAGAAAAGTTAATAATAAAAAGTGATCTTTGAATAAATCTTTTATAAAAGAAAGTAAAAAATAAAATAAAATAAAATAAAAAAATCGATCGCGATTTGAATAGATGAAAGAGTTTGAGAGTTTGAGATTTTTGTTTTGACACAGTTTACCCTACTAACACAAAAATCTGTTTGTACAAATTTTTACAAAATTTTACAGAAATATATTTTTCCTGAAATGCTTAAATTTATGCATATTTTGTATCGTAATAAACTTTCGTCTTGTCGCTTTTTCAATACAATGTTTTTTTTTTTTTTTTTTCGTTTTGATGGGCGGTGAGAGGCGCTCATATATCTGTTAATGATCACGTTTTTAAAGAATTTCATGCATTTTGGAGATTGCTGCACAACGAGGTTGATGCACCCAATGATGTTTTCTTTTTGTGTTTATGAGAGTGTGTGTGGGAGGAGGCTCAAACGGAGGAGGCGCTTATATATGTGTTAGCGATCGCGGATTTAACGATTGTATTTTCTTATTGGCAACAATTTTAAAATCCAACATTACAAATTCATAAATTAATAATAATTAACTGCTTGATTCATTCAAAATTCTTATTTTAGTATTGTATCTACTTTTCATTGATTTTAAAGATTTATATTTAAAAAAGATTCAAAAAGCAGTTAGTTTCTTTGACTAATTAATCAGTCTTTGTCAATAATTAAAAATGTTGCTGAATGTTATTTTTTTATTTTATTATTTTCTTGTTAGATTATTTTTATTCTTTCAAATACATTCTTAAAACTTAACAAAACAATTACTGAATATATATATATCTGAAGCTGTAATTCTACTCTCTCAAAATTAGTACATAGTGTTTGATTATCTTTTCTCCAACCCTTCAACATTCAAATTAAAATATTGTGTAGCTATCTTTTGATACTGGATATGCGAGATTTCAAACTTTATCTGTTTATCGATGTATAATCATATTTCAAATAGAAATTTATTACAGCTTTACTCGAAAAGTTTTCGAAAACTATATATTCAATAAACATTATATTTGATTATAGCTTTCTAGAAGCAGCGAATGGAATTTTCAATTTAACCGTAATATTCATTCATATATATACAAGCATAATGAAATGTAAATTTCTGTCAAAGTCATGCATTTACATCGAACAACTTCATATAGGACTTTATCACGTAGAAGTAGGCTCAATCATATACATGAGCATAATTATAAAGGAATTTCTATTGAAATTATGCCTTTCCATAAGTCAGCTTCATATATTACTTTAGAATACAGAAATATGCTATGAAATATTGGTCAGCATATCTTCCACTTTCTGCGTACTGAACGCAAATGAACTTCATGTTTGGATACTTTGAACCGCGTAATAATTTGTAAATTATTTTGGAATTTTAAAAATACTTTACTTCTATTCAAAGCTTACCACTAAATACAGTTTGTTTTCTTTGTAAAAATTTTCTGGTATCTTTTCGGTTTACCGACACATGTTTCATAATGATATTCATTTCCCTTAAAAAGTGTGCAAGGACATTACTTTAGTCGTAAACTTGACCTTTAATTATATTTCTAAATATTTTCCAGTTGACGAATTAAACAAATGGTATATATTTTCTTTTTGATGATTACTTTAAAATCTCAAATGATTATAAGTGAAAATTATAAGAGAGAACTATAAGAGAAAATTGAAATAATTAGCTTTCTAAAAACAATCGATATGCATTTTATCACTAATTTTTGACATCATTGAAATAAAAATGTTTTTAGGAATTTAAAACAATTAAAGTTTTATAGATAGTTTGATTTTCGCTTTTGTAACATAGTTTTAAATTACTACATTTGCAAACGGATATTGTATGCACCTTATTATAACGAAACTATTAATTTTTTTAACTATACCTATACCACAAGCATACTAATTTATTTGGATAGTAAAAATGAACAGTTCAGTAAAAACTTTGTTTTTCGAAATTAAATAATAGAAATTTAAATTATAAGTCTTATATTTTTAACGATGTAACACGATTTAGAAGTAAAAAAATGAAAATTTTAAAATGGGATGACATCACGAAAATTTCTGAAAATGCACAGTGATTTTATTATAGTGGTCTGTAATACTGTGAGTAAAATCACCTACATCCTGAGATATAGGGCTTCAGACAACTTACTTCAGACAATTTTGGACAGTTTAAGCCATTCTCGAGAAGTTCCTACATTTCACATATTATCTAAACCAAAAATGTTAAAAAAACATAACTTAAAACATATCAGCTGATAGACACTAGGATATTTTAGAAGAAGTAATAAGGAATATCTGTGTAATAATATCTTCGGTATGTATTTAGCATTATGTGGTGTAAATTCCTCTACAATCAACTTATTTGTCTATCTAAAATTAAACACTATACATTTAATGTGCTTTTTATTTATTATTATTATTATTATTATTATTATTATTATTTTTGTAGCGCCGATCGAACATTTTCGCAAAACTCATTAGAAAGACATAAAAAGGTATTGAAAGAAACATTATCCAGATTGTTTCAGTGTGTTTCTATTTTGCTTAATTATACTTTTTTATTTCAAAACAAGGACGTTAGCTCAAAACGTAAGACAGAAAACTGGAATACAGTGAAACTATAATAACTATAAACGCATTTCGTAGTTTCAAAAATACGGGACCTGTTTTACAATAAGGGACCTTTTTTAAATAAGGAAACTGTACCAAATAAAATCTGGTTAAGGTTTTAGATCACAATAAATTGTATTATATCAGAATTAACAATTTATAGGTTACTGAATATAATATTTCTACATATTCTTATAATATTAAATCATGATCGATCTTTAATTGCGATCTCTTGTTAATGTTTAATTGTAGCCAGGAGAGTTCAAAACCAAAGACACTTTAAAATGGCTTTTTAGGAGTATGTGTTTTGAATAATGCCGTAATTTTCTAAATACATGTTTGAACGTTAATTAACCGACATTTTACAGGTATTACACCAAAAAAAAATAAAGAGTTCTTGTTATACAATATTCTGTGACTACTCTATTTACGGATATGCCGTCAACAGTAGCCAAAACTACTGATTCCTTTTGCTATTCAGTGTATGGAGTATTGTTTAGCCATACTTTGACATATTCCATAGCTTTATACAAATATTGACACATAAAATGTTTAATTTGTTTTAGTAGTGATAACATCCGATGAAAATGAAGTGTCCCTTAAAAAGACGAGGCTCTATATTGCCTGGCATGATTAGAGGTCTTCTGTTTTTAACACTTTGTTATATTTAAACACAAACAAAAATTCAGAATATTTAAATATACATTCCAAAAGATCGTTTAATAATCTCAAACAACATGCAAAGATTGTAAAATACAATAAACAGTTTACGCAGATTTCACATGAAATTTTATTTATTGATTTTCATCACGACGTGTAAAAGATTCAAGGTCCAAAAATGACGACACACCATTCTCGGTTGTAGTTAACACTATCCGCACATGCCAAGAACACATAAACTGTTATTTGATCAATGACTGAACCTTTAAATTGAATTTTTTATAATTTAAATGTATCAGAACTTGGTTTTTTTTGTTTTATATATTTATTTTTAATTAGTTTTTTTTATTTATTCCTTTTTAGTCTTAAATATTTTGACATTACACGTACAAATGAATTTCCTTTCTAATTCTTCAGCCCGAACACTATAAATTATGTAATTAATGTTTCTACTAAATTTATGTGAGCTTCGTTTCCCTCTATTGATAGCTATTACATCATTAAATTTATTCCTTAAATACTACACATTCTCTCTTTTTTTTTTTACAATGTTAATCAAAGTATTTAATCCATAAGAATAAATACAGTGGTGGACATAATTATAAGACACCTACTTAATTTGACATACAGTGAATGAAAAGATTTAGAGCTTAAAAATGCTTTATCAAATATGACTAAAACATACATTTATTCCGTTATCACACGTAATTATTTTACAGATTATAGAGTTTAATAAAAAAAAATACCATGGACATAATTATAAGACACTCTAACATTTTAATTAAAACATCTGCTTTTTTTCGAAATATGCAAATTATCTGCACACTGTAATGATGTCAGCAGTTAACAAAAGCAGACGATAACCGACTTCACGCATTTACAAACATGCACGAGGTACAGAATGCCCCAGCACATTTTATAGCATTATTTAGGTCTTCGACACATGTAAATTGCCTCCCATTTCAGTAAACCTCACGAGCTAATATCCCCACAAATTTTCGATGGGATTTAAGTCTGGGGAGCGAGAAGGCCACGAAAGAACATTGATACTTTGCTCTGAAAGCCACTTTTTTGTTCCGCGTGATGTATGAATCGACGCGTTATCGTCCTGGAAAGTGTAGTTTACGCCACAAAGAAGTTCACCGTATATGGCTAGTTGATCTTTAAGAAGATTCTTATACTTTTCGTAATTCATTCTTGAATGCACAAAACGATATCGGTTTTCCCTTGAGCCGAAAAACGAGCCCAAACCATTGCTGGCCTCCACCCATTTGGCGGCTCATTTGTACATCAGGAGACTTCCGTAAATCATGCCAATAATAGTGAAACCCGTCAGGACCATCCAGGGTAACTTTTTTTAATCAGAAAATAACACAGAGTACCATTTGGAGTTTCAGGCCATAGTTTGTTTAGCGAAGTTTAAACGGTCCATTTTGTAACGCCTTAGGAGAGGTGGTTTTTCTTCAATTTCTTTTTATTTCACATAGGAAGCATTATGCAACACCCTGCGAATGGTTCTATTTGAACAATTCAGTTTCAAAGTATTTTTAATGCCTGTAGTGGTCATCTTATTCTGTGTAGCGAGCGAAAGCACATGGCGTCTGTCTCTCGAGGACAAGCAAGGAGTGCGTCCAGATCTTTTAATCACCGATCACTTTTGAAATATTATTAACTGAGCACTGAGTTCCATTTAATCTCCAAATTTCGCGAACTTCACTTTCTTCTAATTCTGTACCTCGTGGCATGTTTGTAAATGCGTGAAGTCGGTTATCGTCTGCTTTAGTTAACTGCTGATGTCATAACAGCATGCAGAAAATTTGCATATTTAAAAAAAAGCAGGTGTTTTAATTAAAATGTTAGGGTGTCTTATAATTTTGTCCATGTTATTTTAATTTTTTTTTTAACTTTATAAAAATATAATTTCTGTAAAATAATTACGTGTGATAATAGAATAAATTTGTTTTCGTCGTATTTGATAAAGCATTTTTAAACTCTGAATATTTTATTTCACTGCATGTCAAATTAGTTAGGTGTCTTATAATTATTTCCACCACTGTAGTTCTGCATTTAATCATAAAAACACTTTTTCTAGCTAATCAGTCACCTTTATCCTCTACAAATGCCAACAATTCAATGTAAATATTACTAAAAGAATGCAATCTGAAATGTGAAATCTCAGATGTAGGGCATTTCTTATTTTCGTTATTTGCCTTAAATCTATAAATTAATTCTCCTGTGTAATTCCAATGAAGTTTGACAACTATAACCTTGCTGTAAAGTAAGACATATTATTTTATATATAACGTTATTAAGTTTACAAAATGGAGTATAATTTTTCAACAGAATGGCATTGGCAGCATCACTAACTACACAAGTTTAAATAATATGTTTTTGCATTTATAAAATTCCATAATTGCTAAAAAGTCAAAACTTTTTATAAAGGCAATTTTGTAAGTTCATAGACTTAATTGTAAAATAAATCCAACAAAAACATTATGCACCCACTTTCAAAATCAAATAAAAAAGAAAAATATACATTAACGAAGCACAAATGCAGCTTACGCATGTCATATATAGCAATATTTAAAATGTTTAATTGTGCAAATTATTGCGTACTCAATAGTATCTCACACAAATACAACAAATGTAATTTATTAAAAATATGACATAAATAACACATAAATTCAAACAATATCCTAATAAAACTGTTAAATACAGGTATATAGAATACAAGTTTAACACACCTCCACTCAGACTTGTTTGCAGAAGAAAAACAAAAATATTTAAAATATTCTGTTACGTAGCTTGAACTTTGGATAACCTCTCTCACCTGGGAATAAATAAAACTAAATTATCATTCCATTTTCAAAAACAATATCCATCAATTCCATTTTCTCGGCTCGTCTTTCTTGTCGACAAGAACTCGTCCTTTTGAAAAAAATTTAAACTGATGTATCATTTAGAAATTTCCACAAGAAGGTATCTGAATGTAATCATCCCGCCGAACCGCAGTGTTGCAAACTATGTTTTAAAAGTAACTCCAAATAATATTTCAAAAATTTATGTCGATAATTATTATTATAAAATAGCGAAAAACAAAATTTTTTTATAAAAATTAAAATACGTTTTGCAGATATTTTTGAGTCTAATTATTTGATTGATCACCATATTAATATAAACTTTATTATGCAAATTCAAATACCAGCTGGGCACACTTCTGGTGAAAACATTAAAACTATTTATTTTATCATACAAATCCAATTTCAATTTATTGTCAAAAATATAAAAATAAATATCCAAAAAATCTTCAAACAGATCATCACCATTTGCCCTGTTTAATTGTATATAATATATCAGTATATTCATTATTGAAATCAAAGTTAAAAATTAAAATATCACCAATATATCTGAATATTTTTTTTTAATTTTTATTATAATTAACTGTATTTATGTTCATAATAAAAAAGAAACAGATCTTTTGATATTGAGCAGCATATTTAGAAGAAATGTATTACTATTTTTATTTTTTTTTTATCTGCAGTTATTATTATTTTTAAATGATGTTAAATCAAATACCAGTCACATACTTTTATTTAGATGCTGTTATTATTTTGCATAGGTGTCATTGCTTGCATAGCTGGCATGTATCCAGCTATTCATATATCATTAATTTTTATGACCATGCATAGCTGTCAAACATATCTTTTTTCACTTTTTTCTACCCTAATTTTCTGAGCAGCGTAGATGAAATGTCATAGTTTTTACCCATCTATTTCTATTTTTTTATTTAAAATAATTTCGTTTAATCAAAATTAATATTAAATTTCATCGTGGTTATTTAATAATTAGTCTAATATTTTGTAAATAGATCAGGAACGTGAGATTCTATACTTAACAGTAATAAACATTGTTTTTCATTTATTAATAATAGATAAATTTGCAATACAAACTAAACTAGTCGTTGGGAGCCACCGTAATACTTACCCATCATGGATATGCATAATATAAAATATGAAAATAAAACATGTGTTAACTATTTATAAAATGCATTGCAATTTGAATAAAATCCTGGCTTGATGACGTCATAAACTTTAAATGCTCTATTAATGAATTGCATAAAAGAAATATCCTTATAACTCCAAAAATGATAATCCTATTAACTAAAGGTTTATTGCGTCGGATTAAGCGTCTCATTTCCAATTAAAATATATCTTTGAATTGAAAATTGAATGAAATACAGGGTCATGAAAAATCGAAGAGTGTGGTAAATAGGATTATAAATATCTCGGCAACTCATATACGATCGATTTCATTCTTTATGCAAAATTTATGTTTTTTTTATTGTCTTTTATATTCACACCTTAAAATAAATAATTTCGAAAAATTTTATATACCTTTTATCAGAACGAATATTTCGAGAGTCCAAAAAAAAATAGTTCCGGATAATCGAAGTTACTGAAATTCAATAAGCTTCTTTCCATTGTTACATACTAAGTACATATCAAATTTCAAGTATGTATCTCAATTTGTTCGGGAGATAGAGCGTTTACAGACACACTCACGCAGAGACACACAGACAGACGGACGGCAATTTTTTGTTCTAAAAATGTTTTTCGGAATGTGTTTGAAACGTGTAAATCCATCCAAAAAAATTTTCGATTTTCAAAACGATTATAAGTCTTCCTCTATACTACGTATGATGGGTAAGTAAAAGTTATTTCTTTAAACCTATTAACATAATCAAACGTAGAAAAGTAGAATGCCACTTTCAAGAAATAAAATTGTAAAAAATAAAAATAAAAACAGTTATCTTATATCTATTAGATACTTAGTTTATTTCCTTCAATAAAAACTTTAACTACGACAATTTTCAGCAGCCGTTAAACACTCTAATAAAATAACCACTTTTCTGAAAGTGTATTTCTCACCGAAACTTGTAGTTTATCGATTTTTGTACCGTCATAATTCCTGGTAATTTCAGTTGTAATTACAATCTCTATGGTAGTACATTCGGTTTCAATTTCAAGGATCATATAT
The DNA here is from genome assembly GCA_963931845.1 of Maratus michaelseni. Taxonomy (NCBI): domain Eukaryota; kingdom Metazoa; phylum Arthropoda; class Arachnida; order Araneae; family Salticidae; genus Maratus; species Maratus michaelseni. Next base: position 177,671,141 of record OZ007594.1, read on the forward strand.
TTTCAATCTACGGGGAACAAATTTTATATGTATTAAGTGTACCAAGATCATGACGTTACTGTAGTATAAGCATTTTCCCCTTATTTAGATTAATTCGGTTTGCTTAAAATATCATAATTTTATCTCTAATTTTTAAGAATCTTCAAATACAGATCCATCAATTTTATTAATCGAAGACAGAAGAATGCATTAATAAATTGATTCCAAACAAGAAATGATGATTATGTAAATATCTAGTCAATGGAAAAATAATTATTAATTTAGAAAATCGTTTAAATCATCAGAGTAAGGGTGTTATTAAGCAATTGTCATCGAAAATTCTTCTTCTGTATTTAAATTGTGTATTTAAAATATTTATTTAAAATTGTAATAAATGTGAGTAATTTTACAATAATCAGTTTTGGTTGGTCCACCCGGCACAAACAATTGACATTCACCATAGCATTGACACCTTGAAATTCACTGTGACATTCACCAATTGACATTCAAGGCTCGTGTTTCATTTTAATATAGAAATATTTTTTTTTGGTAGCAACACATAACTTTTATAATTCGAGTTTTATCTTTTAATAAGATTTGTTTTGCAAAATAATTCGTTGAACATGTTTTAATTATTCATTTTAAAATCAAGTCTACATAAAATTTAACATCAAGTTTAAAATCGGGAAAGGAAACTGTAAAATAAAAAAGGTATTATTGCACATATCTTATGAGAAAATTTTATATTAAAATGCATTCCATAGGGGATAAAAAGTTATTTTAAAATTGTATTCAGCTATAATTTCGATTTCTCTTTTCTTCATTGATATGAAATTCAATCCCATGCTTCAATACCTTTTCAACATGTGTTTACAAAGTACATTTTTCTGATATTTTCTAATTTTTTCAAGCAAATACTAATTCATACTCTAAGAGTCACGGTCCTTTACTTCAAAGTATCGCCAAAAATTAACACTGGTATCAGATTTGCAGAAAAGAAACTCGTGATTTATTATCCAAAGCGAATTTAAAGCCTTCGCATTTGAAAATTGTTCATTGAAACCATACTCTGGATTCATGAAATTTATTTTTAAATTGCGGTTGGAAAACATTCCACATTACTTTAGAACTTAACAATCTTAACTCTTTTCAAAGAATAACTTTAAAATTCGCTTAGATATCTTGCTTCAAGTTATAATTATGTAAGAATAGCGTTTAATTTGAGAAGTTATTTGTTAAAATTCACTTCCAAGTTCAGTAAATTAGTTTACACAAATTTGAATGAAGAAATCGTTGGAGAATATATTTTACATTTCTTATGTTTTATAAATAAGTTTTGTTTTCCTGAGACAAATTTTTTTTAATGTTTTATAGAAAAATACTTTTAACGCAAAATAATAATAATAATAATAATAATAATAATTTTTTATTTACTTTTTAATTATTCTATATTATTTAATCTATTCTACAGCGTGATTCCAAATTCAAGGTACAAACTTTAAGGGCTGTTACAGGACGCTGTAACAAACAATTTTTGTATAGGAAATCAGGATCAGAAATCAATTTATATAGTAAAAAATATAAGTCGTCTCCCTTCAATCCGAAGTCGCGTTTTCGTACATAACTTTAACAGTAGTGAAGATACTTTTAAAAAAATCCTTACAATATGCTTTCAATTTATACAAAGATGAGTCTGTTGCGAATTTTTTTAAAAATATCTTCACTAGTGTTAAATTTATGAACGAAAACGAGACTTCGGATTGGAGCGAGGCGCCCTGTACTTTTGACTATAAATGGCCAAACTTTCCTGATTTCCTATACAATATATAATTTTTACAGCGTTCTGTACCAACCCACTGTAAAAATCATTTATTGTATAAGAAAGTAGGGTCAAAAATCCAATTATTTAGTATATAATCGTTAGTAACTTGGAAGCGGTTATTGTATATTTTCTTTCGTGATTATATTATATTTTCAGACATAATAAACCTCTGTCTTTTTCTATAGTGTATAATGTCATTTCGAGAAAAATATTTCCAGAAATACAGTTATTATTAGACATTATTATAGAAATTCCTTACAATAAGCTTACAATGTATACAAGTATGTGTCTGTTGCGAATTTTGTTAAAATATTTTCACTACTGTTAAAGTTATGAAAAAAACGCGACTTCGGATTGGAGCGAGACGCCGTGTACTTTTGACTCTATAAACGGATTTTTGACCCTGATTTCCTATACAATATATACTTTTTGCAGCGTTCTGTACCAACCCACTGTAAAAATCATTTATTGTATAAGAAACCAGGGTCAAAAATCCAATTATTTAGTATATAATCGTTAGTAACTTGGAAGTGGTTATTGTACAGGGTGTCCCAAAAGTCTCCGTACAACTTCAAAAATTTATTACAAAAAAAATAATATACCTACAACAGAATTAGCTGCAACAATAGATAGAACTAGTCGTTGGGGGCCACCGTAATACTTACCCATCATGGATATGCATAATGTAAAATATTAAAATAAAAATGTGTAAACTACTTATAAAATGCATTTAAATTCGAATAAAATCGTGGCTTGATGACGTCATAAACTTTAAAGGCTCGATTACTGAATTGCTTAAAAGAAACATCCTTATAACTCCAAAAACAATAATCCTATTAAACAGCGGTTTATTGCATCTGATTAAGCGTCTCATTTCCAATTAAAATTAATGTTTGCATTGAAATTTGGATGAAATACGGGGTCATGAAAAATCGAAAAGTGTGGAAAATAGGATTACAAATATCTCGGCAACTCATTATCCGATCGACTTCATGCTGTATGTAAAATTTACGTTTTTTTATTGTCTTTTATATTCACTCCTTAAAATAAACAATTTCGAAAAAATGTATGTACTTTTTATCAGAACGAATATTTCGAGAGTCCGAAAAAAATATTTCCGGTTAATCGAGGTTACTTAAATTCAATAAGCTTCTTCCCATTATTACATACCAAAAGTACACATAAAGTACATACCAAATTTCAAGTCTCTATCTCAATTTTTTAGGGAGATAGAGAGTTTACAGACACACAGACACACAGACACACAAACATACAGACGGACGGCAAATTTTTTTTTTCTAAAAATATGTTTTTCGGAATCTCCAGTGTCTGAAGCGTGTAAATCCGTCAATTTTTTTTTCGATTTTCAAAACGATTACAAGACAATATACTACGTATGATGGGTAAGTAATAACTCAAAAAGGTTTTTTCACAGTATGTTCATTCATTCCCACAGCGTTGGATTGGAAAGGATGGCCCCATAGCATGGCCGCCCCGGTCTTCTGACATTACTCCACTAGACTTTTTTCTTTTGAGGTTATGTAAAAAATGCCGTGTACCGAACGAAAGTGAACAGTCTCGTGGAATTGAAACAAAAGATCCAAACGGTTGTAATTATTGTTGATGTTAGCGTGCTAAAACGCACGTGGTTGGAATTGGAATATCGACTTGATATTCTTCGTGCAACGAAAGGATCTCATTTACAAGACTACTAAGATAATAGAAAAAACTTTTTAAGTTACTCTATGTACTGTTGTAATTATTTTTGCTATAGCCCTATTATTTTTTTTTGTAATAAATTTTTGTAGTTGTACGGATACTTTTGGGACACCTTGTATAATTTCTTTCGTGATTATATTGTATTTTCATACATTAATAAACCTCTGTCTTTTTCTATAGTGTATAATGTCATTTCGATAAAAATATTTCGAGAAATACAGTTATTATTAGACATTATTATAAAAATTCAAATTATATTTAGGGAATAAATTATAGCTACCAACCACGGTATAGAAACAATTATTCGATATTGATCTCAATTTTAATCATCTAATATCTTGAAATTCTTCAAAAATTACTTCCTGTTAAATTTGTCTCCTTTATAACTAAATACAGGTATTTAAACAGTGCGTAAGTAAAAGTGTAACTCGGAATTATCTTTCTGTTAATTCTGTTTTATAATCCTCATATAGGAAATCACATTGCATTTTAAAACAACGAATACTCTTTTTTTAACTACCCTATCAGAAGTGCAATGGTCTTCATAAATACTATCTGGGAAAACTCTTTTTTGAAGCAGTTTATCGTAACTACATTTTCATTTCCATGAAAGCTTCATCTGAAGATCATAGCATATATCAATATTTACAAAACTTATGACTATACGAAGTATAAATAAAATATCACAAAGTCAGTACTACAAAGAAAAGAAGCTTCTAAATATCTCCATTTAACTTTTTAAAATTTTACATTTAAATGAAATCTGAAATATATGAGTAATGTATTTTTAAAAGTTTTTAGAGCAGTAAAATAGCATTATAGCATTTTTTTGTCAAATGTTACATATTCATTACATATCTCATTATAAAATAAGTAAAGTAACATACATATCCTGTATTTATTGTATAGTAAATGCACTTGCATTTGATAATTTCGAATGAAAGAAGAAAAACACATGTATATAAAAAATATTAATAAAACCAAGAAACTAGCAAATGTACTTTTCAAATGTCTAAAAGCAACAGTGAATTAAACCACGTGCAGCTTTTTTCCTTTTTCATTGTATTTAGTGGCAGTATATAAATAATTAAAGTATTACATCAATAATAAAAAAAATCGCACATCCCACATGTTCTTTTTAGGTGAATGTACATTCCCAATAATACGTTTTCATAGTTAGCAATAATTCGTAAACCTATAATTAAATATTTATGGAATTCCTGAAAATATATAATTTATCGTTCTTCAGAATATTCCAAACAACTTAAAATTCAAGAATCTTCGTAAAAATATGAAGGGAAATTATTATTAATGTTTGTATATCGTTTATCTGAAATTGAAAACAATTGAAAACAATAAAAAACATTTGTATAAAAAAACAATGTAGCAAGGAGCAACATTTTAAAAATCAATATTTTACAAGTACTTTTGCATTTTAAACTTTATAATTATCATGTTGAGATGCAATGTCTGAGATTTGCAAGGTCCTTTTACGCTCATTGACATAAGTTAAGAGGCAAACACAACACAAATGCTGATTTTCGAACACAAAAGCTAATTATGAGTGGTCAATATAAACTCATACTGCCAATGCAGCACGCAGCGAATAGATACTACGCAAGTAGCACAGCAAGACCATGTGAAATCACAAATGATAAAAAGTGTTACAATCACTACATTAAACCGAAATGTGGTATTTTTATTCGTCTCATTATCGCTGTTAGGTCACCATTTTTGTTGTACTGGTGTTATGAATCACCATCTAGTGTTCCGTCTGATGTTATGAATAACCAGATGACATTACAGTAAAGTCATTTCATGAATCGCACGTGACTGTCATTTGCATACTGCTGTGTGATCATGTAAAAATGCATTACAACCGACGAGTCTTCAAAGAAAACATCATAATGAAGACAAACGGGTGACTCTTTTCAAAGCGACGGTCATGTTGACTTAGCAGTGGAATCTCGAAACGATAGTCAGCTGACGGTCTCCATGCGACTTCATTGTAATATCATCTGTGACTCGTGTCCAAAGCAACAGTCATGGTGACACTATATTTAAAGTTTACAAAGAAAGTGGTGCCACCTAATGAAAGTCACTTGAGAGTAATTGTTAAACAAATAAAATGGATCCCATTTCGGTTCAAAGTAGTGATTGCGACACTTATGACCATTTGTGACATCTAATTGACTGGCTGACCTTTAGGAAAGTTCCTAATAACTACATTATATAATCCTTATTATTTATATCAGGGTTTTTTTTTTTTATCACTTACAACAGTGTAATTGCGTGATTTTACAAACATCTTAATTTTGAGCATCATATTCGTAACCTATATACTATTTAAAATATAAGATTTTAGTATTCAGTATTTCTTTGTAAAACGATATGTATTTTTATAAATTAAAAAAGTCCTTCCGGCCTGTACCGGGAGGAAAAGGTAGCTTTCCTATATCTTCGTTTTAAAATTTTAGCTAATGTTACACGAAAACAGCAAGCTAAAATGCAAAGAAAACGTTTACAAAAGATTCGTTAATACTGAATTAGAATAAAAAATTCGCTAAATTATTGAGCTATAGCCAAATTGGGTTCATTTATGAAGACTTATTTTCGTCGCCAAATTTGGCGATATTTCGCCAAATGTCACCAACTTTGGCGAGAATTTGGCACTAACGGATATGAATATATAGTTTTATGCGTATGATTGGGAAAATGATTACAACAATGAAAATTTTTGTAATGTGCTGTCTTTTTTCAAAATGTCAGCCACCCTAGAATTTCAAACTCCTCTATCTCAGCCATTTTTTAAGATAGAGGTAAAACAAAAAATTATCTGGAATACTTGTATCAAGGCCTAACAATTAATTAAAAAATAAATTTGAATTTTTAACTTTTTTGTATATTTATTTTAGTTTTAAATCTTTAAGTGGCCGCCATCTTGAAACACGATGGCGGACCAAGCTGGCCAACGAACTCGGTCGAGACATTGGTGCGCTTAATACACACAATTAGTTTCATCGAAATTGATTTATAAATACGAGCGTTATCGTATGACATAGGTCAGATATATGTATGGATATATCTATATATATAAATCAACATTTGAACGGAGGGTGATTTTGGGGTCTGGGGGTCATGATCGGTGAAAATATATCGACATTTTCTGGAACTGCTTTCCTCCGAACGACTGCAGTAGGTAGCTTTATACTTTTTTGTATTGAAAGCTACTTAAAAGGATTATAAGTATCGTTTGATTGTTTGGAGTCACCTTTTCTCCGAAACTTAAAATATAAGATGAAGATGAGAAAAAAGAAAACAGTGCAATCTCAGTAAAAGTTACAAATTAATAATAATAATAATAATAATAATAAAGTTAGCAAATCAAACATCAAAATTCACTATAAAAATTAAATACAATCAAAATTGATCCCCAATGTTCAATCGACAGTTGCATTTATTACATTTAAAATATTTTGTTTAAGTGTTTATTTTTATAACATCCATTTTTATGAGATTTCAAGAAAATGTAACTGATAAAATATTTATAAAATGTAATTATTATTATACAGGGTGTCTTAAAAAGATTGAAACGCGTTTTAATTCGTTACCTCTTGGCGTTACGTAGCCAATGTAAATTGCAAAAGTGTTCAGAGTACTATAATAATAAAGATTATGTTAATAAAAAAGTTTATCATAACTCTAAATTTTGGTTATAAAAGAGTGGCATTTTTACTGTTGTTCATTTTAGATTATGGGGATTCTTTTTAATAAAAATTATAGGACCCAGGTATCGTATAAAAATTTAAAAAGTGTAACTTTTCGAAAATTAATGACAGGACTATTTCACCCAATGTTCCTTATTAATACTTCATTTGTAACATTTTTGTAATTTATAGTACTTACGTAAATCCAACAGATAAAACTGAAAAACGTGTCCATTTTTTTTTTACACACCCTGCATACGTTAGTATTTTTATCAGTTGCGCAATATTTTGCATTTCAACAGAAATCATTATTGTTTTTTTTTTAATCTGGAAACAACAAAACTTATTTTTATACATTTAAACATAATTTTCTATGCAGTTTTCCAGTAAAACACAATTATATTAACGAATTTTAGAAAGTATCAATCTTTATTTAAACAATCCTTATAAGTGGTACCAATATAAGAGATTTTGTTTTAAATAAATAAATATATATAAATATATATATTTATTTATTTATTACTTTCTTCTATCTTTACAAGAAGAAATTATTGGATTCATGAAAATTTTCGACTTCCGGTTTTCGACGGAATTATACGTTTTAGAAGGTCCTGAACACGATTTGACTATTTTTAGAAAATGTCTGTCTGTGACTCTGTCTGTCTGTCTGTATGTAACAAAACTTTTGTGGGCGCTCTATCTCAAGAACTAATGCTCGGAATTTCATAAAACTTTATATTCAGTTAGTCTCTGATATAAATTGGTGCTGATTAGTTTTTGGTAAAAATTGTCCAGCAGGTGGTAATGCTATGCAGCATTTTTCGCGATGTCCGCAATAACTCCATCTCAAGAACTAATGCTCGGAATTTAATTAAACTTTATATTCAGTTAATCTCTGATATAAATTGGTGCTGATTAGTTTTTGGTAAAAATCACCCAGCAGGTGGCGCTACTATGCAGCATTTTGCAGGATTTACACGATTTTAGCGATAGTCATATCTCAAGAAATAATGCACGGAATTTAATAAAACTTTAGATTCAGTTAGACCGTGATATAAATTGGTTCGGATTCTTTTTAGTGTATACGAAACCTGTGTGAGATAGAAGAAAGTTTTGGAATTGACACAACCGACTAGTTTATTTATATATATATATATATATATATATATATATATATAATTTTTTTTACATTTTTTTAAACAAAATTAATATCTAAAATTGCCATGCTTTGGGGATGTGCGATACTTGGCCACAGGTTCGTCGGCTAAATGTTTTAGAAGTCCTTTATTTACATAGTAGAAAAGTTAATATCGTAAAAAAAATTTACGATTAGTAGTAATTTAGTATTTTAATAGATTTGCATGTTTTGGGATGGCCAGAACACGATTTGAAAATACTAGTTTATTTTTATACATTGTAAAACATTTTGTGAAAAAAAATGTGAAAAGTTGTGGGAGCAGGGTCCCCCCACCCACTCCCCTTCCACGATTTACCGAAATTTCCTTGTTTATTGATGAAGTTTTCGTGATTTGATTAATAAAGGACGCACACAAAATATCCCTTTAAGAAAAGCTGAATATTGCTGACACCAGAGTTGCCGGATTATCCAGATCATTTGTCATCCAGATCATCCAGATTTTGCTGCTTAGATTGGAAGAATTCAGATAATTTTTAGCTTAGATTGTTGAAGTTTCCTTGTTGTGGGCGTGGGTCCACTTCTTATCTAGAGGTTAGGGGGCTGACTACTGACAAGAGGTGCTGGGTGCGAATACTATCGCAGGCATGGATGTTTGTACTGGGTCGAATTCCAATTTAAACGGAGTTCCTCGTCTAATTAGCCGCCTTCGTGTGTAAAATAAGGACCACTGCGCTAGTAAACAACAAACCTACCGTGTTCTTAGGGAGAATCTGCGAATCAAAACGGGAAATATTTTCAAATTTTAATTGCTTAATAGGCGTATAGCCAACATAGTGAAAAAGTACCCAAGCCGGGACTCGAACCCGGGTCATCAGATTTGCGCACTGACGTTCTACCAACTGAACCACTTGGGAACGATACTCAGCCCACCATAACATGTTGGCAAGGCTACAAACGCAGCACAAGATGGAATTACTTCTTCACTATGTTGGCTATACGCCTATTAAGCAATTAAAATTTGAATATTATAAATGCAAGGCGTGAGAAATTTTCTCTGGAAAAATTTCCAAGTATTAAATATGGGAAATATTTTATAATGAATATAATGGAAAATACTTTTATTAACACTTTTTAAAACTTTCCCACATAGTTGAAAAGGGTTTATGAAATTGGTTTGACTTTCTGTCTTCGCTGTCTGTCCATGCTCTAATCACTAATATTAAGCGCGGTAAACGTCTGTGTGTGTGTGTGTGTGTGTGTGTGTGTGTCTGTGCACTCCGCCTTTGTACCCGCAAAGGCTCCTGGACTAATCGACGCACCGACGGCGGACGCGTACCAAAAAATTCGCAAAAAAGGCGCGACGCTCAAGTTTCGATCGGGTCGGGCCTCCGACCCGGACCCGGGGCGTTATTAACCGACGAAACTGTTTTTATTACCGACCGAAACCGAAGTCGGAAGAGAAGTCAAAACAGCGAAAAGTTCGCCTGCGCCGAGGGTTGCCGGTGGAGACGATTCTGGAAAAAGGCAGGGTTGCAAGGAGCAAATTAAGCCCCAAACCGCAGTGCGGGTTTTTAAACCGACCCGGATCTACGGAAGTCGGGGGGTCAGAAATTCGGAAACGGGACAGACAGATTCAGGAGAGCATTTGCTTTCAGAAATTCGAAAAATCATTCCCGTACGACCATTAGAACTTAAAAAATCCTTTAAAAATCGATCAATAAAAAATAATTTTTTAATTCTTTCGGCGCGGCATGTCGAGACCGCAGACTGCCTGGAACGCAGATGTTTGGAAGGAAGAAAGAGCAAATTCACCTGACAGCTTTCATGTAATGCTCAAGTCCGTTTTCGAAAAACAATGAAAGAATTAATCTCTGGACCCCCAAATCGGCCATCACACGTAAAAAAAAATCCTGATTTCAACAAAAAAAAGATTGTACAATTCGACCAGCAAAATCCGAAGATATGAATTAAAAACCGGTTAATGAAGCAATCTATTTCTAATCATTTGTAACCAATGCAGAAAAACGACACGTGACCGGATATTTTCAGACAAGAGGAATATTTTCAAGAGTAGAGGCGCAATTTTTTTACGGTGGTCACATGACGTTCAATTGGGTTTTTTTCAGAGGGGTCCCAATCTCTGATTCTAAGAGGCGCAGAAATTCCAAACTTTGACAGGGCGACGCTAAATGGATTCTGCTTTCAGAATATCTAAAAATTATTGTCATATCTTCATTACGAGCCGATATATTATTTTATTGTATAATTAATCATCGTTATTTGTATAATTAAAGCAAAAGAAAGATTTCCATTACAGTGCCGGCTAGATATTACGATTTTAAGAAGTAGGCCGCGTCTAAAAACTGCATTACGAGTATTTTCAGTTTTTGTTTTAGAGTGGCAACCAGATATTATGATAGGAAAAAGCGGGCTTCGCCCGTTATCGATTTTTTTTTTTTTTTTTTTTTAGTTTTAAGTTTTTCTACAGCTCACTGTCTTTGAACTAGAACCCAGGTAGTCTACATAAGTTGTTTGAGGAAAAGCAGTGTCATCGCCAACCCCCCCCCCCCCTTGCTTTTCTCTTTTAACTGTGGTCCGTTTCTATAACTAAGAAACTATGTTACGGATGTCCACCAAACTGATTCCAAACATCATAATTAAAGTAATAAGGACCCCCTATCCAGATATTATGATAGGGAAAAGCGGGCTTCGCCCGTTATCGATTTTTTTTTTTTTTTAAGTTTTAAGTTTTTCTACAGGTCCCTGTCTTTGAACTAGAACTCAGGTAGTCTAAATCAATTCGACTCGACATCGATAGAGCTTACCGATTTTATTTCGTTTTTTCACCACTAGGGGGCGCTTTCCTATCTTCGGTTCTACGGGCATGAAAACGACGGGGTATGGCTCATTCGACTAGACATCGAAAGTCTTAACGATTTCAGTTATGATCATATAAACAGATTGCGCCACCTGGTGGCGGAAGGTGGAACTAACGTATACTGCAGCGCGTGCGCAGCACGACTGCTATACGGTGCCGCAGGCAGCGGGGACCCGAGCCGCAGGTTCGTTCAGTTAGAGGTTTATACTATTCCATGTGCAATTTAAGGGATTATCCGGTGCATGCGTAGCACGACCGTCATACGGTGCCGAAGGCAGCGGGGACCCGAGCCGGAGGTTCGTTCAGCTAGAGGTTTATACTATTCTATGTGCAATTTAAGGGATTATCCGGTGCGTGCGCAGCACGACCGGTATACGGTGCCGAAGGCAGCGGGGACCAGGGTCGGAGGTTCGTTCGGTTAGAGGTTTGTACAATTCAATGTGCTAATTAAGGGATTACCCGGTGCGTGCGTAGCACGACTGGTATACAGTGCCGAAGGCAGCGGGGACCAGGGCTGGAGGTTCGTTCGGTTAGACGTTTGTACAATTCAATGTGCTAATTAAGGGATTACCCGGTGCGTGCGTAGCACGACCGGTATATGGTGCCGAAGGCAGCGGGGACCCGGGTCGGCGGTTCGTCCGGTTTGAGGTTTTACAATATTCGAGATTTTCTACAATTCGAGGCACCGATGTAAATTAGGGGCCCGCTGGCGGGCGAAGCCAGCTAGTCACTAATATTAAGCGCGGTAAACGTCTGTGTGTGTGTGTGTGTGTGTGTCTGTGCACTCCGCCTTTGTACCCGCAAAGGCTCCTGGACTAATCGACGCACCGACGGCGGACGCGGACCGAAAAATTCGCAATAAAGGCGCGACGCTCAAGTTTCGATCGGGTCGGGATTCCGACCCGGACCCGGGGAGTTATTAATGAGCGAAAGTGTTTTAATTACCGACCGAAACCGAAGTTGGAAGAGAAGTCAAAACAGCAAAAAGTTCGCCTTCCGTTTTGATAATCGCAGACATCCAAATCGTCGCTTTTTAACGCATCATCGAATAAAAAAAATGTACCGGAGGTATCGATCCAAAAATCGGGGTACACACGCGGCCGATTTTTGTCGTTGCAAAACGTCAAATTTTTTAAAATTCGGACCGTAACTTTTCTTTATTTCGGCTTTATTTCGGAATGACCAGACATCCAACATCGACCCCAGACGTAAAAAGAGGTTGCCGTAAAGAATGCAGGTCGACAGATCCGAGATCGAATCGCCCCAGTCCTTTTTGAAACAAGTGGAAATAATGACTCTACATTCGCGAAAATTTGCTAACACGTGTATAAAAAAATCGCGAATTCAACAAAAAAAAATTCGTAAAAATCGACCAGTAATTTTTGAAGATATCAATTAAAACTCATTAATGACACGGCAAATGAATTTATTTCTATTCCGAAGAGACAGCTTCTTTTTTATTTCAACATTCAACGGAGACAAATCGTCTGTGGATAAGTCATTTCTGAAAGAGATAAAATAGTCAACTGCGTTTTTTCAGAGTGGGGGGGGGCATTTCCGAATCTAAGGGGCGCATTAATTTCAAACTTTGACAGGGCGACTCAAAATGGATTCTGCTTTCAGAATATCTAAAAATTATTCTCATATCTTCATTAGGAGCCGATATATTATTTTATTGTATAATTAATCATCGTTATTTGTATAATTAAAGCAAAAGAAAGATTTCCATTACAGTGCCTGCTAGATATTACGATTTTAAGAAGTAGGCCGCGTCTAAAAACTGCATTACGAGTATTTTCAGTTTTTGTTTTAGAGTGGCAACCAGATATTATGATAGGAAAAAGCGGGCTTCGCCCGTTATCGATTTTTTTTTTTTTTTTTTTTTTTTTAGTTTTAAGTTTTTCTACAGCTCACTGTCTTTGAACTAGAACTCAGGTAGTCTACATAAGTTGTTTGAGGAAAAGCAGTGTCATCGCCAACCCCCCCCCCCCCCCCGCTTTTTTCTTTTAACTGTGGTCCGTTTCTATAACTAAGAAACTATGTTACGGATGTCCACCAAACTGATTCCAAACATCATAATTAAAGTAATAAGGACCCCCTATCCAGATATTATGATAGGGAAAAGTGGGCTTCGCCCGTTATCGATTTTTTTTTTTTTAAGTTTTAAGTTTTTCTACAGGTCCCTGTCTTCGAACTAGAACTCAGGTAGTCTAAATCAATTCGACTCGACATCGATAGAGCTTACCGATTTTATTTCGTTTTTTCACCACTAGGGGGCGCTTTCCTATCTTCGGTTCTACGGGCATGAAAACGACGGGGTATGGCTCATTCGACTAGACATCGAAAGTCTTAACGATTTCAGTTATGGTCATATAAACAGATTGCGCCACCTGGTGGCGGAAGGTGGAACTAACGTATACTGCAGCGCGTGCGCAGCACGACTGCTATACGGTGCCGCAGGCAGCGGGGACCGAAATCACCCACTCGTGGACAGCCACCCATGAGGTATAGGAACAATAAGTCCACGAGGGGAAAAATAAACGCTACCCGGCACCGATAGCACCCATCCGTTCCAACCCCCACCGCAGGAGGCGCCTGTTTATTAGATTTGAAACAATGAATATAATTACATAACAATAATAAAATATAAAAGGTAAAAAATAACAATTTTTTGCAAATTGAAAGTTAAATATAAAATATTTTCGAAGTACTATAAGTTCATAATGTCCTAAATTTATGGTATTTTAGTTCAGAAAGTCAATGGTCAGTTCAGTCAATTTTTTTTTTTAAATTCTTTCGTAATGAAAGAGAAATTTTTATTGAGAATATTATAATTCTCTTTTAACTTTTGAGAGTTTGAAGGATTGAAAATGATATTACGAAGGTTATATCTGAGAGTTTCGTTCTTATCAAAAGGGAAGTGATGGATCATAAGAGGGCAGCATCCGAATATGTAGTGAACTGCATCTCCTTCTGCTTTATCGCATGGACATATAGGTGAGGCTCTTTTTCTTATTTTATGTAAGTATTGTGGGAAACTGCCATGGTTACTCAGATAATACGGCAGTGTTGGCTGTTTGCAGAGATAATTTGGATCGACTTTATTTATAATTTTATAGGTATCTCTGCCCTTATTACATGAGTCCCAAATGGCTTGCCAGTCAGAGATGGTTTTCTTTTTAAAATACAATTTTGCTATTGAAATGGGGAACAACATATCTTTTCTTGATTGATATTGGTCTTGTAAGATGGCTTGCTTTGCTAGGAGATCAGCTCTTTCGTTGCCAGTATCACCCACATGAGATTTAGTCCATGTTATTATAATGGATTTATCAGGAATTTGAAGTAATTGATTGTAAATGTTTTTGATAATGTAGTTTCTAGGAAAAGCAACTTTTAATACTTCCATAGAAGAGTAACTATCTGTAATAATTAGTAGTTTATTGTAGTCGGAGGTAGAGAACCATTTTATTGCTTTATAAATTGCCATTAATTCTGCTTGATATATGTTATTCAGTGGATGATGTCGTATTGCTTCATCATGTATATTATTTCCATCTTTATATATGGTGAAAGCACTGGCTACACCAACTGGCATGACAGAACCATCTGTGTAGGCTTCCACATCGTATTCTTTTGGATGGATGGATTTTCTATCTTCTATAATTCTGATATTTTGGACTCTGTAGTAATTGAGGAATCGATACGATTTTTCTTTCTGCATTATATTGTTAATGTTTAGCTGTGTGTTATTGATTAACAAATTTCTATTTCCTATTTTCAGTTGGTAGTACTGAAATTCATTCTGTATTTTTATTAGGATTGGTGGAGTTCCTGTAAGAAGATACAGAGCTTCGTGAGAGATAGTCCTATAGGTCCGTATTAAGTTTAATAATGCCAAACGCTGAGTTGAACGTAGTAATTTGCGGCCATCAGTATTCAAGTTTGGATACCAAATTTCGTAAGCATATAGTATTTGGCGTTCTATGACTGTTTGATACCATATTTTCAGGATGTCTGGTTTGATACCTTTATTAAAGAATCGAAATCCTCTAAATCCGTTTACAAAGTTTGCAATCTTTGTTCGAAGGTCTTTCATGTGATCTGTAAAATTGAATTTAGAATCTAACAGTACGCCAAGATATTTAATATTTTTTACTACTTTTATTTTTATATTTTCTAATTTAAATCTCGGAAGTCTTCTTTCGAGGAGATTGCTACCGAAAAGCATTGATTGCGTTTTCTGAGTTGATATTTTTAAACCGAGTTCATCACATATATTCTTAAAATGGACTATTTTGTTGTTGGTTGTAACTTCCAGGTCTATTACGGTATTTCCCTCTATTGGAATCAAAAAATCATCTGCGTAAACAATAACATCTTCATATAGATTTTTATAATTTTTTATTATGTAGTTAGCTATAAGAAGCCATAAGAGTGGTCCAAGACAGGATCCCTGAGGGCATCCTTTAAATACCCTGAACCACTCTATATATTCATATTGATTTAAGCCTATACTTCTTTTGCTTATATAACTTTTTAATAAGGTTTTGAGGTATCTGGGTAACGGTGAGTCATCAATTATTTCTGATAATTGGTGCCAGTTTATTGAATCGAAAGCACCTGTAATATCAAATGATATGATGCCCACATAAGTATGTTTTTGTAATAATTGTGCAATTTTCTCTTTAAGTCTCTCCAGAGCTGATATAGTGCTTCTGTTTTCACGGAAGCCGAACTGTTCATCTTTTAGATAGTTTATTGCTTCAAGATAAGTTAAAGTTCTATTTTTTATTAATCTTTCTAGGATTTTACCAATCATGGGTAGTAGTGTAATTGGACGGTATGAATCAAGTTTTGATGGATCTTTGTTTTTCTTTCTAAAATAGATGACTACTCCTTTCTTCCACGTTTCTGGAAAGTGTCCAAGGTAGAGACATTTGTTATATAATAACTTTATAAGCTTCATATTATTTTTTATCAAATTTTCTAAAATTCTGCCATCTACCCGATCATATCCTGGGGCTTTCTTTTTATTTTGTTGGTTAATTGCATATTGAATTTCTCTATGGGTAAATTTAAAATTGTTATATTCTTTTATTGATAGTGTGTTTGTGTTTTGAAATGATGATTCGAATTCTGGGCTTGTATTGTAATGGTAATGAAGTAACGTTTCTTGAATCTCTTTGTATGTATCATTTTGAGTTGAAGATTCCATGACAGAGTGGATGAGATCTGTATTTTTTAAATATTTCTGCTTCAGAATTTTAAAAGCAGTACCATACTTACTGTTTGTTTCCGAACAAAATGTTATCCAAGAATCAATTTTAGCTTTTTTAATATCTAATTTGTATTTTGCTTTGGCTTTTTTATATTTAATCTTGAGTTCTACAGAATCTGGATTTCTTTTATGTAGTTTATATATAGCATTTAGGTGGCTTCGCTGTACTTTAAGTTTGTCAGTATACCAGGATACATTAATTTCATGAGACAACTTTTTCTTTTTAAGTGATTTTTGCATGATGTTTAAAAGGATAACATTAAATTCCTCTGTCCACTTCTCTAACTCTGGAACAGAATTGACTGCTTTAAGTGTTGAAAGTAATGTTTCTTCATGTTTTTGAAACAGTTTATTGAATTTTTTAAACGTTTCATATTTGGTTTTGAAACGGTATAAATTTCTTATTGTGGGTGTGACATTCAGAGTAAAAGTAATATATTGATGGTCACTTAGTGATTTAAATGTCGAGTCTATTTTCCATGAATCTATAATATTTTTTGAATGTTCACCGCAGAGGGTCAAATCTGGTTTGCCTTTAAACTTGTCTCGCGCAAAAGAACATTCTGAATCAGGATCATTAATAATAGTTAATCTGCTCATTGCTAGATAGTCAAGTAGGATATATCCTCTAGCATTATTTCTTTTATAACCCCACGCCTGGAGGTGTGCATTGAAATCACCCCCAAGGATAAGGTTCGATGTATCTTCTATGACTCTGGTCCATTCTCGGAAGTCTTCATCAAGATTTCCACTCGGTTTTGAATATTGTGATCCGACTTTAATGAATTTTGATGACAGTGATAGGTTTATAAATACACTGTTATTTGTTTGTAGAGTCTGAATATGAATTAATAAGGGATTGGATACGAGTATTCCCGACGTCTGATTTATTGAATGGTAGAAAGAACATGAAATTGGGATTCCCGTGAAGGTGTTATTACTTTTGTGATAATCCTGAACTAAAGCTAAATCTACTTTATTTTCATGTATGTACTTCAGCAATTGGAGATTTGCAGCCTTACAATTATTAAGGTTTATTTGAACTATTTTTAAATGATTTGGTGGGGTCTTGGATTCTCCGAAATAATATCTATTGTCCAATGGGATAGTCTGATTTATTATATATGTAGCATTGGTTGGAGGTTCTACAGTTGAATCTTCTATAGAGTCATCAGAGATATTGAGTGATTTTAGTTCTGAGAACATACTTTTGAAGGATCATAGGAGATAGTAATATTTTGTTTTCGTTGCAACAATCTTTGAAAAATTGGGCAGAATCTAGAATTTGCACTATGCCTTTCAATCTTTTCAGGTTTTACTGCGGTTTTATATTCTCTTTCACAGTTGATGCAACGATGACGTTCATAATTTTCTTTTATTTTGCATGTGTCTGTTTTGTGGTTACCTGTGCAATATGCGCATGTTAAGTAATAACTTCTACAATTATCAACTGTATGGCCATACCGTTGACATTTATTACACCTAACCACTGGATTGTAATATTCTATACGGCATAAATTAAAATGAATAGGTAATTTTCTTGTTGAAAATAATGCTTTCGCGTAATGTTCTTCTGCATCAAGTACTATTTGGTATGTTTTCATTTTTTGTTTTTTGAGAACTTTTGCTATTCCTAGAGGAAAATTCTGTCCCAGTTCTTGATGTATCTTATCAGTTACTTCAGTCTCAGTCACATCTACTGGAATTCCCAGTATAATGACTTTTTTTCTTTTAGCATCTCTAAGATCTGCTTCGGCCAAGTCTCTGAAACCTTCTATTTGATTTATAAAATCAATTAAAACCGCTGTTTTTTCGTCCGATTCTGTTTGGACTATGAGCGAGTTTTTATCTCTTCCTAACGAACATGAGATGTATTTAAATTTTTTATTCCCTTTTATTTTGTCATTTAACATGTTTCGTATTACATTAATGGGAATATTCGTTGATTGACTTCTTCTTATTATTATTGCTGATTTAGAGTACTTAAAGCAAGGTGTTTTTATAGGTTGATCGGATGTAATTGCAGCAGCATAACTCTTGAGTTGTGCTCTTTTCGATATTTCGGAATCGATTCCATCTTCCAGATGGTCTTGATTATTAACTAAGTTTTGTTGATTTTTTATGGTATGAAACATTTCTTCTATAAGTGATGTTTGTTTAATTTTTTCGGTTATTTCAATCTCTTTGCTCTGAAGTTCTTTTTCCATTTTGTCAATTATTTTTGATTGTTGAGTGATTTGAGTTTTCATTTCCTTTATTTGATGCTCTTGTTCGTTTGTCGTAGTTTTCAGGACGTTATTTTCTTCTTGTTCAAAGTATAGATATTCTTTTATCTGCTGTATTGAGTTCGCTATTTGTGTTCGGATGTCTTCATCATAAATTTTTGAATTACTTTCAATTTGATTTAGGATATCTTCCAATTGATGTAGTGGAGATTTCTCTTGTGTTAAGCTCGTTAGTTCTTGCAATGTCATTGGTATACTAAGAGTGGAACTCTCTCCAGAAAGTACCTGTAAATTCAGATGGGCTGTTTCCAACTCTTCCTGAATCATTTCTTTTCCACAGTCTTCCTTACTTAAAACACTTTTATCACCACCTTCATTTCCTTTGTCTTTATCTTGTATGGATTTTCCACTGTGTATCAGTTTTTCATCTTCAATATGTGTTAGACTGTAAGAAGCATTTTGTAATTCAGCTATATTTAATGCCATTTTTGGGGATATCTCTGAGGATGGTGCCTTTAGTATATAGATATTGGTGAAATCTGTCTGTATTAGTTTAAGTCGTCTTTTTAATTCGTCTAAGTATAGGTGGACTATTGCAGATGTTCCTTTAGTGCGTTTTCTTACACCCCTTGTCAACTGCGTAATTAGATCGATAACATCTTGTGAACAACTTGCCTCTTGGCTGTCATATTCTTGAAATTCTCCTTTGTCGGTAATTTCATCGATTATCATGTTGACTATACCTTTTGACAGATGGTCGTCCTCTGTGGCATAATGTTTTGAAATTGATTTTAGGTCTATTTCTAGGCATGAGAGTTTGTTTTTGATTCCTTTTGAGTTGGTGTAGTAGCTTATATAGCTTGTATATTTTTCTAGTTTTACTATAAACCATTCCAAAAATGCCATTGGTTGGATAGCACCTTTTTTGCTTTTCTTTATATGAATATAGTATTGTTGTGCTATATCGCTAAGATTTAAATTCTTCGTGAATGCATCATTGAAAGTCAACTTTTCAGTCTGATTTTTGTCTACAGTTCTAGAGATTGAACTGATTGGGACGACGTCAACATATGCATAAGTATGAGAGGTGTCGACATATGAGTTCATTTTTATCTCAGCATGGGATTGTTGTCTATCTGAATCCACCATTCTAACTTTTATTTGCAAACTGATTAATATACCTCTTTCTATGATTATAAAACTATGACTATCTTATAACTATTTTTATTTCCCTTTTAACTACTTATGCCTCTAATCAATCTAGAACCAGGAATACGGGCACCCCACATATGAGGAAGAATTTTGAATTTTGAAGAAAATTTTGTAGAAGAAAGATCAAAATAAAAGCCAAAAGAATAAGCCAAAGAAAAATGGTACCCCCACGTCCAAACCGGAAAGGACTCCCCGTGCTCATACCAGGAATTTTCATGCCAGAAATAATATTCAATAATAATATAATTCAATATAATTCAATATATAATTCAATATAATTCAATATATAATTCAATAATAAGGAAGGACAATGCTATAGGTGTTTGTACAATTTTTTTTTTTTTTTTTTTTTTTTTTTTCTTCTACTATACATGAATAACAAATTGCTATGATATGCAAAACTGTATAATAAGAATTACCCTTATAACAATAATTGAGAAATTGAGATGTATTATTGTTGTTATAATGTTGGACTTTTTTTTTTTTTTTTTTTTTTTTTTATATATATAATTATTTACATTATTTGTTATGAAGAGTTATCAAAATGCCCTAAACTAAAAGTAAAAATGATTGCTCCAGACCAAAGAATCACACAGGGTCACAACTTACCTATGTGGGCCTATGCTATAGATACTCCTCGCTGCGCTTGAACTACATAGAGCTATATAACACCCCCCCCCCCCCAAAAAAAAAAAAAAAAAAAAAAAAAACCACGCCAACCTAAGCCGGAAGTGAAAATATCAGTGTAGTGCATACAACCGAACCTACGAAATATGGTATTACTATTTTGCAATATGTTTACTATTGAATGAGTTCAGTGATGGGCTACCGGTGCCACAAGGGTTAAAACTTTAATAAAACCGAATGGCTAATAAACAACTGGTAGGACTAATTCTAAACATTATGACTAGAGGAATGATATATTACAACACTAGGACAGAAATTAAAGTAAAAAAGCTGTTAATGTTAGAGGGAAATAAAAATGGGGGGAGGGAACTGCTGCCGGCGGGGACAGTGTAAGGGGGAGTCACTAGAAGGAATGTGCAGAAAGAAACTCTGTTATTTACTTAAGAACAGTGAAAAGTTTAATGAAAATAATAAAGTGCCCCTCCCTGCCCCCAAAGCCGGTCCCCTATATGAGATAGAGAAAAACCGATGATGCCAAAAGATGCAGCGTAAAAAGTTCCCTATGCGCTGGGGAGCTAAATTGGAAAGATTCTATGCTCTATCTCCCATAGGAAGGGAGAAAAGTGGAGAAAACCGAATTTCGATGTTGGTAAAAAAAAAAAAAAAAAAAAAAAAAAAAATGCTGAAAATTGGATGTAAGACCCAAGTTACTGCGAGCAAACCAAGGGTAAAAACAGATTATGAGTACTACATTTCTTAATGATAAAGTACCTCACATAAGCCCCCCATTGTATTTCTATTTGCTATGTTTTCTATTGAATGAGTCAGTGATGGGCAACCTGTGCAACAAGGGTTAAAACTTTAAAACCAAATGGCTAATAAACAGCTGGTAGGACTAATTCTAAACATTATGACTAGAAGAATGAAATATTACAACACTAGAACAGAAATTAAAGTAAAAAAGCTGTTAATGTTAGAGGGAAATAAAAATAGGGGGAGGGAACTGCTGCCGGCGGGGACAGTGTAAGGGGGAGTCACTAGAAGGAATGTGCAGAAAGAAACTCTATTATTACTTAAGAACAGTGAAAAGTTTAATGAAAATAATAAAGTGCCCCCCCCCTGCCCCCATAGCCGGTCCCCTATATGAGATAGAGAAAAACCGATGATGCCAAAAGATGCAGCGTAAAAAGTTCCCAAGGCGCCGGAGAGCTAATCTTGGAAAAATATCTAAGCTCTATCTCCCATAGGAAGGGAGAAAATTGAAAAAAAAAAAAAAAAAAAAAAAAAAAAACACAAATTTAAAAAAGGTAAAAAAGAGAAATACTATTAAAACGATGTTAAACCTAAAATACTGTGGGCAAACCGAGGGTTAAATCAGATTATGATGACTACATTCTTGATGATAGAGTATTTCTCATAGACCCCCTTGCTATCCAAAAGTTTTACAAAAACAAAGTTTTTTCTTTCCCTTTCCTTTCAAGAAATATTCATTGCCCCCTTAATAAACATATTATTCAAGAACCCTTGTAATATATAACAACCATGTTTATACTCTTAATCAAACTCCATGTTACTTCAGTTATTAAATATATTAATCCATAACATTGTATATTTATTACTAAATACTGAACCTAGACCTTAACATATTAACAGAAACCTTAAAATCCCATAATCCCTTATAATGAGTCCCAATTGGTCTACACCAAATTAACCAATGTGTAACTACTGTAATCTAGACCCCATGTCCACCCTAGAACTTAAAATTCATTATTTCTTATTGATCAAATGTTTATTTGTATCCTTTAATATATATTTTCCCACAATTCCACCTTGAAAACCAATCTCTGTTTTGAAACTGGGCTATATTTTTACCCAGAATCCTAACTTTATTTAGATGCTCCTTGGGTCTGTAAACAATGCTGTATATTAATAACTAAACTCCCTAATACCATAAGGCAAACTAACTCTACACTAAGGTCTGGAGCTAATCACTAGAGATATTTACAATTGAATACTGAGTGACAACTCAACACTACGGAACTTTATAAATGAACCGAAAGTAGCAGCCAAAAAGAAATGGCGTGATGATACTGCAAAGGCATCCATCTTGGATACCACAGAATTTCATAAAGAATTTTTTACTTTAAATATTTATAATACACTTCATATCCAACCAATTTAAAAAATGAAGACTTTTTTATGTACAGCATTTAATCCTACATTAAAATTCAACGTCAAATCTTAAATAATTTTACTAATTCCAATTGAAAAATACAAAATTCCATTTGTTATGAAAAAGTCTATGGGTGAATAGCATTATGACACATACCTAAGATTTACGATAGCACAGTTTACAAATTATATCACAAAAACACTAAAAATAAACATAAAATTTTTTGAAAAAGGAGACGGAGAACACCTTGTGTCTATTTAATGAAAGAGAATAGTTTTATGAGATTTAAAGTAATTAATTATTAAATAAAAGCATTTTCAAAAAAGTAAACAGTGGCCAATCTCGGCAATGTAAATCTCAGAAGCCTGTACTAGGATACATTTTTAAGTACTTAAACAATGAAAAAACCTAACAAAAACAATCTCCAGACCTTTAAAATTAAGTTTTAAAAGTCAAATGACCAATTAAACGAGTCTGAACTTTAATATTAATTAAAAAACTAGGACAAAATGAAAGCACAGCTTACCAGCATTGTAGACCCGGAGCAAGTGTGCTCCAGAAAACAAACATTGAATTACTAAAATACTTAAAATTGTCCAATTGACTTGCAATTTTTTTTTTTTTTTTTTTTTTTTTTTTTTTGAGCAGAGGATTTATATGCCTCCCCCCCTCGCCGAGCCGCAGGTTCGTTCAGTTAGAGGTTTATACTATTCCATGTGCAATTTAAGGGATTATCCGGTGCATGCGTAGCACGACCGTCATACGGTGCCGAAGGCAGCGGGGACCAGGGTCGGAACGACTGCTATACGGTGCCGCAGGCAGCGGGGACCCGAGCCGGAGGTTCGTTCAGTTAGAGGTTTATACTATTCTATGTGCAATTTAAGGGATTATCCGGTGCGTGCGCAGCACGACCGGTATACGGTGCCGAAGGCAGCGGGGACCGAAATCACCCACTCGTGGACAGCCACCCGTGAGATATAGGAACAATAAGTCCACGAGGGGAAAAATAAACGCTACCCGGCACCGATAGCACCCATCCGTTCCAACCCCCACCGCAGGATGCGCCTGTTTATTAGATTTGAAACAATGAATATAATTACATAACAATAATAAAATATAAAAGGTAAAAAATAACAATTTTTTGCAAATTGAAAGTTAAATATAAAATATTTTCGAAGTACTATAAGTTCATAATCTCCTAAATTTATGGTATTTTAGTTCAGAAAGTCAATGGTCAGTTCAGTCAATTTTTTTTTTAAATTCTTTCGTAATGAAAGAGAAATTTTTATTGAGAATATTATAATTCTCTTTTAACTTTTGAGAGTTTGAAGGATTGAAAATGATATTACGAAGGTTATATCTGAGAGTTTCGTTCTTATCAAAAGGGAAGTGATGGATCATAAGAGGGCAGCATCCGAATATGTAGTGAACTGCATCTCCTTCTGCTTTATCGCACGGACATCTTGGTGAGGCTCTTTTTCTTATTTTATGTAAGTATTGTGGGAAACTGCCATGGTTACTCAGATAATACGGCAGTGTTGGCTGTTTGCAGAGATAATTTGGATCGACTTTATTTATAATTTTATAGGTATCTCTGCCCTTATTACATGAGTCCCAAATGGCTTGCCAGTCAGAGATGGTTTTCTTTTTAAAATACAATTTTGCTATTGAAATGGGGAACAACAGATCTTTTCTTGATTGATATTGGTCTTGTAAGATGGCTTGCTTTGCTAGGAGATCAGCTCTTTCGTTGCCAGTATCACCCACATGAGATTTAGTCCATGTTATTATAATGGATTTATCAGGAATTTGAAGTAATTGATTGTAAATGTTTTTGATAATGTAGTTTCTAGGAAAAGCAACTTTTAATACTTCCATAGAAGAGTAACTATCTGTAATAATTAGTAGTTTATTGTAGTCGGAGGTAGAGAACCATTTTATTGCTTTATAAATTGCCATTAATTCTGCTTGATATATGTTATTCAGTGGATGATGTCGTATTGCTTCATCATGTATATTATTTCCATCTTTATATATGGTGAAAGCACTGGCTACACCCCCTGGCATGACAGAACCATCTGTGTAGGCTTCCACATCGTATTCTTTTGGATGGATGAATTTTCTATCTTCTATAATTCTGATATTTTGGACTCTGTAGTAATTGAGGAATCGATACGATTTTTCTTTCTGCATTATATTGTTAATGTTTAGCTGTGTGTTATTGATTAACAAATTTCTATTTCCTATTTTCAGTTGGTAGTACTGAAATTCATTCTGTATTTTTATTAGGATTGGTGGAGTTCCTGTAAGAAGATACAGAGCTAGGGTCGGAGGTTCGTTCGGTTAGAGGTTTGTACAATTCAATGTGCTAATTAAGGGATTACCCGTTGCGTGCGTAGCACGACTGGTATATGGTGCCGAAGGCAGCGGGGACCAGGGCCGGAGGTTCGTTCGGTTAGAGGTTTGTACAATTCAATGTCTAATTAAGGGATTACCCGGTGCGTGCGTAGCACGACGGGTATACGGTGCCGAAGGCAGCGGGGACCCGGGTCGGCGGTTCATCCGGTTTGAGGTTTTACAAGATTCGAGATTTTCTACAATTCGAGGCACCGATGTAAATTAGGGGCCCGCTGGCGGAGTATTTTCAGTTTTTGTTTTAGAGTGGCAACCAGATATTATGATAGGAAAAAGCGGGCTTCGCCCGTTATCGATTTTTTTTTTTTTTTTCTACAGCTCACTGTATTTGAACTAGAACTCAGGTAGTCTACATAAGTTGTTTGAGGAAAAGCAGTGTCATCGCCCCCCCCGCCCCCCCCCCGCTTTTTTCTTTTAACTGTGGTCCGTTTCTATAACTAAGAAACTATGTTACGGATGTCCACCAAACTGATTCCAAACATCATAATTAAAGTAATAAGGACCCCCTATCCAGATATTATGATAGGGAAAAGCGGGCTTCGCCCGTTATCGATTTTTTTTTTTTTTTAAGTTTTAAGTTTTTCTACAGGTCCCTGTCTTTGAACTAGAACTCAGGTAGTCTAAATCAATTCGACTCGACATCGATAGAGCTTACCGATTTTATTTCGTTTTTTCACCACTAGGGGGCGCTTTCCTATCTTCGGTTCTACGGGCATGAAAACGACGGGGTATGGCTCATTCGACTAGACATCGAAAGTCTTAACGATTTCAGTTATGATCATATAAACAGATTGCGCCACCTGGTGGCGGAAGGTGGAACTAACGTATACTGCAGCGCGTGCGCAGCACGACTGCTATACGGTGCCGCAGGCAGCGGGGACCCGAGCCGCAGGTTCGTTCAGTTAGAGGTTTATACTATTCCATGTGCAATTTAAGGGATTATCCGGTGCATGCGTAGCACGACCGTCATACGGTGCCAAAGGCAGCGGGGACTAGGGTCGGAACGACTGCTATACGGTGCCGCAGGCAGCGGGGACCCGAGCCAGAGGTTCGTTCAGTTAGAGGTTTATACTATTCTATGTGCAATTTAAGGGATTATCCGGTGCGTGCGCAGCACGACCGGTATACGGTGCCGAAGGCAGCGGGGACCGAAATCACCCACTCGTGGACAGCCACCCGTGAGGTATAGGAACAATAAGTCCACGAGGGGAAAAATAAACGCTACCCGGCACCGATAGCACCCCCACCGCAGGAGGTGCCTGTTTATTAGATTTGAAACAATGAATATAATTACATAACAATAATAAAATATAAAAGGTAAAAAATAACAATTTTTTGCAGGGTCGGAGGTTCGTTCGGTTAGAGGTTTGTACAATTCAATGTGCTAATTAAGGGATTACCCGGTGCGTGCGTAGCACGACTGGTATACGGTGCCGAAGGCAGCGGGGACCAGGGCCGGAGGTTCGTTCGGTTAGAGGTTTGTACAATTCAATGTGCTAATTAAGGGATTACCCGGTGCGTGCGTAGCACGACCGGTATACGGTGCCGAAGGCAGCGGGGACCCGGGTCGGCGGTTCGTCCGGTTTGAGGTTTTACAAGATTCGAGATTTTCTACAATTCGAGGCACCGATGTAAATTAGGGGCCCGCTGGCGGGCGAAGCCAGCTAGTCACTAATATTAAGCACGGTAAACGTCTGTGTGTGTGTGTGTGTGTGTCTGTGCACTCCGCCTTTGTACCCGCAAAGGCTCCTGGACTAATCGACGCACCGACGGCGGACGCGTACCGAAAAATTCGCAAAAAAGGCGCGACGCTCAAGTTTCGATCGGGTCGGGCCTCCGACCCGGACCCGGGGCGTTATTAATGAGCGAAAGTGTTTTAATTACCGACCGAAACCGAACTGGAAAAAGAATCGAAAAAAATTTCCGTTTTGATAATCGCAGACATCCAAATCGTCGCTTTTTAACGCATCATCGAATTAAAAAAAATGTACCGGAGGTATCGATCCGAAAATCGGGGTACGCACGCGGCCGATTTTTGTCGTTCCAAAACGTCAAATTTTTTGAAATTCGGACCGTAACTTTTCTTTATTTCGGCCAAAAACTGACCAGACATCCAACATCGACCCCAGATGTGAAAAAAGGTTGCCGTAAAGAATGCAGTGTCGACAGATACGAGATCAAATCGCCCCACTCCTTTTTGAAACAAGTGGAAATAATGACTCTACATTCGCGAAAATTTGCTAACACGTGTATAAAAAAACCGCGAATTCAACAAAAAAAAATTCGTAAAAATCGACCAGTAATTTTTGAAGATATCAATTAAAACTGATTAATGACACGGCAAATGAATTTATTTCTATTCCGGAGAGACAGCTTCATTTTTATTTCAACATTCAACGCAGACGAATCGTCTGTGGATAAGTCATTTCTGAAAGAGATAAAATAGTCACGTGACTTTCAACTGCGTTCTTTCAGAGGGGGGGGGGGCATTTCCGAATCTAATGGGCGCATTAATTCCAAACTTTGACAGGGCGACTCAAAATGGGTTCTGCTTTCAGAATATCTAAAAATTATTCTCATATCTTCATTAGGAGCCGATATAATATTTTTTTGTGTAATTAATCATCGTTATTTGTATAATTAAAGCAAAAGAAAGATTTCTATTACAGTGCCGGCTAGATATTACGATTTTAAGAAGTAGGCCGCGTCTAAAAACTGCCATAACGAGTATCTTGAGTTTTTGTTTTAGAGTGGCAACCAGATATTATAATAGGGAACAGCGGGCTTCGCCCGTTATCGATTTTTTTTTTCAGTTTTAAGTTTTCCTACAGGTCCCTGTCTTTGAACAAGAAGTCCGGTAGTCTAAATAAGTTGTTTAACATCAGATTTTTTTTTCCGGCAGTCTAATTCAGTTGTTTAAGGAAAAGCAGTGTCCTCCCCCCCCCTTCAAGTTTTTTATCTTAACTGTGGGGTTCTAGAGGTTCGTTCAGTTCGAGGTTTATCTTATTCGAGGTTTATTTTTTCTATTTGCGCCACCTGGTGGCGGAAGGTGGAACTAACGTATACTGTAGCGCGTGCGCAGCACGAGTGCTATACGGTGCCGCAGGCAGCGGGGACCGAAATCACCCACTCGTGGACAGCCACCCGTGAGGTATAGGAACAATAAGTCCACGAGGAGAAAAATAAACGCTACCCGACACCGATAGCACCCATCCGTTCCAACCCCCACCGCAGGAGGCGCCTGTTTATTAGATTTGAAACAATGAATATAATTACATAACAATAATAAAATATAAAAGGTAAAAAATAAAAATTTTTTGCAAATTGAAAGTTAAATATAAAATATTTTCGAAGTACTATAAGTTCATGATGTCCTAAATTTATGGTATTTTAGTTCAGAAAGTCAATGGTCAGTTCAGTCAATTTTTTTTAAAATTCTTTCGTAATGAAAGAGAAATTTTTATTGAGAATATTATAATTCTCTTTTAACTTTTGAGAGTTTGAAGGATTGAAAATGATATTACGAAGGTTATATCTGAGAGTTTCGTTCTTATCAAAAGGGAAGTGATGGATCATAAGAGGGCAGCATCCGAATATGTAGTGAACTGCATCTCCTTCTGCTTTATCGCATGGACATCTAGGTGAGGCTCATTTTCTTATTTTATGTAAGTATTGTGGGAAACTGCCATGGTTACTCAGATAATACGGCAGTGTTGGCTGTTTGCAGAGATAATTTGGATCGACTTTATTTATAATTTTATAGGTATCTCTGCCCTTATTACATGAGTCCCAAATGGCTTACCAGTCAGAGATAGTTTTCTTTTTAAAATACAATTTTGCTATTGAAATGGGGAACAACAGATCTTTTCTTGATTGATATTGGTCTTGTAAGATGGCTTGCTTTGCTAGGAGATCAGCTCTTTCGTTGCCAGTATCACCCACATGAGATTTAGTCCATGTTATTATAATGGATTTATCAGGAATTTGAAGTAATTGATTGTAAATGTTTTTGATAATGTAGTTTCTAGGAAAAGCAACTTTTAATACTTCCATAGAAGAGTAACTATCTGTAATAATTAGTAGTTTATTGTAGTCGGAGGTAGAAAACCATTTTATTGCTTTATAAATTGCCATTAATTCTGCTTGATATATGTTATTCAGTGGATGATGTCGTATTGCTTCATCATGTATATTATTTCCATCTTTATATATGGTGAAAGCACTGGCTACACCCCCTGGCATGACAGAACCATCTGTGTAGGCTTCCACATCGTATTCTTTTGGATGGATGGATTTTCTATCTTCTATAATTCTGATATTTTGGACTCTGTAGTAATTGAGGAATCGATACGATTTTTCTTTCTGCATTATATTGTTAATGTTTAGCTGTGTGTTATTGATTAACAAATTTCTATTTCCTATTTTCAGTTGGTAGTACTGAAATTCATTCTGTATTTTTATTAGGATTGGTGGAGTTCCTGTAAGAAGATACAGAGCTTCGTGAGAGATAGTCCTATAGGTCCGTATTAAGTTTAATAATGCCAAACGCTGAGTTGAACGTAGTAATTTTCGGCCATCAGTATTCAAGTTTGGATACCAAATTTCGTAAGCATATAGTATTTGGCGTTCTATGACTGTTTGATACCATATTTTCAGGATGTCTGGTTTGATACCTTTATTAAAGAATCGAAATTCTCTAAATCCGTTTACAAAGTTTGCAATCTTTGTTCGAAGGTCTTTCAAGTGATCTGTAAAATTGAATTTAGAATCTAACAATACGCCAAGATATTTAATATTTTTTACTACTTTTATTTTTATATTTTCTAATTTAAATCTCGGAAGTCTTCTTTCGAGGAGATTGCTACCGAAAAGCATTGATTGCGTTTTCTGAGTTGATATTTTTAAACCGAGTTCATCACAGATATTCTTAAAATGGACTATTTTGTTGTTGGTTGTAACTTCCAGGTCTATTACGGTATTTCCCTCTATTGGAATCAAAAAATCCCTCGTAAACAATAATATCTTCATATAGATTTTTATAATTTTTTATTATGTAGTTAGCTATAAGAAGCCATAAGAGTGGTCCAAGACAGGATCCCTGAGGGCATCCTTTAAATACCCTGAACCACTCTATATATTCATATTGATTTAAGCCTATACTTCTTTTGCTTATATAATTTTTAGTAAGGTTTTGAGGTATCTGGGTAACGGTGAGTCATCAATTATTTCTGATAATTGGTGCCAGTTTATTGAATCGAAAGCACCTGTAATATCAAATGATATGATGCCCACATAAGTATGTTTTTGTAATAAATGTGCAATTTTCTCTTTAAGTCTCTCCAGAGCTGATATAGTGCTTCTGTTTTCACGGAAGCCGAACTGTTCATCTTTTAGATAGTTTATTGCTTCAAGATAAGTTAAAGTTCTATTTTTTATTAATCTTTCTAGGATTTTACCAATCATGGGTAGTAGTGTAATTGGACGGTATGAATCAGGTTTTGATGGATCTTTGTTTTTCTTTCTAAAATAGATGACTACTCCTTTCTTCCACGTTTCAGGAAAGTGTCCAAGGTAGAGACATTTGTTATATAATAACTTTATAAGCTTCATATTATTTTTTATCAAATTTTCTAAAATTCTACCATCTACCCGATCATATCCTGGGGCTTTCTTTTTATTTTGTTGGTTAATTGCATATTGAATTTCTCTATGGGTAAATTTAAAATTGTTATATTCTTTTGTTGATAGTGTGTTTGTGTTTTGAAATGATGATTCGAATTCTGGGCTTGTATTGTAATGGTAATGAAGTAACGTTTCTTGAATCTCTTTGTATGTATCATTTTGAGTTGAAGATTCGATGACAGAGTGGATGAGATCTGTATTTTTTAAATATTTCTGCTTTAAAATTTTAAAAGTAGTACCATACTTACTGTTTGTTTCCGAACAAAATGTTATCCAAGAATCAATTTTAGCTTTTTTAATATCTAATTTGTATTTTGCTTTGGCTTTTTTATATTTAATCTTGAGTTCTACAGAATCTGGATTTCTTTTATGTAGTTTATATATAGCATTTAGGTGGCTTCGCTGTACTTTAAGTTTGTCAGTATACCAGGATACATTAATTTCATGAGACAACTTTTTTCTTTTTAAGTGATTTTTGCATGATGTTTAAAAGGATAACTGATGGAATGCTACAGAGTGATCAATTAAATTATTTGAATTTAAGTCTGACTGCATAGGATTTACCACTATATTGCTGTTTATTGATTAATATGAGTATTTTAAATTATCCGAGACGTATAGTATTTATTTTGCACCTATGACTCTAAGGATCTGATATGATAATTTATACTTAGAGAATTTTATTAGACAAATTATCAATTAATTATAGAAAAGAAAAAGTTGCGTTGTGAATTATTTTTGAAGTTCGGATCCTCTTTGAGCCAATTACAATCATCAAAGGTTACCTGCAGAGAGTTATGTAACATTAAATAAATAATGGCTTATTTTAAAACCTAGATTGTAATATTAAAGAAAACATTTCCTAAAATAAAAGACTTAATATTAATTCAATAAATTAAGTAAACAAAATGAAAACTGACTAAAATTAATTGAATATAAAATTGAGTTTATTTACAAGGTAATTATAATCATGTAATTAAAAACAAACATAAATGTTTAAAAAAAAATATATTCAATCCTAGTTGAGAACTGTATTCTCAACATTTATTTTCTGAGAATTACAGTTTATCTTACTGAATTAACAAATTCGACTTTGAAAGGCAGAGTTCCATACCCTATAAGTATTTATTTGATTAGCCTTTTTATGTTTAGATCGGGGTAGGATCTTCATACACACGTAAATTCGTATTATTAAAAGAATATAGCTTAATTAAATAAAATGGAACAATGGTGAAGGAAGATTGTTTGTTACCTTATATTACTAGATAACGTTGACAGCAGGAGGTGATGGCTGATGCGTTTTCGCTTTTCCTTAGCGCGTACATTTCCATCTATTGGCACACACCCTCAAAATCTGTTTTTAGTTAGAGAGCAGTCAACCTTCTACTTTTCCATCTTTTTTGAATCTCTCTTCTCAAGAAAAATCACATTCTTTTCGTGGAGCAAAAAAAAAGGGATGAAACCATTTTTCCCTTTTCACATAAAATTAAGGCCTTATACGTTTTAACTTCTTGAAAATTTGCATGTTTCGGCCGCCTTATACGTTTTAACTTCTTGAAAATTTGCATGTTTCGGCCATACCTCTGATTTTAGAGAGATGACCATTGGCAGGCGGGAGAAATTTGGTACTCCCCTTGAGTGTTTCATAGGTCCGTCGGTACAATAGCGATTCCTCTTGACGCCGTGCTGTGTCTGGGAGGTAAAGATGCTTTTACTTGGGAGGTCTTCGTGCCTATTTAAGCTCTCATAAATAAATGTGTCATATTATTGTTCTGACAATTTTCTCCATGACATTTTTATTAGGTGTAGTTAAATCATTCGTGGGAAAGGAAAACCAAATATTTCCTTGACTGCCGTGGTTCACTTTGTTCCATAATTATCTATCTGTATGCGCTGATCCTAAAATGGATCATTAATTTGTATTGTTCACTGTTCACTGATTAAAATGATACCAAATACTCTGTTAATATGCAGAAAAAAAACCAAATACTTTTTTTTTTATAGTGTGTGCTAGTTTAGATCTAGATGGTGGTATTTCTCACCATCATCTCTTCCCCCGACATTAGAAAAAAAAAGGTCAACAGTATCTTTTTTTATATATATATGTAGCCACAAAGTACTCGATGAAAGTCCATCGTCGTATTATATTGAAGATCAAAACTGAAAATGTTCACATGGAAAAGTCTAGGAACTTGGGATAAGCTGGAGTGTCACTAGGTTTGGAGTGTAAGTAGGTTTGCAACACCAGAAAAAAGTTTTACACATTGGTGAAATAAAGCGTAATCAAAAGTTCACTGTTGAAAAATCTGATGAAAGACATGACTTCTTCAGCAAGTTATCATGTGTAGTTGGTTTCAATTTCCATTGTTCCAAAAACATTTATTAAAATTTTGAGTTTTAATAGGTCCAAATCTAAATAAAGCAGGAAAATTTGAATAAGCCAAATAATAAAATAAAATGCCCGAGAGAAGAAAGAAAAAAAAATTAATTTTCTTTTCCACTCTTATATTTTTAGTTATTACATACATATAAATTGGCAAATCTTTTATTTTAATTATTACAGGCTAATTAGGTACCCATGAATGGAAACACAATATACAGAATCATTTAAAACAAATACTCAATATAATCAGTAAGCTGTATGCATTGATAATGAATACCATACAATTAAAAAAAAATTATATAATATATGAAAAACATTGAGAGAAAACACATCTATATAATCACATGTCTGTTGTACTACAATCTTTATTATAAACATTATAATATAATTCTCACATGAATTATTTTCTCTTGAGCAGAAAGGAAAACTTCTTTATTTTTTTATATATATATATAAAGAAAATGTTATGTTAAACAAAAAAATCTTATCATTCTTACTAAAACAATTGTTTTGGAATATGTGAAAAGGCTGCTTTTCTGAATGAAAGATATTCTCAATAATAATATATTTTCATAAAGGAAACAGATCGAAAAAATGAAATTTTTTTTTTCTTTCGATACCAAAAATTTAAATATCCATCGATAAAGTCAAACACAATACCCTTTTAAACTGTCTGCCTTGGAATGAATGGGGTTGGAAAAAAAAAAAAGCAGAAGAAGAAAAAGAAAAAAAACAGTAATCTTTTCTCCCTCTAATCCATCACCGCTAAGCGGAAGGATAGAGAATGACAGCTAGATGACCCTACCTGTGGACAATGACCCATCTCCCTACCTTCGGATTCAGTTGTACACGGGGGACGATTTGCGAAATGATAAGCCGTGTATTAGGTATCTTTCCTCACCTGTGGGTAATGTTTTCTAAACTCCTGGATTACTGACAGTGGAAAAAAAAAATCAGTGAAACGATTTGATTGCACGTGTGTCTGTGAAAAGGATTACTCGAAATCCAGCTATCTGTTTTTTATTGTTGAAATAAGATTAAATGTGAGATTAAAATTAAAAAAAATTCGTGTATACCCGGCTTGGATTTAAAAAAAAATGGGGTATGTAATTAAATCTGTATATCTGCTTAATTTCAGAAAATATTTTCTATAAAAAAAAAATCGGTACACGTGTAACGTGGTCAAATCCGTTTGCATCGCACTATCTTCTCGTCAATTTATATATTTACTTATTTATTTATATTGTGTATAAAAACGTAATGTATTATAATATATATATATTTTTTAATATAATATTGATTTTCTAGTTACAATTTAAGTTAGCGAGAACAAGCGAGCGTTGCTTTGCACAAACGAAAATGTGCATGCAATTGTAAAATGTTTATTTAATTATTTATTCTTCTTATTATTATTATTTTAAAATATATTAACGTGTAAATATACATATTTAAGGAATGGAAAGCGAGCGTTCGCTTTTCTTTTCTCTTATTTTTTTTTTGTTTTATAAAATATTACATATAATAGTTAGAGAAAAAAAAAGTGTAAACAAATTCTTTTTTTTTTTGTAAAGTTTGGAAATTTAGTTAATTAGAAATATCTCAGCTAAATGCATTATTAGATGCTCTGCGCAGATAGTCTCAATTTTGCCTGCAAAAACGAGACTTTAACATCCAATAAATTGCTGAAATGATCATTGACATGTATCCAACACCTTTTATTATTATTATTTTTTAAGTATGAAATAATTTACCTAAATATTTAAGGTATAAATTAAACATCCAATTTATGTTTTGTAATAATTGAAACGTTCAATGGTATTTTTTTTATTTTTATTCTTTTTTTGTAATTAAATTATCTGAAATGTTAATCCTTAGGGACAACTAATAATTTTTTTTTTTTTTTTTTTTTTTACTTGTTTGTTTTATAATATGAAATCGTACGATTATTCTAAAATTAAAATTGAAACGCGTTGTTCTAACCAAGTTATAGATTATATCATAAATATTAAACTAAAATAATTTTGTAAAATATGACCGATTTTTTTTTTGTTATAATAATTCAAGTGGATTCGTCAATCCGTGGCTTTAAGCAAAGGATGAATTATTATAAATATTGGTCAATATAAAATGTTGTATTATTATTATTTATATTTGTGTCGCCGAGTGAATAGATGTTGACTTGTAATTTTAAATCGATTAGTTATATGTTTTGTGCTACATATAAAGACTTTTATTTTCACTTTTAGTAGAGGGGGTAAGGTTATATATTAAAATTTTTTTTGTTTTGTTATATAAATTAGTATAAAATGGGTTTGAAAGGGTGATACCCTGGCAAGGCTGCCTCTGTTTTTATTTTTACCGTAATTATTATTATTTTTTATTGAACGTGCATGTTTGTTCATAACTCCCTCTGACGAGCCAAATCCCTCAGTAGTACACTGTGTAGCAAAGAAAAAAAACTTGCAGTATCCTCCCTAAATGATCTTTTTTTTTTTTTTTTTTTTAAATAGTAACCTGTCCTCAATGTACTGTAAATAAACAATAATGGAAAATTATAAAATGTGTACTAAACTAAAGAAAAACAATACATCTATAAACAATAAAAATTTAAAATAAATATATACATATTGCCTCGACAGCAATAAAAGAGAAAAAAAATTTCTCGCTTCCCTATCTAGGAATTTATGTGTATAGTCTGTGATTCCACTTTCGTTGGTGAGAATAATTTATTTATGTGGCGTTTAATAGTCGCTTTATCTGGGAATGCAATTTCCTTTAATAGGTAATTGTTATTCCTAAGCTTCCTTACCACCTCGAATGGTCCCAAGAATTTTGGCTGAAGTACGCCTGGTTTACCCACGACTTTTAAGTAGCATTCTTGTCCCGTTTGTAGAAATTTTACTTTTTGGACTGGGGTACTGTCGATGTACTCCGCCATCATTTTTTTTTGGTTTTGTAAGGCTAATTTCTTTATTTCCTCAATATGTTGGACTCTATTTTTAACGTAGGTTTTGACAATTATGTCTTGGTCAGGCAAGTGTATGGAAAAAGGGGTTCTTACTTCCCTACCGAAAAATAGAAGTGCCGGAGAAAATCCCGTAGCTCTATGCGGTGTACTGTTATAATTAATTTTAAAAAAATCAATTCTGGTATCCCATTCCAGAGAGTTTTTACACATGGCAACAATTGAATTTTTTAATATTTTATTAGATATCTCACAGAGCCCATTACTGCGTGGATTATTCACGGACGTAAAATCTAGGTCTATGTTAAGAGAATCCATGTATTCTTTGAATAAATCGGAGTGAAAATACCGGCCATTATCCAATTTTATGGATCGCGCCAATCCGAAATTACTAAAATAACGATTCAATACATTTAGAAGTGTTTGTGATTCACAATTGCGAACCGGTACAGCCTCCAAGAATCTTGATGTGGAATCAATAATCATAAATACAAATTTATTTTTGCGTAGCGTCATTGGAAGCAAACCAATTAAATCTATATGCAAAACTGATCCGATTTCTTTATCTTTGATTATTTTTTGTGTGGGAACTTTAATAGTTTGATGTTGTTTAGTCGTGTTACATGGTATACATTTAGTACAATAATTCTTTACATCCCTGTACATCCCGTACCAGTAGAATCTAGCTTTTATTATTTGATAAGTTTTAAAAAATCCGAAATGTGGTTTATGAGCTTCCTGTATTATTTCAGCTTTAAGTTTATCCGGAGCAATTAACAGTTCATTTGTATCAGAGCCTGGCTTTAATATTAATATTTCTTTTTGATTGAGAGTGAATTTTTTAGTGGTTTTGTTTTGTTTGTCAGTTTTAATTTTGTTTATTATTTTATTCAATTTTTCGTCTTCTAATTGTTGTAGTTTAATGTTTTCATCTGATAGAGTTTTGTTTACCGTAAACAATGAATTTTGCAATTTTTCTCTTGAAATTATATTATTAATGTTCCTCGAAACATAATCAGCAGGATTTTTAGATCCCTCGATATGCTGAAAAGAGTAGTTAAAAGGGGACAAATTGTCCAACCACCTTGCTACAATGTCTGGTTGCTTTTCCAAATTTAAAAAATACGTTAGCGCTTTGGAGTCTGTATAAATATTAAATTTTCTCCCTGCGAGAATATGCTTGAAATACATCACCGCTTCATGAACCGCCAGTAGTTCGAGTTTGAAACTGGGGTAGTTCTTTTCGGGATCCCTTAATTTTCGCCCAAAATGTTCAATTGGCAGCTGTTCTCCGTCGTATTCTTGTGCTAAAATTCCAGAAATAGCTGTTTTAGAAGCGTCTGTGATTAAAATGAAATCTTTTGAGAAATCCGGGGGTTTTAATGTGGGATTTTTAACTATCGCTGCTTGGATTTCTTTGAAAGCATTTTCTTCTATGTCAGACCATTTAAATTTCACTTTGTCTTTAGTAAGATTAATTAATGGGTCAACTATTTTAGAATAGTCTTTAATAAGCGATCTAAAATAATTCGAAAGACCAAGTAGAGATTTATCTCCCTTCTTATTTTTAGGTTTAACTAAATTTTGAATTTTATCTATGTTTCTTTTTGAAGGAGAGTATCCTTCGCTGTTTAGGGTGAAACCGAGAAATTCGATTTCTGACATACAGACTTGTATTTTAGTAGGCTCAATAGTTAAATTATTTTCAATAAAAGCTTTAAGGACTTTGTCTAACAGATCTAACATTTCTTCGAGTGAGTCGGCTGCTAGGATCACATCGTCAATAAAATAAGCGACTTGATCTTCATTAAAGTGGTCCAACACCTTATCAATTAATTCTGCAAACACCGCAGTACTGAGTCGCGTTCCGAAAGGCAATCTTAAAAAGGAGAATTTACCGTGCTCCGTTATGAAAGCTAATTTTTCAGTGTCTTCTTCACGTAAATTTATTTGGAAAAACGCACTGTGTAGATCCAGTACTGTATAATATTTTTTTTCCACTCATTCTCCGCAGAATCTCTTTAATTTCGGGTATGGGGTACGCATAATTTTGAAATATTTCATTTAAAAGTCTATAATCGACCGCCATACGATATTTAACTTCATTAGCCTGTTCGTTTTTCTGCAAAGATTTTTTTTTAACGAAAATAACAGGGAAAGCGTAATCAGAGTTGGATTTACGAATGATATTTGCTCTCAAACGTTTTTCAATTTCTTTTTTAGCATACTCCTTAACATTGTGTGCAGTTTTGTATGGTTTAGTCTGCAGAGGATAATTATGTATTAAATTAAATCTTGGGACGACTAATGAAGATTGTCCGAGTGTATCGTAATTCTTAGAAAAGGCATGTGCATTATTTAGAAGTATTTTTTTTAATTTTTCTGCTGTGTCCGAGTCTAAATGTTGTAAAAACTAACTGGTACTGCTTTCAATCTCTACAGATTATCGCATATTAGACCTGCCATGCAGGCCGATTTGATAGTTCCACAGACACTTGGCACAGATTGACTGCCCACCCGCATGTACCTTGCGCTCGTCTAAACATGCCTGTACGGCTATCCTGCTGAACGTGAAAACCCAGTTTTCACCGACGACCTAGTTTGTCTTCCCTCTCACTCGTGCCGTTCGTTTATTCGAGTCCTCATCCTCTACCAGGAAGACGTGCCAGCTCTCGCCCCGTCCTGGATTTGAGCCACTGCTCTTTAATTGGTCCTTCATATTTACATAGTTCTGCAATAATTAATTAATTGAGTAGCTACATCGAAAATAGTTGCTACTTTTTACACACTGATCCATTGGGAC